>OW119932.1:36861325-39261325 GCA_933210815.1 Meta bourneti
TAGCAATATTATAAATTATTACCCAAAATTCACTTAATCACATAATGTGTTTTAATTATCCTATCCATATTCCTGTGTGAATCCTCACTTCAAAATATAATTTTAAGAAAATTTGTAAATGTGATGTGGCCCGCGTGAATCTTACCAGTTGCTTAAATGGTCCGTGTTTTAAATTGAGTTTGACACCCCTGTTGTTAAGGAACGACATCAGTAACTATTAACAGCTAAAAAAACTAACAATTAATGGTTCGTAAATAAATTTAAAAAATAAATTTATTAAAATTTAAATAATAAATTATAAAATTCTTTAAATTCATGCTCTTTCAACTAATAGTTAAAGTTTTGTAAAATTCAACTTTTTATCAATTAAAAATATTTTTGTTTCGTAATTTGTAGGTTTAGTTTTTATTAAGTTCTTTCAATCCTTTCGGAATCCTGTGCTAAGTTAATCGATTAGAGCAGTGCGCAATAGCATTTATAACGACTTCGCATGGGGAAAACGTCCACCGCTATTGTCATCGATGCTTTTGCGTATGGCAATTTTCTCCTAACGCGCTTTAGGGCCGCGGTAGCCCAGTTGGAGGAGCAACGGATTAGCAACCGGAGGCCATCGTGTACGTGGGGGCTGGTGCATGTTAAATCTGTCGTGGCCTCAAATGTCCTCACGCTGGCATGGTGTGGAAGTTTGGAGAGTGAGGTCGACCTGTGCATCTGACCGTGACTCAAAATTAGGTGTCCTCGGATCTTTTCCTTTGCCAGCAGCCCGTTGTGTTGCTCCAGTGCGACGTTAACTACCTACCGAACTACCTAACGCGCTTTCACACCTATTCAGAAATTAATTGACCGAAGGTCGACTGCGAAGGTTGGGAGAACTATAATTTGTAATAACGCTATTAAAACTGCTATGGGAATAAGGGACAATCTCTACCAAACTAAAAGGTAGGACACGTGCGAAGTAAATACACAAAAATGAGGGCTGCTACAATTACATAGGGGGACACACCTTTTACTTAAAATCTTAAATAACAAACACAAAAGCAAGTAGTTTAAAAACAGATTGAAAGCGCGATACAAATACGAAGTTGAGAAAAATCACGTAATTTTGACAGGGCGTGGCGAGAATAGGCTTTCAGAAGAACACTCGAACAAAACAGCGACAGCGAAATCGCGTTGTTGGACACAATTTATTTCCAAATCTCACATACCCACAGAAAACACATTTCGCAACCCACCAGACAAAATACCGGCATCGCAAAGGAGACATAATTCCCATTTAAATCACTTCAATTACTTTCACCGTTGCAGAAAGTGAAGGAGATTAAAATGCGGTAAAACCCACGCATTTGAAAAGAAAAAAAAAGGAACGCGCCGAAAGAAAAGCGGTGTAGTTTTTGCAAAAATGTTTCGAACGACAGGTGTCAATTAGGGTAAGTGCAAGAAGGCAACAGAAACTGCGAAAGATAAACAAGGGAGTGTGGAGGGAAAAAAACGTGATTGAAAAATATTGGGTCAGGGTTAAATCAAACCCACATGCCCATTTGGTGAAGGGTTATTTGCATTTCATATGGAAGAAATAGCGGCGATGATACACTGCGCAGGCGTGTTGTTTCTTTTGGCAGTAATAACCACTCTTGAATACGTTTCGTAGTCCCTTTGATCCAATGAAGCGTTCAGCGCAAATTCGCCCGCTCGAATATTACATTTTTTGCTATCGTCAAGTCACTGAAAATTGCATTCTTTCGAAAAAATGATGAATGAAAACTAAAGAAGGAAAGCAGGTTGGAATTTTAAATCCAGACTCCGTTTAGGGCAACAGAAAAATGTTTTATAAATGGAAAGATTCAGTCTAATTTCAACATAACCCCTCATGCGAAGAATAACTTGTCTCTCTTGTGTTTGGCGCAGCATGGCCAAATATGGCCCTTGCGCCTTAAAGCCCAACCAACCTCATGCGAAGGGGGCCGTCGTGGCTTTCCACTGCGCTAGCAGCCTGCGAGCTATGGCCGCCATAGGTCCGATTCCTGTAAAACTAACCACGGTGTATTTCTCTTTTGTATCACTAAAACTTTCCTTGTATGTGTTGTCCATTGACGAACAAGCATTGCTTGGCCAAGTCTAGCCCCTTACTCCATAAAAAAAATCAGCCAACCTCATTGTTTCTTTTGCCAAAGTTTTACGAAAATCGAATAGTTCAAAACATTTCACCACTCATGGGAAATATGGAAACTAGAACTTGAAAATCGTCCATTACATGAAAAAAAGCTGACTAGTTGATTACTTTTTTATGGAGCAAGAGTCATATTTTAGCCAAGCCGCACCAATCAACAAGCCAACGTCAAGTAATGACACACAAGGAAGGTTTTACTGACACAGAAGAGAAAAATACACCACCAGCAGCTACAACTCACAGGTTGCTACAGCAGAACAAAAACCCATTGAGGAAGCTTCTGCAAACTGACCAAGTTCAGGATCATCAACACGTATACAATGAAAGTAACACTGAAACAATTAAAGTACAAGGTCAAAAAATTTAAATTTCTTTCCATTTGAATCACAACACAATTTATCCAAATAAATTCGTGAAAATTCACTACAGCTTGAAATGTCGTAGCCGTATGGTAGCAGATTAGATGACGCTTTGGCCTTTGGGTTCGTGTCTCGGTACGGGCAGAAATGTTCGTAGTTATTCGGAATCCAATTTAAGCAGTAAGCCCTGGTGCAGCAAAAACAGTATCAACATTCCTTCAATAATTCTTCGCACATATTACTGGAGCAAATTGTTTCTCAATACCAATACAATAAAAGCCCCCCCCACACACACACACACACAATCCACTTGTTAGATGTAAAACCAGTGAACACCGAACCAAAAACACTTAAAATAAAAGCCAAAGTACAAAAGGTGAAAGTTAAATCTTTTAGCAGTCACTTAGTCGAAAAAAGAAGTTTATACCAACTTCGGAGATCAACTTTAAATCACTTCACTTTGCCAGAAACTTTTTAATAAAATGCGCGCGCACATATTCCAAGAGCAAATTGTTCCCCAATATAAAACAAAAAAAAAGTCCCCCAAAGTCAAAACAAGTGCACACCGAACCAAAAAAAAGCAAAAGTGTAAAATTCAGCAATGACCTAGTCGGCAAAAGGAGTTGGAAACTTAACTTTGGAGACCAACTTTAACTCACTTCACTTCGCCAGAAACTTGTTTCTTTTTTAATTTAATAATTCCCTCAAGAATTCTTAAACGCACTCATTCACGTGGCTCAAATTGTTCCCCAATATAAAACAACAAAAGTCCCCCACAATCCACTCGACAAACCAAAACAAGTGCACACCGAACCAAAAAAATAATAAATTTAAAAAAATAATAATAAAAGTGAAAATGTCAAGTTTAGCATAGACCTAGTCAGCAAAAGGATCTGGAAATTTGACTTTGGAGACCAATTCACTTCACTTCACCAGGAATAAAAAATAATAGAACGTAACATTCGTTCAAGAATTCTTAAACGTACACATCTTCCATGGGCAAATTGTTACCCAATATAAAATAATATAACTCCCCCTACAATCCACAAGTGCACACCGAACCAAAAAATAATAATAATGAAAGCGTGAAGTTTAGCAGTGACCTAGTCGGCAAAAGAAGCTGGAAACTTAACTTTGGGGACTAACTTCAACTCGCGACACTTCGCCAGGAACTTTTTTTAAATACTTCATTCCTTGAAGTATTCTTAAACGAACATTCATATTCAAGGCTCAAATTGTTCCAACAACAAAAGTCCCCCCCCCCCACAATCCACTCGACACAAACCAAAACAAGTGCACACCGAACCAAACAAAAAAAAATAAAAGGGAAAGTGTAAAGTTTAAAAAGCGAAAGTTAATCTTTTAGCAGTGACCTAGTCGGCGAAAGGCGCACACACACAACCAAAAAGAAAAAGATAAAAACACCTCGCATGGAAATAATAAAAACGTCGCAGTATCTTTTCCCCTCGTTGCTTTTGCCAATGGGGTCAGTAGGTCAGATGATTCGGCGCGGAATCTAGGTCGGCAGTTGTTGCTAAAGCTGTTCCAGCGGCTTTCGCGTTTCTACCAGGGAGAGTGCGATTACGAAGGAATGGATAGGGAATATAATGGCGCAGAATAAAAAATATAAAAAAAAACGGAAGGGTGTTTACTTTCACACGAATATCCGCAGAGCCATATCTCATTAGGGGATTAAATATTTGGGGTTGAGTTACGAGTTTTAATTAGGCGGCGGGATTCTTATGGCGACGAGTTGCCTGAAAATCTTGGTATCACTCGTTCAAACTGAACATCCTCGAGTGGTCATATCTATGAATATCGACAGATAGAACAGAAACTAGATCTGGGGGAAATTTGAGTCTGATACACAAACAAAATAATTTATCTTCAATGTATCGCTCATTTTTTAACAAAATCGCACATTTAAGTTGTCCCCCGATATCGTTTCCAAGATATTGCCACTTTTTTTTATGATGACGAGATCAAAATCTGGTCACGAGATATCTCGTCCATCAAGATCTGATCAGTTTTGCTAATGACGAGATACCTCGTCGAGACAACCACCAGGTTGGTTGGTTTTGGGGTTTTATGACGCAAGGGCCATATTTGGCCATGCTTCGCCAGGCACAATACAATATCAATTGACACAAGATGTACAATATCAAGTAACTGACACACACCTACTTTTACTGTCACAGAAGAGAGAAATACACCCAGGGAGGAATGCACCTGACAGGAATCGAAGCTGCGCCACCTACAACTCGAAGGTTGCTAGTGCAGTGGGCATACCCACTGAGCCCTGACAACCACCAGGTTTAAATTCTTACCAGTTAGTCATCTTTGCCTTTTCCCCAGGGCGCTCCAGAAACAATATGAAATTTAGTAATGACATCGTCAAGTTTGGAGGTTTAGATCTCTAATTCGATCCTTCAAATAAAACATTCACGTGTGATTACAGATCTATGAATAGAATCTGTAAAGATAGATCAAACATTTGCAGGAAATTCTCAGTCTGATACTCATAAAATACCCTTTGATGTGTCACTCGTTTTTAAAGTCCCCTTATGAATTTTAAGTTAGCGAACATCAGTTGGTATGTTTGAGGGTCTTATGGCGCAAGGGCCATAATTGGACATGCTGCGCCAGACACAAGACATACAACATCAAGTAACAGACACACACAATGAAAGTTTTAACTGACACAGAAGACAGAAATACACCCAGGGAGGAATGCACCTAACAGAAATCGAACCTGCGCCGCCTACAACTTAGCGAACATCAGAGGAAATCTCAATATCTTAAGGTAAGTATTTTAATTAACGTCGCACTGGAGCAACTCAATGGGCTATTGGCGACGGTCCGGGATTATACCCGGAAGGAAAGATTCGAGGACAATCCACGTAATTTTGAATCAGTCAGATGACGAGGTCACACATGAACTGGCATCCCACTCTCCAATTATTTCTTAAGAATTGGGTGTTCAAAGGTCACCTGTTTGAACCAGTCATATTGCTTTTTTACCCCATGGACCCTCTTGCTACAATGTGAAATTTCGTAGGGGTCAGGGAGGTCAAGTTAGGCAGGTGGGTGAAGATTCTTCATCGAGTGACCCCAAAAGGAAGGTAGAATAATTAGAGGATGTACCGTTTACACAAATATACTGTGCAACATTGTATAATTTTGCATACAATAATATAATGCAAAATATGCTTTTATCTGTTTTGAGATCTCGTTATATGCTTCCTTCGGTACCATTGCGCTTTTTCATCACAGTAACCTCCACGACATATCGCTAGAAACGCTATATATCGTGGGGGTTACTGTTCAAATCAAATTCAACAAACAAAACATTTTTTAGAGTTTTAGAAAGTGCGGAAATGTATCGAAAATCTTAGACTCGAATTAAGTTGTGGGTGGTCTAGTTTGTGGTTGGTCAAGTCAATGATCAAATTTCTGGGACACATGGGAAACAAAATTCACGACCTAGTGACGGGCAAAATCCAATTATAACACACACACTTCAGTTTACTTTCGTATTGATACAAAGGAAAAATAATTTTCATTTTCATACAATTAATTATTATGAGTATAAAAGAAAATTCCTTCAAGGACACACTTCAAAGCTTGCAGAAATAATTCTACAGGTGAATTGAATTTAACACAGCTAACTACTAACATGAATGATTTACATTGATACATATGCATGAGTAACTTTTGGTACAACTGGTAAGAATATAGGCCATTACAGAGAGAATACAGAAATTAGGGCATCAAATTAAACACTTTTAGAAATAAAATTTTACAATATCTCAGATATGCAAAAATTACTGGAAAGGAGGTACATTTTGAGTTATTCAATTCGGACTAAAACATGGATAATTTAAGACAAAAAAATAATGGAAATTTCAGTACTAAAAATTCAACCTCCAAGTATCTTTCTTGCAAAGATCAGCTAAATAAATCATCCAGTGAATTAGCGCCACCTAGCGGTTGAATTAGAACATCAATGCAGCAGACATTCAATTTTAATATGTATAGAAGCAATATATACGAATAAAACACTTTTAGAAAAAATTTACAATATTTCGATTGTGGAAAAATATTATCAGAGGAATATACATTTTGGATGACAAGTTAAAAAATTGTATTCCTAAATATTCAAATACGTCAATGTAATAAATATAACATCACTAATTTACGCAGAGAATTAGCGCCCCCTGGCGGATTACTTGAGGCAAAATTTCAATTCATTAACCACACAATTTAAACACGGATCAAATCATCAAAACATTTTACGATTTTTCGCTAAAAAGCGGCATTTTCTTCCACGTTTCCCAATTTAAAAAGAAAACGACAAAAAGCCGAGGTATGCGGCATTTTCTTTGGCGTGACTTTTCTTTTGAAGTCACGCCAAAAGGAGCACAAAGAAAGAAGATCTTGGGCAGAAAGAATGGGGAGAAAATAGGAAGAAGGAAGAGAACCACACGAACGGAGCAACGCCCAACACTTGAAGATAAGTCACAGACTGAAGAGTTTAGAGGGAAGATGACACTTCAACGAGTTCTCGACCTACACACCATCTGTAACTCTCAATTCCACTCCCAAAACCGGCCGCTTCAGTCCATTTCCGTAGATCGACCCAATTCTTGCAGTTTTTGCAAACCAAATTGTCTGACATAACTTAGCAAAGAGCCGATTATCATCTCTGAAGTCAAAGACTGTTGAACTATCTTTTTTTGACAAATTAACGAGACACCAAGTCAATAGCGGAGAGGTAATGGTAATTAATTAACGTCGCACTGGAGCAACACCAACCGGCTACTCCTCAAACCGGACTACCGCGTCCCCAAAAGCGAAGAGGAAACCAAAAATTACTAGAAACAACGGGTTGATCACTTGTTCAATGTCTAAACGACAGTTAACAATAATTCATGCTTAAAAAGACGGTGATATATTGATAAGTACATTGTACAACCACCTTTTAAGTTGCAACTATTGGAACTAGACCAAATTTCAAGCATAATTTTTGAGGTAAATGTCACCATGACGTCACGTAATTTGATAAGACTCGCGTCATGACGTCTTTCTTCCATTTTCTATTCGATCACGTGTCTTCATGGTGACGGTAAAATGGCGCGCTTATACGGCATTAACAGTTGGGTGTTTTGTGGTGCAAGGGCCAACCTGCACCAAAAACAAGACAGATAACGTCAAGCAATGGACATAAACGCGCAAGGAAAGTTTTTACTGACACAAAAGAGAGAACACAGTCTGAATAAGTTACAGAAATCGAACCTGCGCAGATTGCTAGAGCCCCTGAAGCCAAGATCAAAGCCCAATTCTCATGTTTACCATTCTTGTGAAGATGTTATACCATGAATCAATATTGGGACAGCAGATTTTTCTCAAAAACCTTTCAAATCACTCTGAACTTGAAAGAAATTTTTATTTCATAAAATACCTTTTTTCGCTGGGTAGGTAGTTAATTTACGTCCCATTGGAGCAACACAAAGGGCTATTGGCGATGTTAGAGATCAGTCCAGAAACTTTTCATGCTAGGTTAATTTTCATTCGAACAGCAATTTTAAAAAATTCGAACGGTCCAGTACAATCCAAATTTAAATTTATTCACTGACAGTTCGTATGTCTTCGTGAGAACTCAAGAAAAGTATTTGGAAAATGAGATCCAAAGGTAGCTTTTCGAAACATACAACCTACGGAACACAACGAAAGCAACTGACAATCCAAATTATTCATCTAAAAAAGCACAACGAAAACTAGACCCTTCCAGAAAAGCGAACTCAAATATACCCCTCCCCATCTTCATACATAAATCACAAGTCAAGCAACGAGTCACGACAATACTTCGAAAAAAGAAATTCACCCTCCGTTTTACAGCCCATGCAACAACACGAACTTGCACAATACGACAAAGCATTCCCACATGCAATGCACCTATAAACGCACTCAATATCTTTCCCAAGTTTACTAATGAATTCGCAAAATGGAGATGCACCAAAACAAAAACCGGGAACAACGTCCCAGCGTTTCGCGAAAAACAAACCACTTCCAAGAAACCGAAGGTTGGTTACTCATTCACCAATTCGCGGAAGACAAAGGAAGAGCAAATACCGTTTATTCAGTATTTACTAACACTGCGCGCGCTGCTGTTTACCGTGAAAGCCATCTTCACGAGAGGCGTACGACCGTCGTTTGACCAAATATTTACAACCCATCAGAGTCATCTGGCGGCATAATAGGACAGAAAGATTTCCTGTTGTCGTTGCAAGTAAAACAGTCGTTACTTCGGTTTTTCCGAATGTATTAGGCTCCAAAAGTTAGGTTGCAGGGAAATTATTTAATCGATCCTTTAATTGCTTGTTCAAGGTCATCGAATCGTTAGGATTATGCTACCTTAGAAAAGCGATTTAGCCGTATTAACCCTCCTGGTGGTTGTTTCGAAGCGGTATCTCGTAATTGGAAAGTGTACAGATCTTTATGGCCGAGATATATCGTCAAAAGAAAAATTACCAGATTTGATACCCTCATCATCAAAAATCGGCAATATCTTGACGATATATCTTGTCATTATCAAAATTGGTTAGATCTTGATGGACGAGATATCTCGTCGAAACCACTTGGATGGTTAAGAGGTAATTGCATGTGATTCTGGGACCCGAAATCTGGTGAGGTCGACATGGCTCAGTGGGTTTACCCCCTTCACAATCACCTTGTGAGTTGAAAGCGGCGAATGATTACCCTCTGGGTTTATTTCCCTATTCCTTGTATCAGTAAAAACTTTCCTTGGGTACATGTACAGTTATTTGACGTTGTTTGGCGCAGCTTGGTCATAAAAACACAAGCCCGAAGTCTGCTGGGAGGTTGGTTGAGTTATTCCAGGTGGAAGGGCCATGTTTGGACATGCAACGTCAAGTAAATGGACAAAACGTAAAAGGAAAGTATTACTGCCACACAAAAGAGAAACACAGAATAAGTTGGTTTCAGGTTTGGTGTATGAAAAGTTTGTACTGTGCAGTCTGTTAGGTTCATAAGTTATGTTTCCACTGTGCAAGCATAACAGTGAGTGGAGTGCATATTTTTACAATGTACCCCTGTACCGAGTTTCGTGAGGGGTACCCTCATGAAACTCGGTACAGGGGCCTGGATATCTGATGTGGGGCCCTTGGAATGATCCCAATATGGTATTTGATGCAGCAAATGCTAATTCACTTTGGCTGATAGTGGGCCTGGATATAATCTCCTCCACAAGAGAGCGACAACTCAAAATGAAGATTTTATTTACTCGAGAAAAAAATCATGGAAATGAAACCAGGAATTATATTGCAAATGTTTGACGAAGACAGGAACGAATCCTTACAAATTTCAAATTGAAAAGTAGAAAAATTTGAATATTTTCCATTTTTTGTTTCTCTTGAAACATCGAGATATGTCGCATGCCTGGAGGAAAGCGACATTCGTTTACAATCAATTGAATTTCTAGAATTTAAGAATCAAGCGATTGTCTGACGTACACAGAGAAATTTAAATGACAAGAATCGATTAATATAATAATCGATTAATATAATAATAATCGATAATAAGCCATTGGCTAATAAATGGGAATCATTGCAGGTGGACCCCGTTTCCTGTTCAGATAAGATATGATACATTAACTACATTAATTTATATCTAATATTTCCACACCGATTAGATGTAAAAGACGTCCATTAACTTTGTTTACAGTAAAATAGTCAGATATTGTTTCTCTTTCCTTCTGAAGAAATAAAAACAAATACGCGTGATTCACATCGTACTGATACATTCGTTATTAATCAGGACCGATTTGGATAGAATTTGAAACGATAACATTGAATTCCTGACTGAATATGCTAGCGTATCAAAGCAATTACCGAGATATTTGACTAGACAATTTCAATATCTCAAAATGAACATGGTTTAAAGGGTTTGGTCAAAAAAATCGGAAAAAGAGACTCCGAATTTCAATTCGTCTATGAACGAAGGATTGTGGTTACGAAGGTGGCCGCTTGGAGCGCTGTATGCCGAACCACATTTAGATATGCCTTTATACATTTGAGACTGCAAGGAAGTTACCCAAATTCTTCGGTTTATATTGCTGTCGTTTCATTCGAATTACAAAACAAAATTACTGCGCGACCAACAATTAAAACAATAATAGAGATTTACATAATTATACCTTCAACATGAACAATCGTCCAAACGGAATGTTTTTATTTATTTTCTTCAAACGAAAACTCGTCAACAAATCGTTGTCATAAGAGCACACACGAGATATACAGAAAAAAAATAATTAAATTCATGGATCAATTTCCAACATCGAATTATTCCGAAAATATTCTCCAAATAAAACTATTTATGAAGCAATCCCTTTTTCCCCAAAAATCCAGTTTCGTTGATTTATTGCAGTTCGAGCATTTTAAATATTGGACATAGCAAGAATAAGTAAGAAAATAATTTTAATGTTTGACGTTCCCTAGGTGGCAGCGATGAAGCGGAGTCGGCAGTCAGCGCTCAGTGGCAGAAAAGTGAAACACGCCATACAAAAAATTCGGAGCCACAACTCGAATCTTCTCAATCCTATTCGTCGTGGAAAAGGGGTAACAGCTTGCATTCCTTTCCATCAAAACCACCCTTGAACACGGATGTGGTGCTCAATCTAATTTAAACCGGAACGGATTTTCTTGGCGATGATACAAACAAATAGGTAAAGCACATACAAAGATTCCCTCACTATAGTCCAGCTCGATTTTGTCAGACTCATTGATTTTGAAGGATTGGGTACTACAAAATAGGATATGCAGCAATACAAATAGGTAACGCGAATTCAAAGATTCCCTCCCAACAGTCAATCTTAATTTCGTCGGATTATGTCCCCACAGGAGGGGACATAACCAGTGTGAGTGTAAATAATTATTAGAATCACGACAGGCTATCAAGCTTGTTGAACTTACACTCAATGGACATTTCTGACGAGATAGTGATTGATTCAAATCTAAGGAAGAGTTAATGTGTACAAGAATCTCGTGCAGGAAAAATAATCAGCGTGATATCGTCAGATATTTACATTGTAATTAGGAGCTTATGGACATTTTTCTCTAACGTATTAGCGCTTTCAAAATGTATTTAAACTTTCTCAACAAAGGCTACAATTATATTTCTCTGAGACAAAATGCCTAATACTTTTTGGGGAATCTGAACAATTTAAGGTTGTTCGGTTGTTTTCGGGTTTTAAGACGCTATATTTGGCCAACAATTTAGGGATATTAGTATTTTGATATTTTTGCACACAATATTGTAACATTACTTTATACTGCAAATGGAATTAAGGTCTCTAATGGAATATCACTTTTAAGAGCAAAAGTATTACCGGATCCTTTTTGATACTCAAGACATATTTCAAATAAGGACACATCCAAAAATATTTATTCTTAGAAAGGGCATAGGTATAACACCCACGATTTTAACTATTTTTTTATTCATTTACAGGGTATAAGAAATTACAATTACGCTTTCTTCCTTTATAAATCAAGACACAATATGATTAAGACGGGACATAACTGACTAAACAAATAATTTTCCAGAAACAATAGAAATTGCACGGGGCACTAACAATTCCAACTTTAAATATTTGCCATGGATAAATTATTATTCTCCCTAGCTCACACTTATATTTTTCTTAAATTCCCAACTTCTTCTAAAACTCAGGATATTATAGCAAATCTAGTCCAATCAGCAAACATTAAATCTGACGGACAGGATCGTATCCTGTAGAGTAATAGCATTCACGGCGCTAGAATATTTTCCCCAAAAGCACACGGAAGGAGATATCTATACTAACTATAACTTTAAATACTTGCTATGCATAAATGTGTCTTTCACACTATATTTCCAAACATTCTAGAAGGGGATTAAGTCCTAGGGAAACATCCAGTCAAAGGACAATTAATCTCTGATGGATAAACAACCGAAGCATTAAAAAATGCATATTTACAACACTAACTTCAACTATTTGCAATGCATAAAAGTGTCCATGTTTACACTATATTTTTCTTAACTTCCTAACATACTCTAAGGGAATTAATTACCCTATTGAAGCTTCCAGTTCAGTCAGGGAACAATTAATCAGTGAGGGATAGACAATTCCCTGTAGCATTAAAAAGGCATATTTTTCCCCGTAGCAATGCATAAATAAATTTTGCCTGATGTTCACACAATTGTAGTTTAACCCTCCTCTTGGTTGGTCTTGACGAGGTATCTAGTCATTAGCAAAACTGATCAGATCTTGATGGACGAGATATCTCGTCATTGGAAGAAAACTGACCAGATCTAGATCTCACCACCATAAAAAAAAATCGGCAATAACTTGATGAAGAGATATCTAACCATTAGAAAAATTGGTCAGATCTTAGATATTTCGAAGATAGATTTCTTAGCAAATAGACAAGCCATTTCGTCGAAACCACTTGGGGTTATGCTTATCAACCCGGGGGTAATCCGACCATTAATCTGAGGGACAGACAGGGGGTTAGGAAGCGCACACTATCAATCACGTCTTTGTAAGACGCCCGACGGTCTTAGTCCAGACAGGTATCTGAGGACACTGATTCCCAACCTGTGCTCTGTGTGCCTTCCCAGGGGGTCAGCGGCGCCCAGAAAAATAAAATTAAATGAAATAAAGAATAAGAAACAAAAAGTAGAATCAAAATAAGAAAACCAGATATTACATTCTGAACGAACGCAAATGGTCTGGTCTAATGAACTTTGGAAGAACTTTTAAGCATGGCCAATTTTGACAATATCATGTGTATTGGTGGTAGCTGAGGATAAACTGAGATTTTATGGTAAATTTCAAAGTTTTAAAAATATAATCTCTTTAATATCTATCCCCGCTTTCTCCCCGTAACACTACTCCTAAACACCATTAACTTGTAAAACATAGGGTAGGCCTAAAGAGCTCCACCATAGATTCTATAAAGGGCTCCAAAATGGTTGGGAATCTCTGGTCTAGGATAAAGGTAACAACAGGTGTCCAAAGGAAGAGAATAATAAAGGGACTTACCTTCGAGCTTCATGCCCACATCCAGACACTTCTGGAATCTGCAGTAAGGACATCGCTTCCTCTGGCTTTTGTCGATGTGACAGCTTCTATCGGCGACGCAAGTGTACACCTTCTTGTTCTGCACGGTCCTCTTGAAGAACCCCTTGCAGGACTCGCAGGTGAGCAGGCCGTAGTGGTAGCCGGACACCTTGTCACCGCACACAGGGCACAACTCCTCGATGCCCTCCTTGGTGTCCGGGGGGTCATGCCCGTGCTGGTATTCCACCAGGGCCCCGCTCTGCTGCTGGGGGGTGGGCGAGCCGGCCATCATACCAGGGGGCGCTAAGAAGAAAGACGTATCCATGAGCTGCGAAGTGGACATCATTGTTATTCAAGCACAAAAACACGAGTTTCAAGCGGGGGAAAAAAATCGAGTTTGAATGTCTTCGGTGGAAAAAAAAAAGCACAAGATTCAAGCGGGCTTGAGTCGGAAATCCGGAGTCATTTCGCGAGTCGACAAAGCGCCCCACATTTCACAGTCGCGCACCGAACCAAACTGTAATAACAATAATCCAATCAAGTCGATTAAGTCAAGAGGGGAGAAGGAATCACAGTACGCGAGATTGAGAGAGAAAAAAATGTAGGTCACTAGTTTAAGGTTTCAATAACGACACACAGAATCGGTGGAATCCGAAGATCGAGTGTTTCGACTGGAGAGTCATCGCGGAGCACACTGGACACAAACAAATCCGAATCACGATGGGGGGGGAGGTTGCGGGGTCCGAATCGCAACGATTATAATCCTTTCACTTCAAGAACGCACTCTCTTCCAAGGCAGCAAGTAACAAGCACACATTTTTTCCGAAAAAATCCAAATGCAAGAGCGCGCGCACGGAGCGACCGACTAGCTTGCAAGCCTGAAACGCAAGTGAAAGTCTAAAAAGCAAGACACGTGAGCACTGGGATTGCTAACTTTCACCGCGACCTACTAAGCCACGAGGTGGTAGTGGGTCTATGTCAGAGCGGGCCCACTGACCCATAAACGCGCTGGCCAATCCGGTGAGGAGAGAGACGGCGTTTTCTACCTGTACAGGGAAGAGAAAACGCAACGCACAAATACAAACATACAAAAGCTTTTTTTTTCGTTCCAACCCTCCCCTCGTTTTCACCTTTTATGTTTCCCTACCCCCTTCCCCGTTTACCTTTCTATCTTCGGAAGTTTCGCCGTTAAATCCGTCCATGCGCTTTCCAGAATGTGGGACTCTCCCGATTATTTGGGTGGTGGTGGTTCCACGTGGTGTCGGGATGTTCGTTCGGGGGTGTTCGCGAGTCGGAATCAATCCTTGGGCCCCGAAACTCGTCGGATCGCAAGCACTTCTTGGGTAACTTTCGGAAACACTCCGGCGGCCACGCCTCTCGTGTTCTAGTTTTTTTTTTTCGATCGTGTACCAGGGGGCAATTTGAGTTGTGACAGCGCGCCGGCGATTTGAAACGTGACAGTCGTTTCTGTTTGCGGAGGGGCAAAACACTTGTGAAATAGAAGCATTAGCACAAATTTTAAAAAACAATAGTAAAAAAGGCTCCTCTCAAACCCTATTTTAATTTTAGTAGCACTTTTAGTTGATCAGATACAAAATGAATCAGCTAAAACATAAAATGTGCTATTTAAGTATGAATCAGGCGTTGAAGATCTCGCCAAGAATTTTAATTTTAAAATAAAAAAATGTATATTTTCTTATTAAGGTTTTCCATGACAAGCAACCAGATTCCGATGTTTCTCTTTCATGGTTGCCACGGCTTGGCACTAAAACGACATTGGCGTCCCTTGAAAAATTTTCTCCCAAAAGAAAAATCCGAAAATAAAATTTTCCGCCCGTTATAAGGTAAAAAAAGGGGAAATTTTCATTGACCTTTGTTGAATTTTCAAGTCGTCAAAATTTTGTAAATAGCAGTTTTGGAGATGATTTTGCCTTATCAGTCTAAAAAAGGGAAATTTTCTTTGACTTTAGGTTCAAAAAAGTCGAAATTTGTTTAAGTAGCTTGAAGCGATTTTGCTAAAAAAATATATCCCTAGTCGCCAAAGTTAAAAATAGTAACAGAAAGTGGCCTGTGTTTATGTTGTGGAGGAGGCGATTATGCATTTTTAGTTCAAATATCCGGACGCATAAAACAAAACGACTAGTAAATATACATTTTTCATTTGACACAGGACTTCAATCAATGTCGTTAGTCGTATTTTGTGCCCACATTTCGTTTCGACGAAAGCACTGCAAGACACTTATTGATGCGTAACTTCTATTTTTTTCCCCACTTGTAGGTGACGCTTCATAAAATACACTATAAAATAAAAATATATCTCCCTGAAAATCACTTCCAAAAGCGTAGGATGTAAATTCTTTTCTCCAATTGGAATGAAAGTAAACAGTGTTTCAGAGAACAGTTGTCGGAATGTTTTTTTTAATATTTTTAGTTCTCATCTGCCGATCTCCCAACTTTTAAGAAATGCAGAAAATTAAACTAGTTAGAAAATACAAAACTGACCCCTAACAAATGCCTCAAGAAAGAAAATGCAAATGACAATGTAGGCCTTAGTCTTAACATTAGGTTTATGGCATTTACGTAAACAAATTAAATTTCAAATTGCACCTAACATTTCTGCAAGTGAAGGTTGGTTTGGTTGAGTTTTTTGACGCATATTGGGCCATGCTCTAAACACAAGACGTTTGTGAGAAGACAATTTCAATATATTTTCTCTCTTCTGGAACGGACAAATCAATTACGGAGTACTTAATTGTTAACAGCTTACCTCCGCATCGTAATAAATAAAATAATTTTATAAATTTAAATATTTCTATAAAAGAGGGAAGAGTCGAAGGAAGTGCCTTAAAGCACAATAAAAAGGGAAAATAAACAGGAGAAAAGATAGAATTTAGAGTAATTGATGCAATTAGGAGTGAATAGCAATATGATTGCAGGGGAATAAAAAAAAAGAGAATTGAAAAAGGAAAAAGAGGAAAGGAGAATTGAAAAAGGAGAATTGACTCTTACGAACTTTATTCTTACGATGGAGTGCAAAAGAAAGCACATTGACTTCGTTCAGAAATATATCTGTGACAAAGTTGGTGGATTGGTTCGATTGGGTTTAATGGCACAAAGGGGCCATATTTGGCCATGCTGCGCCAAACACAAGACAGACGTCAAGTAATGGACATACACACACTAGGAAAGTTTTACTAACACAGAAGAGAGAAATGCACCCAGGGAGGTATCGTCCAAGACAGGAATCGAACCTGCGCCGCTTACAATTCGCAGGCTCGAGGATAAATTTTCCATGAAAAAACTTTTTTAAATGTTAGACACTGGCGCTAGGGGTCATCCCCCTTGTCGCCCCCCCCCCTTAGATATGCCGCTTATATGTTAGGTAGGTAGTTAATTAACGTCACAGGAGCAAAACAAAGGGCTATTGGTGAAGGTACGCAATCAATTCCCAAGGGAAAGATCCGAGGACAAACCTAGTAATTTCGAGTCACGGAAGATGACAAGGTCAACACCTCTAGATTAGAATTTTCTCTAGGCAGTGTAAATGCATCTCCTAAATTAAACAGCATTGACGCAGTCAATGATTTTCTTGAATATCACGAAAAAAAGCAAAACACAATAATCGATAACAGAATTATTTCAAGACAAAAGTTGCATAATCAGGAAATTATCTGTGTAATTAAGATTTATCTGTGCAATCAAAAATCATCCGTGCAATCAAGAATCATCTGTATTGTGATGAAGAATACCATTTATCTGGTGAACCAAGAATTGCACAGAAGGAAATCTTAATACGTTAATATTTATTCTATTGCTGAAATAATACTTTTTATCTAAATTCGATAACATGAAGTACGGATAAGAATTTTTTTACGGTCCCATGAAATTCATCTTAACGAGGTTTGATTGTAGTTCTAAAACTGCAAGTTCTGTGGAAGAGGCGATTGCTCCTTGATACATAAAGGATTTCGAGGTAGGTAGTTAATTAACGTCGCACTGGAGCAACACAACGGGCTATTGGCGACGGTCCGAGATCAACCCCTATGGGAAAGATACGAGGACGACGCATCGCAATTTTGAACCACGGTCAGATGACGAGATCAACACCACAGCTGGTACCCCACTCTCCAAACTTCCACACTACGCCAACGTGAAGACATTTGAGGCCACGACGGATTTAACATGCACCAGCCTCCGGTTGCAAATCCATTGCGCTTCCAACTAGGATACCGCAGCCCGCAAACAGAAAGACCCCAGAGAAGATGGGAAATGAAATTTCTAAACAATGTGGCATGGCTTTCTAAAAATGGTGTGATGATATCATTAATGATTTTTCCCACTTTTCTGAATACTTCTCATCTAAACTGAATGGAGCAAAGAAATCTTTAGATAAAACATTTTCTTCACTACTGATACCACCGATGTGGCTAAAATAATTGAATCCTTTAACTAACTCCCCGGCACTACAGTCCATGTTGAGCCTTGGCCTCCCTAACGATACGACTCCAAAGCGCCCTGTCTTGGGGCTTAGTCCACCAATTTTTTATTTTCATGTTTTTGAGGTCTTTTTCGACCTCCTCGGGCCATCTTTTCCTGGCCTTGTTTTCTCTGGCCTTGGCACTGATTCTTAAATATCTTTCATTGAATCCTTCACTATTAAAATTAATCATGAAGTTATTCTTCATAATATGGAGTAGAAATAACTCCAAGTTATACATGGCCATTAGGAGAAAAATTAATTCCAAACACCTGGTCAAAATTTGAAAATTTGTTCAGTCACTTCTCTGTCAATTCTATCCAATGAATCCTTTATCTTTGGTGGAAATATTTAAAAATGTAACTGAAGCTTTTAAAGTTTCCATTGAAAAAATTAGACGAATCTAAATTAAATATATTAAAATTTCTTAGCGTACAATTCCAGTTATTGTCACAAAAGCATCCTAAATAGTCCAGACACCAGCGGCGGCTCGCGGTTGGAAAAATAGGGGAAGGGCCTCCCTGAAATCCCCCCCCCCCGATATTAAATCCTGGCTATGCCAGTGATATGGAAAGATAGCAGTTACGAAAATTAGTTAATGAGGATTTACCTATTTTCTGTAAATTAAATAAATTCTTCTGTCCTTTAATGCTGCAAATCTGTCTGATATGTCATCATAAAATGACTGTTTCTTCATAAGCGCCACTAATACGTCTTTTTCAATACAAATATTTGCTAAAGGGTCTCTCTTGCGAAATAGTATTTCTTGAGTAAGTTTTTATTCTTTTAAGGCAAGAAAAACTCCTTTCCACTGATACACTTACAGATGGAATTGTTAAGACGAGAGAAAACAAATTATAAGCTTCTGTGAAAATTTCTTAATCATCATAAAGCATTCGAAGAAGTTCTTGCGTCGATATATTCCTGAATTTTCCATCGGCATATATAGGACATAGTTCATTTCTAAGGCGCTGGTTTTTTTTAACACATCGCCGTAAAACTGTCGAAGATTTTTTAGATAAATAAATTTAAGTTTTTCACAATCTTGAAATCTTGTTTATTTCCATAAGAATGTGGTCTGAAATTTCAAAATATAGCTCTTTATAATTTTGAGAAATTGTGTGTATGTGTAAGGATGACACATCACTCTTTGACTGACTGATACACTGTTTGGGCATGTACAATCTTTTATACTAGTTCTAGTTGTTATTCTCATATTAGAAATAGCCCATCACTCATTTTACCACATTCAACTTACATTAGAAAATTAGGCATATTTGATTTCAAATTTAAGTATTTTCATGCCTTTTTAATTTTTTTCTGTTTACTTACAAATAGGGCATGAAAAAAATCATGATTTTTTTGAAAAAAAATCAAAAACATCGGATTTGTTTAATTTAAATCGGATTTTTATTATTTTAATTAATTCCTTGCTCGTATAAGTTTCAATTTGTTGGACATCAGACACGCAAATTACAGTGTAGTTTCAAGAAAGTTTTGTTTTATTTAAACATTAATATTTTTATGTAAAAGAAATATAACCGGGTAAATTTTTGAAAGATTAAAACGCGACATAGGAATCAGCAAAGCAAATCACATGATAGAGTACATGACCGTGCCCCAACACGTACACGGCGGTCTTCGGCAGGACCGAGTTTTGAAATCGCAACCCTCAGGTTGCTAATCCGCTACTCTTCCAACCAGGCTACTGCGGCCTTGCATGGGGTAGGTAAAAAGAATCGACTCATACGAATTTTATTCTGAATCTAATGTCCAAGAAAGCACATTCACTTAGCTTGGAAATGTATGTGACAAAGACAAATGTTTAAGAAAAGCCACTTTTTAAATATTACTGAAACGCTAGCCAATGGCGCTACGAGTTGATTGGTTGTTTGTGGGTTTTACGACGCAAGGGCCATATTTGGTCATACTACACAAGACATACAATATCAAGTAATAGACATACACATATAAAAGTATTACTGACACAGAATAAATACACCCAGGGAGGAATGCACCTGACAGGAATCGAACCTGCGCCGCCTACAACTCGAAGGTAGGTAGTGCAGTAGACATACCCAGTGAGCCATGCCATTCCACTGGCGCTCTAGCTTCCTCGTCTCCTCTAGCTACGCCACTATGGAATTAAGTAAAAAGACCCCCCACTACCCTACTTCAAACAGATATTCCGCCAGACATTCGAATGTACCCCAGCAACAAAACCCAATGCATTAATCATCCAACCCCAAAGTGCAAAACCCAGCTCTCCCCCTCACTTGAAAGCATCCCTCGAAAGAAGGTCTGAGTCGCCCACCTGTTGTTAGTGTTCGGAAAAGTTCCTCACGCCAAAAGGGACCCGAAACCATTCAAAGGTCGGAGGGGGAGAGTTCATTGTAAGGTGGGTTTTCGGCAGAGGGTAAACACAAACATGACCGACCATTACCGGTTCTGATGCTTCCCTTAAAATCTGGCCCTCAGGGCACATCTTTAGGTATGTATGTACGGGCATCACAACCCCGGGGTACCCGAGTGATCTATCCTCCCTTCGGTTTTACCCTGGCTAACCCTTCTGCATTTTCTTTTTCCCCTCCCTCTTTGTTGTCTTGTGTTTGGCACAGCTTGGCCAAATATGGCTCGTGCGCCATAAAACCCCAAAACAACCAATCCTTAAAATCTGTCACAGATTCCTCCAAGTACCAAATTAGATTTGGATAAAAATTCCCAGGAAAACTGATCAAACTAGTCTTTCACAAATTCGTTTTTAAGCAATATTTTTTCGTTTTAAGACTATAAAATAAAAAATTAGGCGTACGCCTTGTGGGCGATCCAACATTCACTTATTGTGCAATGGCGAAATGAGTCTGTATGAACTCCAAAAGTCGAAGGGGGACATAACATCGGTGGGTTTGGGATTTTATGGCACAATGGTCATATTTGGACAAGCTGCGACCAAACGCAAGACAATGTCAAGTAAAGAATGTCCTGAACGGAAAAAGGAGGAATTGGTGCACAGGGTACTGGGATGAAAGCAGAAAAAGATCTACCTCGGGGATTCGGTTGGGCCAAATTTCGCCAAGCTGGGGACAGACATCGTCAAATAAATGGACATACAGCTTTTTCTGACAGATGGGCGAACATACCCATGAATACACCCAGAGAGGTTGGTTGTGTTTGAGTTTAATGGGCAAGGACCGTATTCACACATGACAGACGTCAAGTAAAAGATCGCGAAAGGTTCGGTTAGTTAGTTTGGGGTTTTATGGCGCAAGGGGCCATATTTGGCCAAGCTGCGCCAAATGCAAGACAGGCAACGTCAAGTAATTGTGAAAAGGGAGAACCTGGTTTTGGGATTTGGCTAAGCTGTACCAAACGCATAACACACCAACGTCAAGTAAAAAATGTAGCGAAAGGGGAGAAAAGAGGAATAGTAATGGGATGAAAGCAGGAAATCATCGCTTTGGGAAAGGGGAGGGGCAGACAAAGATCACTTGGGTATCCTGGGATCACGACACCTGTGTTTACCCGACAATTTACCCCATGGGAAATAAATAGATCACTAGAGTACCTCGGGTCCGTATACAAGCCTATACACTCCAGCAGATGTGTCCCTGAAGCCCTTTACCTCCCTGGTGGTTGTCTTGACAAGGTACTTGTCATTAGAAAAAAAACTGACCGTACCTTGATCTCGTCATAACAAAAAAATTGGCAATATCTTGACGTCGCTAGCAAAATTGGTCAGATCTCGATAGACGAGATATCTCGTCCTCGTAATCATTAAAAAATCGCCAATACCTTGATGTAATAGACAAATTGGTCAGATTTTGATGGAAGAGATATCTCGTCGGTAGCAAAATTGGCCACATTGGACGAGAAATCCCGTCCTCGTCATCAAAAAAAAATCGCCGATGTCGTGATTAGAAAAATTGGTCAGATCTCGATGGACGAGATATCTCGTCCTCGTAATCATTAAAAAATCGCCAATACCTTGATGTGATAAGACAAATTGGTCAGATTTTGATGGAAGAGATATCTCGTCGGTAGCAAAATTGGCCACATTAGACGAGAAATCCCATCCTCGTCATCAAAAAAAATCGCCGATGTCGTGATTAGAAAAATTGGTCAGATTTTGATGGACGAGATATCTCGTCGGTAGCAAAATTGGTTCGAACTTGATGGACGAAAAAGCCCATTGAAACCACTTGGAGGGTTAATGCCAAAAAATGAAACAAAACAATCAGGAAAAGATTCAACCATTGGACAACGATTACTTCATTCCGTCATGACCGCACCAACTCAATTTCCCCGCACATTTCACGATAAGATTAAAAAATCTATAATGCCGAAAGGATTCCTCATTTGCGCGAAACGTACACTTGCTTATTTATTGATGATAAAAATAAGTGGGTTACGAATATCTAACGAGTTCATGGATACGGCGAATTCTAAATTTCGAACAGTTTTACAGTGTCCTTGACATCATTATAGTATGGAAATGTGCCCTAATTTTCATCCGATCATCGCACAACAGATAGATAACGGACGGAAAAGCGATATTCCTCCTGCTATCCGGCGACGCTGTCTTGCATGCCTCGTGATCTTTAAATAGTACTTGATTAGTCGCGCAACTTGAATAATGGTAGGCTGACCGTACAGACCGTTCTGAAAAGGACGTACCGTTTTTTCCATATTTCCCACTGGTTTTGCCCCGTTTTTAATCGAACCTATGCTTGATTGATTGTATTTTTATGACACAATCGCCAGGTTGGGACAAGCTTGATTGTTTTTTGGGTTTTAAGGCGAAATGGCGATATTTCGCCAAGCTGCGCCAAACACGAGACAACGTCAAGTAAAAAATGCCATGAAAGGGGGGGGGGAAGAGGGATTCGTGGAATGAAAGTAAAAAAGATAGCTTTGGTATACCGGGAGAGCGACTCAGGTGTTTACTAGACAGTAAACCCTATGGGAAAAGAAAAGATCATTAGTGTACCTTGGGTCTGTGAAGCCTGTACACACCTGAAGGAGATGTCTCTGAGGGAGCATCTTCTAGAAATATATGGTATCTGTACCTAGTCTGCGCACCTGGTAAAAGTATCTGGAGGTCGAACCTGGCCTGAGGGTCGGATAAACCTGTCCGGAGAACCGAATCTGGCCTGCGGTGGTGTAAATCTGTCCGTATAAAGTCTGTCCGTAAAGGTCTGTATAATGGGCCGGGCAAAAATATTTGTATTTCATCTGCGGTCAGATAAAAATATTTGGTTGGTAGGTTTTGGATTTTATGGAGCAAGAGGCTAAATTAGGCTAAGCTGTGCCAAACACAAGACAATTTCAAGTAAAAGAATGCCGAGAAAGGAAAAAAAAGGATTGGAGAATAAAGTTTGGGATGAAACCAGCAAAGATCATTTGGGTATCCCGGGAGGTAGTTGAATTAACGTCGCACTGGAGCAACACAACGGGCTACTGGTGACGGTCCGGTATCGATACCGAAAAGAAAGATACGAAGTCAACACCTCGTCATTTTGAACCACGGTCAGACGACGTGGTTCAAATGACGGTCACGTTGGAGTGGTATGAAAGTTTGGAGAGTCACCTCAAGTGTCGACCGTCATTTTGAATCACGGTCAGATGACGAGGTCGACACTTGAGGTGGCACCCCACTCTCCAAACTTTCATACCACTCCAACGTGGACATTTGAAGCCACGACAGATTTAACGTGCAGTACTTGGGAAACGTTTTTTTTTAATCTCCTATTAATTTCTGAAACAGACAAAGCCATACTTTAAAACCTCCTACCCAACAAAAATACTATTTATTTAAAGAAATTTCCAGAAATAAACTATTTGAAGTAACTTTTCCTCGGTTGAAAACAACTTTTTTCCTTAACAAATATATTACGAAACTTGCTTGGTTTTGTTTGTTGCCGAGTGATTTTTTGCTTATGAAGGCCAATTAGACTTCATAACAGTTGGAAGATGGGAATTTTTTTGCATCTCACTTCGATTTGAAATTCGTAGAATTATGTCAGGATGCTGGATTCTGGTTCTGATGGTTCCTGGTTCGAATCCTTGAGTAAGGCATGAATATTTTGTCCGTCTGGAATGAATGTGTGGCATCTCTATAAACAGGTTGGGCCTAAAATGCGTGGTATCTATGTGAGGTGTAATGTGACCCCCCGTGGTACAGCACACTAGGGTAACCACCACCAACAGTGGTCCACACCTGCAGAACTATTATAATGTTCCATTGGCCGGGCATTAGGAAAAAAATTACGTTATTATCTTTTAATAAAAATGAAGGCCGCGGTAGCCCAGTTGGAAGAGAAGCAGATAAGCAACCGGAGGGTTGCGAGTTCGAAACTCGGTCCAGACAAAGACCGTCGTGTACACGTGGGCTGGTACACGTTTAATCTCTCGTGGCTCTGTCCTCACGTTGGCGTGGAAGTTGGGAGAGTGGGGTGCCAGCTCAGGTGTTCTCGTCATCTGACACTGGTTCAGAGGCGTTGTCCTCGAATCTTCCATGCGGGATTGATCCCGGACCGTCGCCAATAGTCCGTTGTGTTACTCCAGTACGACTCTAATTAACTATCTACCTTTTTTAAAAACGCACATCATATATGTATTTTCTGATTTTATTTCCATGATTTAGGTTCAATAAAGAATCGTTAAATTGGAAAAACTTTTTTTAGCTGTCACTTTTCTTAGGCGGTGCAGTAGATAAAATTCAGTGTTTACTAACCTTTTAACTTGAATAAAATTAGTAGTCAAGACTTCCTTGTTGTTGTTTACGAAATCTCCTGAGTATAAACTTCTCACGCATTCCCTCTTCTGATCTTCGAACTCCGAACGTTTTTTATCGTTGTCATCTGTTAAAACTATTGAAAAACACGTCGTTTGCCATTTCGATAAAGATCGTTTTCAGTTTAATCCACGCCCTGCAAAAGCCACCGGAATGCGAAATACTTCCACCTCGTACAGGCGATATTCACCTCAACTCGCGTCGATAAAAAAAGTGTGTCAATGCGACCTATTGAGGCAGAAAAACGAAAACAAACAAAACTCTCACCTCTTCAAGAGGCACGAAAATAAAGCGACGACTGAATAATTCCGGAGAAATTCGCCATTCTTAAACGTTCAAACGTGCGGATTCCGAATTTTTTTTTCGAACGGAAAAAGACAATGGGGAAACTGGACGTGCAAAACACAGCATTGTGAGGCCTAGCACTGGGGGATGAAAAACAATGATAATAAGCCTCTTTTTAGAAGGCATTGTGGGTCGGTCTGTAAGAAAAGAATCTGGCAATTACTTATTCTATTATTTACTTATTTTTTTAAGTACGCGTCCTTGACATACTATTTGAAATGCAGCTGTTCTTTTTCGTCGTTTCTGCCACATTTTCGGCGCAAATGATTCCAAAGAGAATCTGCAAATACAGGTGGTCTTCCTCTTATATTGACAGTAGAGTTCTCTATTCGTCGTCCCAGTAGTATAAATACGGAAGATGCACCATCAAATATGTCCTTGCAAGGCTGCCAGTCAAAGCACTTGTGAAAATAGTAGCATACATATTTTAAAATAGTAGCAGTCTCCTCATAAATCCTATTTTAGTAGCAATTTCAGTTGCTCAGATACCATAATGAATCGGCTAGAACATAGAATGTGCTAACTAAGTATGAACCACAAACGTTGAAGACCTCGTCAAGAAATTTAAATTTTAAAATTAGAAATATAAATATTTTCTTAATAAGGTCATGACATTCTAGCGACCAGATTCCGATGTTTTTCTTTCATGGTGAAGTCTTGGCACTAAAACTCGACATTGGCGTCCCTTGAAAAATTTTCTCCCAAGAAAAAGAATCCGAAAAATATTTTTTTTCCGTCCGTTATAAGGTAAAAAAAGGGGAGCTAAATTTTCGTTGACCTTTGGTGAATTTTCAAGTCAAAGTTTTGTAAATAGGAGCTTTTGAAATGATTTTAATTAAAAGATACACCTAATCGGTAAGGTTGGAAAAATAGCTAAAACAAACCTAAATATTTTAAGGTTTTCATGACATTCTAGCGACCAGATTCCGATGTTTTTCTCATTGTTGCCTCGGCTTGGCGCCAAAACTTCGACATTGGCGTCCCTTGGAAAATATACTCCTTTAAGAAAAATATTTTCCCCCTTCCGCTATTAGTAAAAGAAAAAGGGGGACTAAATTTTCGTTAACCTTTGAATGAACTTTCGAAATTTTTCGACCAAAATTTTCGAAAAGTTGCCAAAATTTTGAAATTGGCGCGTTTGAGATCGATTTTTCGTAGATGCCACTAGTCGCTAAGATTGAAAAATAGCAAATGATCGCCTTTTAGTCAAATGCGTTGGGTTTGTATTTCTTTGTAGGAAGTAACGTAAGGCCACAGGTTTTGAAATCGTGTGTTTAAAGCTGAGGAATTTGGTAGGTTGATTTTTGGGCTTTATGGCACGTAAATCAATGAACGGATAAATTTGTTATCTATTTTCTTTGCGCGCAATAAGCAAGACAGAATATAACCAAATGAAAATAGGTAAAATATTCAAATTACCTTATCAATAAAAAGTAGATTTAAAACAAATAAAACATGAGGGTAAAACTATTTAAACATTTAATCAGACGAATAAGCAAGAACTGACTTCAAACTGCTCTCACTTTTTTACATTCAGTTGGTTTTTTAAATCTCATCTAATCTTTTTTTCATAACCTTTTATGTTATACATCATATTAATATATAGTCAACATGTTTTAAATCATCACTTCGGTACATTAATTATGAATACAATTTTTTGAACAACTTTTAACCTGATAAAAATTTTGATTGATTTCTCCCACACTTCCTTTTAAAACTTTTATATCTACATAATTTCTATTGTTTTATCTTGCGCTTGGCACAGCTTGTCCGTGTTGACCTTGCGCCAAAAAGCCTCAACATCCAATCCAATCCAATCCAATCCAAACCGTTTGCATTAAGACTGAAATGGTTTCTTACGGTTGAAAATGTCCCTTACAAAACACGTTTCAGTACTTCCTCACACCAACTGCATAATTCATTGCTCGATAGCGTAACAAATCTGCGATTTGTCTCACACAAGCAGATTCCACTAAACAATTCCATAACATTAAATCACACGAATTTATTATTCGAATCTACGAAGGTGATTTCTGAGGGCCGCTAATGCATAATTCCATTTTTGTGAGTCTAAATTCAAACCCAAGGGAAAACTCATTTCGAAACGAGACTTTTCAAGAGATGAAATATTTGACAATTTCAAGGGTTACCACAGTCAAAGCACTTGTGATAGGTAGTTAATTAACGTCGCACTAAAGCAACACAACGGGCTAGCACTTATGAAATATTAGCATTAGCATAATTTTTTATAGTATAAAAAAGTCTATTTATTTGCTGATATAAATGAATCAGAAAAAACACGAGATAATTAAGTAAGAAACAGGTAGTTAATTAACGTCACACTGGAACAACCCAACGGGCTATTGGCGACAGTCCGAGATCAATCCCGAATGGGAAAGATCCGAGAACACCTCGCAATTTTCAACCACGGTCAGATGATGAGGTCAACACCTGAGCTGGCAGCCCACTCCAAACTTCCAACCATGCCGACGTGAGGACATTCGAGGCCACGAGATTTAACGCGCAGCAGTCCCCATATATATTTTGGGGTATTTCAATTAACGTCACACTGGAGCAACACAACGGGCTATTGGTGACGGTCCGGGATCAATCCCAAAGGGAAAGATCCGAGGACAACACCACGTAATTTTGAACCACGGTCAGATGACGAGGCAACACCTGAGCTGGCACCCCACTCTCCAAACTTCCACACCACGCCAACGTGAGGACATTTGAGGCCACGACAGATTTAACGTGCACCAGCCCCCTTTGTACACGACGGTGTTTGGCTGGATTCGAACTCGCAACCCTTCGGTTGCAAGTCCGTTACTCTTCCAACCGGGCCACCGCGGCCCCCCCATATATAAGGGTCTTAGATTGGTAGGTAGTTAATTAACGTCGTCTTGGAGCAACACAACGGGCAATTAGCGAAGGTCCGGGATCAATCCCGAAGGGAAAGATCTAATAACGTCTCGTAATTTTGTACCACGGTAGGGTCTTAGGTTGGATCGAGTTTCGAACTCGCAACCCTCCCATTGCTATTCTGTTCTTCCAACCGGGCTACCGCGGCCCCGTCAAGTAAGGGATATACGCACACTAGGAAAGCTTTACTGCAATATAAGAGTTGTGTTTGGCGCAACATGGCCAAATGTGGCCCTTTCGCCAAACAATCCAACCAACCACATGAGAGAAATACAACCAGGGAGGAATCGAACCTGCGCTGCCTAAAACTCGCAGGTTGCTAGCGCAGTGGGCAAACTGAGTGCGTCAAGACGAACTCTAGTAAGATAGTATGTGCAAGAGTAAGTTTGGTTGGTTTATGGGTTAAATGGCGGGATGGCTATATTTGGCCAAGTCGCGCCAAATACAAGATAATATCAAGTAAAAGTAATAAAGTAGTGAAAGTTAAGAGTGGGTTAGATAGTGTAAGTCATTAAAACACTGCAATATAGCATTGTTATCTTGCGAAAATCACGCAACAAAAATTAAATAGATCCCGTCCCCCTAAATTTTTTTTTTAATTTTTAAAAAATTAAAAAAATTAAAAAAATTAAATTTAGCAAAAATTTAATTAGCAAAACTACGCAAATTTAGCAAAAACTTCGTCTTCTGACAGTGGTAGCCCAGTTGGTAGAGTAACGGATTAGCAACCGGAAGGTTGTGAGTTCGAAACTAGGTTCAGCTTAAAGACCGTCGTGTACAAAGGAAGCTGGTACACGTTAAATCTGTCGTGGCCTCAAATGTATTCACGTTGGCGTGGTGTGGAAGTTTGGAGAGTGGGGTGCCAGCTCAGGTGTTACCTCGTCATCTGACCGTGGCTCAAAATTACTAGGTATTGTCCTCGTATCTTTTTCTCGGAGAATGATCCCGGACCGTCACCTTGGCGCAGTTTGTCCGCTTTTGGACCTTGTGCCATAAAACCCCAAAATCCAATCCAATCCCGGACCGTCAACAATAGCCCGTTGTGTTGCGTCAATAGGACGTTAACTCACCTACCTAACAAAAATTATTACAATCAAGCTCACACAAAATTACTGAAGTGTGCAAACTCCAAATTAGTGTCAAAATATTTACAAAGTTTTGTTTATTCAATCCTTTAATTTTGGTCCCTTTCAATGACGATAAAGATTTCTCACCTCTTAAGCCTGTAGCAGAAAGGTTCCGTCACATTTACGGAAAGCAGGAATACGCTCTCGTTTTCTGACACCAAATAATACAATTAACCCTTTATCCCACTATCAGAGATCATTGCAACATCAACAGCGAAGCTACTGAACGATGGCGCAACGACAGAGATCGATTGAAAAGTGAACAAAATAATCGCCGCCTTCATTCGCATGAGTTACAAAGTAAAAAATTTTATTATTGTTAAACCTTGAAACCAGCTAAGCCGATGAAGCTCACAAATCTCAAATAAATCCATTCCGAAAAAAATTGTATTCGGTTGATTGTATTCGTGAAAGATCGAACTAAATACAAAATGGCAACCTCGAAACTTTCACGGTCTCTCATCGATGATTTTTGAGAAATTTGGAATTAACATGTAGGTAGGTATTTTAATTAAAGTCGCACTGGAGCAACACAACGGGCGACGGTTCGGAATCAATTCCGAAGGGAAAAAGACACGAAGACAACACCAAGTAATTTAGAATTCGGCAGAAATCTCCAATAAACTCATTCTGAAAAAAAATTTGATCCCGGACTGTCGCTAATAGCCCGTTGTGTTACTCCAGTGCGACGTTAGTTAACTGCCAACCATTCTGAAAAAATTGGTATTTAGTTTATTGTATTCGTGAAAAATCAGACTAAATACACAAAATGGCAAACGATTATTTTTGTGAAATTTGGAGAAATAGGAAGAAGCCAGCGCATTGGCAGGAATTTTTTTATGTACGAAAGAAAAAAAAATAAAGTTTTTTTTTTAAATATGGATTTACTAAATATTCAGTTACGTAAAATAATTGTTGGATTTGAAAAGCAAATTAAACAGAAATCGTCTGCTTCATAATTCAAATTTTCAGTTGAAATATTCGCAAGATCGAATTTCAACACAGATATCGATAGTTAAAGATCGATTACAAGCAACATTTCTCATTTTGGTTTCAAACAAAATTTTTAACTTGAAATATTCGCAAAAGATCGAATTTTAACTCAAACATCTAGAATTAAAGATCGATTAAGAACTTTTCTCAGTTCGATTTCAAAGAAAAAATTAACTTGTTCTAATGTAACTACAATTACACCGCATGAGAAAAACGATTATTTTTAAAGCAAATTCCACAATAGATATTTTAGCAGATTTGGAATTCGTTCATGTTCATTAAAGATTCGTATCTTATATCCCGATTGAATTCCATGGTTTGGTCCGAGTTTCATTGAAATCGTTTGCAAAAAAAAAAATTTCCCAAAACATTCGCCAAAAATTCCAAAACCATTTCGAATCGCGCAACTTTTCTGATCGATTTTATTTCTCGTGTTACAAACACCCCCCCCCCCCCCCGGCAACGGCACATCAACAACCGATCACACTCCAATCCACAGAATCGATCCAACGAATCGATTCGCTCGTCCCCAATCCACCGATCCAAAAAGCATCAGCGAGTGAAAATGTCGGTCAGGCGATCTTCTTATCGATGGCCCAGTGTCCTTCACTGAAAGTGAGCTGCGCAATTCTCCACTCGAGTGAAAGCGAAAGTGGAGCAGGTCACTGGGTCTCTGTCAATGGGTCGCGGGGACTCAACGTCGAGAGCTCCCTTTATAGAGATTAGAAAAGAAAGCTGGCGAATCGAATGAGAAAAGGAACATGGCGGCTGCCCTCGACACAGAAATACCACACCTAGCAACACGCATCGGCTAGGCATGGGATTCTTTTGCGTTTCGGATGGAAAGTAATTCTTCATAACCCTAAATGATTCTGATAGCCCTAATTGAAGTGGGAGAAAGTGTGCTTCTAGGTTTGTTGGCGTGAATTTATTTTGAGGGGGATTTGTGTCACTTAATTTCAACCTTTTGAGCACGATAAGTCGTGTTCAAAGCAAAAAGGCAAGGAGGGTTCATTTGGGGTTTTGGGGCGCAAGGGCGATATTTGGCAAAGCTGCGCTACACAAGACAATGTTAAAGATTAAACAACTGAAAAGACAAGACAATTAAACAACTGAAAAGACAAGACAATTAAACAACTGAAAAGAAAATTTGGACAGAAGTAGAAAAAGATAGCTTGACGCATCCTGAAGCAGGAAGGATACTAAAGGAATTCAGTTTAACGTTTTTGTGTGGGTTGGTTGGTTTTTGGGGTTTTATGGCGCAAGGACAGTGAGTTATACTGATACAAGAGAGAAATACACCCAGGGAGGAATGCAACTTACAGGAATAGAACCTGAGCCGCCTACAACTCGAAGGTTGCTAGCGCAGTGGGCATACCCACTGAGCCATGTCAGTCCCTTTTTTGTGTGGGAAAATTGGAACTTTTCACATGGGCCGGAATAATTGAGAAAATTTATACACAAAAATATACAAAAAGTATAATTTTTCTAATCAATAAAACGGGTTTTAAGGTCCATTTATCATTTCTGTCCAGCCTTTTTTTGGCTTATACGGCCAAACATTGCTTCATTCTATTAAAAATTATGCATTATTGTGGGTAGGTGGTTAATTAATATCTCACTGGAGCAACATAGAGGGTTATTGATTTCACTCTGGGATCAATCTCGAAGAGAAAGACCCGAGGACAACACCTCGTAATTTTAAACAACGGTCAAAATGGGTAAGCTGCCGTTATTCCTTACTGGGATTATTGGGACAATCTCCAACATCCATGCGCTTTCAAGCCGGGATTCGTACCCGGGACCTACTGGGTGGCAGACAAACGCCATGATTATTATACCTATTATGCAGTAAAATATAAGTTATTTACTTAAAATTGATGTTAAAAAAGATTTCAATTCAAAGAGTAACAGCTTAAAATTTCACCTTTTATTCTCATAAAATCCCTCAACTATTTCAATTTATTTTATTAATTTTTATACGTTTAGTCATTCATGGCCACTTAAAATTTATCGAATTCAGTATTTTCGATAATTGTTACAAATTTAATTTGTTGGAACAGTTATTTAACTGTTATCAGAATAACAGCTCACGTCTAGCAAAAATCATACAAGTGGTGTCAAGAGTAAGAAATTTTCGTACTTTTTTAACATCATCCCATTTTAACTCTTCATTATCATCCTAATTAAATTATCAAAAAAAAAATTTGTAGAGGGGGAGACTTTTGGGTTTCCCAAGTTGGAATATGTACAAATATGCAAAATTTTCAAATTTTCCACGATTCCGTTTGATATCAAAACTTGCAAAATGATTGAGTGTAACTACTAACTCAATACAGCTTTCGTGAAAGCCATATCATCACAGTAAACGAGATTTCTAGTTTAAAAACGCGACAACTGTATTTTGCACTCACAACTGACTGTTATCAGGGAGAATGATACAACAGTTTTTTGTCACATCTGAAAGTCGGTCACGATAAAGCCACGATATAATCAAGATAGACAATTCCAAACAAGATAGTACTAGGTTTCTCATTTTCCTTAAGGTAGATAATTACTTCGCTTTCAGTGAGAAACCCAGTAGCTATTGTGTTTCTAAAATTTCATGTTTCGCGATTGTAGACAGGTAGGTAGTTGAATTAAAGTCGCTCTAGAGCAAAACATCGGGATATTGGCGACTGCCTCGTATTTTTGAACAACGATCAGATGACGAGGTCAACGCCTGAGCTGGCACCCCTCTCCTAACTTTCACACCGCACCAACGTCAGGACATTTGGGTCCACAAAAATTAACGTGTACCAACCCCCGCGTTCACGACGGGTTTGGTTGGACCTAGTTTCGAACTCGCAACCCTCCGGATGCCGATCCATTACTCTTCTAACTAGGCCGCGATTGTAAAACAATTAGGGTGGGTGGGTGGGTATTTCAATTAACGTCACACTGGAGCAACACAATGGGCTATTGGTGACGGTCCGGGATCAATCCCAAAGGGAAAGATCCGAGGACAGCACCACGTAATTTTGAACCATGGTCAGATGACGAGGCAACACCTGAGCTGGCACCCCACTCTCCAAACTTCCACACCACGCCAACGTGAGGACATTTGAGGCCACGACAGATTTAACGTGCACCAGCCCCCTTTGTACACGACGGTGTTTGGCTGGATTCGAACTCGCAACCCTTCGGTTGCTAGTTCGTTACTCTTCCAACCGGGCCACCGCGGCCCGTAAAACAATTAGATCGTTATAGGTTGTAAATGTTTTTAATAGTCCAAATAGACAATTCATAATCCGAGGTAGGTATGCGAAATGTAGGTATTTAATTAACGTCGCACTGGAGCAACACAATGGGCTATTGGCGAAGGTCCGGGATCAATCCCCAAGGGAAAGATCGAGGACAACGCGTAATTTTGAACCACGACAAACGAGATAACACCTGAGCTGGCACTCCAACTCTCCATAATTAGAGTTATGATTCGGATAAAATTTTACTCTGTTAGATCTTTTCAAACTACAATTTTAGAAACAAGTGTTTTGAACAATAAAATTGGATTCGAATTTTATAATTTCCATTATAATTTATAATTATTATTTCGAATGGATTCGAATTTTATAATTTCCGAATCCATTCCAAAATTCGAATTTTATTTTATAATTGGAAATTTTAAATAAAATAATTGTTATTTTCATAAGATATGATTGCATTTTTAAACCACTTTTACGTATTATATATACATCTCAGCATGTTATAAATAAGTTCGCATATTAAAAGTGGATGCATTCGAAAATCCTCGCATGTTTATTACTTTCAACAAAATCAACAAATGGCTCAACAATTAAATATGTTGGCTGGCTTTTTTGGTGGAAGGGTCATACTCCAAACACAAGACAGATAACGTCAAGGAATGAACACGCACAACGAAAGTGTTACTGACACAGACGACAAATATACCCAGGATGGTATCGACCCACCTACAGCTCACAGGTTGTTAGATCAGTGGGCAAACTGAGCCACGACGGCCTCACATTTAAAGGTCTTTATTCACGTTTATTCTTATGAAAGTTTTGGTGTGGAAGTTTGAAGAGTAGGGTGCCAGCTCAGGTGTTTACCTCATCTGACCGTGGTTCAAAATTGCGTGGGGGGCGTTATCCTCAATCTTTCCCTTTGGGGAGTGATCCCGGATCTTCGCCAATACCTCGTCGTGTTGCTGCAGTTTGACGTATATTCAACTACCTACCTTATGAAAGTTAACGGGACTCTTCCAATCATTCTTTGCACGTATGGACACATCGCCTGTGATGTTGTTAAATTTTGACGAATTTCACTTTGCATAATTAGTCGCAGCTGGTGTTTTCGATCGAAATGCGTTTGCAATCGATCGCGTTTCACCGTTTCCGTACATCCTTCGTTCCATGTAAACTGATGCCGATTTGTAAGTAACCTCATTTTACGGCAGATATTCCTGTAGATGATTGGAGTGATATTACACACTCACTGCTAGGTTATTTCGATCGGTATATATTTCGTTGGGGTTGTAACGTCCATAGCAACCGTTGGGGTCAGAGGTCAACACTTGTACCACTGACCGCCAGTCGTAAATTTCGAATTATCTATCGGGTCTTATTCCGGTCCAGGTGGTGTTTAACCCTCCAAGTGGTTCCGACGAGATATCTCGTCATCAAAATATTGCCGATTTTTTTATGACGACGCGATCAAGATCTGTCCGTTTATTTCTAAAGACGAGACATCTTGTCCATCAAGATCTAGTCACCGCTGATGCTTTTCGGGCTCAACGAACACGAGGTACCCTAGTGATGTATACTTTTCCCGTGGGTTTTACTGCCTATGGTAAACATGGGGGTCGCGACCACAGGATGCCCAAGACCTTTCTCTTCATCCTTCATTTTCGCAATTACTAAACATTGCCTGCCTTGCGTCTGGCCAAATATGGCCATGGCGCCAAAAAACCCACAATCCACCGACACTAAAAAAATGCCGCAGATCTGCGACAAACCAATCAAAAGTACATTTGAAAGAATAAAAAAAAGACATCGCCCCAAAAAAAATTTGTCAACGGAAGAAATCAAATCCCAAGAGAGATTCCCCACAACTCACTTCCGAGGAAAGCACTTTCACTTCCGCGTGAGAAAAAAATCAACCCCCTCCGAACAGCACCCCACGAAGCCACACATGCGCAGTAGGCGGAAAAAAAAACTGGGGAATCCCTCGGAATTTAATTCCCCATCCCTTCCCACTATCATCAGCCACAACTTCCGCAAAAGCCGCCGCCACCCCTTCGACCACGTGACATAGGTGGTCCTCTGCTGTTCCATCTGCGATTTCAAGGTTACGCTCCTCTCGCACATCGTTTGCTCTTCCATCTCCCTCCCTCTACCCCCACGTCGAAAGGTAAATACTCCGTTTCGAGTCGCGGATTTTTGTAAATATTTAAGGCGGATGGACTTGGTGAACGGCAGATGTCTTTTTTGAGTTTTCGGAACGCGCCCATAATGTCGAATTTCGATTTCGTGAATCTCACATGAACCAATTTTTCGATTACTTCGATATTACGAATGGGCAAATCCATCCAAATTCAGGCAATAAAATAAAAATGTTCGCTTCACCATCTTCGATTTATTTAAATTTTTAATTTTATACATGATGGTATGGCGTTTGTTAAACTAAACTAGGTTTATTTTTTGCAAAATAATTTGTTTTCATTGAAACAAGACTCTGGAAGACGGTCAAATATATTGCAAATTTGTTTGTCAAGAATGTCGCGTTGTACTTAAAATTTTGCTGCGTTTAAACCATTAGAGATAAACTTGTTTTTTTGCTCGTGATACATAAATGTACTGTTCGTAAATAAGTACAAATATCTAGTAAAACTAGATTATTTGTTAGCAATTTGCCACGAAACTTGAAGAAGTTTGGTCAAGATTTGAAAAAAGCAAGCGGTTAAAAATTCTGAAGCTCTTTGAATAAGTTTATTAAAATGTTAATTTATCACTTTATACTATACATACCATTACAAGAGACTGTATGCAAGTTAATTAACTCCCCACTGGAACAACACAACGGGCTATTGGCAACGTTCCGGGATCAATCCCAAAGGGAAAGATCGAAGACCTCGTAATTTTGAACTGCGGTCAGATGACGAAGTAACACCTGAGCTGGCACACCACTCTCCAAACTTCCATATCACGCCAACGAGAGGACATTTGAGGGTAAGTTACAGGAATCGAATCTGTGCAGCCAATAACTCGCATGTGGCTAGAGCAGCGAGCAAACCACTGAGTCATGGGGGCTTCCGATGCAATCCTGTAATTTCATGATTCGAATTCACTGAACGAAATTCAAGTTTCGAAATGTTTTTTTTTTCTTCTTTCCAAGTTCCCTTTAAAAGGAACAATGTTCGATACCTGACTATTTTAATAAAATGATACTTTTTGCAGGCAAAGTAAAATTGTCACCGATGCAAAACAGATAAAAAAGAAAGTTGTTCTGAAGGAAGCTTTAAAATATTCGACAGCGGACATCAAATTCTGCAACAATAAAGCTTTGTTTCGTTTAAATAAAGGAAGTAACTTGTCCATTGTTACAAGGCAAATTATTCATTCATAGCGACATTGGATTTTATCTTTTGATGATCGACTCTACAAGACATTGAAGTGTTTGCAAACGATGTGAGTGTTAATGTAATATGGAATAAATCAAAGCTTAGTATACACAACATTACCAAAGATATCACTTGTTAGAATATGAAAATAAGAAGAAAGGCTTTTAAATATCTGTTGAAATTAATTTAAAGGATTTTGAAATCGAAATAGAGATAAAGACCCAATTCTCTGCTTTATAACAAGTAAATTTCAGTAAAACTAATTTGCCGTAAATTTCGGAGTACTAATCAGTAAAGATGGTTTCTTTATTAAACAAATTAACCATGTTCAATAAAACATTGCGAAAAAATCCTCCAATAAAGATGTTTCAACGCAAATTGAGAATTAAAGCAGGCAACAAATTAATAGTCGTGAGGAAATTCCAGATGAGAATATCGAGACTTTTCAAGATGAGTACTTTTTTCTATCTTTATATATTTCTTTGATCTATTTTAGGAACATTTTTTAGAATTTTATGGGGAATTTAGGATTTTATGTTACAAGTATCCTAAGTTTTGTTTTCGTTATCTGATTGTGGTTCAAAATTACGTGTTGTTGTCCTCAGAACTTTCCCTTCGGGATTGAACCCGGACCGTCGTTAATAGCCCGTTGTGTTGCCCTAGTTTGACGTTAATTAATTACCATTACCTAAATTGTTTCACAACGTGAAAAACAAAAAAAAGTCACGTTTGAATTTAAAACTTCATTTCTTCTCTTGTAAGGATTGTAGACAGATCACTTGTGGCACAAACCAAGCAAAAATCAAAATATTTGTTTACAAATGTTTCAAAATTTGAAAGGTATGTTAGCTTTTCGGAAGTTTAAAATTTAAAATTCTGAATAAGGTAGATAGGTATTTAATTAACTTCGCACTGGAACAACACAACGGTTTATTGGCGATGGTTCGGGATCAAACCCGAATGGAAAGATCCGAGAACACCACGTAATTCTGAACCACGGTCAGATGACGAGGTCACACCCGAGCTGGCACCCTACTCTCCAAACTTCCACACCACACCAACGTGAGGACATTTGAGTCCCCGATAGATTTACCGTACACCATCCCCCTTTGTACACGACGGTCTTTGGTTGGATTCGAACTCGCAACCCTCCGGTAGTCAATTTTGAATACGATTTCTTGTCTTCAAATTTGTTGTCACACTGCAACTTTGCGTTACAACTGGAGAACATCTTTAAACTTGCTTGTATTTTCATTTTAAATCTTAAAATCTGTTTATTCCTCGATGCAAATGTGTTAGAACAGTTCGTTCTTCATTTAATTTTCATGCTTTATTCGAATTTAAAAGAATCGTTAAGACAAAAAATAATTTAAAAATTGAGAATCCAAATTTTAAAACCGGAAAAAATTCACTTGGATGTTTGTTTTTTTTTATTATTTTTTTATTTTTTTTATTATTTTTTTTTTTTATTTTTATTTTTTTTTATTTCAATTAACGTCACACTGGAGCAACACAATGGGCTATTGGTGACGGTCCGGGATCAATCCCAAAGGGAAAGATCCGAGGACAACACCACGTAATTTTGAACCACGGTCAGATGACGAGGCAACACCTGAGCTGGCACCCCACTCTCCAAACTTCCACACCACGCCAACGTGAGGACATTTGAGGCCACGACAGATTTAACGTGCACCAGCCCCCTTTGTACACGACGGTGTTTGGCTGGATTCGAACTCGCAACCCTTCGGTTGCTAGTTCGTTACTCTTCCAACCGGGCCACCGCGGCCCCTTGGATGTTTGAAATCGTGGACATGTATCATTCGATTTTCTCCTCACGTAACACCTGTCAAAATCTTCCTCGAACACAACACCCGGAGCGAACAAAAACACCAAACGATTTTGTAATTGATTAGCAATTTAGCACCCCAATGACCCAAATAAAACCGACCAGCTCGAAAGCAACGGGAAGACACATAAACACCAACAACCAACAAAAAAAAACCAATTTAATCGTCCGCCATTTTCAATTCACACAGATATCGAGATTCCAGCTCAAGGTGATCCGACCCGCACGGCGCATGCGCACACATCTCTACCTCTACCGCCCCAGCCACCACATCAGTCAGTCATCCATTTCCACCGGCTAAGTAGGTGACCTACTTTTTTCCGGAGCCTTTTCACTCCGCTCGGGGTTGCCAGATACGGAGAAAGCGAACGATTTCGCTTTTTGAAAAGCTCCTACACAATCTGAGGTGGAGAGTAATTGGTTATTGCTACCTATCCAAATACAAATGAATAAAAACGCTTTCTGATCCAACTGGGAGATAGGGTGGGGCGAGGCAAACTCCAGTTGCTTCACGTGTTTAGGGAACTCTTTTATGTAAACGTATGGTTACCAACACTATCGGTGCGCTTGTAATATTTGTCTCATGTTGGAGTTTTATGGCGCAAGGGCCATATTTGGCCATGCTGCGCGTCATATTGGTGGGGAGGGGCAACCATAAAATATTGGGGTCCCTTGGACTTTGGCCCCTTTCACCTTATTCTATTTCACCTAGCCCAAAAACCTAATGAGTGATATTGAGTAATCCTACAATTGGTTATTCGTATCATCTATATATTCTCATGTTGGTGGTTTGTTGGGGGTTTTATGGCACAAGGGCCATATTTGGCCATGCTGCGCGTCATGTTGGTGGAGAGGTGGCAACCATAAAATATTAGGGTCCCTTGGACGCCCATTCACCTATTCTGAGCCCCTAAACCTAATGAGTGATATTGAGTAATCCTACATTTGGTTACTCGTATCATCTATATATTCGTAATACCTCATGGTTGGGGTTTTATGGTGCAAAGGGGTGAGGAACACAGGGTAGTGAGATGAAAGCAGAAAAAGATCGCTTGGATATCCCGGGAGAGCGATATTAATTATTTATCAATATAATTAATTCAATTGTTTTTTTCAAGTGTAGAAAATTAATAAATTTCAATATTAATTTTCCCTAGTGTATCAAAAATTAAAAAATATCGGTAGCCCTGTTGGGAAGAACAGCAGTTAACTAACAGTAGGGTTGCGAATTCTAAACTCGATCCAACCAAAACCGTCGTGAATGTAGGGGATGGCGCACGTCAAATCTGTCGTGGCCTCAAATATCCTCAACTTGGCGTAGAAGTTTGGAGAGTGGGGTGCCAGGTCAGGTGCTGACCTCGTCACCTGACCGTGGTATAAAATTACGAGGTGTTGTCCTCGGATCTTTCTCTTCGGGATTGATCTCGGACTGTCACCAATAGCTGTGGCTCCAACGCGACGTTCATTCAACTATAATCTACCTAAAAATTATTCTGAAAAGAAAACTGATTATAAATTATTATTAAACCTAGTACTTCAGAGAAACAATAAATTTAACAATTTCTTCATTCGACCCTCAAATATACCAACAAATACACACACACCCCATTCTCCATAAGTCCTGAGCCGTGTTAGCCCAGTTGGAAGAGTAGCGTCTACCAAACGGTGAGTTGCAAGTTCGAATCCAACCAAAAACCGCCGTGTACAAAAAAAGGTTGGTGCATGTTAAAACGGCCTCAAATATCCTCACATTGGCGTGGTGTGGAAGTTTGGAGAGTTGGGTGCCAGCTAGGTCAGGTGTTGCCTCGTCATCTAACCGTGATCTTTTCCTTTGGGATTGATCCCGGACCCTCACGAATACCCCGTTGTGTTGTTACAGTGCGACGTTAATTCAACTACCTACCTAAAAATTACTCTGGAAATATACTGATTACTATTTATTATAAAACTTATTTCAGTAAAACTTTTTCAGCAATAATTTCTACAATTTTTTCCTTCGACTCTCAAGTATTCATATCTGAAATATACCGACTATGTGGAATCTCCAACATCCTCCACGAGGCCGTCGTGGCTCAGTGGGTATGCCCACTGCGCTAGCAACCTTCGAATTGTAGGCGGCGCAGGTTCGATTCCTGCCAGGTGCATTCCTCCCTAGGTGTATTTCTCTCTTCTTTGTCAGTAAAACTTTCATTGTGTGTGTCTATTACTTGTGTTATTGTATGTCGTGTCTGGCGCAGCATGGCTAAACCCCAAAACCAACCAACATCCTCCATACAGTACTTTACATCCTCCATACAGTCCATACCCAATTCATAGCCCACAAACTCGCCAAAAGCGAAACACGGGCGCCCAAACCGAAAAAAGTCACCCACATATGCGCGCAATCGCCCGATGTGGCAACCCTTTCCTCACCTCCCCAGCGTGCAATAAAATGGTCCCTTCGGATGCCAAGTTTACGAGATGCTAGTTTCTAGGTTTCTTTTTAAACGCCCGGGAGACAATCACGTGGTTTCGAAACACTTTCGCTCTCAGTCTGATCTTGAACTGGATTCGCGCTGACTGACCCATTTGCTGGGGCCCGTCGTGTGACAGTGACACAGTTCGGACACTGGTTGGCCAGCGGTGGGGGTGGTTGCGCAAGTGACCCACTAGCGAGAGAGAGAGCCGATGGGTTGGGATCGATTCCGAGCGGCGAAGTCACGTGCGGGAGTGGAATCCAGGTGGGATTTTGTTGATCAGGTGTCGCATCCCCTTCTTCGCCAGTGTTCCGCAGATCTGTTTTTCAACACACTTTTAAACCTGTGCAGTGGATTGGTTGGTTGAATGGACCATATTTGGCGAACACAAGACATACAATATCAAGTAATAGGCATACACACAATGGAATTTTTACTAACACAGAAGAGAGAAAGACACCCAGGAGGGAATGCACCTGACAGAAATCGAACCTGCGCAGTTGGCACACCCACTGAGCTACGACCCCTATTTGTGCAGTTGGAGCAGTTTTATTACTGTAATATTCTTTAATTTCATTGCTTGTTACTGGGGATTGGATTTAGATGAACGAAAAATTGCACAAAATGGCGCGTTTATGAGTCAAAAACAAAAACAATGCCCTAAAAAATTCCATCTTCAGGGATTGATTTTTAAAATCGATTGACCACCCTCCAAGTGATTTCGACGAGATATCTCGCCCATCAAGATCTGACCAATTTTCCAAATTACGAGGTGGATAAGGAAGAAAAATAACGTCGCACTGGAGCGACGTAAGGGGTATTTGGCAAAGATCCGAAGACACCTCGTCATTTAGAACCGTGGTCAGACGACGGTCAACACATGAGCTGGAACACCACCCTCCAAACTTCCACACCACGCCAACGTAAGGACATTTGGGGGCAAGACATATTCAACAAGCACCAGCCAGGTCTTTGGTTGGACCTAGTTTCGAACTCACAACCCTCCCGTTGCTAATCCGTTACTCTTCCAACTGGGCTACCGAGGCCGCCTAATTTCATTGGGGGGTATGAAATGGACATGTCCATGCTTGTATTCTTTACACATGGATTTTAAAGTATCAAATATGAAAAACGACGCAACCGTTAATAGATATTAGCAATTAAGAAACAACATATGCTATGCGACAAAGAAACACGCCAAAACGGTTTTACTTGAGAATTATTCATTTCATATCAGAAGGCACTCAACTTCAGTAGGAGGGTACAACGAAAGTACGAGCCCGAAAAGACGTGTAACAATAATGGTTCTTCCGTTTAACTACTCATTACCGATGCGTGCACGGAAACTCTCATGTCCATTAACGGGCCTGCCACACGAAGGATAAAGCGTCACTTGTAACAATGCCCAAGTCCAGGTTTAATTGTCCCTTTCTTTCGACTTTTCCCCAGACAAGTGTACAATCCGTTGGCTGTAACAACTCAAGCCACTGAGCTGCAGGTATACAGAGGGTGAGAAATTCGGAGAAGGTACGGCGAGTTGGCCAAGTGCCAAGTCATTTGCACTCATAGACACGCTACTTTTAGTCTTGTCTGTATAATCAGAGGAAAATTTCGGCACGTGGTCTTCAGAGTACTTCGTGGAAAACAAGTGCTTGAGTACTTTTAATTTTTATGGACATTAAATAACGTTGTGTCGCAACGAAAAACTTATTTGTAAAGTTTAAAACCAATGGAACAGCCACTTGTTATGATGTCAAAATGATCCAGTTGGTTGATTGTTTTGGGGTTTTATGGCGAAAGGGCAGGATTGTGACCAAGTTCCGTCAAACACAAGACTACGTCAAGTAAAAAATATCGTGAAAGAAAAAATTGGGATTGGGAAACAGAATAGTGGGATGAAAGCAGAATAAAATTGCTTGGGCATCCCAGGACTGCGATCCCCGTGTTTACTGAAGACAGTAAACCCTATGCCAAAAGGAAAGATCACTACAGTACCTCGAGTCCGTGAATCACGTACACACCTAAAGGATATTTGCCCCTGTGGGCCAAAATAAGCAGGGAGTCAACCGGTAACAAATAACCAAAGGTTGTTTTGGGGTTTCTATGGTGTAAACGCTATACTTGGTCAAACTGAGCCAAACAGAAGATAGACAACGTCAAGTAATAGGAATACACAAGGAAAGTTTTACGTAAGTTACCAGGAATCGAACCTGCGAGGTCCACAATTCGCAGGATTCTGGTCTGGAAATCGAAAGTGTGAGATGTTCTGACTCTAGTAATCCCTCTGATTTAACTGCATTCCTACTGATAAGGGAAAGTGGTGGTGAAAACGCATCGCCGGTTTTCTTCCTGGGGTACAAAGGTGCATTCCTGCTCATAGGGGCAAGTCGCAGTGAAAACGAATTGCCGGTTTTCTTAATTCGGGAACGAAAGCGCATTCCTGCTCATAAGGATAGGTAGCAGTGAAAACGAATTGCCAGATCGTTGGGGAAATGAAGTTGCATTCCTGCTTATAAGGGTAAGTCGAAGTAAAAACGAATTTCCGGTTTTCTTAATTCGGCGACAAAAGCGCATTCCTGCTCATAAGGGAGATTGCAGTGAAAACGAATTGCCAGTTTTCTTCATTGGGGAAGGAAGGCGCTTTGACAGGAGAGTAATCGTAAAAAAGAGTAAGTGGTAATGAAAACGAGCTGCGTACAAATTGCCCTAGAAACGCTATAAGTATACCAAAATCTATATGGTCTTAAGTTTCTTTTTTTACTCAATATTGGATGCCTTCGACACTATAAAGGGACGAACTGGCGATGATAATGTGGCGACTATTTGTGAGGGAGCAAGCACCCAGTGGGTACAGTGCCACATCCATCACTCGCATCCAAGCGCTTACAAACCAGGATTCGTACTCAGGACCAACTGGGTGGCAGAAAAACGCATGATCACTATACCAGTTAGGCGGGTGCGTCAAGTTTCATAAAAATTAACAATTGTTTTCAGGGTTTTGTTGACGCTTTCACTTGGACAGTCAATAACTAGAGATGGTTAGTTTATTGGATTTTAATGGCCCAAGTCTAGCTATGCGTCGCTTTTTTTGGACGTGGTCTGGAAATAGACGACGTGCACCACTGAGTCCAGTTTATCCACTTGGTTGCTGCAATAATCCAGATCTGTTCCCGTATTGACGTGAAGACCTTGGCAGCAGACCCTTAGACTTTTGAAGCAGCTTGACCAAACATGGCCAAGCTGTACCAGACAGGATGAACTGAACGAACTTTAAAGTCATCAGGGTACTTCGGGGTTGCGAGGCCGTGTTTCGTTGAAGAAAGTAACCCCCCTGCTGGGCCAATGACAACAGAAACGGTCAATAAGGGAACAGATCCGGAATATTGCATCAACCAAATGGATAACTGGACCCAAAGCTGCACGTCGTCTATTTCCAGACCACGTTATCGGCCCAATCAGAAAAAGAAAAAGCGAAAAAGAGACGCATGGCCAGACGTACGGAACAACGGCGACGTAAGAATCATTCATGTGTGCATAAGTAGGCGATAGAGCTGTCCGTAAGGAGTTGCTTTTCTTTCGCTCCGTCCGTCAATTAGAAGGCCTCCCCCATCGACCTTACGCGGGACTTACCTTAAATTGACGGTTACTTTTCCTCGCTGTCTGTTACGGTTTGTAGGCAACGATTACCAGTATCGGTGAGTCAGACGTTAGTTAATCGGATTTGAGTATTCTGGAGAGTCAAGAGTAAGGAAATGTTGCACCAGTGAGGGTGAAATGTCTTCCGCTTTGGATCAGTCTGGAAAAAAATTATCATTATACTGTCGAGGCTTAGAAGTGACTACCGGGGATGATATTTTATTTTTCGCAAATGTGGTGGCGGAAATAGGTAGTTAACTAGTATATATCTTCTAGGCAACTAGTAAAATTTATGGCAATTCGTTCCCCTCGGGGGCACATCTTTAGGTGTGTACAGGCTTCACGAATCCGAGGTACTTAGTGATCTAATTTTCCCATGGGGTTTACTGCCTCTAGTAAACATGGGGGTCGCGTCCCCGGGCTGCCCATGCGATCTTACTCTCTACTCTCCAACCTTTCTTTTCACAATTATTTGACATTGTCTTGTGTTTGGCGCAGCTTGGCCAAACATGGCCTTTACGCCATAAAACCCAAAACCAACCATGTCAATTCGTTACCAGCAAATCAATTTGCCAAACAAAATTATCACTATAGTGCTGTGCAATTGTTTGGTCGAATTTTACTTGTTGCTGTCTTTTTTGATAGAAACAAGTAAAATGCAGGGCAAACTAAATTTTCAATTTGCAATCGAAATATCCAACAAAAATATCATTAAACTGTGGTCTGTTGTACCATGAGAGAAGTGCTCCTGTCAAAAAGTTTGCGTGGTGGCGGTCGCTATAGGAACAGGGATCGTTCACTTTGAGTCGGGGTGACTCTGACCGATGTCTTTATTTCAGTTTTGGCGAATTAGTACAGATCTTCTAGGGAACAAGTAAAATTTACTGCAAATATATTTCAATTTGTTGTCAAAATGTCAAACAAAATTATCACCATTTTTATTATTATTATTATTATTATTATAAATTATCACTGACTTTGATATTTGGTGTTTTCGAGTTGATGGTGGTTACATCTTGAGTATGTTTATACTTATTAACACTAGAAAACAGTATGAGCACTTTATGCTGTCTGTCTACCACGACAACTGTGTGCAGATATGGCAATTCAGAATGCTCTCAGCAATCCCGAATGCAGATATGGCAATTCAGAATGATCTCAGCAATCCAGAAAGCAGATACGGTAATCCATAATATTCTCAGCAATCCAGAATGCAGATATGGCAATCCAAAATGTTATCATCAATTCGGAATGTTATCAGCAATTCAGAATGCTCTCAGCAATCCACAGCAAATCTGCATTCTGGATTGCTGAAAGTATGCTGGATAGCAGATATGCCCATTCAAAATGAAGATATAGCAATTCAGAATGTAGATATGGCAATTCCGAATGCTTTCAATAATCCAGAATGCAGATAGGGGGACCCGATACATCTCCACCCCATCATACCTCACTTTCCCACAAACTTAATTCCAACCAAATCCCATTTTTCCACAACCCAACGACAATTCCCAAGACAGGAAACGAACAACACTCAGCCCACGACCTACTTGGAGAAAACAAAACAAAAAACAACAGCACAAGAAAGAGGAAACAACGAACAATTCATTCCGACAAACATTAAACGCCGCAAGAAACGGAAAGCGAAAGCCCACCGTGCAGGCAGCAGGAAAAACCGACCGGTGTCCAGCCAGCGTGGTCACCCATGTGTCCAATCGGAGCCAAGGTCGAGACGATCGCCAACAAGTAGGTTAAGCACGGTTTCGAAAAAAAACACCTCATAATCAGAAATAATGTAAGCGGGAAGGTTGTGAGGCTGGAAAAAGAATGGGAAACTTTCGCTCTTTGTTCCGCTTTATTGTGAATCTATTCTTCCTTTCATCCCCTGTTCCTGCTTTTCACTTTCGAAAATACACAAATGGCGCGTTCTCTCGGCATTCTTCTAGTGCGCCATTTTTTTTTCAGTTCTCGCAATGACCCAGATAGCTAGCGTCGTGGATCGTCCGTTTTTGAATGAAAACTATTCCGACTTTTGTAGACTATTATTAGAAAAGATAATACAGGACGTAGTGAAAAATTAATTTCAATGTTAACATCACAGCCACAGTGCGGGAAATACTTTTTACGAGTATGCATAGGGCTGCCACAGCTAAAGAACTTGTGAAATAGTAGCATTAGTAGCAGAAATTTTTTAAAATAGTAACAAAAGTCACCTCTTAAACCTATTTCATTAGCAATTTCAGTTGCTCTCTCCGATACAAAGATCTCGCCAAGAAATTTAAGTTTAAAAAGTGAAAAACTAAATATTTTCTTAACCCTTCGATTGCTTTCGACAAGATATCCCATCCCTAAAGATCTGATCAATTTTGCTACTGACTACATCTAGTCATCAAGATATTACCGATTTTTTTATGAGATCAAGATCTGGTCAGTTTTCTTCTAACGACGAGATATCTGGTCAGTATTGCTATTGACCAGATATCTCGTCATCAAAGTATTGCCGATTTTTTATGGCGATATCAAGATTTGGTCAGTTTTTTTCTAATTTCGAGATAACCACCTAGAGGATTAACAGTAGAATGTTAGGGCGACCCCCCTGATCAACATATATAACCCACTTCCACGTGATCATGTTCTCACGCTCATTTTTTTAATGACGAGATCATGTTGGACAAGACATCTCGTCCATCAAGATCTGGTCAGTTTTGCTAATGACGAGATACCTCAAGACAACCACCAGGAGGGTTAATAAAGTTTTCATGACGATCCAGCAACCACACTTTCCGATGCTTTTCTTTCATACTGCCATGCAAGTCTGACTATCTGATAACCACTGTGTTCTGTGTCGGTAAAACTTTCCAGGAACATATATCTGTTATTTAACGTTCTCTTTGGTTTGAGGCAGTTTGGTCAAATATGGCCCCTGTGCCACAAAAACCGACCTTTATCTCCGAAAAAGCATGAAGAAAGTTTCGAAAAAATCCTCCAGCTTCAGAAATTAATTTCATTCTTCAATTTTAGTAGCCACTCATTCAAACTCCCGAATTTTCTCAATCTCGGATACACGTCACAGGCAACCCTGCTCATTATTCGAAATCCAGAATCTTCTTGTGGAATTAAGGAGACATCGCAGGAAGCACCCATTGTGCCTGTGGGGGTGGGAAAGAACGACATTCAGGCATGTAGCCAAGCGTGGTGACACGTCATTAAGAAATCCTCGTCCGCGCAGAGGAATGTTTTTGTTTTGCTGTTCCGATAAACAGCAACAAGTGAGTCAAGGTCCGAGGCATAACCTAAATAAATTTAACGTATAGTTTTCCACAAATGAGTTGACATATGCTAAGTATGTGAGGCCTAACACTTCGTTACACCAATTCAGACAGATTCAGTAGGTAGTTAATTAACATCGCACTGGAGTAACATACGGGCTATTGGCGACGGTGCGGGAACCATCCCAAAGGGAAGGATCAAGGACAAAGCCGCGTAATTTTGAATCACGGTCAGATGACGGGAACAACACCTGGGCTTGCTAACCACTCTCCAAACTTCCACACCACGCCAACGTGAGGACATGTGAGGCCACGAGAGATTTAACGTGCACTAGCCTCTGCGTACACGCGGGTCTTTGGTTGGACCTAGTTTCGAACTCGCAACCCTCCGGTTGCAAATACGTTGCTTTCCAAACTGGGCTACCGCGGCCCATCCTTATAACAAGCTAGTTTAAAGTTGGAAAGAAATAATTTCAAAGGATATACGAACTCCTTATTATCTCTGCTAAAGCACCCAACGAAATCCGTGGCTTTAGCAATTCTTTCATAAACAGTCAGAAAGTATTGTAGAAAATGTGTTGCGGAAGATAAGGCTAGAAGCAAGTAGCTGTAAAAGAAAATGATACCACTTTAAGCCAGGTGGATTCCACATGAAATACAGCCAAGTCATAGGATGGAACACTTTAGAAAACAACTGCAGTGTTGTTTTGAACAAATAAAAGGTTTGTTGCGTTGAAATCAGCTTTTGTTATGCGATTGAGAATTAGATCTCGAATTTTTTGTGGAGTCGGCTATTGCAAATATTGAAGCTTAAACGCGATTCGAATCCAAGACCTGTTTATCGACGGCCAGAGCTGCAACCACTTGGCCATCAGGTCAACAGAATGTAGATTAAGACCCTGGTTAGGGTAGCTGTTGTCCTGGTACGAGGGTCAGGATATTGATACTAACACGTAGTCTGGTGTCTTAAGGTTAAAAGTTCATTATATTCATTTTATACAGATGAATAACGAGTGTGCAAAGGAAACGAAGATGAAACTGTACCACGAGAACTGCCCTCAAGTCTGTGCTTGCCCTGTTGCCGTATAGAAACGGACCTTATCACATTTTCCATCGCAAAGGCCGGGTCAGGCAAAACTGAGCCCAGCAAGGTTTTTCGGTCAAGCAAATGGACATATAGGTAAGATTTAGTGATACGGAAGAGAGAAATACGTCCAGGGTAGTTACAGGATTCGAACCTGCGCCGCCAACAGATTGCAGGCTTCTAGCGTAGTAGGCAACCCCACTGGGTTACTCGTATGTTTAGGTAGGCAGGTAATTAACTTCGCACTGGAGCAACACAACGACCCCGTATGTCTAGGAATGCTCTAGTAGGTAAGTAATAATTAACATCGTACTGGTGCGACATAATGGGGTATTGGCGAAGGTCCGGGATCCGCCCCGAAGGGAGATCCGAGGACAACACCACGCTCAGATGACGAGGCTCTAAATGGGAGGTGAGATATAAGAAAACCCACCACCTCTTAAGAAACTAAATTTTTGTTGTGGGAAAATTGCATTCATATAAAGCGAAAGTTCTTTACACCCAGTTAATTTCAAAAAACCTTTTTTCCGCACAACGTCCTTCAAACTCCAAAGAGTTAAGCCCCGAACGGAAAAGAAAAACACCCGCAATCAACACACCAAATTTTCAGTTTCAATCACCCAGCACATCTAAACACTACACGAGTTATCCAGCAATTGACTCACGACCATCTCACAGCAACTTCACCAGCTAAGCAACAAAAAAAAAGCAACTCGAAACCAGCATCCTTCACCCACTTTCCCCAAGTTACTGCGAAACCAGCTATCGGCGGCAATTAAGCTCACACTTTAAAGATTTTGAAACAAATATCGCTAATAACCGGGCACAAGTGCCTACCCCCCGTACACCTTGCGCAGTCACCAAAGGATTGGTTGCCATCACCCTCTAAACCTTTAATCTCGGCATCCAAGGCCGCGCAGGCGAGGTTTTGTTGTTTCAGTGCTGCGTGTTTATGATTTATTTAACGTTAGAATCCGCCGGAGGTAGATTTTTCCACTAACCTATATTTCAGACTGTGTCTGGGTCAGAGAATGTGGGTCAGCAGTGGTGATGGCTGTTTTCGGTTCTGCCAGTGAAAGTGGAAGTCGCGTTATTGCGGCGGCGGCGTCATAAATCATCCGGCCGTAGAGGACCTGAGGGGGTGGTTGTGATCGAGCGGGACGCTTTTCTCTTTCTCTTCCCGTCCTTTCGTTTTCGTTTGTTCCGTTGTTTCCTTCTTTCCCGTTCATTCATACGCGGGGATAAAAGGGAAATCAAACGTGTTCGTTCGTGGGAGAGTGGAATTTTGATAACGGTGAATGGAGACGGGATGGTGTTGCGAGTTGCTGCAGACAGAGGCCGCCACTCGCGTTTGAAGTGGAAAGAAAAAGAGCGAAAGAGAAGATGAGACGACTAACACGCGAAAGAATTTTTATCCTTTAATTTTGTGCTCCGGAACATTCACAAAACAAATATCTTTCAAAAAGTAATAGAAGTTCTGGAAGAACAAATGTGCAGATGTTCTTTTCGTTGTGATTTCACTTCCAAAGGGGAAAGTGTTCATTTGTGAGAGGGGTGGAATGTTAATAACGGGGAAGGAACGTTGAATAGAGACGGGTTGGTGTAGCGAGTTGTTGCAGACAGAGGCCGCCACTTGCGTTTGCGGTAGAAAGAAAAAGAGCAGAGGAGTGATTCAATAACAATCTACATCCCGTGCTATAGTAGGGGTTCTTAAATTTACAAGGATCTCGAACCGGTTGTGACAGTTTAATCTATCTTCTATATCATTTAGAGTGAAGTCAGAAATTTTAAAAAGACATAAATCTGTACACCAACAATACAATCATAAACAAAACAGAACTAGGTTCTATGCAAATAAAAATTAAATGCAGTAATTAGATAAGATAAAAACTTATTTTCTAATGCCCGGTCAATTGAACATAACTCATTATGATACTACAAGGGCGGATTTGAAATCTATTTGGCGTTAACCAGGTTCCCACCCGGGGGTGGGTTCACGTTGCAGCTCACATAGATACCATACATTCAAGGCACAACCCGTTTATAGACAGGCCAGACATACATCCATGCCTTACCCCGAATTTACCAGGAACACTTCGATCCAGAAGCCAAAGACTGGACCACTAGACCGATTGGTCGACCCTTGTGCTGAAGATGGAAGAGGTCAGTGGTAATTGGAAGGCAAGCATCAGAGGAAGTCGGGCATCAGAAATAAAGATTAAAAATACAGAACTAGTTGGTTCGTTTGGGGGTTTCATGGCGCAAGGGCCATATTTGGTCAAGAGGAACCGAACGCAAGACAGCAACGAGGGTGAAAAAAAAGCAAAAAGGGTAAAACAGGGTAGGCAAGGGTAAAACAGAAGGGAGGGCAGATCACTCGGATACCTCGGTTGAATTTTTCCGATGTAAGGGCCCTATATGGAATTATTAAATTTTATGCGCGATTAGATGTCTTTTCCCTGCCCAAATACATATTAAGGGCCTGCTGAAATATTTTTCAAAGTATCACTTTATATCCGTAGGTTTAAAATAACTTTATTTAAGCCAAGTGAGGTGTCATTTCTAGCTCAAATTAATAACAGCCTACGTAATCTCTTCAGGAAGGTCCTTGAATTTCAAAAGCTCTAGTAGTAGTAAAAAGCCCAAACTAACCACCACAGTGGTCGAGGAGTTATAGCACTCGTTTGGGGACTCATGAAATTGGTTAATCTTCGCATTTGCAAGCTTGGCATGGCCAAGCGGACACAGGGCTCAAGTCCCTTTTCTCTTTCAATTAAAAGTGGCTTTTTTACAAGAACGTTTTGATCGTGAAATTTGATGAAAATATTTGATTCACAAAATATCTAATAATATTTTGTTTAAAAATCATGATATGTATGATCCAAACCCAAACTACTGTTAGGTAATATTTTTAAGTTTTTTAAATAAATCAAGACAACAGTTTTGTTATATAGGCTACGACTGATAATTCAAGAATCGTTTCCCTCCCGTAAAAAACTAATCATTTCTCATTTTAGTCCCTGTTCCTAAGAGTGTCCTGGTTTCATCCAAGTCGACACGTCACTGCAAGTCAGCTTTCCTCCAAAGTCCAGGAAGGCATGTGGACCCGTGTTTCCGAAACAATTAACCCAGTTTGAACAGAAGTTTTCCTGCCCTCACCAACTTGGCGATACTAATCAGATTGGGTTGATGCCAAATTGTGGGTATCAATCTGGGGTAAGAGATTAGACACGTTCTGATCATGCCTATTCAAACGGGTATATTCTTATAGGGACTCGTTGTCTGCCTTATGTTTGGCTGGACTTTTTCGCCACGACTGTCTTAGGACCCATCTCCATTTGTTGATTCCCCAGACTGTAATTTGTGCCCTTTTTGGCCACGACAGTCTCAGAATCCATCTTCAGCAAATAGGACTTGCTGATTCCCCAGACTGTAATTTGTGCGACTTTTCTGGCCACGACTGACTCCGGGCTCTTTTCCACCAAATAGGTCTTGCTGATTCCCAGATTGTATTGTAATTTGTGTCATCGTTTTGGCCATGATTGTCTCAGGACCACTCCACTTGCTGATTCCTCAGACTGTTATTTGTGCGACCTTTTTGGCCACGACTGTCTCCAGAACCAACTCCACTTGCTGATTCCCCAGACTAATTTGTGCGACCTAAGACAAATGTCTGGAGAACACTTAAAAAAGTGCTCTGCGCTTAAGGTTTTTAATTGTATTATGGAAAAATATTGTAGAGGTCTAATGGCCTAGGCCAAAAACGACAGACATTTGGCAACATTCTTGTCATGGAGCCTGTTAATTTTTAGTTGGTGACCAGACTAATAATGCATGCCTGTATGAAGACTAGCACTAAGTGAGACATTTGAACATCAGAACATTCAAAAAAGGGACTCAGAATTAGCTGAAGCACTTTGGCCACGAACTCGCTGTATCAATTACTCAGAGACATGGACATACTTTATGGACACCATCATTTGACAACACAGCTGACTCAACTCCACAAACACGACACCCGAACTGAAAATCCCAACCTCCGGAACCGAATGCTAAACGCAGTGACTCAACTCAGTGTAACGCACACTGATTCGTACCCACAACTTTGCCTCACCTAATCCTTCGCTGCACCAATGCAGATTGGTCAATCTTTATGTACGGAGGTGCAACACGCACGTGTGATTCACGCACAACCAGCACGTGAGGGGAGCCTACCCTGAGCATAAATGTACGCTATTTAAATGAAAATCCCATGGACATGAGCGGCGAGTGATGCATTGGAGGATGTCACATCAGGAAGATATACGGCGAGCGGTAAATGCCATCCGCGGGAATCGCCTAGCAACGTACACACCGACCTTCTAATGAAATAGACGGAGTATATGCGAGCAACTTCATGTATTTCTTCCCATCGCTTGGTTTGAAGATCCGTGGTTGTGGGATGAAGCACGAATCCTATGAGACAAATAATTGATTAGCTAAAGTGGTTATCCAGCGTGATGACAGTAGTCTGCGATTCGATAGTCAATCGGCCCAAATCGATTCTAAGTCCACGTAATTTACTCTTCTGATATCTTACGATAGCGACTCCGCCTGCTGTTTTTAGTCATTGAATAATCATGCAGTGTGTACTTTTTACAATAATTTGCAAAGGTGGATAGATAGGAAGGTGAATCAACGTCACACTGGAACACAACGGGTCCGGGATCCATTTCGAAGGGAAAGATCGAGGACAACACCTCGTAATTTTGAACCACGATCAGATAACGAGGCCAACACCATGAGCTAGCACTTCACTCTCCAAACTTCCACAACACGCCAAAGTGAGGACATTTGAGGCTACGACAGATTTAAATGCACCAGCCTCCACGTACACGACGGTCTTCGCTTATATCGAGTTTCGAACTCGCAACTCTTTCAACCGGGCTGCATAAAATCCGGAATTTGAAAAGTGTTCTAAGTAATTGTGCGTTGGTTTAATTTTTTACACGTGAATTTAAGAGAACAAATAAACCTTGTCGATATAAGGCGAAAAATACTTATGTATCGGAATGCTTCGGAATTCGAATACTTTGGATGAATACTGTTTATTCGAATACACCGTGAAAGAATCGAGTACAACGAATACTTTCCAAGAATCGAGTATTTTTGTAGTCGAATACTCCTATCTTCTCAGAACCCTCGAAAAGCATTCGAATTTGTACAAAAAAAACCTCGAATTGAAGCGAAGCAGACACGAGTTCCGGTACAAAAACGATCAATCTATAAGAATCAACCAACACCACAGCGATTTTTAGCAAAAATACTTTGGATGAATTCTACTGTATTCGAATACAACGAGAAATAATCGAATGCTTTCAAGAATCGAGTACAACGAATACTTTCAAAAATCGAGTACTTTTGTATTCGAATACTCCCATCTACTCAAAACCCTCGAAAAGCATTCGGATTTGCAACTTCTGAAATAAACATCGACCCCTGCCAAGTATCTCAGGCGAGGTGCCAGGAAGATAAATGCAGACCCCAGAAATCGACTGAAAGTGTTACGTGTCATAAGCAAATGAAAAAAATTTACGGGGTTGAAATGGGCTAATGTCATTACGTAATCGGGTCATCCAAGTAAATAAGCGGTAACTTGTTTACGCAAAGCGTTCAAATAGAAATTCAAACTTCTGCAAAACGCATTTCCACGATATTACGGGTAACGAAATAACGTCAAGGATTCAGAAATAATTTCTATAGGACGCTAATATTCAGTTGGTTGTTTTGGGGCTTCATGACGCAAGAGTCATACTTGGCCAAGCTGCAACAAACGCAAGAGTTGTCAAGTAATTGTGAAAAGAATGGTTGGTTGGTTTTAGGGTTTTATGGAGCGCGGGTCATATTTGGCCATGATGAGCCAGGCACAAGACATGCAATATCAAGTAATAGACATGCACACACAATGAAAGTTACTGACACAGAAGAGAGAAATGCACCCAGGAAGGAACGCACCTGACAGGAATAGAAACTGCGCCGCCTACAACTCGCAGGTTGCTAGCGAAGTGAGCATACCCACTGACCCAGGAGAAAGTAGGGAAAGATCACTTGGGCATCCAGGGATCGCGACCCCCGTGTACACAACGGTCTTTGGCTGGACCAAGTTTCGAACTCGCAACCCTCCGGTTGCTAATTCGTTGCTCTTCAACTGGGACTTTTGACCGTAATCCTCCAAAAATTAAGGATAATTCTGAATTCGAATCAAGCAGGGTCACCTGATCTTAACCCAATAGAGCATGCTTGGGATGCTTTAGAACGTCGCATTGCAAACTACCCACCACCAATGACCGCACAAAAGCAAAGACGTGCGCTCGAATGGTACTCTTAGTCACAGAAACGCTTGGACAATCTTGTAGATAGCATGCCTGCACGCTAAGATGCCTGCAAAAGGGTTAGATCCCAGTATATTGTCAATAAGGTTGCTTTTAACAGAGTAAAAAATGTTTTCTTTCGCAGAAACTGAAACCTACAATGTATTCACCAAAACTTCTTTTCCTTTCTCTAGATCCCAGAAACACCACGATGCACGCGGTTGCTTTTTTTCCGCATAGCTTGTGGAATAGTATTCGTTTGTCATTTGAGATCCTTCGGTGCAGGTATTAGTCGGCACGGGATTAGTCTCGGATTGGGGTTTTAAGGCACAAGGGCCATATTTGGCCAAGCTGCGCCAAACACAAGACAATGTCAAGGAATTGTGAAAAGATGGAGGAGAAATAGAAAGATCGTTCGGACATCCTGGGGTCGCGACCCCATGTTTACCAGACAGTAGACCCCGGGTTGCATTATCCTTAATTTTTGGACACGTGTGTATATTGGATCATCCCATAAGTTTTGTGTTTTTTTCCTTGCTGGTCAAAAGGAATGATGCAATGTTTTAGTTATTGCTTAATTGTACAATGTGTAAGTTATTTTATGGTTCCCGTACCTTAGATTACAGTTGAATGTACTTTTTGCGTTGCTTTAAAACTTACTCTAAAAAAATTACTTTTGAGGAGACTCAATAGATGGCAAGCTCTCTCATATAGGGTTACCAGACCAGAAAATGGAATTTCTTGATAAATGTAATTTTTATACCTGACATTTCAGCTACAAATAGAACTCAATTGATGGGGGAAATTTATACACTGAAACGGTCAAATAAATATTGTTACAAACAAGAAATAACAGCATAACAAAGAACACCCAAAATTTAAAAAAATCCGACTCTACATACAATTCCGCTGACTAGAATTAAAGACTAAACACATTTTTTGCAGATTCAAGCAAGACGTTTGAATTGAATGTGACATTTGAAGTGATGATTTCTCAGAAAAATCCGGACAATTTATAATTCCAAGCAGAATCCGGGAAATAAGCACAAATTCCGGAAGTCTGGTAACCCAGCTCACACGAGATTCCGTAATTCCAATTTCTCCATCTTTTTTTCTAATTATGTTCTAAGAATTCGATTAATCATATTATGCTGAAGATAACACACTATAATTCGATAAAACAACCGAATCAAAGACAAATCAAACCCTTTTCTAAAATTAAAAGCAATAGTGGTCCATGAAATGACACGATTGTAAAATTAGCATACAATCAATCAAACGTACTGTGACTGGTGTACTGATTCGTGTTGCATTCGGAACGCTCATTTAACCTTTCAATCATTCCAAACCATTAAAAAAAGCACTCAAAACCAAATTAAATTTATTTCGTCCTATGATTTATCATTTTTCACGTTTACAAATCCTCGGTTAAGGGTTAAACCCCAAAGGACTTTTCTTAACGCTCATAAATCATTCCAAAATGCCATTTCTCCGCAAACGATTTCATTCCAAAACAAAAACCTAACAAAGCTGCTGCCACCTGCGATTGACAAATTCGATGAAAGTAAAAAAGTTTCTCTTCTCCGAGTGGCATTCCAGATGAGTTCTTGGTGTCAAGGTTAAGTGTCGAACACCGAAATTATCCATGTAATTAGAACACGATGATGACAGAGCTCTCAAGTCAGGTTTTACTTTTCCATTTCGTGTTTTCTTGAAACAACTGGTTTTATAGCCTATTTCTCCAATCCTTTTTGTTTTACCCGTAGAGCTTTCGGATGTTTGGAAATCGTCTGTTGTCTTCTCTGCTTCTAATTGAGGATCGTCTGATGAAGATTAATTTTTTTTCACATATTTATGTGCGTGAGAAGAATGTGATCACGTGGAAGTGGGTTAGATATGTGAATCAGGGGATGGACGGCTCACATTCTACTGTTAATCCTCTAGGTGGTTGTCACGACAAGGTATCTATCTCGTCATTAGAAAACTAACCAGATCTTGATCTCACCATAAAAAAATCGGCAATACTTTGATGACGAGATATCTGGTCATTAGCAATACCGACCAGATCTTGTTGGACGAGATATCTCGGCGTTAGAAGAAAACTGACCAGATCTTGATCTCGTTACATGAAAATCGGCAATATCTTGAAAAAATATCTCGTCATTAGCAAAATTGGTCAGATCTTGACGGACGAGATAACCCGAGATAACGGACGAGATAACTTGAAGGGTCAAAGTGGAAATTTGAGAAGAGAGGGACATGTCTAACGGAAAAGTCTGTTGCTGTTACGAAGCTGTGGGGCTTCCAATACGAGAAAGAATGTAGCATTAGACAAAGGGAATAGCAATGTAAATGTGATAATTACAAGGCTGCCAAAGCACTTGTTGAAATAGTTAGCATATATTTTTAGCATTAGTAGCATATATTTTTAAAAATAGTGTCCTCATATCCTACTTTAAAATAGGCTAAGACACAAAATGTGCTAATTAAGTATAAAACAAACGTTGAAGATCTCGCCAATAAATTTAAATTTCAGAATAGAAAAATTAAATATTTTCTAAAAAGAATTTCATGACCATCTTGCAACCAGATTCCGATGTATGTCTATTGTGGTTGCAACGGTTTGGCGCCAAAGCTTGGAGAGGCATTCGGAAAATATTCTCACGAAAGAAAAATCAGAAAAATATTTATTTTCATCCACTATTAGCAAAAAAATGGACTACATTTTCGTTGACCTTAGATGAATTTTCAAAAAAGTCGCCAAAATTTTGAAATTAGCATGTTTTGAGACGGTTTTGCTTAAAAAAAAAGGTGCCTCAAGGTTGAAAATAGCAAAAAGTTGCCTTTTAGTTGCCTGTGCCAGCCCTGTACATTATAAATGGTTAATTAAGGTCGCACTGGAGCAACACAAAGGGCTATTGGCGACGGTCCAGAATCAATCCGAAAGGGAAAGATCCGAGATCAACACGTAATTTTGAATCACGGTCAGATGACGAGATAACACCTGAGCTGGCACCCGACTCCAAATTTCCACACTACACCAACGATACGACATTTGAAGCCACGATAGATTTATCCATGCACCAGCACCCGTGTACACGACGGTCGTTGGTTGGACCTAGTTTCGAACTCGCAACCCTCCGATTGCTAATCCGTTACTCTTCAAACGGACTATCGCGGCTCTCAATATAGTAGGAACTTACTTCGAGGCCCTCTTTCCGATCCGATTGTGTCTTCCTCTTGTGCTGCTCCTTTGGAACATGAATAGGACTCCTAATTGTATCAATTACATTAAATTCTATACTTTATCTTACTTATCTTATCATTAATCAAGTTCTTAACGTCACTTTCTTTAACTTTTACAGCAATATTCAATTAATCATGAAATTTTGCATTAATTATGAGGAGGTACGATGATTTTCAGTAAGGTACTCCGTAACTGACACGTCCGTTACGTATTTTAAGGCGCGCATTTTTTTATCAAATTTCAAATAAGATCATGAACTTTGTGATTTCTAGGGACAGGGCGTTGTTCATGGCCATAAAAAAATTGTTTTCTAAAGATAATTTTTTTACAAAATTAGATCTTCGAGTGAAAAGTTTATTGAGGATTTTGACATGTGTCCTACTTAGTTATCAGACTACCGTGAGACTAAAAACCAAACGCTTCATCCACCGTTAAAGCCACTTAGTTAATCATTTCTATGGCTAAAGTCTCATTTCCAAAGTATTTTATGATTCTACGGAATTGAATTAACCCTCCTGGTGGTTATCTTGATGAGGTCGTCTCGCAGTTAGCAAAACTGATCGGATCTTGATGGATGTTGTGAATATATCTCGTCAATAGAAAAACTGACCAGATCTTGATCTCGTCATCATAAAAATATCGGCAATATCTTGATGACAAGATATCTCGTCATTAGCAAAACTGACCAGATCTTGATGGCGTCAAAATCACTTGGAGATTTAAGAATCCCTTTGAAAATGATCATCCATCAAAAACTATAAAGAGGCAGGTTATATTTGAGGGGAGGTTTAGAATTAAAATGTCTGAAAGCTGGTCAGATGACGAGTTCTACACCTGAGCTGGCACTCCACTCTCCACACCACGCCAACGTGAGGACATTTGAGGCCACGACAGATTTAATGCCCTCATGTGCATTGGATCGTGTTTCGAATTCGCAACCCTCCGGTTGCTAATCCACTACTCTTCCAACAGGGCTACCGCGGCTTGCATCACTGAAAGCATCGTAAATAGAATTGCCAAAATATTGAAGGGTTGGCAATACTGGTAACTTGATTATCTGTCAATGTGATTTGAGTTTTACAGTTTGAAAGAACTGAGGCTGACGTAATCAGGTTTTATTTCTACGGACAATTACTTTGGTTACAAGTTACAGTAAAATAAAATATGAAAAACGAATGAAACAATTGAACGCTCTAAAATAAATATAGATTTCTAGCAAGGATTGTTAGACAAAACGATTTATTCACTCATAATAAATTTTTTACGAAAAAAACGTTTACCGTTATGAAAGAAAAAAATCACTGCACCACATAATTCGCGCCAACCTTAATCACAAAGTGTCAACAACTTACTAATGCGTTTTGACATGTATAAATTTGTTTTCAGTCATTTATGCATTTAGCGTTAGTTCGTAGCATTGCCAACTCAATGGAAAACTTTAAATAAAATATTAAACTGTACGACTACGCGTAATTTCAACTTTTTGAGGAGGGTTAAACCATGCATAAAAATCTAAGCAAAAGGTGAGAGTTCTTAACCCACCTAACCCACCCCAAAGAGTTAATACAAAGGCAAGAATTCTACTGTCCATCGAAGGGACTACAGAGCTGGTAAAACAGGCAACCACAACCGCAAAAAAAAACATGTTACTCAAAACAAAACCAGATCAAAACAGATTCAGGAAGTAACCTGCGACACCCACGCTTTGCTCTGAGGATTAAGATGGTATCGTGAGCAGATTATTATCCAAAACGAGAAATGCACGATTAAAAGGGAGAGTTTCCAGATCAAAAATAACGCGAAAATCAAATTCCTGAAGCAAACACGCTCCACCCATCTCGTCGAAGCATGAACTGGCGAAAGTGTGAAAATAAAAGATTCGAAAAAAAAAATCGTTCCATCACGCTGAAAGGAACATTAGGTGTGCATCAACAAAGGCAAGAGGGAACACTTATCTCGTGTCGTACATCTTTTATTGTCAGGTACTTAAAATTCGAGACGAATAACGTGGAAAGGGGGGCAATTTCACTTCATAAAATTTGTCAAATGGTGATACATAAAGTGCTCTAACTCCAAAAGGTCCGAACCCCTTGACCCAAACAATATTTTTATGGTGGGGCCCCAAAAATTAGGGAATAAATACGCACAGATAATACGGGTGGACAAATACAGAGGAAAACTTGATCTGAATAAGTGATCGTATTGGTACTATACCATTAAAAGTAGGCTCCAACTCCTGAGTGACGGAACTTTTAGATCCCAATATTTTTTATGATGGGGCACAGGCCCCAAAATATGAGGGATAGTAATTACAGTCGGCGCTCTTTCATCCGGCACCGATCGAGCCGCTCGCGTTCGGATCTTTTCGGGTGGATTCGGGCGCTTGTTGACCTCGACCGCCAGGTCGCGCCACTGCGATGTAAGACTTCCAAAACCAGTTTAATGTCAAAGATGCAATTTTTGCAATTACCTTAGCGTGGAATCAGGTGAAAGAAGTCTACAGCGGTGCTGGCGCAAACTTTGGCCTAATGATGAAGATGCGGATCAAGATCCAAACATTACCAGTAGTGGTCAAATACGGTGCTAGATTTGGTAGAAGCTGTGCCAAACAACCCTTTCACAGATGTACCCCGTGAGGAAGTTAGACTGGATTGAAATCGACTAGTGTCCCAGTGGTCGAAGAACTGAGTGACGAACAGATTATGCAAAGTGTTTTGAACCCACAAGAAGCCCGTCCAGGAGGTGGAATAGGATGAAGAAGCCATGGCAGATGAAGCTAGTCTCGTGTGGAAACAGGCTTCTGATGCATTAAATACATTTATAAAATTTGCCGAATCCAACAAAAGCTTTACCTCTGCAGAACTCATAAATTTGTGTATAATCGGTAATGCTTTTTTGAAGAGATCCAAATCACGGATTCAACGTGATATCGGACATTTTTTTAAACAGTAACGTTCATGTGCATTTTTTCTTGCCATAGAACAGCTTATTACAATTTGTTTTAAATATCATTGTGCTGTATTAATTCATCAATGGTATTCCCGTTAAAACGATATTGACGTTCGATAATCCGGCAAAATCGCTAATCCGGCACGACCATGGTCCCGAACGTGCCGGATTAAAGAGCGTCTATTGTACTAGAGATGGGATTATCCGAATAAATACTCGTGTATTCGATACATAAAAGTATTCGTTGTACTCGATTCTTTCTCGTTGTATTCGAATACAGTAGCATTCATCAAAAGTATTCGAATACCAACGTACACGGATACCAAAGTATTCATCTTAGGTATTCGCATATCAAAGAATTCATTCAAAGTATTCGGATACCAATATAATCGTAAACCAAAGTATGCGTCCAAGGTATTAGTCCAAAGTATTCGATTACCAACGAACACGGATACCAAACTATTCAACCTAGGTATTCATCCAAAGCATTCGATTACAAAGTATTCGAATATAGTAGTATGCGTCCAAAGTATTCGAATATCAACGTACACGGATGCCAAAAGTATTCGTCGTAGGTATTCGAATACCAAAGTATTCATTTCATTCAAAGTATCCGAAAATCAACGTATTCGAATATCCAAGTACTCGGACACCAAAGTATTCAAATACTAAATTACTCGAAAACCAAAGTACTCGGATACCAAAGTACTCAGATACCAAAGCATTCGAATACCAAAAGTATTCGAATACCTACTCGAAAATTAAACATTAAAAACCTCTTTAAATATACGACAGGGTTCTTCAAATTTCTAATTGATACCTAAACTATGCCGAAGGATTTCCGATCTTTCCACTACTTTTTTTAGTTGTGCCAATTGTCCCCGAGGTGCCATACAAACTAACCTTGGACTGGGAACGATATTTACAATGCAAAATACAAAGAACCACCACACCTTATATTTCTCTTTTCCAAACATTCTGAGATAAAGGCTAAACCCCACGTTTTATTTTGACACTCGTTCATGCTCAGTTCACGAAACCGCCGCATGGCGTCGCCACCTACCGCATCGGAGATTTTCAAGCGCATGTAGCTTTCGCTTTTCCCCTCTCCACAAAAGCGAGTCTAATTTCTCTCTATTGCACAACCAGAAACCGGTTGCATGTGCAACGCCGTCTTGGGCTGCACGTGAAAGACGCCGAGATCTGACTTCTAATTTTCGTCTCTCACCGTTTTCTTGTTTAGGTAAAACCGAAGTTTATAATGAAGAGAAGTTTATAATGAAGAGAAGTTTATGTTGCGGTTGCGATATGCATAAATGTATAAACGGAGGCTTATTAAAATTATAATTTCCACGTCATATTTTTAAAATCCTTCCACTTTTAGATGAGATGGATTTGTAAACAATATACCGATTCACCTTTTGACCCAATTTGACACAGAATATCATTCTAGAGAAACAAGTGGCGAATCAAGCAGGACTGTGCTTGGGGTAGGTAGTTAATTAATGTCACACTGGAGCAACGCAACGGGCTATTGGCGACGGTCAGGAATCAATCAACAAGGGAAAGACCCGAGGATAACTCTTAATTTTGTACCTCGGTCAGATGACGAGAACACCTGATCCGACACAACACTCCAAACTTCCACAACGTGAGGACATTTGAGGATACGACAGATTTGACGTGCTTCAGCCGCCGTGTACGCGACGGTCTTTGGCTGGACCTAGTTTCGAACTCGCAACCCTCCGGTTGCTAATGCGTACGGTAACTGAGCTAAGAGGACCGGGATGTTGTGGGGGAAAAAATTCGAAACGGGAAAACATTATCAAATGAACATTTTACAGGTAGGTAGTTGAATTAAAGTCGTACTGGAGCAACACAACGAGCTATTGAAAATTTTTCAGAAAATTTCCCTATAGCTCAATACAATTGTTTATAATTTGATTGTTTCGATACAGAAAAATATCCAATTAGAAAACAAAAATGTATCCAAAAAATAGAAGAAAAAAGACAAATACAGTTGGAAAGTATATAAAAAACACTTCATTGAAGCAGATTACCTATGTATTGATTGCTTGGTTGGTTTTTATGGCTCAACGGCCAAGCATAAGACAGACAATGTTAAGAAATTGTGAAATGAAGGGCCGGAAAGTAAAAGATCATTTGGGTATCCTGGGGTCGCGATCCCTATGTTTACCAGAAGCAGTAAACCCCATGGGAAAAGAATGAATCACTAGAGTACCTCGGGTTTGTGAAGCGCGTACACACCTTAAGATATGCCCCTAGGGGCCAATTGTATTGAATCATTAAATATATATATCAACTTCCGAGAAAGAATTATTCGGTTTAAAATTCTATTTGGGTCAAAATTCCTACATATATTCATTTAAAAGGTTTAACAGAAAAAAACTGAGTTTCTGTTGATATATCTGGATTGGTTGTTTTTAGGTTTTATGGCGCAAGAGACATATTTGTCCAATTTGCGAAAAAAACACAAGATAACGTCAAGTAAAAAATATCGGATCAAAAGAGGGATTGCCGGATAGAGTAATGCAATGAAGGCAAAAAAAATCGCTTGGACCCCCGTGTTTACTACACAGCAAACAGAAGTATATGCAGCGTAACCCGTCTCTATCCAAAAGTACTTCATGGTGGACTGTAGATGAATTTTGATGGAGCCCTTGGTTGATAGATGAGTGACTTGAGATGGGTTACATTATTGTATACTACTGTATTGTAAGCTAATTTTTGTAATGGTGGTTAGGTTCACCACAATACTCCTCCTAAATTTAGCAAAATCAGGAAATTGCGTGTTCAAATAACGTCCGGGTCATCGATTTAGAAAGACACCGCAACTTTGTCTATCGCAAAGTACCTCTTAGCACGAGGGGTGGATGCGGAGCACATGAGCCGAAGGTCCTCCGTCTCCAAGTCTAAGTGCTAGCTGAAATTAGTAAAACTGAAGCTATAGCTAAGTACAGTTGAAATTAGTTCCAGAAATTTGCTTCAGGTGAATAAATAGGGACTTGGAAGTCGAACTGGAGAGAGGGAGTGTCTTGAGGTGAGAGCAGGTACAGTAGGCGTGGCTAAGGTAGGTAGGTATTTTAATTATCGTCACACTGGAGCAACACAACGGGATATTGGCGACGGTCCGGGTTCAAACCCGAAAGGAAAGATCTAAGGACACCTCGTAATTTTGAACCACGGTCAGATGACGAGGTCTACACCTGAGGCCACGACAAATTTAAGGTGCACCAGACCCATTGAACGCAACCACAACGATCTTTGGTTGGATTCGAACTCGCAATCCCCCGGTTGCTATTCCGTTGTTCGTCCAACCGGGCTACCGTGGACCTTAGAGAGGAAGGAAGATGCAATCAAGCGGTCGCGGAGATTATTTTGATTTAGGGGTTTAAAAAAGCGTAACAATTAAGTAAAATTTAGATAGGTAAGTTTAGCAATAAATTGGGTAAAGAGAGCTGAATTATTTGGATTTGCGCAAGAAAAAATTATAATTATAAAGTAATTGAGGATATTAACAACGGTACAGACCGAAATTTGGGATCTCTTAAGGTGCAGTGGAGCTAATGGTGCTGACCAGCATGAAGAGTTTATTACCAACACTAGTGCAGCTAAGTACCTTTGGGTTTAGATGGGTTTTATACACCGCTGTATATATACTACTGTAAAGAAAGTAAATTTTGTAGTGGTGGTTCTTTCACCACACGAAACTTTCGCAACGTTGCATCTCTCGCTTCCCATACGTTGTTTCCGCTACCAGGTCCGCCCGCAGACGATCCATCAGGACAAATCCCGCGAAGACTGCAAACCCCAAAATCCAAGAAACAAAACACCCCAGACGGGAGAAAAAACAAAGGTCCGCAGCTCAGCAACCCAACCGTAACGATCACGTGACGCTCACACCGCCAATTAAGTTTGAATTTCGATCACACGAGCGCGCGCACGTGCACGTCAAAATCGCCGCTGCAAAACAGACGATTCACGCCGTGGAATGGATCAACAGGTACGGGTGGCTCTGGCAAGATTAGTCCTCGGCGACCGGAGAAAGGATGTGGTTTTGAGAGACGCGCTGGGTCTGTGTGCATTTGTAGGGCAGCAGGTCAAGGGCGAACGGTGAAAGTATATGGTCTGTGCAGACTCGGGAAAACAATTACCGTGCAGGGCACCATTCCGATCGCCATCGCCTCTCACGAAGAACGAAAGGTTTCAGTGACAATATCCAGTACGAGACTGACTAAACCGATAATTTATGGAGCACCCCCACCAAAAAAAGGGTTGAATACACACGTCTAAATAAAAAGGATGATTTAATCCGAAGTGAAATCACGAACCCAGTAACTGCACTGAAGTATCTCAAATGACAAATGAATATTCCACAAGCAATGTTGAATAAAATAACACCCTTATGCCATATGTCAGGTGTTCGAGTAACCACTGGGACTTGGCAGCCGTCTGTTGATATGGCAGTCAAACGATCTAATGTCCGGTCATCTCTTGACCGGCCTTGTAGGTAAGCTGGGTGGTCTGGAACCTAAAAACTTTTAATGTATGAAGTCGAACCGCCGCCGGCCTGATATAATGGTCAATTTGTCTGCCACCCAGTAGATCCGAGGTTCGAAGCCCGGATTGTAAGAGCATGGATATTGGTAGGTAGGTATTTAATTAACATCACACTGGAGCAACACAACGGCTATTAGCGACGATCAGAGATCAACTCCGAGGACAACACATAAGCATGGATAGTGGTTGGTTGGTTTTGGAGTTTTATGGCGCAAGGGCCATATTTGGCCATTGGCTGTCCAAATATGGTCATATTTGGCTGGCGCAGTAGGGTCATATTTGGTCATGCTGCGCCAGACACAATATCAAGTAATAGACACAGTCCCTCCCCTCTATATAGGCTCCACACCTCACGGTGAGCCGAGGGGAGGTGAGTCTGGAAGTAATAGACACACACAATGAAAGTTTTACTGACACAGAAGAGAGAAGTACACCCAGGGAGGAATGCACCTGACAGGAATCGAACCTGCGCCGCCTACAACTCGAAGGTTGCTAGCACAGTCGACATTGTCCCAGTTGGAAGCATAAAAGTGAAATATAAGTAGAACTGCATTGGCTGTTGAAAGAAACTTCAAAAAGAATGACCAACATGTCGACTAGTAGTCACGTGATTGCTCTGAAAAATCGACTTGGTTAGCCGATTTTCCACCATATCGCCTCATTTGGCGATATAATATCTTATGACAGGGTACATGTGTGAATGCGCATTTCTATAATGGCGACAAAAATAGTAAAATCGCCCGTCTACTACTATATTGCGCGAACCAATCATATGATGAATCAATGGATGTGCGTCTTCTCGCGTCCCAAGGACCAATCGGATGATGTCCAGTTCCACCCGCCAGGCGAAAGTAGTCTAAGTGTCACGTTACTACTAAAGTTTTGGTCACATGATCCTGGGCACATAAAAAAGGTTACCATTGCTCACTCTACTTTAAAATTTCTATCGAAAGACTTCCGGAAAAATTGACCGGTATGAATACACCCAAGGTAAGAGCCATCGGACCTGCGCCGCCTCAATCTCGCAGGGTTCGAGCATCCGAGAGTTGGCGACTGCAACGGTACGAACAGGTACACAACAGAACTCAAGATAAGTCCTCACCGGCGAAAGGATGTGGTAAAGAGCAAGCAGCCTTTGTAGGGCAAGGGGTCAAGGGCAAACGCAAGAAAGCGCACGTCGGTTTTTTTTACAGCCTCAAAAACAATTACACCTACTCCTTGCGCAACTTACCAGCACAATAAGAAAACAAGGAGGCAAAAGGCAAAGTTACTTTTTCCGGGAGAAAGAGCCATTTTGCTACCAGTTTCCTTTTACCTCTTTTGGCTGCGATTTCTGATCAGGGATAAAAGACAGTTGCGGCTGTCGTGAGGCGAGCGCTAAAGACATGTGGCGCCGGATTGGTTGGTTTCTATTCAGACTGTTTCATTGTGGTTCATTTTTAGCTGCTTGGGTTTTCTCTTGCCATGTGGTTATTTTTGGTTCGATAGGTTTTGCACAGTGGTGAATTGAAGATGGGGCAAGTAGGGTGTGAGACATGAGCGCCACTTGAAGAGGGTGGTTTTCGGTAGAAAATATGGATTGTCAAAGATGCAGGGTCACTCATCAGATCGTGTGACTGTTATGTCAAAAGACAGGAGCGCCAAGTCCTAAGGGCCAGGATTTATTCAGCCTCCAATGTTTTTATGGTTGGGCCTGCCTCCAACATAAGGGATAAAATTGCACAAACATACTAGGACGCCAAGTGCTAGGGGTCGAACCTCTTGATCCTGCGATATTTTTCGTTGGTTCATTAATTGTACCACTAATCCTTTATGTGAAGTTTGAACGATTTATAATCTATTTAACATATCTCGTGTCAGGGCAAAAGGGGGTTAAGTCAAAGTGACTACTGAGAATCTTAAGTTGAATATTTCTCTTTCTCACAAATATTCAGGAAGAAAAAAGGGCATGCCATGATACAAATAATTGTAATTTAGATTCGTAGATTCAGTTATAGCTTCGATTTTAAAGCATATTATATTTTTTAATTAATGATACGCTTGACTCCCTTGAACTCTTCAAGTCTCACTTAACTCCTTTTGCCTGACACGGAAGATTACCTAAATATTTTACTCTCAATATTAAGGTGAATAAAAGTATCACTATGAACTTATCCAGTCTCATGAGCCCCATTACTTTTTTTCTCAAAGGATTCCCAAGCATTTTTTTGTCCTCACATTGGCGTGGTGTGGAAGTTTGTAGTAGGATGCAAGCGTTGACCACGTCATCTGACCGTGGTTCAAAATTAAAAGGGGTTATCCTCGGACCTTTCCCTTCATGAATGATCCCGGACCGTCGCCAACAGCCCGCTGTGTTGCTCCAGTACGACGTTAATCTGCGACAAACATCTTTAATTTTCAAGGGGGTTGGTTCTTGGACTGAAAAGTTTGAACTGAACCACTATAATCATCGAAAGGAAACTTCCAGACGAGAAGGACAGAAAGGCGAGACCCGACCCATCCACGCCAAGCATACCAAACAGCTCCACGCCCCAAAGTCGATGGCACAACATCCATCAATCTTCCAGAAACCTCGAATTTAAATTGGATTATAAAAACACGCCTTTCGGAATATGCGAAATTAATCAAACGGCAACTCGACAGTTTATCGGAAGAGTGAACATGCTCAGTCCGTGTTCTTCCGAGGATCTTCGAGAAGTGGGCCAAGGCTGGAAGCAAGCGTCCACGAAAAACCCTCTCGCTCTCTTCCTTTCTTTTACTATTATAAATACCTCTTTCTTGGCTTGAAACAGGTCACTGGCTCTAGACACGCGTTCGCTTGTTGTTTTTGTTTCGTGGGGTTTTTGATTTATGTTAATTATTTGACAAGTGGCGGCCTTGGTCAGACTTGAGTGGTCAGGAAAAAGCTTGCACTTTGTTCCTGCTTATTGTTCGTTAAGCCTGTGGATTGTTTGCACGGGCGGTTTAAAAGCGGTGTCTTCCACAGGTGAGACGAGAGCTCTGCACACTGTGAATCAGAGTGCTTGTCTGTTGTTGAGTAGGTGGTTAATTACCGTCGCACTGGAGCAACACAAGGGGGCTATTGGCGACAGTCCGGGATTAATAAGAATTAATGACAATTGGATAGGTAGGTGGTTAATTAACGTCGCAATGAAACAATACACGGACTATTGGCGACAGTCCGGGTTGATTGATTGTCGGGTTTTATGGCGCAAGGTGGCGACAGTCCGGGATCAATACGAATTGATGACAATTGGATAGGTAGGTGGTTAATTAACATCGCACTGGAACACAAGGCTATTGGCGATAGTTTGGGATCAATAAGAATTGATGACTATTGGGTAGGTAGGTGGTTAATTAACGTCACAAGGAGCAACACAACGGACTTTTGGCGACTGTCCGGGATCAATCCAGAAGGGAAAAATCCTAGAACAAATCCTAATTTTGAATCACCGTCAGATGATGAGGTCAACACATGAGCTGGTACCTCACTCTCCAAACTTCCACACCACGCCAACGAGGATATATGATGCCACGACAGATTTGACGTGCATGTACACGACGGTCTTTCATTGAATCGAGTTTCGAATTCGCAACCCTCTGGTTGCCAATCCGCTCCTCTTCCAAACGGGCAGCCGCGGCCCAACAACCGTTCAAATTGATATTATGGAGCATGTATTGAGATATATCGAGCATTTTGTTTGCAAACATCCCCAAATATTTCGAGACCTCTCAACGGTTTTTCGACGAATGAGTGTTGAAAAACTGAGTTTTCCAGCAATTAAACTTTCATCACTTGTTTTTGTAACACCGAAAAACATTTCGAGGGTGCTCGGACAACGTCACTGATTCGACGCAAAAAGAAACCACGACTGGTTCAACATTTCAATGGGACACAAAAAGGACACGTACTTCTACCACGAAAAACGATTCAGTCGCCGTACAGTCGGTGGTGCTTATTTGCGGTCTTCAAAAGCCCGCGAAAACAAGTTTCGTTTGTCGTAGTCGTAGAGGCACAGGCAGTTGCACAAGTCCACTTGTTTTGGCTGCTGTCCAAAACGTTCTTTTACTTCTTTCTGCACTCGAGCGAGAATGATGGGAGCGAGTGAGAGTGGGATGGAACGCTTCCGCTCCTCCACCCCCCCTTACGGCCAGCTCTCGTCGAAGTAAAACTGCACGAAGTGTTCGGTCTTCACGCTCTGCTGTTAGAAGCAACGGTACATTCGATTTGTGTTGGAGGGTCTATTGACCGAGACACCAATTTGGATGATGCATTTTCCTCTTAATTGTGACGTCAAATTCATATTTCAACTGCGTGACAACGATTTTACAATATTTAAAATTTCAAGCAATATCACACGCTGTTGGAACGAGAAAATTGGTAGTTTTGAAAGACTGTGACAACGCTTTGGGCGCGTTTTTTGTAGCAAATTGTGGCAGGCGAAGGCTACCCGCTTTTTTTGGATTATGGCAACCACGCGATTATTTGAATCTTATCAATTTTTGCAAATTGATCTTTTTTTATTTTACCATGCCTAAATAATTAGTTTGCTAGACTTTATGCGATATCATAACATTCATTTAATAAAAACCTGGTTCCATTAGACTTAAGACGAAAAAAATTATTTAACTTAGACAAGCATATGTAACAATATTTCAGGAAAAAAAAAGATTTTTTCATTGAATACTTACCTAGAAGGTAGAATTACTTTCCGCTAAGCCTAAAAAGGTGTTTTTACTAAGAAATTCTTTCTTGGCGATAAGAAGCACGCCAAAAAACGCGCCATGAGCATAAAGCTGAATCGGAAAATTATTAATTTATTTCAGCGTTGTTTCTTTCCACAAAAAGATATCCAATTTTCAGGAAACAAAATATTTCTGATCCAAAAATGCAAGGAAAAAGATTCAGTTAGAAATATCTCATCAAAGCAGATTATTTATTGAATTAAAATTGTTAAAAAACATCAACTTCCGAGAAAGTTGGTTGTTTGGGGCTTTTATGGCGCAAGGGCCATATTTGGCCAACTGTGCCAAACAGAAGAAAACGTCAAGAAAAAAATGTGAAAACGAAAAAGTGGGATTGTGGAATATAGTGGGATGAAAGGAGAAAAAAAAATCACTTGGGTATCCCGGGAGCGTCTACGCCAGAGATAAACGTTCCTTTCTGGCAACCTATATAAGTACTTTTAAGGCTAACACGTCGATTCAGCTGTCAATTTAATGTTATAGGATAATTGTAGTGAATTATGTCGAAATCATCAATTACATACACACATTTCCTGCTTATGGATTAAGTGCTAATTGCAGTTCTTTGTGAATAAATTTACATATTTCCACAATATTAATGATTTTTGAAGTTTTAAAATTATACCGTGGCACAACAGTGCTTTTACCTTTAAAACACATTTTTCGGAACTTCCCGAATATTTTCGTTTTCAAAAATCTCCCATCCAAATATTTCTAAACAACGAATGCTTACAGAAATAGACCGTTGAAGAGTATTGAGGAAACCTCCACACCTTTGACTTCCAAAACGTTTTTCTCTAACTCCAATAGAAGATCTCGTCATCTGACCGTGGTTCAAAATTACGTGGTGTTGTCCTCGGATCTTTCCCTTTGGGATTGATACCGGACCGTCACCAATAGCCCATTGTGTTGCTCCAGTGTGACGTTAATTGAAATACCCCCCCCCCCCCAATAGAAGATCAGTATTCCTTTCTGGTGGTCTATATCCAATTTTTTTTCTAAGGTAACACGTCGATTCAACCGTTAAAAAATATCACGGTATAGGATTATAATCGTGTAATATCGTCTGAAAATCTTTCGTCGAAATCAGTGAGTGTTATCGATCAAAAGACCTTCATTTTACTGTGGTATCAGAAATCCCAGCACAAATTTTTAATTCAATGACAAATGTTGGAAAAATCTCTATCTGAATCTGATTATCTTCACGCCATATAGTGACGTTTTATGACAAAAACCAAGCGCAACTGTCAGAAATGAAAAATGCCAAAATTCTTAAAATAAAAATAATTAAAGGGGGAAATAGGTTTAGAACTACGTTTTTTTTACTGATTTTCATGAATTTGTTTGGCAAGGAAGGAATGTATATAATTTATTGAAACTTTGAGTACATTTTATACATATATTTAAGTAAATACAGTAATTGTTTTGAAGTATTTCCTCGGAAAATATTGAAGATATTTAGCTGCCACCCATCGGAGGTCACCATCAGACGTAGCTGTTTGTGTACACTCTGGAGGCCACAGTTTTCAACTGAAATCAATAGGGTTTTAAATTTACTTTAAGGACATGTCTTTCTTCTATATGAACCTAACTTCTCCCCAAAAAAATTGAAAATTGCATTTTTTAAGAGGTGTTTAAAAAAAGCATAATTTTTTGCCATTTTTATAAATTTTTTTGCAATGAAAAAATACTTTAAACAATGATATTACTCCGAATTTAGGTTCATATAGAGCGTAAATGTATAAAGAAACTAAGTATTAATTTTCAAAATGATTGGTTAAGAACTTTTTGAGCTAGAGTGTACACAAATTCAAAAAAAGTCGTTTCGAGAAAAACGCGTTTGAAAAAAAAATGACCGAAAACAACAAATTCAAGGCAGTAATAAATTTATTTGAACTACTTACTGGTTAATCAGCGATTCCAGCACCGTATAACGATAACTGTCAGATCGTCACCATAAGGATTTAATTTGAGTACTGCCGAAAACGTTTTGGAATCTCCATCGCCGATATAATTACCGTATTTCACTCCATATAGTTCCTCTGTTCTTGAAAACATCATTTTAACAGATTCCACTTCCATGCTTCCCGCAGATCCTTCATGCGTTTTTGTGCAAGTTTCTTCGTCCCATGATCCTCTTGCCAAGCTAGATACTCTAGTGAAGTTTTCGACTTGTTCCTCCATATTGCACAAGCATGACAGTAACTATTCCGTACATCGAGATCAATGACTTTTCCACAGTAATATGCTATAAGAGTTGTTACGCCGTATAATGATTTGAATCCTCATTTCTTCCAAGTTCCATCACAAGATACTTTTAAATTCAGAATAGGTCTTTCGCGTTTTTCATTTTCTCTTTTTTCTTCCTTCTATAGCTTTCTTACAGCAAAGTTCATACACTTTCTTCACAGCGGCGTGGATATGATTGTACATTGCGTTATAAGTATCTTCAGATATACCACTGCAGATGTCCATGTAATTGCAAAATAAATTTAATCCTTCTCTGCCAACCCCCAAAAGTCACATGACAAACACAATCCTACGATTATCTTAAATCCAGTATTGATGAAAGGACCTGATTGGATTTGCTTCGATCCACACTTGCAATTGATAACGAGCTTCAACCGTATTCCAGTTTCTGCAAATTTAACATCCTGCTTGCAATTTCGACAAATAAGAATATCCGACAGAGCTGTGAATACGGTAAAAAATTCAATAATTCTATAACAATGTTGAGGATTAACAATCACATTTTCACTAGTGGCATTCGAAAGTTTTTTTTGCTCTGATACTTTCTTTATCTTCACCACATTTACTTGATTCAGTATTAGAATACTGATTTCCGTGGAAGGATCTTTTACGTGGTCTACTAGTGTGATTAGAAGTACCATGCTCTTTTTTCGGATACGTTGACATTTTGTCTCCAAACTTGAAACACACTTTACGAAGGTCGGTGCTAAACTAATGTTAAAACACACGCTTTGTCAAAACGACGCCAATGCTTTTAGTAAATATCTTCTACTCGAGGTCTCTATTGTGCAAATGAACCGTTTTACAAGCCACGCGCTCCGGCACTTAACGAAAGATGTTCACTTAACCGCTCATAACTTCAGAACGAATTGAAATTTTTATTTGAAACTTTGGGAACATATTTTTGAATAGTTTTACTAACAATTTATGGAATAAAAAAAATTCAATTTTTTGAGTCGTCTAAACCTATTTCCCCCTTAAAAACGTCAGAAAAACGACAATTGCTTAAATTGGGCCTCATGAAAGCAATGTAAACCACCTCCTGGTGGTTGTGTCAACGAGTTATCTTGTCTTCTGACATCCTCTTGTCTGTTCTGACACCTTGTCTGACAAGGTATCTTGTCAACAAAACTGACCAGATCTTGATGGACGAGATATTTCGTCGTAACCACTTTGAAGATTAAAACAGAAAAAATAACCCTGTTCTCAACGCTCGTTCTGCATATAGCAGAAGTCTTGGTAAATGCTTGGCGGCAGTTAGAACTTGGCGAAACTGATTTGGCGATATTTCACACAAAATGGCGCCAAATATACGCAAAAATGAGCATGGATGTTTAAAGACATATTTCGTCGAATTACAAGTGAAACACATAAAATCAAAAACAAGAGTTGAGAAAACGAGGGGAATCGTACTTTCTAAGTTTTATTCACAGTGTGCTTCTCAAGAACAAATCTAACCTCCATACAAAGAAAAAATGACAGTGGTAGGTAGTTAATTAACGTCGCACTGCAGCAACACAGCGGGCTATTGGCGATGGACACCTGAACTGGCACCCCCTCTCCAAACTTCCACACCACGCCATGAGGACATTTGAGGTCAAGACGGATTTAATGTATGCCAGCCCCCATGTACACGACGGTCTTTGGCTAGACCGAGTTTCGAACTCGCAACCCTCCGGTTGCTAATCCGTTACTCTTCCAACTGGCCTACCGTGGTCCATGGTCTTGGTGGACTTACCAGAATAAAGATTACCACATTCAGGTCCAAAAAAGGTGAGAAACTCGTCTTAAAAAATTTGAGTGTTTCACTTGTAAGCCGAAGATCCCTAGGTTTATCGACAAGAAAATTAGTTCCAAAGATGGTTTTTACTACAATCTAGCAACCACTGGTTCCGATGTTTCCCGTTGTCACGGCTTCGAAAAAACCTCGAAACTGGCGCGTCACTTGAAACTTTTCTCCCAAAAAGAAAAATCCGGAAAAGTTCGTAAATATGAGTGATCATTCAAATCTGTCTGACATGCCAGACCCATCAAAAACGTGGAACAAAGCATCAACTTCCTTGCGCCATTTCACTCAAACCGAAAAAACACCTTATTGCAAACGCGATTGTTACACGAAAGGCGATGTTAATCTCGACCTGTTCACGATCGCAATCATGGAAAATAGATCATAACAATTACCTGGAGAGAAAATATTATAACTGAAATTAGCGTATCACATGCCCCCCCCCCCCTCCCGAAAACAAAAAATACCAGCTCGCTATTCAGCAATGTTTTTCATAGCTCCATATTCGAATATCAACACAGAAATAGAGGCTGGCCGATTCAGATGGGTCACAAAAAACATTCAAATTTCTTACTAGCAGACTCACCCATAGCATCTGCGCTTAACATTCGTGATTGCCTGTATCCTTTGACGGTATAGTATCGTTGCTCGATTTCGTATCTTACTAGCTGAATGACCCGGCGTTGCTCGGGTTGAATTGTTTATAATTCATCGCAATCTACTCCTAGATTTCGAATTGTTTTTAGCCCCCTTGCAGACTCAGGACAAATCGAACGGGGTTAATATAAAGCCCATCTGTCCCGCAGAATTTTACAGGATGAATATACCAAATTTAGTATGAATTGGTCTGACATTGATCGTATAAACACGCAATGTTATTCCTGTGAGAATTTAGAATTGTCTTTAGCCCCCTGTACCATATCGACGATAAAAAAGACCACTTAAAAATTTACAGACGGGATACATAAACGATTCTGCGATTGTACCATACTAAGATTCTAAAAAAACTCCAAGGTCATCTTGAGAGGCGACTTCTGTAGATATTAACTCTGACGTCATCTGCACAGCCAGACCGGGAAAGCCCCTAGCAAGTGCTCTGTTCAGGATGACGGGACGTTACACCCCTCTGCATACCTAAAGCAAATAGAACGATGGTTAATATGTAGCCTACGTTACCCGCAGGGTTCCAAAGAATAAGTGTACCGAATTTGGTGTAGATTGGTCAAACGGTGTAGATTTGTATAGAGAACGCACAGAAAGACATATGGGCAGATGCCAACTCTGCTTTACATGTATAGGTTTCAATATATTTATAATGAATAGCGCATTCAACAAATGGAATTCAGGCCTAAAAATGAAATAAAATTATCCAAAAATACAAAACAGCATTCCGTTTATTTTTACTGGTGATAATTCTTATTTACAATAAAAATGCATGGCAAAATGCACACCTCAATCATGTTGCCACAATTAGATTCTGAACGTCTGCTCCAATTGCATCACATTCCCTTGTTCAAAGGCGATTCGGCAATTTTTGACGTTAAACTTATTTTCGCTCATATTTTCTTTACTGTGCTGATTTCTACCTGCCAGAAATCTCATTACTTTCGGTAATCACGTAGCTGAAGAATTTCATTAGAGTGGTGGTAGAACTTTCGTATAGATTTTATGTTCGTATGCTAAGCCTTTTTTTTTCTAATTAATAGATTTGAAACGTTTTGTGGTGGTTTTAATGATAATTGATAACTTTGTGGATGGGATAAGTATTTGGTAAGAATAGTTGATTTTTAAAAAATTGGTCAAAAAATCAAGTATGATTATTCAACCATGGCATGACTTTTACTGTTTATGGTATCTGAGAGACGAAATTGTTAAAAAATAAGTAACAATCCCATGCAAAAAGTGTGATGAATATCTAAAGAAAAAGAAGAAAAGGTTTTGGAAAATATTAAAACTTTCAGTGATGGGAAATTTAAATTTTGAAATACACTGCTGGCCACCGTAAATGCAACACCCTGAAGGAAGCATGCAAATAATATGAAATTTACAACATGCATTAGCGGAGGTGAGATATGCAAATGATTAGAATTTCAGCTCAGACGCACATCACGCGCGCCTGTGGCGCCACTTCAAAGCGCTATTTAAGGCTTGGAGATTTCGACGATTTCAAGTACGGCAATTGTGTTTTTCTTGTGGTTTTTTCAAAAAAACGATCAATTATGCCTCGTAGAAAACAGCGATCATCTTTTGATCAAGTATCCGAGTTCGACAGAGGAAGGATAGTGGCCTACCGAGATTGTGGATTATCTTTCAGGGAAATCGGTAGTCGTGTTGGACGAAACCAAACAACTGTAATGCGGATATGTAATCGTTGGATGCAGGAGGGTACGACGGACCGACGTGTTCGATCGCATCCACCTCAGTGCACCACTTCACATGATGACAGGCATATTGTGCGTATGGCAGTGACGGATCGCTCAGCCACATCACGAACCATAGCACAGCACATTCAGTCTGTACCGCATCATCCAGTGTCTGCGCGTATCATTCGACGTCGTTTACAGCAGAGTGGTCTGTCCGCAAGACGTCCATTGCTTCGTCTACCCTTGACGCAGAACCACAGACGTTTCCGCCGCCAATGGTGCGATGAAAGAAGGATGTGGACGGCAGAATGGAATGAAATTGTCTTTACTGACGAGTCACGCTTCTGTCTGCAACACCACGATGGTCGGATTCGAGTCTGGAGACACCGTGGAGAGAGGATGCTGAACAGCTGCGTTATGCACCGCCACACTGGTCCTGCACCGGGTATTATGGTATGGGGCGGTATTGGATATCACTCTCGCACTCCTCTAGTACGCATTGCCGGTACTTTAAACAGCCAGCGCTACATCTCCGAGGTGTTGGAGCCAGTTGTCCTTCCTTACCTTCAGGGCTTGCCCACAGCCATATTTCAACAGGATAATGCGCGACCACACGTGGCACGCATTGTCCAAGGGTTCTTCGTCAATCGCCAGATTGAATTGCTTCCCTGGCCAGCTCGCTCTCCGGATCTTTCGCCGATAGAAAACATGTGGTCCATGGTTGCTCAACGATTGACCCAGAATCCATCCCCAGCTGCCACACCAGATCAACTTTGGCAACGTGTGGAAGCTGCTTGGTCTGCTGTACCCCAAGAACACATCCAAAGTCTCTTCGAATCAATGCCGAGGCGTGTGGCAGCGGTGATCTCCAACAATGGTGGCTACTCTGGCTACTGATTTTGGCAGGAACCACACTTCACAGAAGTTTATAAATTTAATCATTTGATACTTGGTCAACATGTTATCTACAAAATAAATTTTGTTGTGATATCTCTTGTCTTTCTTGGTGTTGCAATTTGGGTGGCCAGCAGTGTATTAGAATATGCTTCCTGAAAAAAGAAAAGGGTTTGGGAAACCATTAAAATTTTCAGAGTGGGAATTTGAAATTTTAGAAAATGCCTCATGAAGAACAGGTTGTTTGGGGAAAATTCAGTGCTAGGAATTTGAAATTTTGGAATTTTAGAATATGCTTCACAAAGAAGGTTTTGGAAAATAATAAAATTTCTAGTGTTACGAATTTTAAAATCCTAGAATATATGTTGATTCAAAACTCAATTTCCAAAATATAGTACTTTTACCTGTCCCCCATCTCAATGATTTCCACCAACTTGATAAACAATGAAAACCTTCATATGAGCGATCCCAAAATCCAAATCAAAGAGGGGTGATTCGCACACAAACCAACCGAAAATATACACACACGAAAGCGAAACCGGTGAGAAAATCAGAGACCCCGTGCCCTACTTTCGAGCCCAGGGGGGCGCATAAAACGATACCTTCGATATGGGGGGGGGGTCTGATTTTTTTATATCCTACCTTTCTAGCCGCATCCAAACTCCCCTACTCCCTTCTAGGTAAATAATGGTGCCTCCCTTTCACACGCACAGCCACCCCTCACAGATGTCAGGGGGGAAGACATGATGAAAAGAATGGAAAGGTACAAAAAAGCCAAAATGTGCGCATAAAAAAGGTTTGACCTACTAGCGCAACAAGGCGGGTGGTGCAAAAAAGCGATGAAAAAATGCTGAAAGAGAAATGGATTATATAAAAAAAGGTAAGCATATGTTGGGGGAATTGCGATGTTACCCATTTCGCTTTCGAGATTTGAGAGAGGGAGCGTTATCTAGTGTTGTTTATGGGAGATTCGAAAGTGCCCGGGAAATAAAGTTGTGAAAGCTCTTCCCATGTTGAGAAGAGGGCATCTGGAAGCAATTTCGTGCTGGTGTTTCTTCCTGGTCGGTCGATGTCAGGGTACGCAACATCATCCAGGCCCTATGCTTGTTTTAAATTGGAACTATTCTTTTTAGATTACAGCCATTTCATATTTACTTTCAAAATGCATGCCGAACTTTTCAGAATTCAGAGATCAAGCATATTTGCATGACAATTCGAAAGTTCAACTTCCCCAAATCTAAGACTCCACATTCGGAGAAGAAATTGCATTTGATCCTCAACAGATTCGAGTCATCAAAAATTTCGACTCAAGTGCAGACATTTGTGCAATTGTGGTTATGTTACATTGCTGGAAATGGAAGCCTATTTTTTGCCTCATGGGTAACTCAATGTCATTAAGCATCTATTGGTTGAATATGCTGCCATCTAGTCTATTCCTGGATGAGTATCTCCGTCGACTCCAAAGATTTTAGTGTAGCTTACTATTGCCATTAGGTCTTCAATTACGCTTGGGTTATACTTTTGGTCAAATACGAAAACAAGCATTCGTAGGGTTGCAATAAATTTTTGAGATTTCGGTGGAGGGGTAGTTTTGTTCCGGTTATAATAAAACTTTTTTTGTGCATCCAACCTTCTGCAGGATCCTATAGGCCTTACAATAGGAACATGAGCGTTTCAACACTAAATTTACCAAGCGGGGTTAAATGACAAGTTTTAAAATTTTGACTTAAAATTACTTTTTGTGTTATACACGAATTTGGAGGAACGTGTTGATTCCACCAGTGCTGGTCTCGGTTTGGTCAAAAAATTGTTACTAATTCCTATTGGTCAAGTTATATCAAGTCCAATAAAGCCACTCGTCTCCAAGTATTCGATACATTTATTGGATTCCGTAAAAGATCCAGAGGATCCAGATTAGAGCAAGATAGCAAGTGGTCAGGAGAGGCCTGTGCACTCATGTACTAGGGGACAGACTGGAAAATGACTGGACATATTTGAATGCCCGATGAAATGAGTACAAATCTATTTCTGGTCACGCGAATCAGTCATAGAGGTTATAGTTGATTTGTGGGTTTTGAGTCGCAAGGGCTATATTTGGCCTAGCTGTGCCAAACACAAGGCAGACAACGTCAAGTAATGAACAAAGTTCACTGGCAAATAAGAGAGAATATACCTAGGGAGGAATTGAACCTGCACCGACTACAGCTCGCAGGTTGCTAGCTGAGTGGACAACCCACTAAGCCACAACGCCCCATTAATTAGCCTATAAGACCGAAGCTTCGTTGGATTGACTGAAGAGGACTTATGGCATTTGCAAAAATAAGAACTCGATAACTACTGCCGATAAAGGTCAAGATAGAATAGAATCGGAGAAACCCAAAGCACACAATAGGCCGTCAAGCCAATGATAAAGATAATCCATTTTCATCTTCACGAAACACGCGGAATGACTCACCTGCCACGACACCAAACAAACTATCCATAAACAGATTCCGAACCACAAACACCAGATTACTCACCACACTCAATAAAGCACCCACATGGCTCAAATAAATAACATTCCCAAGCCACGAAAAGAAAAAAAAGCACCGAACAAGCTGGGAAATGACGGGGCAATTTATTCAAAAACGCGTATTCCACTGTTTGCCTGCTCGCACCAGCAAGAGAGGAAGACCATGTGGTAGTTCTAAAATAAACAGAAGACGAGCTTTCCGAGAGGAAGCGGAAGTCGGTAATGGGAATTGAATCCGAAACAAAGTATCTCTTTTAAGTGGCATGGCTCATCCCTCAAGCGTTAAAAAATTAATAAATGAAAGGACTAAGAAACTACTGACACGTAGTACCTAATCTCGACGGGAGTATGAAACGTTAATCAGAGAGATGGATTGCTCTCTCTAGTTGGGCTGTGTTATCGGTTGGAATGCAGGACTAGTCCCATATTTCTTAACATACTACTCTTCAATATCAGTTCACTACGATGGGAAATTATTATTAACACTGCCACATTTAAGCAGCATGCGACAAAACATGCGCTTGCGCCAGTTTGGCTGTTATCGGTTGAATGCTGGACGAGTCCCATATTTCCAAGGGGCCACGGTAGCCCAGTTGGAAGAGCAACGGATTAGCAACCGGAAGGTTGCGAATTCGAAACTCGGTTCAGCCAAAGACCGTCGTGTACACGGGGATGATGCACGTTAAATTTGTCGTGGCCTCACATCTTCTCACTTTGGCGTGTTGTGGAAGTTTGGAGAATGGGGTGCTAACTCTGGTGTTGGCGTCGTCATCTAACTGTGGGTCTAAATTACGAGATGTTTACCTTTGATCTTTCCCTTAGGGATTGATCCCCGCCAATAACCTGTTGTGTTGCTCCATTGCGACGTTTACCTACTCATTTCTAAACGTACTCAACTCAGTATGAACTCAATACAATGGTAAATTCTTGCTGGAAAGCCACACTTAAGCAGCACGCAACAAAACACGATATGCGCATGTGCCACATTTCGGCTGTTATCGGTTGGAATGCTGGACTAGTATAATCAGGACTGATACAGTGAAAGCACTTGTGAAATAGTGGCATTAGTATCATAAACTCTTAAAAATAGCAAAAAGTCACCTTTTAAACCCTATTATAGTAGCAATTTTAGTTCCTCATATACGATATAAATCGGCTGTACAAAACGTGCCAAAAAGTATGTAACCGACGATGAAGATTATGCCAAGAAAAGTACATTTTTAAAATAAATTTTTGTTCAAAAGGTTTTTATGATAATCTGGCAAAAAGATTCTGATGTTTTCTTTCATGGTTGCCACGGCTTGGCGCCAAAACTACAAAATTGGGGTCCCCTGGAAAATTTTCTCTGAAGAAAAATAAAAAAAAATTCGACAGCTATTAGTTAAAAATGAATTGAATTTTCGTTGACCTTTGGTAAGTTTTCAAGAGACGACGCAAAAAATTTCCGAAAGTCAACAACTTTAAAATAAGGAGCCATTGAGACTATTTTGCTTTAAAAATAACCCCAAGAGGCCAAGGTTCGAAAATAGTAGCAAAAAGTCGTCTGTGGCAGAACTGTACCAAAATTCCAAAAAATATTACTCAGTATTCCAAAAAATATTACTCAGTATCACAACGATGGGAAATTCGTGTTAGCACGGCCACATTTAAGCAGCATGTGAAAAACATGCGTACTCCCGTTTCTATACAGAAAACATATCGGTACGCGTGCGTATTTTACCCAATTCAGTGTCATAGAACTGATGCTGCACCAATGTGTGGCTTGCTATTCTCGTAGCAACGATACATTATGACTCATTTTAACCAATCCTTTACGGACTGTCACAACGTGCCGCCAAATGGCAAATTCAGCATCATTTTCTAATGGTAATTAATTAACGCCGCACTGGAGAAACACAACGGTCTATTGGCGACGGTCCTGGATCAATCTTCAAGAGAAAGATCCGAGGACAGCACCACGCAATTTTGAATCACGGTCAGATGACGAGACAGATATGAAGACCTCAACACCTGAGCTGGCACCTAACTCTCCAAACTTCCACAACACTCCAAAGTGAGAATGAGGCCACGACAAATTTAATGTGTATTAGCTCCCCCTTGTACACGACGGTCTTTGGCTGGACCGAGTTTCGAACTCGCAAACTTCCGGTCGCTCTTCCAACTGGGTTTAGACTGAAATTTAAGGATGTCCTATAGAAATGTGCAAATATTTTATATCAAAATCTAAACACTGAAATAGCAAGCACTTTGTAATCCCTAAATATACAGTGAACTGAACTGTCCCTAGTCATTTAGTCATAGGCCCCTAGTTATAGTACCGTTGGGGACTGAACTGTGCTGGCGCCTCTTCATGAAATTAACTAGCCAAAATGGTTCACAGGGCTGCGGTAACCCACGAGCAGTTAGCTCTGTAATTACCCATGCGGATATGGATTCTAAAATTGAAAATTTATATAGTCAGACCCCAAAATAAATGATATTTTGTATCTACTCCAGGTGTCCGATGACTTTAGTCAGCAGTAAGTAAAGTAACGCCACTTCCGGTAGAAAAAAGGAAGTGCGCACTCCCACATAAACCAACAGCGCCCTCTGTATTTGCTGAGCAGAAACTCTCCCGTGCTGATCAAATAAAAAAAACGGAATACCGAAACCAAGCATCCAAAAAACGTTTACGTCAATTTCCGCAGTAAAGCGCGGCAAAGCCGTAGATGGAAGCAACCACGACCTTGAGGAATGACCTTGAAACATCGGAAGTAATTCTCGATTTGGGAAACTCGGGCTTACGTCGGGATTGTAATGTGCTTCGCTGCGACGAAACGAACACACAATTACAAGATTGGCATACCCAATTGGTGATCGCGTGCAGATTCAGGTGCATTATTAGAACACAACAGGTGTGTCAATTTTGTTCCCGGTACGATTTTATGAAAGGGTAACAATAGGAAATATCGAGATAAAGCGCTGAGGAATGCCTTTTGAGGTTGTAAAAATTATTTAGTGCGCATTGAAAATAAATTTCATCAATGTGCTTTTTAAAGCGATGTTTAAAAAGCATATAGATAAAAATAAGAAACATTTCAAACATTTCTGTAGAATAGTGTATGAATGTATAATATCGCTGTTCCGGAAAAACAATGACGCCCAAGTGGAAAAGAAAGCTGGACGACTGAAGCCCTTGAGAATCAGAGTCGGGATCAATCCAGAAGGGAAAGATCCTCACGTATAGATTACATTAAAAGAATTGACTAAGTCGTTTTTTATAGGTGGAGTGCATGAAGGCATTAATATCTCGCATTGAAATAGAAAATACTTCTCTGACAAGGATAAAATTATGCTTAAAATTATAAAACAGTTTTACAAGAAAAGTCAAAGCCTTTTAACGAACATTTGTGAACTTTTTAATGATACTAACCATTCTATTTTATCCTATTTTTTAAACCAAAGACTGTTCTGCACGGGTTAGTGCATGTTAAATCTGTCGTGTTCAAACGCCCTCACATTCAAATATATATACTCGTATATATATTTGAATACTTAGGAATTCGTGTACTTTGGGCATCCGATTACTTCGGTATTCGAGTAATTGGTATCCGAGTACTTCGTATTCAAGTAATTTTGGTATTCGAATACTTTGAATGGATATTCGAACGATGTATTCAAACAAGAGAAAGAATTGAGTACACAGCAAAACAATTTTAAGTATCGATTGCAAGAGTACTTTTGTGTTCGAATACTCCCATCTCAATGACAACGTAAAAAACATTTATTAATTCTGCTTAAATCAAAATCTCTTCAAAAATGCAAAACAATTTTTTCAAATTAAATATTCAAGTATACTATGTAGGTAGTTAATTAACATCGCACAGAAGCAACGCAACAGACTATTGTATACTATGTTGGAACTCCGATTGTTTCGGAAAAGGTGAGCATTGTTGATTCAATAAACGAGACCAGGAATCTAGTTTTGAAATTTGAAGAATGCAGGAAAAAGAACTACCCGTTTAAACACCCATGTGTCTTATCTTGTTTAGTTTAGATTGATTTTGTTTAATAATTTAGTTCGTTGCTTGGTTACCATTAGTTAAAGAGCACTAATTAGGCCCGGACTTTGTTGTATTAAGAATTCCTTAGTGAATTGCAAAATAATCACAGTGCGGAAATGGGTTCGACGATCCTTTGGGTTGATTCTTGCAGGCCATGTGACCTAAAGAAGAGAAGGCAATCCTGTAATTGCACAAAACGGATTTAACAGAAACGAACATGGAGAAATGAAAACTTACTTTCCGTTATAGAATTTACGCTTTCAGCAGTTCGTAACACAAAATATCTCAGGATGACGCTACACGCGCATCAAATCAATTTTGAAAACAACTTTTTTGTTGGCTGGTGCGTTAAAATTTGTCGTGGCCAAATATCCTAACGTTGGTATGGTGTGGAAGTTTGGAGTGGGGTGCTTGCTCAGGTGTGACCTCGTCATCTGACCGTGGTTCAAAATTACGTGGTGTCGTCCTCGGATCTTTCTCTTCGGGTTTGTTCCTGGGACCGTCGTAAATAGCCCGTTGTGTTGCTCCAAGTGCGACGTTAATTAAAATACCTACCTACCGAGTCGAAACTTGGCGCTTTTTGCTACGGAGTCTTGCCGTTTCCGGTCGGGGGGGGGGGGGTATTTCAATTAACGTCACACTGGAGCAACACAATGGGCTATTGGTGACGGTCCGGGATCAATCCCAAAGGGAAAGATCCCGTTTCCGGTCGGAGTTGGTGAGTTGATCAAATATTCTCCGTTGTCCTGTTGTTCAAATAGCCTCAGTTGGAAAAAGAGACGTTTTCAGGGTGTTTCGAATATATCCGGCCAAACTGTAAAGGGTGGAAGAGGAGCCCCAAATAAATATTTTGTCAAGAATGTGACGAAATGCCGCGTTAAGGTGGTAGAGGGCGCTGATTAGGTCAGTTGATGACATCGTTTCTGGGGCGTAAGGCGTCATTCCCAGTTCGGATAATCAACTGCAAGCTCCGAATTCGTGTAGCGATGCATACCTAAACACCTCTACCACCTAAACGCGGCATTTCCTGACACATTGACAAAAATGTTAATTTTGAGCCCCTCTACAACCCTTTACAATTTGGCCAGATATTTTCGAAACACCCTGTATTTTTTTTTGCCGGAACCGGTGCCAAACATCCCAACATCTGCCAAATAACGCCCAAACAATTTCTCTGCCAGGTACATGCAACATTTCAGCACTTACTTAATTGCCGAATTCTCAGGTCCTTTATTTCCGAGAAGACAACTGAACTATTCGCTCACGAGATGCTACTACAGCTGCACTTTTAACGTTTTCATTTTCAATCGGGTGTGTTTGAAGATTAATTCCTGTAGTATTTGGCTCGCGTCCAGCTCTCTACTTCTGGGAGGGATTTGGACGTCGGTTGACGGCTGGTGTTAAATGGTCGTGATCTGGTAAACGTTGTCACCAATTACAAGCAGCAATTGGACTCGCTCACATTGGTGGGGGTAGTGATTGTGTTTGGTACGCGTACGGTTGCTGAGTGTTTGCGTTGTTTCTCGATGGGCTTGGACTGTCGGATTTTGTTTGGGAGTGTCGTTCACCCTCTTCCGATTTGGTTTGACGACGGGAATTTCTTCGTCAAGTTGATGAATTGTTTTCGTAGGCCTTTGAATGTTGTCTCCTTCATTGCACACTAATTTTAGATCTGGAGAATTTTCTCCCGAAGACACGAAGTGCCGTGGTAGCCCAGTTGGAAGAGCAATGGATTAGATACCGGAGGGTTGAGAGTTCGAAACTCGGTCCAGTCAAAGACCGTCTAGTACGTGGGGGCTATGGCTCGTTAAATCTGTCGTGGCCTCAAATGTTCTAACGTTGGCGTGGAAGTTTGCAGATTGGGGTGTCAGCTCAGGTGTTGACCTCGTCATCCGACCGTGGTTCAAAATTAAGAGGCGTTGTCCTTCGATCTTTCACTTCGGGATTAATCCCGGACAATCGCCAATAGCCGTTGTGTTGCTCCAGTGCGATGTTAATTAACTACTTTACCTGTTGGATTCTGTTTGGGAGTGTCATTCAATCCTCTTCAGATTCATTTTGTCGATGGGAATTTATTTGTGAAGTTGATGAATTGTTTTCGTAGGCCTTTGAATGTTGTCTCCTTCATTGCACACTAATTTTAGATCTGGAGAATTTTCTCCCGAAGACACGAAGTGCCGTGGTAGCCCAGTTGGAAGAGCAATGGATTAGATACCGGAGGGTTGAGAGTTCGAAACTCGGTCCAGTCAAAGACCGTCTAGTACGTGGGGGCTATGGCTCGTTAAATCTGTCGTGGCCTCAAATGTTCTAACGTTGGCGTGGAAGTTTGCAGATTGGGGTGTCAGCTCAGGTGTTGACCTCGTCATCCGACAGTGGTTCAAAATTAAGAGGCGTTGTCCTTGGTCTTTCACTTCGGGATTGATCCCGGACAGTCGACAATAGCCCGTGGTATTGCTCCAGTGCGACGTTAATTTACTACGTACCTGTTGATTCTGTTTGGGATTGTCATTCATCCCTCTTCAGATTCATTTGTAGATGGGAATTTATTTGTCAAATTGATGAATTGTGTTCGTAGGCCTTTGAATTTTGTCTCCTCCGTTGCATACTAATTTTAGATGTCTATTTTCTACAGAAGATACGAAATATTTAGACACACGTTGCTCATTTTTGTTTGAATTGTAATAATTGTTTGGTTGGTAGTCGAATTAACGTTGAACTGGAGAAACACAATGGGCTATTGGCGACGGTCCGGGATCTATCCCCAAGGGAAAGATCCCAGGACAACGCCCGGTTATTTTGAATCATGGTCAGATGACGAGACAATACCTGAGCTGATGCCCCACTCTCCAAACTTCCACACCATGCCCACATGAGGACATTTGAGGCCACGGCAAAACGTGCACCAGCCTCCGTGTACACGAGTCTGGTTGGACCGAGTTTCAAACTAGCAGCCCTCCGGTCGCTAATCCGTTACTCTTCCAACTGGGCTACGCGGTCCCCGAAATGAGAATTTTACTTTCAGTTATCCAATACTCTCGCTCTGTAGACAAAGTTACCTTCAAATGTAGCCAAGTGATGACACATCTAGAAACGTATGGGAAACACGTTCTACCACGAAACACTAGTGCCATCTACATTTAGCTTCACAGAAAGTCACTCACAAGGTGAAAGACAGAAAATCTGGACTGAAATTATCGCTTGCAAGAAATTATTTTTATTATCACAACTGATAAAATTACTCATGAGAAACATGAAATTCCAGTGTAGCCTATTATTTAATTTTCGAACTACTAAATTATGAATTAATGAAATTAAGAGATTATTTTTACTACAACAGAAAAAAATAATAATGGAACAAATGGAATTTAAGCGCGCATACATTATTTTTTTGCGAATTACTAAATTATTAATTACTGAAATTATCGCTTGCAAGAGTTTTACTACAACAGAAAATATTACAAATGGAACACATGGAAATTTAAGTGTGCGCACATAATTTTAATTTGTGAACCACTAAATTATGAATTTCTGAAAATATCGTTTGCAAGAGATTATTTTCACTACCACAACAGAAAAAAGTTAATTATTGAACACATGGAATTTGAGTGCTCGTCCATTTTAATTTATTAGCCAGCATACCATTTTATCTCCACAATTAGCAAGATAACAGTTATTGAACTACACACACGCGTTTAAAAAAATTCACCGCAATTAAAATAAAACGGACCGTTTCCTTATATACCGGATTCTATACTGAAATTTCCACGGAAGGAAAAAAAATCCGGACAAACAGGTTTCACATCGCTTGCTTTTCCCGCTTGACTCACTCCACGGGAACCTGCAACGCATAGTTGTGGCTAGTCTGGACTAGGGGGGTGGCTAAGGATCCCACCCCTCTTTTATTCTTTTTGCTGCACAGCGGGAAAACCCCTACATGGCGAAGAATCACGTTCCACAGTCCGTTATATTGTGCAATCGCTATCTTTATTCTATACTTATCTTTAGGCTTAGTTTTTTGCCTAAGGGCAATGGAATTCTTCACATTGAATCATGGCTGAAAACTGGACTAATTCTAGATATTTCAGTTTGTTCCAAAATGTTTCTCTCCTATCTGGAGAAGGAAGATGTCTGTTTTTCTTCTCACCTTTTGGTAGCCAAGGATTTGAAGTATCTTATTTGAGGGGGTCGCCGTGGTTCAGTGAGTTTGTACGAGATGTAGGCGATGCAGGTTCGATTCCTCCCTGGGAGTATTTCTTTCTTCTGTATACGCAAAACTTCCCTGTGTTTTGTCCATTCACTTGACATCGTCTGTCTTGTTTGGAGCAGCTTGGCCAAATATGGCTCTTGCACCATAAAATCCCCCAAACAAACAACCAAAGTTCTTGAATACCGAAGGAATCGGATGCCAAAGTACTTCAATTCCTATATATATATATAAGTATTCATCCCAAGTAAAAAAGTATTCCCATAAAACTCAAAAACAACCAACCGTTCAAAAAAACGCAAGGCATCAATATCGGGTTGGTTGGTCTTGGATGTCATGGCGCAAGGGCCATATTTGGCCAAGCTGCGCCAAACACAAGACAGACGATGTCCAAGTAATTGCGAAAAGAAGGGATGGCGAGAAGAAAGAGAAAGATAGCTTGGGTAGCCTGGGGGTCAAGAGCCCCATGTTTACCAGACGCAGTAAAAACCCATGGGAAAATAGATAACTAAAGTACCTGAAGACGATGTGCCCCCGAGGGGCATTAATGACGAGAAATGTATGAATCAGGAACAGCGAAAAGCTGTCTACTGTCCAGTTCAGAGACGTAGATTTGCTAAGACCACGGGCGACACAGATTCACTGTGACTTATGAAAGGGTCGTCAAAACATGAAAGTTATCTATCACATATTATTTATTTTTTCCATATATATTGTACGAAGAAAGATAACAAAAGTAAATAAAGAATTTAATTTGATGCGTGACATTGAATTGAATAAATTGTTTTACCATTTGGATCGACCTTTGTAGTAGCCAAGCGCAAAATTGAGTCTAAATTCTCATCAGTAAAGCGTTTCCTATTTTTCGATTTGTTAATACTTATGACTGAAAAAGTTTCAGTGTCGCGCGCCTGGCGTCACAGCTATTTCGTTGTGCGCATGTGCAATTTTTAAATCCCCTACGCGTGACTTCTTTAAAGTTAAAATCAGCAAATCAAGGGAGGGCCGCACAAGGCCCGCGGCCTGTGCATCCCTGGTCCAGTTTGATAAGAAAGTGGAAGGACGCCTAGATGTCTGAGTCATCACGGAAGTGTGAAGGTTATGTTGGGCTTGTCTCTTGAATCGATTATCTCATTTTTTTTAAGACGTGCGGCGAACTCTCGAGTATCCAAGTTACACAGCGAAGCCGGATAAGAATCAGGGATGATACTCAAAGGTTACGTGACCCGGTATCACCTAGTGATAGTGTTTAATTAATATATCGCTTCCTCAAAAACATAGTTTCCAAGACACTCGAAAGTTTTATCAGATTGGATGTAAAAATAGGTTATGTCTAGGCCACAAATAGTAGTTTTGACATGAATACTCGGACCTGATGTTCGATTGTGGAACCAATGCAGCAGACAAAGGAAGTTCGAACGATTGTTTATTGCGCGCGAATATTCCATAATTAATTTACAGTTTGAACAATTCAAGTAGTTTGATATTAAATTGAAATGATAGTGGAATTTCAAAGCAAACTTTTGCAGGTACCCTACTGTAATAAGATTTGCATATAGTTATAAACTTTTATCCAAAAATATCGAATTGTGCGGAAGTTATTACATAACAATCATGGTCAAACATTTTGATAAATTACCAAAAATAGATAGGCTCCATAAACATTAATTTTCCATGTATTGTCAATATTTTAATTCGCATATTTTGAAACACATAAATCAAATAAAGTTCCGCACTTGATTTTAAGTCAATTGTAAATCAAAAACATTGTACTAAAACATCAAAAAAGCATAGCCTAAGCAACATTTAAAATAAAAATTTGGAAGCAGCATGAATTTCTCATTTTCACTTGGATATTTTCAACTTATTGCATGGATTGGATTACCCAAAAAAATTTCATAGAAATCAATTAAAATCAGATTAGCGAGAAACATTTCGAAATAGGAATGTCAAAAAATCTGAATCGGAGAAAAATGCATTTTGTTTTTTGTTATAAATGTAACACCGCCAAAAACGATCGATTTTCGTGATCTTGTCAACCAGTCTCCCTACCTCAAAATATACTTTAGACTAAGAAACCATAAACAAAAGATTTCATGTAACATGTTCATACAAGTTGAGACACGTGAATCTCACCACATCTACCATTTGCACCTTGAGATAAAACCAACACTTTTTTCTCAAAAACGTGGTTGGCAATCAACCAAACGTGTCACCGGTGCGAAATAATCTTAAACTTTAGTATCACAACTTAAATTTTGCAAAATAAAATATGAAGTTGGGTAGACTTTGAAATCGCGATGTATCTATTTGATAATGTATGTGAATTTATAAATTGTTCAATCTCACACATGGTCCTTTAAAAAGCCCTTCCGTAATTATGATTTACAGTAGAACCTTGATTATCCGAGCTCCGATTAACTGAGTCAGTATTATCCGAGTCGAATTTGATGCAGTTTTCTTTAAGCTTTAAATAAAACTTAGAGTACGAGTGTGCATGCTTTGTCCCATGAGCAAAAAAGTTACGAAACAGAAGACCGTTGAGAACTTTTTCAAGACTCGAAAAACGTACGTAACTCAAGTCCAAATTTATTGTGAAATTTTCAAATGCATATTTTGGCACAAATCGATTATTTTTAATCCTAGATATATGAATCTCAGTAGTAGTTTTACATGTAGTACAGTAAATTTTTTCAGTATTTCGTTTGGGTGATTTGTTTAGCCGCGTCCGTATTATCCGAGTCTGGTTATCCGAGGAAGTCTAATGAGCCTGTTGTCTTCGTCGATTGCGAAGCAAATGAACCTACCAGGAGGTCGGAAAACCGAGGTCTCGGTCCGCATTACTTCTGATAATCAAGGTTCTACAGCATTTTACGATACTGTACCTTAACATCCGAGTTGGGTAGTTGAATTAACGTCACACTGGAGCAATACAACGGGCTATTGGCGAGGGTCCGGGATCAATCCAGAAGGGAAAGATTCGAGGGCACCACATCGTAATTTTGAACCAAGATCAGATGACGAGGTCAACACCTGAGCTGGCACTCTCCAAACTTCCACACCAAGCTAACATTAGGTATGGTAGCTAATTAACGTCACACTGGAGCAACAAAGCGGGTTATTGCCAACATAAGGGGGTCACGACAGATTTAACGTGCACCAGACCCCACATACACGGCGGTCTTTGGCTGGATCGTTTCGAACTCTCCGGTTGCTAAACCTCTGCTCTTCCAACCGGGCTACCGCGACACAGGTTAACATTGAAAACAAAGCAAAGGTCTGTAAATGTAGCATTCCAACAGTAACTCTTATACTACAGGAAAGCCAACTGAACAAAGTCAGTTCATTCAACATCAAGTATCCATCATTCGACACTATTTCACTTCCTCGTTTGAAACCTTTTCCGATTTAGCCCATAATCGCCAACAAATGTCAGAAAGTTTGTGACTTGCACGAAAATTCGAAGACCCCAAAGGGCATTTATATTAATAAGTAGACAGTAGTAAAAGTGTGGACAAGTTGCAAACGTACAAAAAGATAAACACGGCAATTTTATGATTGAGGCATCACGATTGCTCTACTATACGCCACACAAAAGCATTAATAAAATAACGCTTGTTAGAACGAAAAACACGCAGACCAATCAGGCTCCTTTGATTGTTGTGCGCGTTTCACTTTTCGCTTCGTATTTGACCACTGCTTGACCCACGGAGTCCGGCTCCGACGAGAAGGCAGTCGACCTTGGGTCAGTTGATTTCTGAATAGGCGTGAAAGTGCATGAAAAAGTAGGCTGCCATACGCAAAAGCATGAATGGCGATCGCTGTGGATGTTTTCAATGGTATCGGTTTCGGCACCGAACGATAAATTTAAAACCAGAATCAGCGCCAAAGACGCCAAATACGGAAGGGATCAGTTCACGCTACCACCAGTCCCCTAATTGATCCAATAGACTCGTTCAAAACCACGTGATTCACTTGCCTTCTACCCCGGGATCAACGCTATACTAAGGCAACTGAGGAAAAAATGTTTAGGCGCCATTGACACCTGACTTCCTGTTCTTAATTTCTTATAAACACGGTTGATCACTAAATAACCTTTTCATGTCATCCAATCAGTGAGCATAAGATAGATTGAGAATAGATCCTAGGCTAAGGAAAGAAATTTATAGCTAAACGAAATCAATGTAATGGTGTGTAGAAAACATTCAAAACAGTAACTAATGTTATTGATGATAGAGAATAGCTTAAAATTAAAGAGGAAATTGATGAGTCGTTTTCTAATGTATACATCTCTATTATCTCTAACGAACCAAACAAGAAATGTTATTAAACTCAAGAAATTATTTCACGAAAGCATAACATTCAGTTCCAGTGCTGCCAGATTAGGCACTATTGCGCTCCTCGGGCAACTTTTCATCTTGTCGGGTGCCGAAAATTTTCGTTAGGCGCATTTTTGTGCTGTGAATGATGCTATATTGTATCATTTATGAATCATGAGAAAAAACTTTCCAAGGAGAACTGAATACAAAATGTTGTATTTTATGTGTATCCTTCACGAATCTTTTTAACAATTGCTATCAATATACTAATTGCATAACACTCCTGTTTGTATGAGAGGGTATTTCACGAAAATCTAAATATAGAAGACGCTACTGTCTTTGCACGTATTTCCTGTTTTTTCCGGAAGTGAAGTTACTTTGCGAATACGCTTTCAGCACGCCACACCGCGCCAACATGAAGCCACGACAGATTTAGCGTGCACCAGCCCTCAGGTACACGACGGTCTTTGGTTGGATCGAGTTTCGAACTCGCAATCCTCCGGTTGCTAATCCGCTACTCTTCCAACCGGGCTTACGTGGCCCCAAATATACAGGGAAGAGTTCAAAAATCTTAATCTCAGAAAAATGAGTTTTTGTAGCAGACTTACTATACTTATCTATTATATGTTGAATATGTTGTTGATATTTGTAACTCCGACAAAACTGGAGCCGCGGTAGCCCAGTTGGAAGAGCAACGGATTAGCAAGCGGAGGGTTGCGAGTTTGAAACTCGGTCCAGCCAAAGACCGTGTACGTGGGAGCTAATGCACGTTAAATCTGTCGTGGCCTCAAATGTCCAAACATTGGCGTAGTGTGGGAGTTTAGAGCATGGGGTGCCAGCTCAGGTTTTGTTCTTGTCATCTGACCGTGGTTCAAAATTAATGCGTCCATAGATCTTACCCTTGGGTATCGATCTCAGACCGTCGCCAATAGCCTGTTGTGTTGCTCCAATGCGACGTTAATTAACTACCTACCTACAAAAAAATCTCAATTTCAGAAAAATGCTTTTTTTTGTCGCAAACTTTTTCTTATCTAATAAATGTTTTTTGTTCTTGGTATAAGTAACTGTCATATCTGATCGAAACTGAAAAATTCTTGATTTTAATTCATTTTTAACGCTAAAATGAAAAAAAAAAATCAAATTTTCGATCGATTTCGGTCATTTTAAGAGTCCACTGTCCCCTTAAATCCGGCAACCCTGTTCAATTCCCCAAATAACATCGGTTCTCAATCAAGCGACAATCAAAGTTCATTACAAGCTTTTCAAAAGAGGGAACACCAACAAAACACACCGAAAGGCTCGAACCCATCAATTTTTTCCCCGACTACCGTTACGCGCCCAAGTTCCGGAAACAGTACTGCGAGCAATTTTCTTCAATTAGCGGATTTTATGGGAGTTCCCAATACAACGATCGAGACATAAACGGAAATGTCAGTGAAGTGGAAGGCTTCGAGCGAATCCCAACTGCTTTTAAATTGATTTACTCGATGGATGCTTACTCAATACTTTCGTTAGGAGGGGAAATAGGAACAGTTGTACACGAAACAATGTTAAAACGAAGCAGCTGGAACTGACGTCATTCGATTGGCAGAGGAACACTGTGACGTCAGGCCTTCAATCGATGATACCTCGACATGACGGGAAAGTGTAATTTCAACTGGAATAATGCATCGCATCAATCAACACGATGACATCAATCCTGGACCATTGTTCCCCAAAGTGGGCTCTGAGGGAATCTTGGGGTAACGCTGACACCAGAGGAAACAGGGGACGTTGAGGTGCAAGAGTGGAGTTTAAATGTTTTAAAAATTGGTCTAAAAATGCTTTCGGCGAATTTATCCTCTTGACCAGAGACACACCACAGCTATGCATTTTCGCAAGAATTTATAAAAATAAATTGTAATTAATGTAAATAACTCATCAGTCCAAAAACAAAACGACAGGTAACAAGCGAGTGCATGGCTAAACACAGCCAAAGCACTTGTCAAATAGTAGCGTAATTTTTTTTTAATTGTTGCAAAAAAATCTCCTATATTAGTGTAACAATTTTCGTTGCCCACATAAAAATTTAAATTTTTTGCGAGATCTTTGTAAGTTAAAAACCAAATAATGTAATTATTTGGACAATTTGGGAATTAACAAATAATAAATTTTCTAAGAGTTTTTATGAAAATCTAGCAACCAGATTCCGATGTTTTTCTTTTATGGTTGACATGGCTTGGCGACAAAACTTTTAAAAGAGCGTCTCTTGGAAAATTTTATCCCCCCAAAAATCCGAAAATTATTTTTTCCGTCCGCTATAAATTAAAAAAGGGGCTAAATTTTCGTAGACCTCGGAAGATTTTCAAAAAACGTCGCCAAAATTTTGAATTTAGTAGCTTTTGAGACAATTTTGCTTGAAAGATACCCCTAGTCGCCAAGGTTGAAAAAGAATAACAAAAGTCGCCTTTTAATCATCTGTGGCAGCCCTGCCTTTGTAGTGAAGACGTCAGTGGTCGGGCATTAAAGACTTTACAAATGTAGAAATCGTCAATTGCCCCTTTTCACTTCCACAAAACTAGATTGGGAAAAAACTCAAAATGACAGCACACCAGGCTAACTGTTTTTTATCAAGGTATTGTTTCAAAAACACATTATCTTTCTCTGAACCAATCTAATCTTTTTCTTGTTGTTTTAAGAAATCTCATCATTCCAAACAACGAATGTTTGTTTATTGACAACCGAAGGGTGTACAATACGTTGTGGGAAACCCCACATCTGTGGCGCACTAAAAAAATCTGTTTCTGACGACACCACTGCTGAACAGAGTCGGGCTTAAACCTTCTTGACTTCTGAGTAGGGGGCACACCAGGGAAGGCCCCGAGAAAATTTGGCCGGATGCCGACAGTTATTGGCGAGAATTGTTTCTCATGCGGTCGGGAAAACAAAAATCAGATAGAGCTTGCCTACCACGGGATGGCAAATTTTTCACGGTGCACAAATGTAACCGGAGGTAAGTGTCCTTCAGGTCATCCCTACGTGAACCCTATTTGATGTCTAAACGGGGGACGGATAGGGCCTTAACCCCATTTGTTCGTTCTACCTTTAGCCTGGCTCGGGCTTAAGATAGCAGGGCTTTGAGTGAAATTTCCACATTGACATCTATGTCATATTTCAGTGACCGTCATGATTCTGACTTGTATGAACCTACACGCCTCGTCATGGTTCTGATGCTTGTTTGCCACAAATTTATCCAAGCTGCGTATCACTCGGAGACATTTCGGATGATGCTTAATGTCACTGGGTTGATCTCTAATGAATTCAAGTCCTCCTCGGAAGTTGGCGTGGTGTGGAGTTTGGAGTGGGGTGCCAGCTCAGGTGTGACGTCGCATTTCGCAAGAATTTACGTCATACTGGAACAACACAACGGGCGATTAGGGATTGATCACGGAACGTCGCCAAGGGAAGATCCAAGGACAACGCCTCGTAATTTTGAACCACGGTCAGATGACGAGGCCACACCTGAGCTGGCACCCCACTCTCTAAACTCCACACCACGCCAAAGCGAGGACATTGGAGGCCACGACACATTCAACGTTCACCAGCCCCGTGTACAACGATGGTCTTTGGCTGGACCAAGTTTCGAACTCTTTTACAAGTTTCGAACGCAACTTTCCGGTTGCTAATCCGTTGCTCTCCCACCAGGGCTACCAACTGACACGGTAGAATAGGCGATAAATATTTCATTCCGGCAACCTGTTAATTGTTTCTGGGGGTAACACGGCAACTCAATTGTTAATTTTCAGTTCATAGGCCCATTATCGCATGTAACATCAGTCGAAAAAAATTCGTTCCGCTAATAGCTGTATATCGGTCAAAAAATCTTTCGCAAGATGAAAATAATTACACACAAAAAAAACACCGAGAACTGTTAGAAAAAAAGAATACAACCCATTCCCAACCCGAAAGAAGCAGATGTCACAGGAAGTCAAATCGATGCCACCAGGAAGATTCCCAACGAAATTTTCCAGTGCTTCTGAACACGCATCACGTACAGAGATAAGCAGTTCCTTCTTCCAACTAAACTACTCCCGACTGACGTCGCTCAAACTGATCACGTACCGCGAGAGCAATAAATACATTAGATTAAGAAAGGTACACATGCTACTGAGCAGTTTGTATCTTCCAGTAGAACAATGCAGAGGAAAAATAAATACATAAATGTAATATTAATAGCGATTTTAAGGCGCATCTTTTTCCGCATACGTGATAGCATGTGATAGAAGTATTGACTGTTGTGGAGTTAGAATGTTGTGTACCCAAAGTGAAAGTGCAGTTTAAGATTTTTTTTTATGAGACATGCCAAAATTATCGATCACAAATCTTCAAACTGGAAAGGAAATTTAACTCTGGAAAATAGTGACGGGATAAAAACGTACATCACATGTTGAACTCTTAAAAAAAGGAGGAAACTAAGTAGAAATTTATCATTATAAATAAAGAGCTACTACAGCCAAAGCACTTGTGAAATAGTGGCATAAATTAAAAATAGTAGCAAAAAGTCCCTCTTAAACCTTATTTTAGTTGCTTAAATACAAAATGAATCGATTAAAACACAAAATGTGCAAATTATGTTTGAAACAGAAGTTGAAGATCTCTCCAATTTTAAAAATACGTAAAAAAACTCATGACAATCTAGCAACAGCAAATTCCGATGTTTTTATTTCATGATTGCCACGATTTAGAGCCAAAATATCGACATTGGTGCTCCTTGAAAAAACTTCCTCAAAAGTAAAAGGGGCAGCGGTAGCCGGGTTGGAAGAGCAACGGACTAGCAACCGGAGGGTTGCGACTACGAATCCAACCTCCAACCAAAGACTGTCGTGTACAAGGGGGGCTAGTGCATGTTAATGTGTCGTGGCCTCAACTGTCCTCACGTTGGCGTGGTGTGGAAGTTTGGAGAGTGGGATGCTCAGGTGTGACCTCGTAATCTGACAGCGGTTCAAAATTACGAGTTGTCCTCGGACTTTCCCTTCGGGATTAATCCAGGACCAATAGCCCGCTGTGTTACTCCAGTGCGACGTTAACTAAATACCAACCTATCTCTAAAGAAAAAACTGAAAAAAATACTCAGGAGGGCTTTGAAATAACACTTAATATATTAAATCAGAATTCGGTAAATATTTTCTTCACATTTTTTTCTTTTTTTTTGACTTATTGGGGGAGAGGTCATCAAAATGATATAGTACCATGGGGGTCAGGGGGCCAGCTCTAAGGATCTGTCTTGACCTCTGTGAGGACTTGTGCGAAATTGAGTGCTGAGCTACGCCATGGGGTTTATTACGTATATCACAAAAGTAATGAATCTGCCATCGTCTGGATTTTTAGTTTGGGGCAAGCTTGAGGTGAAAATCACTACCTACCTGAAATCGCATAACTGTACAGAAAAGATTGGCACACGGTAGTTTAATTAAAGTCGCACTGGAGCAACTCAACGGGCTGGTGGCGACGGTCCGGGATCAATCTCGAAGGGAAAGAACTGAGGACAACACCTGGTAATTTTGAACTACGGTCAGGTGACAAGGACAATGCTGAGCTAGCAACCCATTCTCCAAACTTCCACACCACGCCATCGAGAAGACATTTGAGGCCACGATAGATTTAATGTGCTCTAGACCCCCAGGTACGGTCTTTGGTTGGACGGTTCGAACTCTGTTGCAATCAACAGAGCAAAAAACCAGTCAGGGGGGCCTTTTCTTACTTCCACCATCAGGAGACGGTCTACATGGCGCACGGGCCATATTTTGCCAAGCTGCATCAAACATAAGACAGCAAAGAAAAGCAAACTTAAAAGATGGGGCTTGGTTTGTTGCTTTAATATCACTCTTTAGTACATAGATGCTAATTAAACCGAAAGTGGAGTCTCCAAATGACCTGCTTGTGGGTTCTTGATTGAGAACCGCTGTTTCATGGAATAGAGGAAATGTATACATTTGTGCAAGAGAAACATTGAGTACTTGGACACTTATTTTATTCCAGACTTGTCACCTAATCTGAGGCCTTGGCTTAGTGGTTATGCCTACTGCGCTAGCGAGTTCTAGGCGGCACAAGTTTGATTGCTGTACCCTGGGTATATTTCTTCTGCGTCAGTAAAACTGTCCTTGTGTGTGTATGTCCATTAATTGACGTTGTCTTTATTGTGTTCGGCGCAGCTTGGCTAGATCCGGCCCTTCCGCCATAAAACCCAAGGCCAACCATCTAATCTGGAATTGGGTCGATCTGATATGAACTTGGTACTCTGGCCTGGAGTGCGGATGTGGGAGGCCTACTTAGGGTGTTATACATTAAAGTTATACCCAAGTTATCCGTAGGCCGTGTTTGGACAGATTTGATTATAAACCTTTGCTATTTTTCAACCGTGTCGATTAGGGATGTCTTATTAAGCAAAATCGTCTCGGAAGCTAATTTTGGAAAATTTTTGGAGACTTTAAATTCACCGAGTCAACAAAAATTAACACTTTTTAAAAATAATAGTGGACGGGGAAAAAATTTTTCTTGAAAGAAAATTTTTCAAGGGACGCCAATTTCGAATTTTTGGCGTCAAGTCCTGGCAGCCATGAAAGAAATTCGGAATCTGAGATTGCTAGATTGTCATGAAAACCTTAAGAAAATAGTTAATTTTTAATTTTGAATTTTTTGCAATATCTTCAACGTTTGTTTCGTACTTAATTGGAACACTTTGTGTTTTAGACGATGCATTTTGTATTTGAGCAACTAAAATTGCCGTTAAACAGGGTTTAATTCTGGGGTTAGGTGGGTTAAAAACTGTCCCACCTTTTTGCTTAGCATTTTATGCAGGGTGGAATATTTTTTAAGCCACCTCAAAAAGTTGAAATTACTCAGTCATACAGTTTTAGTTTTTCATTGAGTTGGCAATGCTATGAACTAATGAGCAAATAAACTGAAAACAAAAATTTACACATGTAAAACCGCATTAGTAAGTTGTTGACACTGATTAAGGTTGGCGAATTTTTGTCTATCATAACAGTAAAGGTTTTTTTGTAAAAATTTATTATGAGTAAATAAATCGTTTTATAATAAAAAACATGTTATTTGATGCTTTATACTAATTTTGAAGCTGAATAAGTGAATAAACAATTCTGAGCAACTTGAGGTTTCTTTAAAATCGTGTGCCTCGAAAGTGAAAGACGAGACTTTTTGCAAATATTTTTTTCTATTTCATAAGTGCTTTGACTGGCAGTCCTGCAGTTGTCATCTCATCCCATTTTCTGAACGATTCAAATCGGAATAACGCGCATCGTTCTAAAAATACTCCGATCAGCGTCGAGCAAACAGTTCCGCGTTCGCCGCACCCAGTATCGCCTGCCCTCATAATCCCTGGGCCTCCCTTTTCGTACCCCCTCTGACCTACTCTGATTTCGCTTCTTGCCACATTTCCTTTTACTTTCGGAATGTGATAATTTCTCCCTCTCCCTCTTTGTGTGACACCCAGCTCTCTACTTTCCTATCGGCCGAGTATTTATAGGAGCTTTTCGATATTTTCTTTCTTTTGATGGAGATTCGCTTGCCCTTTTTTGGGTGTTAGTTGTGATAGTGGAAATTCCTAACGTGTGTGGTCTCCGTCGGCAATGCGGAAGACGCCATCTCCTGATGTACCTCTGGACGCAAAGTCCTTGGGGTCTCATCCCCTTGTACCTCCCCACAGTATTTTTCTTGATTGAACATGACTCCCTAAAACACAAGGGATAAATATAACACGTACACACATAATATTAGGCTGGTTGGTTTTGGGGTTTTACGGCGCAAGGGCCATATTTGTCCATGCTGCGCCAGACACAAGACATACAATATCAAGTAATAGACACACAATGAAAGTTTTACTGACACACAAGAGAGAAATACACCTGACAGGAATTGAACCTGCGCCGCTTACAAGTCGATGTTTGCTAGCGCAGTGGGCATACCCATTGAGCCATAAAATTAGGCCCCATAATATTAGGGGGAAAAATCATAAAAATATATTGTTTCGAGAATACGTATATAGTAACTGGGGATCTAATTTGGTTCTAGATTGACACCACTGTATGGTTAGTTGGTTTCGGGTTTCATGGCGCAAGGGCCATATTTGGCCCTTGCGCCATGGGAAAAATGCATAAAAATGGGGGGAAATAAATACTATATATGCATAAAAATAAATTTATATGCATAAAAATGCATATAAATGGGAAAATTCACAAAAAAAACGGGAAGAATGCATAAAAATAAATTGTTTCGAGAACACATATAGTAGTAGTAGTAGACCCACCTCCTACCTACTCACCGTGAGGTTTAGAGCATTTAATGGTAGGAGGGGGAATCATTTATTATCTTTAAATTTTGCATATTTACATAAAATGATACATTTTTTAATACAAAAAACAACAACAAATGTTGGTGAATAAATCAGGCAAACATTGCCTGAGAGTAATTGTATAATAAATTAGTTTATATAGAACTATTTATTAATAAATGTAACAACATAGATGAAATGTAATTTAAACATTCAAAGTATGTTGAAGTGTACAATGTTAAATATTTTAACTATATTAAAAAGTTAAAGTGAGATAGAAAGAGTTCAATTATTTACATATGAATTCAAGGTGGAGGAAGCCTTCCAACTATCTCCTTTGCAGCCAACACACAAGCCTTAATTTTATATCTAGATAAATAATTTTTAATGATAGCGTTTAGCCAGATAGGTTTATTACTTGATTTTGGTTTAGTTATATGGTTTGGTTTTGTGTGTTGACATTCAAAGAGATCCGAGGACAACACCACGTAGTTTTGAACCACGGTCAGATGACGAGGCAACACCTGAGCTGTCACCCCACTCTCCAAACTTCCACACCACGCCAACGTGAGGACATTTGAGGCCACGACAGATTTAACGTGCACCAGCCCCCTTTGTACACGACGGTGTTTGGCTGGATTCGAACTCGCAACCCTCCGGTTACTAATCTGTTAATCTTCCAACCGGGCCGCCGCGGCCCGGAAAGATCAAAGAAAACGCCTAATTTTGTTCCACGGTCTGATTACGAGGTCAATACCTGAGCTAGCACCACATTTTCAAAAAATGTGAAAAGAAAGGGATTGGGGAATAAAATATTGGGATGAAAGCAGGAAAAGATCGTTTGGATATCCCGGGAACGCGACACCAGTGCTTACTAAAGACAACAAACCCCATGGGAAAAGAAAAGGGCACTCAGAGAACTAGGATTCGTGCAGCCCGAGCACACCTAAAGACGTGCCCCTGATGGCGGGCAAGCCCAGGAAAGGGTAGATTTACTCAAACCAGAAGACAGTAGCATCAGGTCGCGACTACGTGGCACTGTTTCCTCGTGGGGCAGCTGTGGCCACCACCTTCCAGTTGCGAAATTTCGATACGTGACCACTGCGTCGTTGACTCATTGAAAGCTGCTCGAGCGATCGCTTTGTTCCCACACACAAACCCTTTTTTCCGGCGAGATTGGAAAGCACTACTAAAAGTGTGGGAATCTTGTCCAACGCGCAATCGTGTTTGTTTCTTCCTCATAAATATGCGATCAAGTGGAACAGAGGACGGCGCACGAAAACGAGAGTCGGTGGTTTTTTTATTAACGGAATTGGAATTAATTAAATCTCAGAAGAAAATATAAATTTGCGTTATTTAAAAGGGTGTGGGGAAGGCTTCCAGGAGTAGTCCCGTTTATCTTTCGATTTACTGTATTCCTCCAGATGGGTATCCCGCGTCTACTAAAGACAGTAAACCCCATGGGTAGTTAGCAGTTGAATTAACGTCGCACTAGAGCAACAAAATGGGCTATTGGCGTCGGTTCAGGATTGATCCCTAAGTGAATAATCCGAGGACGCCTCGTAATTTTGAATCACGGTCAAATGACGAGGTCAACATGATCTGGGACACCACTCTCCAAACTTCTACACCCCAACGCGAGGACATTTCAGGCCACGGCATATTTAACGTGCACCAGCCCCCACGTACATTTGGTCGAATGGAGTTTCAAACTCACAACCTTCCGGTTGCTAATCAGCTATTCTGGCTACCGCGGTAAGGAAAAGAGGGATTGGGAAGAAAAGTAGTGGGATGAAAACAGAAAAAGATCACTTGGGTATCCAGAACGAGTCCTCATTACTTAAGATAGTAAACTTAATGGAAAAAGAAAAGATTACTAGAATACCTAGGGACCATGAAACCCGTACACACCTAAAGGAGATGTGCCCCATGAGGGTGCAGAGTAACCAGGATTGAACAAGACTGCACCTTTTCAGCTCTTTTAACCCTCCAAATGGTTTCGACGAGATATATCGTCCATCAAGATCTGACAAATTTTGCTAATGACGAGATATCTCATCAAGATAATGCCGATTTTTTTTTTATGACGAAATCAAGATCTGGTAAGTTTTCTTCTAATGGCGAGATACATTCATGATGTCCATCTAGAACTGGTCAGTTTTGCTAATAACGAGACACCTTCGAGACAACCACTAGGAAGCTTAAGTTAGGACTAAATATAATTCGTGCTGCATTCTCTTTTCGAAAAAGAAACAACGGGAAATCGAGTCGACTTTTCGATCGTCTAAGCCATCGCATCGGATTCTTGTATGCTCTCGATCCAACCTTGGCATCCCCAGTTATCAATGCTACGCTGCTGACAACATAGGGGGAAATATAAAAACAGAGTGAGCAATGGTAACCTTTTATGTGCCCAGGATCATGTGACCAACGCTAGTAGTAACGTGACCCTTAGACTGCTTCCGTCTATGGAGGGAACCTAACATTCATCATGATTGGTCCATGGGGCAGGAGAAGGCGCCCATCCAGTGATTCATCATCTGATTAGTCCATTAATTCATCATCTGATTAGTCCATTAATTCATCATCTGATTAGTCCATTGATTCATCATTTGAGTAGAGCAGACTTTGTAGTAGAAGTAGACGCGATTTCACAACCTTTGTCGCCACTCTATAGAAATGCAGAAAAACACACCTACCCTATAATAATGTTACATCGCCAAGCGAGGTGATAAGATACCAAATTATCCAACCAAGTCAAATTTTCAAAGCATTCACGTGAGTACTAGTCGACACATCGGTCACTTTTTGAAGCTCCACTCAAAAGCAATACTCAGTCTACTTATATTTCACGTCTATGGCTGATAAGTGGGAACAAAGCGTCGTTCAAGAAACTGCCAAAGTGTCGAAGAAGCAGTGGCCACGTCTCGAAATTTCGCAACTACAACCCGGCAACAGCTGCCCCACGAGGAAACACAGTGCCAGAAAATCGCGACCAGATGCTACCGTCTTCGACTTCCGAGTAAAATTCACCCTTTCCCATACCAATGGGGTATCTTTTAAAAGACGTTTCTAAAGGGGAATCTATCCCGCAGGCAAGTATTAATGGCCACCTTCTGTATAATTAGCTTCTGCAACTACCTGCGGTCAAGATTTGTGGCAGCAGATGGGATTTTATAGTTTTTAAATGTCGCTTTGAGTTCTGAGTGGCGCTCAGCACCTGCGCTTCGAACCAAGTCGGTTTGCGCAATTGTTGAGAAAGGGGTTAAGTTGGGGGCTCTTTTGGGGCGTCTTTGAATTAATCTGTGAGAATTGTTAGCTGTGTTTTCGCAATATTAATAATTCATTACGATTCGTTCGAGTAACCCTCTTTAACGAAAGGGGCCATGGGAAATTAACACTTAAAGCATGAAAAACAAGGGTTGTTCACCTTTGATTTTAACTCTTTCAATGTAAGTTGCATCTTAGGAAGTTCTTTGTTCGTAGCGCTTTGTTTTTGGTTTGCAGAATCTTCGGGTAATTTTCATGCGAGAACAGTACTGTTAACACATGTAGTCGTACTTAAATATACTTCCTTTTTCTCAATATTCTTGCATCATATCAAATCTATTTTTGTCTTTCATTAACTACTTCCAAAGTTAAGTTAATCTCTCTAATTTGATTATTATATCAACGATAATTGTCAGATCCATTACCAAATAGCTTGGCCAAATATGGCCCCTTGTGCCATAAAGTCCAACCAACTATTACCAAATACAAGTAAGATCTGTTCACGTTAACTGGTCACGTTAATTAAATAAAATCAGATTGCTCTCGCTCAAAACATCTTCGAAATAGTGTTGAACTGTCCTAAACAGATTCTCAGAATGAGAATTTCTAATTTCACCACGTCTCATCTGGGACAAGCCACCTAATACTTGACAACGCGGACACTATTGAAAAGAACCGTCCATACTTGATGAGGCAGTGCTAAACAAGGAAACATGAAAGATTCCGCTTTGAAGTGTTGAATTTTTTAAAAACAAATTTTAAGTGGAGCTCATCAAACCAATGTGGCTACCCATATAGAAACAACAACGCTCCATCTCGATGTTCTGATAATTGTATTAGTCTTTCCGATCCCTCCCATTAACAAACCCAGACACAATTTGGTTCTCAAAAAGGACACTTCAGAACTTGAGCAAATAAATGGAACTCCATTTGTTCTCCATTGGGCCCTTCCCATCTCCGCGTCCTCCATAACAAAGGGCATTGCCCAACTTACAAGAACCATAAGATGGTTGGGTTTAAGGCGCTAAGTGCGGTATTAGGCTAAACAGCGCCAAACGGCACTAAATGGACATACACATTCAAAGAAATATACAACCTAGGGTTGGTTGTTTTCAGGTTTTACGGCGCAAAAAGCCATATTTGGCCAAGCTGCGCAAAACACAAGACAGGAGAGGAAGAAAAGCTGAAGGAGGAAAATATGAAAGATTACTCGGGTACTTCGGGGTTAAAAATACACCAACGGAGGAATTAAATGTGAGCCGCCTACAAATCCCAGGTTGCTAACACAGTGGACAAACCAACTGAGCCACTGCGACCACAAGACTAATCGTGTAGTAGTGTTATTTCTAATCTCGCCTAGTGAGAAAGAAACAACTAGGCTTCTTGAGGTCGCCATGCATGGTTTGTCAACTGATTGCAACTGATAACGGGTCTTGGACTAATAACTATTTTTGAATATGGTCCAGTTTTATAATTTATATTAGTTTGTCTTAAAATATAGTAATTATTAAATATCATCATAATTGTAAATCTCATTGTAAAATATCATATCATAAATAATCTTTTTGTTCTTATATTGGCGCCTCATATGAGCCATCCTCTTATATACTACTATTGTACCACCTATTTGTAGCGCCTACTTTAAACTGCCCACTGGCAGTAATATAAGCTGCAGTTAATGAATTTAAAAAAAAAATTTAATGTTATAAATCTGTGGGTAAGTTTCAGGTGCTACAGGATGGCCTATGTGGCGCCGATATCGTCCTTGTAAACCGACAGTGTGCCGGTCGTTGATACTTAGTTAATGTTTTTGGATCCTGTTGGTCCTTTTTCTATGTATATTTTTAAAGAAAAAATAATAAATGGTGGTGCCCTGGACTTCGGTGCGGACGCGCCGGAGTCTGGGTGTACCCTCTCTGTGTGGGGGGGCTGGTTTTCCCGGCGTGCCCCTTTTGTGCCCATGGTTAAAGTCCTCCCCCTCCTCCCATATAAAAACTCAAAACTTATCGGTGAGTTGGGAGGAGGAGGGTCTAGAAGAAGAACTGATTGCAACTGTCTAGACCAAATGGGTTTCATGAACGTCCAAGACGAGTATGGGTTGGTTGGGTTTTATGGAGCAAGGGCCATATTTGGCCATGCTGCGCCCAACATAAGAGACAACTTCGAGTAAAAAATGTGAAAGGTAAATGTACCTTCAAACCCACCCAACCAATCAAGCTGCGCCAAATAAGGTCAAACCGAAAACGGAGTTTCCTGGAAGTATAATACGAACCAAGGTGGAATGATATCGCATTTTGTGGAAAGAGGAAAATTTATTTTGCAACGTCCTAAGGATATTATAACCTCAATGAAATGCTCCTTTTCAGAATGGAGCAGATTCTCGAAAAAATTTAATGCGTCATCCGCAGATTCCAAGAGACGGCGTGTCAAACAATGCCCTAGTTCAGAAATATTCAAAGGGTGCACGGCGGCAGAATGGTGCGCCGAAAGTTTAGGTTTAGGCATAGGTTTACAGCACAAGAACCGGTAGTTAACGTCGCACTGGAATAACACAACAGGCTATTGGGGCGGTCCGGGATCAAACCCGAAGGGAAAGATCCAAGGACAATGTCTCGCAATTTTTCCATGGTCAGATGACGAGAACACCTCAGCTGGTATCCCCACTCTCCAAACTGCCACACCACACCAACGTGAGGACATTTGAGACCACGACAGATTTAACGTGCATAAGCCAACGCGTACACGACGGTCCTTGGCTTTTGGTTTTGGGATTTTATAGCGTAAGGATCATATTTGGCCATGCTGCACCAGATACAAGACATAAAATATCAATAAATATACACACATTTTGAGTTTTACTGACACAGAAGAGAGAAATACACCCAGTGTGGAATGCACCTGACAGGAATCGAACCTGCGTCGCCTACAATTTGCAGGTCTTTGGTTGGATCGAGTTTTGTACACGCAACCCTCCGGTTGCTAATCCGTAACTCTTCCAACCACGGCCACTTTATTTTTATGTAATAGTCATTCAATTTAGCTTGAATAATGTTTTGGTGTGCCGCAGGATTTCAGTTATTTTGTGCGCAATAATATGAAAAAGTCCGACAGATAATACGAAATTCTAATTTCAACTCCAATCATCTGGAACATGTCGCCTGATACTTGACACACTACTGTCGCGGACACTTAAAAAAAGAACCGAGTTCAAACTTGATGAGGAAGTGCTAAACTAGGAAACAGGAAAGATGCCGGTCTGAAGTGTTGAATTAGAAAAAAAACAGTCCCCATCAAACCAACAGAGGTGCCCACACCAACACTCCATCTCGGTATTCCGATTAATTGTATCACTTTTTCGACCACTCCCCATCAAGCAAAACCGCACCAATCCGATCCTCAAAAAGACCATCTTTACTTCAGGACTGCAAACAAAAGGAACTCCAGAACCCACATCGGGCCCATGTCCTCCATACCAAGGGTATTGCCCAAGAACTCCAAAAAGGACTGACCGAACTCCCGGGACGACCCCCAACGATTGGTCCATTTCGATTCAGGTAAAGTGGCATCAGGACTGGTGACGAAACTGCTACCATTACTTCCGGGATAGAGGGATAGATGGATACATCTTCGCCAGGTTCTTTTTTAGTTCTTTTGTTCGGTTGGACCGGGTTCACTGACCGGCGAGGACCAGAAAAGAGAGCACACCCTAATATAATACTTAACATTCGCCCCCTCTCCCATCGCTCTTGCCAACTCGCAACCACTTGCTGCTTCTTTCTTTTTTTAGTTCTTTTATCTTTCCCTTTCCATTCTTTTTTGCGCAAGAGATAGATTGCCTGGAGGGATGGTTTTTTCGTGCCAGTCGGCCCCTTAAAGTGGGCCCCCTTATATATCTCTGTATGTACGGAATAGCGAATTAAAAGTTGGTATCGTTTGTGTGTGGCTTTTTGCTGAGGACCCCAGGAAGAAAAACTGTGTCATGGGGAGTGGGATGCAAAAGATGGCAACATAGCTGTGGCTGGGTGCAGGGGTGTGCGTTTGGACGAAGTCGAATCGACCAGTGGCGTTGTCAGGACTTCATTTTGGCCCATACTTAAAAATGGAATTATTTTTAATGCTATTATATGTCAACATTTTTGAAAAGGTCTTTTTACATTATTTCTAGTTTCCAGATTATGAACTTTGAAAAAATTATTGTAAGCGCACAAAAATGCCACATTTCGGTTGATTGAAATACGCGACTGATTGTCCAGTCCAAGCAAACATTCACACAAGATAAATTACAGTAAAAATATTTAATGTATCTGACTACGTCCAACGTCCTTTTATTAAAAAAGGTTCAAATTATACTGATTTCTGAGGTAAAACAACTTATTAAAACACGACAAAAATCACTAAAAATTATAGTAATTTATTAAAACATCGGCAAAAATTAGAAAATTTAGGTAAAAAAAATGACGTCAACGAAACCTATTGCAACTGAAAAACATGAGTACATCTGCCAAAAATTTTGCAGTCTTCTAAATACATAAACTAAGGTCTGAACTAAAAGATTTGCAATAATCCTTTCCACTCAGGAAATATTGCGAATAATGTAGAAGAAAACATGAATTTTTCCTGACACCACAACAATGAAATCCCTAAAAAGTTTTCCTTTTTCAGATAACTCTTATACCTAGTTCAGACCCTCCAAAACAAATATGAAAATCAGTACACCAAATTTCATTCAAAAATATGTAGTACATTTTTAGTTTTCGCGTTTCTCGTGCAAAAATTTTGCTCAAAATCACAAGAGAAAAATGCGTTTGAAGATTTGAAAACTAATCAAAAAACAGCTGTCAAGATCTATTGAAATTACTATTATCTCCACTCCTATCTACCAGAAAAAAATAATAAGTTTTGTAAAGAAAAAATGTCTAAATATTAAGAGTATTAAACAAAGTACAATATAAAATTTTAGTCAGAAGTCGACTTGTCAACGGTCAAGTCAGATATTTTAAGCAACTATCAAAACATTGTTTCTGGAAATTTAAATGTCACTATTGGAGGATTGATACGTAGATGTGTAAGACGGCGAGACAACGCAGAAAAATTATGTCTATAACCTTTGTTTTCGTACTTCGGGATAAATATTTAGTCATTAAACTATTGAGGCTGAGGTAGCCCAATTGATAGTCGCGGATTAGCAGCCAGAGGGAGAAGGATACAAACCAACAATTGAAAACAATAACGTTGGAGCAGATTTTGAAAATCACACGATTAAGAACAATTCCTATCTCAAATAAATAAAACAGTTACTAACAGGTAAAAAAGAACCGCTGTTACGAAATAACAAACTGAAAGTAGCACCGCCATAACTTTCACATGTGTTTCGCCCACCTGTAAGAAAAGGACCCTCGAAATCAAAACTGTCAGGAATACATTGTGTTCTTTGTTTTACATAATCTTGGGCAGGGGTGTCAAACTCAATTAAAACACGGGCCATTTAATGCAACTGGTAAGATTCACGCGGGCCACATTATATTTACAAATTTTCTTAAAATTATATTTTGAAGTGAGGATTCAGGAATATGGTTAGGATAATTAAAACATATTATGTAATTAAGTGCTTTTAGGGTAATAATTTATAATATTGCTATATAATTGCTTTTATTTAAACGTTTATTTAATTTAATGTATTTATAAAACTAAAATTAACTTTTTTACCGGAAACTTGCCTGCGCTTTCCTCCTAGTTTTCCAATATCTGGATTCAAGGACTGAGAACAGACAATCTTCATTATGGCAGATAGATGTTTATCAGTTAATCTTGATCTGTAGGCCGTTTTATTTAATTTCATGGACGAAAATAGTTGCTCACACATTTTTAACATGACGAAATTGTGTGTACGGTATTGCCTCGATCTCCCCTGTGCTATTTTCTTCATAACGTATTGTCCTGTTTTCATTTTATTTCAGAGCATCGTGGGCCACAAAAAATTACCTCGGGGCCATATGCGGCCCGCTAATTTGACACCCCTGATTTAGGGCATTGTAGCTTTACAATATATGCTGTTTTTCAAATAAGTTGTTTTCTCAGCCCACTGCATACCGCGCATTTTTCTAGTCCCTCTAGAAACGTGATATATCGGGGATCTACGATATATTTATATTAGGTCACAGGTTAGGACCTGAAAATTTAATGGCTCGTACTAAATGTTTTTAATTCGTGAAATCTATCAAACTAAGATAAACTATCAACTTAATTGAGGTGACTAAAGTACGTGCAAGCCAAGAATTGAAAACAATCATTGTTTTTGAAAATCAAAAGTTTAGGAATTTCTGTATCAAATAAATACATAAGACAGTTTCTAACAGGCAAAAAAAGAACCGCTGTTACGAAATAACAAACTGAAAGTAGCACTGCCATAACTCTCAAGAGTGTCCAGCCCACCTTTAAGAAAAGGACCCTCGAAATCGAAATTGTGTCACCCGAATAGAAAAGATAAAAGTCGCCATTCATCTTTTTTCTCATAAAATTAGGTGAACAAAACCGAGAATCGAAAAAAGATGTAGGGGAGAGATCTCGATTTAAAACTAGATCAACCCGACAGGTTTCGCCGTTTTGTAACGGAAAATACGACTTTCCCACAACACTTTCGATTGTCTTATTTTCACTTTCTTGCGAGGCCTGTCAGAAAAGGTTTACTTTTCCGAGAAAAACGAGACAATTAAAGACCGAATAATTGGATTAAAAGGCGGGAAATGGGGAATTACACCAGTGGAAAGAAAGCTTTGATCCGTTTTATTTAAAATTTATTACCTACCTTTCTATGGAGTCTATTCATTGTTGACCGGAAAACATGAACAGTTTGTCCAACAAGAAAATATTCAACTCTTACAAAACCACATATGGAATATATATATATATATATATCTCAAGATTTAACAGAAATTGACCATAACTAAAGAGACTGACAGTTTAACTCATAAACAGAATAAAACGTTCAAGTTTACTAGGCCCTTCTTGTATATATACATACCATTATAATACAGCCATCTGTATTTTTTTAAGACCACGATAGAAGAATTTTGTGGTAAGAGGTCTTAATTAAAATTCCTCACTATTTTATCACGCCTCATAGTAGTATATGGGTAACGCCTTTGTGCGTTTTGTTTGAATATTATTTTTTTTTCATTTCCAGTTTCAAAGCATTTCGGAATTACCAACGGTGGCGTATTTAAAAGAGCAAATAAATTTATGGAATCCATAAAAGTGGTTTTAATAAATTATTTATCCACTTTTTCTTGAGAAAGGTTATTCAAAAAGGTTGTTGAAAACAGTTATGGGTCGTATTCAGAACTTTATAATACAACGAAATAATTATTTTTTAAAGAAATATTAGAAACAGTATTTTCTCTGCGGCATTTTAGAAAGTATATTCACCGATCTAAAAAAGATATATACAGGGCGATTCGAAATTCCGTGGTCAAACTTTAAATGATGGGAGAATGCACCAAAATAACCTTTTTTGTCAAAGAATGTATGCTCGCAACTGTTGCGCGTAGCTGCTGAGGATGTTTGATGCGTTTGCAAATCACAGGGTTGCAAGATTCCAAAACACTTGTGAAATAGCAACAAGGTTTTAAAAATAGGCCAGTCTCCTCTTAAAACCTATTTTAGTAGCAATTTTAGTTGCTCAGATACAAAATGAATCGACTAAAACACAAAACGTGCTAAGTATGAAACAGACATTGAAGATCTCGCCAATAAACTTATATTATAAATTAAATACCAAATATTTCCTTAATAAAGTTTTCATGACTATCTAGCCAACAGATTCCGATGTTTTTCTTTCATGGTTGCCACGACTTGGCGCAAAAACCTAGAAATTGGCGTCCCTTAGAAAATGTTCTCCCTAAAGAAAATACAAATATTTTTTTCGTCCGCAATTGACAAAAAAATAGATCAAATCTTCGTTGACTTCGTGGATTTTCAAAAAAAAGTCGCAAAAATTTTTGAAATAAGAAGCTAAGGTTTTTATGAAAATCTAGCAACCACAGATTCTGATGTTTTTCTTTTATACTACTTGGCGCTAAAACTTCCAAAAGAGCATCCCTTAGAAAATGTGCTCCCAAAAGAAAAGTCCGAAATACTTTTTCCATCCACTTTTGTAAAAAATAAAAACTAACTTTTCATAGTTCTTTGGCGAATTTTCAAAAAAGGCGCCAAATTTTTAAAATTAGTAGCTTTCGAGGCGATTTTGCTTAAAAAGATACTTAGTTGCTAAGGTTGAAAAAAATAACAGCAAAAAGCCGCCTTTTAGTCGCCTATGGCAGCCCTGTTATCAGTAAAATTGTTAATTTATTATGACTTCATATAACTAATCTGAATAATGAATTAGTAGTAATTAGTGTTTTTAAATCAGATTCGCGATTATTTGGGGCGTTTCGAAAGATCATTATCGGCATTTTTTTTAACTCTAACGCTCCTTGCACAATCCAGATCTAAATGACAACACTCAGGCCTGCCACAGGCGACGAAAAGGCGACTACCAATGGTATCCCTTTTTTTTTTAGCAAAATCGTCTGAAAGGCTATTTCCAAAATTTTGACGACTTTCGAAGGTTTTGGGGACTTTTCTGAAAATTCAAAGGTCAACGAACATTTAGACTCTTTTTTAAACTAATAGCGGAAGGGGAAAATATTTTTCGGATTCAGGGGTAAAATCTTCCAATAGACGCTAATTTCGAAATTTTGGGGCCAAGCCGTGCCAACCATCAAAAGAAAAACATTAAAACCTGTGTTTGCCAGATTGTCGTGAAAACCGTAAGAAAATATTTAGCTTTTTAATTTTGAAATTTAAATTTCTTCGCGAGATCTTCATCGTCTCTGCGTCCTTCTTAGCAAATTTTGTGTTTTAGCCGATTCGTTTTGTATTTGAGCAACTTAAATCGCTAGTAATATAAGGTTCAAAAGGAGACTGCTATTTTTAAAAATGTACATAACTCATGCTCCTATTTCACAAGTACTTTGAGGGGCCGTCGTGGCTCAGTGGGTTCGCCCACTGCACTAGCAACATGCGAGTTGTAGGCGGCGCAAGTTTGATTAATTCCTGGGTTTATTTCTCTTGTCTGTAAAACCTCCTTTGTGTGTATGTATATTACTTGAAGTTTGCCAAGTTGCAGCAAGACGAAGATAGGTAGTTTATTGAAGTCGCACTGGAGCAACACAACGGGGTATTGGCGACGATCCGGGATCAATCTCGAAGGGAAAGATCCGAGGACAACACCACGTAATTTTGAATCACGGTCAGATGACGCGGTCAATACCTGAGCAGGCACCGCAATCCAAACTTCCACACCACGCCAACGTGATTTGCGTGGTGTGGAAGGCCATGACAGATAAAACGTGTACCAGCCCCGGAGTACACGTGTACCCCGGTTTCGATACAATATAGCCCCGGTCTTTGGTTGCACCGAGTTTCGAACTTATCAGGAAAACTTTGTGTGTACGTACATAACTTGGAAGTTGTCTGTCGTGTTTGGCGCAGCACGGCCAAAATATGGCCAAAAAATCAACTCAACCACCCCACAAGTGCTTCGACTACAGCAGCCCTGAACACAGAAAGCACAACGACCATCGCCCGCGCACTTTTAATCAATGCTTCGTGCTCTCTGACCTAATCATCGAACACCACTAACCTTTCGACCGCTGAAGCAAGCAAGAAGCCCGTTGCCAAAAACGCTCGACTGAATGCGTTACCAACCCCCCTCAGGGGCAGTCGAATCCGTCAGGGTCCATTCCTACCATCCTTCAATGACTGGTTCGGTGGGTTGGCCAAGGAATACCGCTACCTGCCAACATTCTGCGGCACAATTTTCGCATCAGGAGAGAGGGCCTCCTACGAGATTGCTCAGTGATGCTCTTCCCCCTCTTACCTATTGCGAAATTTGACCGGAAAATGTTCCACGCCGTTAGGGCGCCGACACCTTAATGTAACGGAAAAAAGTGCCTTTCATTTCTCATGGTGTCGTTATACCTCATTAGCACGCCCTGCTACACTTACAACACAGATTGGCGCGAAAGCGTATTGTTTTAACTCGTTTGACACGCACAATACCTCGGGAATTAGTGGCTTATAACTGGAAATAAATGGGGTGTCGTGATAAGAATAGATTTTTAATTGCGGGATGCCAAAACACTTGCGAAAATAGCTCATTTTTTTAAATAGCCAGTCTCCTCTTAAACCCTAAAGTTGCTGATACAAAATGAATCGACTAAAACACAAAACGTGCTAATTGGGTATGAAACAGGAGTTGAAGATAGCGTCAAGAAAAAAAAATTAAATATCTTTCTTAATAAGGTTTTTCCTTGACAATCGAGAAACCAAATTCCGTTTTCTTTCAGGTTGCCAAATATTGGCGCCAAAACATCGAAATTGGCATCAGTTGCAAAATTTTCCCCCTAAAGAAAAATCCAAAAAATATTTTTTGTCGGTTATTTGTTTTTAAAAAGGCACTAAAATTTCGTAGAACTTTGGTGGATTCTCAAAAAAAGTCGCCAAAACTATGAAAATAGCTTTTAAGACGATTCTGCTAAAAATGATATCCCTATTCGACAAGATTGAACAGCAGCAAAAAGTCGCCTATAGCCATGCAACTATCAAGCAATATTCAATCTGTCTCTACGAGAACTGCTCAATACATAAAGTCTGTCCCTGTCTGTTGTAGAAACGGACCTTACCGTATTTCCATAGGGGATGCTTGAAGAAGGTGCTCATCCTAAACATCGAAAAATCATCTATAATAGATACTAAGTTTAGCATAAACTAGTCGAGAACAGAAAAAAAATTTCGGATTGTGAACAGGAAGTAGAGAACAAAGTTGGTTCAATATTTAGTGATTTAAGAAACAAATTAATGTGCTGTGGAACATTAATTTCTTAAATTACTGAAAATAGGCAAACTGAAAATAATGACCTTAACACGATCTTAGTCTGTTTTAAAAATCCCAAGCTCAAATGCTCATACTGAGGTTTTTTCACCGATGAGCAATAAATGGATTGACCTGAGAAATCAATGCAGCTTAGAACCGATTAAGTCAGAGATAGTAGAAATTAATTGATTGTAGAAGAGTTTTTTTAATTTGCACAAGATAAAAACTTAGTTCTGTAGCATCAGTGGACAAATACATATAGGTTAAGACTAAGATGCGTGGAAATTTGTAAATTTTCATTCTACGTACATTGTGACCAGCATATTATATTAAATGCAAGTTGATATGGTAAATATTCATTCCATAAGCATTTGTTAGATTGTCGTCGCGCCGCTAAAAATTTGTTGTGACCAATAAATCTCTCTTAAATTTATAACCGAAAACTGGTCACTCAACTGATCTGATTTTCGAGTTCAATATAACTTTTCGGTCATTGAAAAACAATATCATCATTTTGAAATTTTCTGAGATGGGGAGACACTTAAGTCGCACCATAATGAAGTACTGCATTTGAAGTACCCATTTGAATCCCTCCACCCAGCCGAAATAAGTCCTGTCCGTTTAAATGCAAGGCCGCATCTGCACAAAATCGACTTTGAAGGTAACCTAAACGCCCCCAATTCCGCCAGAAACGGAAGGAAGCAAGCAACGGCTAAACAGAACACGCATCGATCCACGGAAGTTGGTAAAAATCCACAAAAATCGAACAATCCCTCACTTTCCAACCAGGCGCAACAGGCTGCCTGCCCCGAACAGCCTGTTCCTGGATGTTACAGAACGGGGAAGACTCAGTCAATGTCAAACGAGGAGCAGACAAGGACTTAGGGTCGGGAGGGCCGACACCAGGAGGAAGGGGGGTAGGCATCCATTAATGACAGCATCAGCTAGTCAAATCGCAACGGAGATTAATCCCCACTTCTTCCCCATTCCGAACTAGAGATGCAGATAACGCGATTTAAAAAACGTATTCCAAAAACAAAACCGGTTCAGCCGGTGGGCTAGCCAGACACCAATAAACAGCGAGAAAAGTGAATGCAGTTGGGGATGTAATTCGAGAATAAATATGCTGGTTTTGCGATCATAAAAGGAGTTGGTGAAAAAAATTTCATTTGGGAGACAGTAGTCTTTTATAGCTTGTACTTAAGTAATTGGACCCAATGATCTCTGAAAACAGTTTGACGTTGTTATTAGCGACGGACTAATTCGTTTTTGAGTAGGAGTTTGCCATTTCCATTCCCATTGAAGGTTCCTTTTTAAAACTTGAAGTTAAGAGGGAAATATTTTAAAGAAAAATAACGTTTCTTTGTACTTTAAATTGTTCTTTGGTTTGGTAATTTCATGTTAGCTGAAAATAGAGCAAAAACTTATGAACTATCATCGAATACTTTTAAAAATTGATTATTTTAATGATTAAAAAATACATTTAAAAGAAAAGTCATTAAGGTTTTTTGGAAATGTAATTAAAATTGTTCTTGGGTTAAATAATTTTCTGACACCAACTGGAAAGCTTTAGAACTACCCAAAATGCAATATTTCTAAAATCGATAATTGTTATACAGAATAACAAGGCCGTAATAGTGTGGTACAAACTCATTCCAGATCAGATTCAGTGTTTACCAGATCAACACATTTAGCGTAGGTCATTTTACATATTATGTCCCCATACCAACTAAAAACCATGCAATCTGAATTCATTTTTCTAAAGACCATAACTGCATGCACTTTTTACCACTAAAAGAGAAATTCAATTTCGTAAAATAATTTTTTGCCAAATTTTCAGAATAAAAAGTTAAATCTAATTGGTAATTAATCCCCCAAAAATCTATTTGGAGATCTGTCTATTCAGTGAAATGAGACTAAGATAATTTAAAAAACGATTAACTGAGTAATAATTATTCAAAGTAATGAAGTGGATAAAATATATTTTTTGTCAAAATAATTATGATCATTTGTTGCAAAATACAACATTTAACAGATAACATGAACATTTTAACAATTCTTTTGTAATTAGAAGAATACATAGAAAAATGCAGAATCAACAGTCAAATTAAAAAGTACTTTTTACAAATCATAAATTCCAGATTCCTTATGTTTCAGGATAAAGATGTTATTCGACAACTCTTTTTCATTAACAGTCGTGTGTCTTATTTTGAGGCATACAATTTATCAAAGGTAGTGCTACCTAAGACTACAGAAGGTCAATCATTATTTGTAGTAAAAAGTAAACCAATGCACAGCAAATCCCAATTAAGAGCCTTTGTTTCTTGATGAATTCATACACAAGTTCACGCCAACGTTTCAATGGTATTTAACAAATGTTCTAAAAAAAATCCAGGTGAATTTTTTATTTTTGCATGTTTATAAATTTCATCCCACATAAAAAATTTAATTTAGAATTTCATTAGTCTCTTTAGGACCCAATGTTTTATGCAGAGTTCCAAACATAATTTTGCAAAAAGTCAGTGAAATATGGTTACCACAACCTTGCATACAGCTTCCTTTCATACCACTCCCCTAAAATTGAAATGTTTCCCACAAGCCCTAATATTTTTAGAAGCCAAAGAACAGAACTCTGAACCAGTATGAATATCCTTGCCTTAACCAAGAACATTAAAGAGAAATTTTAATATGAATCCCCAAAACATTATCACAAGATCCAGTGACAAGTGATCCAACAAGGGGAAATTATAGGGGACCTAAGAAAAACCCCAGATGCTTCACGACAATTTTCAGAACTCGTTATTTTAAAAATACAGATCACTGCAAAAATTTGGTGCATTTATAATATTCTTTAACGATGGAGGGGAACTTGTGCCCCAAACATAAAAATATTATGGCATAATGTTCCATGCAGGGCATACCTCCTAATCCTAGGGACATTAGACTCCTAGGACATGGTGTTGAGTGCTCTGTAGAAATACATTTTTGTGTTACTCATTGTGACATTATAATATTCACTCTTATCATTTAGAGGACCTAACCCCTCTATAAAATTAATGGGTATCTCGAAGTGCTGCGGCCCTATAAGTTGGCACCCCTAACAAAAGCACAGTTGAAGCACTTGTAAGTTGAAATATTGTATAGACAAAACAAAATACTAAGACCTTTACAATAAATTGAATTATAATGTTTGAAAATGCCAGACACAATTTCGATACAATATAGCTGATAAATTGGAAACGCAAATTCCCAAATATCAGTCCACATATTGTAGCTTAATTGCGGAAGATTTGCATGCTCAACAAAATTCAATAAATAGAAACATCACATGCTTATATTGACGAAGAAAAATACTTAATATGCTAAAAACAATTTATTTTACTGTATTAACAATTAGTCTAAATTAAACAAAACTACCCGAGAATGATGAACACACTATTATCTTCTAATGAGATCATTCTCAAACACAATAAAAGAAACAAGAATGCTTCACCAAATATGAATATGCTCTTCACCTTCAATTTATTCAGTGCAAAAGAATCGGAGATTAATTTTAAAAATATTTTTTTAACTATCCATAATTTAAAAACAATGCAAATTTGTGTACAATTTAAATTCAATTGACTCAAATCTTATATGAATTTCACCCATCAATTCTTTTAAATTTCTCTTAATTATACACGTCAGCCTCCAAATACAATATTTCCATTCTCAACTTTTTCTGAAAATTGTATTTAATTTCTTTAGGTACTGCTACAGTTGAAACTTCTACAAAATTTTAAGTTCAGAAAAGGCACGAAAGCACTATATTCCAGCCCTCAAAGTCAATTAACGCCACACAAAATAGAGTACTCAGCAAAATTTTGTCACTTTTTTTGCAAAAAAAAAAAGTTGAGGGCTAATTAGACTTTCACCTAAGATTTAAAGTTGATTCCAAACCCAGATTAAAATTCGAACCCAGGAACTGTAGAACCACAATAAGCATTTAAAGGAAATGCCACTTTTAAGTAACTACTATCAATGTACATAATTGATTTTAAAGCACACTATACGAAAAGGTACATAAACACCGAGTGTATCAAAAAAAATGAAAGAAATCATAGTTTTATAGTTTTTATTATTCCTCAATTTTTAGGAGATATAACTCTTGTATAATATCAATGTTCCAAAAAATCATCTTTATAATTTTCAGTGTCTAATTTCAAAGCCAATTATTATTTATCATGGAACGCAAGTTTATTATTTCTAAAGTTCTGTTACACAACTTTTATCTACTCAACATCACAAAAAATGTTTCCTAATCATGTTGACAGAATTTTAAAAATTAGACAGTTTTTTAGAAATTAAAGAAAACGCACATACTACATTGTAAAATTTAAAAGCTAAATACCACATTCAAATGTATATTTGATAGATATTGATTTAGCCCACATTTATTTCCACCAGAAACAATGTTAAAATGACACCTAAATTATTCATAAAAGCTTATATTGAAATGGCAATTTAGATTGTCAGTGCTCATTCGAACAAACTCATATTTTAAAAATCTTAGCTGCATAAACTGGTATAGTGGTCCCAGAGTTCTTCAGCTACAAAGTAGGTCCAGGATTCAAATCCCAGTTTGTAAGCTCATGGATGTTGATAATTGTCGTAGTTAGGGGTAGTGATTCCTGGATGCTCCTTCACCAGTAGCGGTCAGTTTGCAACTTCTAGTGTCGAAGACCGAAGAATCCACAAATTTACGAAATTTCTACAAGTTCCGTCATATCAAAAAACTCATATTGATTTTGTTATAAACTTTCCATTTCACGAACTTTATGGTCAGTCCAGATAGTTAGTCGAAACAAACACCTACTGAATTGGAGTTCATAAAAATGTAGAGGTTTAACATTAAAAGCATTTGGACTAGATTTTTAATGAAATCAAGTAAAAACATGTGAAAAGCAGGGTAGGGCCAAAGTTTTAGGTTACACACAATAAGAACAAAATTTCTCATAATATTGAAGTTAGCAGGAAGTTTAAATTATAACCTGAAATAACTGATTGAAAAAAATACAAGATTAAATTGAAAATGTGTCAGATGCCAAATTTAAAAATATCAGACAGATAACAAACTGTCAAAATGAAAAACTGCAGAACATTTACTAAAAAATACAAATAAATATTTACCACAGAATAAATATAATGGTACACTTGGTATTCTTTAATTTTTAATAAAATTTCAATTTTACACAGCTTTCAATTAAAACAGATAATTTGAAGATCTTTAGATACAACACCAAAGTTAAGAATTTTATTTGTAAAGGTCAAGAAAGTACATCGATAATACTCAATTAATGCCACATCGTCAAGTCTCCAAGTGGTTTCGACAAGATATCTTGTCCAGCAAGATCACATCAATTTTGCTAATGACGAGGTATCTCGTCATCAAGATATTGGTGATTTTTGATGATGACGAGATCAAGAGATCTGGCGAGTTTTCATCTAACAAAATAACTCGTCCATCAAAATCTGATCATTTCTGCTAATGACGGCATACCTCATTGTGATAACCACCAGGAGGATTAAAGCATTTTGATGGTGGACAGTGAATATTATGTAATTTAATTTAAAGAGGAAGTGTTAACTGTTAATTTACAAAACTAAAATGTCAGCTCTCAGAATTTTAATACATAGTTTTTGCTTATCAGATATTTTTCGTTGTTCATCTTCAAATTACATACCCTGACTGACTGCTAGATAATGTTATTTGACTCAATAATTCACTGAAACACAAGCGTAGGTAGTTACCATAAAAACAGTTATATTTAAACACACCACATTTCACGAGTTCAATCCGACAGAAATTTTGGAGCTGACAAAGTTAAAAGAAAAAATTAATCTGAACTCTGAAACTGAAATTGAATGGACACTGAAATTTTCTTGGATAGGTTAAATAAGTTTTAAATGTTTATTAATCTTATGTATACTAATTTTTTTATTAAGACAAACTATTTGAAAACAGGAAAATCACATCAATAAACAGGATAACAAAATAAAAAATTTTGATTAAAAAATTTAATTAATTTTTCTTCTGAATTTGAAAAATTATTGAAACATAATTTGAAGATATTTTTTACTTATATATCTTCGCAATTTATATGTATATATTCCATTTATCTTTCAATAATCAGTATTATAAATAGTAATGTATATCAACATATCTATTAAATTTTGTATTAAATTGAAATAGTGCTGCATTTGACAGCATGATCCTGTGAATTCAAAATTCAATTTTCCAAGCGATCGCTTATCATTTTAAACTTCTAATTCAACTATTATCCTCTAACTTCCTGGTTTACATAATCACGTCGAAAGCAAGCTCGAATTATAGTTTATCTGCGTACTCCATGACATTTATTCGAAAACTGGGTCACATTTTCCGTAATCTTCGACCCAATCAGGCCGATATCTGGGTTTGTTTACATCTACACCCGGCGCCGTACGAAATTTTACTCAAGTTCGTACCCACGTTGTTCACGATAACAAGAACAAATCGAGATCAAGAATATGGCAACGAATAAATATCGTTTGTAACTTACCTACGATTTCGATGGGATCATCCTGCCCTTGCTGTGGCACCACCGCTACGGTAGTTACGGTGGAATCGCTGCTCATGTCGGCTGTTGCATTGGGGCCTTCCACCAACATAACTTCCCCACCGGGCCGTAACGGCGGCGTTCCACCACCACCAATACAAACGATCACCCTCGTCTTCTCCAATCCGGACGTTTTCGTTTCACGAATTGTGCAGAATACCACACGCAAACATCCGCGGACAAAAACAATACGCTCCCGCCAACCTTGTCTCGACCACCAAAAAGTTTAAAACAGTTCCAGGTCGAGCCGCGCTAGATCAAGGGCAAGGCTTAATCACAAAATACGCTTCTTCCTTCCTTTTCGCTTCGGGACTGGCTACAACTTCACTTTCCAACGCCAGGGAACGCACGCGCTGCCGAAAGTGGGTTAAAAGCGAGTCGCTTCCATCAAAAACGAAATTAGGTCACTAGTGTTGGATCGTCTGCTGGATTACTGTGGCGCAGAAACCGTACGTGATGTAACGTTGACATTATGTAATGGTCGTCGGAACATTGTTGGATCCGTGGATAGTGATTTTCGCGATCACAGGGAGAGGAAAAGGAGAGCTGGTCGAGGAAACTACGGCAAGCGTTGATGTAACCGACACAATAAACACAAGTCACGTGGTAACGCTATCGCGCGTTCCACCACTTGCCGAGGGGAGGAGCGATGCTTTTTTCGTTTTCTTTTATTAATATTTTTTGGAAAGTGGATGTAATATAGGTTTTTTCCTTCTTCCTCGTTTCCGGTTTTTACTTTCGAAGTTCTATTTTTTGCCGTTTCTGATAACGATTTTTTTGTTGGTTTGGAATTTAAGTGAAGTGATTGATGGGGAAGGGGGTTTTGGTATTTTAAGTTCAATATATTTTTTTTAATTTTCACTTCCGAAAAAAAAGTTTATTCCAAAACTGGTCGAATAAAATCGTTGGTGAAAAAGTCTTGAATTCCCTAATTTGATAATTTCATGTCGTGTTTGTAAGTCGTAGTTTTGTGTCTGCACAAAATCGTTTTTATTAAATGTGGAATTTAACAGGTGATTGATGGGGAAGGGGTTTCTGTATTTTTAAGTTCGATATTTAATTTTAATTTCCACTTCCGAGAAAAAAAATTCATTCGTAATCTGGTCGAATAAAATCGCAGATGAAAAAGTTTCGAATTCCCTAATTTTATAATTTCATATTGTGCTTGTCAGTCGTAATTTTTTCCTGTTTGATTGCGAATTCGTTTTTATTACATGTGAAATTAAAATTAAGTGATTGTTGGAGTTTTTTAAGTTACATATTTTTTTCATGAAGTTTCACTTCCAAGAAAAAATTGCATTTGTAGCTTCAAAAAATTTTCTGGGCGAATGAAATTACAAACAGATAGCAGAAATAAAGTTTCAAGTTCCAAAACTTTATTATTCCTACTAAATTTTTTACCTATTTAATATTCTAATTTGTTTCAGAAGGTGTGAAATTGAGTGATTGAAGGAAAGGAAGTTTTGATTATCTCGGGTTTCTATATTTTTAATTTCGACTTTCGAGAAAAAATTAATTTGGAACTTATGAATAAAATTACAGATGGAAATCGTTTCAAATTCCCCTTAACTTTTTCATTCCTTGTGTATGTAAGTTGTATGTTTTGTTTATCAGATAGCAAAATTATTTTTATTTTATGTGAAATTTACTGAAGTGTTGGCAAGGGAGTTTCGCTTGTTAGGTTTCCATTATTCCGAAAGGAAAGATTTTCGAACTACTGCTTTTTTAAAGTTTTGTCGAGGTTCAAATGTTTGTTCCCTTATTCTTCCTTGTAAAATTTATAAGATGTATATTTTGTCCATCGAAACGAAATCTTTTGTATTAAATGTATAATTTAGCTCAAGAGGGGTTGATCAGAAAAAGGAGTTTTTGTGTTTAGGTACCTATGTTTTTTTTAATTGCCACTTTCATTCGAAACTAACTTGAAACAAAATCCAGACTAATAAATTTACAAAAATATGGATGCCAGATGGAAAAAAAGCTCAAAATTCCTTAACTTTATTTTTCTTGCTGTGTTAGTGGTATATTTTGCCAATTCAATAAACTCTTTTTTATTGGATGAAAGTGATTGATTGAATGGAGAATTTCGTATTTTTAGGTTTCATAACCTCCGAGGTAAAGATTCGTTCTGAATTTTTGGTTTTTCAGGTTTGTAAATTTATTTTCAGGGTATTATTTTTGCAAAAATAGTTACCATATGAGAGGGTTTTTCAGTGAAACATAAACAAATTACAGAAGAAAAAGTACTTTCGATTGAGAATTAATTTGATTTATCGTCATTAGTTTTCAAAAAAGTGAGATATATATGAATGCTTCATTGCTGTTAATTTTTAATAAATGCTGCAATGGCATTTGAGCACCATACCAAATTACGCCGCAAGTTCTGAAAGAGAAAACCAAAACACTAGCTCCCTCTGAATTTAGCATTGCAGAAAAACCTCTCAAAAAAGTTTTAAATTCCTCAATTTTATTATTCCCTTATTATAAGAAATTTAAAAATAGTCCCAGCAACAAAGAAAGAATTCACAAAACTCATCAGTCAGGACGTTCTTTCTGTTTTGTGAGAAAATTTATTCTAAAATGTTTCAGTGTACCTCCATCATCAGTTTATCAAATTAATCTGAAACAAAACAACAAAAATTATCACTGAATTTTTTCCCACCAATGATGAACTGACGTCATGCCTTATCAATGTTATTAGTGTGGGAAGAATTTTGAAGAGGACTCAAAACAACTTTCACCTTTTCTACACGGTTTTCACAATTTGAAGCATTTTTATTTTAATTTAATTCTAAAAATTAAGTTTATTTAATTCCAATTATGTTCCTTAGACACTTTTGAGCTTCATATGCTGAAAATTGTCTGTTTTTTAAATTAAAGTATGAATAAAATGAAGATATTTTAAATAATTTCGAAATATTTATCGGAACAAAATCGCCCCTTATAAAACCTAAGTGCTATTTTTCTAACTATTCATCTTTAGTAAATACTTACAGCTTACAACATTTTAACCTACACCTGTAATGACACAAAAGAAACAATACTTCTCAACGCAGTTTTAAAAAATCAGTATTGGATCGCTTTTATAGGGGCACTAGTAAATATTCTAATGTGAATATTATCAACTACTCGTGTCCAATTTCTCCACTACACGAGCAGTTAGTTTATGCTATAGTTAATATATCTTATGATATGCACGACAATGCATGTATGGTATCTCAACAATAAAATACATTTTGGTAAACAGAAATTGCTCTACCTCTCTGCTACGTTGGTGACCCGGACTTGAATTTACACACGCGACGCTCACGTAAAATCCGATCTCGATGGATAGTCTACGATGAATAGTTGAATCGTCAATAAGATATAAAAACATTTCCAATAACTGTTAGAAGTCCTGTGATAACTGAGTTGTAGGCGGCGCAGGTTAGATTCCTGTAACTCACCCTGGTATTTCTGTCCCCTGTGTCAGTAAAACTTTCCTTGTTTGTGTACGTCCATTACTTGATGTTGTATTGTGTTTGATGCAGCTTGGCCAAATATGACCTTTGTGCCATAAAATCAAACCAACCTGTGGTAATAGACAGTGCTTCCTTACTATCACGGTGTGACTCTTCCTTACCACTAGGCCTCCTTTTCACACGGCGGTCCATACATACTCGGTTGCTAGTGGAAACAGTAAATAGTCAAATCGGGGGATAGTCAAATCGGTCACAGTCGACCATTGTACGAAAGAGTGGTACTCTTACGAATTTCCTGTCTACCACTAGAACCATTCCCGACACAAAATCACCACCTGCCTGTTGCCATAGCAACCTTATCCCGTTTTCCGTACCCTCGGGGTTTGGATCTTTCCCTCCGGATTGATCCCGGACCGTTGCCAATAGCCCGTTGTGTCGCCCTTGTGCAGCGTTACTCAACTACCTACCGTATCCTCTTGGGTACCTTCTTTATGTGTGTACAAGCTTCCCGAACCCGAGATACCATAGTGATCTATTCTTTTCCCATGGGGTTTACTGCCTCTGGTTAACATGGGGGCTTTCTTCTCCCCATCCTTTCTTTTCACAATTACTTGACATTGTCTTGACAATTGTTTTCGACGCAGCTCGGCCAAATATGGCTCCTTACGCCATAAAACCAACCAATTTTCCGTAGGGATGCCGGACGAAATATATTTCAATTTGCCACAGTCCGCACTTATTGAATATAGATTTGTTATTTTTATTTGTTGCCGAGATCTCTTCTCTTCACTGGTGTCCATAAATTAAGGGTCAATTATACTTTTAGAGAAAAGCAGAATTCGATGATGATAATTCTAATAATTAGAAACACATAACGATCATCATAGTCATCATGCAGTTTCGAAACTCGTTCCGACCATAGACCGTCATATGGACGGGGCTGATGCACTTTAAATCTGTCGTGCCCTCTAATGTCCTCCTGTATGTATGGAGTGGAAGTTTGGAGAGTGGTGTGCCAGCTCAAGTGTGACTTCGTCATCTGACAGTGTTTCAAAAGTACGAGGTGTTGTTATCGGATTTTTCCCGTCAGGACTGATCCCGGATCGTCGCCAATAGCCCAGTGTGATACTCCAATGTGACGTTAATTCAATACCTACTTTAATTCATGGACTTTATTTATGGAGTAGTAAACTTCCTCTTTCCACGCCAACATCTCACTGTATATGATGGACATGGAATATTAAACAATGAGTGAAATAGTGCGGCTCCGACGAGAAGGCAGTCGACCTTGGGTCAGTCGATTTTTGAATAGGTATGAAACCTCGTAAGGAGAAGGGCCGGCACACGCAAGAGCATGAATGGCGATCGTCACTGTAGGTTTTCCCGCCAATTCGTTGTCACGGCAATCGCTTTGGGCACCGAACGATAAATAGTGCCCTATATCTTAAATTTAAAATTTGGAAGCGGCGGCTTCCTGACCCAAATATCGAGGGACTGTCGCTATCACACTTAGATTCTTATATTTCTATAAATTCATTACCCGCTAATGTCGTAAACTTAAATTTTGAGGATCAAATTTCTAAACCCGACTTCGATGTGTACACGGATGGCTCCGGCATTGACGGAAATGTTGGGGCCTCTGTGTGCATTTTTGATGATAATAAATTAATTCAAGTTCTTTGCTTCAAACTCCAAACTTATAATAGCGTTTTCCAGGCCGAGCTCACGGCTATTTTTAAAGCTGTGGGCTGGGCCTCCGCCCATGGAAAAAAAATTAATATATATAGCGACAGTCGTAGCGCGATACAGGCCTTATCCAATTCTAGCAAATCGAAATATATTAATACATTTAAACAAGAAATTGCTCCAATAACTAATATTTTTGGCCTGTCTTGGGTCAGGGCACATGTCGGACTGTCCGGCAATGAGACTGCCGACCATTTTGCCAAGCTTGCATCGTGCTGCGGGGAGGAGATAGAGGTCCCTGCACCACACTCTTTCCTTAACAGAAAAATCAAATATTTCATTATGGAGAAATGGAGGGAGATTCATAGTAATTCTGAGAAGGGCCTCCGTTTAAAATCTTTTACGCCGGAAATCGGCCCGGGTCTCCTCTCCGCAGACCGTTATCTCATTTGGTATCTCACAGATCATGGTCCTTTTGTGGAGTACCTCCACAGGTTTGGTTTAAGAAACTCCAACTCTTGCACATGTGGGGAGTTGGGGAGCGCCGATCATTATCTCTTTGGCTGCCGTCACACTAATGATTATCATTTGAGAGCCCCAAGTGATGACAACAAGGGCATTTGGTTGAGGGCTGTGCTAAATAACAATATATCCATTTATAAGATTAAAAAGTGTGTGATGGCTGCCGGGGAGGTGGCGAATGGCCTCCCCCCCCTACTCTTAAATATATATTAAAAATATTTTAACTTATTTTTTATCTTGGATTTTACTGGTTATTTTTAAATTTTAAAATATCATGTTTGTAATTCTTTTATTCAAATAATTGCTTGTTTCCCCTCTATCCTCTTTATGTTGTTTTATTATTCTGCACTTTATATTGATACTTTGTATTTTATGTGAGTTTTTAATGTTGTATTGTATATATTATGATTTAATTGTCCTGTTTTTATGTTTTGTTTCTATTTTGATTATATTGTTCGGTTTTGGGTGCTGCCTGCTGTTACGGACTCCATTAGCTCATAGACTTCCTTTTGGATCCTGTGATAACTTTTTAACATCAACTATCTAATCTGTTATCTGTACAGCATGGCATTGCCCTCAAAATTGTTAAAATTCTAAATTGCGTTTTGTTTGTTGTTTATTGATGTTCTAATTAATCGCTAAATGTAAAGCTAGATGTATTTATATTGTAATTTAATTGTATATAATACTCGATAATTGCCGTACGTGACCCCTGTTGGGTGGGCGTGTGCTGGCCCGTTGCCTCTTCTGCTGAGAATCACTTTCCCCGCCCCCCTAAACTGGGCTCTAAACCTCGCGGTGAGCCGGGAGGGGCGTGGGTCGCAAAAAAAAAAAAACTTAGGACCAGTGGGTTGGTGGGCGATGCAGACCATTATCTCTTCAGCTGCATTAACACATCAAATTATCACCTGGGGGAGCCATCGGTGTTGAATAAACCCATATGGCTCTCCAGTGTATTAAAAAACTCGGCATCCATGACTAAACTTAAAACATGTATGCTGGCAGCTGGAGAGGTGGCTAACTGCCCGCCGCCCTCAGTTTGAGCTCTTCTTTGTGGCATCCTGATTTTTAATTCCCCTATGCTGATATATTGAATTTTATTATTTTAAGAATCATATAACATTTTCACCCTCTCGTATTTATATACAGATTCATAATTCAATATTTTAATATCCTATGTCGCTTTGTTCATTTTTGTATTATACACTGCTGGCCACCCAAATTGCAACACCAAGAAAGACAAGAGATATCATAACAAAATTTATATTGTAGATAACATGTTGACCAAGTATGAAATGATTAAATTTATAGACTTCTGTGAAGTGTGGTTCCTGCCAAAATCAGTAGCCAGAGTAGCCGCCATTGTTGGAGATCACCGCTGCCACACGCCTCGGCATTGATTCAAAGAGACTTTGGATGTGTTCTTGGGGTACAGCAGACCAAGCAGCTTCCACACGTTGCCAAAGTTGATCTGGTGTGGCAGCTGGGGATGTATTCTGGGTCAATCGTTGAACAACCATGGACCACATGTTTTCTATCGGCGAAAGATCCGGAGAGCGAGCTGGCCAGGGAAGCAATTCAATCTGGCGATTGACGAAGAACCCTTGGACAATGCGTGCCACGTGTGGTCGCGCATTATCCTGTTGAAATATGGCTGTGGGCAAGCCCTGAATGTAAGGAAGGACAACTGGCTCCAACACCTCGGAGATGTAGCGCTGGCTGTTTAAAGTACCGGCAATGCGTACTAGAGGAGTGCGAGAGTGATATCCAATACCGCCCCATACCATAATACCCGGTGCAGGACCAGTGTGGCGGTGCATAACGCAGCTGTTCAGCATCCTCTCTCCACAGTGTCTCCAGACTCGAATCCGACCATCGTGGTGTTGCAGACAGAAGCGTGACTCGTCAGTAAAGACAATTTCATTCCATTCTGCCGTCCACATCCTTCTTTCATCGCATCATTGGCGGCGGAAACGTCTGTGGTTCTGCGTCAACGGTAGACGAAGCAATGGACGTCTTGCGGACAGACCACTCTGCTGTAAACGGCGTCGAATGGTACGCGCAGACACTGGATGATGCGGTACAGACTGAATGTGCTGTGCTATGGTTCGTGATGTGGCTGAGCGATCCGTCACTGCCATACGCACAATATGCCTGTCATCACGTGAAGTGGTGCACTGAGGTGGATGCGATAGAACACGTCGGTCCGTCGTACCCTCCTGCATCCAACGATCACATATCCGCAGTACAGTTGTTTGGTTTCGTCCAACACGACTACCGATTTCCCTGAAAGATAATCCACAATCTCGGTAGGCCACTATCCTTCCTCTGTCGAACTCGGATACTTGATCAAAAGATGATCGCTGTTTTCTACGAGGCATAATTGATCGTTTTTTTGAAAAAACCACAAGAAAAACACAATTGCCGTACTTGAAATCGTCGAAATCTCCAAGCCTTAAATAGCGCTTTGAAGTGGCGCCACAGGCGCGCGTGATGTGCGTCTGCGCTGAAATTCTAATCATTTGCATATCTCACCTCCGCTAATGCATGTTGTAAATTTCATATTATTTGCATGCTTCCTTCAGGGTGTTGCATTTACGGTGGCCAGCAGTGTATTATTCCATTATAATTTGTGTTTTTATATGTTTCAATCTGTGTGGTCATTATCGTCCCTGTAAACAGGTGGTTTGTCACCAGTCGTCTTATTATTTGATATTTATTATGTGTTATATGTTTTCGCTCTGTTGTCTGCCCTGTTGGCTTAGTTTGTAAATTTTAAATTTTTGTTCAATAAGTGGTGATGCTCTGGTTGCCGAGGCCTCACGTCGGCGTTGCTCTCCCCCCGGGGGGTTTGGTTGGCCTGCTGCCCTCTTTGGTGGTCACGGTGGATGTCAACCCCCGCTTCCCAGGAAACAGCTCTAAGCCTTTTTTAGGCAAGCTGGAAGGCGGTGGGTCTGAAAAAAAAAAACTTAGGACCAGCTTAGACTAGGTCCGGCCCCATTTTATTTTCTTTTAATTGTTTTAAATTTTTAAGGTTTTAAAATTCTTAAGATTTTTTTAGATTTTTAAATTTGTATATATAATAAAGAATATTTTGAATTAATGTTGTTTTAAAAATTGTTGTCTTTTAAATATATGCCAAATTGATTGTTTTTTCTTTTCTTTTTATATTGTGGTCCAAAAATTTTATTTTTACTTATCTAGGTCTCTACACTTATATAGATCTAACGACCTTGTAAACCAGCGTGTGCTGGTCGTCTCATGTTTTGTTTTAGACCCTGTTGGTCTTTTCTATGTAAAATTTCTTTTTTTATATTTTAATAAATGCTGTCCGAGTGGGTGGCTCGTTGCCCTCTTTCGTGGGGCTGGCGGTCAACTTCTCCCTCCCCCCTCTATGGGCTCTACACCTCACGGTGAGCTGGGGGAGGTGAGTCTGGAAACTTAGAGCCAGAATCCGCACGAAAGACGCCAATCGTAGGAGCGCTTTGTTTACTTTTCAACCTATCACCTGATTTCAATAGACTCGTTCAAATTATACAACTTATCAAAACTATATCACACCTCTTTTATCAAGTATGGCCCGCCCTCTCACCAGAGGGCGCGCCATATTTGATAAAAGAGATGTGATATATTTCTCCCCTCCCGGTTTTCTATTCAATTCATAAGGCCGAAAAAATAAACGCACTTTACGTTTTATTTTTATTTTTTCCAATTACATCTATGCAGAACTTTTATTTGCTGTAAAAGGGATAAAAGAGACGTTCTTAACAATCAAAGATGTTTATTTACAATGGATAGAGGAGCAATTATTTACAGGGGATCATCATTGCATCACATCGTTACATCGGCGTGACCGTATGCCACCTCTTCTGGAGTGTCTCTCTAGTCTCTGTGAGATCTCTCAGAGCTGCTTAGATCGTCAGTCTGTCTCATCATAGTGGCACTTGATTACCTCACAGTTCACAAGAAATGGTAGTTCTTGTCATTTTTTGTATCAGGGATGCACAGAAAGCTGTCCTCCATTGATTTACTTAAGGCCCGCCTCACCATGGATTAGAAGCTGTGGCTCGACACCCGGACCGACCACGGACGACTGTTATCATTCAGTCGGTTTCTTTTTCAGTCACCAATAATAGCAAATCGCAAAGTAATAACCACTTGACTATTGAAAACTTACAATCAGTTTTGCGCTTGGCTACTACAAAAATCAAACCAAATATGAAGACAATGGTTGAATCGATGCACTGCCTCGCATCACATTAAATTCTTTATTTGCTTGTTATTTATTATCTTTTTCGTAACAATCTATATATATAAAATAGGATGTGTATGTGTATGTATGTATATTTTCTATACAAATCTACACCGTTTGACCAATTCACACCAAATTTGGTACACTTATACTTTAGAACACTGCGGTCAGCATAGGCTAATTATTAACTCCCGTTCTATTGGCCCTGGGGGCTAAAAACTATTCGAAATAGCCATAGAAATAACATTGAGCATAGATTGATTGCTTTAGGCAGCGATGGTTGCTTTACCAGTGTTGATCGAAAAACAATTTTTTCCGAAACAAATTAAATTACAATACAATATTTATGTTTGAACTGACTTTTTAGTTCTTCCCATGATGTAAATAAATTATAGATATTTTATTGATGAAGAAAGAATATTTTAAAATATTTATTTTTGCAAAGGAAATTCAAGGAAAGGTTTTCAGGAGTTCAAGAATGATTTTCAAGGAAAGTTGGTGTATATTTCGACCCACTTTCCTTAAATAATTTATTGAATATGTAATGATTTGTAGAATTCTGTTTCACAAGACTTTTTAGGTAAGGCGTGTAATTTATTTTAAAATGTCCGGAATAGTTACATGTGAATCCACCTTTGAAAGCAGTGATTTTCTGAAAAATTCTGTAAAATCGACCTTCTGCTTTTTGAAAATTTTTTATCTATTCAGTTTAATTTGTCTACACCTATTACATTTATTTCTAACCCAAGCACCGTTATTCCGAAAAGCACAAACGAAAAACTTATTGATCATAAAAGCGTAATTTTGCTACTCGGTATCTGGCAGCACCAGAATTAATGTTTACTTTTTTTATAAAACTTTGTAGAACGCATTTTATCGTCGGAATTTCGTTTCTGTTCGTATTTCTGTCATAATCTTTTACATATTGCAATATATTCAGGAATTAAATGCATATTTTTGCGCCCGAAGTATATTGTAGAAGCTATGAAAAAGTTAAAACGTATTTTCCGTACAACTTAAATGATTGCATTTTTCTGTGAAAGAAAAGTGATTATTATAATTCACTTTTCAAGCAACATTTAACCATTTAAACCCGAGCAACGCCGGGTAATTCAGCTAGTATATAATAAATATAATCGGCCAACAAAGTCGATTTTTCAGAGCAGTAACGTGGCTACTAGCCGACGTGTTGATCAAACATTTTGAAGCTGCTCTCAACAGCAATCAATGCTCAGTCTACTTATATTTCGAGTCTATAATGCTAGCGCTCTGAGTCACGACAGTCCCTACTCATATCTAGTGGAAAAGGCAAATTATTTTTCTCGTCTTGTCCAATCTCTTTCCTTTCAGACCGTCACTTAGCAAATTGGTGGATGTTTCGCTTGTTTAGCAACCGAATACTATACGAGCATTTCATTTGCAAATGTAGTTCATTATTTTCATATCTGTCCATGATTTATCTTCTTATCTGCTCAATAAAACTTCAACTTACACAAATTTAACAAATATCGGCATAATTATAAATCTGTGACAAGCGTGCAAAAGGGGTAAGTAGGTATTCCAATTAACTTCGCACTGGAGCACACCAATGGGCTATTGGTGATGGTCCGGGATCAAACCCGAAAGGAAAGATCCGAGGACAAAACGTAATTTTGAACCAAGGTCAGATGACGAGGTCACACCTGAGCTGGCACTCTCCAAACTTTCACACCACGCCAACGTGAGGACATTTGAGGCCACGACAGATTTAACGCGCACCAACCCCCTTTGTACGCGACGGTCTTTGGTTGTATTCGAACTCGCAACCCTCCGGTTTCTGATTCGTTACTCTTCCAACCGGGCTACCGCGGCCCCGCGTGCAAAAGAGAAGCAGAGACAAACTTGACAGTATGCAAAGCTAAAAATTGAATTATTGTAATACATATTTACTTGGGTCATGAAGTACCCTTATCCTGCTTTGGTGCAAGGATCCGTCATCAAACTTGTGCAGTGACACCTTAGCAAATTAATATCTTTAAATCAAACCTACTATTACCAGACAAACGGCAGAAAATTCCTTTGATGGAGGTAAAAGGTTGGTTGGTCGATTTCGGGTTTTATGGCGCAAGGGCCATATTGGTTAAGCTGCGCAAAACACAAGACAACAACGAGAGAGGCAAAACAATGCAAAAAGCAGAAGGATAGGCGAAGGTAAAACATAAGTGAGGATAGATCACCAGGTACCTCGGAGTTGTGATGTCCGTACGGTTTCTGATTCGTTACTCTTCCAACCGGGCTACCGTGACACCGCGTAGTTTTAATATATCAAAAGCATAAAACACAATTTTGGGTGAGAGACACTAGTGACTTATTTTTATGTCGATTTCGCTTATCTCCGAAAATTGAAAAAAATCATTTCATTCAAATACTTATAGACCATTATTCTATATCGTATGACCACCATGCGAAGAGGCTTGGCTCCTCCCACATCACGTGGATCGATTCAATTACCTTACTTTAGGCAAGTGTCACAATTTAGCTGCAACGGTATAGTTGGCTGTACTCAATCTTTAATGACCTTTTTAGCATTATTTTCAGTCTTATAGAATCTTAACTGTTGACTTCAAAGATACAGCTTCCTGGCTGTACTTATCTCTTCTGTGGAGCCAAAACTTTCCTAGTACGTGTATGTCCATTACTTGTCCGTCTTGTGTTTGGCTCAGCATGGCCAAATATGGCCATAAAATACAACCAACCAAAGATCTAGCACATAGACGTGACTGATATAAGTAGATTGAGCATTGCTATTGAAAGCATCTTCAAAACTTGTGACCAACATGTCGACTAGTAGTCACGTGACTGCTCGATGAAAAGCTGTCAGGGAAAGTTGTTCAATTTGCCATCTTATCGCCTCGTTTGGCAATATAACTTCTTATGACAGAGTAGGTGCATTTCTATAGATTGGTGAAATCGCCAAATCATGACTATCAGATGATCAATCAATGGACCAATCAGATGACCAATCAATGGATGGGCGTCTTCTCCCGTCCCATGAACCAATCCGATGATAAATGTTCGGTTCCACCCGGGACACGAAAGTAGTATAAAGGTCACGTTACTTCTAGTTTTGGTCAAATGATCCTGGGCACATAAACAGGTTGCCATTGCTCACTCTACCTTTATATTTACTCTGCGGTCTAACACAAAGACAGAAAAAATGTTGGCTAGGTTGGGAGGGGAAGTTCTTTCATTTTCAACCCTACAGGGGTCGGAGTAAAATGAACTTTTCTTAAAAGAGGGGAGCCGAAGTCTCTTCCTGCGATGGTCGGACTGTAATAGGGATTTTTAGTTTATTAATGTAAACAAACAAATCAGATTGCGAAGATTTTACTTACGCTACCCAAATGCTTTGTGATGAAACATATCGGGGTTACCTTAAAATGTCGAGGGACGGTAGCTCGGTTGGAATAGTAGCAGATTAGCAATCAGAGGGTTGAGAGTTCCAAACGCGATCCAACCAAAGACCATCGTGTACGTAGAGGCTGGTGTACGTGAAATCTGTCGTGGTCTCAAATGTCCTCACGTTGGTGTGGTATGGAAGTTTGTAGGGTGGGGTGTCAGCTCAGGTGTTTATCTCGTCATCTGACCGTTGTTCAAAATTACGAGAGGTTGTCCTTGGATCTTCCCCTTTCGGACAGATCCCGGACCGTCGCCAATAGCCCGTTGTGTTGCTCCAGTGCGACGTTAATTCACCTACCTACCTTTAAGTGTCGTTTATCGCCATTTTCGCGACATGTGACTTGTCCCAATCAACAATCATATGAATTCGTAATTTATTCTTTGGAATTTGTATTAGTGAAGTGCTGAATTCGAAAAACAAGTCGAGTCACGCCACGTTCAGAATACTTACATGAAACACGTATTGCAACAGAAACACTATCGTCACCTATAATTAGCTTGGCTGAAAATGCTTCTCATACATGTAGATGCAATACCTTCTCCGGTAGCCATGGCAGCATCCCCTGTCCAAATGCTGATCTCACTTTTCCGTTTGAATTCCACCTTTTTTCTTAGCGAATCATTAGCTATAATTGAAGTGGAGAAAAAGTGATTATATCTAACGTTGTAGATTCCGAATAGGTTAGGATGAGGGTGCACGTGGCAGTGATAGCATGCTTAAACGAGTTAGAATATATCTTTTATCTTGAAACTCTTTCTTTGTAAGACTGAATCCATTGAGTTCATTTTGTTAATAAATTCAATTGTTAATTTAATTATTAATTATTAACAAAATTGGTAATTTAATCATTAATTATTAACAAAATTGGTAATTTAATTATTAATTATTAACAAAAATTTTAATTTGATTATTAATTATTAACAAAATTGTTAATTTAATTATTAATTTTTGTTAATTTAAGGTCATGAAAATTACGATAAAAATATTTTTGTCGTGATTGTCTACTTTCTACAATAGACCATCGACGTTTCGACGGAAACGAAAAATTATTTATCGCTTTAACGTTCATTTTATAGCATAGTATTATGCGTCCTCAATTAATTAAATAACAATCAGAAATAGTTGTGCAAACATGCAGTATGCTGTGCCATCATATCGAAAATAATGTATGCTCATGTAAAATTAACTTCCAATCATTTTCCCACGTTTTCTTCCCGTGATTGTTCTTTAAAGATCTTGAAGTTTAGCGGAATCCAACTAGAAACCAGTTTTCAGTAAAATAGAGCAAAGCTAATTTAATTGAATAACTTTCTCACAATTTATCTTCCTCAATCTCTCTTGATTCTTTACTTTTACACACTCGGTGTTTTCCTTTCGATCGCTATTTACCTTTTTCTACAACCTTTCTCTTGATCGCTTTTTACCTCCTCTCCCCTTTACTCACTCTCAATAAGCTTTTCTTTTTCTTTCACAATCACTCTTAATCTCTTTATTTCCCTCCTCTCCCACAATCTTTCTTAATCTCTGTATTTCCCCCTTCTCCCACCAATCTTTCTTAATATCTTTATTTCTCTTCCACAATCTTTCTTAATCTCTCTTTCTCTTTACCAATCTCTGTTTCTCTCTCCAGCCCTCTCCATAATTTCTCCCCAATCATTTTACCACTCTCTATCTCTTCCTTAATATCTTCCCTTGTTTCTTTACTTTCTCTCTCTCTCTAAGTCTTTTCTTTTCGATCGCTATTTATCTTTCTTTTCCGTGACCTTTCTCTTGATCGCTCTTTACCTCCTCTCTCTCCTTTGCTCTCTCTCAATCAGCTTTTCTTTCTCTCTCACAATCTCTTTCTTTCTCTCAATATCTATTGGTCTCTTTCTTTCTCTCAATATCTATTGGTTCTCTTCCTTTCCCTCCCACAATCTCTCTTGAGCTCTTCCCTTTCTCCCACAATCTTTCTTAATCTCTGTATTTCTCCCTTCTCCCACAATCTTTCTTAATATCTTTATTTCTCTTCCACAATCTTTCTTAATCTCTCTTTCTCTTTACCAATCTCTGTTTCTCTCTCCAGCCCTCTCCATAATTTCTCCCCAATCATTTTACCACTCTCTATCTCTTCCTTAATATCTTCCCTTGTTTCTTTACTTTCTCTCGGTCTTTTCTTTTCGATCGCTATTTATCTTACTTTTCCGCGACCTTTCTCTTGATCGCTCTTTACCTCCTCTCTCTCAATCAGCTTTTCTTTCTCTCTCACAATCTCTTTCTTTCTCTCAATATCTATTGGTCTCTTTCTTTCTCTCAATATCTATTGGTTCTCTTCCTTTCCCTCCCACAATCTCTCTTGAGCTCTTCCCTTTCTCCCACAATCTTTCTTAATCTCTGTATTTCTCCCTTCTCCCACAATCTTTCTTAATATCTTTATTTCTCTTCCACAATCTTTCTTAATCTCTCTTTCTCTTTACCAATCTCTGTTTCTCTCTCCAGCCCTCTCCATAATTTCTCCCCAATCATTTTACCACTCTCTATCTTTTCCTTAATATCTTCCCTTGTTTCTTTACTTTCTTTCTCTCTCTCTCTCTCTCTAAGTCTTTTCTTTTCGATCGCTATTTATCTTTCTTTTCCGCGACCTTTCTCTTGATCGCTCTTTACCTCCTCTCTCTCCTTTGATCTCTCTCAATCAGCTTTTCTTTCTCTCTCAGAATCTCTTTCTCTCTCAGAATCTCTTTCTTTCTCTCAATATCTATTGGTCTCTTCCTTTCCCTTCCACAACCTCCCTTATGCTCTTCCCTTTCTCTCACAATCTTTCTTAATATCTTTATTTCACTTCCACAATCTTTCTTAATTTCTTTCTTTCTCTTTACCTATCTCTGTTTCTGTCTCCAGCCTCTCCATAATATCTCCCCAATCATTTTACTCTCGTTATCTATCTTCCTCATCTTTCCTTGATTCTTTAATTTTTCTCGGTCCTTTCTTTTTGATCGCTATTTATCTTTCTTTTCCGCGACCTTTCTCTTGATCGCTCTTTACCTTCTTTCCTCTTTGCTCACTCTCAATCAGCTTTCCTTTCTCTCCCACAATCTTTCTTCTCTCAATCTCTCTTGATCTCTTTCCCTCCCATAACCTCTCTTAAGCTCTTCTTTTTCTTCCACGAACTTTCTCAATCTCTTTCTTTCTCTACCACGTTTTCTCTCAATCTTTTTCTTTCTCTTTACCTATCTCTGTTTCTGTCTCCAGCCCTCTCCATAATATCTCCCCAGTCATTTTACTCTCTTTATCTCTCTTCCTCATCTTCTCTTGATTCTTTACTTTTTCTCGGTCTTTTCTCTTTTGGATCGCTATTTATCTTTCTTTTCCGCCGACCTTTCTCTTGATCGCTCTTTACCTCCTCTCCCCTTTGCTAACTCTCAATCAGCTTTTCTTTCTCTCTCACAATCTCTTTCTTTCTCTCAATATCTATTGGTCTCTTTCTTTCCCTCCCACAACGCTCTCGATAACCCTGGAGTTATTGCGAGTTGAAATCAGTCGCACAATTATGCCTTGTCCACAACTAATTTGTATCGAACCCTAAGACGTAGTTATTAGTCAAAATGAGATAACCACCCACAGTAAGCCGGACAAGGCGGGTTAAAGATTTGAAACCCTACACCATTGTTTCTCGAAGTGGGCGTTACTGCCTCCTTGTGGTCCTGAAAGAATCTTCGAGGGCAATGATGGCCCCAGGAGCAAGGTGTTCTGTCGACCATAGGGCAAAATTGGCCCTATGGTCGACCATTGGCCTCAAATGTCCTCACAATGACGTGGTGTGGAAGTTTGGAGAGTAGGGTGCCAGCTCAGATGTTGACCTCGTCATCTGATCGTAATTCAAAATAACGAGGTGTTGACCTCGAATCTTTCCATTCGGGATTGATACCGGACCGTTGCCAAAAGTCCGTTATGTTACTCCAGTTGCGTCGTAAAGTCTAATACCATCCACACCGCGCCAAACTGAGGACACGTGAGGGCACCGCAGATTTAACGTGCACCATCCGCCTATGTACACGACAGTCTTTGGTTGGATCGGGGTTTTCGAACTCGTAACTCTGATTGCTAATCCACGACTCTACCAACTGAGCTACCGTGGCCTGGTTCCTATAGGAAAAGGGCTCTTTCATTTTGGGGAGCGTGACTCTGGAAGAGACGAATTAGAATATGTTTCTTCAAACACCCCTCTGAAAGAGGGATAATCCGTTCCCACGGCAACATACAGATGCAGACTTAGTCACTATCACGAGCAGTTCTCATGAAGGACTTTAGTACATGGGAAGGTACTATGTATCCAGTACTGGAGGACAAGGGATATTCGGGGAAATGTTTTTGCCTTGTAATATAGTCTATTTTCACATATAAAGAGTTGTAAATCTTTCATAGTATCTATAAAAATAAAGCTATGCAAGTACTAGGTCTGTTAGGGGGAGGGTATTTCAATTAACGTCACACTAGAGCAACACAACGGGCTATTGGTGACGGTCCGGGATCAATCCCAAAGGGAAAGATCCGAGGACAACACCACGTAATTTTGAACCACGGTCAGATGACGAGGCAACACCTGAGCTGGCACCCCACTCTCCAAACTTCCACACCACGCCAAAGGTCTGTTAGGAAAGAATCCAGCCATGTAATGTGAAACAAGATACATTGCACCTAGGAACTTCTGGAGCCTAGTCTCCTTCAAAGCAAGCACCTTAAAACCTGCACACTTCCACTATTCAAAGTTCATGGTTGAAATCGACATAAGGTGTTGACCTCGTCATCTGACTCGTTCAAAATGACGGGGTTGTTGTCCTAGGTTCTTTCCCTTCGGGTATTGATCTCGGACCGTCGCGAATAGCCCGTTGTGTTGCTCCAGTGCGATGTTTATTAACTACCTACCAGTTCCACTGTAAAAAGTAGGTAGGTAGTATTTTAATTGACGTCGCATTGGAGTAACACAACGGGTTATTCTGTAAAGAGTCGAATCTTTCCCTTTGGGACTGATCACATAGAGGAAATACAATAGTAGGTGAGCAATGGAAACCTATTTATGAGCCCAGGACCATGTAACCAAAATTATAGTAACATGATCCTTAGACTACTTTCGTCTGCGGGAGGAAATAAACATTCATCATCTGACTGATCCACGGGACGGTAGAAAACGCCCATCTATTGATGCATCATCTCATCGGTCCACACGATATAGTACTTTGGCGATTTCACCATATTTGTACATCTAAACTGTCTTAAGATGTTATATCGCCAAACGAGGCGATAAGATGCCAAATCAGCCAACCATTGATTCTTCATTTTATTGGTCCACACAAAATAGAGTTTGGCGATTTCATCATTTGTCGCCACACTAGAAATGTGCTTTCAAACATCTACCCCGTCACAAGATGTCACGGTTGTTATGTCGCCAAATGAGGCAATAAGATGCCAAATCGGCCATCCAAGTCAATTTTTCACAGAGCAGTCACGTGACTGCTAGTCAACATGTCAGTTACACGTTTTGAAGCTCTTCTCAGTAGCAATGCTCAACCTAATAATTCACGTTTATACTTGAACCCGGACCGTCGCCATAGCACGTTGTGTTGCTCCAGTTCGATGTATGTTAACTACCTACCTCCACTACAAAAAGAAAATTGCTCAATAAATTCTAAGCTAATCTATTTTATTTTTCTGCTGAAATTTTAGTAATTACTCATTCTAATCCCTTCACTGTTTTTGCCGTACTATACTTTATTGCAAGTTTGAATGCAAGGTAGGTAGTTAATTAACGTCGCACTGGAGCAACACAACATGCTATTGGTGACGGTCCGGGATCACTCCCAAAGGGAAAGATCCAAGGACAGCGCCTCTTAATTTTGAACCAGGGTCAGATGACGAGAACAGCATTTGAGCTGGCACCCAAACTCTTCAAACTACCACACCACACCAACGTGAGGGCATTTGAGGCGACGACAGAAGAAACGTATACCAGCCCCCATATACACGACGGTCTTCGGCTGGTCCGAGTTTCAAACTCGCAGCCACTCCGGTTGCTAATCTGCAACTCTACCTTTGCTTAGATTGGGAAGTTTCACTGATTGCAATTTATTCTGTATTCTGTTTTTCAAGAAAAGTAAAAACATGAAATATGAATTTCGAAATGTCATAAAACAAGTAGCAATCATCAATGGCATAAATTTGCGAAAATGTTTCCTCATTCAATAATACCGCTTCCATGTTTAAGCTTTCGTCTGCGTGTTCTTTTTCTAATCGATCTAATAATCCACGATTCGTACTCTGCGCCAAATATATGCTGTTGCAATATTTGTTGAAAAGATAGTTGCGCTGAAAGACTGACTTATTGCAACTCAAGAGGCTACTGATTGATAGGTAAACTAATTCAACTGGTTTAAATAATCGAGATTTATCAACTGAGTTGTGCTTCATCAGCACACATAGGCTCAGTTAGACATTTTTGAGACTGGGCAGCCAAATTATACTGCTGCCGTCCTTCGTTCGAAACGAAATTATGTATTAAAAAATGCAAATAGTAATCTATAAAAATAATACAGATAAATTATACGATAAATCCAAGCACCAATTTTCATTTAAATAATACAATAAATCCTAATCAGTAACATCAAATTTCATTAACTTATCAGGCCATGGTCGCTCAGTTGGTAGTCACAGATTAGCAACCGGAGGGTTGCGAGTTCCAAATTTATTCTATCCAAAGAGCGTCCTGTATGTGGGGGCTGGTGCGCGTTAAATCTATCAAATGTCCTCTCCTCCTTGGTGTGTTGTTAAAGTTAGGGTATTGGGTATTGGGTATTTCAATTAACGTCACACTGGAGCAACACAATGGGCTATATGTTAAAGTTAGAAGAGTCGGGTATCAGCTCATGTGTTGAACGCGTCATCTGACCGTGGTTCAAAATGGCGAGGTGTTGTCCTCAAATCTTTCACGAGCCGCGGTAGCCTGGTTGGAAGAGTAACGGATTGGCAACCGGAGGTTTGCGAGTCTGAATCCAACCAAAGACCGTCGTGTACAAAGGGGGCTGGTGCACGTTAAATCTGTCCTGGCCTCAAATGTCCTCACGTTGGCGTGGTGTGGAAGTTTGGATAGTGAGTGCCAGCTCAGGTCAGACCTCGTCATCTGACCGTGATTCAAAATTGCATGGTGTTCTCGGATCTTTTCCTTCGGGTTTGATCCCGAACAGTCGTCAATAGCCCGTTGTGTTGCTCTAGTGCGACGTTAATTAAATACCTACCTGCCTCGAATCTTTCCCTTCGGGATTGATCCCGGAGAGTCGCCAATACCGCTCCAGTGCGACATTAAATAAATCCGAATAAGTAACATCAAAACTTTCATGAAGAAATAAATCCGAATAAGTAACATCAAAACTTTCATGAAGAAATAAATCCCAATTAGTAACCTTTGGGATTGATCCCGGACCGTCACTAATAGCCCTTTGTGTTGCTCCAGTGTGACGTTAATTGAAATACCCTCCCCCAATTAGTAACATGAAATTTAATTCTCTTTTCGGGCCGTGGTGGCCTAGTTGGTAGAGTAGCAGATTAGCAACGGGAGGGTTGAAAGTTCGAAATTCGATCCAACCAAAGACCGTCCTGTATGTGGTGGTTGATGCAAGTTAAATCTACCAAATGTCTTCTCGTTGGTGTGCTGTGAAAGTTAGGAGATTGGGGTATCAGCTCAAGTGTTAAACGAGTCATATGACTGGATCAAAATGACAAGGTGTTGTCTTGTGGAATCTTTCCCTTTGGGATTGATCCCTCACAGTCGTAAATAGCCCGCTGTCTTGCTCTAGTGTGACTTAAATTCAACTACCTACCTACCATTAACGAATTGTTATTAACGTCATTTATTGATTACACGTAATTGTTCTGTTTCTGTGAAAAATTTCTGTTTCCCGGTACATAATTTTTGCAGAAACGTATTTACATTCCCATGACTTTAATAGAGATGAAGTCTAAGCAATTTCGACTAGTGTGTTAAAATTCTTGCCTCTCAATTCTCAATTGAAAGAAGTTGATTTCATTGTCTCATTGATTGCAAAGTTTAGTGAAATCTTTTAAAATAAAAATGTTCACGCTTCTTTTGGCTTTTAAATCCTAGGATTATGAGAAAAGTGCCTTTGAGTCACCTGCGCCTAGGGACACAAAATTATTTGATCTGCCATTTGCTAGAGGGCGCTGTTTGCAATTCGTTTATTTTTCACACAAATTTCGCAAGTGACAGCATTTCATGAAATCGGAGGTGATTGACATGTATCCTGCGTATGGAGCTTCCAATGGAAACAGAAGAGCTGCTAAAAAATTGTACCTTGACTGCTCACATTGTACTGTGACTGCTGATTGTACCGTGTCTGCTCAATAGATGGGTGTCGAATTGTCGAATATTTGAGCGATTTGATCATACACGCGAAACAAGTATACTGAGCATTTCTGTTGAGAGGAGCTTCAAAAAGTGCGACGGACTTGTCGACTAATAGTCACGTGACTGTTCTGTGAAAAATTGACTTAGTTGGCGGATTTGGCACCTTATCGCCTGGTTTGGCGTCATAACAGCGTATGATTGGGCAGATGTGTGAATGCGAATTTCTATAGTGGTGACAAAATGGTGAAATCGGCAAACTCTACAACTTTGTCACAGACCAATCAGATGATGAATCAATGTTCGTTTCCACCAGGTAGACGAAAGTAGTCTTTGGGACACGTTACCACTTGTCTTGGTTACATGATATCTTGGGCCCATAAAAAGGTTGCCATTGCTCTCTCTCTCTCCTTTTATATTTCCTTTACGGTTTGCACTGTCAGCTGTGTGAAACGGGAATATTTCATGTCAGTAGATATGTTTATTTATTTATTTATTTATTTATTTATTTCAATTAACGTCACACTGGAGCAACACAACGGGCTATTGGTGACGGTCCGGGATCAATCCCAAAGGGAAAGATCCGAGGACAACACCACGTAATTTTGAACCACGGTCAGATGACGAGGCAACACCTGAGCTGGCACCCCACTCTCCAAACTTCCACACCACGCCAACGTGAGGACATTTGAGGCCACGACAGATTTAACGTGCACCAGCCCCCTTTGTACACGACGGTGTTTGGCTGGATTCGAACTCGCAACCCTTCGGTTGCTAGTCCGTTACTCTTCCAACCGGGCCACCGCGGCCCTATCAGTAGATATGATGCGGTTTGGCCCATAGCAGTGAAATATAAGTAGACTGAGTATTGCTGTTGAGAGGAGCTTCAAAAAGTGTGACCAACTTGTCGACTAGTAGTCACGTGACTGCTCTGTGAAATTGACTTGATTGGCCGATTTGGCATCTTATCGCCTCGTTTGGCGATACAAAATTGCATGACAGGGTAGATGTGTGAACGCGCATTTTCAGAGTGGCGACAAAAATACTGAAATCGCCAAAGTCTACTACTGTCTACTAGACCAATCATATGACGAATCAAGGAATGGAAGTCTTCCGCCCCGTGGACAAATCTCATGATGGATGTTCATTTTTGCACCACCATTTATGTGAAAACAGAACATTTCATGTAAGCAGGCATGATGCGAGTCGGCCGACCAGTTTCAACACTACAGGAATAGATGACATTCCACGAGAGATGGTCCACACCTAGACAATGTGCAACAACTTGCTTGCTTGTGTCAGAATTTCTCTCAACTTCGGAAGCATTCTTCAGAATTTCGGAGAGCTCGAACTTTTGCTCGATTTGGGGTTACCTGTCTTTGAACATCCAAAGAATTACTGTAAGTGCTTAAAAAGTGACAATGATGAACAAAAATGGCAATGAATGGCTAAGCAATTATTGAAACCTTTTTATTTATCTAGAATTCAGCTTTTTAGTTTTCTGTCACTGGTTGGAGGATTGATTCGATACATAGATGTCAGAAAATGGTTGAGTCAACACAAAAGAAACTGATGTCCATAACCACTGCTCTCGTGCTTCAAGAAAAAGTGTAATGTAATGACAATGAATTAATATTATATAATGAATACTTATTCATTCACATTAGTTGTTAGTTGGTTTTATGGCGCAAGGGCCATATTTGACCAAGCTGCACCAAATACTAGACAAGGAAGGAGGAAAAAGAACAAAGCAGAATGATAGGGGAGAGGAAAACAGAAGAGAGGACAGATCACTCGGGGTTGTGATCCCCTTACACACCTAAAGAAGATGTGCCCTTGATGGCTTATTTACATTCATAAAAGAAGTTATGTAAAGTTGGTTTTTTGTTGGGGTTTCATAGCGCAAGGACCATATTTGGCCATGCTGGACCAGAACCTAGACATGCAATATCAAGTAATAGACAGGCACAGAATGAGAGTTTTATTGATGCAGAAGAGAGAAAATACATCCAGGCAGGAATGCACCTAACAGAAATCGAACCTGTTCCCCTACAGCTCGAAGGTTGCTAGCGCAGTTGTCATATCCATTGAGCCATTTCAATTGGCAATAACTTGCTCACATGGTTTCACTTGCCCCTGCTGCAACAAATTATAAAATAAAGTTACAGAGATACTATTCTGAGGGCTCTAGGAGTGTTGATTGTTTATGTACTACAAACAGCTGCTTTTTATCCACCCAGCTGATCCCATGGGGAAGATTATTTATATAGTGAAAGAGTAGCTTTTTAATGTACCAATCATCGTCATGATTGGTACATTAAAAAGCCTTTACCTTTGTCTGATTACATCTTATTCCTATACATTTTAAATCTCGTTTAGTATATAATACTCCATTTACTCTAAATACATTTTTGGATTTGGGTATAATTCATTCTGGGATTTTTTATAAAATTAATCTCTCAAACAAATCAATATATTAAGTAATAAGCAATTTCATGGTTTCAGAAGAGACAAATAAATTTAATTATGTCTTTTTATAGAGGAAGGCACATGAAAATTTTCCTGCAACATCAAAAAATAGTTTTTAAATAACTAACAAGTTCACTCTTGTTGAACATTTTACAATGGTGCGTTCATATGACTAAGTCGGCTTCTTGTTATACACAAAAATTCGATCTCCTAGTATTATGACATGAGAGTGTAACTTTTCAAGAATCGAGGATGATTGAAAAAGTTTATTTACTTATGAAGCTGTATTTAGCTATGAATTACATTCGTGAAATTTAACATTGAAATAGTCATTTATTGAAGTATCCGTTGAATGCTTTCTTGGAGTTTTGTGACAGAAAGGAAAGATTAAACACTTTCGTTAAATTTAACGAATCTCAATTCATTTTAAGTAATATTTTATTTAACGCAACTAATACTCAAATTAGCAACTTTTCTTATTGTTTTAAGTCAATAAAAATTTATAACATTATTTTATCTGCGATGTTAAATACATTACGGAGCTTCGTAATTTTCCTTATCTATACAATTTTAGAACTTCTTTTATGAGGATTTATAGGGTATTACGTTTTGTGCTACTAGTTTCAGTACTGTTCAAGTGTTTTAATACAAATATAAGAATTTGTTAATATTTTTAATATGTAGTTTATTACTCTGATCCTTTCTATCAAAACAATTAGTGTACTTTTTAAATTTGGTTTTGTAGTGAGATGAATAGCAAAATTATGTTTGTGAAATTCTGTGTACACGTTTAATATACAATTTTGGGAAAGATGATGCAAATTAAGTAAATAATGTAAATTATTATTCAAATTATTCGGTTAACGTTGAGTAAAAAAGTATTTTTAAACAAATACAGTAAGCGTAGTTCCCACTGGCTGAAAGGGAATTCCGATTTAATTTAGGGATTTCGAAAACCTTTTCGTCCTTTTATAGGGAATTTGTTATATTCTTAGGGATTTTTCAGACTTCCAAAGGGAATTTGACTGTATTTCATTATTTTCTGATCGCGTCGGGTTTTCCGATCAGGGTCAACACAAAATAATTTATTTTAGCTTAACTGTTCAAAAATTAAAAAAAAGTGCTCACATACTCTGATAGAATATTTATATAGGAACTTAGAAAAAATAATCAGATTTTTAAAAGACGTTTTTTTTTGAGAAAAATGAATTTAAAAATCATCAAATTGAAAAATTCATATTTCCAATACTATTTACGTACCACTAATGAAATTAATATCTATAGTTGCTCTAAACTCTGACAATTGTTTTGAAAAAAATGGATTATCTTAAATACTTTAGGAGATATGCGATTTAGCTAGGTGAAGTACGCTAAGAAAAATAGATTTTAATTTGTGACGTCACTTTCATAGCCCTGATCTCGAAGAAAATTTTTTTTCGAGACTATAAAAAATGCGTTGATTCAAAGTAGTCCAAAATGTACCTGTATACTAAATATCATTCGATTCGAAGATGGTGAGGCGAAGAACCTTCCTGGATTTAAATGGATTCACCTGTATGTTTAAATATTCAATGATAATTTTGAGTTTATCGTTTCCTGGCAGAACAAATTCGATTCCTCCCTGGGTGCATTTCTCTTTTGGGTCAGAAAAACTTTCCTTGTGTGTATTACTTGACGTTGTCTGTGTTGTGTTTGGCGCAGCTCTTAGATTAACAATTTGAGGGTTGAGAGTTCGAAACTCGGTCCAGCCAAAGACAGTCGTTTACACGGGACTGGTGCACTACAAATCTGTCATGGCGTCACGTTGGCGTAGTGTGGAAGTTTGGAGTGCCAGCTCAGGTGTTCTTGTCATCGGACCGTGGTTCAACAAGGTGTCCTCGGATCTTTCCTTTCGGGTTTGAACCCGGACAGTCGCCAATAGCCAGTTGTGTTGATCCTGAGCTACGTTAATTAACTACCTACCTGTCCAACTATACCTATACCTGTCCCAACTATAAAAATATTAGGACTTATGGCATTTGGGTTGCTAGGACATTGCGCCCTTTGTGATAAGACAGCCAAGTGAAAGAGTGAGATCAAGACACTGCACATTTGGTTGGGTTTAATGGCAAAGGCCATATTTGGTCATGCTGTTCGAAACACAAGACAAACATCAAGTGAAGAACATAGACACACATAAGGAAAGCTTTACTGTGTGTGACAGAAAAGAGAAATACACCCAGGGAGGAATCGAATCTGTGCCGCTTCAAGTCGCAGGTTTCTAACGCAGTGGACATGCCTACTGAGCCACGTTTGCCTCATGCATATTTGGTTATTCGTAGATATTTGTCCCCATATTTGAGTCCTGGGCCTAATGATAAATATTAGAGTAATGGTAATTAATTAACATCACACTGGAGTAACATAACAGGCTATTGGCGAAAATCTGGGATCAATCCCAAAGGGAAAGAACTGTGAGGACAACACCATGTAATTTTGAATCACGGTCAGAAGACAAGGCAACACCTGTGAGCTGGCACCCCACTCTCCAAACTTCCACACCACGCCAACGTAAGGACATTTGAGGCCACAACAGATTTAACGTGCACCAGCACCCTTTGTACATGAGTCTTTGGTACCAAACATGAGAATTTCTTCAAGTAAAAAACGTTGCGAAAGAGAAAAAGAGAAAGGGATTAGGGAAGAGAATGAGATGAAAGTAGGAAAAGATCGCTTGGGTATCCCAGTAGCGTGACTCCAGTGTTTACTAAAGACAGTAAACTCCATGGGAAAAGAGATCCCTAGCATACCTCGGGGCCATTTAGGAACCACAATAGTGTATAAGCATGGGTAAAGATGTTAATAGTTAGTGTAAGGTTAATTAACGTAACATTAGAGCAACAAAATGGGCTGTTGGCGACAGTCCGGGATCAATCCCTTAGGGAAAGATCCAAGGAAGCCTCATAATTTTGAACCACGGTCAGATGACGAGAACACCTGGGTTAATATAAGGTTTGGAATACCTTTTGTAGCAGTCATTTGTCAATTTGGAGTAATCAAAGAAAACATCAACAATTCTGTTAATTTAAGCAAGCATGAGTTCCAGAATATTTATTTAACTATAATCGCCAGATTTCTGAGCAGATTCAAATTAAATTGATATAATTTTACCGATAGTAAGTATTTTTCATGTGTACAAAAAGAGTTAGGTAATTCTCAACTGGATATGGACAAGCTCTCCTATTTAAATAGCTAATTTCATTAATTCACTAATGATTTGGATAAATTCTCAGACGTTCCTGAAATCTTAAAAATAAGAATTTTGAGTTTAAGAAAATATAAACATCTGTTAACCTACTATACCACACCAGGGAAAATGGAATCTTCATGGAAATTCTTTTGGAAAATTCAAAGATAAATTAGAAAATGGAAATTTGGAGACCCGCCAAAGATTTTCATGAGTAAATTTAGTGAGTAAAGACTAACAGTCATTCTTTTATCACATAAAAGCAAATATGGACTGGTTGAGGAAAATGTATCTACTGGCCTCAGGGGGCAAGACATTCAGTCTTGAATATTAAAATAAGTACAAGCTTATTTTAAGCTTGTACTTATTTAATAAGCTTATTTTAATATTAACAAGAGTCTTGTTAATATTAATAAGCAAATGGATGCCTTACAAATTAGGCAATAATTTTAATGATACTAATCTGAGGAAGAAACACCTTTTTGATTGTCGTTTTATGAAAAAGGATATTTATTTTAGCCAAACTTATTGATTTAATATTAGCAAGTTATTACAAAATTGATATAAGATTTTATAACTGTTAAGATTTTTGAAATGATAATTATTACTAACTACCATGATTTACACTTTTTAATTAAAAGTTTGGCGTTTATCAATATTCCATTCTTTTCAATATAAGGATTTCTCATATCTCATTACCATCTTTTCCTGGTTCAAGACCTCTAGACTTTGGTTGATCGCTTCATTCAACCATGATCAACCTTGCTTTTAAGTACAAGAGAAAACTAATGCGTCAGGAGGGAGGGAACCTATGGAGAGGGCTATAGGGGCTTAAGCCCCTCCCAAACTATATATAAAGCAAAAAATATCCCTTTATCATTCATTGATTGCTTCTTTAAAATCATGTATTGATCTTGTTATTGATATTTTTCTCCTTACAGTCAGTATTTATTCATTGCTTTCAAAAGTTCATTTACGAAAGTGCTCCATCTTATTTTCTGAGGTTGGATAAAATAATGAAAATTTTAACTATGTTCATTAAAACTCTTAGCACTTTTTCTCTTCAATGTAGCTTCTGTTCGTCTTAGAGTAATCACTTTGAAATTAATCTCTAGGTAACACACTCCAAAACTAGTCTCTTGGTAACAGTCCAAAACTAGTCTCTAGGTAACATACTATAAAACTAGTCTAATACACTCCAAAACACTAAAAAACTAATATTTAGATAATATACTCTAAATCTAGTCTTTTGGGAACATACTCCAAATACTAGTCTCTAAGTAACATATGCTAAAATTAATCTCTAGATAACACTCCCCAATACCTAGTCTCTCTCTATTTAACATACTCCAAAACTAATGTATCCATAACATCCTATAAAACTAGTCTGATTATCACTCTAAAAATATTTTGTACTTCAAAAAGAAATTTTTAAAATCACCTCCTAAATAAAGAGCTTACAACAAAAATGTCCTCTTCAAATTGATATCATGAGTGTGCCCCTGGCTAGTTGTATTATATAGAGAAGAGATTTCATTTTTTACCTGTTTCAGTTTTTGGTCTTGTTGGAAAAGAATTTAAATTACTGTGTGAAATAAAAATTCTTTGTGTAATGCCACATTATTTCCTTATTGAAAGCCCTACCACCCTCTCGAGAATTTCTCAATTTCCTGGTGGGTCTGTCAGTCTGCACATAAGTAACATAAATGAATAAAACAAATTCTGTTCAAAATGAAAACACTTTAAAATATTTAATAAATTAAGTATTTGTTTTATTAAGATTCGTGTCCAATGGAGCAATAAAAATAAATGTAATGTACAATTTATATAACACTTATTCATTCTAAAAAATATTTAATCATCTCTTCAACAATTGTAAAAATGTATGGCCTTATCTAAAATATTTGCACAATATGGCTGACACAGTTGGCACGAGAATGGAGTTGATGATGGTCATGACCATATTTACAGAATGATTATCGAGTATTGCTCTTCCAGATATATGCTTCACTCCTATTCCTGGTCTTTCGACTACTTTGCCCGTTCGTGTGTCAAACCCTGAAAAGCCAAGACAGAAATCAACATACAGAAAGAAGAATCAAAGGCATTCAAGAGAAACTAAAAATTAATGAAATCTACATAACAAAATCAGGTCAGCCTCAGTCAAACCAATTGTAAAATAGCTTTAGAGGTATAAATTCTTAAAAATACTAACAAAGTCTTCTCATAGAGCTTATTTTATAAGTTTTTAGTTACCCTAGCAGCTACATCCTTGGTGTACTGTATATAGAAACAGGAAGTGTTTGGTGTTGCTTGAAACTTGGTTAAAATTTCACTCTTAACAGAAAAATACAATACGCAGTGCTGACACAGCCAAAGCATTTGTGAAATAGTTACATTAGCACGAAAAGTAACTGGTTGAATAGGATAATTTTTTGCCAATCACGAAAACAGGGCTGGACATAGAGATAAAATAAGTTGACACACAATTGAATAGAGGATTCTAATTTGTCTTGTTTCAGATGTTGAATCCGAATTTCTCTTCAATTAACGTCAGTACTAGTATATGACCAGCCCTGCTCTATTAGGAGAAAACACTTAAGTGTTATCCTAAATTCTGGACCTAATTTTAAGTATGTTTTACTTATTTTTTGTTAATTATCAAAAAACTTACAATTGGTAGTCATCCCACTAGACCTGTGCCAAATTCCAAATTTTACAATGTCATTTACAAAAAACTGAGTACGTGATTTAAAAATTCTATTATATCAATTTAAAAAGTGCACTAATCATACGATAGTATGATCTAGAGATAATTTTATTAAAACCTATATAAACCTAAAATATTCATTAAAGAACCTAAAACACAAGTTGAAAAACCTAATTTGAGATTTTAGAAAATTTATTCATGCAAAAAGATTATGCATGTTTATGTGTAGTCAAGACATTGGAGTATGTATATTTTCTTTGGCATAAAAATTACAAAAAGTTGTACTTTCTATTTTAGCAGTCCTGGTTCAATATAAAATTATAATATTTTTTTAACAGGACAACATACACACATGAGCCAGAAAACTGAGATGTTGTTTATCTTCAATAATGCTATTACTCATCCCCATACAAATCTATCATAAGTGCGTATAAATGCAGATATGTTCACAATTTTCCATAACATAATTTGTATACAAGACAGCAGTAGATCACAATTTTAAGCGATTCCGAAACAAGTTTAAGAAAGGTGCTAGTGAAATTGGTGTTTCCGTTTTCAAAATCAACTAGGAAAGAATACATCACTACTATGATTTATGAAAACATGTGGATGATCAGATTGTTGCATTTGACTACCAACACTAATGCAATAATGGAAACAGTAAGCCAAATTTATTGCTGGATCACAAGAAATAGCAGCATTTAGATAAAAAGTGTAACATTTTCTCTAGGAGGCAAATCGCAGCTACCCACTTGTGGTTAATTGCTATGCACTCATTCGTCAAATGGTAAATGTCGATTTGTGTGATGCACTTAATCTTGATTCAAGATGCTCAGCAAAAATTCTTATAAAAATTAAAATTAATGTAGATAAAATTAAAGTCCAATATTATCTATGATCTCAGCTCCAAGAAAAAAATGTGATAACATTTAGCTTTTGAATTATGGTTTCAGATCAAATGATAATTATTTCAGAAATAATAGAGAAAGTAATGTGGTAAATACTTTTTATTGTTGTTGTGAACTAGCAGCAATTTGGCGGTTTGGCGAATTTCTCACATCACCAAGAGAACGTGCCCAATGCATTTTATATTGAACAGAGAATTTCCTTGTTCCCTCTCATAGTATAGTTCATAGCGAATTTCCTTGTTGTATCAAACTCATGATCTGGTCCATAGCTAACTTTCGTTTTACTAATTGAACCATTAGTTCATGCAAGCTAATTGTAGTCGTAGAAAAATAAATAAACCACCCCTCTTCATTCGAGCAATTTTAACAGATGAGAAAATTCAAAGATGGTGTTCGACAGGAACTATCGTCTTCTATAAATTCAAATGCAAAAAATTTACATAAGGGGCCGTCTTCATATTAAATTGAGCTCCATCTTCATATTTTCCAATGGAAACCTCCTATTTCGACATCAAAACATGGTGTTTCCATTAGAAATTTTGTTGTTTGTGCAAAATTTGATATGAAGACAATCCCCTTATACACTTTTTTTTGCAATTGAACTTGTAGAGAACGTTATTCCCTATTTAATATCTTTGAATTTGCTCTATGAATAGTGCTCGAAATAAAGGGAGTGACTCGTTTTTTCCCCACTACCGTACCAGCTCATTATTAGAGCATCTTTATTAAGTTTTCTAAATAAATAGAAAAACCAATTTGGTTTTGTGACCCTTAAATACAATTGCCCATAAACAAATATTTTTGGACAAAACAAGAATAAGATATGATTTCATTGAGTAGTTACTATAAACAGTGCCAAAATCTTCACGTCATATGTGTTGTAACAGTAACGGCAAGTGTTAATTATAACTGTAACTGTTAAGAAACTATCTATACCAGAATGAATGCATTGTAGTAGCAGTCTTGTTTTATACTTTTGTGTGTTGGCTGTGAGCCAGGTTTTTAATTCTGATGTCTTTTATATCTAAAATAAACTATTATATTCTTGAAAGAATGTTATTACTACAAATAATACATCCACATTTAACACTTCCAAGTTGTAATAAATAAGAATTTTTATTCCCCAATGCCTTGATGATTCTAATTGAAATAATTTGATATTAACAGTACTAGTGATAATACTAACAGTTTGTGATAATTGAAAAAAAAATTTCCACTCTTACCTGAGTACTGCAATGTAGCACCTATCAGAGAATCAACTAAGGATCCAATGAGTCCACTAAAAGTTCCAATGAATATCAAAAGGAAGGCTTGTTGAAACAAATGCACTTGTTCAACACTTAAAAGAAGGGCAAGCAAATACGAGAATCCCACAACTGCTCCCCCTAAGGCACTATAAAACAATCCAGTTCGCGTTAAACCACCATTGGTACCTGCAAATTGGAGATATTAGTTCAGTGCATATAATCGATTGCATTGTAAGACAAACACAAAATGCAGAAACCACTGATTTCACTTTAAAATGGTACAAACCAGGTAGATATATTGAAATGAGATGAAAATGTTCTAAATATAAATATTATACATAACTTATAGATAAGAAAAAATTTGATGTTTTCTTTTGTCAGAAGATATTTTAACATATTTTGAATGAATTATGGGACAATTTTTGACAAGATTGTCTTTAAAATTCACTCTTTTAAAAAGATAAGTGAGTAAAATCTGATCCAAAAAATTTGCAGTGAAATTATGCACTTTTAAGGTGAGAATTTTTAATATATCAAACAAAAAAGAATGTATCAATGAAAATAACTGATGATAAATGATGGAATTTGGATGATAAATCCAAAGATTGCAAAATAAAAAATATGTTAAGAGTATTGCTTCAACACAACATTCACAAATTTTTGTTAGTTTACATATTCATTTTGACAACCTAATCACATTAAGGATTTTTGAGAATACTAAATATTTGAATTAAAGCTGATGCAACACAACTTTACTATCCGAGTCTGGCTATTTCCTGATTTCTGTGTATTCATATTAAATACATTAAGCATATTTATTATACATTTTACATTAGTTAAGTGTTTTATTACCACTTAACAGGCAGAATCTTAGCTTTTTAAAGGAAAAATCACTTTTATCAATGTTATCCCATTACGCATATAAATTTAATTTGACATCAGCATGTTATTATGATAGTAGTAATTATTAATGATGCAATTTAAATCATCATCAAAACAACTTTCTAAGCAATTTAAAAGTCATACTACAAGACTGCTAAATGTCAAGACTATATCACTAATTTTATCATGTCTGCAGTGCAATGAATCACTACTTTTGATTTCATTTCCTTATATAAAATTTAAAGAAAGTTGTTTGCATGTTAATATCCACTTCATGCTAATTAGAGTTTGTAATTTACTGGCATTCTTAACATCATTTAATTACTGACAGAAATTCTCAACACTGGTTTTTAGTTCTACTTTCTCCTCAGCATGATTAGGTATATAATCATAGGACTTAAACTGTATTACAATATTCAATGAAACAATTTCATAATTTATGGAAAATACTTTCTTCCATATAGACAAAATGCATGTAGCATAATGATCTCAAGTTCAGGTCGAGAGGCAGTTTCAAACTTAAATCACAGGTTAAGGCATGGTACTGTAAACAAAGCCTATAAGGAATTTTCCAATGCAACAGAAAATACATTTACAATCCGACAAATTTATTTAAAACGGTGGGTAGGTAGTTGAATAAATGTCGCACTGGAGCAACACAACTGACTATTGGTGATGATCCAGGATCAATCCCGAAGCGAAAGATCTGAGGACAAGACTAATTTTGAACCAGTCAGATGATGAAGTCAATACCTGAGCTATCACCCACTTTCCAAACCTCCACACCAATGTGAGGACATTTGAGGCCACGACAGTTTTAACATGCACCAGCCTCCATACACAATGGTCTTTGATTGGATCAAGATACAAACTATTCAAAATGGATCCAGGAAAAGAAGGATCCATGTGTAACAGTGGTGTGATTTGTTTTCAAATGATGGGACATTTATAAATTACTTTTGTTTAATATCTAAAAAATGTAGATGGAGGATTGCATTATGGTGCCAAGTCTGCAATCTATACCTTCAGGAGGTTAATTAATCCTCCCGGTGGTTATTGAGATGAGCTATCCCATCAATAGAAGAAAACTGACTAGATCCTGATGAATGAGATATCTTGATGTTAGAAGGAAAATGACCAGATTTTGATCTCGCCATCATTAAAAAATCAGCAAAATCTCAATGGACAAAATATCTCACCAAAACCATTTGGAGAGTTAATTTTTTAAAAAAGCCTATTTTTCCAATCACTGGTCTGATGTGAAGCTTGTCTCACAATGTTGCAACATGACAAGACTTTTTCCTGAGAAGCCTTTCGAAGTTGATCCACACAATTGCTAGAGGTCTGGTGTTTATATCTTCTCGTGGCACACATGCCACTGTGCTTTGAGATGGTTAAGTTCAGCAGGAGGCGATAGCAGATGTTCATGTGATCGTTTCAAGCGTAGAACATTAAAAACTTTAAAGGACTTTCTACATTTTTCATTTGACATGTCAGGAGCCATATGTAAGTTTCTTTTATTAAATTATTTTTGGTATAAATTAGCTGTTCTTTATTCCCTTCAAAAGTAGCTATAGGAAACAAATTCCAAGGATAAGAAGCAGATAAAAAAAGATGGGTAGTTTTTTAATGTTGATCTGCTATACACAATATAAGATAACCTGTTTTGTGGATGTAAACATTTCTTTACAAATACTTGTTCAACCTTAGAACGAACACTTTTACACACAACTTGAAAAACAGATAGGATAAGTCCAAATTCTTCCACTAATTTCATGAGCAACACAATAGGCTATTACCGAAGGTCAAAGATCAATTCTGTAGAAAAATTTCGAGGACAAAGCATCGTAATTTTGAATCATGGTAAGATGAAGGATAAAACAAGAAAACAGTAAGCACTAGGATACTTTTATTATGAAAACATGTATTTCTTCTAAGAAAATGGTTGGTTTCGAGTTTTATGTCACAAGGGTCATATTTGGTCACACTGATTCAAACACAAGACAACAACGAGGGACGAAAAAAAGCAAAAGGATAGGCGAGGGTAAAACAGAAGAGTACATGACTCAGGCACCTCAGGGTTGTGATACCTGTACACACCTAAAGACGTGCCTCTGAGGGATATACCTAATGGCAAAAATTGCTTTTCAGATTAGATTTCTTGCTGTATTATGTCCCATAACATTTTTCATTACTGCCATCATCCTGAAATACATCTTAAAAATAAAGCTAAAATAATAAAATATTAAGATTAAGGCCTCCTGTGTACTGGTGATTTTGTGGAGAAACTGTTTAGTAACGAAAATGAAACATTGTTTTCAATGTACTTGCGCATTGGTGATTATTTAGTTGAGGTAACTAAATAAACACAACCCTTTCTATTTCGAGGATGATGAAATTGTTTTAGTATCGCATCTGTAGGAATAGAACGCACATGTTCAGGCCTGTTCGCGAGCACTGGTGATTATTAGTAGTAGACTACTTGCCTATGAGTGAACATCGTATCATTTCCCTGCCTCCCCTTTCTTATTGTAAACAATAAACATCATGTCGATGAACATTGAATTTTTTATTAGTGAAATTGAAAAAAAGACCACCATTATATGATTACAAGATGAAGGAATATTCCGATTGGAAGTTTGTGAGAACGTCGTAGAGTTCGGAGTAATCTTGAAGCTGCTGAACAGGAGTCTCTTCTGGTATAGCCAATAGAAATGATGTATTATGATATGAAATATGTGGTCCAAGTTGTATCAACAGGCTTTCAAAGCTGTTAACTCATCCGGAAATAATTAAAAAATTTGTCTGGATACGTTTCCAAGGTCTCAAACAATTTGTAAAACTGACCAGTAATAAGTCTTTCACTCAATATTGGATGTACCCCAAATCGTTTGTTTCTTTATTTACTTTTTAGTCTTAGATGCAGTTTGAAATTCATTTTAAGACTGAGCTGTGTGGCAACTATTTTAGTCACCTAATGCGTGCTTACGAGGAGTACAAGACGCTTTTTAGTATCGGAACTATTTAATCACCAAACAAAAATGTTGCCAGTGCACAGGAAGCCTAACAAATGTTTTGGCAATGGTAATTCTGGTGATGGTTCTAATCTACAAACTAGTAACTGATTAGTTCTTAAACCCTAATGCCAATCTAATTCTGAATAGCTCTTCTGTTTCCACTCCTTTGGATATTTGTTTTTGCAAGATATTCAGGAGTGGATTTCAATGTTAATAACATTAGCACATCTTTACCTTTACATGGGATTTGGAGAAAGTCAACTAGGCAGTAGCCCAGATAGAAAAAAAATTCTTTGCTCATAATTATGGTCTAATTATAGCCTTTGTGTAGCATAAAATAAAAAACAGTGCACAAAATCTTCATGTTTATATTGGCCATTAGTATGAGTTTTACAATAATAGCTAGTCACAGTTTTGGATCATAATTTCTTTGTCATAACTTCCAAGTATTCACTTGACTACAATTCACAATATTTCAGCAATGATTTAGAAAAAAGAAATATTAAATTTAAACTTAAGGTGTTTTTATACACCGGCAAAACCAGAGCCACTATCAGTTCCTTCTGTTCACATCTTTCACACACAGGCATTGACAGTGCTGGTAATTTGTTTTTGGCTGTGTTGATAGAAAGATATTTGCTGCTGTCAATAGATGTTATTTTCTTGGGATAACTTAGGAGAAAGTTTTGCTGACAACAAATGTCTAGTGTAGATCAGGGTTCTCCAAACTACGGCCCGCGGGCCAGTGTCCGGCCAGCGGAAACCCGCTGATGCAGCATGCAATATATACATATGTATGTGTTGTTAGCCCGTGACTTCCAGGATTTTTCAATCTGGCCCTCAAGTGAAAAAGTTTGCAGACCACTGGTGTAGATGAAGGAGGACGTTATACCATCACATTGGAACAACAAACATAAAGGGCTATTGGCGACAGTCTGGGATCAATCCCGAAAGAAAAGATCTTGTAATTTTGAACCAATCAGATGACGAGGTCAACATTTGAGCTGGCACCCCACTCTTCAAACTTCCACACCACGCCAATGTGGACATTTTAAGCCATGACACATATAAATTTCACCAGCCCTCACGTACACAACAGGGTTTAATAGGATCGAGTTTAGAACTCGCAACCCTCCGGTTCCTAATCCGCTACTCTACCGAAGGTGATACAGCAGTCCATTATTTTTTTGAGATATTGTAATTTAGGAGGAAGTTTCAAAGAGGCAAAAACGAATGACAATACTGGTACATTCATTCCCTTTCGATCAAGAAGGCAATTTTTACATGAAATTTGAAAAACTTAGATCAGTATGAATTCAACTAATTTCATGAGTACAAATATATTTGATTTTCTGATGAATCAATAATAACATAGTATTAAGGACCAGGATACTGTAATGAAAACATATACTCATTCTAAGCATTGGTTTGTTGGAGTTTTGTGGTTTTATGATACAAGGGCTATATTTGGCCAGGCTATGCCAAACACCAGACAACACGTAAAAAATGTCAAAAGGGAAAAATAGAGGGATTGGGGAATAGAAGAGATGAAAGAGAAAGATCACTTGAGTATCCCGGGTGCACAACTCCTGTGTTCACTAAAGACAATAAATCCCATGGGAAAAGAAAAGACCACTAGAGTACCTCGAGTCTGAAGCCCGTACACACCTAAAGGAGATATGCCCCTAAGGGCTCCTTTCAAGGTAATGGTCGCAATAACAATAAGTTAAGTGATTAGTTTTATTTAGTACAATAAAAAAATTTGCCTAGATAAAACAAGAAATGCATCGATCACTACAATGACAGGACTACTTAAAAGTAAATATAAACAAACAAGTAACAGGAAATGGCAGGTGCAATGTCACCAATGAGAACATTCCAGCATCCCATTTGTTGAGTTCAATGTCAGCTACATTTGCCAACGGTCAAAGTGAGCTATGTGTGAAAGTTTTCATTTGATAATTTGTGTCTCCAGCCAATGACGGCACTGGCTTTGACAACGTGTGTGAAAATGGCCTTGTTCAATCACATTATCTACATTAGAATCAGAATACCAACCTACTGGAACCTTTCTGAAGGAAGTGATGAGAACTGGCTCATCTTGAGTCATCACTGTCCCAATCTCCGATGCCCAGGTATCGCCATTGGCACCAGCCAAGGCAGAGAGAGCGGCAGCGGCTAGCCATGAGCGGAGGTAGTTGTTTTCGAAATCTAAAGCTACTTCCCCTGGACCACCGCACAGCAAGAAGAGGAGTGCGATTTCTGTGGAAGTTCCAGCATTGCACAAAGCCTGAAGCCAGCTTCGTTGTCCACCTAAATGGAAATGAAAATTTGTTTAAAAGGATCAATCCCAAAGGTGAGATCCGAGAACACCTCACAATTTTGAACCAGTCAGATGATCTGAGATACATCTCCGCTGGCACCCCACTCTCTAAAACTCCACACCGCCCCAATAGGAGGGCATTTGAGGCCACAGCAGCAGATTTAATGTGCACCAGCCTCCGTAAATAAGACAGTCTTTGGTTGGATTGAGTCTCAAACTGAAACCTCCAGTTGCTAATCCTCCACTCTTAAAACTGGGCTACATAGCCCCCTGTGGAGCAAGAAATGAAACGAAGGTGTGTGTCCAAACATTATTTATTGGGCAACAAATCACGCCACTACAGATTGATTGGAATCATACATGATTAGCACAGAGAGATGGTATAAATACCAAGTACTTCTTTATGCTCAGATTGAAAGCGTAATATATGTCCAATTGGAGATGCAGCTGCCTCACCATGGCGTTGACATCAATGAACACTTTGATTACTTGTCAGATTATCTAGTAAGTTCCGGTCTGATGTCACATCAGCGATAGAAATTAGTGGTGAGTAGCGAAATGAGTTACCAGCTTTTGTAGTAAGCTTTGTATTCGGTACACTTGGTTTAGTTGGTCTTGGATTCCTGCTGCCCCGATCTACACTGCAGACGTCTGATTAGTTGCTTCTGCAAACCGGTCAATGGGGTTATGCTGCACGACAACGACGGGTGCACAAGAAGTCAATGGCTGCTGTTATGAAACTGCTTTATTCGATTTTGTAGCTTTTGGTGCTGAATTCTCTGGAGTGCACTTTCACTCATTCAATACAACTGAGACACTGACATCAACACTGACACACACATATGTGGTTCAAATTTAGTGACATCTAAAAAAGCATGACAAGTCAATAACAAGCCAAAGTGGGACATTTTTGCAATACTTACACCTCTCTAAGGCTCAACCAGCAGCAGCAATTATGTTTCATTTGATTCTGTTTTTTAAATCTATCCAACGATATCTGTCTTTTCATTTGTGAGTAATAGCAGCAAGAAAGAGTTGCACTTTTCATGACACTCAATTCCCATGTTACTTCCGCATGAGGAGAAAAACAAATTCTATGTCAAAAAGAAACTATGGAGTTGAAATGAAATTGCCCATTATATTTAAACATAAAGCAACATATGCAGTGTCCTGTGTCTATGATAAGATCATGAATAAAATACAAAGTGGGAGTTGGTAATGTCTATTTTGTAATAATCTTTTTCAATTTACACGACTAATTCACTATGTTAACATTTATTACACATCAAAATCAATGTTCAATCACCTTTAGTTAGGAGCAATGAAATTGAAAACAAAAGTATACATACTAGAGCAATACAGTTTTGAAAAACCCTGAGATAATAGAAAGACCATGAGTGTACAAAAGTATGTGGTCATAAAATATTATGGAACGTTTTGTGTTACCTTTCGCTGTCAAGTAAATGTGAGGTGAAGAAAAGGCCGATTGGCACCATGATGGATGGTTGGTTTTGCAGTTTTATGGCGCAAGGCCATATTTGGCCATGCTGCGCCAGACACAAGACATACAATATCAAGTAATAATAGACATATACATGCATGAAAGTTTACAGACACAGAAGAGAGAAATACACTCAGGGAGGAATGTAACTGACAGGAATCAAACCTGTGCCACCTATAACTCTAAGGTTGCTAGCACAGTGGATATACCCACTGAGCCATGATGACTCCCCATGATAGTAGAAGCAGTGCCTATTATCACATGATTTGCATTGCAATTCAACTCTTCACTGTATCATCTGGAATTCGTCATAAGTGCCTTGTTTGAAACTGCATGGTCATAATCAGGTTGACTGTTATAGCAGAGTATGCTTAGACAGAGCAACTTCAGTATACCAAAGGAATACTTCATGGTTGAGAGCTGATGCATTGCAATACATGCTATTTTAAAAGTTAATTATCCAGGTATTGGGTAAGTTCACCTCAGTATAAAGAGATTAAGAAATATGGAAAGCTGATGAATTTTTCTGATGATTGCTAAACATATCTGCCAATATTTATGGCTATTAAACATTACATTCAGAAAAGGTTTCTGGAGATGTCTGTCTTTGCTCCTCCAGTTCCTTCTTCCAATCGAATTGCCATGTTAAATAAGTATTCCATAAGTATTGTATACAATACTTATACTTATTCCATAAGTATAAGTATTGTTAAGTAAGTCTACAGACAAGTGTAAGCATATTTTACCTGTGTGTTTAAAGAAACTGATTTACACTCACTGAACTAGTTTCAGGATGTATTTTGATTGTTTTTTATTGAAAAATTTCTCATTTTTTTACCACCAAAAATTTTCAAAAAGAATTGACAGGAAGAGAAATATTTTCAAAACACTACTTGAGTGGAGAAAGCCCATAGCTTGAGCTCCATAGTTGGTTGGGGTTTTATGGTGCTAGGACCATACTTGGCCAAGCTGCACTACACACAAGACAATGCCATGAAAAGGGGGAAATAGATTGGGGAATAGGATAATGCGATGAAAGCAGAAAAAGATCCTTTAGGTATCCAGGGAGATTGACACCCGTGTTTATTACAGATAGTAAACCTCATGGGTTTGTTAGTTGTTTTGAGGTTTTATGGCACAAGGGCCATATTTTATCCAGCTGAGCCAAACACAAAGCAATGTCAAATAAAAAATGTGGTGAAGTGAAAAAGGAATTGGGGAATTGAGTAGTGGATGAAAGCAGAAAAAGATCGCTAGGCTATCCAGGGAGCACAACCCCGTGTCTACTGAAGACAGTAAACCCCATGGGATAAAAAGATCATTAGAGTGCCTCGGGTCCGTGTCCATATACACCTAAAGGAGATGTGCCCATGAGGGCGTAATCCAAATGGAAAAAGAAAATATCACTTGAGTACATTGGGTTCATGAAGCCATACACACCCAAAGGAGATGTGCCCCTGAGGGCAAAGAGTTCCATAGGCTTTCCTCTGAATATGTCCCTAATGGCTATATCCATGACATACAACTTCTATATTAAATGATTTCCTTTCTGTACACAAGAAATCTTGAGGCAGATATTAATTTATTAGGCATTGTTGGAGTCTCCTCATTGCCATTTCAAGCGATAATGAGTCAATCTTAGCACTGCTTAAGAATTGTATTATGTTTTGTATTTTATCTATTTTTTAGAAGATATTGTTTGTTGAGTGTAATGAAACCATCTGTCCCTCATGCTCATTTATTTGATGGTATAGTCCATATCTTGTAATCAGAACTATGGTGCTCACAATTGCCATACAAACTACACATAGTGCATATGTTACCAGCAATGTATGAAAAACAGGCATTGTATAGAATGTCTAGGCAATATATAGAATGCCTGTCGTTTTTGAGCAAAGTATGAAATATACGAATTATTTTAATATTATATACTTTCCCTAGGCATTGTATGCAATATTTAGGCATTATACAGAATGACGAATGCTATTTAGGCAAAGTATTAAGAGATTTTCGGTTGGAAAACACTGTTTTTTGCAGCATTGGCTCGCACTTTAGACAATTCATCGTAGAATCATCATTGCATGTCAACATGCGATGATTCCTTCTTGGACACTACACCTTGCTCTTCCATTTTCATACAGCACAGTATGGGCTAGAGTCTTTGCTGAACATATTCAAAGTAGAGTATTTCGTCACTTCTGAACAAAGTCTGAAATGCAAATGGGGAATTCTCCGTCTGAGGCGAGCGTCGAAAGTCACATGCCTTGTCACTTGACATTAGAAACGTCATTAGAGGGAGTATTTTATACTTTACATGGTTGTCTTTTGGCGCTGCATAGAATGCCTAGGAAATGTGTGAAATAGTAATCTTTTCATACTTTGCCCCAAAACGCCAGGCATTCTATACAATGCCTGCCTTGCATACTTTGTCAGTAACATATATATTAATTAAACTAAATAAAACTAGTCCATACTGATTGACATGTTAAATGTCTCTGAATCACAAAGACAGGCAGAATTCATTTAGATTTTTATATTACATAATTTTTTATTAATGAAATTATGAAATTGAAAAACTACATTTTATAATCGTTTCATTCAGACAAAAGGACATAATGATAAATAATGCTGTGAAATATCAGACTTGTATACATTCATATATTAACATTACAGGGTGCAGAAATCGTAATTATTTATACATTGCCCAAATGACAACAAACTGATGCAAACAAATACATCAACCACTAGAGTTCAATTACCATTTTCAACATGCTTGATTTGAGCTAGGGAGCTACAAAATATTAGAAATATAGAATGAGATATTGTCATTCTAATTAAACTCTTTAGTAGTTTGACAAACGGACAACGAGGTGAAGACAGGGAAAATAAGTGAAAATAAGCTTAGGCATAAGTGGTGAATCTTTTCAACAAGTAAATATGCTGCTATTGAACAGACATTTAAGAGCTCTAAAACATGATGGTGGGGGTTTTATTGGAAATATGAATTAAAAGCCAGAAAAAGTGCTCTGCATCCTTTAACCTTTATGATCTCTTTTATTCATTCAGAGTATGAAATGCAAGTACTCAAAATACAAGAGATATTACAAGCAATAATATAAGATATAAATGGTTTGATCAGTGTAGAATAGATTGTAATCACTTAAATGTGATTAGATTTAATTCTTTTGCTTTTTTCATAAATGCTTAGACTTTCTTGCCATTTTAGTAAATGGATGTGCACACACAAATGTCAATGAAGGACAGTGGTGCTTAAAATTGGAATTCAGGTAATTAGGCTTTTACTTAGGTTAGTTGAGTTTAAAAGTGCAAGGGCTATATTTGACCATGCTGTGTTCAATACAAGACAGGCAACATCAAGTAATGGGCATGCACACACAAGGAAAGTTTTACTGACACAAGAGATAAATACACCCAGGGAGGAATTGAACCTGACGGGAATCAAACCTGTGCCGCCTACAACTTGCAGTGGGCAAACCCACTGAGTTAAAAGGCCCCCTTTGGTTTTAGGAGTGTTATTATATTGGTAACTTTTAAAGGTTGAAGGATGCTAGCAGACAGCTTGATTAGAATGAAGTAATCTTTTGTGAATTTCAGTGACTTTTCAATCTTGTCTCTTAATTCAATAGCTTATTAGGTTTGAATTGTTATTTTGTCAAAACAGAAATTGAATTTAATTTAGAAATGTAACTTGATGCAAAAAATGAAGCATTTTAAATAGATGTTTTAAAAAAGAGTACATAAAACATTACAGCAAACACATCACTTAAGAAATCAAATCTTTGATTCCATTTCATTTTTTAAGAAATATTTTACACTTGCTGAATATCAGAAGATATTCTCAACAAGAAAAAAAATGTAAACATTTATTTCAAGAGATATAAGGAGTAAGATTGGTATTAATGTTTCATTTGTAAAGAAAGTATGTAACATTAGTAGGTTAAAATTAAATACTACAAGAAAAGCTGATCAAAATTTCAAAGATAAATCTGAAGTGAATGGTAAGAAAGGGTTGAATTACATTTAAAATAGTAGTGTGAGGTGGTCTTAAGAGAAATTCTAGTGTACAAAACAACTTATTTACAAAGCAGTAAAAGAAATAAACGACAAAACTAAATCTCACTCCGAGAAAGATTTCTTCAAGAGTGCAAACACTTAGAATACCTTCTTTAAATTCTGTTTCTAGTTTCCTTTTCTTTTCTGAATGGAAGCGAGTCACTTTGGATGATGTGTAGAAAAATGCAAAAAGGCAAGCTAGGAAGCAGTAGCTGCTAAACGAATGGATTAAGCCAATAAAAAAACCTGAAAAGAATTTAATGTTTTAGAGAATGAATGACGTCTTAAGTCTTTTAGATTAAGTAAAAACATCACTACATTAAATATTACAGTAACCTCTTCATATTTTGTGCTTCATGGGGCTCTTACACATACACATTATCTTGGCAACAAAGACGTCCTTGGCACTATGTAGTTTAATTTTCTTTTTAAATAAGGTTTAATTTTTTTAAATAAAAATAATTTGTGACTGGAAACGTGATAAGTAATTATCAAAAGACAATCTAAGAATGCATCCTTGATTATTTTGTTGAAATGCTTTGTGTCAATACATACAAAACATCCATTCTGAACACCAAAGTAGCAGAGAAAAAGCAAGGAATGCATAAATAAATGCAAATGGAGCCAAGGATTTCCTTTTCGTCACCAAGAAAACGTGAATCGAAATGTAACCAGTTTATGCAACAGTGTGAGAAGTGTATTGAAAAAGAGGGCGATTATGTAGAAAAATGACAATTTGTATCTCCAATTGAATTACATATCTCGAAATACTAAATTTGCTGTTACTTTCGACACACGAGCCAACCCAGGTCGTTTGAACCTTTTCGTTGGATTTTGGCTTATGACCTGGGTAGTGCATTCTAAGCGGTTCAGTCAGTTTTGTTCCCTGTAAGGAAGAGAAAATGAACCTGGGTTATGCTGCTCAAGTTGTCCTGTATGTCATCTACTTATAAAATCAGTACATTGGCAAAGTGGATCTATATGTAAAACACGGATGTCCAACCATCATGTGCGATTTTATGGTATGCAAATAGTACTTTACAATTTTGCAAATACATTTTTGTGTAAATAAAAGAAAGCATTATTAGTTAACAAAAATTTTCCTTTTAAAAATGAATATTTTCCAAAGGAAAATCCCCAAAGATGAATCTGAATTTCTGGTATCATTGGATTTCATTTTGTACACAGAGTAACATGTATTTTTGTATTTATCAATGAGCTACTTTGAAATGGATTGTAGGTTAGATATTTAGGAAAGTTGGAAAAACAATGCTCTTCAATTCATTTTTGATTGAAAAGTGTCATGAACATGTTTTAAACCATTTTTAACCATTAAACCCAACAAAAACTTTCCAAGATTTATCAAATTGTTCTTTGTGTACAAATCTGATAACATAAAAGAAAGCTTTACCTCCTACAGCACCTGTCCAATCTACACTTTTTCGTTTCAGACCCCAGGCTGCAACCATTAATGAGACAATAATTGAGAATATACATCTCCAGAAATGAGTATCTTCACAAAAACCTATAGAAATCAAAAGAAAAATTGACATTAAAGTTTTATTTACCTGAAAAAAATTAGATTTTTATCAGACTAAATTTAGAAAGCATATTGAAACCTCGAGTTTATTTCTACAATGATCTTGGATCCAGAAACGATACTAGACAACACACACTATAGTGGAAACAGTTTATTTTTGACCTGTCTCTTAATTTTATGCAGAGACATAACTAGGCTAGTTTCCACCCGGGGCAAGAACTTGCCTTGGCGCCCCTCCACCGACCAACCAAACCAAAACCCTCCCCGACAACACCTGATATCGCCCCATCACACAATAATTCCACTTGTCCAAATTTTTTTTATTCAACTTAGATGGCAAATGCTTGATTTCAAAGGTAAATAGATTAATTTGCAGTAATTTCATTTTTAGTACAAGATAAAATACCTAATTAATTCTAAGATATGTCATTTACAAATAATCTAAGAGTAGCATGTTTGGTGTATTCTTTCACACTTATAATTGCTGCAAATGAAATGAAAAGGTTTTATCAAATGATAGCGGGATATGTTTGGGCTGAATCAAAATCAACAGACTGTTGCTTTAGAATAGGAGATTTATGATAAATACAGAGGCTGTTTGGACATTTTTTGAATGATTTTGATGAGTTGCAAAAGTATTGTATGCTACGAAATAGTTTTATTTTCGCAGCAGTTAAATAGTTAAAGTATAATTTATTGTCAAACTCAAGAGTTTTGTTTACTTTCAAAATGGAGCTTTTAAATAAGTAATGGATGGTAGGCTATGTGTTTCCGTTTCTATGGGAGTGTTCTAAATAGTATATACAAAAATGAGCAGCCAAGCTCTACGCATTTTACATTGCGTTCTGAGATCTTATTCAAGTTCTAGTAATGATTACGCAAGCAATCGTATATGGCGGAAAAAGAAGTTATGGCGCCTAGCTTCAACCGCATAATAAACAAATCGTTTGAAAGCAGAACTATGGGGCCTATCTTTAAGCGTTGTTTATATCTTTACCATAATTTATAGCTTATACAATATTTTCAATACTTATGTTTCCGCTCTTTCCGAAGAGAATTATGCTTATTCAATTATTCAAAAATGCTGCAATGATTTTCGATATCTAAAGGTACGATAAGTCATATTTTTAATGAGAAAGAAAAAATGGAAAAATACTTCCAAATACATATCCAAAAAAGAAAAGAATTTCTGAGAATATTTGTAAGGTAAAATCTTTAATTTTAAAAGAGGATCCGCCAAGTCAAAGGACTATTACAAAGACATAAAAATGTTCAGTTTCAACTGTAAATAAAATAATTAACAGTGATTTGAATCTTAAAAAGGCCAAAAAATACAATGTTCATCGTCTATCTCCACAACATATTGCAGAACGCAGAACTCGCTGCAGAATTCTTTATGAGAAGCATTTAGCTGGAAAAATGTTGTGACAATAGACAAGGCGTGGGTGTATTTAAATGATTGCAATAAAAAAGAACAATTTATTATCATAAAAGAGAAGAAAAATCTTAAAACGTGGTTCAACTTGGTAACTTTAACGTGAGAACTTTCTCTAAGAGATTTATGATTGTTGACCATTTTGCATATAATGGAAAATTAAAAGTATAAAGGGGGGGGGAATGTGTGAAAATCAACTCCCACATATTATCAAGACCATATTTTATCCCCAATATTCAAAAAAGAAATACCATATCTACCCACAGTGCCAACAATCAATAGAACTGCATCAGGATAACGGAAGCAGCCACACATCTAAATCCACTATTAAATTCTTGGAAAAAATGGAACAAGAAACTGGTATCAAGTCAATACGCTTTACTGATATTCCTGCTAAATCTCCAGATGTCTCACCCATGGACTTTTAAAAAGAGTATTATCGAAACGTCGACCGAAAACCATTCAAGGATTTTGGAAAACTAAAACAAGAATTAGGAATAACAGATTTTACTCAAGTTATTATCTCGAGTATTATACTTAGACACAATCTCTTAATCTATTGACAAAATGTGAAAAAATTAATCTAAACACAGAAAGCTTGAACTAAAACTTAACTTTACGGGCTTTTTCAGTTGCAAACATTTTTATAATGTCCTCAAAAGATAGCTTTGAAGCTAACTTGTGCTCTATTGATATGATGCTTAGGTTGGTTAGTCACTGTATGTGTGCGTGTCCTGTTAAGTTTCTGAGGTAATTTTTTATGATCTTTAGTTTGCTGAAACTCCTTTCATTTGAGGCGACTAAGACGGGTATTGTGAGGAAAATTCTCAATGCTGTCGTAACGTTGGTGGACGCGTTTTCAAGTCCGTTCTTGTATATTAACGTCAGAAGACCTGATGGTGTAGCCGTTTTCATATTAGGGCTTAAATCCAAGGCATGATACTTAAAATTCTCCACTTCTATTGCCAGCTCGTCCCTGTCTAAGTCTTCTTTATATGTGGTAGCTAACTCAAGTGCCTGGTTATTTAATTCTTCTCCATTCGTTGTTTCAAACCAAGCTCCCGATCTATTATTTGTATAATCAATAATCTGAACTTTTTTCTTCTGAGAATTCATAGCTTTCAACTTCGCTCTTCTCATCAAACATCCGCTTCTTCGTGCTCCTACTTCTTTAAAATGAGGATCTTGGTTAAGCTTTCCTGTTATTTCTTCATACATTCTGCATTTAACTTCTTTTATAGTTTTTGTAGTCTACTAATAAGTCCTCTTCATTTTTTATCATAAGTAAATATCTATAGTAAAAAAATACTCGGCCAATTTAGCGCCCCCCGAAATCCGGCGCCCGGGGCACATGCCCCGTCTGCCACCCCCCTAGTTACGTCTGATTTTATGAGTAGACTGGTTCCAAACCACAAGATGCAAATGCCAACTCAGCAGAGCCTCTGCTCAGAAGCATAAAACGATACGAAACATAGTCAAAAGCTTCACATTCAAATTATGTTTCTTGAAAATGTGATTTATCAAGTTTTCTGTGAATTCAATTATTTTCAGAAAAAATTAAATAAATAGCATAACATTTTGAACTTTGTAGAACAGAAGAAAAATTGAATGGACGGGTGAGCTCCCGTGCACATAGCATCACAGCTGAAAACATATTATAAGCAACCTTTGAAATCAAGCGTGCCAGAATTCATGTAAAATCAATTCCAGATCAGTTAGTTTCTTTTCGGTTTTATGGCACAAGGGCCATATTTCGCCAAGCTGCAGCGAACAATGTCAAGTAAATGGACATACAACTGGGTTACTGTAGCCCTCTTCATTTAAGGAATTCAGAACATTTTGCAAACACCTTTAGAATCATCCACAAGATCAAATAAATCATCTTGTGAGATTCTACGTGTTTGATTACTTAAGAATTTAAAGAGGGTGTAGTGACTGCGACCAGAACTAGTTTCCTCTCTGCGGCGCTCAGCAGATCCGACACAAGAGCAGAGGAAATAATGCTGTTAGTTGTTAGAGGCTGCGTTCATAAACTCTGAAAAAATTGCAGTGGAAGTGTCGAATCATCACCAAACATGGTAGCTTCGGCAATTTGTTTTGATAAATTCAATCTGAAAATGAGCCTAAACCACAAATGAGTAGTGATGCATTACAACATTCACATCTACCTCCTCGGATGCAAACTTCTGAACTGATGAAACCTAGCACAATCTCAGTTCATTTTAATTAATTTTTTTCCAGTGACTTATGAAACGGCTTGTTTTTCACACTAGAAAATCTGAGACTTTTGGAACACTCGGTTCAAATAATTCATACAAACGGTGCGATTTATGTGTATTTACGAACGAGCCCAGTGAAAACCTGTGGATGAGAAGTTTTAGGCCGCGTTCGTAAACTCTGAAAAAAGAACAGACCAAAAATCTGTCACATGACCTCCATTTCACCAGTTCTGAAGTTGCATTTACAAATGATTAGGTTTTTTAGTCTCATGCGCCATGTAATTGGCAATTTGTTTTGATAAATTGAACATCTTGGCCGATTGGCGGCAGTTTGTCAACGAACAAATTCTAAATTTCATCGAGACGACGTCGGAGAAGATTGGTAGGGTAAATAAAATTGCCGAAATTGATGACAATTTTTTTGTTTCCATTCAATCGTTTTCCATTAAAAAAAATCAAATGGGGGTGTGACTGAGGGTTCAGTTCACGACTGGCAGCCCCGTTTAAACAGGAAACCCTCATTTACCGTGAAATCTGTTAAAAGATTAGAATAACTTATATTCAACTTATGTACATTTTTTTGTAATACGTCTGTTAAAAAATGTCGCCAAGTAACGTCAGGGTTGGCGACAAAAAAAAGTCGCCAAATGGATTGGGGGTCTATACTGCAGCTGTTCCTATGAGGAACTTGTTTTCACACTAGAAAATCTGAAACTACTGGAACGCTCGGTTCGAATAACTCGTACAACCGGTGCGATTTATTCGTGTTTACGAACGAGCCCTTTGACTACATCTGACAATCACGATCAGCAGCTAAAGCACCTGTCTTATGCATCTCAACTCACGCGAGATTATGCAAGTTAATTTTTAGAATAAAACGACTCACAAAAAATAAAAAAAGGATTTGAAATTAGATATAATGGAAGTAGTTCTACATAGAATGCAACTTGAAAAGGCTAAAAGGGCATTCATAAGTTACCATCAGTACATCCTCGTAAGAAATTAATTATGCAGAATAATAAAGTCCCGCACAACACGACAGCTGAAAAATGAGCCAACATCATCAGAAAAGTTCGTTAACATAAAGTCTGGAACAAGAATTTTATAACATAGAAGAGAGAAAATATTGTTATAAATTTGTATTGACATGACATTTCAATGCATGTCCGAAACGATAAAAAAAGAAAATTTTAGAAACGTCATATTATTTCACTTCTGATCTCACGCTTCTGGAGAAATATTGTATATTAAAAAAAATGCTCCTGGAGCTTCGAATTAAATAAATAAGAAAAATCAAGACTAAGCAAAAAATTGTAAGCTCGAAATGAAGAAATTAAACACTTCACAATTTTTGTGAATCAGCAGTTGAGATATGTTCAATTTCTTTAATTACATTGTTTCCTAAAATGCATGAAATTTATAATCAAAGTTGTACGCAAGAAATCGCTCTGAAATTCGTTATGGATTATATACTTTTGAGTTCTTTTTCCAATTTAATTGGAGAAGTTTTGTGAAAGTGATTGGTAGGCATCAGTTTTAAAGAACTATGTTTTTTTAAATTGGCATCTGCGAAGCATTATCGTGAGAAAAACAAGCATGGCGGAGCCTCCTAAAGTTGAAGTTGATCCAGAAGATACTTCTCACGATGAGAATTCTAACAAAAATGGACCAACTGATGAAGAAATAAATTCTTTAGCTGCAGGGGATTCTTCTGAAAATCATAATGATGATCAAAGTCACACCGATGGAGTTTCGTAAGACATTGAATATTATATATCCTGCGGTTTTCCGCCTATATTAGCATTGATATATTCTTCCTTTTATTAATTGTGTAATTTTCTGTGCCTTAAAAATTCTTTATATTTCCACTTTTAACTGTTGTAGCTTGAAAAATTTCGTACAAATGTTTTATGGTAACTAATTGTGAGATTGGCGTCCAATATTTTGATAGTTTTATTTGATCTGTTATGAAGATAACTTCAACGACAAGACTTACACAACTTGTATATTTTACTATACTTGGATTTTAAGAAGGGAAATATTATTTCCCATTTTGCAGTATGTTTCCTTGAACCTTTCTTTCCAGTGTCTTATATGTTTTTCTGAAATAGTAAATTTAATTGTTCTAAAATGCCTCTCTCAATGTTGGTATTTTAAATTAAAATTTTCCGATTGCTCTTTGCTGAAAACTTGTTTTTGGAAACTAAAATTATGTAATATATTTTCAGTACAAACCAGCCTTAAAAATACATATATTAAAAAAGCTTACATTATAAAATATAGGTTAAAATTCAGTATTTTTGATTCCAGTAATCCCAAAAAATGAGTTGTAAAATTGACTTTTTAGCCATTCCGATCCATATGTCATCGCTTCAGTGCATTTCTTTGCAAGCCTCTTGTTTAGTACTTCAGCCTAACAATTTCATTCATAAAGTAAATGCTTCATAAAAGATGATGCTTCAATGTAAACATTGATAAACTAGATCTAGATTATGGTTGTGGCAACAGAACTGCCTGTACTTAAACTTCATGAATAAATTTTTACGTCTCTTAGAATGATAAGGTAGTGAATACAAATAAATTTAAACTGACCTGGCAAAATGTCAACTATTACTGGCCTGGCAAAATGTCAACTATTACAAAGTCTGGCAAAAAGTTTAGTAAAGAATAGTGATCAGGAATGTTTCAAGTCCTGCTGCATTTCACTTGTAAATCAGTTTCAGTGTTTCAAATTTTTGATTACACTTTGATTGTTTACTAGATTTCATACGGGTGATCAACACAAGAAAGCCAGGAAGAGGAAAGGAAAAAATAAAGCGAAAGAAACCACTCCTGAAGTTCTTGAAACTCCTGACCTTTCCAATGCTGACCTGAAAGTATGAATTTATTTTCCCAGATATTTGCTTATTTCATCTGATTAAAAGACAAACATCAGTTGTTTTTTATGCAAGACTTACTTTAATCTTTGTAATTATATTATTTTTCTTTATCATTTTGATAAGACTAAGCATCAGGGCTCTAAATTTATTATTTAAAAACAGGTACCAACTGCTTGAAATTCAGACAAAGGGAACAGCTTTGATTTAAAGACATGGCAACTATTTGTTTTTTGGCATGCTTTTTGTAGCGAGTTGTGACAGGCAAAGGCAACCCCTTTTTATTATGGCAATCTTGTGATTATTAAATTTTCTTATTAATTTTTGTACATTATTTTCTTTTTTAGTTTACCATGCCAAAAAATGCTATTTTGCAAGAATTAATGTGATCTTTCATAACATTCATAAAAAAAAGCCTGGCTAAAAAATATTGAAAAAAGTAAAGATTTTTTCACAAATAGAAGAAAGAATAATCAGTTGTGTGGATATTCTTTCTATTCAAAAAAAATGTTAGCTTATTTTTTGAATTATTTTTCTCTAAGCATAAATCTTTTTCTAAGAAATTCTTCCTTGGCGTCTTAACAAGCATGCCACAAAAAAGTTTTTATATCAAAGCTGTATCAAACAAAGCACTAAACAGGTTGTTTTAAAACTTCCTGTACAAACTTTGTAGGGATTCCCATTCTTAAGCAAGGAACACAAAATTGAACTCTATCCACATTGGGACATATGTCTGCAAATGCTACCTGGACTTGCTAACGGGTTAGTTTGTATGGCAATCCATACATCAATATTATCAGGCAAACATTGTTTGACACAATTTACCAATTCCTGACACAAATAGTTGATTGGCAACAAAGGTTTTTAAAAGTTTGCAGATGAATAAGCAGTGGTTACTATCATAGAATTAATCACACTTTTATTTAATCCTTCAAATGCAAGATAAAAGCACAATATTTTTAATTAAAATTACAAACTGCAGTAGGTCTTGCCTGACCTTTTAACTAACATGCATAAAGCAAGAAATAAAAAATTAGACAGCACACACAGATCTTCAAGTTTAAATTGAATTTGCATTTTCGATGGAAGGATTTGCTTACACCATATTTGTAAGTGATAGATGACAGCCAACCATCGATCACCAATCAAATGTTTACAGTTGAGTTTTCATGAGAATTTGCATTAGGTCAACAACTTTGAGCATTACCTGTGAAACTAAAGTATACAACTGTACTGTTAAATTGTAATATCGTTGTGTGAATACTGAATATGGTTTAATTTTTTGTTCCTTATCTTTCCCTTAAAGTTGGTAGGTGTTTAAAGTAGCTCAGTTGGTTTGATCCTTTAACTTTTTTCTTCCTCTTTGGTTACTTGATGTCTCTTGTGTTTGGCAGTTGACCCTTGCAGCATAAATCCCAAAATAACCAACCAACCTTTTATTACTCAGATCCGCAGTACCCACTGTCCTAGCAGCCTTCAAGCTGTAGATGGCACAGGTTCAGTTCTGTAACTACCCTGGATGTATCTTCCTCTGTTAGTTAAAACTTTCCTTGTGTGTGTTGACCAGATTTGGCCCTTGCACCAAATAAACAACCAATCACTTTTTATTTCTCCTTGCTATCCATGGTTTTATTCAATTTGTTGGATCACATTCCACATTCATCACTATTTACCTTTTTACGTCAGCGTCACATCTATAGGTGTGTACGGGCATCACAACCCCAAGGTACCCGAGTGATCTGTCCTCTTTTCTGTTTTACCCTCACCTATGCTTTTTTCCCCTCATTGTTGTCTTGTGTTTGGCACGAATATGGCCCTTGTGCCATAAACCCCCCAAACAACCAGCCTTTTTGCATTGCTCTGGCTTCTTATTGCATGTATAATGCATCATATTTTAATTCTGTTTAATAATTAAACTCTTTTAAGCTCTAGTTTTGATGAAAAATTTTATGCTCCTTGTTCATGCATGTGCATATTTTTAGACTCCTTTTTATTGTTGCTATGGTTGCTATTAAATGTTATTATTTAATCTTACATTTAATGCAGCTTGTTCTCTATCAGACCTTGCTCCATAAAATCCCAACCAACCTTGCTATTCATATTTAGATTTGCATTGTCAAATATGGCCCCTGCGACATAAAACTCAACCCAACCCATGTTTAGATTCTAATTTTACATAAAATATATTTACATTTTCTGTTAACTTTCTTTTTTAAAGGGTCTTTCAACAACTAAACTAAATGAAATCAAAAAAGCAATGGAAGCCTTTAATCTGAGTATGATTCACCAAGGTCCTGCAAAGACACCTGAAGAAGCCGCTAGAAAGCACTTTGAATTCTGGGATACCCAACCTGTTCCAAAGATAGGTTTGTAGACCTGACTTTTGTTTAATTCAGTTTCTTATTTCAATGTTTGTCTCTACACATTAACGAATCTTTGTCAGAAGATGTTTCTGACAGTGGACTGATAAAGGAATACCTTTCAACTCTTCCGAAAAACCACTCCTTTCAGGATAAAAAGTATCTTAATTTTTCTTTTCAATATGAGAAATTTTCAAATGAAGCCAAATTCAGCATGGGGCACCAGTGGCAGTCCACAAAGGAACAATATTGCATAAGGCTAACTTTTCCCAGAGTTCAGGAAAATCACTTTTTTTTCAGTCATCCGAATGAAAAAGTGTTTTCCAGATTTTCTTTTGGGAAAAAATTATCAAGCAAAGCCAATTTTGAAGTTTGGCACCAAGCTACAACAACCATAAAAGAAAACTTTTGAATTAGTGTTTGGTATATATTCTTAAAACCTGCACCAATTTTTAACGAAAACCTACTTATATACCCTTAGGAATACATACTAATATACTTCAAGAAAGGGTTAAATACTTGTTTTTGCATATATTTTTTGCCCTTTTGTATAATATCGCCAAGTTCAAACTGCCACCAAGCATATAACAATAGTAGAGAGCAGAATGCTTTTGCAGTTTTTGAATTACTTAAAGCTAAATTTTGCTCAATGTTTGCTATTCTGGCACTTTTAATTATTTTTTGAATAATTAGGTTTAGGCATTTTTCATTTCTATAGCAGTGTTGATTTTTAATTCATTAAAATCTTCCAGATTTGTTCTTGGTGGTTGGCAGGTATGGGTATGAAGCAGTTAGAAATTAGGAGCATAAAGTTAGGCACCAACATAGGTCTTTGCTATTTGCACCTATTTAAAAGTAGGAGTGTTAGAAGAAAGAATGAATAATGGATTGGAATTTGCACCAGATAATCAAAACAATTTAAAAGGATAGGACAAAAATGAATCCAAATTGGATCCAAAAAGTATAAGTCTTTAAAGTGATGTTTATACAAAGAACCCTTAATTTTGACCCTGGTATAAAATATCAAAATCAGATACATTATTTTTAGCATCACATATTTATTATAGAACTATCTGGGCTTATGTTATCAATTTATCATCTGTAAAGAGTATTGTAAAATCACAGTTATGTGAAAACCAGTTATTTAAATATTTGCTCATTAATATCTTTAATTAAAATTTTAAATTGCTCATTAAAGAAAATTAAATACATGTTTTTATCAAAAAGGGCTACTGAATAATGATTCTTTTCTTCCTTCACATTTACTTCCAAAATTTGCAATTTTTTATGTATATTTTAAAATATTAGAGGTAAAGTTACTGAAGCTACTGTCTCTTTACCACGAGAACTGCTCCAGACAGCAAGTATAACTGCCTGTTTCCATAAAAACAAGACGTTCCTTTTTTAGGGGATTCTTGAAGCATTCGAGTTTGGTGCACTAAGAGACATTTGGCTCTTCTGAAATTTGAGATAAGAGGATATCACCCACTGTGATCTGCATATGCCATTGCCAAACCAGCTACTCTCAAATTCGCTAAAATTTCACCTGACTCGTCCCCACTCAAAATGTACTCTAAACCTGTTACCATAGTGACCATCAGTACTTAGATTTTGTGTTTAAAGCGATTCTTCTAGTAGACAGACAGCAAGCTGTATGAGAATGTAGTTATCAAGATATTGAAACCTATTTACATTTCTTCAGCATGTCAAATGTGTAGTCATATTTTAATCTTGCATTAGTCAGTTATTTTGATTTCAAACAATTTAGCATGACTGAAGCTAAAATTTTTGAAAAAACTTTAAAAAAGGAAGGTTTTGTATCAAAAAAGCTTTTCTAGAAAATTTATGACTGCATGACATTTAATATGTATTTTCAAAATATGTGTTTTTAAAATTTGCATTTTTAAAGCATTTCATGTGCTTTTCAGTTTGTAACTTTGTGTGTTTTGCAGGAGATGAAATTGGTTTGAATGCCAATGAGCCTATTGAGCCAGATAAAACAACTGAAGAAATTCGAAAAGAGCCTTTATCTTTACCTCAAGGATTTCAGTGGGATACGCTCGACATAGATGATCCTATAATAGTGAGTATTTTCTTTACTATGTAAATGCTTTGTTTTACAATTGGTCTCAAGTCAGGAAAATGCTATTGGGAAGCGTGTACTGTGCCACAAATTTTCTCATAATATTTTATTGAGTGATTTGTCAGTAATTGAATAAAAGCATCAAAAGACCTTTAAATCTTTTGGGACAACAAATAAGCTGTTTACAATTGCAGTTCATTTAATAAATAACGTACTGTTATAAGGTATCATCAATCAACTCATCAATCTTTACACAGAATTTGCGAATAAAAATAATGCATTTATTAATAAACATTCGTAAAAGTAAAATACAGTGAAACCTGGGCTTGAGACTACCTCTATGTGACCACATGTACGAAAAACAAATTTTTAGCTCTGATTTTCAGCCTGACTTTAAGTGGCTTGTATTTGGTGACCATGTATGTTCTTAATCACTTTAGAACTATGTCTGTTTACTACAGGTTTCTATGTATCTACAAATTTTGATATTTTGATTATCATAGGAAGATAGGGGCATTTTCATATATGCAATTTTATGCATGAAGGCTATTTATTTAATCTTAGATCAGCAGACAAATGGAACCTACATTGATTATGCATAAATTTTAGGTTGCAAGAATTACTTTATTTTTATGGCTGGCCTGTTTTCTAGTTGGTTATCAATCTGACACTCAGTTCAGCAGGTTCTGGATTCAAATCCTTGTCTTGACATAGATGTTCATAGTGGTTCAGAACCCACTTTAAGTTGCAGATCCCACTATGTTATTAAAAAGGACCATAGAATGACAAAACAAATACTTTCTTTTTATGTAAATTGTTGATAAGAGCCATTTAACTGTTAATAAATAAGAGTACTGAAGTCTTAAGTTTTTGAAACTCTTTAGTTGGATTAAAAACAAGTTTATTTGTTACGTTTAGCAAATTTTTTTTAGTGCAGGGTATTTTAAAATGACAAGAATTTAATATATATTGGATCTTTTAAAATGTTTATTAATTTTATGTAATTTTCTAGTTGATGGAGCTTTATACTCTTCTTAATGAGAATTATGTTGAAGATGATGACAACATGTTTAGGTTTGACTATTCTCCTGGATTTTTAAAATGGTAAGAAACGTTTTATAAACCAGCTTTCAAAATTTTCTGGTCTCTGCTCCCTATACATAAACATAATTTACTGCATCATCTCTATAAAAATGCCTTTAAAGAATATCTCATTTTATTGAAATTAATTATATTTTAATTCAATTAAATACTTAAATTCATTTCAATTGTATCAGTTCTGTTGAATTAAAATAATGACATTTAATTTATTTAGACCATAACTAATGAAAACTAAAAGAACTATAACACAAGAAATGCAAAATTTTAACTTTATTGTAACAAAATATCTTTGGAATTAGTAGAAACTGTATTGTAATATTACTGAATAAACAGAGATACAAAGAAAAAATTATTGGTTTCTCACTTACTAAAATTACAATTAAGCCCTCTTGTCAGCTCACAATCAGTTTCTTGATGTGGTGCCTCAGCCTTTATCAGTCTACTTATCTTAACTAGCAACATCAATTTGATAATCAAATATAGATTGTATGAACTATTCTCTATAGAAAAGAATTCATGATATTTTTCTTGATTTTTGTGTCATTGAAGACCTTGTATATCTAGTGGAACAGTCTAACATCTGCAGGTTCCTTGGCAAAAAGGTCAGCTGTCATGCATGTTTGAAAACCTCTGTTATAAACTATTTAGACTTGTAAATGACACACAATTCTTAATTATGTCTTTTACCAGGGTGTATAATTTGTTATACTTAATGTATGCTAAACATTTTTAGCCAATATGGAAGCATTAGGGTTCTTGTGGGACTTAAGAAGGCCCGATTTTTCTTTCAGTTTTAAAACCCATGAAAAGCCTTAATATTTGCTGAAAGTCCTTCAAAATTTTTAAAAATAATTTTTGTAAAGACAAAAATTTAATTGAAACAGACAATTTTAATTGACATTGCATATTTTATTTCACCTGCACTCGGTCTAGAACCTTAGATGGGTGTCAGAGGTTAAGTGTCTTCAAAAATCAATGGCATAATATCTATTTGTTAGCTAAAAATTGATGTTATAAAGTTAGATTGGTACTTCATAGTTTTATTTTAGGAGCCTCATGTATTATAGTTTAAAGTAGTTTATTTTGAAGAGTTTGTTATATATAGTTCTGTGATGATACAGACACTCCTCAACAACCAAGTTCCTTTCTTTCAACTGGGTCAAGCTTGGAGCTTAGTCGTATTTATTTATTCCAAACAAAGAAGAGATTTTGAAGGTGTCGATAACTAGTTTATTTTAGGGAACTTTCCAGAATGGCGCAGTGGGCAATAATAACAGGAAATGACAACTACCCTTAGGTGCACAGATCACCAGCAGAACATGTAATGAGAACATTCAGCATCCGATTAGAAGAGTTCCAACACTGGCCGCCTTTGACTGTTGGCAACCAGATTGGGCTATGAGTGAAATTCTCCATTTGATTACATTTAAGGGGCATTGGCACCAGCTCAGTTTTGCTGTTGTGTGAAAATGGTGTAAGAAAGGGAATTCCCTGTGCTGGAGAACTAGTCAAAAGTTTGAGTAGTTCTTAAGTGAAGATTACCTATACTAAAGTGCAAAGTGTCCGAGGTCTGATATGGCCATGTGAGAATTAATTCAGACTTGTTAATGTAAATCTTATTATTTGCATTTTAAATCATGTTTTGTGTTTGTTTCCAGGGCTCTGCAGCCTCCTGGATGGAAAAAGCAGTGGCATTCTGGTGTACGGGTCGTTAAAAGTAAAAAGTTAGTAGGATTTATCAGCGCAGTTCCAGCGTTAGTATGTATTTATGGCAAGTAAGTATCTTTGTTGTGAATTTTGGTAATTTTATCAAGTTATTTCAATTTAGTCTTGTCTAGATCCTTTGCCACATTTATGAATTTATATATTGTTCCTATAAAATAGAGTGTAAAATAAATTATTGTTCAGTCATTTGTTGCAAGCCTTGTTCTAAAGATGTGTTTCTCTCGAACAACGTTAACTCCTTCAACAGTGATTGTCAACCATTTAAATCTTATGGCTACTAAAATTCTGCAACACAAAAAAATTGTTTTGCCAATCCAACAAAAAATAGGTATAATTTTGATTAATTTACTAAAATAATTACCTACTCTTTTTCTCCAAAGTAGTTTTAAAAAAATCCATTTGAAACAATTTATTTACAATAATTCATAATAAAAAAGAATACTAAAAATTATTAAAATGGGATGACACATGCATTCAAATTATTTATGAATGCATGTGTCAAAAGTTCTAAACTAAGCTGTTGAAATGAGATAAATCTTACACAATTTAAACCATTTCATCATCCATAAGGTTTACTAGTACTGATTCAAAATCAGTGCTATAGAGTGTATTTATAGTTTTATTTTGAAATGTAATACTTTAAATTTGATTAATTTTTAATATACTAATCCCTCACTATGACACATTCTTCTGTATTGCTCTTTATTAATTGTCTCCCAATGAATTTTGCCTGCCTGGTAGCCTAGCGATTATCTCGCTGGACCTTATTTCAACAGGTTCTGAGTTCAAATCCCAATCAAGGCATAGATGTTTGTAGTGGTTCAGAATCCACTTTGTAAGCTAGGTCTGGGTCAAATTAGTTCTTGTGTAGCAGAAAATGACTGGATGGCCCAAACCCAATTAATTTTGGATTTACAAACAGTATAGGAAATTCCACTGTGTCTAGAATTGGGAATTTTCACCAAAAATCATTGCAGAAAATTATTTGTTTCAAGCAGTTATCTTAAACTAAATTGGTAAATATGATTTCAGTGTCCTGAAAGTAAAGATAAGAATTACTATTTTCAAAATATTCTACAATGTTTACTATTATTTTAAAGGTTTCACCACCTAATTTGTTTTAGTTTTATATAACATTAAATAAAAAAAGCCTTGGAGATTTTTAAAGGTATAACAAGGTTTTTCTATAGTAAGTTTTCCTTGGACCTCGATAAATCATCCCTTGGTTGATATATTTTACTTTTTATTGGTCCCACGAAGCATTGATATATCAAGTGGTTGCTATTTTACAACGTTTTACCATCCATTTTGCGTTTAACTTTTAATAAATGAAAAACTCATAATTTTATGTGATTTAGGCCCTTTTTCTAATTAAGTTTTTCTTGACACCCTTTTCCTCAATTAAATGTAAGAATTGTACCTAGAGCAGGGGATGGAGAACCTTTGGCAAATATGTCACTACAACTTTTTCCTACACTCCAAACCCACAGCTCGCCTTGAAAATAATTATATATATAAACGAAAAATTGCTCTTTAAATTATGTGGTTGCATATAACAGAAATACATGTAAGGCCAATTTTAAAATAACCATGCAGTCAACAGGATTGGTTCTGTACAGTAACCTTTAAGTAAACTTTCTGTCACAAAATTATGCTTTCATTCAATCTCAGGACTTATAAAAATCACTTCAACCCAAGGTACCCAGGTGATCTTTCCTCCCTTTCATTTTTACCCTCACCTGCCCTTCTGCTTTTTGCTTTTTCTTCCTCATTGTGTTTGGCACATCTTGGCCAAATATGGCCCTTGCGCCATAAACCCGAAAACAACCAATCAAAAATCACTTTTGCAATGGTCTTTGATTTTACCACTCTGATGTGATTTTTGATTATTTGAAGACTTAAAAGAACAACTAATGCATTGTGGGCTTAGAGTGGAAACTCATGGACCAACACAGATTTTTTCTACTGTACAACTGTTTAAAGACTAACTATTAGTTTTTAGGTAAAAAAAATTTAAAATTACAAGCATTTTGATGGTTTTACTTATCTCTTAAGCATGTTACAATATGACAATGTATTTAATAAGCATTTCATGTCTGAAAAAAATGTCATTTGAGTTTTTGCTCTGAACTGACGATATGTTCCTCAAAATTTCGGTTAATTGAGAAAATTTGGCACTTAATATTGGCGACTTTGGCACATACACTTTAAAAGGTTGCCCACTCCTGCTGTAGAGCAAGTATGTGTTTGTATCTGTTCTAATTTATTTCTCTTTTACAGGAAAAGAAAAATAGTAGAAATAAATTTCCTATGTGTTCACAAGAAGCTGAGATCAAAAAGAGTGGCTCCAGTTTTAATACGAGAAATTACAAGGCGAGTTAACCTTGAAGGCATTTTTCAAGCTGTGTATACAGCTGGTGTTGTGCTTCCTAAGCCAATTGGAACATGCAGGTATTACTGCATTTTGTATTACCTTTGTTAACATCTTTTTCTTAGATATCTAGTGTTATGAATTTCAAAAAGGTTTTTAGGTTCAAAGTGTGAAATGATTCCTCGTGCATTACAAGATGCATTTTTTTAATGTGAATAGTAATAAATCATCTTAATGAATATGAATAACTCAACTCCATCTTGAGATGTCCGCTATAGCCCAGTTGGAAGCATAACGTATTAGCAACCGGAGAGTTCAAAACTCCCAAGACCATGTACAAGGGGGCTGGTGCATATTAAATCTGTCATGGCCTCAAATGTTATCACGTTGGCTTGGTGTGGAAGTTTGGAGAGTGGATGCCAGCTCAAGTGTGACCTTATCATCTGACTGGTTCAAAATTATGTAGTGTTATTCTCAGATCATTCCATTCAGGTTTGAACCTGGGACTGTCACTAATAGCCCTTGGTGTTGCTCCAGTGCGACGTTAATGAAAATACCTACTTACCTTGGATCTTTCCCGTCTGGATGGATCCTAGACCATTGCCAATAGCTCGTGCTACTCCAGAGGGAAACGTTAATTAGCTATCTAACTACCTTAAGATATCTAGTTCTTAATTTCAAAAAGTTTTTATGTCCAAAGTTTGAAACGATTCCTCGTGCATTAGAAGATCTGAATGGGAGGTACGATAAATCGTCTTAATGAATAACTAACTCATCAACTCCATGAAATACTGACCCTGCAAAACGTCTGGGAATAAAATTACCCACAATGTATGAGATGACTAGAAGGGGCAAGGATAATTTTTTAAAATTCGAAGCAAAAATTTCAAGCACTGACACACAGGTGCAGCTCTTTAAAATTTTACTGTGAGAGTTTTAAAGACTGATTTTGTGTTATTTTTATGTGTAAAGAAAATTTTGCACATAAAAGATGACTGAATTTAAACTGGGTTGCTTAGGTTCAGACTGGAGGCCACAAATTACTCAATTTGTATGATTTTACATTGCAGTAAGGGAGTTGCTTATATTTGATTTTACATTGCTGCCAGGCGTCATAGTGATGTTGAGCTGGTTCCCTGATGTGAAGTTGAGTTCTGATGGTGAATAGTTTTAGTTAGAACTGACAGTTTCTCCAATCTGCTAGTCATGTAAAAGGTGCTTTTAACCATTTGGCTGGCTGATCCAACATGGCTAAGTAGCTGAATTTTACAACCGAACATTTCATCACTACCGATGACTTCTGTGTTTGCTAATTTCAATGAATAACTGCATTCAACTTGTCTAGTTAAATCACAAGATACAAAAACATTTTCAACTATCATACTTTTGAAAAACTGAAATTTTTTTATAATTGATGACATGTTAATATTTAAACAAAAAAGACTACATTTCAATCTGAACTCAATTTAAAGAAAAGGGACTTGTGCAAAACATTCTGCAATTTTAAGAATGAATTATGTAGAATCTTTAAACTTTTAAAACAGCTTTATCTATCACCTCATAAATGCATTTTTCACTTAAAACTTTTAGTTTTGTAGATTTTTAAGGGGTGTGCCACAATATGTCTCACTGTTCATCACACTCCTAGACATCAGAATACCAAATGAGAATATTTATATACCTTAAAGCCTTAACCATTTCGAAAGTGACATATGACATCTCACTGCCATGAAAGGGTTTAGTACAGTTTGCAGGGCTACCATAAGTAACCTTATGCTACTATTTTTGAACCTTGGTGCCAAGGGGTATCTTTTTAAGCAAAATTTTCTCAAAAGCTACTAATTAAAAAAATGTGACGATTTTTCGAAAATTTTGTGGACTTTTGAAAATTCACTGAAGGTAAACTAAAATTTAGTCCCTTTTTCAACAAAAAGCAGGTGGGAAAAATTTGTTCTGATTTTTATTTAGAGAAAAAATTTTTAAGGGCTGGCAATTTCGAAGTTTTGGCGCTAAGTGATGGCAACCATGAAATTGAAATCTGGTTGCTAAATTGTTATAAAAACCTTATTAAGAAAATATTTAGTTTTTAATTTTTAAATTTTTAGCAAGATCTTCAATGTATGTTTCATATTTAATTAGCTCATTTTGTGTTGTAAATTATTCATTTTGTATCTTGCAACTAAAATTACTACAAAAATAGGGTTTAAGAGGAATATTTTTAAGAATTTATGCTATTAATGCTATTTCACCTATTAGAGCCTTGGCTGTGGCAGTTCACAGTTTGGAATGTATGGGGAGAGTACTGCTTGTAATGTACTGAATGGATTTTGGCTAAAATATTTAGTATATCAACACCAGTGGAAATAATCTATCAGGAGTAATAAGGCTTCTCATATTTTTATGAAAGCTTATTGTCCATGATGATTACTCATTAATTATAATTTAAACCTTTTTCTATACATATTTATCATTTGTTTAGGTACTGGCATCGGTCTTTAAATCCACGTAAGCTTATAGAAGTTAAGTTCTCTCATCTGAGTCGTAATATGACCATGCAAAGGACATTGAAACTCTACAAATTACCTGATGTAAGTTGTGCTTCTATCGTTCTGAAAAAGCATGTAGATTTCCCTTTCAATCTAAGTTCTTTTAAATCGTATTTCTTTTATTTCAGAATACAAAAATACCAGGTTTTCGAGCAATGAAGGAGAAGGATGTCAAGCAAGCTTTAAAGTTACTCTCGGAAGTAAGTTATGAAGGCGATCTAATTTTTGTGGTATAAAACGTAAATAAAATAATTGGAGTTTATATATTTAAAGCCAGCATTTTTGATGGATTAATTTGAAATTAAATTATTTTTGATCTTTTACTGACCATTTCGGATGTTTCATCTCATTTGTATTGCACATGAGTTGTATTCCATACCTAAATACAATGAAGCCTTCATTTTGCAAACCTTATTTTTTAATTATTTTTACCGTAGTCCCAGCAAAAGTAAGCACCAAACCCCTGATCCAAGAAAAAAGTCTTGATTTAGCAGATAAATTTATTTACAATCCTGAGTTTATTTTCAAATTTTATTACTTCAGTAGCCACAAAGAGTAGAGTTTAAAAACTGGCAATTAAAAATTCTATTGCTGTTGAATGTGAGCAAATTTTACACAACTGATGGTGGTATTATAATGCACCTGTTGCATGGTTATCCGAAAAGACGATCAATTTTTCAAGTGTGGTTTTGTGGTAAAACCACTTCACTTGAAAGGATTAAATAAACATCAGTAAGGAAATCAGAAGATTCACAAGTGGTTCTCTTTTTTTCACTGTTTTTATAATTTATGTGAGAAAATTATTACTATTTCAGTTTAAAAATAATTTTAGTGTTTGTTTACATTTAATTCCAAAAAAAAAAAAGAAGTTAAGTCTCGACTGCATATCACTAAAAATATTGTCTTGTTTCGTGCTGTGGATGCACCGTACCAAATAACTTGATATTTTCCCATTGAGTGTTGTAATATGGAACTACTTCCTTGTCCTATAAAATGAATTCTTAACCACACCCAGTCATTGCCTCCTGCTAAGAAAAAATAAGACTAAAAAGCGGCATTGAGAATTTCTGTTGGTATTTATTGATATTGAGAATGTTGATGATTTTCAAACCCTAGTCCCAAATCAAGTTTTGCATTCTTGAGTGTAATTTGAGACCTTAAAACTTTTTTACAAAAGTATTAATTAGATGCATTTTAAAATTTAGATTTCAACTGTTTTGTGAAGAGCATTTTGACTTGTTTCACTTGAAAGCAAACAAATCACTGTTCAATATTCACCTTTACCCATTTTGAGCTGGGCCAAATCTGGCCCTTGTGCCATAAAAATTCAATCAATCACCCATTTTGACTTACCATGTCTCCTCAATTTTAAATCCCTCGGGGTCACATCTTTAGATGTGAACGGGCTTCACTAACCCAAGGTACCCTAGTGATCTTTTCTTTTCCCATGGGGTTTACTGCCTCTAGTAAGTATGGAGATTGCTACCACAGGATGCCAAAGCAGCCTTTCTTCTCTTCATCCTTTCTTTTCACAATTACTTTACATTGTCTTGTGTTTGGAACAGCTTGACCAAATATGGTCATTGTGCCATAAAACCCCAAACCAACCCAATTTTAAAATTTCCTCCGAGTAACGAGAATTTAAGTGATAGTCCCTTTTTAAATGCTAAATTGTATTTAATATAATCTTCATGATATGAAAAGTAAATGATTTAAGAATTAATTCTTTGTATTGCATTTCTGTTTCTAAACAACATTTGTGTTCTTCCAGTATCTAATGAAATTTGACCTTGCTCCAGTATTTAATGAAGAGGAATTTCGGTACTGGTTTCTTCCCCGTCCAGATATAGTTAACAGTTTTGTTGTTGAAGTAAGTGATACTTCACCTCTCTTTGTGTACGTGGTTTAATTTTGAAGTTTGATATCATTTAATATTTTCTCCTAGTTTTTAAGAATTTTAATTTTAAATCATTGAAATAAGTAAAGTGGTTGTTGAATTTGTAAATGAACAGCATCTCTTGAGAAAAGTGTAGACTAAATGATTAATTGTGATTCATTAAGCAGATGGGGTTGCTGTGGCTCAGTGAGTTTATCCACTGCACTAGATGGCGAAGGTTTAATTCTTGTAGCTTATCCTGTGTGCATTTCGCTCTTATGTTAGTGAAACTACTTCTGTGTATGTATCCATTACTTGATGTTGTGTCTTGTATTTGATGCGCAATGAAAAAACCAACCAATAAACAGATTTAAGTTGTATTTTAAGTGAACTATAAGATTTACATTGTTTTTTCCTCTGCCATAACATATGTAGTGAAATTTGTGCTGGCTTATTACTCTTCCATGACCATCTGTGGGCAGCAGTAGCCCAGTTGGAAGAGTAGCATATTATCAACAGGTTGAGAGTTTCAAACAATCCAGTCAGTGACTGCCGTGCACGTGGGGCCTAGTGCATGTTAAATTTGTCATGGCCTCAAATGGCATTCGAATCACCACATTGGCATGGTGTGGAAGTTTGGAGAGTGGATGTGAGTTCAGGGGTATGATCTCGTCATCTGGCCGTGATTCAAAATTTTGAGGTGTTCTCAGATCTTTCCCTTCAAGGGTTGGTCACGAATAGACCGTTGTGTTGCTCCGGTGTGACGATAATCCAACGACCCAACCCCATGAGCACCTATATTAAAATCTAATTTTTCATAGTGTGGAATATTTTATGTGTGGTTTTAACGTTATGTACTTTTTTAGACTGCCTGTGCCAAACTATTAAACATTAATGCAATGTATGTTTGTCCTTGCATCTCAAATGATTTAGTTTTCAATGTCTAGTTGGTATGGTTAGTTGAAATTGCACATAAATCAATTCAAAATTTATTCATTGTGACAATACGAATAGTGTCAAACATGCAAAGTAAAAAAATCTAAAAATTGCTTGTCAAAACAAACTTTAGAAAAGATGTTTGTATGTTATGTTCCTAACACCTGATCTGAGAACAAGAAATACATTTATTAAAAGGGGCAATCAACCATCTATTCCAAATGAATGGCAGTAATATTAAATGAACATTAGGTTTTAGGATTTTTTAACTGTTATAAGACATTCAAGCATTTTGTCAAATGCAGAGTTGTGAACCGATCTAACTGTTGATAATGATGATAGTTTATATTGGAATGCATTTGGAGGGAATAATACATGATTAAAATATTGTGATTTTGATTGTTAATGAAATATTAGGGAGAAATTGAAGGTTATAGCTGCAAGGATCCAAAAATATTAGCCGTAATACTTAGAATTGATCACTAGTTCCATTAGTGAAACATTGAGACACTACTAAGGTGGCAAAGAGAAAAGACGAAATTTAAAAACAAATCGAAATTTATTCATAAGCAGATTCAGGAATGCAAGTCAGTTCAGTCAGACAGTACAGACCCACGGGATGACGTACTTTCGAACCTATAAACAAACCAACTGAACAGTCCATACATTCCCTGCCAGCCTGGCAGGGAAGTAGGAACACAAACAAGAAAGAAGGAATGCTGAAGGCTCCATCCTTACTTAAGTATTATGAATCTGTCATGGTAACCATGATGCCAGCACTGATGCTGGCAAGAACTGCTGTTTCACCCTGCTGCAGGGAAGTTGGAACACAAATAAGAAGGAATGCTGAAGGCTCTGTCGCTACTTAAGTACTATGAGTGTGTAGTGGTGACCATGACTCAAGCACTGTTTCTGTTTCACTGTGCTGCATGCTTGGCAGCTTGGGACAGAACCCCTGGTTCCTCCAGGGGTTCTGTCCCAAGTTCTACAGGCTGCCAACAAGTGGATCGTCATAACATCAGGGTATAAAGTTAATCCTGGTTTCTCTTTCTAGGTTCTTTAAATCATGTACCTGATGTGGATCCCTTCACACGTGGACGACCTCAGAGAAACAAAGTAGTGGATGATTTGGCAAAGACCATTGGTCAATGAACCATTGTCCGATACCCACTCATTGACGTTTCTTGAGCTTTACTCTATTAGAAAAAATCTTGATTAGAAGGCATAGATCATTCCCCTGGTACACTCTTGATATAATGGAGATCGACCCTGAAGATCTCTTGTTCTCAATTGCTAGACATTCAGACAGCGTTCTCCCGCTTTTTCAGTGACCATCTGAGGAGTCTCGCATTTTGCTGTGGTCGCTAGATTCATCCTGTTTGCCTTAAATGCCAGTCTGACCAGGCCTCCCCATCGCACATTCTCAAGTCCCTGGAGTTGTCCTGAGAAGATTTGTTTTGTGAATCTCTTTTGGGTGTGTCACTTTGCAGGTTAATGGACTTGTGGATTTGGTCTAGCTGGAGCTAGACATGGAGATTAGCAACAACATGTACTGGATATCAACCTTTTATGTCGAGATCTCTACCTTCAATTCACAGCAAACAATTCTAATTTTCCTGATATTTTATTGAATTCAGCACATACACATTACAACAGGACAGAATCGAAAATCTATACAAGCAGACAAGGAAGTTAAACATACTCTCGCAAAATGCAAACTGAAACCAAGTAATGAGAACGGAAACTGAGAAGCAAGACCTGTTCACTTCTCTTGAGATATGAAAGGCTTTGCAACAATTAAAGTATTCAAATGTGATTGTTTTAAGGTTGTTAGACAAAGTGGGCTTTGGCACTTTTAATTGCTGATTATTTTTAATGTAAATATTGCACAATTTACCTGCCCCTGTCTGAAGAGGATAATTGTTTGTATTTTTTCCAGGTTAATGGAACTATCACTGATTTTGTGAGCTTCTACACATTGCCCTCTACTGTAATGCATCATCCTGTTCACAAGGGTCTCAAAGCAGCCTATGCCTTTTATAATGTTGGTAAAGGGACGCCACTCAATGAACTTATGCAAGATGCACTTATAGAAGCTAAGAATGTAAGAATTGTTGATTGGATACCAATTTTAATCCTCATCTTTGAGGTACTGAAAGATTTTCTATGATTTTTTATTCGTTTGGACATTAACACTGTTCCCATGGGCCTTAAAAAGCCTAAAGGCCTGATTTTTCATGTTTTTTAGCCCTTAAAAACCTGTGAAGTCCTTAAAAAACCTTATTTGTTTACAACAGCACTACATTTTCATTTCACCTGCATTCAAAAGCAATGACACATGACTTTTGACAGGTAATTTGGTTATTTTAAGAAATTCCATCTAAAGGTAAGCACACACTAGTCTGCTTTGCAAGGATCGGACTTTAGAATTTAGATTGTTTTAAGTGAGATTGCTCAGACCCATGTGTATAGGGCGGTGGTAATCCTGACGAAGATTCCGAAAGGAGAATAAAATCTGTTCTGTCTGTACAATGTGGGTGACTCATCCGTATCTTATACACAGTGAAAGTCTTTCTTGAGGTCCTACTGACTCCTTGATGGATTTAGAAGCACATGGCCCCAAAGGCGCCTTAATCTCCTGTATTGATATTTGGAGCTTGACGTTTGGTATGCCTTGAAATAAATTGGAGTATTCAAATTAAAACAAAACAGGATTTAGTGCGACTACAGGGGAATTTAGTTGCTATTGGCAGTGGAAAGATCTACAAGAACAATTTTTTCTAACTGGAAATTTGGGTTCTCTCTAAATGTGATCTCAGGATATCTGAAGTGCTGTAAACTTAGCATGGTTCATATGAACTTTCCTATAAAAACTTTCCTTCATTGTCAACTAAATCAGGGAATAATGTATGGTACTCTCCACAATCCAGCCATTTTATTTATATTGTGTGCCCTTAAGTTCTGTTTCCCTTCTGCTTTCAAGCAACTGACAACTACATTCTCACGGTCCATAACAACATTTGAGCACAATAAAATTTGTTGTCACAACTGATGTTCACATGGGAAATGTGCACTATGAACTAAGACGCCTCCTGGAGGTCAGAAATACTGATGCTTCGAATGCAGTGTGCACGGTAAATTAATCTGATGGCTGTCTGCTATGCAGATTAGTGTGCCCTTATCTTAATACAGATATTTTCTTACACCGACTAAAACAACGTAAAAACAATCCATGCTGTGGCAAACATAAATTATTCAAATGAAAATAAATTTTCTCTCTTAATTCAATTTTTCTTCCAGCTGTTTTACGTAATTACAGAATCAGCTTTCAAGTGGCATTCTTTCGGACCATGTGTCTAACAAAATGTATCATTAGAAAAGATCAGCTAACCCATATCCATAGGATTGTGCTCTGCTATAGAAGCTTTTAATATGAAATAGTTTAATTAGGGCTATGTAGCGAAGAACCGAGAGCAAAAACAAAATTTTCTAGACAAAAGATAACTACGGGCATTGGATTATTCAAATCAATTTAAACTCCCCAGGAAATTTTATTTAACAAATACTTATCTCTTCTGAAACACATCATCAGCCATTATAACACTCAAATATAGTAAAATGCAAAATCAGCATTTTTGGGATTATATATCTATATGAAGGTGCTTGAATTGTAAATTATGCATGTCATGATCCTGTAGAAATTGTAAGGTTTCCGGAATTGAAATGTTGTCAGGTTTGTTTTTCCTTTTCTCCCGATGAATTTTTGTTCTGCGCAGCAAAGGAAATCTCAGGATATTTCTTTAAATTTGGTGTTCAAAGGTCACTTATTTCAAGTATTTGTATAAAATTGAATTGATATAAAGATTTGGGCATCTCAGCATGCACAAGTGGAAAGTTATTTTCAAAAATATTCTACCATATTCAATTTCATATTTAAGGCTCTGACACCAATTTTGTATTTAACTTTAATTTTACATAATTTTAAAAATATACAATTTAATGCATAATTTGCCCATTTATTTCTAATTAACAAGGTTTTCTTGACTTTCACAATATTTCCTTAGTATTATGTGCTTTTTCTTTTCCTCAAGAATTGTAATATATTGAGGAATTACTGTATTTAGGTAGGTGCTGTTGTATATAGTCAATGTGGAAGTTTTGAAATTGCAATTACTAAGCAGTTCATAGTTTACAAGCTGTGTAGTAAGTGACCCAGATATTTTGTCCACCAATATGAAAAGTGAAAATTTTTGTTAATCTTTTTTGTCCTTGTGAAAACTAATTTTCAAAATACTGGTCTGGAAAATAGAAAAAATTGTACACTATTTTTTGAATTGGAAATGTTTTTAATGGATAACCGATTTTCTAACTTCTGATGTCTTGTTTTGTTGCAGATGGGATATGATGTTTTTAATGCTCTTGATTTAATGGAGAACAAGCTATTCCTAGAATCTTTAAAATTCGGTATAGGAGATGGTAATTTGCAGTATTATTTATATAATTGGCGGTGTCAAGCAATGTCACCAAATCAAGTAAGTTTTTCTGTTTTGTCTAGTTAAATTCTTTACATGGCTGCCACAGGCGACTAAAAGGCACCTTTTTGCGTCTATTTTTCAACCTTGGCGAGTATTGCTATCTTTTTAAGCAAAATCGTCTAAAAAGCTCTTATTTTCAAAGTTTTGGTGACTGAAAATTCATTGAAGGTATATGAAAATTCAGTCTCTTTTAACTATAGTGGACAAAAACAAATTTCAGATTTTTCTTCAGGGGAAAAATGTTTTGATGCCAAGCTATGGCAACCATAAAAGAAAACCTTGGAATCTGGTTGCTAGATAGTATGAAAATCTCATTAAAAATAGTTAGTTTTTTAATTTTAAAATTTAAATTTTTGGGCTAGATCTTCAACTTCTGTTTCATACTAATTAGCATATTTTGTGCTTTAGCCTGTATCTGATCTACTAAAATAGGGTTCAAGAGAAGACTGCTATTTTAAGAAATTCATGCCACTAATGCTACTCAAGTGACTAAAAGGCAACTCATTGCTACTATCTTCCAACATTGGCGACTAGGGATATCTTTTTAAGCCAAATAGTCTCAAAAGCTTCCAATTTCAAAAAATTTTGCGACTGAAAATTCATGAAAGGTAAAAAAAAAATTAGTCCATTTTTTTTAACTAATAGTTAGGCGAAAAATATTTTTTGGATTTTTCTTTTGTTAGAAATTTGTCCAAGGGATGCCAATTTCAAAGTTTTAGTGCCAAGTCGTGGCAGCCATGAATAAGTAAAATGCACCAGAATCTGGTTGCTAGATTGTCATAGAAACCTTAAGAAATTTAGCTTTTAATTTTAAAATTTAAGTTACTTGACAAGAACTGCAGTGTATATTTCATACTTAGCATATTTTGTACCTGAGCAACTAAAATAACATTTAAGAGGAGACTTTGCTACTTTTTCACAAGTGCTTTGGCTGTTTCAGCCCTGTACTTTGCCTGCCCTTTTATCTAGAAAAGAATTAAGAGTTCATCGACACCATACGTAAGATTTTAAATGTCCTGATTTTCCATTTTTTACCTTAAAATTACCAGTTTTATTATTTTCACATTGTACTTCTACTATCATAAAAAAGACCATGCAGCTCAGATACGCAACTCAGGGTAGTTAGGAGAACCTTCATAGCCAATCACTATTTGAACTAAGTGATCAGTATAAAATATTTCACTTGGTGCTGTTATCCATGTTGCAAAATGAAACAGACTGAAGGTTTTTCAGTTGTGTCTTGTGTTTAACTTCACACTGTTTGAAATTTTGCGTGTTTGAATGTTTTGAAGATCTTGAAACCTTGCTGTTGAACCATTTGAAAATGTCAATTACAAAAGTTTCTATGTCACTGTTTCACCTTTTTTAATGCAATTTTGCCTAGCATGCACCTTGAAGATTCCTTTGTCAATCGCATTTCAGGTATCCAACAAATTTAAATATATGGCCCACTTGCATGAAAAGATGAGTTTTTAACTAATGGATACCTGTGTGAGCTGTTTGTTGTTAAGATCATTGTCTGATGTGAAATCCATAAAATTTTCAGGTACAGCTGTATTATACGCCTCGTTTGGGACAAAGCTCTTGGCAATTTTTGGCACACTTTTTATGTCACCAAGGAAAGAATTCTTAGAAAAATCATTTTTCTTAAACAGAAAATAATAGGCTTTTAACAGAAAGTAATCATGGGGGAAATATAAAACTTAAAAAGAACATGTTTTTATTGGAAAATAATTTGCAGAAATAGTTGGGAAAATAGGGTTGAAATATCTTCATTTTAAACTGTTTTAAACTCCCAATCTAAATCTCGAACAATTTTTAAGAACTACCAAAATTTATCTACAACACTAAATATACGTAGGAGACATGTTCAAATAGAAAAAAGGTAACGATTTTCAAAAGAAAATAGCAACAAACAATACAATCTGATGCAACTATTGGACCGTGACTAAAATAAAACTGAAAGTTTGAATTTTTCCACACATTAAATGCAAAAGAATTGGGGGAAAATTGAAAAGAACCAGTGAAATCAAAGGACAATTTAACAGAAATGAAGAGAATATTCTAAATGAAAATTTAAACTTTCTTCTTGCCGAGGTTGCCATAAAACTGCTATTAAAGATGGGTTGTGTTCACTTGCAGGAACTCGCTACTAAAAGTGCGTCAAGAGCGTTGCCACCAAATGAGGTTTATAGTACAGGGTGATTATAATTAAAGTTCAACTTTCAAAAAGCTGTAAAAAAAGAACCACTGCTCAGAATGACCTGAAATTTGAACTGAATATACTCGAAGAAGGGGGAAATGGTATGGCATAAGAAAAAATAGTTCCAAATTTTAGCAATAGATGGCGCTTTAAGCATCATAATATGCAAAATAAAAGACGTGTCATGCGCACGACACATTGCATTTGTTATAAAAACACGGGGTACGTGGCGTTTTCCTTATATTGCGTCTGAGAAGCTCGTCACAACTCGCTCGATGAAGGATCGCGCTCTGCTTATGAAGCTCTTTTACAAGAACGGTGACTTTTCGCCAGTAGCTCTGAAGATTCTCATTTTTCATACCCTTTACTGTCCATTGCGGACAGTAAAGGGTATGTAAAAGGCTGTGGTCCGATGTCTGCCAAGGGTCTGGAGAAAATTATTAAGAAATTTGAAGAGACAGGTTCTTTTGAAGTGAAATCTGGCAGAGGAAGGAAACCAATTGCTATGACATCAGTAGAAGATGTGGCCATAGCATTCCAGGAAGAGACGAGCGGGGTTGTGCAAACATGCAGTGCACGGGGAATTGCCCGAACTAACTTTGGACATGCCTGTGAGCACGGTGCATAAAATTATACGAAACATCCTGCATTGCTATCCATACAAAATTACCCATGTTCATGAGTTGCTTCCTGCTGATCTGCCAGTAAGACAAAATTTTGCTCTAGAATTTCTTGCTCGCATGGAAGTGGATAATGAATGGCCATGGAACATTTTGTGGACAGACGAAGCCCATTTCCATCTCCAAGGACATGTTAATACTCAGAATTTCAGAATATGGGCAACGGAAAATCCATTCGCACACGAACCAGTACCTCTTCATTCTGCAAAGGTAACTGTGGTGTGGGTTGACGCCATCATTTATCGCAGGACCTTTTTTTTTCGAGGAGATGGTAGTGCGGGTCCTGTTACCTGTACCAAGAGCTATTGCAATTGTGCTATGAGAGTCTTTTGCGCAACCACGTCATTCCAACACTTCAACAGCATGCATGTGTGGGTAGCATCATTTTTGTGCAAGATGGCGCTCCTCCGCACATTGCAAAGCCAGTGAAGCAGCTGCTCAAGAGGCATTTCGGAAATGTAGAATTATCAGCTGTCATTTTCCAACAGCCTGGCCATCAAGATCACCTGATCTTAATCTTTGTGACTTCTGGCTGTGGGGTTATCTGAAAAATGTTGTGTTCAGTGGTCCGATTGTAAACTTAGCTGAATTGAAGGCACACATTGCGCAACACATTCACAAAGTGACCCCTGAGACACTCCGATCTGTTGTGGAACATGCTGTTTCTCTGTTTCAACCTGTGGCAGCAAACAGTGGACAGCATATTGAACATGTCTTGCGCAAGTCTGGCAATAATTAAAAACCGATATCATTGTTGCTTTTTATGCGGCTTTTGGCCTCAAACAATTAAAAACCGATTTTCCCCATATGATGTGGTACGACCTTGTCGCGGTGGATGGACTTTCCACTAACAGTGCCGCAACTGTTGAATGACTGGGAAGTCATTTTTTCAGTAAAATACTGATAGTCATGCACATTGAACAGTACAGTTGGTTTAACTTGCAACTCACGCCATAGCCGTCGTATTGCGATTCAAAATGTCACTTGTAGCCGAACCCATTTACGTTATGACGCTTAAAGCACCATGTATTGCTAAAATTTGGAACTATTTTTTTCTTATGTCATACCATTTCACCCTTCTTCGAGTATATTAAGTTCAAATTTCAGGTCATTCTGAGCAGTGGTTCTTTTTTTACAGCTTTTTGAAAGTTGAACTTTAATTATAATCACCCTGTACATCTGTACTAATTTCCCATATAATTCATAACTAAATGGTGATTTGTTGTGGATCTGCAAATTTTTTATCCTGAAATTTTCAATTGTCATGACAGTAAGAAGACAGCATCTCCAAATTTGGTTTTTAGGGTTAACAGTTTCTTGAAAAGACTACAAGAGAAATGAATGTAGAAATCTGCATAAATATTTGGTTAAGAAAGATAGCTTTATTAGTGTATTCTATGAGTTTACAATTGATTTACTGTACTTTTTCGTGACTTTAACAATTATAAGAGTATGACAACATTGTATATAATTCTTGAAGTTAACTAAAATGAAAATACAGTTTATTTATTGATATGCCATATATTCTAGAGTTAAATCTTGTGTTCAAATAATTTATATACTGTATTATTAACTCCAACTCTTTTGTATTTCAGATTGGGCTTGTTTTGCAATAAAATCTTAAGAGTATTTAGATTCATAAGAGATCTGCCATCCGAGAACATATCACACATACCATCAGGTTTCTGTTGATTGTATCTGCAGATAACTAATTTCTAATTTTTAGACCGCCTCTAGAATCTAGAAGCGCCTTTCAGCCATGCGAGAAAGGCGGATTTCCTTCACCAACAAAATTGCTCCATGGTCCACTGCTATCCTACAGCACTTTTAGTGATATGTTCCAAATAAATGATGCGAGTCTGCTCTCCTGAAGTGAAATGTAAACACTGTCTATAAACTTTTTCCTCCTCGAATTGCCAGAGCGTGAACTGAAAAGTAATTTATTCCAGATAAAGAAAATGCTCTGTTATCTGTGATTCATCCTCGTGCGAATGCTTCTGTAATTGAGACATTATACTGCATTTAATGCTGACGTAATTCGTACACGACTATTTTAAACATGCCTGTCGTTAGTTTAATTTTTCACACTGTTATTATTCTCAATAGATAAAAAGGAGGTTCGAGATGTGTGTGTGTGGAATTAGAAAAATAGAATATTGGGCAAATGTCGGGTTGAAAGTGTCATTTGATCTTTCATTTTCTGTAAGCTTCGAATTCATTGAAATCGAAGTAGCAAAGTTTATATAAATCATGTCTATTTCACTGTTCTCGACCAGTGTTACTTCATGTGTTCTGGATGTTAAGAAGAAATTTAACTGAAAGTTACTTTCTTAGTAAATAATTTTTTTTATATATTCTGTTTTGTATTTGTCTTTCTCATTTGAAATATCTTCACTAACACATTAACTATGAATACATATACATACCTGTCAACGTTTCCATATAGAGAGTATTAGTCTCCTAGGTGGAAAAATATTTTCCATATTTCCTCTTTTGGGAGAATAATTTAATAAGTGACGCCATTTTCAAGGTTTTGGTGCCAATACGGGGCAACCATGAAAGAAAAACGTCGGAATCAGTGCTTGTTAGATTGTCTTGAAAGCTAGCTTTGGGGGTACTAATTATTTTACAAGAAAAACTTAAAAATATACCTCTAAAATACCCCAGAAAAGGGTTTAATTGCTTATTTTTGTGTATATATGGTGCCATTTTGTGTACAATATCTCCAAGTTTGAACTGCTGCCAAGCATATAACAGTAGTAGAGATCAGGGTTACTTTCTTTGTTTTTAATTACTTTAAGCCCCAATCTGGTGCAATTGTTTCTAATTCGACTTATAATTTTTTATTTGAACAATAATTTTTAAGCATTTTTTAGTGTTGCACATTCGTTTTTATGTTATAAAAATCTGTTTTTGGAGGTTGGCAGATATGCATTTATAGCTGAATTACCCGGCGTTGCTCGGGTTGAAATGGTTAAATGTTGCTTGAAAAGTGTATTGGAATAATCACTTTTCTTTCACAGAAAAATGCAATAAGTTGTACGGTAAATATGTTTTAACTTTTTCATAGCTTCTAGAATATACTTCGGACGCAAATATATACATTTAATTCCTGAATATATTGCAATATGTAAAAGATTAAGACATAAATACAAACAGAAACGAAATTCCGACGAAAAAATGCAGAATTCTAAAAAACGAAAAATGCGCAAAGTGCAGTTTGAACTGCTTCTGTTTAAATACTCTCGCAATCAAGACGTGGCGCTCACTGGGTAATTGACCATTGGTAAGAACATCCTTGATCTCCGTCCAAGTCGGATTGCAGGTGAAGGTGATAAATAAGTCTGGTCTCACGTACGTCATAGCATCATGCGTGTATTCGTGCATGTGTCTGGGACTGCCTGTAAATGTAGCTGGTAGTATGACTAATGCACCGAGGTTTTCAACGTTCCCTCATTTGACACAACATGTCTCAGGTGAATATATTCGTCAACTCTCTGTTTACGTTGATTTAGACGAATGTAAAGGAGGCGCTCACTCTCGATTTTGCGTATATATCGACGATGAACAGATGAAAAAAATTGCCTGCAGCTCAATATCTCGAACCATTAATCTGAACGCATAGAAATCCATCGCTTTAAGTTTCTTGCTGGTTGTTTCACCTGTTCTTGGGTTGATCTGCTTCAGATTAAAATGATATCCATCTTCACCATGGGGGAATATTACTGGGTACTGCAGAGCATCATATGATCGATGTGTTTCTGAAATGCGCTGCAAAGATTCACCTCGTCGTTGAATAACGATATCCCGTTGATGAAACTCATCGCCTGATATAACCACCGCGACTTCATCTGCTTGAGGAGAGTTAAAGCGCCGCTCGTATTCGTCTGCTGGTCTTCGGTCTGCTCTTATGACTACTTTATATTCATCTGTTGGCATACGTTCCAATGTTGTTTCAAACGTTTTAATAAGATTATTGTGCTCATGAAACATCCTATGTAAGTTTAACACAATCTGACGTCTTGTTCCCGAGATGTAGGCGCACCTCTGATCAGTTTCCATTTGTTCGTTTTGAATAAAATATAGTTGTAGAAATTTTGGTGGTTGATCTGGCAGCGGAAGCAACGATCCCGCTCTATGGTAAATCTGCCCTTGCAACTTGAATGTTGACGAAAATCCGGGCTGTCCAATAACTGATGTGGCGCTGAATGATGTCATTTGGAAAAATGAGTTGTATTTTCTGATGCTCCTAAGAAAATGCTTCGACTCTGACGTATCTCCTTACGTGTAAGTCAAAAGTTCTTGTGGTGGTTCCAGTTGGTAGAGTTTAACTTCCATTTTTGCAGCAAATACCAGTAGACTCTGATTTCAACTTTTAAGCTTGACAGTAACTACAAACCATTTCCATTTTCCCGATGGTAACACTTGCATGCAGCAAGTAGTCTTTATGTGAATCGTAGTGGAATTCTTCCAATGCTAAGCTAAAATGGTGCGCAATCCGTGATCGTTTGGCTCTATCTCTCTTATCCTGTAGTCGGGCTTGACGCTGCTGTGCCGTCTCTGTTGCTCTAAAGGTAGTAGCTCTATCTCTCTTATGCTGTGCCGTCTCTGTTGCTCTAGATGCAGTAGCTCTTTCTCTCTCGCAATCGCAAGTCTTCTATTCCTCTCCTCGGAAGTTTCTTGACTACGCTCATCTTTCATCATCTTAGGCGTTGACTGCACTTGGTCGATCGCCTTCCGCTTCCTTGGAGGCATTGCTACAGCAAAGAAATCTGTAAAAGAATATAAAAAAGCTATTTCATAAATTAAGCAAAAGGCACACTCTCACTGAGCAATGAAATCTATTATAGAATACAATAAAAAACTATTTCATAAAATAAGCAAAAGGCACACTCTCACTGAGCAATGAAATCTATTATAGAATACAATAAAAAACTATTTCATAAAATAAGCAAAAGGCACACTCTCACTGAGCAATGAAATCTATTATAGAGTACAATAAAAAGCTAATATAAACTCAATGGTAAAACAAATTTAAAATTGTGAAGTACTTACATCAGTTTAGGAATATCAAACTTTTGACACAAATAAAAAAAATATCAATGCCTTACTTAAAAGCTGTCAATCAAAATACTCAAACACAGAATTCTAAATCATACTAAAAAATAAACTTTTATTCTGGTGTAAAAAAGCATTAATTCTGATCCCCCATTAAACTTATTTAAAAAATTAAGCAAAAGGCACACTCTCACTGAGCACTGAAATCTATTATAGAATACAATAAAAAGCTAAAAACAAATTTAAAATTATGTAGTACTTGCATTAATTTAAAAATATAAATCCAAAATGTACACATCACTGTCGAATAAAGTAGGAAACACTTATTCAGTCAACTAAAAGAGCGAAATAAAACTGCCAGATTCACTTAAAGATGATAAACTCGAAGACTTACCGAGTTAGCTTCCTTTAAATACGACCAGCTAAGAATCGAGTGGGTGCTGGAATGTTCTCCATCATGAGTCCAAGGAAGTTTCCGTTTCCCAACTTTCTAGAAAGTTCTACAAAGTTTTAGAAAAAAAGTAAACATTAATTCTGGTGCTGCCAGATACCGAGTAGCAAAATTACGCTTTTATGATCAATGATATTTTCGTTTGTGCTTTTCCGAATAACGGTGTAGACAAATTAAACTGAATAGATTAAAAATTTTCAAAAAGCGGAAGGTCGATTTTACAGAATTTTTAAGAAAGAAAATCACTGCTTTCAACGGAGGATTCGCAAGTATCTATTCCGGACATTTTAAAATAAGTTACACGCCTTACCTAAAAAGCTTATGAAACAGAATTCTACAAATCATTACGTATTCAATAAATTATTTAAGGAAAGTTGGTCGAAATATACACCAACTTTCCTTGAAAATAATCCTTGAACTCCTGAAAACCTTTCCTTGAATTTCCTTGCAAACATAAATATTTTAAAATATTCTTTCCCCCTTCATCAATAAAATATCTATAATTTATTTACATCATGGGAAGAACTAAAAAGTCAGTTCAAACATAAATACTGTAATTCAATTTGTTTCGGAAAAAATTGTTTTTCGATCAACACTGGTAAAGCAACCATCGCTGCCTAAAGCAATCAATCTATGCTCAATGTTATTTCTATTGCGATTTCGAATAGTTTTTAGCCCCCCAGGGCCAATAGAACGGGGGTTAAGAGTTAGCCTATGCTGACCGCAGTGTTCTAAAGTATAAGTGTACCAAATTTGGTGTGGATTGGTCAAACGGTGTAGATTTGTATAGAAAATACACACACATTCTATTTTATATATATAGATTCTCAAGTTTGCAAAAGCAAAGTCTACTATTTTATGCAAAGAAACCTCATGATCGTACAGAAATATATACAAGTAACCCCCGTATAACACAGCACACTTCTATAGCACGGATTCACTCTAACATGGTTCGAGAATTGGGAACATCCCCATATAACACGGTGCTTTTATGGAATGATTGGAACAACGATGCGAAAAGGACGGCATTATGAAAGTTTAATTTAAACGGTGTAGCATAGGAATATCCTAAGAACTACATGCGCGGATGTTATTTCGAGATAAATTAAATAAAAAGTAACTTGGCTTAGAAGAGATATGGCGTCCTCTCGGGGATCCCCACTCGTCATCAAAAAGAAAAAATGGCAAGAACGCTTAACGCGTTTCTTTCTCACTAAACTGCAAGGTCGTTGGACTGGGGCGAAAAAAGAGAGCGTATTTGTTAATTATAGATTAAAAATAATCTTCTTAACGTGTACCACACATTATTATTTAAAAATACTTTGAGAATTATCGAAGAAATTACGAGTTAGGTAAACACAAGAACTTTATTCTTGATAAGAAAAGAAAAAACTGTTGCCACTCACAAAAACAAAACTATACTAAACTGTGATAATCGATATAAATTTAAATAAAAATAAAAAATACAACCTTACTTTAACATACTCCCACCTTGTGATGTGGGCATCACAACATAGCTTACATTTCCGACTGAAACTTCAAACACTTGTAACAATACACAATCACTTAATTTTAACATAGTAAATAATACTAAATACTTTCTCTCACATTTAAATACAAATGATATGTTCACAAGTCAAGTCTGTTGGGAATTTTTACTACTCTTCCAACTCTAGATGAATATGAGCCAGCCTCGGGTTTCACAGCCGCAGGAAAAGATGATGAACAAGGGTAAGATCTCTTCTTTGGATTACATTTAGCATTTTCCAAAATTTTAGCATCAGAGGCGACTTCTAATGGGTAAATTCGCTGAACAGGTCTCAGAAGTACTGAAGTATAGGTCTGAACTCGAACCAAGCGAACAGTTCCGTCTTTTCCAGGGAGAAGCTCGACGATTCGACCAAGTGGCCAGTTAATTCTCTTGCTATTATCGGAGCCCACAAGAACAATCTCTCCAATGGAAATTTGTCGGAGGTTTTTCCTGTTCTCTGCACGCTGTATAAGCAAACCCAAATACTCCGAACGGAATCTATTTCTTAGGTCCTTTTGCAGATTTCGACGATATATGATTCGTCTATTCAAGCTCTGATGATCGGCTGCATCAATATCAGGAACTTTCCACTCAACAATGTCCTGAAGAAACATTGATGGACAGATAGGTTGAAAGTCAGCGTCACTATCTGAAAGATACGTTAACGGTCTTGAATTTATCACAGACTCACAATCACAGAGGACTGTTGTCATTTCCTCGTAGGTCAACTGAGCACGTCCCAATACACGTTTCAGTAAATCCTTCAGGACACGAATCAACCTTTCCCAGAAACCGCCCCACCAGGACGCAGTTGGAGGGTTAAATTTGAACTCGATGGCATTGATTGATCCATGTTTGACCACTCTATTCCAATCCAAGGAAGCCAGAAGATTTCTTGCACCAGTGAAGTTTGTGCCATTATCACAGTGAATAACACAACATCTTCCACGACGAGAAATAAATCGGCGCAGAGCGAGAAGGAAAGATTCTGTTGAAATAGACGTAACCAGTTCAAGGTGGACCGCTCTGTACGTAGCACACGTAAATAAGGTCACCCATGCCTTTTGATTATCTTTCAGATACAAGGGACCTGCCAAATCAATTCCCGTAACTTGAAAGACAGCAGTGTCCTTTACTCGACCTTCGGGAAGAGTAGATGTCTCAGCTTCAAACCTTTTAGATGTATGCCTGCGGCATACAACACATTTAGACAGCACTCTTTTAACTGTTTTCCGTCCATTCAAAATCCAGTAATGTTCTCGGAGAAGGTTCAAAAGAATCTGTACTCCCGCATGTGAATTCTTTTGATGATGATAAACAATTAACTTTTCTACAACTTCATGTTGTGCTGGGAGAATCATTGGTCTTTTAAAGTCTTCATGGTCTTTTCTGTTGACAATCTTGGTTTTCAAACGAAAAATGTTTTGGTCATCTTTATATACACTCAGAGTTTTCAATTTCTTGACTTTCTCACCAGTAAATGTGTCCTCTTGAATCATTTTCACAATTCGTCTCTCTGCTTGCTGAAATTCAACTGATGTAAGTTCTCCTTTAATTCTGTATTCATCTACACAGGAGCAATTGTGCTTAAAGCGAAGAACCCAACCTACTAGACGCACAATCTGCTGATACCTCGAAAAATATGAATAGTACCATTTTCTGTCTTGCACATCTAGATTATTAGTAATCAATATCGTGGACTTCATCTTTTCCTTTTCAATTTCTTCCTCCTTGCAGTCTACATTTGTAGAAAAACTCACAGGCCATTCTTCTATAGGACTTCTTAACCACAGAGGACCCTCCCACCATCTAGCTGCCAGTAGGTGTCTTGATTTGCAGCCTCTAGAAGGCAGATCAGCCGGGTTGAATTCACCAGAAATATGATTCCAGGAAGAAGAAGCAGATAGTTTTCTAATCTCTGCAACTCTGTTTCTTACAAAAGCAGACCAATTCTCTTCTCTTTTGATCCATGCGAGAACAGTCGTCGAATCGCTCCAGTAGTAGCATGGTACTTGTGACCAATCCAGTGCCTCTACAACAAATTGAGTCAACCTGGCTCCAATTAATGCAGATAGCAATTCTAATCTAGGAATTGTCCCACCCTTCAAGGGGGCAACTCTGGACTTTGCGAAAAGTAAGGATATTTTGACATCATTTTCTGATTCAAGTCGCAGAAACACAACAGCGGCATAGGCGTCTTTGCTTGCATCGCAAAAGGTATGAATAGTGCAGTTCTGCAAATTATCGTCCGTTATATGAAGCCATCTGTCAAATTTTATTTCTTCTAAAACATGAAGTTCTTCAAACCAATTTAGAAATTCTTTACTAAAAGCTTCAGGGACTTCATCATCCCAACTCAATCCCAATTTCCAAGTTTTCTGCAGTATCAATTTTGGGAAAAGCATAACAGCTGCAGTATAACCAAATGGGTCGTAAACTTTCTGAGCAACTGACAACATCATTCTCTTTGTGATAGTGGTGATCTTTAAATCGTCCAACCAGTCCAGATTTAGACACAATGTGTCTTCTTTCCTGTTCCAAACTTGACCCAAAACCGCTGTTTGGACATCCAAGTCTTCATCACCAGCCAACCTCTCAGATTAAATTTTCCCTCGGCCATTACATTCTGAGAAACTTCAATGAACTGCTTTAACTCTTCTTGTGAGCTAAGACTAGCAAGAACATTGTCCACATAGAAACTGTTCAGTAGTTTCTTTATTATGTGATCAACAGGTGAAATCAGCATACATTTTTGGAGGTGATATTCTATGACAGCACACAAAAGGAATGGGCTGCACTTAACACCAAAGACAACTCTTGCATGACGAAATGTCTTCAATTGTTTATCTCCCTCTTGATCCCACCAAAAAAATCTCAAGTAGTCACGATCTTCTTTTGTGATACTAATTTGCAGAAAAGCCTTTTCGATGTCGCTCACAACACCATACTTAAACTGTCGAAATTTTAGCAGAATCGATGGAATAAGCTCAATTAAGTTAGGTCCACATTCCAGACATTGATTTAAAGACGGTGAGCCCTTCTCTCTGGCTGAAGCATCAAATACTGGTCGTATTTTAGTTGTACTTTGTTCTTTCACAACAGGTCTATGTGGTAGGTAATGTTCATGTTCTGTTGCCTCAGTCGAAACGATTTCAATGATTCCAGACGACATCCAGTCCTTGAAAACTTCATCATATGACGAAAGGATATTTTCTGAATTTAGCTTCCTTGTAGTTGTCTCCAACCTTTTTAATGCAAGTGCTTTATTACTCGGTAGAGGAATGCTTTCATCTGTCCAAGGCAGGGAAACTTCGTAACGCCCTTCTTCATTTACCTTAATTGATTCCTGAAACAGCCTTTTAGCTTGCATTTCCTTTTCCACTTTGCTTTTGGAGACCAAAGGATCCAAAATTCCAATAACATCTAGACTCCAAAGGTCGGTGATACTAGCTTCTTTCATAAATAACGAAGTGACCACCATTGACATGTTTGGCTCTTTTGGGCCCACTTGAGGGACTTTCCCCATCAAAGTCCATCCCAAGTATGTTTCTACTGCTACTAGACCACATGGCAGAATCTCTCGCCGGCCAGTCAACAGCTTGCCCATTATGTCGGCTCCAACAAGAATGTGAATTTGGGAAGCCTTCTCCGCCACATCTGACAAATTAATTTTCAACTCCTTTAGTTCTTTAATCCACGGTCCCTTCTCCACGGGTGCTACATCACAACAAATGACCCTTTGATCCAGAGCTTCAAAATTACATTTAAATTGGTCATTGAAACTTTCCAACCTTATTTTATAGCAATTGTGCTGGACTTCTTCTGTCGATCCGCCAAATAATGCATGGACGATGGTTTCTTTCCGTATTGGCACATATCCCATCTGTCCAGCTACATCCTTTAGGATATACGTTTTTTGAGATCCTGTGTCCAATAAAATGCGTATTTCTCTCACTTTTCCTTCGCTAATTAACTTTGCCTTCAAAGTTTGAAGAAAGACTTTAGAGCCGTAATTGAAAGACGTCATATTCACCTCACTGGAATTTCCAGTTGACTGATTCACAGGTGGATCTGGAGGGCAGCTGCCATTTTGCTTCAACTGAGGACACATTAAGGGCACATGTTTTTTAGAACAGATTAAACATCTTAAACTAGCACGGCATCCCTTAATCATATGGCCAGGTCTCAGGCAAGCAAAACAAACACCCTTTTCTCTTAAGCACTTCTGTTTGTCAGTTAAACTCATTTTCTGAGCCACAAAACAATCCAAACTCAAATGTTTTCCTTGACAAAATACACAAGCAGTTCTAAGATCTGGTACTGTGGTAGAGGAAAGTAAACCAGCAGCAGTTGCAATTTTCTCTTTTACAAGATGGGGTTTGTTTTTCTTCTGTTCACAAGAAACACCTCGTTTCCCCAAGCCAAAACCTTCCATCGCTAAAGAAATGCGCTCTTCACCCTCCACCTCGGTCTTCAGGAAAACCATCAATTTTGTCAAACGATCTTGGGCATCATCCTTTTCGGAAAAAGTCATGTTCCTATGCCATGCCTTAAGAAAATCTTCTGTAAAACAGGACTCCACAAGAGGCAGCAGCATGGATGCACATTTATCCGAAGTCACTTTCAAAGTGTCTAGTGCCCTCAGGTATGTCTCAAGTTTATCATAAAGAGCAGAAAAGGAAAGCCTATTCCTATCCTGATGTACAGATAAAATTAGCTTCAAAAGCTCTCGAACATAAATTTCCACAAGAAGGTCTTCCCTTCCGAACCGAGCTTTGAGACTTTCCACTGCTTTCTTATAGTTTTCTCCTATAGGGGGAAAGCTTTCAACTATATCCCTGGCTCTGGAACCTTCAAACGTTGCCTGCCTAAGGTATTGAAATTTGTCTTCTTCAGCAATTTCAAGATCAGAATCAATCTTCTGAAATTGTCCCCAAAAAGGAAGCCATTCCTTGATGTCCCCACTGAACCTTCTAAATTCGAGTTTTGGAAGTTTGAACTTTCTGGAGTGTGCATTCACGTCACCATTAATGGAAGATACACTTTTTGCATTACCTCTTATGATGGAAGACACTCGATGTCGCAACTCTATAAATTGAGTTTCGTATCTTTCCGCAGCCGTAAGCTCCGCATCCAGATCAGAATTTTCAACTTCCAGCAGTAAGTCGACGATTTTTGCATTGAGCTCACAAAGTTCATTATTTCTTTTTTCTAAGACTGCAATAGAAACCTCAATCTTTTCAATATCTAAGTTTTCTTTTTTCAGTAATGTCTGAAGAGTCGTAGAAGCTCTTGTGAAAGCAGCTCTACTTACCGTTCTCATTCGTACTTCACGTTCCATTATTCAAATAAAAACGAAGTATCAAAATTAATTCTCAAAGTCCTGTCGCGGACGCCATAAATGTTAATTATAGATTAAAAATAATCTTCTTAACGTGTACCACACATTATTATTTAAAAATACTTTGAGAATTATCGAAGAAATTACGAGTTAGGTAAACACAAGAACTTTATTCTTGATAAGAAAAGAAAAAACTGTTGCCACTCACAAAAACAAAACTATACTAAACTGTGATAATCGATATAAATTTAAATAAAAATAAAAAATACAACCTTACTTTAACAGTATTCTTCCTCCCACGCTTTTTATCAGTTTTTCAGGGGGTCGCAAATCAGGGGAGATGGTCTTGTCAATCAAGGGAGCTGGACTTCCTGATTCTAGATTTAAACTAGCTCATCTGTAATTTGTTAGACGGACACACATGACATGGCATGACGTAACTTTCTGGAAGATTCTTAGCATAGTTTATGAGCGTCACTGGAGTGAGGGAGAAAACGGAATTGAGAAATAAAGGACTTAAAAAATAAATGGCATCACTGATCTCGTGGCTGTCACTCAGAGGATGAGGATATCTTACCAAAAAGAAAACACCCTCGGTTAATAGTGCTTTGTGATGACGAAAAAACATTGTTTAATTCATAGTAATATGTATTACTTAAGAAAATTTTAATAAAGATATTTATCTTAATTATGAAAATATAATAGCATGTTTTTTAATTTTTGGAACCTAACCCCCTTTTCGTACCAGTTCTTTGTTTTGTATAACAGCAATTTTTTGGAACATAACTCCCGTGTTATACGGGGGTTACCTGTACTACAAATTCCAGTGTCAAATTTAATTTAACCCTTTAAATATGTTTGTTTATACATGTATTCTTGGTTTGAGAATAATTTTTTAAAACAATAAATCGGCTTTTCAGTGTCTAACAACTTTTCCCAACTTTCCAGTTAAAAAAATTAATCATTTTAAAATTTTAAGACAAAATATTTTAAATGCTTATTATGCAGCAGTTTTTGTTAGGTTTTTGCTTCATGTTTGTATCAATCATGCTCAGTTCTGTATTGTTAGATATGGTAACTTCACAAAAGTGAAGCATTTGGACAACAAATAAAATTTTCATCCTTAATTGCTTTACTAAGAGCAATTATTTCTGCTTCAGTAGATGACAAAGTTTTACACTTGCCTTATCACACCACAAAATGGAACAATTAAATAAAATTACCAGATATAGACTTCTGTCCGGAATGTTAGCTCCCCAATCAGCATCAACATATTACATTGCTAAATTTGAAGATTCTAAATCATGCGTTTAATATTCAAGTTTGACAGTTCCTTTCAATTACCTTTGTATTGTCTTAAGACTGTTCCCTGCACTCATCAGGATATTTCTTGAAGCTGAATTAAGAAACTCGGCAAACATGGTGTGTGGTCTATTTAAAAAGGTTAGATACATTAAAGAACCAATAACTTTTCTGTAAGGCCCATTAAAAAAGGATTTCCATCCTCAAAATTTATAGATTTAAGGTCATGTGTTGTAACATGGGTTTGTGTGTGTGTGTGCAATCAGACAGTTTAAAAACTTCCAAGGTTTTTATAATGTGTCTGTGCTGATCTAATAGCAATGAATTCTTAGTAAATTTCGTTTGAATACCCAACAGTTCAGAAGCAATTTCTAGCTCAGACATTTGAAAATTTCTAGGAAATCAAATCCATTTCAGAAATCTTTCGAACTGCAATAATTAAATCATCAAAGCTAAAAAAATTTTCTTCTCATTACAAACTCATGAAAATGGAAGATTCAAAACTGAATAGCTTAATATTCTGTTTTTCAAGTGTGCTTCAGTTTAAACTGCGTATCCTACGAATGTCTTAGATAAGTTTGATTCGTAAATTAGGGCCTGCCTTGTTTCAAACAAGGTTCCGTTTGCTCTTCGCTACACCGTTTAATAAAGATATATATGGAGGTGTGGATCAATTCTAAATCCATCTTTTCGAGCATATTGAATCTGTTCACCACTAACATATTCCTTGACATTATCACATCGCTGTCTATGGATGGGTATGGTTTAAAAAGAAATTCTACTTCATCTTATCAAAAAAAAGCAGTCTTACAATACACAAAACCTAGTATTTAACCAAAAAAGACATAATGTAACAATGACCATTTTTGATGTAGGATTTATCAGACCATTTAAATAAATAACTAGTACATCTTATAAAAGAAAGTTGCCACAATTTTAATAATTTGAGTGAATATATTTCGAGCATCTTCTCTCATCACATGGTGAATGGTTTAATATTGGCTATGTGTGATTTATAGTCACACGGAATGTTTAAAATGAAGCCAGCATTGATGAGCAGGCTTGTGAGTGACACCTATTGGTCAATGGTCCAAGATGGAAATACTTGTCTGGTAATTATGATCCCAATCAGCAAATACTGTTATTTAGTGTCTTCAAAGGGAGTATGATTTTCAATATAATTTTGGGATGATCTCAGTACGAGCGAAGTTCTTAACTTATTTTAATAAAATAACATGCATCTTGTTCAGTTATTTAATTTTCAATATTATTAAACAGAAAGAAAATAAATTTTGATTTAAAACAATGATTTTTTAATAAAAATCACTGGATTTAAAATCATGTGTTTTATAAATTTTAATCATCTTGAAGCATCTCTTGATACAGTCAATGTTGAATTCGCAATTAATGCTCTCAGAGTAGTAAAGGAAATTTTATAAAGCTACCTTTTCCAATACGATGGATATAAAATTCAGAAACAATTCATTTAAACCTATAAAAGAATGCAAAGTGAAGTAACTAGAAAACCCGTTACAAACGGTAGGTTAAGCTGGGTGAGCACAATTCGGCATACACATAAGTACAAGAAATTTTGAATCTGCTATTATACATGTCCTGATCTAATGACAGCAAAACAATTAAAATGAAAGATGTATCAATTTGTAAATGGGTAGAAGGAAGATTTAAAATATATGAAATGAAAAATAGCATATATTCTTAAATTAATCAACACATAAGGTAAATATAAGTGGCAAGTGTGAAAAAATTTAAATTGCTATTTACTTATTTCTTAATTAACGTAGCACTGGAGCACCACAAAGGGCTATTTCAAATAAATTGGCCAATACTTAAGAATAACTAATACTTAGGTTGTAATTAATAATACTTAAGCTATAATTAATAGTAATTTAATTAGTCCTTATTTTCACAATGGTTTCCTCATGGAATCTAATACGTTTCGAGGCCCAGAATTCATTTTTTGGGGGTCACAATGGAAGAGGACTGCTCAAATACATTTTGAAAGAACAAAACAAAATACTTCCCACAAAGGAAATTCTACGTTTTTGAAAAACCAAACGTTCTAGCAATGTTCTTGTATTCTGTCATTCAGTCTCCGATTTGCCTCGAGCGCATATTCAACAGTTGCTCTTTTGAAATAATGTGTTGATTATAACATCTTCCATGCTGCATAAACGGACCGGTGGCATTTCAGGAGAATGTTTCGCGCTCCACTCCCAGTTTGGGTGCACGATTTGGCGAGAAAGGGCTTGGCGCGTTAAATTGGAGTAGAGCGATAAGTGATTAGAATATGGGTACCATACAAGACTATCTCAGTGCACCGTGTAAAGCCAACGCCACCTATATACAGGTTTATAGGAGGTTTTGGTAAAGCAGAGGTTCCCAACGTGGGTGCTGGAGTCTTCCATGGGGGCGGTAGCGGGCCCAGAGGCAAATGGGGAGCATTAAGGCAGTCAAGGGGGGGGGCATGGGTAAAATACTTTGAAAATACTGTTTTCATGAAAAAATGTTTTACCTATCTCTAAAATTTTCTTTTTGTTGTCGCGTAAATAAGCATTAAAAAAATAAAAGTAGCATTAGGTATACGTATACCTAATTCGGTTTTAGTATTGTCGGGGACAAGTTTTTGCAAGTTGGTAAGCAACTACGCGATTCACGCAATCAAGCATGTTTCGACAAAAATATGGGAGCTTGTTATGACTTGTTTACAGAGCAAGTGCACCGGCATCGCAAACAAGCGAATGAGTTGAATCGTGCACATCAAATCTATAAAAGACATGGATAGCTAGGAATGTCTCATTATTTTTGTGTTTTCGCCAATAATCCTTATTTGTGAGGGACAAGTGATAGAAGTCATTAGCCATTATATTATATCTATAAATCTGTTGAAAAGTTAATTTATTGAAACCGTGGCAAATTTTCTCTTTCAACATGTCTGAATCTACTAAGAAATGCCGGCAGTATAGTATTGAGTATTTGGAATATGGATTTACGCACTCTCCTACGAATCAATCATTACCTATGTGTTTAATTTGCAAAACGTTTTTTCAAATGAAGCCTTCTAGGCTACAAGAGCATTTGAATAAAATGCATACTGATAAAAAGGACACAGAATTATCCTATTTTCAAGGACTGGAAAAGAAATATTTAAAACAGCCAACTATATTAAACCTTGTTGCGTCGTCTAAACAAGATGATGGACTTCAAGCTTCATATAATATTTCATTGTTAATCGCAAAAGCGGAAAAACCACACACAATTGGCGAGGAATTAATCTTGCCGGCAGTCAAAGAAGTAAAAAACTGTTCATCATAAGACACCATCAGATGTCATCAGGAAAACACCTCTGAGTAATAATTCAGCGCAAAGAATAGATGAAATGGCTAAAGACGTTGAAATATCGTTATGCGATTACTTGAAAACTTGCAAATTTTCCATTCAACTCGATGAATCAACTCTACCAAATAAGGAAGCACTACTCCTATACGTACGATTCATAAAAGAAGAAAAAAATTGTCAAGTGTTATTATTTGCTAAAAAATTGGAAAGCGATACAAAGGGAGAATCGATATTTAATACCATGAACAAGTTTTTCAAGAGAAAGAAATTCCTTTTCGTAATATTTTATCAGTTACTACTGATGGTGCTCCAGCAATGACGGGGCGTCCATAAGGGTTTCATAGCACATTTGAAACAAGCAGTACCAAATGTACTCGTTGTACATTGTGTTATTCATCGTCAGCATTTGGTTGCAAAAAATCTGAATGAACGCCTGCATATGTCGCTTGATTACGTTATTAGAGCAGTCAATAAGATTAAAGCAATTCATTGAGTGAGACTATTTGGCCAACTTTGTAGTGAAAATGGTGAAGATTATTATCGCTTGCTGCTGCACACAGAAGTTCGTTGGCTCTCAAAAGGTACTTGTCTGAATCGTTTTTACAATCTATTTGACTCAGTACTAGATTTCCTTGAAAACAGATGAAAGACTGCGCGCAAACCTGATTACATCCAAAAATGGCATCGCTTATTTGACAGACCTGTTTAAAATATTTAATGAAGAATTTTTTATTGTATTTCCTTCATCGTATTTGGCTGAGCGTGGGTTCAGTGCAGTAGCAATTTTACTAAGAAAAGGAACAGACTGCAGATCACTGAGCGTGGTAATTTGCGACTATTGTTGACAAAATTAGAACCCGACATTAACAAATTGATAAAACTCCACCAGCTTCAACCATCTCATTAATTTTTTATTACTATTTTTGTGCAAATTTTTAATAAACAATTTTCTACCTTTGATGGTCTTTTTAATTTCTACTTTGTGATTCTTAATAGATAGATAGATAATATGCAACGATATTTTAATATTTGGTATAACTGTTATGGGAGAGGGGGGGGTTGAAATTTTTTTTCTTGTAAAGGGGGAGGTGGTCCAGAAAAGGTTGGGAACCTCTGGTGTACAGAGTGTGGAAATCCATTCTTTAATTCGAATCTTTTGAAAGATTGTTCGTGATATTAGCCGGTGTGTCCATCTTCCGGTAGGAAAGGAAAAGAACAATAAAGTCCAAGATATTAATTTTCAATAAGGCTGACTTCCATATAAATGTATTTAGGGTGTATTAAGTATTTGGGGCGCTTGCTTTTGTTTCTAAAAATCTAACAAAATATTTTTGAATAATACAATTTTATTTGTATTGATATGTTAAAAGGTTTTTTTGCATTTGATAAAAAAAACCAAGTTTTCTGATTTTGTTAGCTTAGTTCATTTATCAATGGTAAATTGAGTTGCTCCAGTGTGACGTTGAATCAAGTACTTACCCAGTTCATTTATAATTTTTTTCGTGTTGCTTACAATGAATTACGTTTATAAAACCTGAAAAATGTGCTCCTAGAAAAGGAGAACCCCCACTTGACGGTTTGAACGGGACAGTAGCGTTTTTTATCATGTTTCCCAGCCTTCCCGGGGCCGCGGTGGCCCGGTTGGAAGAGTAACGAACTAGCAACCGAAGGGTTGCGAGTTCGAATCCAGCCAAACACCGTCGTGTACAAAGGGGGTTGGTGCACGTTAAATCTGTCGTGGCCTCAAATGTCCTCACGTTGGCGTGGTGTGGAAGTTTGGAGAGTGGGGTGCCAGCTCAGGTGTTGCCTCGTCATCTGACCATGGTTCAAAATTACGTGGTGTTGTCCTCGGATCTTTCCCTTTGGGATTGATCCCGGACCGCCACCAATAGCCCATTGTGTTGCTCCAGTGTGACGTTAATTGAAATACCCCCCCCCCCAGCCTTCCCGTCGTTTTACTAAAAATGTGATTTTTTTGGTCAGTTTCAATAAAAACTATCTTTAATATTGGTCAGTCATAATAATCAATAATTGTTTTCATTATCAGGCAAACAAATTACTGGAAATATAGATCCCAATAATTCCTGTATGCTAACCGGTTGTTATTCAGTATCGACGTTTTAAATTTCATTTATTCAATTCTTAAGTCATTTTTAAAGCTTTGGTGAAACTTCAATTTTAATGATGATCTCCAGAAAGAATTTATCATCTTACTTTTTCATGAATACAGAAAAAACCCGTACAGTTTTTACGATACCGATGTGGTTTTTGTTTCAAGGAAATATGGTCTGTTTCCGTTTCCATGGAAGTGTTCTAATATCTTCACAAAATGTTAGCAGGGCGGACACACAGAGTGAAGAAATAGTACATCCAAGTATCAAGGTTTTCAAAGACATTCTAATTTATTAACATTGTGACTGAGTTGTGTTTGGGAAGCACGAGTTCAGGTTTAAATACAAACCACATTTATTACAGACACCTACACGATCACAAATATTTAAAAAATGTACAATAAGAAACTAAATGTAAATTTAGTTAAGGGGATCGCGGGGAACAACATCCTACTGTCATGAGCTCTCGCTGTCAACTGAATAGGTACGTTTTATGCACCGCGAGGGGGCGCTCTGCACTTGCGGACATTTGCTACACTTCCCCTCTGGTTCCGGGAAATCGTCCTCGAGGAGGAACCAGCAGAGTTCTCAGTTTTTGGTCTACCTCGTTTTCTAAGTGGCATTACTGGAGCACTATCATTGTTCTCGCACAGACGGAGTGCAGAGGTATGGTATTGTCCAAGAATTTCACCAGGATTGTCCGGATGGTCAACTTCGTAAATCGTAGGAGAACGCTGAGTTACAACTATGTACGGTCCGTCTCTCTTGGGCATGAATTTGGCTGTCTTTTTATGAGCAGCGCTGCTGAGGGGATGGAGGGTTACCCAGACTTTATCGCCTGGTTGATACTGAGGAGCTCTACGACGTCTTTTATCTGCATACACCTTCCTATCATCCTGTTTCGTTTCAATTCTTTCACGAATCTCAGCAAAAATGTTTGCTAATCTTCTCAAATAAGGAGTTATTTCCGGTACAAAATTGTCATTATCTACGATGGCTCGGAAGTCGTTTGTCACATCATCTATGGTTCTCATTTCCCGTCCAAATTGCAGGAAAGAAGCAGTTTTGCCTGTGGTGTTACACTTTGCACTATTCAATGCGAAACGGATAGCAGGAAGTTTATCCTCCCACTCATCGTGTCGATCTTGAACCAAGATGGCAATTCGAGGCTTCAAGTCGCGATTTTTCCTCTCTACGGGGTTGGCATGGGGGTGATATACAGGGGTTATATCTTGATTAATTTTCAGTAAGAAGCAGAGTTGTTGCATAACTGAACTCACAAATTGGGTGCCTTGGTCACTGATCAATCTTCTGGGCAAACCATATCGCAATATGACTTCTTCCATCAGTGTTACAGCACACTCTCTGGCGGTGGCCTGGGTGAGAGCGAACAACTCAACCCATCTTGTACAACAATCTTCAACAATTAATATCCATCTCTTGTCATTTGAGCTTTCGGGTAAAGGTCCAAACAGATAAATGGAAAGGGTCTCATAACGTTGAGAATATACTGGTGTTCTTAACAGTCCAGCTGGCTTTTGATTTGAGGGCTTGTACCGATTACATTCTGCACAATGTTTTACATAGTTACTTATGTAGGAACGCATTCCGGTTCAGTAGTACCTTTTTGAGATTCTGTCAAAGGTTCCATCGGCTCCATAATGTCCAGCGCTCGGAGCATTATGGTGAATTTTCAAAATTTGTCTTTCGTGAGTTGGTACAACTAATTGGGCCTCTTCGGTATCTGAAGTAGGAGAATAACGGAATAACATTCCCTGATTCATGATGAATCCTCTTTCTGTTCAATTAGCAAAATTTACTCCTTTTTCAGAGTCTTCGAAACACTCAATGATCTTCCTCAGCTCATTATCCTTTAATTGTTCTTCTCGAATCTCTTTTGGTGAGCGTGTGGGAAAGTCCACTAAGACAGTAAGAACTTCACAACTTGCATTTTCTTGTTTACAAGTAGGTCGTGACAGCATATCAGCTATATAATTGCATCTTCCTGGGATATATTCAATCTTGAGATTAAAAGCTTGCAACTGAAGAGCCCATCGGGCCAATCGTCCTGATGGTGTCTTCAAGCTCATTAACCATCTAAGTGGTTGGTGGTCGGATGCCACGATGATTTCACTTCCTTCGACATAACCACGGAATTTTTGAAGGGCCCAGACCACAGCAAGAGCTCCCCTCTCTGTTGTCGAATAGTTCCTCTCTGCAGAACTCAGTAGACGGCTGGCATATTCAACTCGATGTTCGTCAGATCCATGTTTCTGTAAGAGGCATGCTCCAAGGGCGTAATTACTAGCATCAGTACGTATACTAAAAGGGATTGTCTCATCTGCTTGTTTCAGGATAGGCGGAGATACCAGACTATGTTTTAAAGCTTCAAAGGCTTTTTGTTGCTCTTCATCCCACTTCCATGTCGCAGTTTTTTTTGTAAGGGATGTCAGCGGTCTAGCAATTTCTGAGAAATTTGGTATGAATTTGCGGTACCAAGAGCAGGTTTGAATAAATAATTGGAGTTGCTTGAGGTTTCTAGGACTTGGCATTTCTGTTATAGCTGATATCTTTTCTGGATCAGTCTCAATACCTCTTGGAGTTATCCAAAGTCCCAGGTACTTGACTTTTGTGCATGCAAATTTGCATTTTTCTCTATTGGCGGTTAATTTGAATTTGTCGAGTCTATCAAATACAGCTTTCAAATCTTTAAGATGCTGATCAAATGTCGGTGACAAGACAATCAAATCATCTAAGTAAACCAGTAAATTAACTGAAGGGACCATTACGGAACTGATCCATGAGTCGTTGGAATGTTGCAGGTGCATTCCTTAATCCAAACGGCATGCGCTTAAAACGATATGTACCAAAAGAGCAGACGAAAGCAGTCTTATCTCGGTCAGAAGGATTGACGTCAACTTGATGATACCCAGATTTCAGATCTATAGTAGACATATACTGGCTTGACTTGGCGTCGTGCATTAAATCGTCCATTCTAGGAAACGGGTAAGTATCCGGTACTGTTATAGCATTTAATTTCTGATAGTCCACACATAACCTTACCGATCCATTCGGTTTAGGTACTAAGACAACAGGTGCGGCATATGGGGACTCGCACTCCTCAATGATGTCTTTCTCTAAAAGGTCGTCGATTTCTCTCTTCAAGACTTCTTTCTTCGAAGGTGGTAATCTATATGGTGGGGTTGACACGGGAATGTGATCACCGGTATCTATGTGATGTTTCATGTATGGAGTAGCTTCTCCCCCTAGACGGAAAATTCTATCATCTCCTCTCAACAGGGCGTTGAGTTGTATTCTTTGTTCAGCAGTCAAACTTTCTCCTTCATTTTCCCGTAAGTCACACGAATTTAGCACCATGCTACTTTCTGGTTTAGGAATGCTTGCATCAAGATCCTCTCCAAACAGATGATGAGGGTCATCATAGAAGTGCCATCTTCTGTTTCGGAGGTCAAGTACCATTCCGGCCTTTTCTAAGAAGTCAAATCCAAGTAGGGTTCTATTTCCTTTGGATTCTGGCAATATTAAAAACGTTGTGGGAACATTTCGTCCTTCTATATTCACCATTAAGTCGGCGATAAAAGATTTTGTAGTTGAAAGCTGACCATCAGCCAAAAACATAGTGACAGTCTTGCTTGTCATCGGGACTTGTTTATCTCTAAACAGCTGATAGAGTCGTTCACCAGCTACAGTACGGCTTGCACCAGTATCAGCACAAACACGTGCTTTTTGACCGCAGATAGTTATGTCTACATACGTGATGGATGCTGGACAATTTACATGCATATACATTACTATACATTTTCAGACTATTGGCTTGTAATTCAGGCTTCGTCAACGAGGGCGAACATATTGGACATCTGGATTTAACAAAACCAGGTTTTCCACACCCAAAACATGTTAAAGTTTGTGACCTTTCGGTCTTTTGAGGCTTAGATTTATCTTCTCGATTCGTTCTTGAGTAGTTGAAAGTTCTATTTCGATTCGGTGGGTCATCTGCAAAAGTGCTAATCTGATTTCTCCATTTCGATGGGCGTGTCTTTTCAGATGGTTTGTCCCTCTTTGTACTGTTTGTGCAAATGGTTCTAACATTTTCGTATTTGTCTAATTTCTCAGCGAGTTCCTCGGGAGAGATCAACTCACTCCATTCGTCTAGGAAATGTTGCTTATATTCAGGAGGACATTTCTTCTTCATTTGATCGGCTATTATCAAATTTTTAAGTTCTTTAAATTGAGTTACATTTGATTCCTTTAACCAATTCTCAAAATAGCTTTGTATCTCAATGAAAAAGTCCTTCACGTTATATCTGTAGTTTTCTTGTGGGTCACGAAAAGCTGCCTAAATCTTTCAGCTGTCAAGTGGAAACGCTTTAACAATAGCTTTTTAACGTGTTCATAATTTTTGGCATTTTCTTCCGTTTCTCTAGCGACTAAATTAGCAATGTTAGGTGGAATTGCACTAATGAGATATGCAACCCAGAAATCTTCAGGTACATTAAACAGTTTAAGCTGCCTTTCAAATAAAACAATAAAGAGAGCGATATCTCCATCTTCAGGATTAAAGGATGGTAGAAGCTTTTGTATTTCAACTTTAGGATTTGAATCCTTATGTATATCTCCATTACCCCCAGCAGCCTGCGGAATAGCAGACTGTAGCCTAAGTTTTTCCAATTCAATTGTCTCTAACGCTAACCTTTGTTCTGATTCTTCACGTCGTTTTCTTTCTTCGTCTAAACGAGTACTAATGATCGTTGCTGAGAGTTCTTTACAAAAATCTTCTTCATAGTCTTTGCTATCAGTTATTAATTTTTTTATCTGAATTATTTTGAGTGTATCATTTAATTCTACCCCTATTTCAGTTCCTAACTTAATAAGGTCTTTTCTAGCTCTAGCTAAATACATGTTTAACAGAAAGAAATAAAATATTCCAACCTACGCAGATTCTAAAAATAGCAGCAAAAGAAAAATATAAACAGACAGTTAGCGGCGGGAAAGGAAGAATCACACCTGCGGGTCATGTGACCAACAACACTCTTTTCTTTTAAGTAATGAAATAATCTTTATCAAAATTCAGTTTTCATCAATTCTAACGTTAAATGAAAATAATATCATGCTAAGAATGACACTACCATATCAATAATAAATGATATACTAAAGAATACAATTTTAAGAACATTCCTAGAACATTCATTGAAATTAAAACACTGAGACTTTACTACTAAATCAGAAGTAGCAAATATGAATATTTTATACATAAACAAATGCTTTTAAAACACACATTATTCAAATGAATTAATATATTTTCAAAAAAAATATTTAAATATGTCTGGGTGACATTTCTTTATGCAAGGAGTGCATTAATTAACTCAATTAGAAATTATTCAAACGAATTGGAATTAATATCTTTTTAGATATATATAAGTATGTCAGGTTGACAAAATAACCACATAGGAAAACACTTCATCAGAAATTATCCAAATTAAATATAAATATTTAACGTATTTGTAATCAGGTCGATTACTAATTTTAGCTTTACCACAAAAAAATTTGATATCAGAACACTTTCAAAATTAAAAGTAAACTTATCTGTAAATAATTCCATATCTTGATGATATGCGGTTCATTTCTGATGACGTGCCGTTCCTTTTTTGGAAAATGCTTACTACTTTCCTGAAAAGTAATTCGAGCTGCCAGCAAGACCGTTACCACCGAGATAACAAGGACAGACCGCTGTGACGTTTCGATCACGTGACACGCTTACTAGTAGTCATAATAAACATCGCTGCATGGCCGGCTACTTTATGGAAAATGCTGATTAGATGGATTACCTTTAATGTAGCGTAAGAAATTAGGGTTTTTATACTATTTTACCGGAAAGCAAGTGCAGCTGCAGTTAAATATTGCTATATAACATTTGTGGAACATTACAGTGTCAAGGTGTTTTTACTTTTCAGTCAAACAACACGTTTAACGTGTGTCCAGACCGATTTCTTTAGGCTTAACCACGAGGCTATCCAAAATGCCCTTTAGATGCTGTGTACCTACTTGCTCTGGAAATTATAGATATGGTGATGCACCAAAAGTGGCGGTTTTCTCCTTTCCAGAGGATAAAAATATTAGAAAAAGATGGCTCAGGGCGATTCCACGAGCCGACTTTACACCATCAAAATGCAGAAAAGTCTGCGAACTTCATTTTCAAAACGATGATATCGTCCGGAATGTATCGAAATTCAACAAAAAAACTGGTGAGTGTTCTACCTTTTCCATGAAACGTCTCCGTTTAAAAGTTGGTGCTATACCAAGTATATTTCCGAATTGCCCTAAATATCTCTCGAAAACTTGTCCCACCGTGTTCGTAATAGCAGGGAAGATAAAATTCGTGAAACTGAGGAATCCAATTTATTGAGAGCTATCAACGAAAGCAAATCTGAGTTCATTGCTCATCATGAATTTATTTCTTTTCAAAATTTTAATAGGTTACTAGAAATTCTGGATTCATTACCCCATAAACAAAATTGGTTTAAACTAATTGAGGAGTCAAAAGTTACTTTTTTCAAAATTGTTTTAATCCAGGACCTGCAACAAATTACACTGTTGTAATACACTCAAATCTGAAAATGGAAACATTTATATGGCCAAGAAATTTCTATAGATAACAATCAAATCAAAACACCCTGTCACGTTAATAATTTGGAAGTTATTGAAAATTGTTTGAATTTTATAAATGAAATATCAATGAAAAATTCTTCAGCCAACTATGATAATAATCGCTTCAATTGCTTTTACAGTTCAATTGCTTTGATTTCCCATTTTTACAGATTTAATGATGAAGAAAACATTAATTAGATTTCTTTAGACTATGAGAAAGGGTTTTCTTTTCTTTTTGATTTATGGTCGCATTTGAGAAACTATGATATTGGGTGGTATTAAGCTTGATTGACGTGTGTATTTTAGTTAATAAAAGTCATAAGCGAGTTTTTCTCTATTTTTTAATTGAATTTACGATATAATTTTGGCTGGTTTTTTAATAACTTTTACTATTTACACACACTCTCTGTTATCGTTAGTAAATAAGGAAGAAAGACGCGAGGGTGTGGAAGTTTCATTCTGAGATTATCATAGTTTTGACTAGGGAAAACCCATATTTACAAACTGCTATAATAATTTGCAATAACGTATAACAATATTTTCCTGTGGTCTCGACGTATATAGAATATATTATGTATCGTTGTAGACAGATTTCACTGTATTAGGCTTTGAATATTCCAATACGGCGGTGGTCGTTCGTATCGCACGTATGACTACTAGGAAGACGCCATGACGGCAGCGGTCAGGCCTTGTTATCTCGGTGGTAACGGCGAGACTCAGGTCAGTCGGGCCCCACGTTGGGCGCCATTTATTTGTGACTGAGTTGTGTTTGGGAAGCACGAGTCCAGGTTTAAATACAAACCACATTTATTACAGACACCTACACGATCACAAATATTTAAAAAATGTACAATAAGAAACTAAATGTAAATTTAGTTAAGGGGGATCTCGGGGAACAACATCCTACTGTCATGAGCTCTCGCTGTCAACTGAATAGGTACGTTTTATGCACCGCGAGGGGGCGCTCTGCACTTGCGGACATCGCTACAACGTTAGTATACAAGTTAGGGATGTTAAGCGAATCACAGAACTGCTACTCAATCACAGATATTTTTGAATCACAGTTCTTACCTGTTACTGGAATGTCAAAATAACAGTGGTGATTGGGTAGCAGTGATTTAGGAACAGTGATTGAGAATATCTGTGATTCGGTAGCAGTGATAGAGCTGATATCGCTTAGCTGATATTGATACTGCTACTACGACCGGGATCTGTGATTCGGAATTAGTGAAAACTGTGACTGAGTATCGATGAAACTCATCTGTGCATTACGCTTACTAAATGAACTACTAAGGGATCTTAAAACATTAATACGAGCATTTCATTGCTACGAGCGGCTAAGATATACTTTACAAGCAACCAACCAGATTCAGTCACAGTTTAGAATCACAGATATTCTTCAGTGGCAGTCACAGTTAGAACTGTTACTGTGAAATCACTCTTTGTACCATCTCTAATACAAGTCTTGAGACTTACAAAATGAGCAGCCAAGCTCTACGCGTCGCCCATTGCGTTCTGAGATCTTATTAAAGTTCTAGTAATGATTAGGGAGCAAGCAAATCGTTTGCGGCGGAAAGAGAAATTATGGCGTCAGTTTGAACCATACAACGAACAAAGCTTTTGAAAGCGGAACTACTGCGCCTGCCTTTAAGCTTTGTTTATATCTTTACCACAATTTATAGCTTATATTTTCAACAATCTACTATGGCATTTAATGCTTTGCAATTTTGAAACTTATTTAAAGGGACTCGGTACCCTGAAATTGGAAAACTAACGATTTTTAATTTATTTTGTCCCAAATTATACTTTATACACAGAAAAATGTTTTTAAACTTTTTTGACCCAGCAAGCATTTGAAAATGTATATTTTAAAACAAATTAAAGTTTGAAAATTTACCCACATTCATCGCTCCATAAAGACTTTAATTCTAAAATTTATCAACCTTTCAGTGTCAGCATTTTTGAGGGACAGAGTCTCATCCTCTTACGAAATATTTTTATGAATTTTTTTATAGGGAACGACAGAGCTCGAGAATTCTATAGATATTCCTATAGAGAAGAAATTTTGGCTCTATAGAAATGTTTTAGATTTCTAAAGAGTAACCGAATTCTGATTATATAGCCTTAGACACGAAAAAATAAATGTGTCGTTTTTAATTTACGGACGTGACTACGAGGCTTAATCGCCTTAGACTTGAAATAAGTAAATATATCCTTTCTACTTTATGAGTGAAGGGCTAGTGAACTAAAGCCCCTAGACCCGAAAAAGTAAATACACACTTTCTTTAATGCATGGGAATGCTTAAGCTCCTTAGACCCAAACTAAGCAAATTTATCCTTTTTGTGTCATGGACCCATGTACAGGGTTGGTGCTTCAGCCCCCTACACTGGAAAAATAAAATAGTATATCCTTTTTTAAGTCATGTGTGTGTCTACGGGGTGGGAGGCTTAAACCCCTAAATCCGAAAAAGCACATATATCCTCTTTTTTTAATTTATGACTGCACTTAGGGGTCTATGTGGGCTTAAGCCCCTTAGACCCAAAATAAGTAAATATATCCTTTATAATTCATTGGTGCTTCTACGGGATGGGGGCTTAAGCCCCTAGATCGGTAATTATATATCGATAGTATTTTCTTTACTGTAATGTTTATGTAATTATAATGTTTTTGCTGATGAAACTAACTACGCGTCTAATATTAAAAGACGTTTTTAAAGAAAGATTTAAAAGATATTGGATTGTGGAAATAAAATCTTTGGAGAGCGTCTAATTTAATTCCATTTTCACTTATCTACCATTAGTGAATGAAAATTATTTCTATAAGTACGTTTTTGAATATATTATTGCATATGTTCAAAATGCTTGCTTTTAAAAACGTTTTGGAAGTTCTAACGAATTTCCGAAACACATGTCAACTAGAGATGGTACAGTGATTTCAATGTTACAGTTCCAACTATTACTGCTACTGAAGAATGTCTGTGATTCTAAACTGCGATTGTGATTCAAAACTAGGACTGAATCTGGTTGATTGTAAAGTATCAGCCACTCGTGTTACGGCCAATGAGAATTTGAGCAAAAGAGGGCGCTGTGCGCGCCTCTGAAGTTATGAAGTGTGTAGAGCAGTGGTTCCCAAACTATTTTGGTCGTGGAACCCCAAAATTTGTTGCCAATGATCGCGGAACCCTGAATATTTTTTCGACGACTTTCCTAAATTTAATATCTGATATTAAATGAAACAAGTATTATTTTGGTATTTAAGATTTTATTGAACTAAACAAAACTAAAAAAACCATTCTGGTTGGAATGACAGTTACCGTTAATTATACAAGGGCACAATAGCATTGGCGCAAATACACCGGTATATTGCACAAAAAAATACATAAATTTTCGTGAAGTTCAAATTGCTACCGATGCTTATGTTTTCAGTCGCGTTATTTAAAAATTTTAAATTCAATTTGGTGGTCGATTGTAAACTTTCCCACTTTCAGTAAAAAATCTAGGATAAGTAGGTAGGTATTTTTTAATTAACGTCACACTGGAGAAACACAACATGCTATTGGTGACAGTCCCGGATCAATCCCCCAAAAAAATCTAGGAAAGTTTTCTTGTCCTAAAATCTACTGTCACTGATTCTTGCAGAACAAAATTATGCGAGTATTTTTGTTCCCTTCAGAGTGAAAATGTGTATTGAAAATTTAAAAAATGCGCAATTCAATAGTTAACTTTGACCAACTTTTGACTTTTTTTATAAGTTTTGAAACTATGCATAACAGGTAAATTTAATGTTATCAAAACTATTATTTTTATACTTGATGCACATTTTCCATAAATATAATAAAATCTATTTCAGATTAAAATGTATAAAACTTCCATTGCTGCAAAATTCAATCCTAACTAGATTTTCCTTTAAAAATGAAATGAGAGAGCGTAGGTTGATTAACTTTTTATGACGATTTAAATGTACTCAAATTTTTTTAACAAATTTCCAGATTCAATTTTCAGTGCATACGCAATGCTTATTTCATATACAATATAAATTCTATTACATCGTCTACAAAAAGCACATGCTCTTAGCCAGTGGCGTAGCCAGGGAAGGCAATGAGATTCCGAGCTCCCCTCAAAAATGTTGGTATCTGATTTTTAAAATGTCTAAAATAAATGCAATAAAATTGCAGGGAATTCTTTTAAAAAACACTGTTAGTCAATTATAAAAATAATTGTTATTTTTATTCCTCTATACTTTGTATAGAAAATAGTATTTTCTTTAACAAATATTTGTCGAACAATCCCTGTAAATTCATTTCTGTTCTCAAAACAACTGAGATGCAATAATTTTAATACTGTATGTTTAAGTTTCTTCATTGTCTTTGTAATTAAAAATTTAAGTATGAAACAGCGCTCCAAAAGCAACGGTAAAATGAAAAACAAATTGTAATAAATCAGTTTTTGAATATTTGTTAATGTTATTAATTGTCGTGATAACAATCTGTGAACACGACTATTGTAATATTATTCCTGTATTCAGATCTGACGGAATGCGTTATTTTTCATACCTATAATAATCCCTTACTTTAAAGAAGGAATAAAAAAATAAGTCTGTCTTCAAATTTCATAAAAATAAATTTTCTCTTTTGGACCACTTACGAAAATAATTCCTGACTACACTTTTGATTTATTAGATGGGAACTGAAAAAAATCACAAAAATGGTGTCAGATAAGCAATTTATATTAAGTTTAAAAGGATATACACAAGTAGAGAGAGAGACACTATCAAGACTTATAATAAAAATACGCTTTTCTTGTACGCGATGCCTGAAATCCATGATTGAGTCTTGTTGGACTTAAGTACATTAAAATTAAAAGTACAGTAAAATCAAGCTGTCGTGTGTGTGTGTGTGGAGTTAACATCCTCTTTAAGGTATGCAATGTTTGAAATATATTCTATAATCGAGTTTACAAAGTTTTAAATCCAAAATGTACAGAAATGATTAGTATCCACAAAATATATTTTGAAATTATACTTTATTTTTTAAAGCGATTTCGTTCGGGGTTTGTGATAAATTTGAATGATCAAGTTACAGTAGTGTTTCCAAAAAATTGTGTTCGAAAACATATTTTTCAGAATGAGATAAAATTCCAATAGTTTATAAATCATACCAAAATTTACTAATCGATTCCATTTGAATTGGGGTTTGAAATGTCACTCTATGGTCATTTTGTTCAACAAGGCCTTTTCAATTGGGAACATCGCTTTCGGTCGCACAAATACCTTTTTCACAGATATAGCCAATGTTTCGGAATGCCGAATTGTTTTACTCTCCTGACCACTCTAAATTCTGAGTATTTTAGCTGTGCTGAGCGTGTGACCTTCATTTTGACTCGAAATGTAGAAATCCCCATCCATGCTTTCCCGAAAGAGACCCATCAGAAAATCATCATTTACGAAGAAATTCGTAAATGACATGGCAATAAAACCTTCACTGGTTATCTGCTAAACGGTCTGGAAACACAAAAGACTTTAGAACCTTCCCTTACATCCGTCGGATAGACTCATTAAAAGACAATCCTCTGCGAAGAAATGGATCCCCTAATTATATCATAAAAACTCAATAGTTTCTTTATCTATTCTTCCAAATTCTGTGAATATATTCTAATTTATGTAAACATATTTTCCAGAACTTACGGTGCTGTAGTATTGACTCATCAACCGATGGATCATCAAAAGCTTTTCCCCTGAGGAGCGCCATCTATTGGCCACGGACAACACTAGGAAGGGTAACCGACTTAAGCTGTTGTTTCGTGTTTAGGGGCGTCGTCTATCTTTTGATAAGCTAACTTTTCTCTTTTAGGATTAATCTAGCTCTCTTTTTTCCTATCCCAATAAAATTCTTTTCTGATTTCATTTATGTACATAATTATGATGTACATAATTAGATAAGCTGCTTGCAGTAGGTACTCCGTAATGATACGTCCAGTCCAGTTCAGAAATGGATATACAGTGCACTCCGCTTTATCGGACCACTTTGGTTCGACATGAAAGTGGTCCCATTAACCGACTGGTCCGATTATATTTTATGAAAGGCTATAACGCTCACCGGTTATATAATTGCATATATAAACAACACACTAATTAGTAGTACAACAAAATCATAAAGGAAGTTATAAAAAACAACTTACCTTTATTGGTTAAAATATTTCGTAATCATCGTTTGTTTACGCCGCTCATTATTGACTGATCATACAAAAGAATGTAGCTTGTAAGCCGCTTTCTTGACACTATTGTCGGATTGATACTCTACGTGATTATTATCTTTGTTTTGATATATTTGGTAAGTTGCGAATGGCAACAGTCTAGTTTTTGTTTTATGTACGCAGAGAAATGGCTTTTGAGTTCTTTATCGTATTTTGAGAGATAATTAATATGTATTATTTACGCCATAAATGCTTCTGAGTGTTATTTTGTGATTTAAAGCAAAGAGTGTACATATTAGAACTGTAAATAAACTGTTTATGTTACAAGGTGTTTTTATGGAACAATTGACTACACCAACTATAATCTGAATACTTCTGATTCCGAAAACGGAACAACTATCATCGCCGTTGTTTTTTGTCAAGAAAATGTTCAATTTCTCTAAGCATGAAAGCGCTTCGTTGCAGGTGACTTCGGGACTTCCTCTGATTCAGAATGTGTTTCATCTGACCGCGATTGGCCATAATATCTTGAACAATATCTTCTTCTGAAGGAGAGTCGCGGCACTGGACAGACGTATTAACATTGACGAAAGCTTGGAAATCTTCGGTGTTCATTTCAACATCGATTTCACAGAATGCGGAATTGGGGGAAGCGTTGTCTGCTGCTGATGACGAAGATGGAGCGATGAATCCCGCTTTGGCAAAACAATTAACATATGTTTCGACTTTCACAGATTTCCAGCTAACTGCAATAATTTCTATTGCCGAAAGGAGATTTATCTTACGAGATAACTCGATTGCGCTAAATTTAGCACTCTTCTCTGAGTCAACGTAACAGACTATTTTTTCAAGAACCAACTTTCTATAGAGGGTTTTCAGGTTTTTGATAACCCCCTGATCCATTGGCTGAATGATTGATGTTATGTATCTGGCAACAGCCAGATCAGAGAACCTTCCAAGCTGTGTGACGCGCGCGTGCTTTTTTACCTTTTTGGGTTCCGTAGTTTCGTATTGTACATGTTCGGTGTAGTTGTTGTTATGCTCGTTCGTGCCTGTGTATCTTAATGTAATAAATGTTCTTTGCGTGTATGTAAAACGAATCGTATCGTCTCTCGGTCTACCTGGCATACATGACAAAAGAGTTGGCGACGAGGAATGGGATCTTCGAACATTAATTTTGAATCTTATGATGCGTCTGTGGAAGACTGGTCCAGTTATGTGGAACGTTTAGAATCTTACTTCGTTGTTAATGGGATCGAAGATAAAATGAAAGTCCCTGCTATTTTAAGCCTTATGGGAGCAACAACGTATAAATTGTTAAAGAATCTGGCCACTCCGAACATTCCTTCTGAATTGACTTATCAAGATATCGTAAAATTGCTTTCGGAACATTTGAATCCTAAACCACTAGAGATGACAGAACGGTTTCGTTTCTACAAGAGGAAGCAATTTGAAGGTGAGTCCATTGCAAATTATTGTGCCGAATTACAAAAACTGTCGATACACTGTAACTTTGGGAACAATTTAAGTACGATGCTTCGTGATAAATTGGTGATGGGTCTCAACAACGAAAATATACAGAAAAAGCTGTTAGCAGAGGATAAGTTAACATACGAAAAAGCTAAGAGCATTGCATTCGCAATGGAATCTGCTCAGAGAGATGTGTGTGAAATTCAGAATCAAATGGTATCGATAAAAAAATTACATAGTTCGCAAGATAAAACTATCAAAAAAGATTTTTCTAAAATTAAGAAATCTGAACCTACAAAGAAGTTTGATAAATCTCGGAAATGTTACAGATGTGATAGTACTCAACATTTAGCTCACGAATGTAAGCACAAGAACACTCAGTGTAGGAATTGCTTAAAGAACGGGCATTTGGCAAAAGTCTGCCGCTCAAAACGTAACGAAACAGTTAAACAAATAGAATCTTGTTCTGAAACTGTACCAGTTAATAGCGTTAAATCACCACGACATGCAAGGGATAAGATTTTATTAGAAATTTTTGTTGAAGGGAATAAATGTTTATTTGAATTAGATACTGGAGCTGCTATTAGTTGTATGAATGTGAATGAATTTAAGAAACTTTGTCCGGATGTAGCCATTAAGCCTACCAAATTATTGCTTAGGAATTTCGATAATTCTATGATAACATCAGCTGGCCAAGCAGTGGTGCAAATTCAATACAAAGATCAAATTAATACAGAAACTATTTATTTGGTACATGCAAAAGTAAACGCAGTTTTTGGTCGTGAATGGTTGAGAAATTTCCAATTAGACTGGAGCTCAATTAAAGCAGTTCGGGTTGAAAATTGTAATTCTCGAACCAATAAATTAAATATCTTGCTTCAAAAGTATGAGAAAATTTTTTCTCCGGGTATCGGGAAACTGGAAAAGCTTTGTTGCCGTCTTCAAATGAAACCTAATTACAAACCGGTATTTTTTAAACCTCGACCAGTACCATTTGCTTTAAAAGAAAGAATAGAAACTGAACTTAATAGGTTAGTTGCAGAAGACATCATTGAGCCGGTGACATATAGTGATTGGGCTACACCAATTGTTCCTGTTATCAAACAGAATGGGAACCTACGAATCTGTGGTGATTATAAGGTGACTAACAACCCGGGACTAAAAATTGAGCAGTATCCTTTACCCCGTATCGAGGATATTTTTGCTGAACTGTCAGGAGGGGAGTTCTTTACTAAAATCGACTTATCTGAGGCATACCTTCAAATGTTAGTTGATGAGCAGGACCGACATCTATTGACGATCAATACTCACAAGGGTTTGTTCCGTTACAAGAGAATGAATTATGGTATAGCCTTAGCTCCGGCAGTGTGGCAGAGAGCCATTGAACAAGTTTTATCAGGCATCGCGGGGGTACACGTATTTTTAGACGATATTACCGTAACGGGGAGAAATGATCAAGAGCATTTTGAAAGGTTAGAATTAGTACTACAGAGACTAGAAGAATATGGTCTCAGAGTAAATAAGCGGAAAAGTGAATTTTTTAAGAAATCTGTGAATTATTGTGGTCATACAATTGATAAATTCGGCCTCCACAAAACACAAGAAAAAATCGATGCAATTACGAAGGTACCAGTTCCAAAAACTGTATCTGATTTGAAGAGTTTTTTGGGTTTAGTCAATTACTACGGAAAATTTATTCCCAACTTATCTACTCGTGTCGCTCCTATCAATAATTTACTGCAGAAAGGTACTAAATTTTTGTGGACTGCAGAATGTGAAAAAGCTTTCAAGGCATTGAAACAAGAAATTGCTTCAGACCGAATTTTATGCCATTATGATCCTAAGTTACCTCTTGTATTACAAACTGATGCATCACCAGTTGGAATAGGAGCAGTTTTAAGTCACATTATGCCAGATGGTTCAGAAAAACCAGCAATGTTTGCATCAAGGTCATTGACTAAAACGGAACGTAATTATTCGCAGATAGACAAGGAAGCATTGAGTATCGTATGGGGAGTAAAGAGATTTTATCAATATTTATTTGGTCGACATTTTGATCTCGTAACCGATCATAAACCCCTAGTATCAATTTTCGCACCTAATCGTAGTTTACCATGTCTATCAGCAACACGAATGGTTCATTATGCACTTTTTCTCCAAGCATTCAGTTATACAATCAAGTATCGAAACACTAAGAATCATGGCAATGCCGATGCACTTTCACGGTTACCACTAGCAGTTGACAAGGACTGTGAGTACTTGACTGAAGCGTGACAAATATTTCGCAAATTGAATTAATGCCTGTTACAGCAACTGACATAGCTAGAGCTACTAAAACTGATAGGAAATTGTTCGAAATGTATGAAAGTTTAAAATCTGGAACTGAATTACCTGTGCCTTGGAAAGGTAGAGAATCTGAATTTTCATTGCAAAATGGTTGCATAATGTATGGTCATAGAGTATGCATTCCTGAAAAGTACCAGAATCAAGTTTTGGAAGAACTTCATGTTGGACATCCTGGAATTGTCAAAATGAAGGCCATAGCTAGAAGCTACTGCTATTGGCAAGGTATTGATACCAGTATAGCCAATTTTGTTCAGAACTGTTCAGCTTGTATCGCAACGAGGAACGAACCAGCAAGGATAAATCGACATCCGTGGGAATGGCCAAATGGACCTTGGCAAAGGATACACGTTGACTACGCTGGTCCTTTTATGGGGAAAATGTTTTTTGTAGTCTCTGATGCATATTCGAAGTGGATAGAAGTCATTCCGATGAAAAATATTACAGCTAGTTTTACAATTCATCATCTTCGTATTCTTTTTGCTCATTATGGAATTCCCTTAACTTTGGTTAGTGATAACGGCGCAAGTTTTACTAGTTACGAATTTCGACATTTTTTGAAACTGAATAATATTAAACATATAACTTCAGCACCGTACCATCCTGCTACGAACGGACAGGCAGAAAGAATAGTGCAGTTATTCAAAGCTTCGTTGAAATCGAGTAGAGGTGATTCTGGAGATCTAAATGTGAAATTACAAAGATTTTTATTACAGTATAGAATAACTCCACATTCTCTCACGGGAGAAACTCCGAGTGCCTTGTTTTTGAAGAGATGTATTCGCACTAGGCTTGATCTTTTTAAACCAAATTTGAGAGACAAAGTTGTTCAGAAACAGAGTTCGAGACTTGACACAGAATCTATCTTGCGTGAGTTTCAGGAAGGGGAGAAAGTAGCCGTAAGAAATTATTCCGGACCTAACAAATGGAAAATTGGAACAATTATAAACCGAGATGGAACTTTGAGTTATAGCATACAAGTTGGAAATGAAATTTGGAAGAGACACGTAGATCAAATAAGGAAATGTGGGAAGTCGATTGAATTATTCCAAGCTGCTACTGAAATTCCAATTTACGATAAAGAATTGAATTTTCCAGATGAGCCAGTATCCGATGATGTTGCTGAATCGGAACCGCCTGCACCTGTACCTGAAGTTGTCCATGAACCTAAAGATGTACCTGTACCTGCCACTCCAAGTGATGATATACCACCTAAGCCTGTACCAGACGCTTCCGGAAAGCCGAAAACTGATGTGCCACTCCGACGCTCAAACCGAATCAGGAGACCTCCAAAGAGACTCGACCTGTGACTCTATATTTTGTCGGGAAGGAACTGTTATGTATCTGGCAACAGCCAGATCAGAGAACCTTCCAAGCTGTGTGACGCGCGCGTGCTTTTTTACCTTTTTGGGTTCCGTATTGTACATGTTCGGTGTAGTTGTTGTTATGCTCGTTCGTGCCTGTGTATCTTAATGTAATAAATGTTCTTTGCGTGTATGTAAAACGAATCGTATCGTCTCTCGGTCTACCTGGCATACATGACAATTGAGGTTGTGTTGGGCGGCAAAAAAAATCAGACGTATATTCTTCGTTGCTGCATTAGGGTGTGCGGAACAATTGTCCATTACAAGAGCAATTTTTCTTCCTATTCCCTCGAGTATCTTGTCCCAGCCTTTCAGCCAATCCTCAAAAATCGTCGATGTCATCCATGCATTACGACTGCTTCGATATTCCACCGGCAACTGGGGCACACCTGAGAAACACCGAGGATTCTTACTTTTTCCTATGACTAAAAGAGGACGTTGATCACAGCCAGTCATGTTAGCGCAGACAAGAACAGTTACACGATCCATCGCTTTTTTCGATTCACTCAATAATTCAGTTCTGAAAGTTAGTGACCCATTTGGAGTTGCCCTATAATAAAGGGCAGTTTCATCGCAGTTGTACACCTCAGAAGGTGCATACAGTTCCAAATTTCGGGCAACAAAGTGGTAATCGAATATCGGCATCCTTTTTTTTTCACCATGTGCGACTTTGAAGCAAATGTCGTACCTTTTCTTCCAGTGTGTTAGCCATCCTTCAGTAGCAGTGAAGTTCGGTTTACCAAGTTGTGTAGCAACATATTCTGCTTTTGATTTTAGTAGGGGCCCAGTTAAAGGAATGTCGCGGTTTCTCGCTTCACGAAACCATTTAAACAGCGCTTGGTCAACTTCGTCATCTTTTGACAGTCTTTGGCGTTTTCTTGATGCAGCCGAATCGTCTGCTTCGATTTCAAGTCTGTTTTGTAGCAGTCGGCAAATTGTAGTTTTCGACACACCTAATGCATTTGAGAGCTGATGTTGGCTGAATCCTGGAAACTCATCGATTCGACGCAACAATGCTAATTTTTCTTTTCCTGATAAATCTTTTCGCGCCATATGAGCTGAATTTCACTTGCCTTTCGGAAGACGAAAGTGCGAAATAAATTTCCGAAATGTGATTCATGCTGATTGGTTATTTTATCTTCTATCACCTGATGTTCTGTGCTTTTAAATTTATCTTGTTTTTTATTCCAATGCAGAAGGCAGCACATGAGTCAGAAGCAATACTGTTTGAGTTATTTTTTGTCTTCTGTGAGAGCGGAAATAATTCTTTTTATTTACTCCTTTTCTTGCTCTCTGTGTGTTCACTGTTAATTTGAATCTTTTTATATTCTTTGTTCAACAAGGGAATTGGCGGGACATCTTTTTTAACCGTTTTGTTTGCGAAGTTATATTCCAACTGGTCCGTTTAACCGTCGTAAGGAGGTCCATTTAACCGATGTGATTTCTATCGTATTGAATAGAAAATGATTCTGTTCACAAGGAAACGTCCCCAATAAGCGACTGGTCCCATTATACAGTGGTTCGATAAAGCGGAGTGCACTGTACTACGTTTGTAGGGGATGTGATGGTATTTTCTTAGAATCCAGACCGAAACTCGCCGGTTGACGGTGGCAGGGTTAGGGGACTCTGGCGCAATGTCTAGAGCAGTGGTTCCCAACCTGTGCTCCGCGGAGCCCTAAGTGCCGCTCCAGGAAAATAAAAAAAATTAGGAGTGTTGCAATATTAACGAAATAAAGTTGATAGCTAATTGAATTCAGATTTTAATGAGTAGAAAGTAGGAAGAGAACCACAATACGTCAGAACGCATACATAAAAAAAAAGAACAGAACACAAGAAAAAGTGATGCCAGATGCATAAAACATAATAACACAAAATAAACGGAGATGCCACAATATAACACGTAATATTAATTGAATGCTCGATTCTCAACAGCCTCCTTCGAGCATGAAAACAGTCATTGTTGATGAATTAAACTGTCACTTATACATATTGACTGCCCTAATACCGAGCAACGTCTTTTGAGAATGAAAGTGAGGTGCTGGAAGCACCTTCGTCAGAATGTCTGCTCGCTGATCATCACTTCTGACATAGCCTAATTCAAAGTGTCCCTTTGAGAACTCATCTTGGACAAACTTGTATCTTTGGTCGATATGCTTTGTGCGTGCGTGGAACATCGGATTTTTGATGTATTTGATAGCACTCTGATTATCAATCTGCAGGATTGGTAATGAGACATTGTTGGCTATCTCGTTAAACAAGCGCTTCAACCATATCAGGTCTTTTGTGGCATCAGCTGCTGCCATGAACTCTGCCTCTGTCGTTGAATTGGATACGGTTTCCTGTAGCTTGCTTCGCCACGTAATTGCACATCCACCATAGAAAGAAACTACACCTGTGCGAGACCTGCGTGTTTCTGCAAAGCCGTTGTTATCTGCATCACTAAACAACACCAGGCTTATGTCATCTTCATTATTGTACACAATGCCATGTCCAATTGTATTGCAAAGGTATCTTAATGTTGTCTGCACGATTTCCCAATCAGTCTCTGTGGGGTTGTCCAACTTACGAGACACCAAATTTACTGCGTAAGCAATATCTGGTCGAGTTCCCATCGCCAAATAAAGCAAACTGCCAACTAACTGCTGATCGGTATGGTATTTCCCTGTTGAGAGGCTTTGCCTCCTTGATCTTGATCATGCCATCGTCATTTGGCTGACCATAGTCGACCTTGAGACTCGACTTCTTTACTGGGATGCGTGATGTCTTGCCATCTCCAAATCGCTCTAACATCTTTCTTGTAAATGCTTCTTGGTGCAAGAAGAGTGAGCCGTCTTTCAACTGGTCAACCTGCAGACCAAGAAAACAATTCAACGTCGTCACTTTAATGTTGAAATGTTGCATGAGCTCGTCCATAAATGTGAAGAATGCCGCTTCGTCCTGAACAGCGACAATGCCATCATCAACATAAATCGCCATCAACATCTTGTGTCCGCAATCATTGCGTATGAACAGGCAGTGGTCGGATTTACTTTGGATCATGCCATGTTTCTTTAGCACGTCAGTAAACTTGGCATTCCAACATCGTCCAGCTTGTTTCAAGCCGTATAAAGGTCGAAGCATCTTGCATATACGCCCACTTCCGTCATCATATCCTTCGGGTTGATGCATGTAGATCTCCTCAGTCAGGTCGCCATAAAGGAATGCCGTCTCCACGTCAATTTGAAATAACTTTAGATTCTCCTTGGCTGCCGTTGCAATTACAGCTCGAACAGTGTCATAGCGGCACACAGGGCTAAATGTTTCTCTGTAGTCGATATCCTCCGTCTGCGTATACCCCGTTGCTACTAAACGAGCCTTGAATCTCTCGATTGAGCCATCCGGATTTGTCTTCACTGTAAACCCAGCGATTGTCGAGGATTTTTCGTCCTTCAAGTTGCTCAACAAGCTGCCACGTTCCGTGCTTGGCATGCGAAGCCATCTCTTCGTCCATGGCTCGTTTCCAGTCGGCATATTCAGGAGACTTCGTTGCTTCGTCATATGTTTTGGGCTCTTTCAACTTCAGAATGCTGCTGAACACGTTAGTCGTCAAATCTGACAGGGCGTTGGATGGTTGAACGGTCTCGCAATGCATGCGCAGTCATCTGTGTTGGTTCGTCTTCATCAGTACAAAGATCTCCATCCTCCTTTGTGTCTGCATCGTCGGGAGTATCCAAGATTTCAAACCCCATACCGCTTGATGGACCGGTATTAGATGTCGCTTCTAAAGGCTGGGAAGTAGGACCAATTTGCTGTTCATTGAACACTACGTTGGCACTCTTTATCGTGTCATTCTTTGATGGTATGAAAATACGATACCCATCGTAATCACAATAACCAACCAAATAGCCCTTTATAGCCTTGTCGTCCAGTTTACTTCTGTTGACATCTGGTACATGTACAAATGTAGTTGATCCAAAAACTCGAATCCTGTTGATTGCCGGCTTGCGTCCAAACCATTCCTCAAATTGAGATTTTCCTGTGGTCTTACTTGGCCCAGTTCGAATCAGAATGTAAACAGCTGTAGATGCTGCTTCTGCCCATAGGTATTGTGGTAGGCCTGTATCCTTGAGCATAGTGCGAACTGCATCCATTATTGTACGATTCTCTCTTTCAACCAAACCGTTTTGCTCTGGCGTATACGGCATAACGATTCTCAACTTGATACCTGTATCATCAGTCAGTTTCCCCAATTTATCATTTTCGAACTCACGACCACCGTCTGTGACCAGTTCTTTTACATTTATACCATCCTTGTTGGCCCGAGCAAGAAACTGCTTGATTTTATCCACAGCCTCGTCTTTGTGTCTCAGAAATTCTACACTTCGAAACTTTGAGTAATCGTCCTTAAGCACTAACATGTACTTCTTTCCACCTCTTGACAAGACTGGCGATTCGAGCAAGTCTGCATGTATGATCTCACCAGACTTTTTCGTCTTGAATCGTTTTGATTTGAATGTTCGTCGACTTTGTTTACCATATGTACATGGCTCGCAAAACAGTCCATCGTCGATGAAATCGATACCATTCTGACGCAGTTACTGCTTCACATATTGTATTCCCTGGTGCCCAAGCCGTCGATGCCAAAGTGATAACGGCAACTTTGTCGTCGTCGTCATTGCCGTTTCAGGAAAAGGAGTTGCTATTTCTTCGTCAACCAAGTAGGTTGAAGCAGCAGAACCACCTTGTGGCTTGACCGGTTTTGCACGTAGTTCAAAGAGTCCATTTGATGAGCATGGAGCCTCTAAAAGAACATTATCTGGGGTCTCCTTGCGGAAGAAACGACAAATCATGTCATCTGAATCTCCGAAGTTCGAGATTCCTCGCTTCATTGCCTTTGAAGCTGATAACAAATTTTTGCCGATGTCTGGTGCATACAATACATCACTGAGCTCAATAGATTTTTGTACGGTTCCAACCGTCACGCACATGTCAATGTCCCCGCAGCCATATGCCGGTATTGTTTGCTTGTTACCGACTGTGATTTCTGCTTGTTTGTCGAAGTGACGGTACGTCTTGAAGTACTCTGCTGAATTCGTAATGTGTGCTGTAGCTCTCGTCCTTAAGCCACACATTTCGGCCACTATCATCTTCTAGACAAGCAAATGCACTGCATTGAGTACTTGCAAAGAAGGTTTCTGTTCGGCCACTCGTCGTGGTTGGCTTGTCAGGGAAATCTGGACAAAATTTTCCAGTGTGCCCAGGCTTATTACAACGAAAACAGATGCCGTTGAAACCTTTCACACCATCACTGGTCCTACTAAGTTTATTTGTCGTTTTGATATTATTTGTTGTCAAGGGCTGGGGTTGGCTCACCATCTGGGGCCTTTTTCCACCCTTCTTCCATTTCTTTCCACTATGTTTTGCACCATATTTAGTATTTGCCATGAATGCTGTCGTAGTATAGTCTCTAAGCTCCTGATTTCGTCTTTGCAGTCTCATATTGATCTGTTCGATCAGTTTTTCAGGTGACTTTTCTGTCCTTGGCGTTGAGTCCCACTGTGACTTGAACTCACGATATTCATCATCAGGAAGAATAGACAAGATGCGTGGTGCTAGTAGGTTCTGCGGCAACTTCCCTTCGCCGCTCAACTCTTGCTCACGTTGAAGATCCACCCACAGTGTACGCAAACGTGCGAGTGAATGCATTACATTTTCGTCTTTTTCGATCCGGAAGGTGAAAAACTGTTGCAGAAGAGTGTCCAATTTGACGCTGGACACTTTCTCAAAGTTGCTTAACAACTCGGTCCATATCGCTCGTGCAGAATTACCATGCATGCGGATCAAATTCAACACATTCGCTGATACATTTGTGCGGATGATCACAACAGCTTTCGCATTCGCCTTTGCATACGCTTTTGCCGCTTGGTTGTACTCACGTATCGTCTTTTCCTTTGCGTCTACTGCCGGTTCTGTTGGCTCGACAAGGGAATCATCGAAGATGCCAGCACAATCATTGAGCACGAACAAAGAGTTTACTTCAAATTTCCAGTCAGTCCAGTTGGATGAACCTTCCAACTTCGTGCACTGAACAAAATTTTTAGCTTCCATATTACGTCTTCATTCACCAAAGTGTGCAAAAAAAAAGAGATATCGGTACACAGTCGTCTACTTACACACAGTCCAGCAGATATGGTGAAATCAAAAAACAAAATCCGAAATCGAAACTCGAAGTCAAAATCCGTGATTCAAATACGTCGTCATAGCCATCGTATTTCTCCAGTGTGACGTTAATTAAAAAATACCTACCTACTATCCTAGATTTTTTACTGAAAGTGGGAAATTTTGAAATTTTCAGTTATTTTAAAAGAGATACATCTCCTGTACAGAAAAAAATTCAAATTTTATGCCATGAACTTCTACTTAGTGATATCATACTAAACTTTGATAATTTTGTTATGCATGATAAAGAAAATATTTTATCACTTCGACCTCTATTGGGCTGCTCGTCAGCAGGTAGCCGAAAGGCCGGAGATGGGTGTAGAGTAAAAAATAATAGTAAAGAAAATACTATCGATATATAACTGAGCTGTGCATTACGCTTACTAAAGTATCTACTAAAGGATTTTAAAACATCAATACGAGCATTCCGTTGCTACGAGTGGCTGATACTTTACAATCAACCAGATTCAGTCCTAGTTTAGAATTACAATCGCAGTTTAGAATCACAGATATTCTTCAGTAGCAGTAATAGTTGGAACTGTAACATTGAAATCACTCTTTGTACCATCTCTAGTTGACATGTGTTTCGGAAATTCGTTAGAACTTCCAAAACATTTTTAAAAGCAAACCGTTTGAACATATACAATAATTTATTCAAAAACGAACTTATAGAAATACTCTTCATTCACTAGTTGGTAGATAAGTTAAGATAACGGAATTAGATTAGACGCTCTCCAAAGATTTTATTTCCACAATCCAATATCTTCTTTTAAATCTTTTTTTAAAAACGTCTTTTAATATTAGACGCGTAATTAGCAAAAAACATTAAAATAAAGAGGCAGAGAAATAGAGTAAAAAAAATCACCGCTAGGTGACGCTCCTATTCGGCTGGTTTGACTCAACTCTGCGCCCGAGTCCAAATTTGCTTTTCAATGATTTTCGGTGGGAATCCCTTCTCAATTATGCAATTCACCTTTGAAAAGTTCATTCCGGTGGGTGCACCGGGTTACTCTACTTTTTTGGCGCTCTTAATTTTGGCCTTTTTCTTAGATAGAATAGTTCTTAAACTGAATCGTTAATCGAATTCTTTCTCTCGAAAATTGCAGTTCCTGCTCAATTGTTATTTGAATTTCACTGTGCTCTGATTATTCGAAAACTTATACCTTTCAACCCTACGGACGCTCGTTCCTAACCTCAGCCGAACCCTTCTGTCACAAAATATCTGTAAATTTGTATATAATAGCTGTAGGATGTATGAATAAATGCTGTAGTGGTGAATATAAGTTTCTAGTTATTTAACTCTACCATTTGTAACTTTCATCACTCCATCTCTTCCTGTACAGCACCGAAGGTACTTTTTTGCACAGGGGCCTCAAAAAGGAAAAATATTATTTGAGAAATATCTTTTTTGAATTATTTTCCACCAAAAGAAAAATTCCTCAGTTCTAAAATTTTCTTTTCCTGAAAATTTGTCCAATGATCTGTTCAAGCAAATTCATTTATTTCTAGCCCAGAAATCATTAGCGCAAGGCAAGGATTTGGCGTCGTTAGGTCAATCGTGGAAGATCTCCCCTGAGGAAAACCAGGAGCAAAAATATCCTTATTTTAATTAATTGATCTCTTTAAAAATCGTGTATGAAGATATTTTTGACATTTTATCATCGCATAAATCCGGTCTAAATTAGCCCTTGTAACATTCATTGCAATGGCTCAGTCAGTGGTCAACACTTTCATCACTGACCGCCGGTTGTAAATCACGAACTGCATATCGCGGTGGTCTCCTTCCTGACCATATGGTCTTTAAGGGGTGCACGACGGCCGTCTGGGATTCAACTGTCGCCAAGAGACCTGTAAGAACCAGAAACCAGATTTCCACAATTCGACCTGAGCAGATGTTTTCTTTACTTTTCGGTCGACGGCCCTTTTCTTCGTTCCCTATTGAAGCGCCCACAACCGAAAGGCACAAATCCCTGATTAATTCAGTAAATTCCTGTTTTAAAATAAATATCTAGTTTAATTATATTTTGCCTGTGTCGTCGTTTTGTTGTCACACCACTACGTTAGTGACCATTGTATGCAGTAGGACAAGTTTCTGAGAATTATTTCCTCATCCCAATGGGGGTAGAAAAGGTTCAAGTGATGAAAAGATTCCTACTGTGTTCATTGCTCTCAGTTAAGAGTACCTTCACCAAAATTGTAATTAGGGAAGGCTCCTACAGGACGGTAATGTCCTCTACAATGGATCGGATGATCATTTTGTAATCTATCTCATAATTCAATTACAATTGTAAGCAGTTGAAACTCCGATTGGGGGGTGGTTTCTCAACAGATCAATTATATTTTATTCTGTGAGACTCCTGGCTAATTTCATTTTGGTAATGGGATTATAAATGCTTTCTCTTCTCTCTGGCTCAGTAGTGTTATTCTTACATTGCTATGCATAATATTTTTGATATTACATCTTTGTTAACTTGTGCAATTTATAAGATCTTCACTTATATCAGTTAAAAAAAGATGAATGCATTTTTATACTCATCTTTTAAATCCTTTTTACAACTTTGTAACTTGACATTTAATTTACATATCTTTAAAAACATTAGAGATTATGGAATTGTTTTTCAGCCCAATATATTCTTAAATATTAATAATAAAAATATATTATTAATATATATAAATATAAAACCATTCCTAAAAAAGTAAGTTTAAGTTATTTTTACCTGTTTCATGCTTTTAACGGAAATCTCTTCATTGTGTATACTCGGTTTCCGGAGGCAATGTAGATATTTATTAGATGCTATATAGGGAATTATTTTCTTTTTGAACACTAGTAATTTTCAGATTTCAATCTTGAAGGAATATTTTTGAAACTATATTTTCATAAAACTCTATGCAAATATATAAATAAATAACATTTTTCAAAATGCTCAGCTCATCTTTACTTAATTTTTAGTTGAATTTATTTCCTTCCAAACATGTCTTTATTCCATTAACTGAGAAATATTTATAATTGATGTCATAAAAATGAACATTCAAAAATAAACGTCATTCAGTTTGAACTTCCATTCATGTGGCATAATCTTCTCAGTGATATATTTCACCCTTTATGTTTATTACCAACAATGATATAAATTAACATTTACAAATCGCAACTTTATAACTACACAAAACGCATATCTACTTTACATATTGTGGTATTATTGAAAAAGATTTGGAGATAAAAAAATTACAATTCTCAACTCTAAAATTAGTGTAGTGCCTTTCAACACTTAACATTTGGTTGTTACAACAGTTAGTGAACAAATGATTGGTTACAACAAATAGTCAACAAATGATTTCTTACAGCCGATTCAAGTTTGATTTCCAATTTAGGATACTGTTAACATGCTTCAAGCAAAAATTTAAAAGGTTCCGTTTCAAATAGACGAGGAAAAGAAAACGACCCTTGATACTGTTATTTTAATTTATAAGTAAAAATCAAGAGTTTAGCATTTCATGTTTAATACCACAATAGTACCTATTTTAATGTGTATAAGGCATGATTACCAGAAGACCAGAATCCATAAATATTTATGTAGATATAATATGCATGAAGTTGGAAGAAAGACACATTTGATAACTTCAATTGGAGAAATGGGTTAACTCTGATGAATGAACTAGCAAAATTAATAGGAAAAATATATGGTACAATTTTAGCATATCTCTCATGTTCAAGCAACAATGTTATCGGTTAGATAGTTGTGTTCTCTTTTCTCTACTTTCACATATTAGAAAAATTTAGTTCTATAATAAACATGATACACAGATGTAATTAAAACAAGACTGTTGGACTGTAAGTTAAAGTGAAATAATCAGAGCACAGTGAAATTCAAATAACAATTGAGCAGGAACTGCAATTTTCGAGAGAAAGAATTCGATTAACGATTCAGTTTAAGAACTATTCGATCTAAGAAAAAGGCCAAAATTAGGAGCGCCAAAAAAGTAGAGTAACCCGGTGCACCCACTGGAATGAACTTTTCAAAGGTGAATTGCATAATTGAGAAGGGATTCCGACCGAAAATCATTGAAAAGCAAATTTGGACTCGGGCGCAGAGTTGAGTCAAACCAGCCGAATAGGAGCGTCACCTAGCGGTGATTTTTTTTTTTACTCTAATTCTCTGCCTCTTTATTTTAATGTTTTTTGCTAATTACGCGTCTAATATTAAAAGACGTTTTTAAAGAAAGATTTAAAAGAAGATATTGGATTGTGGAAATAAAATCTTTGGAGAGCGTCTAATCTAATTCCGTTATCTTAACTTATCTACCAACTAGTGAATGAAGATTATTTCTATAAGTACGTTTTTGAATACATTATTGCATATGTTCAAAATGGTTTGCTTTTTAAAACGTTTTGGAAGTTCTAACGAAATTCCGAAACACATGTCAACTAGAGATGGTACAGGAGTGATTTCACTGTTACAGTTCTATTACTGCTACTCAAGTATATCTGATTCTAAACTAGGACTGAATCTGATTGTAAAGTATCTCGGCCACTCGTAGCAACGGAATGCTCGTATATTGATGTATTAAAATCCTTTAGTAAGCGTAATGCACAGCTCAGTAGTACCGCGGCTTACGACGCTAGGGAACCCAGTTCGAACCTAGGTTTTCCTTTTCGTCCAGAACAAATGAAATATCGTTTAATTTTTTAAAATTTAATCAAACACAATACCACTCAATAAACCTATAATTTAAATCGAATAAAACATTTTCCGAAGATGAGCCGTATCCTATATTAAGCCCGTTATTTCTTTCTCTAAGATACCTTTTCCCCTCAATAAACTATTTCAGACATTTTTTTCTCTTCCTGACAATGATGGATCGTCATTTTGAGCTATTATGCGCAGGTAACTTGGAAGCCCCTTGCTCATAACTGGTTTTTGCAGATTTAAATATATAGATATTTTTATTTCATGAATTAAATTTCATAATTAATCAAACATTAAAATCAAGAGAAATGCAGAAGAATGCTCGATGAATTTGATTCTAATTGAATGTAAATTATTGAATTTTAATTATTAAATAATTCGCATACCTATATTTTTCTTTTAAAAACATTTAAATTAATTACTCTTATCTACAATATTGGATAGTTGAAGAAATTTTTTTTACACCGTATGCGTAAGACAATTTCCGTACATTTGATAATCTGGAGGTACTGAAATTCACACACACACAAGGAGTAACTGTTTCAAAACATTAAGTAATTTTTCTAAATCTCTGGTAACATCCGAATCCATTTGTGTTTATAAAACTCAAATCTAAAATTAACTATTTTCTTTTGCCAAAGCAAATATTGTTTTCTATAATTTTTAAATTCATATGCATAAAATATGTACAAGGGATTGTCTTCATATTAAATTGCATTCAAACACCCAATTTTTGTGTAAAATTTAGAATTTATATCAAAATTTAGCCTCGAATGCCATATTTCAAGTCATTTAATTTTTAAAATTATTATTTGCATTTCAATCACATTACTTTCACACTTTTAAAACTTTCTTCCCTTTGTAACAAAGGGAAGAGTTTTAGGAAAGGGAAGGTTTAAGAAAGGGAAATCAGCATACCCATAATTCATCTTTGAATTCTAAAGCATGGCTGCATGTAGGTAAAACTGAAGAGTGAAATTGTCTTACAGAATAAAAGAAATTTCTCAGTGTAAAAAAATCAGCATGCCCAGCCATGTTCTTATTCTATTCACTAGCGAAATCAAATGATCATCTTCTGGCCCACTTTTTTTAGACCCATTCAATTTATAGCAGAACACCACGTAGATATTCAACTGACTCCGCGAATTAGTACTTGTTGGAATTGGTCTCAAACCTCCAATTATAGTGCCGTGTGGGGCACATCAATATAGAAGAATATGTAAATCTTTGAATATATATAAGTGATAAGATTGGGGATCATGAGCTGATCAGACTTCTTGTATGTTTTTAAAACCATAAGATTTGGTCACGTAATAAAATTTATTTTTAATGTATAAAACTCTGTCTTCAATCGATAAAACCCAACAATTGGTTATGGGCCACAGACCTTAAGCTGAACCTGAATTCTGCCACTACCGGTTTCCAGTATGACGGGTATTCAAGAAATGTCCATGTTTTCCTTCCCGAAGTTATCGGATTTCAACTATGCCACGTGGAAGACGGACATGAAGATATTGCTAATGGACCGGAACTGCTGGGAATTTATCACTAAAACGGAACCTCTATTATTGGAAGATGCTCCAGAACAAGAAAAAAGATACTATCGTTATAGGAAGCAGAGGACATATACAACTATCTACCAGGGCATAGACAGAAAATATCAAGTCTTAATTTCATCTACTGAAGACGGTAAGGAAGCCTGGGATATATTAAAGACCAACTTTGAACCAGCATCTAGAGCACGATTGGCAGGCCATGTGGACGAGTTCTTTTCAATCCGCTACCAGCCGGAGGACGAATCCATTGGACTCTTCTGCAAACGAGTGCATGAGAAGCTGTTACAGATAAAAGAAGGTGGATTCGAAATCCCAGACCTCTTAGTTTGCTTTCAACTAATAAGACATTTACCTCACGAATACGATAATCTGGTACAACTGCTATACAGGATGGATGACAAGGAGTTCACGCTAGACAATTTGTCTAAACATTTAATAACAGAATCCAGCCGGATCAAGCTGAAGCGGAAGGACGGAGACACAAAATTAAGTATCGTGGCCGATGCTTATGCTACAAGAAACAAGTCATCTAGATACAAGGAGACACGGGCGTCTACTCCTGATCGCAGCAGATGCGTACTGGACCCTGAATTAATTCCTTCAAGCCCAAGAAAGTCGACAGTTTGTCGTATGGGGCTGCGACCATTCTGCAACTACTGCAAAAAGTCGGGACATTACGAATCGAAGTGCTTCAAGAAATGCAATCGGCAGAAACCTGGTGGTGAATTATTTTATATGGAGGACAATCCAAAAACTGATCTTCAACGTGCCTATGCAGTTTCAAATTTTCTAAATGAAAGACCGAGGGAATTTCTCATTGATTCTGCTGCAACTGCTCACTTCTGTAAAGAACGTGATATGTTTACGACATTCAGAAAACTACCACCACAGAAGATCCTAGTCGGAGACAAGGACAGCACCTCGGAAGTATTAGGTATGGGTGATATTCAATTTACAGTTTTAGATAGAAACAGAAATTTTGATTTAACTTTAAAAGATGTGTTATACTCGCCTAATATGAGAAAAAATTTAATTAGTGGTGCTCGTATTGACCTTGTGGGAAACCAAATTAAATGGGGAAATAACAAAATGATTATTTATAATAGTTATAATAAATATTTGTTTACTGTTCCCAGAATTGGAAAATTGTATATCTTAAAAGGTTATCCCAAGATTAAAAATTATGTATATGTAACTGGTTTAGATCTAGAAAAAGCCCACCGTAGGTTTTGTCATGTTAACATGCCCTTAATTGAAAATATGAGTAAAATTAATTGTGTAAAAGGAATTGAAAAACTTAATTGTAAAAATATAGATAAAAATTGTAAGATTTGTGCTATTGCTAAATCCACTAGAATATCCTTAAAAAGAAACTATATGTACGAAAGGAAAACTAAAAATGTTTTGGAAAGGATCCATATGGATTTGTGGGGTCCTGCTCCAGTTAACTCTCTAGGTGGAAACAAATACTTTTTATCTATTATTGATGATTTTTCACGTAAAGTAACTGTTTATATTATTCGAAATAAGAATGAAGTTTTTGATTACTTTAAAAAATACTTGGTTAGAGCTGAAAGACAGCTAAATGTTAAGTTAAAATGTATCCGAACTGACAATGGTTTAGAATTTTGTCACAAAGAATTTAAAAAGTTTTTAAATGATCTAGGAATAAAAATCGAAAGAACTTCAACTTATACCCCTGAACAAAATGGCATTGCAGAAAGGTTCAATAGAACAGCCATGGATTGTGTCAGAGCTATGCTTCAAGACAGTGGTTTACAACCACAATTTTGGTCAGAAGCACTTTTAGCATTTATTCATACTAAAAATAGATGCGAACACAAATTAACTGAGGGTATATCTCCTAACGAAATATGGACTGGTTTCAAACCATCAGTAAAACATTTTAGAATTTTTGGCTCTTTGGCATATGTTCATATTCCTAAAATACAGAGAAATAAATTACAACCCAGAGCAAAACTTGGTATTTTGACAGGATATGGTTTGAAAACTAAAGGTTACAGAATATATGTACCAAACGAGAAGAGAATAGTTGAAACAGTCCATGTTCATATCGACGAAAGTAAGAAAGCTGTTAATGTACTATTTGGTAAAAACTTTGAGTACGTTTCTTTCGATCTTAATTCTAATATTCCTATTTATCAATCAAATGAAAATATAAAAGTAAAATCGGAAAGTGAAACTCAAGTTTTAGATTCTAAAGATTTAGTTAAAACTGAGGACTTAAAAAGTCTTAACATTTCAAATTGGCGAAGAATCGAAAAACCTAGAAATAAAAGCAATAGGATAGATGTATACTATTATTCTCCTGAAAATTTGAGAATGAGATCTTTAAATGATATTAAAAAGTACTGTACTAAAAATAAGATTAGGTTTGATCCTGTAAATTTCAATTTTAAGCCAGAAACTGAACATCCTAATGTGGATATTTCTAATGTGCCATCTACTTCTAGTGATGAATCTAATTTTTTGGACCAACAGATGTACGACATGTATGATCAGTGTTACAATGTCGAAATCCCCAAAAGTTATGAAGAAACGCAAACAAGTAAGGATAAAATTAAATGGAATATTGCCATGAATGAAGAAATTCAGATAATGAAGGATAGGCAAGTATGGAAATTAGTGGACACACCCCCAAATACAACCATAATTGGAAGTAAGTGGGTGTACAGCATAAAAATGGACGAAAACAATATACCTAAAAGGTATAAAGCTCGTCTTGTTGCTCAAGGTTTTAAGCAAAAACCCGGCATTGATTTTAAAGATATTTTTTCACCAGTTGTGAATTTTTCTATTGTTAAATTATTGTTTGTACTATTGATTTCTATGTTGGGTTGGTATCACTGTCAAGTTGACGTGAAAAGTGCATATTTATATGGACACCTTAAGGATACTATATACATGAAACAGCCAAAAGGATTTGTGCTGAAAGGATCCGAAAACAAAGTATGTCTATTGGAAAAGGCTATATATGGTCTGCATCAAAGTGGTAGAGAATGGAATTTGGAATTAGACGGTATTTTAACTAAATTAGGATTTTCTCAGTTAAATTGGTGTAATTGTGTCTACAAATTTAAAGATGTAATTTTAATTGTTTATGTAGATGATATGGTTTTGTTTTCAAAAAGGGAACATTTGATAAATGAAGTAATCGAATTATTGGACAAAAAATTGGATCTTACAGTCCTAGGTAAAACTAAATATTTGTTAGGCGTAAACTTTCAAGAAATTGAAAATTCGATTTATTTACATCAAATTACCCACATTGAAAAATTAATGTCACAATTCAAAGATCTTCCTAAAAGTTTTGTGAATTTACCTTTTAAAATTGGTTGTAACTTACCTGATAAGGTTAAAGAGGAAGAAATAATTGAAAATGATTTAATGAGGAAATTTCCCTATCGTTCCTTAATAGGATGCTTATCGTTTTTGTCAGATAGATCCAGACCAGATATTGCATTTGCTGTTAATATAATGTCTCAGTTTTGTAATGGTTATACTTACAAACACTGGTCTTACGTTGTTGATATTATGAACTATGTTTTTCTTACAAAGGATTTTAAAATTAATCTTTCCAATGTAAAAAGTTCAAATTTGATTGCTTTTTCTGATGCAAATTGGGGATGTGGTCTCACAAACAGACATTCAAGCAGTAGCTATTTAATTTATTTTGGTAACATCCCAATATCATGGAAATCTTCTAAACAAAAGTGCATAGCTCTTAGCTCAATGGAATCTGAATTTATTGCACTAACCGATTGCACTAAAGAAGTTATTTGGTTTAGTAGAATTATAAATGAATTAAGTTTGTGTGATTACATAAGACCCCAAGTATATTGTGATAATCAATCTGCTATCTATTTTTCAAAAAATAGTCAGGAAAATCAGAAAACTAAACATATTGATATCAAGTACAAATTTATTCGTAAATTAATAAAAGATGAACTATTTAACGTAAATTATATTTCATCGGAAAATAATTTGGCTGACTTTTTAACAAAGCCTTTATTGTTAAATAAATTTAAAAATATTATTAGAAAAATATTTTGTTAGATTTATATAAATAGATATATTGAATTGTAATACATCTGCTGAGGTTTTACAACCGATGGGGCAGCATGTTGGAATCGGTCTCAAACCTCCAAATATAGTGCCGTGTGGGGCACATCAATATAGAAGAATATGTAAATCTTTGAATATATATAAGTGATAAGATTGGGGATCATGAGCTGATCAGACTTCTTGTATGTTTTTAAAACCATAAGATTTGGTCACGTAATAAAATTTATTTTTAATGTATAAAACTCTGTCTTCAATCGATAAAACCCAACAGTACTAACTTGCTGCAGCAAAGAAAGTCAAGTCGTCGGAATACGGATTCTGTTCATGACTATGCACACCTCGAAATAATGTGGTTCGAATGTGCGCGGAGCATCCAGCTGTAGAGGCACTGAAGGTGAAAAACAGCTATCATCAGCCACGGCAAAGCATTCCGAGGAGCAGAAACCACGAGTTACCATCAGCTGTAACATCAACTGCGGGTCATGGTCTGGTCGCAGAGGAAAGTCAGTTACTTCAGGACTGGTCGCTGGTGGAGCTGATAACTATGGCAACATTGAGACGAAGGATGCTGCAGTCGAGGGACGGATTTGGTAGGGAACGTAGTTGAGGCGGTAAATCACCATGGCAACGTCAGGGCAGGAGCACAGTGGTCCAGGAGCGGTGATCATTCAGGGCTGCTCGTTGAAGCGGCAAATCACCACGGCAACGTCGAAGGCAGGAACACTGCGGTCCAGGAGTGGTTGTCGGCAAGGATGGTTGGTGGGGCGAATTACTATGGCAACATCGAGAGCGGAACGCAGTAGCTCAGGAACCGATATCAGTCAGCACTGGTCGCTGGAGGGAGCAAGTCAATGGAATTGACTGGTCGAGTCTCGTCGTTGAAGGTAGCACGTTATACGCGAACCACAAAATTTGAATTATGCATGTCATTTAACTGCTCTCTGCAAAAACACTGGGAGCCTTGGCGATGTATGTGTTAACACATTGACTGCTGATCTCGCGCCAGCGCGTGATTTGGCGTTACCGGTGAAGGGCCAATCACGCGCAGGCGCATTGTGTGGGGTGATGTCTCAGGTGCCTGTCACGCTCGGGAGCGGGAAACGCTTCGCCTCATTATTTGTTCTCCAGTTCAATCGGCATTACGTTTTGGGTATGTATGCTGGTATTGGTGTGGAGTGAAGGTTGGAAACTAGTTGTAAATGTATGTGGTTTCTGATTTATTGCTTTGTAATATAATCTTGTAACACAAGTTGTACAGATGATAGTTCTGCAGGGCCTTCACGTGCAAAGAAAAGAAAATTGAAAAATAATAAGCTAACGGCTGATGAAATTGCAAATTTGTTGGCTGAACTATCGGATGAGTACCCGAGTGATTTTAGTTATGACAGTGACGAGGAATTCTTTCCTCCCAAAGATGCCCAGGTGTCGGATTCAGAAGATGAAGACGACGATCATAGCGTGCAAGGGGCAACATGTCAACAGCATGATTCTGCTATGGAAGAAAACATAATTTGGGAAAATGACTCAACATCCATGAAAAAATTTCCTTTCGTAAAATCTGAGTGTTTGCTGCAACCTGTTTCAGGTGATAATCCTATAGATTACTTTCGCCACTTTTTTACCGACAATATCTTGGATGAAATAATTGCCGAAACCAATGACTATGCTCGTAAAATACTTTGTCGCCGTGAAAAAAAGAAACATTCTCGAATTAATGCTTGGAAGGACACCACAAAAGATGAACTATTGGTATTTGTGGGATTAATTTTACATATGGGAACTATATGAACCGCATACAAGATTATTGGAAAACAGATACACTGTTTGGCTTACGTGTATTCTCAGATAATGAGCAGGAATCGGTTTTTGTTATTATTGAGGGCATTGCACTTCACAAAAATCCCAGAGCAAAATGCAGAACTCCCAAATGATCGACTATATAAAGTCAGAAGTATGGTGAATTTATTCAACATAAGATTATCTGAAGTATATTACCCAGGACGAGAGATTAGTTTAGATGAATCGATGATATTATGGCGTGGACGACTTACTTTTAGACAGTATATACCAAACAAACGCCATAAATATGGTATTAAGTTGTATATGATCACAACATCTAATGGTATTGTTCTCAAATTTATGGTATATACAGGTATGTTGGATGATTCAGGTGGAAAAGGACATGCACAAAAAGTCGTGCTGAATTTACTTGATGGAATGCTAGATGTAGGGCATAACGTATTTATGGACAATTATTACAACAGCTATGAACTGGCGAAATGTCTTGCTGATAGAAAAACTCACTGTACTGGGACAATCAGAAAGAACAGGAAGACATTTCCGAAAGAGGTTAGCGAAAAAAAATTAAAGAGCAAACTGTAGCAAAGTATGCTAATGGTGTAATGAGAGACGTCACTCTTACATTTATAACGAATACAAAAATGATATTGTAGAAACGACAAACAAAAAAGGCGAAATGAAATCAAAACCACTTCCTGTAATTCATAGCGTAATGTGGCATTTGGGAAATAATTTTACCTCTAGTGCCAATCACGCGCTGGCGCGTAGTGATAAAATTTTATGATTAAAGGTGTACATAATGCTTAACTATCTGTGATACACATAATCATCTTTTATTACCACTTTTAAATCATATTTCTTATAATAAGTAAGTCGGCATATGGGTAGAATCTTGCTTCAATGTTATGGCAATAACCATTAACACAACCTCACGTGACCAGCAGTCAATGTGTTAAGTCATTTGCACTTTCACAAGAATTTAGATTTAACTGGTAACGTATTTTGCTTTAGTCCATGGAGATGCACCAAAATTTGAATCGTATATAAACACAATTATAAGTTCACAGGACAAGAAAAAAAAACACAATGGTTATACTAATAATCAAGGAATCATTTTCAAAATAATTCAAACATCGTACCAAATTGTGTAAATACAATTATAGAAGTTCACGAGAAAATGAATACAGAAAAACAATGGTTATGCCAATAATCAATGAACCATTCAAAATAAATCAAACATCGTACCAAATGGAAATCATGCGAATCATTTTCAAAATAAACATTGTTGGCTAAAGGAATGCTACTTTGACTTAGCATAGATCCCCTGGGAGGAACTTCAAAATCCTCACAAAATATCCAAAAATGTCTTTTTGGAAAGGGGAAAAAACTTTTTTCTCCCTTTCAATTTTGGGAGGAACTTAATTCTACTTCTCCACTAATACATTAAATGTCCCTAATTTTCTCCAAAACATGGAGGCTTGGTAATTGGAATTATTTATGTCTAAGAATTTTCTTCAAATTTAGGCCTACGTCCAAACATATGAGCAAACATGCTATTCTCCTATGTATCCAACTCAATGTGAAAAGACGTCTCCCCTCATCATAGAGAAGGAGAAACACAAGGGATAAGTCATGTCAATTCGCCATGCATCCAAACCCATGAGTGATCAGGTCATAGAAATGGATAACATGAAGAATGCGTACGACCAATGTTCGTCATTTACTTGTTTGGCAAATTCAAAAAAATGAGAACCGCGATTTCAAAACGTTCAATATCCAAGAACTCTCAGAAGCCTAACCAATATAACACAAAAAATCTTGCCAATGAAATTCATTTGGGATTTTCATATTTTCTCAAAACCCTTCATGCTCAATTTGTATCCCTACATTTTTTCAAAAATACCAAGCCATTCTTATTCATTTGGTATCCCCCAAATTTCGCCATTTTGTTCTGACAATTAACAGTAACACTCAAAAAAACAAATCATTCAAAAAATTAAAATCAAACCATAAAAGATATTCACAATTCTTTGGCATATCATCAAAAACAAATCATTCAAAAAAAATCAAAATTCTTTGGGAACCAAAAAAAATTACAACTCAAATCATTCAAAAATCCTTGGCAAATAAAAATCAAATCGAATCATTCAAAAATCATTGGTGAATCACGCAAACAAAAAATCAATTCAAATCGTGGAAAACAATTCATTCAAAATCCCCTGGGAAATCACGAAGAAAAATCAATTCATTCAAAATCCCCTGGGAAATCACGAAGAAAAATCAATTCATTCAAAAATCTTTGGTTCCAAAAAAAATTATTTAACTCTTGCTTCTTGATGTAATATATATAATATGTGGTGAGCACTTATTGCCTCGGGCGTAAATTATAACTATGCGTTGGAGGTGGTTGAGGGGGGGGGGGCGATTTACAATTTCTAAAGCAGGCCTGGCCAACCCAAATGGTTTCACGGGCCACTTTGATGACGAGTAACGCTACAGAAGGCAGCACTTTAAGTAAACATGCATTTAAAAAATATAATAAAAATACAAAATGAATAAAATTTTATTGTTATAACTATGATTCAAATACAACGAACTCTCAAGTCTTAAAATGATATATTTGTTTATCCTTTCCTTCACTTAATTTTTGTAAATCTACATATATTTATGTTCGACGTTGCACATCGTAGCTGGTTTTCTAAATTGGCATTAGTTAATGAAGCACGTGATGAACTCTGTAAATTTCATCTTCGAAAAAAATGTTTCACAAACATATGTGGATCCAAAAGCACTTACAACTCGTTATGCAAAATATCTTAAGTTGGAATATCTCTGATGTAAAATATAAGTATTATATAAATTAATTTTTGACGTGAACGCAAAAATTTCACTGTTGCGCTGTAACTCAATTAACTCCATTTGCAGATTTTTAGGAACACTATTCACGTCAACATGAAATGGGCATGAAAATATTTCAAACATTTTATCATATTTTGCTAATTCTGAAAAACGACTATCAAATGCAGTTATAAGTTTCTTTATTTCATTAGCATATTTCGAGAAATTCTTAGGTTGGCTTTTTGAGAAGTTATTTAACAGCGGAAAATGTTAAGCATTATTATTTCTAAGTTGGCACTCAAATAACAATAATTTCTTATTAAAAGCTTTGATGAAATTACAAGCATCGATTATTAAATTATCTTGCCCTTGCAAGTCCTTATTTAACTGATTAAGTTTTTCCTGTTATATCCACTGAAAAAACATAGGTCTAACAACCAATCTTCATTTAATTCAGGAACAGATTCTTGTTTCACATTCATAAACATATCTATTTCCTCCCGTAAATTAAAAAATCTTTTTAAACATTTTCCAAGACTTAGGCATCTAACAATGGTAAAATATACAATATCACCATATTCAGATAATTGGCTAAGGAATTCTTTGAATTGCCGATGCTGAAGAGCATGTGAACGAATGTAATTTACTATTTTTATAACTACTTTCATAACGTAATTCATGGATAATACTTGAGCACATAAATTTTGTTGATGTATCAAACAATGAATAATAAAAATATAATTGGTTTTAATGCCTCTGCAATCTAGCCTTATCCATAAGTAATTTTACAGCTCCCTTATATTTACCTATCAAAGCCAGGTGCTCCATCTGTTGTTAATCCTGAAAGAGCCTCAAAATTTAAGCTATTTTCGGCTAAACATTTTTCAGTCGCCTGGAAAACATCTTCTCTATTTGTGTCTTTTAAATGTAAAAGATTTATCATTTATTCTGTCACTTTTGGAATGAATCATTCACACCGCGAATAAATATTACAAGTTGAGATGTGTCTGAGATATCTGTACTTCCAAATGCCAAAGAATATGCTTTGAATTGGTTAATTTTATCTCGCAAAGTTACTACAATTTCAGCTGAAATGTCATCAATGCGACGACATATAGTTTGGCGTGAAAGACTGACACTTGAAAATAATTTGCTTTTATCAGGCAAAACATCTTTTATAACTGCTTCCAAACAGTCCTTTACCAGTTCACCATCCAAAAATGGTTTCTTTTTCTTTGCAATCAACATGGCAACAGAATAACTTGCTTTGACGATGGTAGATGGTTGTTGTAATTATGAATCAAACATAGTTTGCTGAGCTTTCAGATGCGATTCAAGCGCAGTTAACTTAAAACTTTTTACTTTACCGAAATTTACATATTCAATATGTCTTGTCTCATGATGTCTTTTAACGTTATGTTCCTTAAATACAGCGACCGTCTCTCTACAAATTAAACACATTAATTTTGAATTCAGCATTGTGAAAAACAATCTTTCCCAACGATCATTAATTTTCCTGTTTTCATCAACTTTTCTTTTCCTTGAATTCATTCTTGTTATGGACCAAAAAAATTCAAATAAATGTTAGTTGGAGAATATTAGTATATTACAGAGCAAAAAAAAAATTTAAGTAAATTTAGTATTCTTGTTTTCCAATTATATATTATAATTATGTAATTTTTTCCGTTCCGGTTTTCGTTCTATTAACCAAAATTTTTTGAAATTCGGTTCTGTTACGGTTCGCGTCATCAATAGTACGTAAACCGGTTTACGTATATTTGAACAGTTTTTTTTCTCTCCGATTGCAATTCAATTTACATTACAATGTTGTCAGCTAGGGTGTCTAGGGGTCATTAAAGTCTTTTAAAGTGATCTTTTTAAAATTTTCATAAAAATTTAATTTGTGAAATAAATTATGAATTAAATTTATAAAAATCCCCTGTTCCTTAGATTTGCTTACCAAGCACTCAACCTATAGCGGAAAATATTTACACCTAACCTGATAATCACTTTATGTAAATTATAATGTACGTAATACTTTTATTATAAATTATTATTGATTATAAAGTTCACACATAATCCTTTTTGAATTCTCGCAGGGAACGTGTTGAAAGAAAGAACTGTCAATGTTTTATGCCAGTTAGTGGATTCTGTGGAATTATGCTTAGAATGCAATAAATAGTCCTTGAAAGCGCACGCAGTCAGGTACTATTTGCTATATTTGAGCGGCAGATAAAAAGAGAGTTTGAAAGTCTTTCAGTTAAAAATTTGTGTCTGAACCGAAATAAGTATAACTGAAAACCGGTACAAAAAATAACGTTTTCGATTTAGGTTCAGAGGTGGACTATTTTTGGGGTTCGGTTTACGGTTAAAGAACCGCAATTTTTCCGGATTTCGGTTCAGTTCCGGTTCGAAGCCCTGGTAAAAATACCAATATTTAATAACTTTTTTAAATTTAATGCAAATAGTGATCACTTGAAAATTTATAACTTATCAATTTAACATTTTATTAAATTCTTATTAATTTTTAAATTTACCCCCTTAAATTAGTAAAAATATACTCAATTGAATAAATTTCAAACTTTCTTTGGATGTCGCTTTTATTCAACTATCAGCACCACACAAAAAACTTAGTAAACACGCCAGTAAGTCAAAAACAAACCTAACACATAAACAGAGATTCACTTGAAATAATAACTTCATTCGTGCAGTGAATAACGAAACGATGATGGACCCAAGCGTGTCTAGCCTAGTGTCTCGAGTCAGCCTTGACTGCCGGCTTCCACACACAACCAAGATTACGACTTGTCGAAATTATCACTTATTGGCGCAATTTATATTACATTTTTACATGGTTTTTCTATCGTTAATTTAAAATTTAATTTTTTATCGTTGTTTCAAATTTTCATTTATTTAATATTTTTTGTATACATTCAACAAAAACAAAAAGTTTCAATAGAAATATAAAATCGCCCGGCGGGCCGAACAATTTAAGACGACGGGCCGCATGCGACCCGCATGTTGGCCAGGCCTGTTCTAAAGCATTTGGAACTAACCTATAGGGCAGATCATAGGCTGGAATCTTCGGATTTGTTTCAACTCCATCCCTCTCTTCATTATTCGGATAATCGTAAAACGTACCACTGTCAGGAATGTTTTCTATGTGCCCGCCAAGTCCTGGATATATCATACGAGTTTGGACCTTGGATAGTCGGTCTACATGGACCACCTGTGTATCACTGACATCCCTGACCAATTGAATGGTAAAATTTACTGGAGTGTTTTTCTGTATGACCCTATATGGACCGGAATTCGGTTTAAGAAATTTCCTAGCCAACCCTGGGGCGATTTTAGGTGTATGTAAGAAAATTATCTCCTATACATATTCTTGTCCTTCGAGAATTTCTCCTTATATTTTTCTTGGTTCTCAGCAGCCGCATGCAAATTCTCTTATTATCCGGAAAGTATTATTTAGTCTGACATATTGTATGCATAGTTTCTGTGATCTGCATATGAAAAAGGAATTTTGTTTAACAATTCATAGGGGAGTTGTATATCTCGACCATATAACAGAAAAGGGGAATAACCAGTGGCTGTATGAATAGCCGATCGGTGGGCTAAAAGAGCAAAGGGAAGTTGCCTATCCCAATCTACGTAGGTATCATTAACAAGATGTGAAAGAGAGTTAGTCACGGTGGCATTTAAACGTTCAACTATGCAATCACTCTGAGGGTGGTATGCCCCCAGTGGTAGTGTGTTTCTTGATGCCTAATTTTACGTACACTTCAGTTATGGATTTTGACAGAAAATTTGGTCCTCGGTCAGATATTAATTTGGAGGGTAGACCATGTCATGATATTAATTTTTCTAACACCATAGCCACTGACTTGGATTTGATATCAGATACAGCAAAAGCTTCTGGCCAACGAATGAAGTAGTCCGATATAACCAAGATATATTTGTTTCCAGAGTAGGTAGCGGACCGAGAGCATCGATAGCAATAGTCTCCATTGGATGACTAGCAATAGGAAATCTTTGTAGAGGGGCAGTTTAGAAGGCCTATGTGCTCTCCTTTCATAGCATGATTGGATATAATTAGGTACTTATATGTCTGTTCATTCTGGGCCAAAAGAAAGAGGACTTGACACGTTTTAAAGTTTTGCGATAAGCCTGATGAGTAACCACTGGCGAGTCATGATAAAGAGACAATATTTCTGGAATCAAGACATTCAGTATGACGACTGTCTGAAAGCTTGACTCTGGAAGATATTTTTCGAGGCGTGCAATAGAGAATACCATTTTTGACGAAGAAAATATGTACTTCACTGAAGTGCGTTGAAGAGTCTAATTCCTTGGAAATTCTGGTACAAAATGGATCATTTCTCTGATAAAGTCTTATCCTTTCCAGTAACTGAGGGTCGAACTCAGTATGAGACGTAAAAGTTTTTATGTTGTTAACTTCTCTGGATAAGTAATCGGCTGTAATGTTCAATTTTCCAGGCTTGTGTATATTTTGTAGTCGTATTGTTGTAGCGTCATTACCCAACGAACAATTCTAGAGGTCGGATCCCTTAGTTTCAGGGCATAAGAGAGGCTGGCCTGGTCACAATATATAGTAAAATGACTTCCATAGAGGTATTGTTTAAAATGAGATACTCCAAAAACTACACCTAGCATTTCCTTTTCCACAGTGGAGTAGTTGATTTCTGGGTCTTCAATTTCTTACTAGCATAAGCAATAGGATGCAAGAATCCGGTTTCATCCGACTGGCATAAAACTGCACCTAGTACGTATTTGCTTGCATCAGTGCAAAGGGAAAATGGATTGCAAAAATCAGGTAAAAATAAGCATGGATGTGACAAAAGGGAGTCTTAAGTTTTAAAACGAATTTTGGGCTTCTTCGCTCCATCGAAAATTACCGGATTCTTTTGTTAGGTTTGTAAGTGGAAGGGCTATATGTGAATAATCGGCAATAAACTTCCTGTAAAAACCAGTGAGGCCTAGAAAAGCTGTAACCTGTTTTCACCCGAGGTGGGCACTTTAAAATTTTTCACAATCTCGACATTAGAGGAATCCAGATAAACTTTCCCTTGGGAAACTTGAAACCCAAGATATTTAATTTCGCTACGTAAAAAGTTGCACTTACTGGGTTTTAATTTTAACCCATGTTCCTTCAATTTCTCGAATACGAGGCCAAGTTTTTCAAAATGTTCATCTTAGTTATCACCTGATGCAATGATGTCTCAGCAATTTGTAAGGGCTTGAGACCAGAGAAAACGATTTCCATGAGCCTTTGAAAACTATTTAGAGAATTTTTAAGACCAAAGGGACTATTCCACTCGTATAAACCATGCTCTGTAGCAAAAGCAGTTTTATATGTATCATCAGGATTTATCTTCATTTGGAAAAATCCACTGCATAAGTTGAGAAAAGGGTAGCACCCGAAAGTCTGTTATGTTTGGAATTGGAAAGGAGTTGGGAAGAGTTTTAATATTTAATTTTCGAAAATCAGTACATAACCAATAGGAGCCATCCTTCTTTACAAGTATAACAGGAGCAGCATATGGGGATTGGCTCGGGGAACAGCTGCAGTAGACCCCCAATCCATTTGGCGACTTTATACGTCGCCAACCTTTAATTGCGATTTGTTGTTTTTGGTTAACCCCCCCACTCTCCCCCCTCCATTCTAGCAACCCTACAGCGTCCCTACGCTATGTATATATATAGACATATTTAACCCAGACATATATTGACCGTGATAACTGTATTTTTATATACAATCAAGATTTATATTATTTATTATGACAAATGTGCAATTTCTTTGCACATAAAAAACCCCAGGGTTTCTATAATGGTTGCTTTGAAAAAAATCTAATGGGGGTGCGACTGAAAGTTCAGTTCACGACTGGCAGCCCCGTTTAAACAGGAAACCCTCATTTACAGTGAAATCTGTTAAAAGATTAGAATAACTTATATTCAACTTATGTACATTTTTTGTAATACGTCTGTTAAAATGTCGCCAAGTAACACCAGGCTTGGCGACGTATAAAATCGCCAAATGGATTGGGGGGTCTATACTGCAGCTGTTCCGTATTTTTATTGACATGTAATGGTTCGGCTCGAGGGTTCAGGATTTTTACATGTGTTATTCGAATTCGATGAAGAAACAGTCCTTGCTACACAAATATGTTTTGACATTGGATCTTTGAGAGGTTGTATAAGCACATCTGAGGTGTGGCGAGATATTCGATTTATGTCTTAGACGTACTATTGCCTGAGATCGAGAAGGAATGATTATCTTGTGTGCAGCATACAAGGTTAAAGGAGAACCTGGGTGAGATGTCGAATCCGAGACCGTGGCGATTTATCGCCAAACATGGTAACCTTGTTGTTTTGATTAGGCTTTATGGCAACCCTATGCAAAAGGTGTGTCGCGTAGGAAAGTCGACGTTTTTTTTAACGAACATACTGGCTTAGGACGCCATCTTGATTTGGCAACAAAAATTGCTTGGCGACAAACATGTCTCGGATTCTACATCTTTACAGAGAACCTTTATCGCAAAGATTGCAGGATATATCAGGGTGATCTGTTCTCACCCATTTAATGGATACTGAGTTACCTTCTAAAGATTTGTTTTGGAAATTGATCGATAATTTATTGTCAGAAAGAAATGGACAACCCAAAATCATGTCATAAAATGATGAAAAGTTTGCTAGTAAAACACTGCAAATCTGGATTAAATATACAAAAAATATTTTTTAACGGAAATCACATCGCGCTATCCTTCGAAAATTCGTCTAAGATTTAACATTAGGATTCTTGCCGTGTCCATCCGCTTGTGAATTAAATAGGTACAGCTTGCAGTCTCTGCCGCGCGGTGGCAACGACTCTTGGCGCGGATTTTGGCGTAGTTATAAGCGACTCATGCCGGGTGATGGTAACCCATTTTTTCTAATATTTTCTCCTGGTTAGGGTTAACCTGTTTTTATGGCAACCTTGCCGGCGTCCAGTTCTGTCCAGCATTGGTTGTTCTTTTTAGTTTGGACACGGTGGAGAGCGGGTATTTTTAAAAATAACTTATATTCTACTTATGTACATTTTTTGATTCATTTCATCCATATGTACAGTATAGATTCACTGTTGGAAATTCGAGAAAAAATGGGTTACCCTCACCGGCATGAGTCGCTTATAACTACGCCAAAAGTCCATATATTTAATCCATATTTGCAGTGTTTTTCTAGTCAAAATGTTGTTTAATTCAGAATTACATATTTCATCCGTACATATGCAGTATATATTCAATGTTGGAAGATTTCCGTGGCGACATAAAAAGTGCGCCAAACACGGCGCCAAAAACGACTGATACCGGCTGATGGTAACCCGAATTTTTCTCTGGTTAGGGTTCTCGTGTTTTTATGGCAACCTTGCCAGCGTCCAGAAGTGTTGATTCTTCTTTTTTTCTAGATTGTTCTATTTACTATTTCCGACATGGTCAAGTGCTCTTGCATAGATTGTTCTTTTCAGTTTGGACACGGATTTGGATTATCCCTGCGATTTCTACAAATCCACGTGTATCCATCGCTCTGAATTCCTAACAGAAAATGTCATTTCCCCGTTGCATTTATCTCAAGAAAATTTAGATTTAATTAATCCCGATTCCTCTTAAAGTTAAAAAAAGGTCTTTATCGCGACACAACTCGTAACAAAAGAAAACGATTACCAACTCCCTCAGTCCCGAAAGTTTGTCTACCACCAGAAAAAGTAAACAAAGTTGCAAGAAAAATTCTCTTGAAACTTATCGACTACACTAAAAATAGAAGGCATCTTAAGAAATAAGGTATACTAGAAATAATAAGATAACTAATAAAACAAAATAGACAGGAAAAATACAGCCTGATGCGACTGCTCGACTTTTAATTCCGTTGCATTTTTTTAGCATTATTACAGTGTATATTTAATCCAGTTCTGCAATGTTTCACTAGTCAAGATGTGATTTCCTTTAAAAAATATTTTGTGTATATTTGATCCAGATTTGCAGTGTTTTACTAGTGATACGTGAAACATTTGACGCTACTGAATGAGGCTGGGAGAACCTTTCCTTTAGGCCACCGATTATTTCGTTAAACGAACTACTCTATCTTAAATCCCGCTGAGTATCTAAAAATTTGCGAGCCTCTCCGGATAACCCGAGTTTCAAAGCCATTACTTTATCTGTCGTCCCATCGACAGTAATTTGACACTTCATCAAAAAATGTTAAGAATTTTGATAGGTTTGTGGAGCCATCAAATGTGGGAATCGTGGGAAGGAATTCTGTTAGGGTGTTACCCTAATGGGAACAATATCTCTACGTTTACCATTTTAACAAAAGGGAGAAAGCAAATAAGCAAGTTTTACTAAGTCGTGTTATAAATCAATCAAAATTAGGTAATGACTTAATTACATCACAAAAGTAACAAATGTGTAGATAAGATAATGTCACAGTATACAAATGTAAATACGTATTTTGAAAGGAAAAGATGGTACTTCACAATAACAGAAAAAAAAATTCATCAAAATGCACCAAGATATCAAGGCGTCCGATCACACAATAAAGAGCAGTTTCTCCGTTAGCGAAAAAATCCTGGTCACGGCACCATTAAATATGTTGTGTCTTTTTCTTCGTTGGTTTGAATTTGGAATTGAAAGGTTCGAAAGTTAGGACTACAACGGTAGCGAATGATCGTATAGTGGAATTCTTTTAAAATATGTGACCAAACTATCGCTAACCCTGCTCAGACTTACTGTGTGAACGGAGTACTTAAATATCTGAACATTAATTATAGTTTAACATGAAAACAGGCCGTGTATCGGCAAGGAAAATGAAGTATAGTAACAATTAACTAAATATGTTTATTTAACACTGAAAATTTTAACACTTCACAATACATTACAAATTATCTAAGTCTATCGTTAAACGATTAAGCACACAATATGATATCATGATATATATTTTAATTACTAAGAGCTAAACAGTGACGCTTACGAGATTTAAAAAAAGGAACGAAGAGGAAGTGATTCGAACTAAGCAAAAAGAAAGGGCATTAAGAAGTTAAAATTGAACGGTGTAGCATGGAAATAACCTAAGAACTACACACGTGTATTATCTCGAGATAGGATTAAATAAAAGTTACTTAGCTTAATAGAGACATGGCGTCTCTTCGGGATCCCCGCTCATCACCGAACAAGAAAAAAAATGGTAAAGCCAAACGCTCAACAGCGTTTCAAACCACACCACAAGGTCGAAAAAAAAGAAGAAAGCGCGGTCTTCCTGTTCACCCTTTTTATCAGTTTTTTAGGGGGGTTGGCACTCAATGGCGGTGGTCTTGTCAATCAAGAGAGCTGGACTTCCCGATTCGCTGTTTTCAAACCAGCTCATCTGTCATTAGTTAACAGAAACACATGACTTGGCGTGACGTAAACTTTCTGGAAGATTCTTGGCATAGCTAATGAGCGTCACTGAAGCGAGGAAGAAAACGGAATTTAGGAATAAGAGTAAAAAAAAGAAATGGCATCATTGATCTCGTGGCTGTCACTTTGAATTCAATTACACTGCTGGCCACCGTAAATGCAACACCCTGAAGGAAGCATGCAAATAATATGAAATTTACAACATGCATTAGCGGAGGTGAGATATGCAAATGATTAGAATTTCAGCGCAGACGCACATCACGCGCGCCTGTGGCGCCACTTCAAAGCGCTATTTAAGGCTTGGAGATTTCGACGATTTCAAGTACGGCAATTGTTTTTCTTGTGGTTTTTTCAAAAAAACGATCAATTATGCCTCGTAGAAAACAGTGATCATCTTTTGATCAAGTATCCGAGTTCGACAGAGGAAGGATAGTGGCCTACCGAGATTGTGGATTATCTTTCAGGGAAATCGGTAGTCGTGTTGGACGAAACCAAACAACTGAAATGCGGATATGTGATCGTTGGATGCAGGAGGGTACGACGGACCGACGTGTTCGATCGCATCCACCTCAGTGCACCACTTCACGTGATGACAGGCATATTGTGCGTATGGCAGTGACGGATCGCTCAGCCACATCACGAACCATAGCACAGCACATTCAGTCTGTACCGCATCATCCAGTGTCTGCGCGTACCATTCGACGCCGTTTACAGCAGAGTGGTCTGTCCGCAAGACGTCCATTGCTTCGTCTACCCTTGACGCAGAACCACAGACGTTTCCGCCGCCAATGGTGCGATGAAAGAAGGATGTGGACGGCAGAATGGAATGAAATTGTCTTTACTGACGAGTCACGCTTCTGTCTGCAACGCCACGATGGTCGGATTCGAGTCTGGAGACACCGTGGAGAGAGGATGCTGAACAACTGCGTTATGCACCGCCACACTGGTCCTGCACCGGGTATTATGGTATGGGGCGGTATTGGATATCACTCTCGCACTCCTCTAGTACGCATTGCCGGTACTTTAAACAGCCAGCGCTACATCTCCGAGGGGTTGAAGCCAGTTGTCCTTCCTTACCTTCAGGGCTTACCCACAGCCATATTTCAACAGGATAATGCGCGACCACACGTGGCACGCATTGTCCAAGGGTTCTTCGTCAATCGCCAGATTGAATTGCTTCCCTGGCCAGCTCGCTCTCCGGATCTTTCGCCGATAGAAAACATGTGGTCCATGGTTGCTCAACGATTGACCCAGAATACATCCCCAGCTGCCACACCAAATCAACTTTGGCAACGTGTGGAAACTGCTTGGTCTGCTGTACCCCAAGAACACATCCAAAGTCTCTTTGAATCAATGCTGAGGCGTGTGGCAGCGGTGATCTCCAACAATGGCGGCTACTCTTGTGGTGACATCATTTGTGCTACTGAAGCGCCTCCTATAAAACTCTTCACGTTGCGATTTTTCTTTTTGCTCGAGTGGCATCAGCTAATAAAGTGGAAAAAATAACTATAAAATTATTGGTCCAACGTTTCGTTATCGGTTGTTCTGATTATGTTCTAATTGTGTAGTTAATAAAATAATTTGAAGAAGTTTGTGCTATATGGTGAATTAACAATACATTTATCATTATTCAATGAACTTCATTGGTATCCCGGAACGTGATCGATTGCGATAAAATGTCTACAAACGAGAACGCCGAAACAGCATCGGAGCAACCAACGATTGCCAGGGTAAGTCTAAAAATTCCTCCTTTTTGGAAACCCGACCCCAAAATATGGTTTCTGCAGATCGAAGCCCAATTCCGCAACGCTGGAATAACAGTTGATCAAACAAAATACGATTATGTAATCAGTTCAATCGAAACAGGGACATTGTCACAAGTTGCAGATATCCTTGTCAAACCACCAGACGACGGGAAATATCTGGCCATTAAAAAGAGGCTTATTGACATTTTTGCCGATTCTGAAACGCAGAAACTTCTGACCGAATTGGAATTGGGTGATAAGAAACCATCCCAACTCCTCTGTGAAATGCGCAATTTGGCGACTGAGCAGGTGCCAGATGAATTTTTGAAAACATTATGGATGCAACGACTACCGCTTAATATGCGGAGCATTTTGTCAGTTAGCAGCGATGATTTGTCCAAACTATCGACAATGGCTGACAAAATATGGGAATTAAATCCCAATTCACTTCAGTTCGCTCGCATTGTTTCTCCATCAACTGATAATACCACCCATGATCTTCAGATATCAGACTTGGCACTGCAGATAGCGGAGATGAATAGACGTAGAGATTACAGTCCACAAAGACGAAGATACAGATCGAATTCAAGAAACCGTTCCAAAAATAACAATGACCCAAATAACTGTTATTTTCACCAACGCTTTGGCGAGAGAGCTTACAAGTGCACACCGCCATGCAAATATCAGGTTTCGAAACAGGAAAACTAAACCCCCGGCTTTTAATGACGACAGAAGGTCAAGGGGTTGAGATGAGTCGTCTATTTATTCGTGACACCTCATCAGCACAACACATTTTTTAATTGATACTGGAGCAGAAATATCGGTTATTCCACCATCACTATCGGAAAAAAGAACTGTGTCTAAGCTTGAGCTGTTCGCAGCTAACGGCACAGGAATCAAAACGAACGGTCAAAAATTGTTGGAACTGGATTTGGGGCTACGAAGATCTTTCACCTGGCCTTTTATAATTATGCAGATGTCAACAAACCTATTGTTGGAATAGACTTTCTTTCACATTTTAACTTATTAGTCGATAGTAAAAATAGAAAATTAATTGATGGTACCACCTCATTGACGACTAAAGGTATTTTGTGTAACGTTAGCTTCACTCCTAAATTCATCGCTAACACTTTTCAAAACCAATATGGAGCCATTTTAAATCAATTTCCTAACTTACTTAAACCCAACATAAAAAATGATAAAATTAAAGAACATAATGTGCAACATCACATCGAAACTAAAGGAAACCCCATATTCTCTAAAGCCAGAAGACTTTCTCAAGAAAAGTTGATTGCTGCTAGAAAGGAATTCGATTATATGCTGCAAGAAGGTCTCTGCAGACCATCCAAAAGCAACTGGTCCAGTCCATTACATCTCACTTTAAAAAAATCCGGTGACTGGAGGCCATGCGGTGATTACCGTGGGCTTAATGCAAACACCATACCAGACCGTTACCCACTGCCATTTCTAACGGACTGTACAAATATTCTGCATGGAAAAACAATATTTTCAACTATAGATTTGATAAGAGCCTACCAACAGATTCCTGTTCACGAAGCTGATATTCCGAAGACCGCCATCATAACACCTTTCGGACTTTTTGAATTTCCTTATATGACATTCGGTCTACGCAACGCAGCAAAAACCTTCCAAAGGTTTATGAACACCGTGCTGAGCAGCCTAGATTTTGTATTCTGCTATCTCGATGACATTCTCATTGCTTCCCCAGACACAGAAACGCACAAAAAACATCTTGAATTAGTATTTCCAAGACTCGATAACTACGGACTGTGCATAAACATTGCAAAATGTAAATTTGGTCTGAGCAAACTCGAATTTTTAGGTTATGAGATATCGACGGAAGGAATTAAACCTCTTTCATCGAAAGTTGATACAATTCAACAATATCCTAAACCAGAATCCTTCACAAGCTTGCGCAGATTTTTGGGAATGGTGAATTTCTATCATCGCTTTATACCAAACTGCGCCAAAGTGCAACAACCGTTGACAATCTTGCTTAAAGGCGTAAAGAAAAACAGCAAAAAAACTTTAATTTGGACCGAAGATGCGCAGCATGCTTTTACTGATATCAAAAATGCATTGTGCGCCTCAGCAATGTTAGTTCACCCTAATCAGACGGCGCAAATTACCCTAACAACAGATGCATCTGATTCCGCCGTGGGTGCCGTAATCCATCAACTATATAATTGTGAAAAACAACCGCTAAGCTTTTTCTCTCGATCCCTAACATCCACGCAAAGAAACTACAGCGCTTATGTGATCGAGAATTACTTGCAATCTACCTAGCGATAAAGCATTTTAAGCACATTCTGGAAGGACGATCATTTACTATTTTCACTGATCACAAACCTATCACCTTTGCCTTCCAGCAGAATTTTGATAAAGCCTCTCCAAGACAAGCCCGGCAGTTGAACTACATTGCTGAGTTCACTACAGACATACAGTACATTTCCGGAGAAGAAAACATCGTAGCAGACACACTATCGAGAATTGAAACCATCACTACTCCAGCTCCAATTGATTATACAGTTATTGCCAATTGCCAGGAGGATGGAGACCTCCAGATTCTTAAATCACATTCCAGTTTCAAAATGGTACAAGTTCCTATTCCGGATAGCGATAAGAAAATTTACTGTGATACATCCACTAATTTTAACCGGCCGTACATTCCTAAGGAATTTCGCCAAAGAGTATTTTTCTCTATACATAACTTATCCCATCCTGGAATTCGTGCAACAATGAAGTTGGTGTCAAAAAGATTCATTTGGCCTGGCATAAACAAAGACTGCCAACTGTGGACTAGAGCATGCTTGGCATGCCAACGAGCCAAAGTTCACAAACATACATATTCTCCAGTTGCTGAATTCAAAGTTCCAAATCACCGATTCAAACATCTTAACATCGATATTGTTGGTCCTTTACCATCTTGCAAAGGTTTTAGGTATCTACTTACTATTATCGATAGGTTCACCCGGTGGATTGAAGCTGTTCCTTTGGAAAACCAAACAGCAGATTCCATCACAAAAGCCCTTGTCGCGACTTGGATTTCCAGATTTGGAATCCCAGAGAGAATAACATCTGACCAAGGTCGCCAGTTTGAAAGTCAACTCTTCCAATCCTTGAGCAAATACCTGGGTTTCAAAGCTAACACAACCACAGCTTACCATCCACAATCTAACGGTTTAATCGAACGCCAACACCGAACTTTGAAAAACAGCCTGAAATCCCACCTACAAACGTCAAATTCTTGGACTGATGTTCTACCCTTAATTCTTCTTGGCATTCGATCCGCCATTAAAGAAGATTTGCGTTGTTCTTCCGCTGAACTTGTGTACGGCACACCACTCTGTTTGCCTGGAGAATTTTTCAGTAAATCCCCAACTGACACGCATTCAGATTTTATACCAAAATTGCAAAGTCACATCCAGAACCTAAAACCAACTCCAACAACCAGCCATGGAAAAAAACCAGTTTTCGTACACAAGGACTTAGCAACTTGTTCACATGTATTCATCTATAATAACATAATCTCAGCATCTCTTCAACCAAACTACCTTGGACCATATTTAGTTAAACAACGTTTTGAGAAATTCTTCGATGTGGTAGTTTCAGGTAAAATTAAAAGAATATCAATAGATAGGCTGAAACCATGTTTCAAACTCAAAGATGAAGTAACAACAAATTTTCAGACTTGTGATTCAGATACATCCAAAATCTCACAACCACTTCCTAGTGACAATGATCCTTCCGATGATATTGAATCTAGAAACACTAGAACTGGTCGAAGAGTGAGATTCCCTTCATACCTGAAAGACTATGAAGTATAACGTTTTCACTGGGAAGGGGGTGTGTGGTGACATCATTTGTGCTACTGAAGCGCCTCCTATAAAACTCTTCACGTTGCGATTTTTCTTTTTGCTCGAGTGGCATCAACTAATAAAGTGGAAAAAAATAACTATAAAATTATTCGTCCAACGTTTCGTTATCGGTTGTTCTGATTATGTTCTAATTGTGTAGTTAATAAAATAATTTGAAGAAGTTTGTGCTATATGGTGAATTAACAATACATTTATCATTATTCAATGAACTTCAACTCTGGCTACTGATTTTGGCAGGAACCACACCACACTATAAATTTAATCATTTGATACTTGGTCAACATGTTATCTACAAAATAAATTTTGTTGTGATATCTCTTGTCTTTCTTGGTGTTGCAATTTGGGTGGCCAGCAGTGTAGATTAGATAGAAGTTGCGTGTTCGTGAACCGACACACTTCGATTAGATTGAAGTGGTGTGTTCGTGAACCGACACACAGCACTGGTGTATTCGCGCGTGAACCGACACACAACACTTTTACACACATTATTCATTGTTTTAGAATTAAAAACAATTTACAAGAGTTTGAAAAGAAAATTTTTATGTTTTAACAAAAACTAGAAAACAAAATTTCTAGCTCATGTGTTCTTTATAAAAATACAACTTAATAAATAATCAGAGAAAGTTGAAGAACAATAATTAATTTGTCATTTAAAATAGCGAATTTTAAATGACAAATTCTCTCTTCTGAACTTTCTTTTAAACTGTTGAGCTTATTTATTTAGCCAAATGCGCGGCAACCTGGTGTGTCATAAAGGCTCCTTTAGCATCCGGTTGAAAATCATAATCCTCTAAAGAAACCCGAATCCGTCACAGAGCCCCACCCCACGGCCCACACTCCATCGAGGGAATCACCGATAAACCAGCAGTCAACCCTTCCAAATCACCGATACTCAGTCACAGTTTTCATAGATCAGCTCAATCACTGTTAGTTTGATATTCCAGTAACAGGTAAGAACAGTGATTCAAAAGTATCTGTGATTCTCTTAACATCCCTAGTTGTCACCAAACGAGGCGTATACCAGATGCACCTATTCAATAATACACTATTTTAATTATCTTTTCATTCGTGGGATCCGATTTTCAAGAAAGAAAGTCGTTCAACTTCTCGCGGAGAAAAGAAAAATTTCACAAAATCGTGAAAGTAATGTGATTAGAACTTTCTGAGGGGCAGTTTCTGTGCACTCAAATATTGGTGTTCTGCACGTAATCGGAAGGGATGTCAGTTGGCTTGTTTTACGAATAAGATTTCAGCACTTCGCCAATAAAAAGTATCAAAGAATGAATTTCGGATGAATATATAATAGTCGACTGCTCAACTCTATTTAAATAAAATGCGGAACGTTGCTAAAACATATGCAAACTCTTCATAGACCGTCTGATTTGTTTATTTCCACTAAAATTAAAAGCTAGCTATAAAATAATATATGTACCACGAAGAATCCGGGACAGTTTTCTGTTTTAATACTTCCAATGAATTGTAGACACTCATGAAAAGTTGAGGATACTTTCATAAGAATTTCATGATCCTTTCGTACGAATTTCAATTTTTTTTCTTTATAACTCTCAAAAGAAAAGTTGCTATAGAAAGTTGTGGAAGTAATAACTTCGGAAACATTCTCTCTGCCCATTAGAATATTGCATGAAATAAATCTGTGGTTGATTTCGACTGTCTCCACTCAAATTTCCACAAAAAAACAATTAGCGCAGTGGCTGAAGAAATTTTTAAGTGATTCACGAAACATTTATAATTGTGGCCTGAAAAAAAGAACAATAGAAGATAGTTTCACACACATTTTACGTTTATATCATTTACAATGTTCTTTATCATAATTTGTTTCAAAGGTACTTCATACTTCGGAGGTATGGTGAAGGTTCGGTGCTAAAGACTCGTGGTGAATGACAAACACCGTTAACCATTCAGACGCTAGTGATTGCACCACTGACTCATAATAGTGATGGGCAAATCAATTCTTTTGAAAGATTGGATTTATTTGAATCGAATCAGTAAGCCCCGTTCACATGAGGCGTTTTCCAACTTGCGTTTTACGTCTAAACAAAACGCGGGCAGCCAAAGTACTGGAGTGTTCACATGCAGAAATCGCGAGAATCCAAGCGCTAGACAACTTCGGCGCTTCAACAATCTCCGGTCGTTCTCGTGATATGAAGGTGTTTTGAGAAGCATAGGTTTCTTCTGCAGCGTTCACATGACATGCGTTTTGACGGGCGTTAGGGCTTTTTTATTCCTCTAGTCGAAGTTTCTATCTTCGCGATCGTTAAAGATAGAGTGAAAATTTCCACGGATTTGAAATCTGCGGAAAATTTTATACCAGAACGATACCTGAGATGTGTGATTTTCTTTAAATAAATAATTTTTCAACCGTAACTTTAATATTTTCGCGATACTCCATTTGACGAATATATCCATTACGAATACAAAAGGGAGTATTAATCTCGTTTTTATAGAAAAGATATAGCTTGATTGGAGTATTTTGTCTTAATCCACTGATTTATATTTATGGCCATTAAAAATAGGATGAGAAAATTGAATCGTATTCGATTTATTGAAGAAATTTACCCTGTTTTCACACAAAACTTGCAAAAATATGATAATTTATAACTAAAGAGGATAGTGGGTAATTTTATTTCTGAGAATAACATATACCGACAACTCTCCGTTCTAGTTTTCATGTGCGGCAAACGTCTTTAAAATAAAGCTTAAATTAAATATTCAATTTAAAAGCTAAACTTGAGTTATTTTTTTATTTGTCCTCAATGGGTGAAATGCGTAAGATAAGTTTCAATTTTCATTCATTTTTCACATCCTCGTGTTACATTGAACTCGATATCACTTCTGAAAATGAACTTCTGATTTACTGAACTTAATTTACTGTGAGCTTATTTTTCATAGAATTTATATTTTAATTTTGCAGTTAGTGTTATTACTACTTTAATCAAAATTTTTATATTATATATACGTGTAGACGCAAATTCTATTAGTAATCTCCTAGTTTTCGATATATATTGTTTTTTGGTTTTTCTTTGACATTTTTTTAGTTTTAACAAAATTTTCTCGTTTCATCGTGGGGTTTAATCAAATTTTAGTTGAAATATTTCTCAGTCATTATTCCATTCGTGGTTCCATTTGTGCTACAAAACTCCTGAAAGAGGGTAGGTTGGAGGGTTAGTATTCGTTTCGGATAGTTGGAACTCGGGAAAAATTGTGTTTAAAAATTAAAAAACTAATTATTGTTATATATGTGTTATTTGTGCTGATGCATTAAAATGTTTAGAGATAGGTTTTAAAGAAGTATAGAGATTTATTTGAGGAAAATTAAATAAAAATTAGCTATAGATCATAGGAAACACGATAAAACCTGCAAAAATAGCATAAAAAAAAGAAAGGTTATAACAGTGCTGGATTTTGTTTGCGTGTCATCTTTTGATAGTACTTCGTAGACAATGCCATATAAACAGAAATTCCGTTTCCAATTTCCTGGTTCTAGAAATAACGTTCTTTGGGGATATATTTTTACTTTACACTGTCAATTTTAAGGAAATTGTTTGGTCATTTTCCAGTTAGTTTCGTTTTTAATAAAAGTTTTACAGAAATATTCCAATTTTTCTTACGCAGTTTCGCTTTTACGATAAAACGCATTACAAATGACTCATCTGCAAGCTTCTTGAGCCCAAAAAATCCGTGATCACCCCTTAACACAAAACAAATCCTACCATTTTTATTGGTGGGTGAACATCGACACTGGAGAGTGAAGGTTATAGGGTTTCTTCCTCTAGTCTTGACTGTAAAAAACGAATACTTTAAGATTTTAGAGTTAGTTAATGAAAATGTTTAATAATGCCACAATTTGAACTACATAAAGCACTGCTTCTCTGTGATCCGCTGGCTCTTACCGGTTCCTAGGTCCAAAATATCCCGTCATTCGAAAAATTTTGAAAAACGTACGAAAAGCTAACGTTCAAAAATTTACAACCGAGGTTGATGGCATTGGAATCGTATACTGTACGTTACGAAAGATGTACCTGTTTAGGTTGTCACTTCTGGTCAGCAAGTCGATTATGTTGCATTTATTTATGTATAAAGGTTGAAGTTCAAAAACACTTTATTCACAGGCAATTAGGGAACGGATGTTTTACAAATCGAAAGAATATCAAATTTTTACGTCGTTTTGAATATTTTTAGATTATTTTAGGCATTTTATTGCTCATTATACATATCTAAGTTAACCAAATCCAGGCTCTTGTGAATACAGAGAAATCAATTTTAGGTTGGGAAAGAAAGATTTTCATCCTACTTTTAATGGCTGTAAAATTAAAACAGTTGATAAGGGGCAACAAAATTTCTTATTAATGAATTTCTTATAATAAGTGACATTCCCTTTAAAAACAAGGCAATACTTCCGCTTACGCTTAGTATAAAAGGAATATCTGAAAAAAGATTAGTTGCGACTATTGACAAAAAAATAATTTTTTCAAAGAAAAGCATAATTTTGGTATCGATCTAACGTAAAATTTTACGCTGATTTGAAATTTTGACTCTATCTTTAACCATTCAAAAGATAGAAACTTGGATTAAGGGAATAAAAAAACAATTTAATGCATAACGGAAACTGACCTTGAAAAGCGCCCAAGTGCTGTTCACATGGTAACGCTCGTAAATTCTTATTAAAAGCGCGTTGCAAAAAATCCATGTGAACGGGGCCTAAAAAGGAGTCGTTCATCAGCAACGAATCACTTTGGCCTTACGGTACATGCAGCGCCATCCTTTGGTAAATTTTCACACTATGCCGTGTTTCTTTGGTTTGGTGAAGGGGGAGGAATCCCGGTATCTTCGATTCCATTTGTGGAATGGGGAAATAGCACAAAAGACAAACACGATTAAAAATATAAAATCTACCGGTTTATAGGACACCGGGGAAGACAAGACTAGGATGCCTGGTTAGGATGACGTTATTAGAAAGGCATTCTTTATTAGCTCCAAAGGATTCAGAAGCCAGTTCCCTAAATCCAAGAGGACGATCGAGGCCTACAAAGACTCAGGGTCAGAGGTCAACACTTGCACCACTAACCACCAGTTACAAATTCCAAACTCTATCAGGGTGGTCTCCTTCCCATCCAGATGGTCTTTTAAGGGGTGCACAACGGCCCCAGGGATTCAACTGTCCCCAAGGGAATTGAATGGATGATAAAGAGATTTTCAGACTCTGAGCAGAGCTGGAGGTGATTTTTTTTATGTTCAGTCGATGGGCAGGTTTTGAGTTGGTCTCTATTGCTCTTTGCAGAGACCACAATCAAGGGACACAAATCCCTGACTAATTCTATAAGTAATATAAATTCCTGTGCTTGAAAATACACATAGCTAAATTGTATTTTGTCTGTGTCGTCGTTTTTGCTTTGGCAAATTACTTGACCCACTATGTTACAAGGTTTTCATGTTTATCTACACTACCAGTTTGCCTGAAGTTTTCCTATGTTTATCAACAATACTAGTTCGACTAAAGTTTTCCTGTTTATCAATCCACGAAAACAACCATGAACTTTTTATCTTTAGTAGTCATTTTTTGTAGCTTTTGACTAGGAATTTCATCTGTTCATCTACTGATACAGTATGGAACAGTATTGTCTTTTACCATTATCATGTTTGTTTCTTGTTTATAAGTTTACAAATGCTACATACATGAAACTTGTAAGGTTACATTTAATAGAAAATTTAAATTAAATCTCATACTCTCAGCAATCTGGCACTCCTCTGTGAAAGAAAAGACTGGATTCACACAAATAGTGTAATTTTAATGAGACTACTTGAATAAAATCAATAAAATATTTCCTTTCGGTTGTAATATTTTTAAATCTGAACTGTTATATACGTATTTGAATACATAATTGTGTATGTTAAGGGCCCCTCTCAGTGCTTCAATTGCAACCTGTTCGGACATAACAGTTTTAACTGTCACTTAAAAACCCGATGCCTTAAATGTGGACTCCACCACCGTACAGTAACCTGCAAACAGCCGAAACATCCGAATCCTCGCTGCATCAATTGCAACGAGCAGGGACACGTTGCCTCTTGGAAAGGCTGCCCAAAATTCCCCAAAAATCCTCTGCCCAGATGTCAAATTAAACTTAAAGAAAACACAGCTCCAACTTTCCGAAAAACCCATGCGGGTCTTTCATATGCCGCGGCACTAAGCCGACCAGCTCCGCCTACCATTGTCCCCGAAGACACTCCCCCCACGCCCAACTCTCAGAACATTTCAAAAATCCAAGACCATATCAAGACATTCACTAATGAAATCATCCCTAATTTACAAGAATTAACTGAAGCCTTTAAAGAAATTTTCGGACACTTTCGTGGACTCACGTCCATCTTACCAAAACTTCAGAAAGCACAAAATCCTGTTGACAAACTCCTGATACTTGCAGAAAACTTAATCGGAGATAATTAAGCCTAATTTTACGCAACTTCTACAAACTTTAAAATCTTAATGCATTTAAATGCAGTGCCTTTTTTATTTTTTCTAACTATTTAACTAATTCTGGGTAATTCATCTTAAGTTCTGTCATTCTACTGACCTATCCTACCGGAGGTTGAGGCCGCTTCGCGGTCATGCACTCCGTGCAATGCTTGCACGCCCTACAGCTCGAATTGTGTATGTTCTAAATGCTTTTTAGTTGTGTATGCTTTTAAAAACGTTTTGGAAGTTCTAACGAATTTCCGAAACACATGTACACTTGAAGCACTTTTTAATGATTTGCTAATCGATTCTTTTAATAGATTCGATTGGTTTGAATTGAGTGAGACAAATTATTCGTTCAAAAGGTTGGTCACCGCAAAATAACTCCCCTGGTCTTTCCGGTACATGCAGCGCCATCTATTCGTAAATTTTTGAAGTATGCCTTGTTTCTTTGTTGAAGGGGCATATCTGCTTCTTGGAATCTGTTTTGTGTCCCCAGCCTTGATTTCCCCCTTTCATAGGGGTGGACTGAGGGTTTGTTAAACCGTTACCACCGGTGGTAACGGTTAAACTCGTTTCGTTCCTTTTTTTCTGAGAAACGACGATTGCTGGTCGTTTTTTATTCGCCCTTAATTTTAAGCTTTTTTATTTTCATTTTTAAAATTTTACTTTATCCTTCAGGAACGATAATAGTTTTGTTTTCAAGAGTATATGTTTGAGGATAATTTTACTTTTAAAATTCATACCTAAGGTTTTTTGTTAGATTGCCCACATTTCCTAGGGGTCGATCATCTTAGCCAATCCGCCACTGAGATGATTGACCATCGCTGAAAATAATGACCAAAAACATTTGTTTTAACTTTTCCGTGGAAGGGATGAAACAAGGGCGCCGGAATCACAAATGTCGGCATTGCTCATGTTTCATATCTTAAAATATCGAATTTATACGCTATTATAGCCAGTTGAAAAATCCCTTTTTAAGATATTCATAACAATGTTATAGTTGTATTATGACTAAGCTGACTGTTCGCCTCTGTGATAGTTGGTTTGTGGATATATGGAAATTTTTTACTAGACGGTACGGCTTATAAAGTGGATTCCGAATCAGAAAGAACATCCATGCCATGAACAGGATTCGAACTCAGAGCCTCTTGATAGGAGGTCCAGAGTTGAATAACTAGATTTCTCTCGAAAAAGCACATACCCATAAATTAATCAATTAATTTTTTTACACACAATATTTTACTTTAAAACTTACAAAAATTACTTGTTTATTTAAATGATTTGGAACTTCATCAATCAATTCATGAAAACAAAAGGATTTGACTCTCAATTCCTCTTCCCAATTCAGGTAGAAAGAAATAATGTAATTAAACATTATTTTTCCTTCATAACTTATGTCAAAACCCATAATACTCCGAGTCTCCTTAACTCATCCTAAAGTAAATATAATTAATTTTATAATTGCTTTCAGTATTAATCTTAAGATGAAAAATCAGAAAATTACTGTTAAATAAAATTTTAATTTCAATTTAAACTTGTTGGAATTGACTTAAACACATGCAATTATGTTGCATACTATTATTAACTATGAATTTTATAGTTAAAATCCCTCCTTTGTTTGTTTACTTTATCATTCATATAAAAATATTAGAAATACTAAAACACAATCTTATTGTGATTCCTAGTTCGGCCATCACTAACAACCCGTTGTGTTGCTCCAGTGCGACGTAAATTTAAGTACCTACCATCCTTGTTCGGTTCTCGATATAATAATAATGATAAAAAAATCTTTAAACGCTATAAATGTGTGTTGAATCTGTAACTTTGAAGAATGCTCTGTTTGTGTTCGTGATTGGATATTCAGGTCTCAAACCTCTTGCAAATTGAATTAATCGCACGTTGGAACTTTAATATCTAGGTTTTTCGAGGTACATTTGTTTTATGCTCGATAAAACACAGGTAATAGCGTCAATATTTTAATATTAATTTTTTACTACTTTAAGTGACTTGTTTAGGGTATATATATATATATATATATATATATATATATATATATATATATATTCCCTAAACAAGTCACTTAAAGTAGTCACTTTGATTATGATTAGTCACTTATAGTAAATAAGAAAAAATTCTATATTAAAATTTTGTTGAAAGGCAGGTTTGACGTATTTTCCTGATTTCTTAAAACAGTTTCGGCAGTTGGAATGAACAACTGGAACGCATAAATAAAATTTAATTGTAAACGTACAAATAATATTGGCTGATTGGGTGCATTTTTGCCTGCTCTTTTGAGCTACCTTTTCGGGCTTACGAATAATTCGTTATGAAAGTTTTGGGGGTCAGAATGAAATGTTATGTGATTATCTTCTCAATTAAGATTGCATACAAATATTGAATTTACAAATATTTCGTGACTAAATTTTTGTACAATCATTTTCAATACACTAATTGCAAAATAGTATAGCTATCAGTGCAATGGTTTTGAAGTAGTTTATTACTTGCATGATCACTCTTTAATTATTATCTGACGTTCTATATGAAGCTCATATAGAATGAGAGATTTTTTAACGATTCATACGAAGAAAATAATTTTCAAAGTAGTAACTAAATATCCTCAAAATACAATTGCACAAAATGTAATTTGATAGCTTTCAAAAATAGAACCGTATAAATACAGAAAGGCTATTAGTGACGAAATTTTTGTAGAAAAATGAATAAAATGTGAAAAGAAAATTTTCTCCGTCAATTTTCATAAGCTATTTCAATCACAGATTTGTTTTTCATATTTTTATGTAAAACAAATCTTGTTTTCGAAAAGAAAACAAATTCATTTTTGGAAATGAAAGAAAAAGCTTTAATAATTAATTCATTTAATTCATCTATAAGTAATACCCAATTTTTAATTTAACCTTTTGTGAAGAAATTGTTAAAAGTAACAAAAAAATTAAAAAATTAAACGAAAGTCTTTCTTCTCTTTCCAAACCAAACGAATAAACTCCCAAAGATTCGAATTTGAAAGATTCGAATCCCAAATGAGTCAAATGATCCGATTCGTGAACGAATCGGATCATTTGAAAAATGAACGAATCGATATAACTGATCCGATTCGTTCACGAATCGAATCAGTACAATCATACCAATTCATTCATACAGAATTACTATATAGATAAGGCGCATTTACGCCTTGTCTATGCAATTCTGTACGAAAGCTTGAGGTCTTTTTCAAAGGCGAGGAATGAGTGAGAATGATAGACCATAAGCATGGATCAACTACACTTATTATCTCCACTGAATCCTGGCATCTATCGGAGGCATTAGAAACTGAGGAAGAGTAGTTTCTAAAAGGTACAAATTGAGCACGACAAATACCGTTAAATCATCACATTAATGTCATTTTTTAAGAATTAGAAATACAAAAGCATTTGGATAAAAATATTTCCGATTTTACATCACTTATAAAATGTCATAGTACAGAAGTATCACAGTATTTCTTTTATTTCATAAACGTTTAAAAGTTTCATAAATTTTAAACATGGAAACATCTCTTGCGGTACAACATTCAACGTAATCAGCGTTCTCAAAGTTTTAATCAAAAAAGAAAATTATCTAACGCTAACTTTCCAACTAGCTCAAGTAAAAAGCGTGGTGTAAGGAGGAACAAGAGGAAACAGATTAGATGGATGAAAGGAGAAAAAGATCATTTGAGTATCCTGTGAGCGCGACTCCCGTGTTTACTAAAGACAGTAAACGTAAAAATACGCAAGGACCAACTATGCATATTATCTGGACTCGATCCTAGCATCTATCGCAGGATTGGCCAACAGAGGAAGGGTTGTTCCTAAAAGGAACGCATTTCGTATTACGTAGCAATTAACCATAGTAATGTTACAAAACACGAATAAAATTTAAATGAAGGGAAAAAATTTAAATGAAATTGGATTAAAATCGAAAAGAAGCTGAAATTATCAGGCATCCGCATATCCTGGTTTACTTTAAAAGATGGAAATCAAGGACGATCAAAACTGAATCAACGTTTCAACCAAATTTATGTTTTAAAAAAAATCATCCCTACAAAGTTTAGATTCAGTCTTAAATTTTCTCAGATACTAGGCTTACACCACTGACGCACATCTTCCGACACTAATGTACAGCTAGTCAGTCTTTTACAAAACTGGGAAAATGAGAGAACAGAGAGAGAATGATAGACCATGCGCAAGGACCAACTCCGCGACTTATCTTGACTGGATGCTAGCATCCACCAGTGGCATGGGGAGAGAGGAAAGATAGGTGTTAAAGGTACTCATTGCGCCAGAGAGAAACTTGAAAACAGGAATTTATTTTTGGTTGGTAGGCCACTGAGAGAGAGAGAGAGAGAGAGAGAGAGACATAAGCTAAAGTGATTTACACTGTTCCGTACTTTCCGGGAACTCCCATATTAGACCTCTTGTTTTTGGATCCTCCCGTTTTAAGTTTTGAAGTTCTGTTCCTCCTGTATATTTCAATGTCAATCAAGATGCCGAAATTTAAATTGTATATTATACTCGCCAAAGACATTCCGACTTGCACTGCTATTACCTTACTATAGAGACTTTGAGGTATTCATCCATAAACATCCAAAAATAACCCGTAAGTAAGTAGGTAGTTCAATTTTCGTCACAATGGAGGCAGTATGACGGGAAAAGGTCCGGGGTCAATTCCGAAGGGAAAGAGCTGAGGACATCACTACGTAATTTTGAATCACGGCCAGATGACGAGGTCAATACTTGAGTTCCTAAATGTAGACCAAAATCAAAAGGAAAGGAACAAATCATTAGTACGATCGTAGCTCCCACTTCATGCTTGTAAATAAGCTTCATGTTGACATGTGTTTCTGCAGTTAAATGAACGATTTTAAGGTATCTGCCTGCCTTTAAAACGAATTTTGATCAAAATATCGAAGTTTCACTTTTGGTCTAGTATTGTAGTCTGAACTTTTTTCTTTCAAATTCTGTTAAAATTTTGTTTCTAAGTAATTTAGAACTGGAGTTATGGCTGTTTTATATTACTACACAGCTGTAGATTTTCATGTACATAAAGTTATTTTTCCATTTTTCTCAAAATTGATGTTTACATGTTTTTTGCTTTAAGTAAATTAGCATAACTCAAAAAATTAAAGTTCAAATGCTTTGAAATTTTGTAGTCATGTTGCACATATATACAGGATGACCTGTAAAGTCCCTTTAAATTTGAAACAGCGTCTCCTATAGTCAAGAAAGTAACGTGTACCTATAGTAAAGTGACCATGTTGAATTTATTGAGACAGCTTACAGCACTCCTAGCGGCAAAATAAGGAAGTTAAAAAAATAACTCGAAAACTAAAGGAGATCGGCCAAAAAGTTCAATTAGAAAAATGTGGGCAATAACATAGTAAAAGCACAGGAAAACGTTTCGAGGAGTTATCTGTAAAATTCGCGGAGATATTCGTGATTGAAATTTGAACTATTCTATGCCTTGAAAAAGGGGTCGTCCAGAAATTCAAAAACGTGTTCTCCTGTGTTATAGTTTTTCTGAGTTAAGCAACGACGAATTTAGATTCAAACAAAGAAAGTAAAAAAGACAAAAAAAATATCTGAAACGCACTCCGGAAAATAAAAAAAACTTTGATCCGAAATCACAAATTTCGCGCAACAACTCTCGGCTATACAGCCACGAACGCAGATTTACTATTTAATAATTTTATCCTGATAAACTTTGAGTAGATGCGAAAATGTCAGAAACAAATGCGCGTTATTCAGTGTGGCACATTGGAAAAGTAAAAGACAGATGAGCAAAAGCAAGAAATTTATTGCTAAACAAAAACATGGTGAGTTCAAAAGGTCACCCATCGACAATACACATTTATATTTAATCAAGCACGCCGGCATGCACATTTGTTATCTGCGGTGTGACAGTAGCGCAGCTATCGATGATACGCTGCCGCAGATCCAGCAAAATGGTCGACGGAGTTTCATACACCCGATCTTTGATGTAACCCCAGAGGAAGAAATCGAGAGGTGTAAGTAAAACTGTATAACACCGGAGAACACGTTTCTGAATTTCTAAACGACCCCTTTTTCAAGGCATGTAATAGTTCAAATTTCAATCACAAATATCTCCGCTAATTTTACAGATAACTCCATGAAACTTTTTCCTGTGCTTTTTGTATTGCTCACATTTTTCAAATTGAACTTTTTGGTCGATCTCCTTTACTTTTCGAGTTATTTTTTTAACTTCCTTATTTCGCCGCTAGGAGCCCTGTAAGCTGTCTCAATAAATTCAGCATGGTCACTTTACCATTGGTACATGTTACTTCCTTGACTATACGAGACGCTGTTTTAAATTTAAAGGACTTAAAGGGACTTTACAGGTCACCCTGTATATACAGGGAATAGACTTCAGCCATGGTTAAATATTAATTATTTTCTGATTTACAGTCTTAATTCATGACTTACGCAAAAGTTTAAGGAACTTTTCAAAATGTTGTAATCGAGTTCCCATAACTTCAGAGATATATGCGTGATCACCATGATAATAGTCTATTCCCTAAAGAGGTTCATTATAAACATCCAATTTACAAAACAGAGATATAATGCTTACTTTTGGAGTTATATCATCTGCGTATTGGCATATTTTACTGTAATTTTTACCTTATTTTTCTATCTAAGCAATGAACGAATTATCAGATGCTTATATTTTATATGCTGCTTCTAGTTTTATATTGTGTTTAATCATAAAATTTAAATTAGAAGTAAAAATTTAAGTAATTTAAAAAAAAATGACCCCGAAGGCAGGCAGATACCTTAATTCCTGTTTTGAAAGTTTTAAAATGCATAGTTCCTTAGAAATTATTTACTCATGCAAACATTTTTTTCATGGCCAGTAGTAGCTACATATATCAGAGGGATTGTATATGTAAACAAATCACACGAAATGGGAAGATTTTTCTTCCGTTACCGAAATTCTCTCGGAACATGAACTATATCGGGTTTGCCTTAAACTGTTGTTTATTGCCAAACCGGCAATAAACAACAGTTAACGTTTGGCATTTAATCTAACTGATATTGACCAATCACGTATTATACATTAATTGGGATGCCTTTGTTTGAATTCCGAATAAACTTTTACCTCTGGTAGGCTAATTTTCGTCGTACTGGAGGCAACATAAAGGGCAATTGGTGAAGGTCCGGGACAAATTCCGAATGGAAAAATCCGAGGATATCACCTCGTCACTTTAAACCATGGTCGGATGACGTGTATTTTCACAAAGGTGAGAAATGAGCGAGAATGACAGACTATGCACAAGGACCAACTACGCATATTTTCTCGCTTGGTTTCTACAATCTATCGGAGGCATGGAGAAGAGAAGGAAGGCTAGAAGGTACCTATTGCCCATATTTGTAACAAACACCGTTAAGTAATCATATTGATGTTATTTGTTTGCGATTTAGAAATAAAGAAAGGTTTTGATAAAAATATTTCCAGTTTTACAACTTTCGGTAATTCAGTAGTATTCTTTTCGTTTTATATCTTTATTGATACATTCAGTAGTATAAAATAAACTGATCTAACACTTATTTTTCAGCTACAATCGATGTCAAATTCAGGAACAATGCCTCAAAAGCATAAGAGAAAATGTAGCCCATTATATGAGAAATGAAATATGAAATAAAGCAGGGGAAACCCAATGCTATAAAAACCGGTTCGTTTCGACTGAGCATAGTTCGTCATGCAGCAGCTCGGTATATGTATAACATATACAATAGGATATTTTAAATCCGAAATTTACACATATGTCTTAATATAACGGAAACATGGCATTCAATAAAAATCAGATGTGGGTAAACATGTAAAAGGAGAGAAATGTGGGTTTTTTATGGCACAAGAGTCATATTTGACCACGCTGCTTTTTTAAACTTTGTTTCACTTCAGATCAACCATCTATCATTAAATATCAACACCAGTAAACGGGAAATTAAAAATATGAATTAATATAGTTTATATTGAATTAGTCATATAGTCACATTGGAAGAGAAAAACTGAAATAATTTTCAAAAAACTTATTTCAGAAGAAATTTTAAATTCTGTAAATTCGAGCTTGTACGTTTCTGAAAAATGTTCTACTTTTGTCATTCGGACTCCACAATTAATTTCATGAGCGTATATTCAACTAAAAGAATGCTAGGAAAGGGATTCCGAGCAAAGCCGGTTGTTTACATTTTCATAAATATTTGTTTTAATCGAATCGTATGAGTTTTGAAATTTCGCAAATATTTTCTCTGAACATATACGAGACCCATTGTAATATTTCGTCCTATATTAAAAATCTCCAGCAAAGATATTAATCTTTTATTGAGAAAATGTTGCTACTGTCTACTACTAAATTGTTTGGGCGCACAACGGCAATTCTAACAGCAAAATTGGTCACTTATCCTTTAAGTATGGCAACCCTGTTTACCAACGTGATGAGAAATATTCATTAATACACTATTTTAATCATCTTTCTTATAATTATTCGTGGGATAAGCATAGAATGAACTACAAAGGTCGTTCAACTTTCCTCAGACAAGAGAAATTTCACCAAATTGTGGAGGTAACGTGATTAGAAACATTTTAGGAGGCATTTCCTGTTAAATTGTAGGTGGCGATAGCACATGTAGACGGAATCCATACGGTTTCAGCACTTAACCAATTCAAATTGCAAACAATGTATTCCGATTGAATATCTAATAACCGATTGGTCAATACCAAAAAATTAAAACCCAAACGTTGCCAAAACGGCAATAAACTGCATTTTAAGGTAACTAATTCCGTTTTGTTCATTTATCTACCACTAGCAAATAAGAAAACTTTCTATAAGTAAATATTTGTGAAATCTTAAAATTGGATTTTTTTCTACTTAAAAACGCTTCGGTAGTTCGATTTGAACTGCAGAAACACATGTCAAATTAATCCACACTTATAGGGAGCCTCTCTTAGTAGTATCGTATGAGTTGAGAATATTCGGAAATATTGTGTAAGAGATATTGATGGGCCGTAAGGTGACGTTGCGTGCGTGTTCGTAGAATAATTCAGTCTAATCATTAAACATATATTTATTCAAACTTTAACAATAACATTGACACAACAAGAAACATACTGGGTGAACTACGAGAGTGCGAGATCCCGAGTGAACATTCTAATCTTATATTAGGCGCAACGTCTTCCTCCGCTGCCCTCTCATTGGTTAACACAGTGTGAGAGCATTGGAGGAAAGTGACGTCAACTGCTGATGTCACCTTGCTGGTTGCAGTGTTGCCAGATCACTACAGAGTATCCCCCAGTGACAAGGGAACGATTGTTAGTACAAAAGACAAATACAATTGAAAAAGAAATGATGAATACAATTGAACATGTTTATGCAATGTACTGAACAAACTTTTTAGGAAAGTGTACTTTTCTTCCATATCTGGTCAAGATACTTTTAACAGGATTGCTACTTTTCTCAATGATTTTAACAGGTGGTGGTATTACAGGCATTTTGGAAGATTTAAAGTCATCATTGAGCTCGAAAGCAGGTTTTAGTCTATCAATTGAGACAGTGGTCTTTTTGCCATTCAGATCTAGCACAAAATTCTTGTCATTGCGATCTATAATCAGATGAGGTCCTGAATAGGGAGATGTTAAAGAAGGATGAATTTTGTCGATTCTTAAAAACACATGCGAACAATCTTTCAATGACTTGTTTACAAAGACTTGACTATTGCCGTGTGATGGTGAAGTTACTGGATTAAGTTTACGCATCACTGAAATTAAATTGGACACATAACTGGGTGTAATGGGTTTTTTGTATGATTCGTTAGATAATAAATCGGATGGTAAACGCAAGGTAGTACCATACACAAGCTGAGCGCTAGTAGCATTTAGGTCATTCTTAACGGCTGATCGTAAGCCTAGTAAAACAATTGGTAAAACGTCTGTCCATTTGGGATTTTCGTGAGCTCTAAGAGCGCCTTTTAAATGCCTATGTAATCGCTCAATCATCCCATTTGATTGTGGGTGGTAAGATGAAGAATGGATTCTGTGTGATCCTAGGATGTTTGTTAATTCTCTGAAAAGATGAGACTCAAAATTTTGACCTTGGTCAGTGGTGATTGTGACAGGTGATCCAAATCTGCTGATCCAATTGTGCAAAAGTGCACGAGCAGTGGTCTCTGCCGACATGTCTGCTGTGGGAATCACTTCAGACCATCTTGTGAATCTGTCTATAACCGTCATACAATACCGCATTCCGTCTGATGGTGGCAATGGTCCGATGAAATCAATATGGACATGAGAAAAACGAGCGTCCGGTTGGGCAAATATGCCAAGTGGAGCTTTCGTATGTCTGAATATCTTAGCTCGCTGACATTTGTCAGTTACGAACTCTAGTTTTTAAGTCTTTTCTCATACCAGGCCAAACGAAACGACTAGATATTAATTTGGTTGTGGCTGATATGCCAGGATGTGAAAAGAAATGCAAGTTTTCAAATATTACACTTCTATACGATTTAGGAATAAAAGGTCTTGGGGGTTTGTTTGTTGAATCACAGTACAATTCAATGTCCTCTAGGGGAAAGTAGTGCTTTTTAAGTTCTAGTGAATTGGATTGAAGTAAGTTTTGCAATTCTTTATCGCGAAGTTGTTCTTCAGCTAATTGCTTATAATCCAAGGTGGAAATTTTTGAAATACTATCAATCTCAATGCGAGACAACGTGTCTGCGATGATATTGCTCTCACCACTTATGTGTTGAATGTCGGTTGAAAATTGTGAGATAAAATCCAAATGTCTCAATTGACGTGGAGAACATTTTTCAGATTTTTGTTTGAAAGCAAAGATCAGTGGTTTTTGATCGGTGAATATGGTAAATATTCGACCTTCTAGCATGTGCCTAAACTTTTTGATTGAGGAGTATATGGCTAATAATTCACGATCATATGTAGACCATTTCTTTTGACTTTTACGCAATTTCATAGAAAGAAATGCTATAGGTTCCCATGAATTGTTGGAAAATTGCATTAAGGTGCTCCCTATAGCTACATCTGATGCGTCTGTCCACAAACTCAATTTTGCATTAGGAATTGGGTGTCTAAGTAAAGTGGCTTCTGCAAGTGCAGATTTTGCCTTTAGAAACGCTTGGTTAGTGACCTCATTCCATTCGAGTGGAGGTTCCGTTTTCTTAGGGACGCGAGTTGATTTCTTTTTACCCTCAAGCAATTGATTTAGCGGGGCTAGAATATGAGCAGCTTTGGGAACGAATCTTCTATAAAAATTAAATAGACCTAAAAAACGTCTGTTGGAATTATTCTTTTAAAACCCTTTGGGTTGGTAGAATTCCCCTTGGTTATTATTATGGTTACAATGCTAAATGAGCAATAACCCTGAAAATGTAAAAGATTCTTACTGACTATAAGTTGTGATAGTGCTGTGTTTAAAATGATGTACAGGAATAGCAAGGATACATGATCAATGTGAACAAACACTTTTATTTTTTAAACATTTAAAACATGTGCAAGAAGAAACCTAGACAAAATAGCCACACAAAAGGACAAATTCTGGATTTCTATTTTTTGGATGACCAAGAATAACATTAAATATAATAATTAGTTTCACATTTCAATATAAGCTGAATTTTCCATCCGAGACGATTAGTGTCAAAATAAAGACGGGAGCATGACCTAATCAATAAGCAAGAAAGGAATATACAAAAGATATTTGCCTATCTGTTTCTGCCGGGTGGATGGAGTTGGGTTTTCAGGAGTCGAGCGTTGCTGCATAACCTAGTGATCGGGCATCGGGAGTCTCCTCATCGGTGCTGGATCTGGAGAGGCACGGTATTCTTCCCAGGGACGTCGGTTTGTCCAACCCGAAACTTAAACCACTGGTCGGCAGGCTAGCTGTGGCGAAGCATTGGAGGTCTGCTGTAATCGGATTTTCAGGTTATTTCACCAACGTGAGGCTAGCTGGGGAGCTATCTTCATCTCCGTCAAGTCGTCGTACTTCGGGTCCGAGCTCTCAATCGGTGGTCATCAGCCAGAGCGTGTCAAGCGAGACCGGAGAAGTCAAAAAGGGAAGAGAGCGAGTCAGCCTTCACCAAGCTATTTATATTCCCAGAGTTCAAAGGTTGAGTTGCCCCTGTCCTTCCTTCTCCATGGGCATAAAAAAAAATCCCATCTGTCCAACCAGAATTCCCTAAAAGTCGCTCTCTCACTGGGCAAGCCACCTCAAATTCGCCGCGTCATGCCACTGCGAGCAGTGATTGGTCGGAAACTTCCAGGTGACCTGATGTCACAGGTGACGCTTGGATTCCAGCAGGTCTTAGGGGGTCGTGCACCAATTGCTCGACATAAACACAGGTAGGGATTTTACACGAATCGTCTCGGAGGAAAAACCATCAAGGGTTTACACAAATGCTAGACGGATAGCCTTCCCTCATAAAATGGGATCAGTGCTCCCTTCCCCTGATCACCCTTCTTTTGATCACAACAAATGCCCCCTGTTTTTCCTAAAAAAAATTGAAAATTTTTTTTCTCATAAGCAAATATATATCAAGAGGAGAATGTGGTTCCATGTAGAACACACTGTACCACCGAAGTACTGCACCAAAAGCAAAGAACCTTCAGAATACAACTTGAGGCGGGCTGGTACCACACATCAGTACCCAACAACCCTTATTGGTCAACATAAAAGTTGCGTTCATACAGAAACCCATATTTTAAAAATCAAATACATCTGCAACAAGACCATCCGTCCAGCCCTTAAATATTATAAACAATTGAGTGTGTATCTGTAAACAAAGGCAAGTGTATAAACAAAAACATCTGCATACAATGTGAACCATAGCTTGTGTAAAGTCCGAACAAGGACATGTGTGCAATGTCAACAAGAGCACGTGAAGGATTATATATACATGTGTGCATAATATACAAAAACATGAAGTAGGTAAGCAAAAGCATGTGTGTAATGTAAACAAGAGCACGTATAGGATAATATATACATGTGTGCATAATATACAAAATTGTGTAGTAGGTAAACAAAGCACGTGTAATGTAAACAATATGGGGCCGTTCGTACATATATAAAGTATTTCAACAAAAATTTCAGGCATTCACTCATGATATCCATATCTAGTCATGACTCAGGGCAGACAAAAGTTGGGTTACCATGCTTAAAATGTTCTTGTAATGTCTAACCCATGCAAAGGAAATGTTGTTTCTCCCCTCTCTGTGATCGACCTTCCAGCAAAACAAAATTTCTCCTCAAACTACATTCCAATTGTAAAAATTCCGCCCTACCTTTTATTCAATTCAAAACCCTAAAAACTTGTAATCCCCAATCTTTGAGGCGACCAACCCCCAGTCAGTCCCTTTGAAGAAACCAAAAATTACATAACCCAATAAATTCCACCCATTTTGCTTTCCCCCAAAATGTAAAAACAAAAAAAATACAAAAATGTACAGTATCCCCTACTGTTTTTTTTTTTCCAAAACTGTTCGGAATTTCAAAAAGGTTTTATCTAGTGGACTACCCTACCATTCACTCTTTTACGTAGGTTGTATGTGTGAGGGCTTGGCGCTGTTGCAGGATTTCCCTGGTTCGGGTGTGTCCCGTTTCCGGGGTTTGTGTTTTGTTGGGTAGTATTACCATTTCTCGTTGATTGCCCGTGTGGGTGTATATAAACCCAACCTCTTACACCCTTTGACACTCCAGTGTATTCTCCGGTTGTACAACTTTCGGGTTCTGTTGGGGTTTGTTTATCAATCATATTCGGATGTTGGGCGTTCACATCTTTCCCTGGAGCTAAACCATGGGGTAATCGTGGGGTGGCTTTCGTGAGCCTTTCAATATTTACCCTTTGCTTGCGGTTGGGGAAGCTCTTGTCAGCGATTTCCAATACCACCTCAGAAATTTTCTTTGTGACCACAAAATTGCCTTTGTTTGGCTTGTTGAACTTCCTTGTCAACCCAGGTTTTATGTTAGGGAAGTATAGGTATACTTCATCTCCCACGTTGATTCCCTTTTCTTTTGTAAACTTGTCCCTATACCGCTCTTGTGATTCCGCTGCTTGAACCAAATTCTCCCTTACCTCATTATAAGCATTGTGCAGTCTTCTAAGTAATGAGGTTGAAAAGTCATCTGCATATGAAAATGGTGGTTCCGACTCGAACATCTGGTAGGGCAGATTTAGCTCCTTCCCATATACAAGAAATGCGGGTGTGTGCTTTGTAGCCGAGTGCCATGTTGATCTGTATGCCAAAAGGGCATACTCTAATTTAGTATCCCAATCGTCGTGATTACTATTAACTAAGTGACTCAGGGCATTACCTAGTCCTCTGTGGTATACCTCTAGCATCCCATTCCCTTGGGGGTGGTACGCCGTGGTACTGACCTTTTTTATTCCTAGCGATGCATAAACACTTTGCATGGCCTGATTTACAAAGTTCATCCCTTTGTCAGTAAGAATCGTAAAGGGGCAACCAAATCTTGAAATGAAATTGAGCAATGTTTGCGCTATGTCGGCACTTTTAGTTTGTCGTACTGGATAAGCTTCACACCACCTGGTGAAATGGTCAATGTAGGTGACTATGAATCTGTTGCCATTCTCAGTTACCGGGAGAGGTCCTACAATATCAATGGCAACTTTGTGGAAAGGACCTTCCGGAATTGAAGGACGTTGTAGGGGGGCTAATTTTCTTGGTTTGTGAGCGCGTCGTTCCATACAGCTATTGCATGATTTTATCCAGTTAACAATGTGTCTGTACATCCCCGGCCAATAATAGAAACGTTTGACTTTGGAAAGAGTTTTCCTCACTCCTTGGTGACAAGCAGAAGGGGAATCGTGAAATTGTGTCAGTATGTCATGTATCATGGATTTTGGGAGTACGACCCTAGTGCATCCATTTTTTTCATTGGAAAAATCAATTTGCTTACATCTTAAAATTCCGTCTTGCATAAAAAATCTAAGTTTTGTTGGTTGAACCGGTTTATTTTCGTTTAAGTTTTTGATAATCGCTTTACATTTTTCATCCAATTTTTGTTTGTGTGAAATTTCCTCTAAAATCTTGTCCTCAAAGGTGCAAGACCCGCTGTTCTCGGTTTCAAGGGTGAACACTTGTTTAATTTCCGTTTCACCCCTAAGACTATTTGTCGAATCCCGCAATGCATGAGCAGTGTTGTAGTCCAGTCCTCGTGAAAGAAAATCTGCAACCCTATTGCATTTACCACTTATGTATTTAACCTCATAATTGAATTCCGATAGGGTGAGGGCCCAACGTGCAATTCTACCCGTTGAATCTTTTAATTTCATGATATGTGTTAAGGCTGCATGATCAGTATAGACTGTGAACTTTTTCCCATAGAGGTAGGGTCTAAAGTAACCAACTGTAAATATTATGGCCAAAATTTCCTTCTCAGTGGTGCTATACACTCGCTCAGCTGGGTTGAGTTTTCTACTAGCAAAAGCCACTGGTTTAGGGAATCCAGATTCATCTAGCTGGGCAATAACTCCACCTATTGCCGAGTTTGAAGCGTCGGTGTATAGGACGAAGTCCCTAGTCATATCTGGGAGAGTAAGGCATGGTTTCTCAACCAAAGCTACCTTGAGGTCATTGAACTCTCTCTCTGCGTCTTGTGTCCAAATGAATTGTTTGGACTCTTTAGTTAAGTTAGTGAGGTGGATAGCACGGCGGCTAAAATCCGGTATGAATTTTCTGTAGTAATTGACACATCCCAGGAAAGATCGCACATGTTTTCTGCAGGTTGGGGTTTTAAATTTTTCTACCACTTCTATATTCTTTTTGTCAGGGAAAATCTTCCCATTAGATACAACAAAACCGAGGTAGGTGATTGATTCCCTCAAAAATTTACACTTGGATGGCTTGAGTTTAAGGTTGTGCTGGAGGAGTCTTTTGAAAACTAATTCTAATTTCTCGAGATGGGAATTAACAGTGTTGGAGGCGATCACAATGTCATCCACGTAGACAAAAATCTGAGCTGGCTTTAATCCAGAAAGGACAACTTCCATCAACCTTTGGAAAGAATTGGCACTGGTTTTTAGGCCAAAAGGTGTTCTTTTGAACTGGAAAAGGCCTTGGTTGGTGGTAATGGCTGTTTTGTGCCTATCTTCTGGGTCAAGCATTTGCTGGAAGAACCCACTCGTAAGGTCAAGGGTTGAAAAGTATCTGCTACCCTGCAGGTTGTCAATTGATTCAGTAATTAATGGTAAGGGATACGAGTCTGCAATTACTTTCTTGTTCAACTCTCGAAAATCTACCACAAACCTGAATTCTCCATTGGGTTTCTTAACAAGTAACACAGGGGACGCATAGGGAGATGTCGAGGGTTCGAGTATGTCTGCCTCAAGGAGGATATTGAGCTGGCTGTCCATTTCATTCCTTAGGTTGTAGGGAACTCTGTATGTTTTTCTTTTAACAGGGGCTGAATCTGTCAGGTTTATCCGATGTAACAGGGTGTCACACCCAGGTAGGTCCTGCACAGATCCAGCAAAAACTGCCTTGTATTTGTCCAATAGAGCCTCTATCTTATTTTTATCCGTGTTTGTCAAATGGCTTAAATCAAATGTTTTACTCCATTCCAAGTCTGCTTCTTCGCAGCTACCAAAATTTGGGTCTTGAGCAAAATAATTGAGGTCCAACCCTGGGACTCTATGTGAAGAAATCAAGGGACGGCATTCAACAAGTTTAGTTAATTTATTTAAGTGGTAGCTGGTTTCCTGGGGATTCACTATTAAAATGGGAATTTGGTCGGGTTTATTATGATATACTGATCGTGCTATTGAAATCTGTTTATCTCCACTTTTCCAAACTGGCTCCGCTAAAAAAAATATCACTATTGATTTGACCTTTCACCCGAGCATAAACAATTTTTTGTGAAAGGGGTGGAATTACTGACTTACTCATAGCATATGCATAGGCTGGTATTCCATTATTCGTTGTTTCGGGCTGTTCCCATTGCTCCTCTGGCTCATTAAACTTTATTATCTTCTTGTCAATCACAAGGCAATTATCAGCAAAATTCAATTGACATTTGTACTGTTGCAAAAACGTTTTCCCGAGAATTAATGTAAATGTTCCCGACATGTTGTGTGGCATGATAAAGTACTTAATGTTGAAACTATCTCTGCCTATTCTTGTGTTTATATAAACACACTGATTAATTTCGAAACCATTACCATCTATTGTGTTGACCCTAACGCAACAGGGTGTCCTTATAACATGTTCGTGTTGTAGTAGTGTGGCGTCAATCAAATTCAGACCTGCTCCCGAGTCAAGGAGTGTCTTCTGTGGTTCATCAAAAACATGTGTTACAATAATCGGAAGTGAATCATGTGCATTTTGGCAAGCAAAAATCTCCTGTACCAAGGATGGGGACTCTTCCAACAGTCGTACCGTGGGTTGTTGGCTCAAACTCGGTTTAAATTCCTGTCTAGGTGAAGGGGAGGTCCAGGATACCTGTGGTAGGGCAAACTGTGGGTTTATAAATTGAGGGGGATATTCCCTATTCTGGTTTCTGTATTGTTCGTGTCTCGTCCAACCTAGTTGCTGTGGTGGGGGGCCTGTATATCTCCCTTTGTTCCTCCATCTACAATTCCTACCTAGATGTCCCATCTTACCGCAGTGGTAACATGACCTGTTCTCTCTCTGTATTGATCCCTGCTGCCTCCCCCTGGTTCTTTCCTCTTTCAAACTTTGCAACTCGACAGATAGGTCCCTGATTTGGTTCGATAGAGACTCTATAATTTTACACATATTTTGTTGCTCTGATGGTCGAGTAGGGGCAGCGAAGACCTGTGCATCTTCAGGAAAGTGGCTGTGGTCAGTCCTTGTATGGGTTGCCTCCACTTTGCATGATAGCCAACCACGCTCCTCTCTTAGAGCCACCTCCTTTACTTGTTCTATCGTTTGTGGGTCAGCCGAAATAACCCCCCTCCTAATTTCCGGACAGAAATTCGCAAACAGCATGCTGCGCAGTATACGACGTCGATAATGTTCTTCGACAGCATGGTCGTTCTCCCCAGAGCAAAATGCTTTGTATGACAGTGCATCGGCCTTTGCCATAAATACTGCTACTGGCATCGAGGGTGGCTGTCGGAATGAGAAAAACTCCTGTACTGCTAACGATAAATCATTCCTGTGTGCATATCTATCTATTAGGGCCTGTTCCAAGAATGCAAAGTCAGTGATTGTGTGGTTCTGCTCTCTACAGAAGGCCTTGGCCTCCCCCTTTAATCTCAGTTTTGTAGCAATGAATAGATCCCTGGTGGACCACCTAAAATGATCAGCCAATTCCTTACACTCACTCAAAAATTCCCTAATATTTCCTGAGCTCCCATCAGCAAACTGTGGGAGAAGTTGGATTCTGTCCGCAGTCAGCCCATCAGCGACAAAATTACCAACCACACTTCCAGACGCCATGACCTCACCACTCTGCAGGACACTGTTTGTGGTCATATTTAAATGTTAATGTGTAAGTGCTACCCTGAGTGCTTTCGTACCTCGTTACTTTACAATACAACAAAAATATTCAAACGATAATGTAGATATCACTCAAAAATACCGTAAATGCAAGTGGGAATCACCATTACATGCAAAAACTGATCACAAATACAACATTTTTCTTTAAAGAATTGTACGATGTGAAGGTTAAGAAAGTCATGCTCCTGAACACAGCACCGTCAAAAGCTCAGTCAGTAGAAAGTCACGGCACCAATTTGTTGGAATTATTCTTTTAAAACCCTTTGGGTTGGTAGAATTCCCCTTGGTTATTATTATGGTTACAATGCTAAATGAGCAATAACCCTGAAAATGTAAAAGATTCTTACTGACTATAAGTTGTGATAGTGCTGTGTTTAAAATGATGTACAGGAATAGCAAGGATACATGATCAATGTGAACAAACACTTTTATTTTTTAAACATTTAAAACATGTGCAAGAAGAAACCTAGACAAAATAGCCACACAAAAGGACAAATTCTGGATTTCTATTTTTTGGATGACCAAGAATAACATTAAATATAATAATTAGTTTCACATTTCAATATAAGCTGAATTTTCCATCCGAGACGATTAGTGTCAAAATAAAGACGGGAGCATGACCTAATCAATAAGCAAGAAAGGAATATACAAAAGATATTTGCCTATCTGTTTCTGCCGGGTGGATGGAGTTGGGTTTTCAGGAGTCGAGCGTTGCTGCATAACCTGGTAAAGATGTAGAATCCGGGGCATGTTTGTCGCCAAGCAATTTTTGTCGCCAAATCAAAATGGCGTCCAATACCGGTATGGCGTCCATCTTGACGATTCGATGTTATAATCGCAAGTTAAAATGAGGAATGCACAAATAAACAATGAAAAGTAAAGAAAAATTAAACTTACGGTCTAATCTTCTGGGTTGAAATTACGGACGATTTCTGCCACAAATGCCAGAAACATCCGCTGGATTTCTGTTCCCATGTGTTGCCGCCGCCAGATGTATTCGGCAAGGTAACCGTCAAATTGATCCTTGACTGAACTTGTTCCCTTCAGTGATCGTTTGACGGCACCCCACGTCCCCTCAATTGCGTTGGTATGGGCTCCTGTAGCCGGGTCCTTAAAGTGTTCACTATGGTTGACCGTCAGATGCTCGAATCGATAACCCCTGAATTCTTTGTCTTTAGGGTTATCAATACCAGCATAAGACTTCCAACAGTCAGACACTATGGTAGTTCCCGGCAAAATCCTTTCGCGTATAATTTCAGACAACACAGCCTTACTCCTTTCATTCACAACAACCATAAAACATTTGTCCGTACCCCTTTCAATTCCACCAAACACCCATTTACCTTCCACTCGTCTACCCCTATTAAACTTCCTTTTGCCAAACTTACTCTCATCAATTTCAACAGTCTTTCCTTCTCCTCCAATCTTACCATTAAATTTCAAGCAAGCATCCAAACACACTTCTCTACAAAAATTAAACCAGTCAGTCATCGTATGGGTCGCCACATCCATTTCATTCATAACACATTTAATTGGCATTTCATTCACCCAGTACCATGTAATCAAAAGAATCTTACACATATGCAAATTACTATTTTCAAACCACGTTCCCTTTCGCACCGATCGCTTTCGCTTATGTCCATCCTTTCTACACAGCCATTCGTACCTATCGCCACAATCCTTTCTCGCTTTCAAAGACATTTCACTCCCACATTCAGGACATTTAACACTTTTAGCAATCAAACCAACTCTCTGACACCATTCAATTACTTTCAAGCTTTCCGGATTCGCTACAGATTCATCATACATTTTTCCAAAAAAATAAGCATTTATTCGTCCAGTCAAACCATCTACTGCCATACCTAATTAAGGGAAGTGAGCGGCTAATAAATCTATAAAATCACGAACGATAATTAATAAATTGAATTTCAAATTACCAAAATTAAAAAAAAAAACCAAAAAATCAAGAGAAATCAGCCACTTACTTAAAAAAACTGTATTCCGAATTTGGGAAATCCAGCGGAAAGCACAAAATTTCAATAAGACAGTAACGCACAGAATGCAAAGAACGTTGTGACCTTTGCTAACTTCGTTTAAGCGGTAAGCAATTAAAATCATTCTAAGCAATCAGAGAGCGCAAAGAAATCCGAATTTCAAAACGGCTGACCAATCAGAGAACGCAAAACATCCACATTTCCTAATAAGAAGCGATCTTCCCTTGGGAAAAAAATCACCTCATAGGGGAGCGATCTTCCCTTGAAAAAAAAAACCCCTCATAGGGTTGCCATAAAGCCAAAACGACAAACCCGGACAAAACCACAGGGTTACCATGTTTGGCGAGAAATCGCCAGTGCCCCGAATTCGACATCTCCACCCATAACCTAGTGATCGGGCATCGGGAGTCTCCTCATCGGTGCTGGATCTGGAGAGGCACGGTATTCTTCCCAGGGACGTCGGTTTGTCCAACCCGAAACTTAAACCACTGGTCGGCAGGCTAGCTGTGGCGAAGCATTGGAGGTCTGCTGTAATCGGATTTTCAGGTTATTTCACCAACGTGAGGCTAGCTGGGGAGCTATCTTCATCTCCGTCAAGTCGTCGTACTTCGGGTCCGAGCTCTCAATCGGTGGTCATCAGCCAGAGCATGTCAAGCGAGACCGGAGAAGTCAAAAAGGGAAGAGAGCGAGTCAGCCTTCACCAAGCTATTTATATTCCCAGAGTTCAAAGGTTGAGTTGCCCCTGTCCTTCCTTCTCCATGGGCATAAAAAAAAATCCCATCTGTCCAACCAGAATTCCCTAAAAGTCGCTCTCTCACTGGGCAAGCCACCTCAAATTCGCCGCGTCATGCCACTGCGAGCAGTGATTGGTCGGAAACTTCCAGGTGACCTGATGTCACAGGTGACGCTTGGATTCCAGCAGGTCTTAGGGGGTCGTGCACCAATTGCTCGACATAAACACAGGTAGGGATTTTACACGAATCGTCTCGGAGGAAAAACCATCAAGGGTTTACACAAATGCTAGACGGATAGCCTTCCCTCATAAAATGGGATCAGTGCTCCCTTCCCCTGATCACCCTTCTTTTGATCACAACACGTCTAAGTTGGGTCAAAGTATTAGGTTGAGGAAAATTTTGAATAGCTTTTACTCTATCTGGTAGTGGTTTTAGGCCATGTTCAGACACAAGAAAACCTAAAAATTCTAAGGATGGTTGACCAAACTCACATTTAGATAAATTGATACAAAGTCCATATTTGTCTAATCTAGAAAACAAACATTTTAAATGAATGAGATGTTCGTCACTGTTTGACGATGCAATTAGAATATCATCAACAAAAGCAAATATACCATGAAGATCACGCGTTACTTCGTCTATAAATCTTTGAAATGTTGCACTAGCGTTGCTCAAACCGAATTGCATGCGAGTACTCTCAAATGTACCAAAGGGACAACAAATTGCAGTCTTGTGAATGTCTGCAGGATTAATAGGTATCTGATGATACGCTTTCACAAGATCGATATGGCTAAAAATTTTGCAACCATGCAATTCAGCTGTGAAATCTGATACATTTGGTATGCAATATTTATCTTTTCCAGTTTGAGCATTAAGTAATCTAAAATCGCCAACGGGTCTCCAATCAGTTGAATTTTTCTTAGGCACTAGATGCAAGGGTGAAGCAAAGTTACTTTTAGAAGGTCTCATGTGACCTAAATCTAACATATGTTGTACACTGCTGGCCACCCAAATTGCAACACCAAGAAAGACAAGAGATATCACAACAAAATTTATTTTGTAGATAACATGTTGACCAAGTATCAAATGATTAAATTTATAGACTTCTGTGAAGTGTGGTTCCTGCCAAAATCAGTATCCACAGTAGCCGCCATTGTTGGAGATCACCGCTGCCACACGCCTCGGCATTGATTCAAAGAGACTTTGGATGTGTTCTTGGGGTACAGCAGACCAAGCAGCTTCCACACGTTGCCAAAGTTGATCTGGTGTGGCAGCTGGGGATGTATTCTGGGTCAATCGTTGAGCAACCATGGACCACATGTTTTCTATCGGCGAAAGATCCGGAGAGCGAGCTGGCCAGGGAAGCAATTCAATCTGGCGATTGACGAAGAACCCTTGGACAATGCGTGCCACGTGTGGTCGCGCATTATCCTGTTGAAATATGGCTGTGGGCAAGCCCTGAAGGTAAGGAAGGACAACTGGCTCCAACACCTCGGAGATGTAGCGCTGGCTGTTTAAAGTACCGGCAATGCGTACTAGAGGAGTGCGAGAGTGATATCCAATACCGCCCCATACCATAATACCCGGTGCAGGACCAGTGTGGCGGTGCATAACGCAGCTGTTCAGCATCCTCTCTCCACGGTGTCTCCAGACTCGAATCCGACCATCGTGGTGTTGCAGACAGAAGCGTGACTCGTCAGTAAAGACAATTTCATTCCATTCTGCCGTCCACATCCTTCTTTCATCGCACCATTGGCGGCGGAAACGTCTGTGGTTCTGCGTCAAGGGTAGACGAAGCAATGGACGTCTTGCGGACAGACCACTCTGCTGTAAACGGCGTCGAATGGTACGCGCAGACACTGGATGATGCGGTACAGACTGAATGTGCTGTGCTATGGTTCGTGATGTGGCTGAGCGATCCGTCACTGCCATACGCACAATATGCCTGTCATCACGTGAAGTGGTGCACTGAGGTGGATGCGATCGAACACGTCGGTCCGTCGTACCCTCCTGCATCCAACGATCACATATCCGCATTACAGTTGTTTGGTTTCGTCCAACACGACTACCGATTTCCCTGAAAGATAATCCACAATCTCGGTAGGCCACTATCCTTCCTCTGTCGAACTCGGATACTTGATCAAAAGATGATCGCTGTTTTCTACGAGGCATAATTGATCGTTTTTTTGAAAAAACCACAAGAAAAACATAATTGCCGTACTTGAAATCGTCGAAATCTCCAAGCCTTAAATAGCGCTTTGAAGTGGCGCCACAGGCGCGCGTGATGTGCGTCTGCGCTGAAATTCTAATCATTTGCATATCTCACCTCCGCTAATGCATGTTGTAAATTTCATATTATTTGCATGCTTCCTTCAGGGTGTTGCATTTACGGTGGCCAGCAGTGTATATGTGTATGTATTGTTGGCCCGTCTGACTTCCAGGATTTTTCAATCTGGCCCTCAAGTGAAAAAGTTTGGAGACCCCTGGTCTAACTGATACTTTTGAAAGATTCGATTGGTTTGAATCAAGTCGGACACATTGTTCGTTCGAAAGAGTCGGTCACCAGAAATAACTCACTTTGTCTTTCCGGTACATGCAGCGCCATCTATTTGTAAATTTTTGAAGTATGCCTTGTTTCTTTACTTTGTTGAAGGGGCACATCTGCTTCTTCCAATCCATTTGTTTTATGTCCCCAGCCTTGATTTCCCTCTTTCATAGGGGGAGGGCTGAGGGTTTGTAAAACTCGTTTCATTCCATTTTTTCTGAGAAACGACGATTGCTGATCGTTTTTTTTTCGCTCTTAACGTTAAGCTTTTTTACTTTCATTTTTAAAATTTTACTTTATCCTTCAGGAAGCGATAATAGTTTCGCTTTCAAGAGTATATGTTTGAGGATAATTTGGCTTTTAACATTTAAAATTCATACCCCTAAGGCTTGTTAGATTGCTCACATTTCCTAGGGGTCGACATCTTAGCCAATCCGCCACTGTGATGATTGACAATCGCTGAAAATATGACCAAAAACATTTGTTTTAACTTTTCCGTGAAAAGGATGAAACAAGGGCTCCGGAATCACAATTGTCAACAAAAATCATGTTTCATATCTTACAGTATCGAATTTATACGCCATTATAGCCCGTTGAAAAATCCTTTTTAAGATATTCATAACAATGTTATAGTTGTATTATGTATACTAAGCTAACTATTCACCTCTGATAGTTGGTTTGTGGATATACGGATTCATCATTATGTCATTGCCTAACAATTATAAAATTTCACAATTATTACGCTAATCTCCTCGCAAATTCATCAGACGTCGGGGCTTGGTTCAGTCGAGAACAGTTCCTGGAGCAGTTATCGAGATCATCGAGAACAGAGAACAGCTCCGAGATCAGAGAACTACTCTGAGAACGGAGAACAGTAATCATTTTCCGAACAGGAAGTAAAACAGTCCGAGAACGGAGAACAGGGTCGGATCAGTTTGAGAGCAGGAATCGATTCCTTCGGTAAATTTGATTCCTGCTCTGAGGTGCTGCATTTTGCTCCCAAAAGTAACTTTCAAAAGCTATTGGACCGAATAAGAATAGAAATAGAGTAACGAAAACTCTATTTCTCTGCCTCTTTATTTTAATGTTTTTTTGCTGATGAAACTAATTACGCGTCTAATATTAAAAGACGTTTTTAAAGTAAGATTTAAAAGAAGATATTGGATTGTGGTAATAAAATCTTTGGAGAGCGTCTAATCTAATTCCGTTATCTTCACTTATCTACCACTATTGAATGAAAATTATTTCTATAAGTACGTTTTTGAATATATTATTGCATATGTTCAAAATGCTTGCTTTTAAAAACGTTTTGGAAGTTCTAACGAATTTCCGAAACACATGTCAAATTGAAGCACTTAGTAGGGATGGGAAATATCTCTCTTCTCGAAATGTGCAAGCCCTGTTCCTCCTCGTAGATTATGTGGCGCCATCAGTTTTCGCCATAGACAGAGACCGAATTTTGTTGACGTCACTTTTGTTAGTACTTTGTATAGGCGTGCATATATAAAAAAATACAAATGACTCGGAGTCTTCGTATTGTTATCGGTTGATTGATTCTTTTTATGGCGAAAGGGGCAAATCTTTCAAGCTGCGCCGAACTATCAGTAATTGAGAAAAGAAAATCAGATTTTTCCGTAAATTGGAAAACGTTCTTGCAAATCGAAACGTTTAAATTCTCTCCCCAGTGGCAACTAATAATGTCCCACATCTGAACCATCTCAAGTAGTTTCCCAAACAGATATGAAGTGCCTAGGACAAAACAAGTACACAAGCGAAAGTAATAATTTTTTTAGATTTTAATGTCATTTTTAAGTCAACAAAATGGTCCCTGGAAGATAATCCACAATCTCGGTAGGCCACTATCCTTCCTCTGTCGAACTCGGATACTTGATCAAAAGATGATCGCTGTTTTCTACGAGGCATAATTGATCGTTTTTTTGAAAAAACCACAAGAAAAACACAATTGCCGTACTTGAAATCGTCGAAATCTCCAAGCCTTAAATAGCGCTTTGAAGTGGCGCCACAGGCGCGCGTGATGTGCGTCTGCGCTGAAATTCTAATCATTTGCATATCTCACCTCCGCTAATGCATGTTGTAAATTTCATATTATTTGCATGCTTCCTTCAGGGTGTTGCATTTACGGTGGCCAGCAGTGTACTTCAATCATTGCACTGAAAGCTATACTATTGGAAATATGGCAATATAGAAATTCATTAAATCAGCATGTTAACCCTTAATTTGAAAACAATATGGATGCATAAATATTTTAATACTACTCAATAGAAATATAGACGCTATAACCTGTGATCTATCAATCATAAAATAAATGTATCTCGCAAAACCTAGATATTAAAGTTCCAACGTGCGATTAATTCAAGTTGCAAGAGGTTTGAGACCTGAATATCCAATCTCGAACACAAACAGCATTCTTCAAGTTCAACACACATTTATTCACACATTCATTACACACATTCATATTCAACACACATTTATAGCGTTTAATGACGTTTGTTTATCGTTATTTTAACGAGGAGAACTAGGATGGTTGGTAGTTGAATTTACGTCGCTATGGAGCAACACAATGGGTTGTTGGAGACGGCCAAACTAGGAATAACGATCAGATTGTATTTTAGTTTTTCTAATTTTCATGAGACTGATAAAGGAAACGAACAATAGGATGAATTGGGAAGAGGAACTGAGAGAGTCAAATCCTTTTGTTTTCAAGGGTGGTAGGTAGGTATTTAATTAAAGTCACACTGGAGCAACACAATGGGCTATTAGTGACAGTGAGGGTTTGAAATTCCGATGAAAACATCACATAATTTTGAAACACGGTCAGATGACAAGGTCACTCCTGAGCTGGCACCCCACTCTCCAAACTTCTACACCACGCCAACGTGAAAACATTTGAGGCCACGACAGATTTAACGTGCACCAGCCCCCTTTGTACAAGACGGTTTTTGGTTAGAATCAAACTCGCAACCCTCCGGTTGCCAATCCGTTACTCTTCCGACCGGGCTAACGCGAACCCTTGTTTTCATGAATTTCAAAATCATTTATATAAAACAAGTAATTTTTTGAAACTTTTAAAGGTGCAAAATAAAAATACTAATTGATTAATTTATGGGCATGTGCTTTTTCGAGAGAAATCTTGTTATTCAACTCCATTCAAGAGGCTCCGAGTTCGAATTCTGTTCATGGCATGGATGTTCGTTCTGATTCGAAATCCACCTTATAAGCAAAACTATTATCGCTTCCTAAAGGATAAAGTAAAATTTCAAAAATGAAAGCAAAAAAGCTTAATGTTAAGAGCGAAATCAAAACGACCATTAATCGTCGTTTCTCAGAAAAAATGGAACGAAACGAGTTTTACAAACCCTCAGACCACCCCTATCAAAGGGGGAAATCAAGGCTGAGGACATAAACAAATGGATTGCAAGAAGCAGATGTGCCCCTTCAATAAAGTAAAGAAACACGGCATACTTCAAAAATATACAAAAAGATGGTGAGTTATTTCCTGTCACCAACTCTTTGGAACGAATTTGTCTGACTTGATTCAAACCAATCGAATCTTTCCAAAGAATCGATTAGCAAATCACTAATAAGTAGGGATGGGGAAAAAAGAGCGAACTGTTCTTTTTCACCTGTTCTTCAAAAAGAACGGGAACAGCCTGTTCCCACTTTTCACAAAAACCTGTTCTTGGTTCTTTTTGTAAAAAGAAACATTGCAATCTTTTTATACTTCGATTTTAAACAGGTGGGAATTTTGGAAAGTTCTCTTTTCTCGAATTTTCTAAGTTCGCAAAAATCTTCGTATATTCTAAATTATGGCAAGTCCGAAACACAGCTGTTCATAATACAGTTCGTGACTCACTGTTTCCTGTTGATTCATTCATCCGTTCTCTGTCCATAAACCTACTCCCTGCTCTGAGACTACTTCCTGTTTGAGAGCAGGAATCAAATTTATCGAAGGAATCGATTCCTGCTATCAAACTGATCCGACCCTGTTCTCCGTTCTCGGAGCTATTTTACTTCCTGTTCGGAAAATGATTCCTGCTCTCAAATTGTTCCAACCCTGTTCTCCGTTCTCAGAGCAGTTCTCTGATCTCGGAGCTGTTTTCCGTTCTCAGAGCAGTTCTCTGTTCTCGGAGATGTTCTCGATGAACGGTTCGCGGAGCTGATCTCGATGACTGCTCCAGGAATTGTTCTCGGCTGAACCAAGCCCCGACGTCTGATGAATTTGCGAGTAGATTAGCGTAATAATTGTGAAATTTTATAATTGTTAGGCAATGACATAATGATGAATTTTAATTTTAAACAAATTAACTTTTTTTTAAATATTGCTGATCAAGATTTTGTTGTCCTGCTTTCTCTTTGGTGGTGTCGCCTCTACTCGTTCTTAAGATTTGCAATGCTTTTAACTTTATTTTAAAACCAAATTTTACAAAATGGAAAGCAAAATTTCAAATGTGTGGACATATTTCACTGTGAAAAGGAAATTCGGATCGGGTGTCATGCTCTCTGTAAGTTGAAAAGGGATCTCATTAAATCAGGTATTACGATTTTAAAAACATCTCGGAAATAAGAATCCTACCATAAAACTAATGTGTTGAAAAGCGAAAGTGATTTTTTGACGTATTTTTTGTTTTAAACGTGTTTAGATAGATCATATAATATTAACCTGTTTTTCATACCAATTTTACTTTCCAAGTGGTAATCCCGGTATGCGTTATTTTGTATCTATAATCTTTTATAAAGGGCAACTCCCTCAGCATAACGTGATTCAAAATTACCTGGTGTTGTCCTGGGATCTTTCTCTTCGGGATGGATCACGGACCGTCGTTTTATTGACTTAAATGACCATTTTGTTGACTTAAAAATGACATTAAAATCTAAAAAAATTATTACTTTCGCTTGTGTACTTGTTTTGTCCTAGGCACTTCATATCTGTTTGGGAAACTACTTGAGATGGTTCAGATGTGGGACATTATTAGTTGCCACTGGGGAGAGAATTTAAACGTTTCGATTTGCAAGAACGTTTTCCAATTTACGGAAAAATCTGATTTTCTTTTCTCAATTACTGATAGTTCGGCGCAGCTTGAAAGATTTGCCCCTTTCGCCATAAAAAGAATCAATCAACCGATAACAATACGAAGACTCCGAGTCATTTGTATTTTTTTTATATATGCACGCCTATACAAAGTACTAACAAAAGTGACGTCAACAAAATTCGGTCTCTGTCTATGGCGAAAACTGATGGCGCCACATAATCTACGAGGAGGAACAGGGCTTGCACATTTCGAGAAGAGAGATATTTCCCATCCCTACTAAGTGCTTCAATTTGACATGTGTTTCGGAAATTCGTTAGAACTTCCAAAACGTTTTTAAAAGCAAGCATTTTGAACATATGCAATAATATATTCAAAAACGTACTTATAGAAATAATTTTCATTCAATAGTGGTAGATAAGTGAAGATAACGGAATTAGATTAGACGCTCTCCAAAGATTTTATTACCACAATCCAATATCTTCTTTTAAATCTTACTTTAAAAACGTCTTTTAATATTAGACGCGTAATTAGTTTCATCAGCAAAAAAACATTAAAATAAAGAGGCAGAGAAATAGAGTTTTCGTTACTCTATTTCTATTCTTATTCGGTCCAATAGCTTTTGAAAGTTACTTTTGGGAGCAAAATGCAGCACCTCAGAGCAGGAATCAAATTTACCGAAGGAATCGATTCCTGCTCTCAAACTGATCCGACCCTGTTCTCCGTTCTCGGACTGTTTTACTTCCTGTTCGGAAAATGATTACTGTTCTCCGTTCTCAGAGTAGTTCTCTGATCTCGGAGCTGTTCTCTGTTCTCGATGATCTCGATAACTGCTCCAGGAACTGTTCTCGACTGAACCAAGCCCCGACGTCTGATGAATTTGCGAGGAGATTAGCGTAATAATTGTGAAATTTTATAATTGTTAGGCAATGACATAATGATGAATCCGTATATCCACAAACCAACTATCAGAGGTGAATAGTTAGCTTAGTATACATAATACAACTATAACATTGTTATGAATATCTTAAAAAGGATTTTTCAACGGGCTATAATGGCGTATAAATTCGATACTGTAAGATATGAAACATGATTTTTGTTGACAATTGTGATTCCGGAGCCCTTGTTTCATCCTTTTCACGGAAAAGTTAAAACAAATGTTTTTGGTCATATTTTCAGCGATTGTCAATCATCACAGTGGCGGATTGGCTAAGATGTCGACCCCTAGGAAATGTGAGCAATCTAACAAGCCTTAGGGGTATGAATTTTAAATGTTAAAAGCCAAATTATCCTCAAACATATACTCTTGAAAGCGAAACTATTATCGCTTCCTGAAGGATAAAGTAAAATTTTAAAAATGAAAGTAAAAAAGCTTAACGTTAAGAGCGAAAAAAAAAACGATCAGCAATCGTCGTTTCTCAGAAAAAATGGAATGAAACGAGTTTTACAAACCCTCAGCCCTCCCCCTATGAAAGAGGGAAATCAAGGCTGGGGACATAAAACAAATGGATTGGAAGAAGCAGATGTGCCCCTTCAACAAAGTAAAGAAACAAGGCATACTTCAAAAATTTACAAATAGATGGCGCTGCATGTACCGGAAAGACAAAGTGAGTTATTTCTGGTGACCGACTCTTTCGAACGAACAATGTGTCCGACTTGATTCAAACCAATCGAATCTTTCAAAAGTATCAGTTAGACCAGGGGTCTCCAAACTTTTTCACTTGAGGGCCAGATTGAAAAATCCTGGAAGTCAGACGGGCCAACAATACATACACATATACACTGCTGGCCACCGTAAATGCAACACCCTGAAGGAAGCATGCAAATAATATGAAATTTACAACATGCATTAGCGGAGGTGAGATATGCAAATGATTAGAATTTCAGCGCAGACGCACATCACGCGCGCCTGTGGCGCCACTTCAAAGCGCTATTTAAGGCTTGGAGATTTCGACGATTTCAAGTACGGCAATTATGTTTTTCTTGTGGTTTTTTCAAAAAAACGATCAATTATGCCTCGTAGAAAACAGCGATCATCTTTTGATCAAGTATCCGAGTTCGACAGAGGAAGGATAGTGGCCTACCGAGATTGTGGATTATCTTTCAGGGAAATCGGTAGTCGTGTTGGACGAAACCAAACAACTGTAATGCGGATATGTGATCGTTGGATGCAGGAGGGTACGACGGACCGACGTGTTCGATCGCATCCACCTCAGTGCACCACTTCACGTGATGACAGGCATATTGTGCGTATGGCAGTGACGGATCGCTCAGCCACATCACGAACCATAGCACAGCACATTCAGTCTGTACCGCATCATCCAGTGTCTGCGCGTACCATTCGACGCCGTTTACAGCAGAGTGGTCTGTCCGCAAGACGTCCATTGCTTCGTCTACCCTTGACGCAGAACCACAGACGTTTCCGCCGCCAATGGTGCGATGAAAGAAGGATGTGGACGGCAGAATGGAATGAAATTGTCTTTACTGACGAGTCACGCTTCTGTCTGCAACACCACGATGGTCGGATTCGAGTCTGGAGACACCGTGGAGAGAGGATGCTGAACAGCTGCGTTATGCACCGCCACACTGGTCCTGCACCGGGTATTATGGTATGGGGCGGTATTGGATATCACTCTCGCACTCCTCTAGTACGCATTGCCGGTACTTTAAACAGCCAGCGCTACATCTCCGAGGTGTTGGAGCCAGTTGTCCTTCCTTACCTTCAGGGCTTGCCCACAGCCATATTTCAACAGGATAATGCGCGACCACACGTGGCACGCATTGTCCAAGGGTTCTTCGTCAATCGCCAGATTGAATTGCTTCCCTGGCCAGCTCGCTCTCCGGATCTTTCGCCGATAGAAAACATGTGGTCCATGGTTGCTCAACGATTGACCCAGAATACATCCCCAGCTGCCACACCAGATCAACTTTGGCAACGTGTGGAAGCTGCTTGGTCTGCTGTACCCCAAGAACACATCCAAAGTCTCTTTGAATCAATGCCGAGGCGTGTGGCAGCGGTGATCTCCAACAATGGCGGCTACTGTGGATACTGATTTTGGCAGGAACCACACTTCACAGAAGTCTATAAATTTAATCATTTGATACTTGGTCAACATGTTATCTACAAAATAAATTTTGTTGTGATATCTCTTGTCTTTCTTGGTGTTGCAATTTGGGTGGCCAGCAGTGTAAATAAATGGATATATATACACGTGTGTGTATGTGTGGGGGATGGACATTGGGTCAACGTCAATTTTTTTAAAGTTTACGAAATAAACTAGTTAATAAAATAGGTGTTTAAATAAAAATGTAGATTTATACAAAGAAATCAAATTTATTGCAAATAATGTAAAATGTACATATAAGTTGTCCTAAGGAAAAAATAACATTTAACAATATTCCTATGTAATCATTTTTTGGCTTTCTTATGTACGTATGGGACGTTTGGAGTTGCTTCTGGCATATAATGTCTGTCCATTTTTGGTGAAATTTCTATTATTCTATCAATTAGAATGGATTCCAAATGTTCGTCTGACAAGTTAGCCCTGTACTTTGATTTTACAAAGGTCATTTTTGAAAATTCCTGCTTGCAGATATAGATCGATCCAAACACTGAAAGCACTGATCTTGCAAAGTTTTTTTATATCTTTGAAATCATCACCCAATGACTTGCAATGAAAGGAACTGTCAGAAGTTTACTGTTTTAAAAAAAAAAACTAAATATAATCACTTGCAAAATGAAAGGTCCACATTCTTGTAACATTCCTTTGATGTAAGGTTAATCAATTCAAGTTGAAGTTCTGTTGGTGCATTTTCAATTTAACATTGGAATGGATTTTGAAATAGCTGGACCTTTCTGCTGTAGCTGCATAATCAAAGTCAGCAAAGCAGTTTTCAAATTCCTCACGTAGTTTTGTGATAGTTTGTACTGCGTAATGTAATGGGAAAGGCACACAAGTTTCGAAGTGGTCCAAAATTGTCTTTCCCAATTGGTTTTCAAAAAGAGCAAGCTTTGTTCTAACATCTTTTACATGTTGGAACAAGTCGTTTACAAAGGACTTTTTTTTCGCTTGAAGTTTCAAATTTAAAGAATTAAGATGAGTGGTAATATCAACTGCAAATGCAAGCTTCCACAGCCACTGATTATCTGAAAACTCTTCTATAGACTTATCCTGTTCAATCATGAAAATGTCAATAGCTTGTCGCAGCTCAAAAAAACCATTGGAGCACCTTTTCTCTATAAAGCCAACATACCTCACAATAATCTGGGAATGTGGCGTGATTTCGAGAAGCTTATGGGTCAGAGGCCCTCAATCTTCAGGTTGTAAAATTTCAGGGTAATAACATTTAAAATTCCAGAAATTTATTTTTGGTTGTGCGGGGACTTGGTAGTGAACTAGGTAAGAGGGTACCGAGTGCTAAAGAGAATTTTATAATATGCTTGGAGATGCAGTGACAATACTAAATACACAAGTATCGGAATTGAAAAAGTGCCATATAAAATTAGAAATTTTTTAAATAAAATAAAAATACTACGTTGAAGGAAAAAATGTGAGAAATATTTACTGAAAAAATTGGAAAAAAGGGTAAATAATTACTATTTTTAAAAGGTTAAGAGAGGAAAACAAAATTTTTCGGCTGGTCGGGCTCGAACGCGTGAGGTCTCCCTCCGCAAAACGAACCGTAGATTTATCCACTACGCCATGGCTACTATGGTACTAATGTAATTGTTAGTTAAGAAATGATTTCCAGAATTTGGAAATCTGTTATAGTTTAGAATGGCTCTGGGTCGGTGGAAATTAATAGGTAGACGATGGTCATATCTGGGGATTTGCGCTATAGCAGGGTTTTCATTGCAACTGAGGGCTTTAAAGAATTTTTTACTGATGTGGCCGAAAAACTCTTTGAGTTCTAGAATTCCAAGTTCTTCTCGGATTTTGTTGTTCCTGTAATACCAGGGACTGTTAGTAATAATTCTGAGGGTGGAATTTTGAAGAGTTTCAAGTTTTTTGATATAGGTTTTAGCAGCATATCCCCAAACCTGACAAGCATAACTGATTAGAACGAAGCATGGCTTTGTAAATGAGCACTTTAGTATCTATTGACAATTTGGAGTTCCTAGAAATTAGGGGGAAAATAAGATTACGAGCAGCTAGGAACTTGGATTTAAGGGAGGAAATATGCCTGTTCCAAGTTAATTTTCTGTCCAACGTGACACCAAGATAGATACAATCTGAGGACCATGGGATAGTTATGTCGAATAGTTTGACTGGTGGTGGTAGGTTTTGTTTGCGTGTGAACATGACAGCTTGACATGTCCACGTTGATCAAAATTTTCCAGTCGATGAGCCAGGACTCAAGTGAGTGGAGGTAGCGTGAGTGTTTTGGTGATGTTTTCAATTTTGTAGTTTTGGGCCAGTATTGCAGTGTCGTCTGCAAACATGCAGTAGTGCAGTGTCGTCTGCAAACATGCAGTAGTGCAGTGTTATGTTGTGGTATGTCGTTCACATACAGGTTGAATAATTTGGGTCCAAGGATGGAACTCTGTGGTGTACCAGCCTGGATGGTACGTCGTGATGAGAGTGTCTTGTTTACGCGAACGACAAACTGCCTACTTGTTAGGTAGGAATGGATGAGGTGTATTAGTGAGGCAGGGAAGCCTAATGTAGTGAGTTTGTGGATAATACCATTTATCCAAACACGGTCGAATGCCTTAGCTACATGTAGGAAGATAGCTCCAGTGCTTCTCCCAAATCTAAATCCCTCGAGGACATATTCAGTTACTCGAAGGAGCTGGTTTCTAAAGCCGAATTGTTGCGGGATCAGAATTTTGGCCTTCTGGCAGTAATCTTCCAGTCGAGAGTTTAATTATATTACTCAGTAGCTTTACTGAGTAGTCAGTAGGCTAATTGGTCTATAGCTGTCAGGCTGTGCTGCATTTTTAACCTCACAATGATATGGGACATCTGGATACTGACTTTCAACATCCGAAAGAAAATTCTTAAACTGCTGGTGTTTAAGAGAATGGGATCGGATGTAATTTACTGTCTTAACGACCTGCATTACCTCCGACACATTTATATTCTTCCACACAAGGATTGTTGATGGATAATGCAATGAAAAACCATTGGTTTCTCACCTCCAGCATTTTGAATAACATTGCATACATGCCCTACTAATCCTGTTTTACCGCCATACTTTTATCTCCATCTGTGGTAACCCCTTTTAATTTTTTAGCTCTAATTGAAGTTTAGAAAGGGTTTCATTTACCTTAGTAAAGAACGCAAGGCAAACGCTCTAATGAGAAGCGGAAAGCGTTATTAATTTGAAGGCGCTCAGTAACGAGTCATTTATTAATACTTTGTAAGTTTATTTTCCATAAAACCGGCTCGAATTACCTGGAACCTACCGCGATTACTGAATTTGAATTATTTTAACGATTTTACGAAAAATTGCATGCTGCATAGGCCGGGTCTGGCCCGCGGGCCGTAGTTTGGAGACCCCTGAATTAGCTCATCACTAATAAATGCGTAAAGTTGAGATGTGTTTCGGAAATTCGACAGAACTTCCAAAACGTTTTTAAATGCGAACCTACACTACGTCTACAATTATGTATTCAAATAGATACTTACAGAAATATTTCTTATTCACTAGTAGTAGAGAAGTGAACGAAACGGAATTAAACTAGACGGTCCCCAAAGATTTACAAAGATTTTACTTCCACTATCTTCACGAAAGACATCGTGGGAAAACGTCTTTCAATATTATACGCGTAATTAGTTTCATCAGCAAAAACATTAAAATAAAGAGGCAGAGAAATAGAGTAAGGAAAAAATCGCCGCTACGTGACGCTCTTATTCGGTCCAATGGCTTTTCCTATTTAAACCTAATATACTTCTAAAGGGCCGGTTTCACTCGACTCTGCAGCGTGTTCAATTTGCTTTCAAATGATCTCTTTGCAAGGCAACCCGTTGAGAACGGTCGGTTTCGGTCGGAATCTAGTATTTTTTAGTCTTGGCTGTACATCTATCGAATTTTGCCAACAGAAAGTTGTGTTGGCAAAAAATTGATAATTTAATTACTGCATTGGGGTATGCCTATAAAGTAATCACCAAGTGGGGGCACGTAGGACCGACGGTGTTTTCGATTTAGCAGTTATTTCAATTCTAATACATGGCATACCTATTCTTGTGCGATTTTGAAGGCATTCATGTGCTATTAGTGATTTTTGCGTTGACTGTATCAGAAGAGATGGTATGTTTCAAGATTAAAATTTGTTAAGCTTAGGAAAATATTTAAAAAAATACCATAATATTAATAACTTACGACCCATCTTAAGACATGTAAAGACAGAAATACTTGGATAAAATGTTTGTTTTTGAACCTTAAGCTAAATTATATTCAAAAATGTTTTATTATGATTGGTTAAGTGTGTTTTTCATGCGCAATACGTATCTTTTGTTTCTACGAATATTTTCTACCCCACGCCTAAGATGGATTCTGGCATCCAGTAAAGATAATTTTCGAAGGTCTTTTTTCAGTATAGGAGCGTCAGTATAGGAAGATGGACGAGGTTTTGTCATAGAATCTCATCCTTCGATCCGTATAGGGACCGTCGCCATCTACATTCAAGAGTTGCATGTGTGGTAGGAATTTCTGAAACGAATGAAGAAATAAATTCCGAATAGATGTTTAATAGTCGGTGGGTCAACACAAATTAGATTAAACGCCAAACGTTGTCAAAACGGCGATAAAAAAATTTTTAGGCAACCGCGATGTTATATTTTGGAAGAAAAGTTTTCGCATTTCGTCTAGTTTGTTTAACAGATAGTCCGTGATATATGTATCCAGTTATCGAATAAAAAATTATTTGTATGAGAAAATTTTGAAATAACAGCAAAAACATTTAATTAAATGGGCAGAGAAATAGGGTAATGAAAAAAAATCACCTCTACGCGACTCCTTATTTGGTCCAACAGCTTTTCCTGTTTAACCCTCTCGCTGCGCATCCCGCGATTTCCGCGGGCAACGTAGAAGTAGCAAAATTTGCGCATCCCGCGAGGATGCATTTTTGCGGTCTATTTAACTGTGCAACCCGCTCTTTCCCCATTCATGGCTTCATTTTGGCTTTTCTGTGATGTTTAATTGTTTATTCAAATCTGGGTTAACAGATGGCTTTAGATGTCCACATTTCTGCGAAATATACAAGCCTTTTTGCAGCATTTTGCGCGCTCTTTTCAAAGCTCAAAGATGTCTGGCAGGAAGCGTTTCGCGAGTGATAGAACCTACATTCCTGACAATATTTCCGACACTGATAGCAGTGTCGTGTAGTGGTTAGCACTTGTAAAATAATCAACTCCTTTTCTTGATATTCATTTATTGGTGGGGTCCAATTTAAAAACAAATCGGCTTTACCTTGGGGATCCGGATACCTGAATATGGTGAGAGGCCGAGGCCGGGGCAGGCCGGATAAGGAGAGGAGACGACTCGCCGGGATTCTGTTGGACTTCTATCAGACTGTCTCGGCATGGACGCTGGCTCGCGTCCGGAGTTTTCGTTTTTGTCCCCCGAGCCTTATTCTTGCGACCTCACCGATTTGCAGTCCTTCGCACTCTCCGCCTCTCCTCCTCTCTTCCGCTCTTTCAAGTCATTCAGGGGAAAGCACCCCCATTCGCCACCCCCTTTCGCCTCGACTCTCACCATCCAGCGGACATCCCCAAGTTCGGCTCATACATCGAAGATCATAACATAACATAAATATCCCCCTCCTACGAAGAAAAATTTCACAGAAATTTTTTTTTTCTTCACATCAATATAACAGTTTGAATGATCATGAAAGATATCCAGCCTTGAATTAAAAAAAGTCAATTTCTTATGTATTTAACTCGCTTAGGTTGCTCTGCCCAATTTCACATTAAATCACAAATCATATTTGTTACATAAAATAACTAAAATGCATTCAATTTTAATCTTCTGAATTACCTACTGGACGTATATTAAAACATTGGATACCACAGAATAACATTTATACGATATCATTTAAATATACAAGAATTGTACATATATACAAACATCAAATACCACCGAACTACATTAAAAATACAATATAATAGAAATGTACTCTATATTTTTAATCGCATGAATTGTATGAAAAAAAAAAAAAAAAAAAAAAAACGTCACAAATTCTATCTCTCTTAATCCCTAATCACAAATCCGCGCCTCCTGGGACGGAGATTATATTGTACACTCCTGGTATTCTGCTGGGCAGGCAGAGAACTTTGAGCGCTTTCTAAAGCAGTAAACTGACCGTTATCTCTTGGAGGGATCTTTTGATCTGGAAGAAACCACCCCTTTACCCCTGCTCGTCCTCTAAAAGTTTCTTCCCCCAACGAGAAGTTGTCAGGACAAACTGGCCCATCGGTTTCACTATCAGCAGGTTTAAACGAGGGTGATAAACCGATTTCATATTCGGGAAAACTTTTTCTTTCAACCATTTTTGTGAGTCTATCAACATGTACAGATTGATTCCTTCCTGGGCTGTCAACAGGGCATATCTGGAAATTCACGGGGGTTAACTTCTTTAAGACCCTGTACGGACCTTTATTTGGTTTAGATAATTTTTTTGATAATCCTTGTTTTATTGAAGGATCATATAGAAAAACAAAATCTCCCACTTGTATATCTTTGTTTACCGCTATTCTATTTCTATTCCTCTCCTGACTTTCAGCTGCGGCTAATAAATTCTTTCTTACTTTAGAAAATACAGTATTTAGACGACCCAATAGCGAGATAGTGTAATCTTCTGGTTCCGAATAGGATCGAGGAGGAGGATTCAACAGAAATTGATAGGGGAGCCTGAACTCACGCCCATAAGTCAGAAATGCTGGAGTTTCCATAGTGCTTGAGTGGACAGTAGTTCTGTAAGCCAAAAGAGCAAATTCTAGACATCTATCCCAGTCGTTATGATTCTCTTTGCCCCGTGAAAGTGGGTATTAACCCCAGACTCTCGGGGGAAAAACTGTAAGGGAAAAAGGTCCCCCTCGCGCCAACCTCCGATCGCAATTGCGGCAACCCCGTAGCGTTGGTTGCAATTCCCTCAGGCACACCATTTTGAGGACTTGCCATTTTTCCTTTTTTTTTTATTATAAGATGCTCTTGCTTCTTTTAAACAAACAATTTATAAATAGCCTAATAACATTCACTTGTATAACATAGATACCCTTTATCATCTCACATAAGAATACCACTTCAACAAATTTATAATACCAATCATAAGCAAGCATGCATAATAAAAGCAATCTAAAAGGGAGCAAAGCTTCCGAATAATACACACATAAATCACAAGCTAATTTAGGGAAGCAATATTAATGCTACACAAGAAATACATATATCAATTAATAAACTAATTCACGCAAGTAATATAAATACACAAAAAAAGGCTGGACACCCACTTAATCTGATCATTCGGCATTTAAATCCTTATTAAATTAATAAAATCTCTGAGATCGCAAGTTATGTCCATGAAGACTTAAGACTTTCACTCAGCAAAAGCCGATCCTGGTCACGGCACCATTTGTCGTGTAGTGGTTAGCACTTGTAAAATAATCAACTCCTTTTCTTGATATTCATTTATTGGTGGGGTCCAGTTTAAAAACAAATCGGCTTTACCTTGGGGATCCGGATACCTGAATATGGTGAGAGGCCGAGGCCGGATAAGGAGAGGAGACGACTCGCCGGGATTCTGTTGGACTTCTATCAGACTGTCTCGGCATGGACGCTGGCTCGCGTCCGGAGTTTTCGTTTTTGTCCCCCGAGCCTTATTCTTGCGACCTCACCGATTTGCAGTCCTTCGCACTCTCCGCCTCTCCTCCTCTCTTCCGCTCTGGCAAGTCATTCAGGGGAAAGCACCCCCATTCGCCACCCCCTTTCGCCTCGACTCTCACCATCCAGCGGACATCCCCAAGTTCGGCTCATACATCGAAGATCATAACATAACAGCAGTCCTGACTCTGATATCAAGTTTATTGAAGATAGTTATCGCGAAACTGATGAGAATTTCTCGGATTCCTCTGCGGATAGTGATTTCTAATAATTCTTCATTTCTAATAAATGTTTTGTAAGTATTTTGCATATTTTCATTAGTATATACGTTTTACCTTTGTATTTCATAAAATCAATCATAATTTACCTTTGTATTTCATATAATCAATCATAATAATCATAATTTAACCCAAGATTAATTTTCAAAATTTTGCTTTTATATGATTATTCTTCAATTTCAATATTCCGACAACCTTTTTTATGATCTAATTCTATATTGAAAAAGAACTCTTTTAGAAAATTTTTTTGTATACTTTAACTCTAAAATACGAGGTTTGTCTAAAAAGTATCCGACCTTGAATTTTCCTGCATACGGTAATGATGCTAGAGCGGTGCCACTGTGCACAGTGGAAGAAGACAACTTAATGCGCATGCTTGAATTTTTTCTCCGTGTTCGAGTGTGTCAGTCGCTGCCTGCTGGCCGCTGAGTAAGGTGCTGTTATAAGTGTTCGTCGGATTTTTGATTTCTCTCAAGATGACTGAACGAGTTGAGCAAAGATACTGCATCAAATTTTGTCAAAAGCTTGGCGATTCGCAAAGCGAAACAATTCGTAAAATTCAGCAAGTTTTTGGAGACGATGCTATGGGCGTAACACAAGTGAAGGAGTGGTTTAACCGATTCAAAAATGACCGCACATCGGTGGAGAGTGATCAGCGTCTTGGGAGGCCTCAAACCGCTCGGAATGCAGCTGTTGTTGAGAGGGTGGAAAATCTGGTAAAGGGAGATCGTCGTTTGACCGTACGAGAGATTGCCGAAGAGGTTGGGATCAGTAAAGATTCCGCACATGCAATTTTGCGTGATGATTTGAACATGCGCAGAGTGGCTGCAAAATTTGTGCCCAAGCTGCTGTCGGCACAACAAAAAGAACTCCGTCTTGAGATTGCACAGGACCTTCTGGACACTACCAACACTGATCCTCAGTTTCTGAACACCGTGATTACTGGAGATGAGTCATGGGTATACGGGTACGACCCAGAAACAAAAGCACAGTCGTCGCAATGGAAGCATCCCGAGTCTCCAAGGCCGAAAAAAGCGCGACAGGTGCGAAGCAAAATCAAGGTGATGCTAACTGTGTTCTTTGATATCTGTGGAATTGTGCATCACGAATACGCACCGGAAGGACAAACAGTGACAAAAGAGTACTATCAACAAGTTCTACGCCGACTCAGAGATGCAGTTCGGCGCAAAAGACCACACCTCTGGACGACGAAAAACTGGCAGTTGCATCATGACAATGCTCCGGCTCATTCGTCACACCTGATCCAGACTTTCTTGGCGAAACACGGAATTCCAGTCGTCTCCCAACCTCCCTACTCTCCTGATATGGCTCCTTGCGACTTCTGGTTGTTTCCGAAATTGAAGATGCCGTTGAAAGGATCCCGTTTTGAGAGTAGAGAAGAGATAATGCAGAACGCGACAACGGAGATGAACACCATTCCAAAAGAAGCCTTCCAGGAGTGTTTTCGGCAGTGGAAGGATCGGTGGGCTAAGTGTGTGAAGGCGCAAGGGGCCTACTTTGAAGGGGATTAGGGTCCCAATTTCGTCACTTAAGTAATATATTTTTCCTGGCCAAAGGTCGGATACTTTTTAGACAGCCCTCGTATATGTAGATTTGAAATATGTAATAAAAAATACGCAATTTTTGAACCTATTTCGATAAAAACAATTACTCAGCGAGAGGGTTAAGCCTAATCTTTATAGAGGGCCGGTTTGACTCGAATCTAGCACCGCTTCAATTTTCTTCAAAATTATCCCTTTGCAAACATTAGGTTTCGGTCAGAATCTATTCTCGAATATTTTTTTTTGTCTTGGCTGTTCATCTCCAATAGAATTTCGTCAATAAAAAGCTGTTACCAAAAATTGATAACTTAATGGAATTGAAGTAATCACCAACTGGAGGAACCGAAATCCTCGGTTGGACCGACAGCGTTTCGATTTAATCGTTATTTTATTTCATTTCTAATATCTTGGCATGCCTATTCTCATTTGCTTTTGAATGCATTCAAGTGCTGTTAGTGATTTTTGCGTTGACAGTATCAGAAGTGATGGTATGCTTAAAGATTAAAATTTATAAATCTTGTACAAAATATTTAAAAATATCGTAGTATTAATAACCTACGACATGTCTTAAGACATGTAAAGGCAGGAACGGACGTATTGTTTACCTAGTACCTAGCAAGAATTTAATGAATGTAAAATGAATTTTGAAGGAGGAAGCTGAAGGAGTGCCAATAATTACGGAAATAGTGGAAAATAATTGGGAAAAGGAAAAATAAATATGGTACTTTCATATTAACCACATGCCAACAATTAATACGAAACGGCGTCGGCTGCATTGTGCAGATCGACGAAAGCATGTTCACAAGACATAAAAAGTAATGCTGGAAGAATACTCCCACCCCAATGGATATTTGGGGACATTTGTCACGAAACAAGAAAAACCATTTCTTGTTAGTCTCCGATCATAGTACTACCACATCAATAAACGAAATAAAAAACACATTAAAGATGGATCAACCATTTTTTCCGACTGTTGGAAGGGGTATAAGACGGAAGAACTGGAACAATCTGGTTATATTCGCTGCCAAATGAACCAGATACAATTTATTGATTCTGAAACTGGCACGCACACACAGAATATGGAACGAATCTGGGGAAGTGCAAAATGGCGAAATAAAAACATCTCGCCACCACTCGAGTCCAGTAGCGGTTTTTCAGGGGAAGGAAGGGAAGTGCCACTTCCAACATTTTTCATCAAATTCATTTTTCAAATTACGTTTCTCAAATTAGTTTTTTTCAGTATTTCATATATATGTAGAAGAATACCGCGAGTCCAGGAATTTTAGTATCCAAAAAGAGCACTAACACAATTTTTAACACAAACATAGTATATTGAGACGAACGATTACATTTAACATAGAATATACACAATTATTTCATCGTTTAACACAATTGCCCGTCGTTAGTCCTACGTCGTACAGTCTAACATTGTCTGCTACTCTCTCGTTGGCCAGAAGTATCAGGTCTCTTGGCGGTAGGTGGCGCGCCACTCACAGCGGGTGTCAAGCCGGTACCGCAACTCGGCCCTCAGTGACGGATGAGTCCTCCGCATCCTAACGTCTAGAAGATTTAACAAACTCTGCAAAAGAAAGAAAACAAGCAGAAAATATCTATTCAAAAAATCTTTAGTCGGTAATCGTCATTATTTTTCTAGGACGGCATCGTTGTTTAGTGGTTGTGAAGCGAGATAATCGTGAAATGTAACTGGCCAATGAGCGGCGCTGTAAAAAGTGACGTCAGCTTCCGAGCTGAATTTTGTAAGTTAGATTAAGTTTGATCTCCGAGTCCGTATGTTTTGTCGTCTGATAATTTTGTAAATAAAATTATGAATGTTGTGTTAAAAGGCTTTTTGGCTTATTTCCAAATGCACCCGGCATAGGGTAGATGCAGCCCGTGAAGACTTTCTGAACTTATTTTTACGAACTTGTTTTCTAACATAGTGGTACTCTCGGCGGGACTGGGTGCTTTGGCCATTTTAGAACTTTTGAAAATGAATTTAAATGCTTTAAAAACACAACGAAAAGGGTTGAGAACTGCTTTTTCTCCGAGTTTAAAGAAAATAGAAACGACATTATCGAAGGAAGTATGTGATTTGAAATCACTTTCGATTTTGAGAATTCAACTTAGTGATAAGTTTCAGAGACTTGATGTCTGTCAAACTGCTATTTCAGAACAGTTTTTACAGAGTGAAGATGGCGAACACTTATTTATTGAAGATTTAGAAGAATCTGAAACTTAGAGACCGGTACTTAGAGCTATGTGCTCAGGTAGATTTGAAATTGCAAGAAGTCGCTCTGCCGAATGACAATAAGGAAACGAGAAAATTTAAATTGCCAAAGATAGAGCTGAAAAAGTTCAATGGCGAAGCGAAAGAATACCCGACTTTTTGGAGTCAGTTTCAGAAAATACACGACGACAAGTATTGCCGATGAGGATAAGATGCAATATTTATTGCAATCTATGGAACCCAAATCGAAAGCAGAACGTTTAGTTCCGAGTTTCCCAGCTACGGCGGCTAATTACCCTAAGGCAATTGAACAATTGAAAGAGCGTTTTGGACGAGAAGATTTGCTTGTGCAAATCTATGTTAGAGATTTGTTAAGCTTAGTTATGAAGAACGCTGCTACCGGAAGAGCGAAGACTGATCTTCCCTCTCTATATGATGAACTTGAAGGAAAGCTGCGAGCATTGGAAAGAACACAAGAAAAGTACAGGGACTTTCTAACGCCGTTAGTGGAGAGTTGCCTTCCAGAAAAATTAGTGGCTTGGGAAGATGTAGAAACCAAAGGATCTCGAACTTTAGAACATTTGATGAATTTTCTTCGACAGGAAGTAAAGGGTGAAGAAATGGTTTTACTTGCCCGGACTGGTTTCGTCCCGCACCAAAGTCATCGAATGAAGGACTTTATTCAACAAGTTGACCTGACAACAGCATCAGCTTCGGTAAGCCTTGTTGATAATTCAGGTAAGAGAATTAATAACTGTATTTTTGTGATAAGTCTCATCCTAGTGAAAAATGTTTTACCGCGAGGAAAATGACTGGCTGCTAAACAATTATTGATGAAAAAGGTGCATGTTTTTCTTGTTTAAAAAGAGCTGGTCACTTAAGTAAATTTTGTAGTGTAAAAAAACAATTGAATTGTTCTATTTGTAATAATCCTCATTTTGAAATTGTGTTCCAAACAAGAAAAAATAATGAGCAAAAGAGTTCCAAAATCTGAGCTCTCCAATTGTGGCAGAAGCGAAATTGTATTTTTGCAAACTCTGCGTACTTATTCGATATCTAGGTCATGAGAAAATTATTCGCGCGGTGATTGACACAGGAAGTCAAAGTAGTTACGTAAGCGAAAATGTTATGACTCAGCTTAAAGGCATCTCCACTGAGACGAAACTGTTATACATGCGCTATTGGGGGGGCTGAATCGAAACCAAAACGACATGATGCGTTTTCTGTCGAAGTCAATTTAAAAAGAACTTTTGCTTGTAGTTCTGAAGCTCTTTCTGAAAAAAAGGATTTGTGGTTTTATTCCTAAGATTAAGGATTACGGGATTTTGAATGAATTAAAAGAAAAGATCGGTTTCTTTTCGGAAAGAATCGGTAAAATCTAAATTAATCTTTTGATTGGTGCAGATGTTGCAGAAAATTGTTGACAGGAAATTCCGTTGAATTAATCTGGCTTAATGGCCGTAGAAACAAAACTTGGATGGACTGTAATTGGAAAACAAAATTCATGCGAGAAAGATAATACTTTGACATTATCAATGCATGCAATGAAAGTACCTATAAATTATGGGAACTTGAAATTTTAGGAATATCTGATCCAACCCAAATTGAAAGGGAGAAAGGTGATCTTAATTTAAGTGATTTTAATGATAGAATGAAAATTCTTCCCGCTGGAAGATATGAAGTAGAACTTCCATGGAAGTGCAATTCTGCGAACTTAACCAATAATAAAGAATTAGTCTGGAAGAGACATGAAAAAAATGATCAATAGATTTAGATGTGGTGAATTTATCACCGATTATCAGGTGTTTCAGGAATGGAAAAAATTGAACATAATCGAACGCGTGCCAGATTTCGAATTGAATAAGGAATGTCATTTATCACAGGCCATGATTAAACTAGATAGTGAAACCACTAAAATACGTCCGGTTTTTGACGCTTCTGCCTCAGAGGGAAACCCTCTTTGAACGAATGTTTATTTAAGGGAATTAATCTTATTGAATTGATATCCGATATTCTTGATCGGTTTGGAATGTATCCAATCGGTACAAGCGCGGATAGAGAAAGCTTTTTAATGTTGTCTGTTGCACCTAAGGACAAAAATTTTCTTAGGTTTTTTCCATGTTATGAAGGGCAGCTCATTTATAAGCACTGTAGAGTTGTGTTTGGAGTCTCTTCTAGCCCTTTTTTGTTGAATGCTTCTATAATGCATATTTTAGAAAATTGTCCACCTCAGTATAAAGATGTTGCTCAGAAACTGAAACGTTCATTCTATGCAGACAATTGTTCATCAGTATTAAATACTCCTGATACACAAGAACGTTTCATTGAGCATGCTAAATTATGTCAAAGCTGGCGAGTGCTATTGGCCGATAGTTATAGGGTTTGGTGGGATCTCTTCCAGATTTTGGAAAGGGTATAACTATGGCACATCTCCAAGCCAAAGGGAAGGTATGTTCCTCCCATATACGATTAAAAAGGTGTAAGATGTTAAGGGATTGACGGGAAAGGTGTTGTATCATGATATAAGAGAAGCCATCAGGGCCAGGTGCTGTCATTCTGGTCCCTTTAAGGCATCGCATCAATTCCCTTTCTGTAAATCGACAGTTATAGGCGAGTTCGGTGCGAGAGTGGAAATTGAGACGATGGGATTCTGCGCGATGTTTTGCGCGTTGAAATGTGTCCGAATAATTGATAGTACTGGAAGCTGTAGAGAAAGCACGGGCAATGGCGTTGGCTATCTCGATAGCCTGACACATGTCCATTCTCTTTTACGAACGTGGAGTGTTCGGAATATAATCCCATCGCTTTCCGAACTCGATCCCATAACTGTTTGGAGGAAATGGCAGGTGTTATGCCTGAAATATACTTTATCCAAGATTCCCTTTGGCTTTGACGTCGCGCTCGGCGAGCGTTAGCTTTCGCCCGCTTGAAGGCGAGATTTTCAGTTGTGGGGTATCGGCGGAAAATCTTCCTTTGGATCTCAGTCGCTGAAGCGCATTCAGGAGTCCATGTTTTACAATATTTATGAAAGGAGGGAGACTTCTTGGGATTGCCGTATCAGCAGCTTTAATTATAACATGAGTGATTCTTGCTATCGCCTCATCTATGCTGCCTTCTACCATCTGGTCTGATATAGTGACCCGAGATGTAAAATTAGGCCAGTCGGCTGCTTCAGATATATCGTGACGGGCGGCTAACAGGACCATTCCCACTAATATGAGTAACGAATATTGGGAAATGATCGCTGTTGCGCAGGTCGCTACCGACAAAAAAGGATAGTAAGGGAAGAATTGAAGAGGAGCAGATGGCGAGGTCGATTGCATGAAAGGATCTAGATGGCTCGTGGAAGTAGGTAACCTCACCGTTATTGAGCAGACAGACAGCGATCTGTGATCAGCTGTTCTATCTGTCGCCCACGGGAATTAGTGTACTTTGGGAAGTAGGGATACCATGACCATTAAAGTCACCAAGTATGATGAACGGCTCTGGTAGTTGATGCACAAAGTGCTCAAGCCTCTGTTGCTGGATGGGAGCAGTTGGTGGTATGTAACATAGTAATGACCATTCGTTTTATTTGTATTCGGGTAACTACTGCCAGTAGAGGCGTGTTTAGTGACATAGTAAGAGAGGGTATGCATGGGAAGTGAAGAGTGCAACACCTCCCGATGCTCGTCCGTCATTACTAATGTTATCACTTCGAATTATAACGATGGATCTTCGCCTGGTCAGTCGACTTCAGGTATGTTTCCTGAAGTGCGACACAGGCGGGATGGTACTCTGCGAACCGAGTTTTAATGTCATCCAGCTTATTTCGATAGCCACGACAGTTCCAAGAAATAAAAGTTATTTACAAATGGGAGTCAGCTTTAAGCCGCTCTCGAGGGTTCGCGACATTCATTTCGTCGCCTGATTCGTCCTCTGACAGTCCCGAGGTGTGTAAATGAAGTATGGGATCCTCGGTAATCTGCCAAGGAATTTTCTTCTCTTGTGTTGGGATTTCGTGAATCTCGTTTTTTGTAAGGGAGTCCAACTTTTTTATTTTTTGTTTTGCTTTTGAAAGCAGGGCTCGAGGACAGTTTCGGAATTAAGGTACGAGTCTCGCTACTCTCAGAGGGCGCACGAGATTTTGAAACAGTAGGATTTGTTTGAGGTTCTCTTTAATTTCTAGGGATTTTAGTTTAAAGTTCGGAAGAGGAAAATCAATTCCGAGTGAAGGATCCGTTTAAACGGACATACAGATACAGATATAGTGGCTGCTGCGTAAGATTTTCCGGCCTTCGGGGTTATGGATTCAACTTGCTTACGAGCTTCAAAGAAAGATGCTTTGTAGAACTTTTAGACTGAATTTCCTGCCATTTGCTGCAAGATCTTGAATACGCTGGGTAGTCCCCGTTGCAATTGACACAACGGGGTGGCGCAGGGCAGGAATCACTGTCGTGGCCTGGTTCTGCACAATGAGCGCATGTTTCAGTGCCACGACAGGAAATTTTTCCGTGTCCGAATCTCTGGCACTTAAAACAGCGCCGGGGACTCGGAATATATACTCTTACTGGGCAGCTCAAGTATGCAGTCTTTATTCGTGACGGTAATGCAGGGTTTGCAAAAGTAAAGATTACATGCTTCGTAGGCAGGGTTTTCCCATCTTGACGGATTGTAATTCGATGTACTTCGCAAACCTTCTCGTCACACAAATTTTCTAGAAGTTCTCTTGAAACGTGTAGCAGCTCGGGCTCAGAAATAACTCCTCGTGATGTATTTAAGGACATGTGTGGTGAAACAGAAATTGTAAAAGAACAAAGAACATTTGTGGACAGGAAACCCTTCGTCGCCAACCGAGTGAAAGAAATACAGTGCTTGACTGATCAAAATTCTTGAATCCATTGCGCCGGCAAAGACAATCCTGCCGATCTTGTGACCCGCGGAGTTAGCATCGAGATTATGCTGAACGGCGAGAAGTGGTGGAATGGTCCTGTCTTTTTGGAGGAAAGACTGTCCGAGAAGACATTCTCTTGATCTTGCCACTTTGGACTCAGAGGACTGTTCGCGTGAACTTAAGACAGCCAGAGTGATCCTAGAGAAACATCACAGAACTTTACTTTGACTGAATCCCATACCTTTTTAGAGAGTATTTTGAATGTCAGTAACAATTTCAGTACTATTGTTCGTGTTGTTAGTTTTATCTTTAGGTTTAGCAACAACGTAAGAACGAATAGACGACTTGGCCCAATAACCTACTCGGAGACGAGGGATTCTGAGGACTTCCTCATACGAGGTGTTCAAGAACCGGAGTTCTCCAGAGATGAGAAATCTAAGGAAAGAGCTGCCAATACCATTCAGTAGTAAACTAAAAAAATCTTTCCCCATTTTAGATGATAAAGGTATAATAAGAGTAGGAGGTAGGTTGAACAATTCAGACCTAAATTTCAATCTAAAACATTGCCTACAAATAATCAACTTGCATCCATTATACACTGACGAGCCAAAACATTATGACCATCCCCACATTTTTTAATGAGCTCGTCTGGATGACGTGGAGGGCACGTGATTAAGTGAGAATGGTATTTAACTGCTGCTGAAGGTAAGTAATCATTCTTGCACTTACTTTTGCGAGTGATGGGAAAGGCTGCTGATCTAAGCGAATTTGATAGAGGGCAGATCGTAATGGCCCGAAGACTCGGAACGAGTATCACCGAAACTGCACTCCGCACCCTTTTGTGCGTCGAGCCCTTGTTACTAAGCATTTATTGTCGGGACACTTTTGTAAAATCTTTTTAGAATTCAATAAACTGTTCGGTCGTGCGCGTGCCCGCACTGAAGGCAGGCTTGCCCTGTCCGTTGGGGGGGGGGGGCTGCCCGATTCCTCCGACGTACGATGGGAATCGAAAGATTAAACCCCGACCCCCACCCAGGGCTCGAAACCTCGCTGTGAGCCGGGGGACTCGAGGGTCTTGAATACCTCGACTTTGTGTGACCGCTGCTTAGACATTTGGTACAACCCGTCTCCAGTCATGTACCAAGAACTTGTGGCATCTATGCCCAGGCGAGTTGAAGCTGTTTTGCAGGCCAAAGGAGGCGCAACGTGTTATTGAGTAGGTGGTCATAATGTTTTGGCTCTTCAGTGTAGTTAAGCATATGCATTTAAAGTTTTTGCATGCTGCGCCAAACACTATTGTATAATGTTCGTCAAAGGTTCTGGCCATTAAATGGCAGAAATATTTGTAGAAAAATCGTATATAATTGTATAACGTGCTTCAAAAATAAACCTGTTATGGGAAGCCAAATGAGAGATCTTCCCTAAGAACGTGTTGTTGAATACTCCCAGAACATTCTTTGCAGCAGCTCCACAGAAACTGGACGGAAGCTGCGCACGATTGTGAAAACTGTCTTTAGTTGCTTTTCGTCAAATGTAAATGTTTATATATATTAAATTTTGTTTGTTTCATGAGCCGGTTGCCAAATTCTATTCTATTTCTATAGTTAATATTCCAATTCAACCAGTTTATCAGTGTACCGAGGCTCTGGGCATTTACTTTCGTTTGGCCCTTCATGTACACATCCATTTGGTCCGTCGAGCCGGAGGCAACCTTGACTCGTGGAATAGATAAAATTCAGTTTAATTTGTTAAAATGGCTGCAAAAGTTACAAAAAATTCTAAATTTAAATTCGAACTTAACTTAAAATTAATTAACCAAACTGAACAAGCTGTCAACTTAAATATTGATTCAGAAAACATATATATATATTCTTATTAAAAGAATATAAATCCGGAATTGAAAAACAAGAAAGCAATCTGGACGATTCTTATTTTGAGTTATATCAATGCGAAGTTCAGACTGCGGAAGAACTAGTAGATTCTCATTTCGAACTCTATTCTAATACAAAACGTCTTTTAAATATTGGCGCTAAATTCGAAGAATCAATTCATAAAAAGCGACAATAAAGGTCAAATTCTAGAGTTGCCACAAAACCATTTCCCTCTAAATTCGAATGTTAATCTTCCGAAATTCGATGGCACCTTGTACAGTTGGTTTAATTATAATCAATTGTTTGTCACAATTCATGAAAATAATTCTTTAAATGACATTCAAAAATTACAATATTTGCAAGCTTCAATAAAAGGTGAAGCAGCTAGACTAATCAAGGGTTTTCCAATAATCCCTTCTAACTATGCAGCAGCGTTCGAAACACTAAAGAATAGATATGATAACAAGCGAAAATTAGCATATGCTTTGTGTACTCAATTATTTGGCATAAAACCTATCAAAGTCGTATCATCCAAATCTCTACGAATTGCTAGATATTTGCAATGAAGCTATGCGCAATCTCCAATTCAACAGGTCTTAAACCTGACCCTTTATAAGAAATATTCTTAGTTAATTTTCTTAAAAAGCGAATTGATGCAAACCTAATAAGTGGGAAATAAGTGGAAAGCTTGAAGATCAAGCTTTCCCTAGCTACGACAATTTCATGAGTTTCTTGGAAAAGCAAGCTAGAAGCATGCATTCAACTAAAGATTTTCTTCAATTAGGAGAAAAGGCAAAATTAAAAAAATCTGTTTCATACACCACATGCGTTAACCAAACGGTACCAAAACAAATTGGGGTCAAGGCCACTTCCAAACCATACAAATGCGAGCTATGCAACTTAAATCATCTGTTATTTCAATCTTTTACGACCATGAAGGTCAAAGAAAGGCTGGAATTCATTAAGAAGCTGTGTGTAAATTGTGCCTTAGAAATCATACTGTTTACAACTAAAAGCCACTTTCGCTGCAAACTTTGCAAAAACAATCACTTTACTACAAGATGAAGAAAAAGATATGGTTACCGATTCTAATTGCGCACTTCAGTCAGACGAAGTCGTGTCTGCATCCATGTCTCATTCAAATCTAAATAAAACTGCTAACATCCTGTTATCAACAGCGATCGTACAAGTTAAAGATGTATCCGGAAAATGGATTAAATGCCGAGCTCTTGTTGACAGTGCATCATAAGCATCTTAACTAACAGCGGAATGTTCAACCAAGTTAAAGCCAAAACAAAAAACAATAAATCTGGTTATTTGAAGTACTGGAAACTGCCATTGTAGAATCATCTAACTTCTCAGTCGAATTAAATTTCAAAAGTTGGTTCGATTCGGAAATCTACAAAACTCGAGCTTTGGTAGCAACCAAACTTCAAATCTTCCAAACTTTCATAAACAAAAATCAAAGTTTCCCACACTTAGTTAACTTAAATTTAGCTGACCCTGAATTTCAAACCACAAGACCAGTGGATATAATCTTGGAAGCAGATGTATTTATTGATCTTATTTTTTCCGAAAAAAGAATGGTTAAGGCAATCAACCATCCGCTTTAAATTCAAAATTGGGTTGGTTATCAGGAAAAATTGAATCCACCTCAAATTCAAAACCTGAAGTGGAATTCCATGCAAATTTAGACGTCGTTCTAAAAGGATTTTGGGAATTGGAATCAATTCCTGCCGTCGATTCAAACAGATTCAGAAGACTCGTGTGAAACATTTTAAAATACTAATGAGAGATCATTCTGGAACGTACACGGTAAAACTTCCTTTTAAGTCAGAAGATCCTTTGGGTGATTCCAGAAACCATACAGTAAAGATTCTTAAATTTGGAGAATAAATTTAATCGAGATTAGGTCCTACACAATCGGTAGAATTCACGCAGGAATATTTGAATCTATGTCACATGGAAAAAATTCCTTACTCAGAAATCAACGTATCAAACCATTACTATATGCCTCATCATGGGGTTATAAGAGAATCAAGTTTGACAACAAAGTTAAGAGTCGTATTCGATGCATCAGCAAAAAGTACTACAGGCATTTTTTTAAATGATTTATTACATACAGGACCTAAATTGCAAACAGATTTATTCTCAATTCTCATAGGATTTCGCGTACTTATCTAATAGTAACTGCAGACAAAAAATGTACAGACAAGTAAATATTTCACAGGAAGATATAAACTATCAAATAATTGTTTGGCGTAACAATCCAGAAGAACCATTGTCAGATTAGATTGCTTACCATAACATGGCACAGCGTGCGCCTCTTATTTAGCAATAAAAACTTTGCATCAACTCGCTGACGATGAGAAATATTTTCCTGATGTATACAACTTAATAAAAACTAACATTTACGTTGATGATTTACTAACTGGGACATCTGCAATTGAGCAGGCAACTAAATTGGTTCACGACATTAGTAATCTTATGAATCGCGGTGGATTTAAGTTGAGAAAATGGGTATCAAATGAACCAAGTGTCATTTCATCATTGCCTTCTGAACTAAAATCACCAGTAGAAACAATAAACCTTGAATCAGAATGTTCTATGAAACTTTTGGGTTTGGAGTAGAATCCAAAACAAGATTCGTTTGTCATACAAATAAATGAATGTCTAGAAGTCAACCAAAAGACAGTTGCTTTCCAAGTATCGCAAGAATTTTTGACCCATTGGGTTTTCTATAGCCTGTAACAATTACAGCTAAGATAATGATTCAGGAGTTGTGGGTCAGTCAAACATCTTGGGATGAACCACTCAGTCCATCCATTCTAAGGTGGGATACATTTTCCTCACAATTAAAATTCCAAGGTTTTTATCATGGACAACACCTCTGAAAGTATTGAAATACATGGCTTTTGTGATGCATCCCAAAAAGCATATTCAGCAGTGGTATATTTAAGATCAAAATCGAAATAATCAAACATCAATGCGAGTTTCGTTGCAGCTAAAACAAGAGTGCACCTCTTAAGGCTACTTCACTTCCCCGCCTTGAACTTTGTGGAGCATTATTGCTCCGTCAACTGTACAAAAATATAACAGATTCCTTTTCTTTACCTATAGCAAAAGCATACTTTTGGACACATTCAGATATCCCTGGAGTGGATAAAATCTGATCCCTACAAATGGAAAGATTCATCTCTAACAGAGTTGTGCAAATTCACAAGATCACATCAACAGATGCATGGTACCACATTCCAAGTCAAGATAACCCAGCAGACTGCGTCACGAGGCATGCCTTCTAAACTGCAAGGTAAAGAACAATGGTGGCAAGGCCCATCATTCCTTAAATCACCACAACTAACAATTTCACAAGCAGAAATACACGTATGTGAAATTCTAATGGAGGAGGTTAAAACTTACATTCACCACACAAGTTGAGCAATTCATCGATTTTGGCAATTATTCGAGCTATACAAAGCTCGTACGAATCATAGCATGGTGTAGCAGATTCATTTGCAACTGCAAAACTGTTCCAGCAAACAGAAATACAACTCATCTCGATTCTTCTGAACTAAAATCTGCACTTTTTCAAAATAATACAACACACCGAGTTCAGGTCCGATATCAAATGCCTCTACAAACTAAAAGTTATCTTCCAACTAATTCTAAGTTTTTTTTATCCGAGTCTCTTTCTAGATTCAAATGAATTACTTCGAATCGGTGGAAGACTCAAACAATCTGATCTTCCCTTGAAAAGAAGCACCCAGCACTCCTGCCCAAAGAATCACCCATTTACTGAACTCGTTATCCAGTACTATCATAAAATGACTACATTCTAGTACACAAGTAGTACTGTCTCGAATTTGAGAAAGATTTTTTTGTATCTGGAAGAGATCAGGTAAGGAAATTATTTTAAAATGCTTTATTTGTTTTCGTACTAAACCTGGTACTCTTAATCAATTAATGGGAGATCTTCCAAAGGATAGAGTTAACATTTCAAGGACATTTTCTAAGATAGTTGTAAAGTGTCCAGTGAAATCTAGTCCTAAGTCAATGTTACCAAGAAACAAGGCAACATTTAAATCATACATTGCATTATTCATTTGCTTTACAATTAAAGCCATTCACTTAGAAGTTGTGTCTAGCCTTACCAGTGGCATTTATTGCCTGTCTAAGATTGATGGCTAGAAGAGGCAAACCCTTTGAAATTTAGTGATAATGCCACTAACTTTAAAGGAGCAAATAACTTCATAAAGGCTCAAAGAGACATTTGTAATTCTGACAAAGTTCAAAATTTAGCCTAGGAAGAATCCATAAGCTGGCATTTTATTCCTCCAGCAGGGCCTCATTTTGGCGGTTTATGGGAAGGTAATATCAAAACAATGAAAAATCATCTTTTTAAAACATGCAAATCAGCAGTTTTGAATTCTGAGCAACTCTACTTTGGTGACACAGATTGAAGCTTGTTTAAACTCCAGACCTCTAACGCAAATAGGATCAGATCCTAATGATTTGGAACCATTGACTCCAGGGCACTTTTTAGTTGGCTCATCACTCGTCTTTTTCAGAAACACCAATTGACGATTTATCAGTTTCCTCTAGATGGAAGTTGATTCAAGCCCTAAGTTCTCAGTTTTGGCAGCGCTGTAGTAGTGAATACTTAACTGAACTACAAGCAAAGGCAAAGTGGAAGAGTGTCAAACCAAACATCAGAATGAATCAACTCGTCCTTAAAGATGATCAACCGCCTCTTCATTGGTGCCTAGGACGAATAGTGAACGTGTATCCAGGAATAGATTACTTTATTCGTGTCGTCGATGTCCACACATCCAAGGGAAAACTACGAAGGCCCATTGCCAAGGTCGCACCATTGCCAATTGGCCCAGAGTCCCTGGACCAGGGTCCAGCCTCCGGGGGAGTATGTTGAATTCTCCCGCAGAACATTCTTTGTAGCAGCTCCGCAGAAACCTCAACAGAAACTGGACGGAGCCTGCGCACGATTGTGAAAACTGTCTTTAGTTCGCTTTTCGTCAAATGTAAATGTTTATATATTAAGTTTTGTTTCATGAGCCGGTTGCCTAATTCTATTCTATTTCTAGTTAATATTCTAATTCAACCAGTTTATCAGTGTTCCGAGGCTCTGGGCATTTACTTTCGTTTGACCCTTCATGTACACATCCACGTGTAACAACCAATTATTCGTTCAATATTGTTGGAATAGATTTTTGTGGACCCTTCTGTAAAAAAAATTCAAAAATCAAAGAAAGGGTATATTTAACAAAGTACGTATATGTTGCAATATAGTATGTTTGTGTACTAAAGCTATACATTTAGATTTTATAACTGATTTAACTTCAACAGCTTTCATTGCCAGCTTAAAAAGATTCTTTGGCCGAAGTGGCAAATGCTCTAAAATACTTAGCGATAATGCCAAATTTTGTTGGAGCTAGTGAAGAGATTACACAAAATTGCGCATTGTCCAGATGAAACCTTAGCAAATATTACTGATGAATGCATAAAATGGAAATTTATCCCTCCAAAATCGCCGAACTTCGGTGGTCTTTGGGAAGCCGGGGTCAAGTCATTTAAATTTCATTTGAGGAGGGTCATTGGAAACTCAAGCCCAACTCTTGAGGAGTTTCTGACCAATTTCAGAAATTGTAGGAGTGTTAAATTCCAGACCACTAACTTCTTTATCATCAGATATCGACAATTCTGAGACCTTAACACCAGATCATTTTTTAATAGCAGACCTATAACATCCATTGTAGAGCCTCAACTTAATGAAATAAATGAGAACAGACTTTCGAAATGGAAAAGAGTTACGAAAATTACACTTCCATAATTTCTAAATACGTTGAGTAACTATTTAAATAGTTTACAAAAACGCCATTTGGTACGTTTCTGCAAAGATAATGTAAAAGTTGGTTCCCTAGTAATAAAGGAAGAGAATCTTACAGGCACACACAGTGGATGACTGGTAGGATTACTGACGTGTTTTATGGTGCAGATAAAAAGTTTAGAGTTGTAAATTTTTTGTCTACCTAATGGTAAGACATTGAAAAGTGTTAGGAATATTGCTATTCTTCCAATAGAATAATTGATTGTTATTGTGTTTCAAGTGTCAAGTTCATTTAGTATTTGAAAGTATTTTATTGTGCATTAATTTGTGGAGTTGTATAATTATCATTTGTGTATAATCTGTTTATATTGAAATTTGAATCGCGGGGATTGTTAAGTCTCCACGAGACTACGTGAACGAGGCTACGATCTGAGCGGAATCGTAACGAGATTTCCTCAGACGAAGAACAAGGCTTCCTTAGCCCTAACGAGAAAGTGGTCCTTCCATAACGTTGTTATATTTGTTGTTGATAAACTTGTTTTTATTACAATGAATTGCGTCAATTAGAATAGTCCACCAATAGAGCTACCGGCGCAACAGGTGTTATCGATATTGAACAGCGCTCTCAGAACATTTTACTTGAACAGGGCTCGTTTATAAATCGATTTAATGGCAATCTTAATCAAGAAAGAGTAAAAAGGCTCCATTCACTGTTAGGTTAGACAGGGAGAATAAGCCTAGAATTCATGGCCATTTTGAAAGCATTAGATACAAACTGAGCTTTTGAAATGGGCGCCATTACTAGAAACTGAGATGTATGATAGTCGCAAACCCCTTGTATTCTCCAAAAACATCAGTAAATCGTATTCAGCCAAACCATTTACCTTCTATGAACTAATGTGACAAATAACAGAACCCAGACTGAAAACAGAATTTCTTACAGCTCAAAAGGTCGATAACAGTAAGTTTCACTGATGACTTATACTTTACAAGTGAAATATTGGATGACAAAATAACGAGAAACCGGTTTCAAAACATTCTCGCGAAATCTCAGATTGTCCTGATCAACAAAGAACCTAAAATACTTATATTACTCCAAAAGATAGATTTTTAGATGAATTGTATTTTTCAAGTGAAATTGCAGGCACTAAAAACAATTGCAATTCTTTTGAAAACTTATCAAAAGCTTCAAGTTGTCAAGAAATTATGGAAAATACAAATATAAATAACAGTCACTCATAGACGAGTTACGCTTTCAAAATCAAACAGTGCAAAGTTCAGATGATTATTCTAATCCGAAGTTCTCAACTGCTAGTATCAAAGAGTCTTAGTTTTATTGACGAGTTACTTTGACAACTGAGTAAACGAGAATATGGATTCTTTGAAAGATGCGAAAGAGAAGGCAGATTTCCATGCAAGCAATGTTAAAAAATTCTCCAATGGCCCCCAACCCTAAAGAAAATTTTGATTTTATTATTTTGAAGTAAATCATACCAAAAATGAACAAAAGACCTTAAATATTCTACAAAAGACCAGTTGAGTTACTCTGGAAATGATCAAGAATCAGAATATTTGTAATTTGAATACTAATTTAGCTCATGGAAATCAAAACTCTAAATGTGATTCTTATTCATCTACTAACTGTAATGATCATAAACTTTAAACACTAAAGATAATCTTATGCCACAGCCACTTACTACAAAGCTACAGATCTAGACCCTTCAAGTCGCAAACATAACGATGAGATGAAAAAGATCATTCACGTTACCTTTTACTTTTATTATATTTCCAGACAAATTTCTTTTATATATAAACATATCATGAAGTGATTGAAAAGAATCAAGGATACTCTTAACAAAAGTGATAAGGCAATTCAAGAAACAGATAAAGTAAAGTCTAGTGAGGAGAAAAATCAAGAGCTGAAAGAAAGCAATTTCGTCCATTGATAAAAGGGGGCAAGTGATTTATTTCCTCACTATCGTATATTTTTTGTCAGTAATATACTATGAAAATTAACGTTTCTCATACGCTAAGAAAGGCTACTTCCAGTTTCATTTTATCGATGTATTTATACGAGGTAATCCGGAAAAACCCTCCGTTTGCACATCTGCGAGAATTGGGCGGAGATAGCAACGTCATTCTTGTGACACTGTGAGCAGGTATTCAGGAGTGGAAGTAGAAGATTGTGTTAGTTTACTCGTCCGCTACATCAGTTGAAAATGAACGCTGTGATAGAAAATCCCGCCAAATGTGAAGTGCGGGCAGTAATACGATTTCTATACGCGAAAAATCTTTCACCAGCTACGATTCATCGCGAACTGTGTAATGTTTACGGACCAAACGTGATGAGTGAAGGTGTCATACGTCAATGGTGTCGCATCTTTAAAGATGGACGAAGTGACGTGCACGATGAGGCAAGTGGGCGCCCATCTGTATTCAGCGATGAACTCGTGCAGAAAATTAACAGAAAGATCCGTGAAGAGTGTCGGTTCACAATATCTAAAATTTCTTTACACTTCCCCAAATTTCTCTGACTGTTTTGCATGAGGTTGTGACAGAAAAGTTGGGATACCACAAGAATTGAGAACGTTGGATACCAAACTCCTTACTGAGGAGCGCAAAACACACCGAATGGGTTCAGCTTTGGACTTCTCGCGTATTCCGAGGAAGAACAATTTCTTCACAGAATTGTGACCGGCGATGAGACCTGGTTGGTGTACGCGAATCCCGAAAGCAAAAGGCAATCAATGGAGTGGTGTCATAACGCACTCACCAAAACCCAAAAAGTTGGACAAACATTTTCTGCCAGAAAGCTTATGACAACAGTGTTCTGGGATGCCAAAGGAGTATTTCTAGTGGAGTTCATGGAGCGTGGTTCGACCATCAATTCAGAAGCCTACTGTGAAACACTACAAAAACTCAAACGAGTCATCCGGAACAAGCATCGGGACATGCTGACTTCCGGTATCGTGTTGGTTCACGATAATGCTCGACCGCACACCGCTAGACGCACCCAACTTTTGCAGCAGTTCCGTTGGGATGTTTTTGATCATCCCTATAGGCTAGATTTGGCACCGAGTGATTACCACCTTTTCACTCACATGAAGCAGTGTATTGTGTCGCAACGCTTCGATGATGACAATGCACTTTGCGATGCTGTTACAGAGTGGCTTCATTCCCAGGCGGCATATTTTTTGAAGAAAGTATTTCAAAACTTGTTAAACGTCATGACAAGTGCCTCAATTTGAATGACGATTATGTCGAAAAGTAAAGTACAGTTGTAGTTTTCAAACGTATATAATTTTTGTAACTACAAGTGTCTATCATTGATCACTAAACGGAGGTTATTTTCCGGATTACCCTCGTATATAAATCCTTGTCTATGCTTCCTATGGAATCCGACATTTTGAAGACATTGTAAAAATATTGGGTAGACTTATATAGCTTTCATTTTTGTCATACAGAAAGAAAAAATAAACGTTGTCTGATCCCAGATATTATGCTTCAGTATTTTCCTAGAACAAAACTTTTCTGTGTAGGTACCATTAAAGTTATTTTTAGAGCTGTATTTTATTAATGGTACAATTTGTTTTGTCAAATAAAACAAAGTATTTAGAATTACTCGCACCATTTTTATTTTTTAGTGGAGTTATGTAATATTTGATAATAGAGCAGAGTTAAAAGTTCATTGTGTCTTAACATAAGCTCAATTGTATAAAACATTACCATATCAGGCATACATATTTTCAATTTATTTCTACTTCATTAACCTTCAGATAACACTTCTAAAGTTACATTTAAGATGGTGCATCTCATACAAACATCCCGTTTTAACTCGTATGTAAAGAAACGCAAGAATTTATAAAAGACGCCTCAGAAAATCAGCTTGTTTTAATTATTTTAAGAGCCACCTGTATCTCACGCATACGCACGCATAACGGAAAGTCAAAAAAGCCCGAAATGTTTAAATTGTTGCAGTATATATACCCGATGTCAAAATTTTTAATATGCACTTTGTAATCAAGATAGATTTAATGACTGCCAACTGAAAAGAACAAAAGGCATGACTGGGGGAGTGTTGTGGCAACATTATCAATTAAATTTTTTAAGCACGCTCCTCTCATCAGACAGATCTGCGCGAAACCAAATATGAAGTCGCACGTGCTATTCGCATTCAAAATTTAATTTCTGTCCTAAAGATATCTTTCTCTAATGTCTAAATGTCAAACCCTTTCATTTTTATTATTTATCATTAACAATTGCGTTTAAATAAATTACGTTCTTGTTCCCGAGATGTTTATTGCGCAGTAGACGATACGCATTAATAACAAAGAATGGATTGCTGCCAGCCAGCATCCGAGTTGGGGTTCTTCCGAAAACCAGTCGGATCCACCAAAAGTGGTGACCCCAAAGGGCAGGACAAAAGTGACAAAGCAATACAAGATACAAAGAGAGGCGAGATTGGGCGACACCCGTAGTAGAATGCAGCATTATGGAGTCCGATTAAATAAAGTATATTTTTGTAAAGAATGAGTGAATAATTTGATTCAGGGGAGAGTAGCAACAAGTGGAGACCCGGAAGCGATATTTAAAGGTATGCTACTGTCATTTTGTCTCAATTTCGTTTTCGCAATGGATAATGCACATAAGCATAGAAGAAATGAAGCTCGTTTACACGCCTTGTAACCAGATAGCGGCAGGTATCGACTCTGAAGACGCAATTGAACTTTGAAAATTGGAAGTTCTCAGAACTATCAAGACTGGATCAAGAAATTTTGGAATCAAATAGATTTATAAAATTACGGCTATTTTCAACAAACGATTTTAAAAATCTAGTGTTTCAAGTTTATGCAACAGAAGCCCGATTGATTGAATTTTTATGGCACAAGGGCCAGGTTTGGCCGAGCTGCGCCAAACTATCGGTAATTTCAAATACATTTTATCATCATTTATTCAAGACTAATAATCAAAACTAAACAAAGCTAGTAAAAAAAACACTTCAAATCATTCTAAGATAAAATAAAAACCTGTCTGATATAAATAAAAAGATTTGAATGAGGAGGATCACTTAAGTCTTTAATACTAGAGTTAGTAGCACCAAAGTAGTTAGGTCTAATAGCGTTATAATCAGGACATTCACTTAAAATGTGTCCAACAGATAGTATTGAATCACAAGTTGGACAAGTCAGCTGGTTCCGACTATAGTAATGCCTGCGAGTCAAATGGGTGACCTATACGAAGTCTTGTCAGTTTTACTTAGTCTTCTAAAATTATTGGGTTAAAGTTTTTACATATGGTTGAATGGAATACAATTTATTTTGAATTTGTATCCCATTTATTCTACCATGAAATTTTTATGAACGTTTTGATTGATCCACGTCCTGGAATTTGATGGATGGTCTTATCATGGTATCAGCCGTTTGGGCTGCTTTTGTTTTTGGATTTAAACATCATTTTGTTAATGACTACAATACGACTTCATCTTATAATTTATGAAAATCCAATATTGTTTTCATCTTTGTATGTAATTCTTTGTATTGTTTCATGCATAAACATATTTGCTACTTTCCTGCCGCATTTCGAGTCAAAGCTGTACTTGTCGATTTTTCCGGATTTTACCACTTCGTGCTAACTTTTGGCAGTGAGTGTATAAACTGTATTACAATTAATAATACCGAAATTCAAGCCCTGTGATCCATGCGCAGATATCAGTCATTCAACAATCTTGCGTTCCAGTTGATGCTGTTATTCACCCATGGAGTTCCAGGTTACTGTCCTCGAAGTAAAGCCCTTAGGTTGGATTTCATTAAACATCAATGTTGGCAACATTGATAACCTGATGCCCAAGTTTGGAATTTGCGCCCAATTTCCATTCTCACCGATCTTGGGATTCGACTGGCAACAAGTCCAAGCTGCCGAGCTGTTACCGCACTTACGACCCCAACGGCTCATTATGTATTTCTACACCATCTGCACTCCAGCTGTACGAATGTATTCATGCATCGAAACCTAGCATTAACTGTATAACTTCCAGCAAACTCATTACCATTAGATGTTTTACCTGAAGCAACGCCAAGTTTACTCCATCTTCAAACAAAACTCATCCCTAAATCTACAGGGCTATATACAGAACAAGAAATTCAACTCAATGCAGTAATTAGAAAATTTGCCGACGTCTTATTCTGATGCAACATTGGACTATGCTCACATGTGGAATTCAAAATAGAATTGCAACATGACAAACCTATTAGATGCCGACCGTATCGACTTACGGAGCCCGATCGCCAGTTTATGAATTTTCAAATTCAGAAATGGATAAAACAAGGAATTTGACGCCCTTCCAATTCACCTTAAGCTGCCCCTGCTTTCATTGTGGAGCAGACCTTACATGAAAGCACCCCAAGAGTTGTAGATTTTTCTCGCACGATTAATGCCATCACCACAAGATTGATCCGCACCCGAGTGACCAGATGGAAGATGCTATTAAACGCACCGCAGGGAAACGCTACAATTCAAAAATGGATGTAAAATCTGCATTTAACACAATTCGTATGACTGACATTTACAAAATTGTCACTCCAGACGAACATTTTGAATTTCTTCGTATGCCATTTGGAGTCACCAACGGCCCCATCAACAATGACTAGAGCTATTAAATTAGCTTACGATCATCTAGCACCTACATTGACGATCTTTCAACATCACACAATGATTTCAACTACCATCTAAAGGTATTCTACAAAATCCTTGAAGCAACTCACAACGCTGGCTTCAAGTTGACACCAGAAAAGTCGCAATTTGCAGTACCAGAAATCACCCTTTTTGGTCGAATTCTTTCTCAAGATGGTGAACGTCCTGATCCAGAACGCACAGCCTCAGTTGAATTGATTTCAGAGCGGAGTAACGTTCACGAAGGTAGAAGCTTCCTTGGATTCGCCAATCAGTTCAGAAAACATATTCGCAACTATGCTGTAATCGCCAAGCCACTCGCTAGTATTCTCAAAGGATTGGAAAAAAGGACAAGCAATGCCACCAGTACTTTAACAGATGACCAACAGCGCACATCCGATACCTTGAAAACTGCGATTACTACCGCTCTCGTTCTTGCCTATTTCAAAAAAGGACTCCCACTTTTGTAGAAACTGACGCATCTTATTCTGGACTAGGTGCATGTTTGTCTCAAGATCAAGATGGCAAGCGCCGTGTCATTGAACACGCTTCACGTACTCTAAAAGACGCTGAGACACGCTATCACAGTAATGAACTGGAGTGTACACTGGGCACTCACTGAAAAATTTCGCCTATATCTTCTTGGTCATAAGTTCCAGCTCATCCCTGACAACTATACAACCGCATATTTTATAGCGAAATTTGCAATTAATCGCAAATTTGCACGTTATTTAGTAGTTCGACTTCACAACCATGCACCGATCTGGAAAGGAAAAATGCCATCGCCTGATGGCACTAACCGTTTCAAAATCTTGATGAAAAATCATGCACCTCTTAAAAGAAAACTTGTACCCAAACCCCAAAGTGTTGGGCAGCATCGATTCTTATCAAGAACCTAAAACCAATACGAGTCAATTTTGAATTATATTACTTTAAAACTATCGAAAGACTGACTTTAAATCAATGTATAATTTAGCCGATTGCTCTAAATCAGTCATAAATCTAATGTTACGCGCACATAGGATGGGAAATACTGCTCTTTTCGGCGAACAGTTCTTTGCTGTTCCGCTCCTTTTTAAAAGAACTGTTCTTTAACCTCCTCTTCTGTTTACCACTGTTCTCAAATGTCTACTCGAAATGTGCAAGCCCTGTTCCTCCTAAACTATGTGGCTCCAGGAGTTTTCGCAAGACAAACAGGGACCGAATTTTGTTGACATATCTTTGTAGGCATGCATATACAGTGGTACCTTGAGATACGAGTTTAATTCCATGACCGAGCTCGTAAATCAAAATGCTCGTATCTCATATCAATTTTCCCCATTGAAATTGAGATGAGATGAGATTAATTCGTACCAGCCCCCCCAAAAAGCCACTCCAATTTTTATAATGTATTTCTAATGAACAAATATTATAGCTGGAGTTATAGCCTTAGCTGAAGTTTTCGCCTTTATTGAGTCCTTCTGCTTCAGAGTAATACATATCGTAGTAGTACGATCGTACTGCGTTGCCAAGTCTATTACTTACACCTTGCTCATGTTAATCTATTATATCACTCTTTAAATCCATGATGTACCTTTTCCCCCCTTTCCTCACCATTCTTTACACTCACCTTTGTGGACTCGTGATTATACGAAAAAATTAGCTAAATAATTGTACATCACCCCGTTTTTCCGTTTTCATAATTGACGCATCCGAGCGGAGAAAAGAAAATGAATATAAAAAAGGGACTCGGTCCTCTCGACCTTGAAAGTACTGTGTTTTGTTTGGAAGGTTTGACCGTCTCGACGAAATGTTATTCTTCGGATTTGGCAAACGTGTTGCTCTTTAAGTGCCTCTAAGGTATCTTAGTCAAATTGCAAATCTGATTCTGAGATGACACCTCGGGAGTGATTTAGGAGAATATGAAGTTACCGTTTCACCTCATTTTCCCCTATCTTTTTTTAAAATTTATGATAGATTGGATTTTTTTAGATGTAATTTTTCCACTAATATATCACCGTTGTTACATTTCTTTAAAGTTTTGACTCCCTAACCATACCAAGAATCGCCTTGTGGATGAGGATTACCGAGATATTCTTCAGAGTTCATTCTACTTTTCTTATAAAGAATCTGTTACTGTCATCAATTTCATTAATTTGGTACTCAACTGAAGGAGAAAGGTTATCATTTTTATTTTCCATGTTTAATTAATTTGAATTCAGGCCTAACCGTACCGCCCACCACGGAGCCCAACGAGGGGATGTAGACATCTACACCAGTGCTAGCCAAGCCTATTCGTTCTCATTACAACTCTACTATATCTGCCTTGAAAGGAGCTAGTCGTTGCAACGATCACTTGAACCCTAGAAGATGACCGAAGTCAATCCACCTGCCGATTGATACATTGGGAACACAATGCACCTCCCGTTTACCTGAAGCAGAGGCGGAAGCAGTGTATTGGGTCAGTATATCGCCCCTCAACTGCCAGGATTCTCCTTTCCAGGCACACGGGTATCCACGCATGGCAAACACGTGGGTGATATAATCCCCAAGAGGAGCTGAAGGCAACAGTGACAAAAAGCTTCTCAAGGGGAGCCCTCACCTCCGAAGAGGCAACCACAATGAGGGAGGAAGGAAAAACAAAAAGCACAAGGGAGGGGAAGATGAAAGGGAGAACAGATCATTCAGGTACCCGGGATTGTGAAGCCCGTACAAACCCATAGAAGGTGTGCTCGAGGAGGAAGTGATCGCTATTGTGCAAGTCATTCCCTATTGCGAAAGTCAAAGGCAGAAGTGTAGGAGAACAAATAGCCGAATCTAGAGTGGAAAGTCCTCGTGGGTTCGTGAAAGTATGTTTTTCGTCGTTATTGAGCAGACAGCAGTTGATGTCGGATCACTATCTGCTGCCCTCGACGGTTCGTACTATCACTATCCCAGAGGGTGCTGTGATCATTAAGGTCACCGAGCAGAGCAAAGGGAACTGAAAGTTGTACCAGTCGAGAGTTCTTGATTGATGACATCATGCGGTGGCAGGTATATGCAGTAGACTGCAATTAGGGAATGAACGTGAACTTGTATAGCCACAGCCTGCAAAGACGTGCGTATTGTAACTACAGTACTGGGATAATCATGTGGGGAAGTAAGACACTCCACCAGATACTGTATTACTAGCATCATTGTCTTTCCTTATGCAACCATACCTGCGCATCTTGCATGTGTGGGAAGATTTCAAGAATGTTTCTTGAAGCGCTACACATGCAGGATGTTAAGATACAATCGTTTTGATGACATCTGGTTTAGATCTAAAACCACGAAAGTTCCAAGATATCAGAGTTATTATTGGCTAGAGGGAGCAGCAGCTTGTAGCTGCCCTGGGGATCCGGTACATTCGTTATATCATGGTCATCCTCGAGTTCAAACTCATCAAGAGTCTAAGAATTTAGGTTCTTATGAGGACTATTTGAATCTTTTCGGCTTGAATTCCAACTGTGCTCCGATGTTTGCTTTTAGACGTGGAATCAGGGCGTGAAGGCGGTTTTGGAATTTGGGAATTTACTCTCGTTTTCCAGAGGATCGACGAGCTTTTGGAGAAGTATTAGTGGTATTTTTTGTGACTTTATTGCTGGATTTGATGGTCGGTTGGTTGAGGCTGTGATTTTGGAGGAATGGAAAAAAATTGGAAGCGGGAGGGTTCGGTTCCAAAAGGCGGATCTGTTTGAGCAGATATGCTCCGCAGTTTTAGCTGCTGCAGCCGAGTACGAAACATCAATTTCAATGGTTCGGGCTTCGACCACTCTACGGGCTTCTAGGTAAGTTTTGAGATACCTTGACAATTTGGATCTTTCTAAAGTCCATTGAGGACAAGATTTAGAATAATCGGGATGGTTCCCCTTCTGCCGCCAGGGTGCAGAAGTACAGCTTTCGCTGTCGTGGCCGATTTCAGTTGGAGCAAGTGTCGGATCCACGACAGGCTGTCTTACCATGGCCAAAATCGTTGGAATTTAAAGCACCTGATCGGATTAGGTACATAAGCACGTACAGGAAATCTCATGTAAGCTATTTTCATTCGAGGTGGGAGTGTCAAATGAGAATAATGTGCTTGGTGGGGAATGTTTTCGCTTCTCTACGGATAGTTATTCGACGTACTCCGCACACGCTCTGGTCATAAAGATTTTCTAATCTCTTCATCCGACGTACATAAGTAGGATTCTGAGATGACCCCTCGAGAGCTATTTAATGATCTGTGATGAAATCAAAACTGCAAAGGATCCAAAAGTATTACTTTTAACAAGGATTTCTGTTTGTTTGGCGTTGAAACTTTAACCAAAATATCACCTAAATGAAGTTTTTTTTAATTGATTTAACTTCCCCGAAAATAGATTCAATGGTTTTGTTAGTTAAAAAGGAGACGTTTTTAAATAGGTTATTTGCTATATTACCTTTAAGTTTCACGATAAAAATACGTGCGTCTTTAGACGACTACAATTTGTTGCTCCCCACGAGAGAAGAAATATTGTTTTCCATCATGAAAGAGAAAAGGATATTCAGTCACCGACAGCACCACCCACCACGGAGTCCTACAAGGGGATGCAGACACCTGCATCAGTGCTTGTAGGTGAATATACGCTCACGGCGCATCCGAGACAGCTTCTATCCTTAACGAGGTGTCCAGTAGGTGGCCGATTGTTTAGCCCTAGCCGACGACGAAGTCCAATCGACCAGCCGACTGATGTACACCTACCGTTTACCTGAAGATGGGCCGAAGCATACTGACCAATACTGTCAGTATGTCACCCCTCAACTGCCAGGATCCCATTTTCAAGACACGGGATTCCACGCACGGTAAACACATGGGTGATATGATCCCAAGAGGAGCTGAAAGCGGCAGAGTGGCGAAAAGCTTCTCAAGGGGAGCCCTCTCCTCCGAAGAGGCAACCACAATGAGGGAGGAAGAAAAAAGCAGAAGGGTAGGAGAAGAATGAAAAAAGGGGAAGATCACTCAGGAACCGGGGGTTGTGAAGCCCGTACAAACCTAAAGGTATGCCCTGAGGGCGCGCAAGACTCGGGAATCTGAGCGGAGTGGTGGTTGTTACGTCACCGAAGCAGGCTCGTATCTCTCAAATTCTGGCTCGTAACTCAAGGCAAAAAAAATCGACCAGTGACGTCTCGTATATCAGAAAACTCGTACGTTGGGGCACTCGTATCTCAAGGTACCACTGTATACAGATACAAACGACTGCTAGCTTTTTATTGGCGAGTTTATCTAGTTTGGGAAGAAAACTGAAGATAAAATTTGTAGTCTTCGAATTGTTAATAGATTGATTCATTTTTATAGCGCAAGGGGCAAGTCTGCCCAAGCAGCGCCACAAACTACTAGTAATTAAGTAAAGAAAATCGGAATAAATCCGTAAATTTGAAAAAGTTCTTGTAAATGGAAACGTTTAAATTCTCTCTGGGTCCCCAGTGGCAACTAATAATGTCCCGAATATGAACCATCTCAAGTACAGTTTCCCAAACAGTTACGAGGTGCCTAGGACAAAACAAATTCGCAAAAGTAATAAATTTAAGTTTTTAATGTCATTTTTAGCTCAACAAAATCCAGGACCCGATAATCACTCGGAAGACATCCAAGTATAGCTTTATGCAATTGGGCAGGTAATTAACGTCACACTGGAGCAACACAATGGGCTATTGGCGACGGTCCGTGATCCATCCCGAAGTGAAAGCTCCGAAGACAACACTACGTAGTTTTGAGTCACGTTATGCAATAGGTAGTTGCCCTTTAAAAGATTATAAACACTCAAAAAAAAAGCATACCGGAATTACCACTTGGAAAGTAAAATTAGATTTGTTTTAAACGTGTTCAGATAGGTTGTAAAAAGCAGATTATTATACAACCCAAGTCAAAAAATAACTTTCGCTTATCAACACATTAGTTTATGTTCAGTGAAATATGTCCACATTTAAAATTTTACTTTCCATTTCTTTGCAAAATTCGATTTTAAAATAAAGTTAAAAGCATTGCAAATCCCAAGAACGAGTAGATGCGACACCACCAGAGAAAGCTAGACAGCAAAATCTTAAACAAATTTTTTAAATATTGATCAAGACTAAATTAATCACCATGCCCATTGTCTAATTATAAAATTTCACAATTATTACGCTAGTCTTCTCAGATTCATCAAACGTCGAGGCTTGGGTTCAGTCGAGACCTGTGGCAGGGAATAGTCTGAGCAGGGATTAGTTTATGAACAGAACGGGAAGAAATTAACAGGAAACAGCGAGTCAAGAACTGTAGGATGAACAGCCGTGTTTCGGACTTAGCATAATTTAGAAAATACGAAAATTTTTAGCGCACTTGGGAAATTCGAGAAGATAATCTACTTTCTTTGCGATTTTTCAACTTGGATTTTAAATTTTACGGGTGGGAGTTTTGCAATGTTTCTTTTTTCAAAAAGAACGAACAGGTTTTTGTGAAAAGTGGGAATAGGCTGTTCCCTCTCTTTTTGAACATGTGAGGTTCTTTTCCCTATCCCTACGCGCAGTTTATTGGAGGTTTGAAAGATTCCAACATTCAGGAGAAAATTTTACAGCAAGCCGCTTCAACTTATGAAAAACTACAGAAATTGTATCAGCTATAGAAGCTTCAAAAATCGAAAATAAAGTGTACAAGAGTAATTCCAAATCTAGCAATGTCAAATTCGAAATTATGAAAATGCATGCAAAATTCAAAGGTATTCTAGATTAAGTACAAAATTATTTCCGAAACCTCGATTGATCATTCCAATAATCGAGGTCAAAAGTATATTAATTTTAAACTTGGAAGAGGGTTTATGTTTACATTGTGATAAAAGTAATAATGTAAACAGACTAAAACTTGTAGCATTTAAATTAAAATGTAACTACTGCCATAAAAACGGACATGGCAAAGAAGTTTGCATTTCGCAACTTTTAACACGCAAGCCGAAACTAGATTCGAACACCTGTAATATACAAATTCCTGTGCAATGAAGAGAACGATTAAACAATAAATCAAGTTTCGATGTTTACTTGAATTCTACTCAAAATGACGACAGAATATTTGTTTATATTAAATTATAGAATAAAAGCTTTCCTTATGAATGCGATTCCGGAAGTCGTGTCAGTATCATGGATAGACGATTTCAAGTCTAAAAATAAACACGCCGATTTTGAACAAAAATGTACAGCTTCGAAGCTATTCTGACGAAATTTTTAAACCCGCAGGAACAGTGAAATTAAATGCATCTTATAAAAATTGCTCTAGTTTAGAATTGTATGCTTTTCTAGGAAGAAATTGGATTATCTTAAAATTAATATTAACGAAATTAACCAAACTTATGATGTTGAACAAATTCCTTCCAAGTATAAATAAGTCAATTACGAAAACTCTTAAAGAATATCCTGTTTTCGAACCGAAAGTAAGTCAAAAACGGGATTACACATATTCACTTAAATTACGCGAATATGCAAGACCAGTACTATTTTTAAAACCACGTCCAGTACTATGCGTTAAAAATGGATTTGTAATCTGCAAATCCGAATAGAACCATCAGATTTTGGAACTACAATAAGCAGCGTACCCCATTCTGAATGATTTACTTTTCTGATACCGTCGTTTTCAAATTTATTTATTTCCAAGGTCAAAGTAAATAAACTGCTCGACTCCAGACATCCGATTCCGCGAAACGAAGATATATTTAACAAATGGCGTCAAGGTTCATATTATTGCAACACAAGATATTTTTAAGGCTTATTTACATTTGTCTGATGAAGAAACCTCTCGGATTCAAACAATTTCAACTCATTATGGTGCCTATTCAGCTAAACTCTTGTTTTTGGTATTAAAACTGCACCAAACGATTTTCACTAATTTATTGGTCAATATGTCCAAGATTTAGATGGCGTGTTGCATATTTCGATATTTATCAAGGTAGAACATACGAAGAATGCATGTCTCGTTTAATTAAAGTATTAAATAAGTTAAGAGCACACAATCTACATGTAAATGTGCATAAATGTAAATTTTTCGAAAGTTCAATATTTAGGTCACATAATTAGTTGTGATGGACTAAAAAAATTCACCAGATAAAATAAAGGCAGTTCTCGATGCACCACGACCAAAGAGCGTAGATGAACTTAGAAATGCTCTAGGGATGGTTAGGTATTATTTGAAACGCATCAAAAATGCTTCTAATCTATCCTTTGAACAAGTTACTCAGGAAAGATATAGTTTGAAAATATATAGAAAGCGATTCGAAGTCTCAATAGGTTTAAGGATTATGTCAAGTACTCAAGTGTTTGGTTTTTGTTCGATTTACGTTTCGAGTTCAACGATCTTTTGGTTTTAGTTTTAGAGCTTGGGCCAATCTTCCCTTCCTCCTCGACTTTCAGAACAATAAGTTTCATACCTTTAATGCTAGAGATCACATTCGAGCATTCGTCCATCTTTCCTTGTATGACATTAAAAGGGGTCTTTTCGGTTTGATCTATCGCCAGGTTTTGGAGTAACAGAAAAGCGTCCTGGGGCTGTTCCTCAAGAGTTGTGAATAGCTCATCCCTCTTAAAGATGAGTTTTTCAAAAGGGGCCTTTCAATGCAGTCACCTTTTTCTTGATCAGTCAGTTCTGTATGAGACTGACGGAAACCAGCTTTTGTCAATTTCTGCCGGAATTCGATGCCATTCTTCAAAGCGAGGAGCATCTACAAACACATCCTGCTTCTTCTGAAGATTGAACTCGGATTGTGATCGATTTGAGTGGGAAAGAACGGAACGGACATTATCAATTGCGTAGTACCTGGTAGATAACTGCTCACCTCCATATAAGAATCAATAAACAAATTGAATAAAAGTAAAGAATTATTCAATTTGTTTATTATGAAGGAGAAAGTTAGAGTGCCACTAATCACTGAAAAAAAGATAATAGGGTAATTGATAGGAGTACAGAGCAGGTACTAAAGGAGAAAAGGAGGGAGGCTGAAAGCTTCGCCGCTGCTTAAGTACTATGATTCCATCGTGGTGACCATACAGCACTGAAGTTGGCGAGCACTGCTCATCAATCTGTTCCACCGTGCGGCACGCAAGGCAGCATTCCGAGTTCTAAGGGCCACTGGCAGGTGGATCGCCATATACACATAAGCGGATGGGAGGTATTTCAATTAACGTCACACTGGAGCAACACAACGGGCTATTGGTGACGGTCCGGGATCAATCCCAAAGGGAAAGATCCGAGGACAACACCCATAAGCGGATGGTATTTGGTATTTTGGTATTTTCAATTAACGTCACACTGGAGCAACACAATGGGCTATTTATAAGCGGATGGACAGAGGTAGGTATGTTGGTAGGTATTTTAATTAACGTCGCACTATAACAACACAACGGGCTATTAACGACGGTCCGGGATCAAACCCGAAGGGAAAGATCCGAGGACAACACCACGTAATTTTGAACCACGGTCAGATGACGAGGCAACACCTGAACTGGCACCTCACTCTCCAAACTTCCACATCACGCCAACGTGAGGACATTTCAGGCCATGATACATTTAACGTGCACCAGCCCCCTTTGTATACGACGGTCTTTGGTTGCATTCGAACTCGCAACCTTCAGGTTGCTAATCCGTCACTCTTCCAACCGGGTTACCGCGGCGCTAACCCGATTGGAAGGGAACAGTTTAGTTTTGAAATTTGACAAGTGGGTTCACATATTTCAAGTATACCAGTATAAAAAATTTTGAGTGCTATTTTTTATTTCAAGGCGTCTCATAGGGCCGCGGTGGCCCGGTTGGAAGAGTAACGGACTAGAAACCGAAGGGTTGCGAGTTCGAATCCAGCCAAACACCGTCGTGTACAAAGGGGCTGGTGCATGTTAAATCTGTCGTGGCCTAAAATGTCCTCACGTTGGCGTGGTGTGGAAGTTTGGAGAGTGGGGTGCCAGCTCAGGTGTTGCCTCGTCATCTGACCGTGGTTCAAAATTACGTGGTGTTGTCCTCGGATCTTTCCCTTTGGAATCGATCCCGGACCGTCACCAATAGCCCGTTGTGTTGCTCCAGTGTGACGTTAATTGAAAATACCAATACCAAGGCGTCTCATACAAATTGTGGGGCCGCGGTGGCCCGGTTGGAAGAGTAACGGACTAGCAACCGAAGGGTTGCGAGTTCGAATCCAGCCAAACACCGTCGTGTACAAAGGGGGCTGGTGCACGTTAAATCTGTCGTGGCCTCAAATGTCCTCACGTTGGCGTGGTGTGGAAGTTTGGAGAGTGGGGTGCCAGCTCAGGTGTTGCTTCGTCATCTGACCGTGGTTCAAAATTACGTGGTGTTGTCCTCGGATCTTTCCCTTTGGGATTGATCCCGGACCGTCACCAATAGCCCGTTGTGTTGCTCCAGTGTGACGTTAATTGAAATAACAATAACAATAACAATAACATACAAATTGTTTAAAAAAATCTTTTAAAAAGCTCCCTTGGAGCAAAAATATAGATATTACTATCTTTTGTTTCTAAAAATCAATGTTATATCTACTTTTTTCAGATAGGTAGGTAGGTATTTTAATTAACGTCACACTGGAGCAACACAACGGGCTATTGACGGTGGTCCATGATCAAACCCGAAGGGAAAGATCCTAGTACAACGCCACATGATTTTGAACCACGGTCAGATGAGGAGGCCAACACCCGAATTCTCACCCCACTCTCCAAACTTCCACACCACGCCAACGTGTGGACATTTGAGGAAACGACAGATTTAGCGTGCACCATCCCCACGTACAATACGGTCATTGGCAGGACGGCTCTCTAGGGAGCCGTGGCCTAATGGGGAGTTGTGCGTGTTTGATTGCTCTCTGATAGCCGACTGTGTTCCACAACATCTTAGATAAGTTCCATGATATAATATTCTTTGCCGTTGAGAATTTTTTTCGAATTAGGCCCTGTTCACATGAGGCATTTTCTAACGCGCTTTGGATGTCAACACAAAGGCTCCGTTCACATGAGGCGTTTTCCAACGCGCGTTTTACGTCTAAACAGAACGCGGATAGCCAAAGTACATAGAGTTCTACTGGAGTGTTCACATGCAGAAATCGCGAGAATCCAAGCGCTAGACAGCTTCGGCGCTTCAACAATCTCCGGTCGTTCTCGCGATTAGGCCCCGTTCACATGGACTTTTTCCAACGTGCGTTTGATAAGAATTTTCGAGCGCTATCATGTGAACACCTCTTGGGCGTTTTTCAAGGTCAGCTTCCGTTATGCATTAAATTGTTTTTATTCCCTTAATCCAAGTTTCTATCTTTTGAATGGTTAAAGATAGTCAAAATTTCAACGGATTTCAAATCAGCGTAAAATTTTACGTAAGATCGATACCAAAAACATGATTTCCTTTGAATCAATTGTCGCAATTAATATTTTTTAAGATATTCCTTTTATATTAAGCGTAAGCATTGCCTTGTTTTTAAAGGGAATGTCACTTTAATAAGATATTTTGTTGCCTCTTATCAACTGTTTTAATTTTACAGCCATTAAAAACAGGATGAAAATCTTTCTTCCCAACCTAAAATTGATTCCCGTATTCACAAGAGCCTGGATTTGGTTAACTTAGAAATGTATAAAAATGATCAATAAAATGCCTAAAATAATCTAAAAAATATTCAAAATGACGTAAAAATGTGATATTTCGATTTGTAAAATATCCGTTCCCTAATTGCCTGTGAATAAAGTGTTATTAAAACTGGTGTAAAATTTTCCGCAGATTTCAAATCCGTTGAAATTTTCACTCTATCTTTAACGATCGCGAAGATACGCATCGTTAATGCTTCGTGAAACGTATGCTTCTCCAAAAGTCTTCTAAAGCCCCGTTCACATGAGGCGTTTTCCAACGCTCGTTTTACGTCTAAACAAAACGCGGATAGCCAAAGTACATAGAGTTCTACTGGAGTGTTCACATGCAGAAATCGCGAGAATCCAAGCGCTAGACAGCTTCGGCGCTTCAACAATCTCGGGTCGTTCTCGCGATTTGAAGGCGTTTGAAGAAGCATAGATTTCTACTGCTGCGTTCACATGACACGCGTTTTGACGGGCGTTAGGGCTTTTTTATTCCTCTAGTTCAAGTTTCTATCTTCGCGATCGTTAAAGATAGAGTGAAAATTTCAACGGTTTTGAAATCTGCGGAAAATTTTACACCAGATCGATACCTTAAATTTGATTTTCTTTAAATAAATAATTTTTCAACTGTAATTTTACTATTTTCGCGACACGGATTTGACGAATATATTCATTACGAACACAAAGGGAAGTATTCATCTCGTTTTTATAGAAAAGATATAACTTGATTGGAGTATTTTGTCTTAATCCACTGCTTTATACTTATGGCCATTAAAAATAGGATGAGAAAATTTAATAGCATTCGATTTATTGAAGAAATTTACCCTGCTTTCACACAAAACTTGCAAAAATGTGATAGTTTATAACTAAAGAGGATAGTGGGTAATTTTATTTCTGAGAATAACGTATACCGACAACTGTCCGTTCTAGTTTTCATGTGCGGCAAACGTCTTTTAAAATAAAGCTTAAATTAAATATTCAATTTAAAAGCTAAACTTTAGTTATTTTTTATTTGTCCTGAACGGGTGAAATGCGTAGATAAGTTTCAATTTTCATTCATTTTTCACATCCTCGTGTTACATTGAACTCGATATCACTTTTGAAAATGAACTTAATTTACTGTGAGCTATTTTTCATAGAATTTATATTTTAATCTTGCAGTTAGTGTTATTACAACTTTAATTAAAATTTTTATATTATATATACGTGTAGACGTAAATTCTATTAGCAATCTCCTGGTTTTCGATATATACTGTTTTTTGGTTTTTCTTTGAGATTTTTTTAGTTTTAACGTAATTTTCTCGTTTCATCGAGGGGTTTAATCAAATTTTAGTTGAAATATTTTCCAGTCATTATTCCATTCGTGGTTCCATTTGTGCTACAAAACCCCTGAAAGAGGGTAGGTTGGAGGGTTAGTATTCGTTTCGGATAGTCGGAACTCAGGAAAATCGTGTTTAAAAATTAAAAAACTAATTATTGTTATATATATGTTATTTGTGCTGATTCATTAAAATGTTTAGAGATAGATTTTAAAGAAGTATAGAGATTTATTTGAAGGAAAATTAAATAAAAATTAGCTATAGATCGTAGGAAACACGATAAAACCTGCAAAAATAGCATAAAAAAGAAAGGTTATCACCAGTGCCGGATTTTGTTTGCGTGTCATCTTTTGATAGTACTTCGTAGGCAATGCCATATAAACAGAGATTCCGTTTCCAATTTCCTGGTTCTAGAAATAACGTTTTTTGGGGATATATTTTTACTTTACACTGTCAATTTTAAAATTTTAAGGAAATCGTTTGGTCATTTTCCAGTTAGTTTCGTTTTTAATCAGTTTTACAGAAATATTCCAATTTTTCTTACGCAGTTTCGCTTTTACGATAAAACGCATTACAAATGACTCATCTGCTAGCTTCTTGAGCCCAAAAAATTCGTGATCACCCCTTAACACAAAACAAATCCTACTATTTTTATTGGTGGGTGAATCATCGACACTGGAGAGTGAAGGTTATAGGGTTTCTTCCTCTAGTCTTGACAGTAAAAAACGAATACTTTAAGATTTTAGAGTTAATGAAAATCTTTAATAATGCCACAATTTGAACTACATAAAGCACTGCTTCTCTGTGATCCGCTGGCTCTTACCGGTTCCTAGGTCCAAAATATCCCGTCATTCGAAAAATTTTGAAAAACGTACGAAAAGCTAACGTTCAAAAATTTACAACCGAGGTTGATGGCATTGGCATTGCACCGAAACGCATCGTATACTATACGTTACAAAAGATTTTCCTGTTTAGTTTGTCACTTCTGGTCAGCAAGTCGATTATATTGAATTTATTTATGTACAAAGATTTAAGTTCAAAAACACTTTATTCACAGGCAAATAGGGAACGGATGTTTTACAAATCGAAAGAATATCAAATTTTTATGTCGTTTTGAATATCTTTTAGATAATTTTAGACATTTTATTGCTCATTACACATTTCTAAGTTAACCAAATCCAGGCTCTTGTGAATACGGGAATCAATTTTAGGTTGGGAAGAAAGATTTTCATCCTGTTTTTAATGGCTGTAAAATTAAAACAGTTGATAAGGGGCAACAAAATATCTTATTAAAGTGACATTCCCTTTAAAAACAAGGCAATACTTCCACTTAAGCTTAGTATAACAGGATATCTGAAAAAAGATTAATTGCGACTATTGACAAAAAAATAAGTTTTTCAAAGAAAATCATGTTTTTGGTATCGATCTGTCGTAAAATTTTACGCTGATTTGAAATCCGTTGAAATCTCAATTCTATCTTTAACCATTCAAAAGATAGAAACTTGGATTAGGGGAATAAAAAACACAATTTAATGCATAACGGAATTGACCTTGAAAAGCGCCGAAGAGGTGTTCACATGATAGCGCTCGAAAATTCTTATCTAATGCGCGTTCGAAAAAGTCCATGTGAACGGGGCCTTAGGCCCCGTTCACATGGACTTTTTCGCCTTGTTTTTATTATTGCCTCGTTTTTAAAGAGAATGTCACTCTAATAAGATATTTTGTTGCCCCTTATCAAGAGCTTTTAATTTTACAGCCATAGGATGAAAATCTTTCTTTTCCAACCCAAAATTGATTTCTCTATTCACAAGAGCCTAGATTTGGTTAACTTAGAAATGTATAAAATTGACCAATAAAATGCCTAAAATAATCTAAAAAATATTCAAAATGACGCAAAAATTTGATATTTCGATTTGTAAAACATCCGTTCAATAATTGCCTGTGAATAAAGTGTTTTTGAGCTTCAATCTTTATACATAAATAAATGCAATATAATTGACTTGCTGACCAGAAGTGACAACCTAAACAGGTAAATCTTTCGTAACGTATAGTATACGATGCGAATGCCATCAACCTCGCTTGTAAATTTTTGAACGTTAGCTTTTCGTACGTTTTTCAAAATTTTTCGAATGACGGGATATTTTGGACCTAGGAACCTGTAAGAGCCAGCGGATATCAGAGAAACAGTGCTTTATATAGTTCAAATTGTGACATTATTAAACATTTTCATTAACTCTAAAATCCTAAAGTATTCGTTTTTTACTTCAAGACTAGAGGGAAAACTCTAGAACAGTGGTTCTTAACCTTGTTAAAGGTAGTGAACCCCACCAGTTTCATATGCGCGTTCACCGAACACTTCTTAATTGCAAAAAAAATATGATTTTTTCAAATTTAAAACATAGGCATATATTTATACATAGGTGCACAACATGAACGAAACCATTAATGAAAAAAAACCATTAAGAACAAAGAACAAAACCATTAAAACATGATTTTCATACAAAAACAAAAACACAATAATGAATATTTACTGCAAATCAGTGTGACTTCTGCTCTTGCCTTTCAGAGACCAGTTCAGAAATACGCGGCTTTACCTTGGCAAGTGCCACTCTCATGTCATTTTCGCAACAAAGTCTGTTCCTTTTCTTCGTTTTTATGTCCAGCATCCTCGAAAAGGATTGCTCGCAAAGATATGTTGTAACAAACGGTACGAAAATCTCCAGAGCTTTCTTAGCAATAACAGGGTACGTTACCATTTGTTGACACCAAAACGTTGAGAGCGTTGTTGTTCTGAAGAGTTGCTGTTGAACCTGGCTCTGCTGAATTTCAATGATTTCATCGAAGTATTCATCATTGACATCTGTTGTCTCAACACTAAACGTGAACGGCTGTCTCGCCCATGCTGGATATGACTCTCTTGTAGGGAAGTATCCGTCGAGAGACTTTGCAAGCTCATCTAAGTGCGTGGCAATTGCTTGCTTCAGTTCCTCGGGTACAGACATGTCTCCGATTCCAGATGCATCTTCGATCTTACTTACACAGTCGTCTAGCAGGGGAAAGTTTGCGAAGTTATCGTTCTCTGTTCGTCGTTTCCATAACGGTAGCTTTTTGTGAAAAGCCTTCAGAGTTTCTTCAGCTTCGATGATGTTGACTCCACCGCCCTGCATCTGTTTATTGAGATGATTGAGGGCTGCGAAGATATCAGCCATGTACGCTAAAATGAGAATGAACTCAGAATTTTTGAAGCAATCTGCATGACAATGTTGGTTCTCTTGCAAAAACAGGCCTAATTCCACACGCACGGCAAAAACACGATTCAGCACCTGTCCCCGGGATAACCACCGAACGTTAGAATGGTACAGAAGTACCTCGAATTCAGATCCCATTTCTTTACACAGCTCCCTGAAGATGCGGTGCCTCAGAGCACTATTTAGCACATAGTTCACGCATTCCACTACAATTTTTAGCACTTCTGCCAGTCATGGAGGCAAGGTTTTTGTTGCCAACGCATGCCTGTGCAGAATACAATGCGTAACAATGATGTATGGTGCATCGGCTTTCACTAGTGCACCAAAACCAGACTTTCTTCCCAGCATGGCTGGAGCTCCGTCCGAACAAACTGCAGAAACCATATCCCACGAAAGATTGTTGTCTTTGAAGAAGTCATCCACAAGTTTCTTCACATCTGCTGCCTTAGTTGTTGTTGTAAGAGGCTTACAAAATAAAAAATCTTCCTTTATCACGTCGTCTTTCACATAGCGCACGAATACTGCAAGCTGGCTTAGATTGGAAACGTCTGTGGTCTCGTCGAGTTGAAGGCTAAATTTTGCCGGGCTCATGTCCTCTATTCTGTCGCTGATGGTGTCATTTGAAAGAGGAATTTGGGATACCTTAACTTCAGCCCCTTTTCCCAGCATGATATTCGCCATCTTCAACACAGCTGGTTTTATGAGTGTTTCACCAATGGTGTGTGGTTTGCCCTGCTTTGCGATCAGGTAGGCAACTTCGTACGATGCTGTGAGGCATTCCAAAATCAAAATTGGCTGAAATCGAATTGGCTTCCACGCCAGAAAGGTTTTCGAGCCAAGACGGCGAAATCTATAGCAACCTCCGAAAATCTAGAGTAACCCAGTGCTGCATTTTCGCTCCCAAAAGTAACTTTCTAAAGTGACCATGCTGAATTTATTGAAACAGCTTACAGCGGCGAAATAAGGAAGCTAAAAAAAAATAACTCGAAAACTAAAGGAGATCAGCCGAAAAGTTCAATTAGAAAAATGTGCGCAATACCATAATAAAAGCACAGGAAAAGTTTCTAGGAGTTATCTGTAAATTAGCGGGGGGGGGGGGTATTTCAATTAACGTCACACTGGAGCAACACAATGGGCTATTGGTGACGGTCCGGGATCAATCCCGAAGGGAAAGATCCGAGGACAACACCACATAATTTTGAACCACGGTCAGATGACGAGGCAGCACCTGAGCTGGCACCCCACTCTCCAAACTTCCACACCACGCCAACGTGAGGACATTTGAGGCCACGACAGATTTAACGTGCACCTGTAGCGGCATTTCCCAAAAGTGAAAATATCTTTATTTGTTGATTGATTGTTGTGTTGTTGGACTGCCAGCTATTTAGTTTTTATCGTTTGGCAACAACCTATTAGTTTTTATCGTTTGGCAACAACCTTTTTGTTTGAGTTTTGAGTTGTGATTCTGAAGAATACGTTTTTTTTAACGCGGTGTAAGAAAATGAAAAATAAAAGAATCTTTTAACGGAGTCAGATCATAATTATTTTAAAAGAAAACAGTCATCGGTATATTTATACACGCAACGAAAAGTAATAACAACACACCAGCCCCCTTTGTACACGACGGTGCTTGGCTGGATTCGAACTCGCAACCCTTCGGTTGCTAGTCCGTTGCTCTTCCAACCGGACCACCGCGGCCCTGGTAAATTAGCGGAGATATTCGCAATTGAAATTTGAAAAAGGGGTCGTCCAGAAATTCAAAAACGTGTTCTCCGGTGTTATACAGTTTTTCTGTGTTAAGCACCGACGAATTTAAATTCAAAGCTAAACAACAGTGCGAATACTTACTCGATACTTAAAAGTACTCGAATACCAAGTATTCGATTCTCAAAAATACTCGATTCGGCCCATCACTAATTTTTTTTCAAACCCACTAACGAAACCAATGCGCATGTGCGAAGCTTTGAGGATTCTTGTGCTGTCCAATGTCCATCCGCTTGTCTGACTTTCACTGTGTGTCAATTACTTGTTATTGTATGTCCTGTGTCATTTGTTGGATATTCTTTGGAAGAATGGAGACTAAAGCCTGATTCAGCAGCTATAAGTCTCAAGGAAATCAACCAACCAACCCAAACCAAAACGCTTGTCTGTCATACACATGGCAGCATTCCGAGTTCTACGGGACACCGGCAGGAGGATCGTCACAAATGAAACGGCCCATGATTTTGTAAACAAATTAAGGGCAGAAAAGCAATTTCGTCCATTGATAAAAGGAGGTAAGAGTGATTTCCTCACTATCTTGAATAGCCGGTTGTGTTGCTCCAGAGGCGATGCTAAATCAACTACCTAACCTTCTCACTATCATATATATTTCTTATCAGTAAAACTTTACGAAAAATAATATTTCTCATACGTTGGGAAAGGAAACTTAAATTTTGTCTATGCTTCTTATGGAATCTGATATTTGAAGACATTGCAAAAATGGGAACAGCGGAAGTATAGGACATTTTTTGGCGCAGTTTTATATGGCGTTTTTTTGGATTTATGCGGTTTCTAGCAACCCCCTCACTTCCCAAATGTTCCACTTGCTTTCATTCTGGCTACCCTACTATGTTTGAAAAATCGTGCAATAAACAGACTTTTTCAAAATTATGGTTTAATACGATTTTTTTTAAATTTCTGCCGATATTTGTGCGACTGTTTAGAATTTTGCAATTTAAATATTTCATTTATTTGATCAAGATTTATATTTAGTCAAGATTTGCATATTTAATCAAGGGTTAAGATCTTGATTTCTATTATGTTTATTTTATATGTTACGTTTAAGTGTTTTATAAATGACGGCACAACACACACGCATGACTAAAAATGGAAAAAATTAAGGGAAATCAAAATGGCACAAAAACAGTTCAACCTGGTTCCTTGGCACGTCTTAAGTGTCCGGTCATTTAATGGAACTCTTATTCCGCGGGCTATGACAAAAAACACGCCAAATGTCCTATACTACCGCTGTTCCCAAAAATGTTAAGTACTCTAAACATTGCAAAACAGAAATAAAAATAAAAATTGTCTAATCCCGAAGATATGCTTAAGCATTTTCCTAGAATAAACATTTAAAGCTTTCCTGTGTTGGTTTCATAAAAGTTATTTAGGGTTGTATTTTAATTAACAGCACAATTTTTGTCAAATAAAACAAAAAGTATCTAGATTTTCTCACACCACTTTCAGTTTGAGGTGGAGTGATGTAACATTAGATAATAGAGCAGAGATAAACGTTCATTGTATCGTAACATACGCTCAAATGTAAAAACTATCATTTTAGGTTTACATTTTCAATTTATATAAGGTGACCAATTTTTTTACAATGAAAAGGGGGACGAAAAAATTTAAGAAAAAGTACAAAGTAAATAAATGAAACATTTTATTAATTCAAACAAAAATACACTAATTATGCTTACATCCCTTATAATTATTTACTTAAATGAGTATTTTTCCATTGAATGAATATTTTTTGTCAATATATCATTTTCTAACAGTAACAATATATTGGAAATTTCGGAGCAAGAAATATCCTTCATATTGAATTTTACGGTAAGTGCTGCAGCTAGAGTATCAACATTCAATCTTGATTTCTCACTTGTCCAAAAATCATTACCAATTGAAAAAACTCTTTCAACTGCTGCATTAGTTCACACGTGAGACACGTGAAGTTCTCCTATGCCCTGCGCTTGCATTTCATAATCGCATCTTTCCGAACTGTACCGTCGCATGACGCGTAACAGTTCGGCACGGCATCTCTGAGTGCAGAGATTAACAGATTAGTTTTAAAATATCGAAAAGGAGGACAGGTAGGAGGACACTTTTCGAGGAAGGACAGAACCTACAAAAGAAGGACTGTCCTCCCTAAAGGAGGACGATTGGTCACCTTAATTTATACCCACTTCATTAACCTTCCGATAGCACTTCCCCCAAAGTTACATTTAAGATGGTACATATCTCATATAAACATCTATTTTTAACTCGTATGTTTTAAAACATACTAATATTTTTAAAATGTGCCTCAGATATTTCACTTTTTTAATATTTACATTTTAAGAAAAGCCATCCGTATCTCATGCATATTCAGAGCTGTGGTAGCCCGGTTGGAAAAGTAATGGACTAAACAACCGGAGACCGTCGTGTACAAAGGGGACTGATGCACATTAAAACTGTCGTGGCCTCAAATGTCCTCACATTGGCGTGATGTGGAAGTTTGGAGAGTGGGGTGCAAGCTCAAATCTGACCTCTTCATCTGACCGTGGTTCAAAATTAACATGATGTTGTTCTTAGATCTTTCCCTTTGTGTGGAGGATGATCCCAGACTGTCGGCAATATACCTTTGTGTTGCTCCAGTGCGATATTAATTAAATACCTACCTCATGCATATGCATGCCTAACGGAAAGTTAAAAAAGCCTGAAATGTATAAATTCTTGCATTAGTTAATTGCACCTGATGCCAATATTTTTAATGTGCATTTTGTAATCAAGATAGATTTAGTGATACACACAATTACAATTGCTTTAAAATTTATCATTCATATCACCATTTTCTCCTTCGAGTTGTAGGCGTCTCAGGTTTGATTCCTGTCAGGTGCATTCCTCCCTGGGTGTATTTCTCTCTTTCGGTAAAGCTTTCATCGTGTGTCTGTCTATTACTTGATATTGTATGTTGTGTCTGGCACAGCATGGCCAAATATGGCCCTTGTGCCATGAAACCCCAAAACCAACCATCACCATTTTGTTTAATTTTAGGAAAAATTCTGCCTTGTGAAGAGAAAAAGGACAGCAAGGGTTTTAGGATCTTGTCAAACCAAGTACCAAAGCTGTCATATTTCACTAGAGATGAAATCTTGACAGTTTTAAGGAACAATGTTTTATACTCAGACGGTACTATTTGTGTTTTGGTGAATATTTTGTCAGTTTCCGTGATACTTTTACTTAAAATTCATTTTGATGTATATTTCCACTGTAATGAAATTAGTCATAAGTATTTTCTTTTTTTTGTGCTACAGATGATATTGTGGTCCTCAATAAGCCTTACAACTTAGTGATCCATGGTAAGAAGCCAGAAATTTTTAGATTTATCGTATATACTTTGTTTGTTTTCTATATTTTATTTTTATTCATAGATCAATATGAATTGATTAAAAATGTTTTCTTAAAACTGGAATATTAATTTAAGCAAAATTACTGAAGTTTGCGCACACACAATCTAAAATTGAAGCAGCAAATAAAAGGTCTAATAGAAAACCTAAAATTGAACTATATTTAGCATTGATACAAATCAAGGACATAAGATAGGAAGAACTTGGAAGTCACCCAAACAAGAGTCAACTAAAAACTTATTGCAACTATTGACTGTCTCCCATGAGAAACCAAATTTCTCTTACAAACTGTGAGAAGTATGAAAGATTCTTACCAGAGTTTACCAAACCCAGTTCTTTTGTTATAAGAAAAAAGGTGCCAGAACTCGTATCTTGTTAATCTTATATTTAAAAAATTATATATTCAGTTCTTAACATAAATTTAATGTATTGTATTTAAGGCAAATAATCATAGTAAATTCCAAAATTTTGTCTAATTCTCGTCCGACAAATCTTCTCAACTCCTTTCCTCACTGTTAGTATCTATGGCCGAATGTCATCCTCTGAGTAACCACAGATCAACGTACTTTGAAGGATCGAAAAGTCTCAGAGGTAGTCCGACAAGTTCAATGAGCAAAAGTACCGAAATTGTCTTAGTCTTCAACAGAGCTCTTGTTGGGGTGGCAATTAGATTCATCTGCAAAACCCACGTTCACATTCACTTGAAAAAATGGGAATGGTATTCAGAGTCTCAAATGCAACAGTTTGTCTGGTTATGTCTTTTCGAGAATGTATTTATGGAATCTGAATCATTTCTCTTCATTTAGTTGCAGTCTGATCTGATTAACAAGTTTTTAATTTCCACTTCTTCAAATGTCAATTGAGTATTAACATCTTCAGGCCAATGTTTTTGATCAATTACACGAGACCAATACGCTAACTCATCGTCTTTGCTATTAAGCAATCTTTTTTCAATTGACTCTTTCAATTTTGTATAAAGTGTACTTGGATCGATGGGAGGATCCTTTCTTAAATCATTTTTGTAAAGTAAAACTCCACGAAAGTGAAGATCAAGCTCATTTATAATAGGGAGATCATTTCAAGTAATATCAAGATCATTTATACAGCAGCAACAGCTCATTTATAATAGGGGCCCAAAGTTCTGTCTTTCTTCAAAAAACTTGTACCAGTATTTTTATTTTCTTATTTGCCTTGTACAGGCTCGTGTTGTGGTCCTGTAGGTGGAAACTTAATTCTTGGAGAGCGTCACATGAATCCTAGGTCCAATAAAAATTCAGTAGATGTGATTTTTCTTTTCAAGCCATCATAAGTGCATTTATTATTTTTATTTCTTGTAGGATCATGCATTGCTTCAAAATGATACACAAAGGATTTAAAATTATTCCACACAGCCAAAACTATGCATATTAGATGGCACCCATCGGGTACTTAAAATTTTTCCAATTTTCAGCAGCTTAGCCCCCAATAATTCTGCACATAAATATAACTCAACTATTCTTTGCCGAAGCATGAAGTAAAGTTTATCATGAAGTAAAGTTTGTAAAGGTATATGAAGTAAAGTTTATCAATAAATGATTTGAATCTATTTATTCCTGAAGTTTCCTTCACAGCATCACTTACTGATAATTCTAGTCTGATTAGCACAATGCTAAACTATAATAGAAGGAAAACGTTCTGACTGCAATTTTTTCACTCCACTTTTACACCCTAACATCACTGCAGCAAAGTCGCATGCCAGAGAAACCAACTATTATTTAAAATAATCTACTGTCATCCCATAAGAGTGAAGACATTGGAGTATGGAATCAAATACTCCTGCAATTACTTTTTCAATTTCTACCAAGTCCAAACACGAATTTATCAATGAATTCAATCCAACATCTTCAATACTGCATCGAACATATACTATGAGGTTGTTTTTTCGCTTATTGTGGTTGATTTTCATCATTTATCAATGAAATTTTATTATTGGATTGAACAATTTCTTTAACCATAGTTTTCTTCATTTCTTCACTTATATAATTAACAATGTTAATACATGCATTTGTAGAATGGAGAATGACCCATTTCAACTCTGTTCAGTTCTTGCAGATCAATTTCAGTTTCAAAATGATGGAATGGTTGATTGTCTTTTGCTACTTTATATGCAGTTCAAAAATATATTTGCAGTTATTTTTTTCGTGAGGTAATGATGTTGAAAAAACATTCTCAAGAGTTATTTTTTCGCTTTCAATAACTATTTTTAATGCTGCTTTATGTGCAGATTCTCTGATCAAATTTTTGTTTCGAAGTGAGCTCAACTGTTGTTTCCTATCTTTGTCATAGAATAGGTTATGTCATTGTTGGTCCATTCTTTGGAAAGTTTCATTCCCATTTTCGTTTTCAACTCCAAGAGTTCAAACTTTTTACAAGGCGTGCAGCCAAGTTTCATTTTGCAAACACAGCCATTAATTTTTCAAGCAAAAATATTTTTTTTTGATCATAGATCCAGCAGTCTGGCCAGTCATTTGTAGTTTGGCTTTGCTACTCAAGATCGGATTCAGAAATATCAACAGGCGTCTTTATTTTCATGTGTTCTGTGATTGTGTCTGTTAATATTCTGGCATTTTTATTAGCAGGATCGGTGGTTGAGAAGTAATTTTTTTTTTCATTTTGAAATTTGGGGTCCCACTTTTACACTAAAATGTTTTTAGATTTTCAACGAAACATAACGGTTGCCGCCCGCAGTAAGCACTCAGCTCACGACCACATGACCAATCACAATCCGAGTAGTGCCATCACAACCAGCACGGACGAAGCACGCATTCATCAGACTCGACACACAACCAACTGTCATGCACTATTAATGATTTTGCCGCTGATCTGCTATGCTCGACTGGGTGATTCAAGTCCACGTGTACCAAACATCAAATTTTCAAAAGTTACTTTTAAAACTTGGAAAATCAGTCGAAAAAAAGGTTCCAGAACACTGTTCCTGTTAGTTCTATGACAAAAAGGCACTGATCAAATTCATTTAAAATTAAAAGTTCCTCACATATAAAACTATTTCTATCATTGCAGTTATAACATTTTATTTCTCTGCAATATCTTTTTACATTTTAAGCTAACCAACATAAAAAGCACCTAAATGGAACTTATCAAAAATAAAAGACAATTGAAGATGCCTATCTCTGATCTCTTAAACAAAACTTATATTTTAGATTTTGACAGTATATTTAACATTATTTTAAACAGAATTCTGTGTATTTTTTTAGAATCAAAGACTACAAAAGATCCTTGTTTATCACAATATTTGGATGAATTAGCATCACAACTGGATAGTCAAAACAAAAGCCCTAAGCTCATTACAGTTCACAGAATTGATAAGGAAACATGTGGATGTCTTCTACTTGCCAGGTTAGTTTGGCTGTTAACTTTTAGTAACTAAAAATCCTAATACTTTGCTTTATGGGCTTCATAACACATCTATGAAATTTTACTTACTGTATATTTTCTTGATGAGAATGATTTTGATTTATTATTTATTTGTTTTTATTAAGGGCTTCCCAACCCTTGCCTCTCCGACTCACCATCATGAGCTTGTGGTGGAGACACGGGGAAAAAATTTCCATCACCAGCACTAAGGGGACCAATGAGACCCCCTCCTGCCTGGCAGGACCCACACACGCCCTCTCACAATGGGCACGTAGACTTTTATCGAATTTCAAACTAAAAAATTTACAAGTATATACATTAAGCTCTAAATAAATGGCCTATACAACATGAACATAAAATTTTCTATAAAGAGACATGGAAAATTACAACTGATATCGAAACAGGACACATACAAATACAAAAGGGAAATTGTGGCCAGTGACGGTGAACACCGGTTTATATTTTCACCGTTTGTAATAAATGTTATAGCCTATTTATAGGATACAGGTATTCGCAAATACAGGAGTATAATTTATATGTGTTAGGATTTGCTTATTAAGATTATTTATGACCAAGAAAGGCGACCACCGATTTATACAACACCGGTTTATGTGTCACTCTTAATTTTAACCCACTGGCTAACTAAACCAAGCAACACACAAACAGGAAAATCACATATAGTTACAGATTACAAGAACAATAAAATTACAAAAATATATAACACATAGCACTTCAAACAAATAGAATAAGCAACCAAAATGCATAATAAAAGGACAGCTCCTAGCTGACCAGAACAATGTGCCAAGGCACAATTACAGTAATAAAACCAGGTTAGCAACAGAATAAAAGGAAAAATTTTAATCAAGTTGATTGTAATCATAAATATTAAAAATTGAAAAGAGAAAACACCAGATTGAGGTTTGTTAAATTTAAAAGTCTAAAATTATAAAAGTTTTCATGACAAGAAAATAGCAACAGCGTTTAAATAGCTTAAAAAAATATTAAAAAAATCGAGCCCACCAAGTTGCGGGGAGCTGGATGACCAGAGGGTGACGAAGATGATGACAGGGAACTAGGATAATAAAAAGGGCGATGGTCCCAAGCGTTACCAGGCATCTAGAAGGGTGGAAAGACAGTTCGCCACCTCCCGGCAGCTCTTGCACACATTTTGATCTTATAATGCGATAGTGTGTTTTTTAGAACGCCCTCCAGCCATTGGATGGCCTGGAAAGGTGATATTCCTTTGTGTGAGTGCTGCCTAAGAGATAATGGTTGGCATCCCTTCACCACCCCACAAGAACAAAGGTCAGTGGGCTTAATCCTAAATCTGTGGAGGTAGGCCATGATCTGTCAAGAACCAACTAATGTATCTGTCCGTGACGAGGACGTTTGTGTTGACTTCCGGCATATATGATTTCAGCAGGAGGCCTTTATTGGAATTGTCATAATGTTCCTGTCACCTGTTCTGAGCAATTATTAAGGGTTCTTTTGAGAAAAGAATATGGGGCAGGAACTACCAATTCCTCGTCACAGTCAGGCAAATTTAGCAAAATGGTCACTCAGCTCGTTTCCGGCAAGCCCTACATGTGCCCTGACCCAGCTCAGGCCAAATCTGTGTTGGGAAATTTCGGATTTAATGTTATTAATTATTAGATTTATTAAAGGGAGATTTTAAGGCCTGGATCGAGCTTATACTGTCACTGTAGATATTTATTCTCTTATTATTTTCTATGGCCCAGGTTATTGCTTTATATATGGCCATTAATTCAGCCTGAAAGACTGAGTTATTGATTAGTTTATAATATGCTTTAATTAATTTTGAGTCCTCACACAGAAGCCCCGACATTCTCATCAATGCCCGAGTCATCAGTGTAGTGTACACATTGAAGTCACAATGATCTGAATTAGGGGAAATTTAAAATTAAAGTAGATGAGGGAAAGTTATATATACAATCGGGATATTGAAGTCTAGGTGGTGAGATGACAATCTGATTTCTGGGTTGGGCAGCCCTCCTTTTCTAGATGTTAAATTTTTTGAAAAGGAAGGATATATATAGAGTAACATGGAGTGTGGGGAACCCACATAGCACACATTGTTAATTATTCATGTTAAATCTGTAGGCCATTAACATTATATACTCCTGGCTAGAGGGTGGATGGGTTCTGCCCGTGATCCTACACAAAATTAGGTATGGATTTCTGCCATAACTTATTCAAGCAAGTAAAATCTTATTAGGCAGGCACATGTTTTTATAATACCCAACAGACCTCTTGACTTTCGGCATTACAAGGAGTGAACTGATAGCTACTTGCTAAACACCCAATGGCTGAGCCGTCCCTACTCCTAACAAGGACAATCACCAATCCATGCACTTACAAACCAAGATTCAAACCCGTAACCTACTGGATTGCAGACAAGCACTATGATTGCTATACCAGTTAGATGGCATATGCCGGCATGTAGTTGGTAAATAATTTTGAGGGTAGCTCAGTCTTCCCACTCCCAGTTCCCTATTGGGCCTTGGTTCAAGCTATGGATTCAAATTCTGGTCTAGGTACATATGTTCATAGTGGTTCAGAATTCAATTTAAGCAGTAGGTCCTGGTTTCATTCACCCTCATGGCAAAATATAACCATAGTGCTAAAGCCGAAACCCTGTTCTCTATTCTGATAGAATTACCACAATGTTAAATAAGTGTTGTGTCTAAGTATTTTTCAACTGCTTTTCGAGGTATATGTGTATTTTATTTGTATGGATGACTAATATTTCTATTTATGCTAATTAAACTTTACTCAATATGTATTCTTGAGGTTTTTTTTAACACCAGAAGTATTTCAGAAGCTCATGCCCCTCTGAAAGTGTCTTAGCTAATAGGGATTATGTACCAGGGTATGTTCTGGTATAAAATTTTGAACTTCTTGATCATCATTGTCTCCTGTTTTTATTTAATGTTTGCTTTCAGTCTTGGTGCTTGTTGCAGTGGGTAAATGGCAAACTACAATTTCCAAAACCGTTATGTTGTGGTTGAATAGCTTGACCACTGTATCAGAAATCCAACAATGGGGAATTTTATTAACCATATATTTATTTTGTAATGCCGCGTAAGAAGAAATGAATGGAATGAATTATCTTAAGAGCCCTCTGACAAATCAGAAATGGAGAGCAATCTTTGTTTTTCCAATTGTTCATTAAAGATTCTTTTCATAAATCTGTTTTAGTTTGTCATCTTATTTGATTATAGAGGCTCTAGCATTAGTTCTGATGTAACAATTAGTATTTCTACTATAATTTCTGCTTTTCTTTTAGAGATACTTTTCAAAACACTTGATTTTTCTTTCAGCCATTGAAATTATAATTTTTTCAGCTATATAAATCAATGTACGAATTAAAGTGGCATCAAGTGTAGTGATTAAAATTGTATACTTTTAATTATTTTATTCTAATAGTTTGTATTTTGTTATTCTTATCGTTAAAGATGCTTGATATCTCTACAAATGTATCACATTAGATTGGTTAAAATGTATTTAGATTTTTTTTTAATCTGTACTAAATCTTGCATTACTAATTTCAGTTTCTTATTAAAGTAATTTAACTACTTTTGTAGCAGCAAAGGGAAATAATCTTGTCTCAATATCATCTCTAATTCCACACAAAAATTATGAAACAAATGGTCTTAAATATTTGATAGAGATTAAATGAATTTTTTCTTGATTATATTTTTTATTTTTTATTATTATTTCTAAATATCTTTCTAGAAATGAAGTTTCAGCTAAAAGGTTACAGTCCTTGTTTGCTCAAAGGAAAATTATAAAAACATATTGGATTGTAACAATTGATGTACCTAATCAATTGGAAGGTATATTTAATTATATAATTTTGTCTTAAATTTATATGTGTTTAATTAAATAATTAAATAATCATCTGTTTAAGTAAAAAGAACAGGCTGTATTTGATGATGTTTTATTTATGTCATAAACTCTACCAAGAAAATACAAGTTGTAAACCACTTTTACTTTAAGTCATTTAATTTATTTTTCAGGTATTATTGATATTCCCATAGCAGAAGGAAGTGTTGATAAGAAATCCAGAGTGAGTGTTTTATACCTGAATTTTATTTGGATGAACTTTTAAATCATTAGAAGAACTTTTATATATATAACAGTTCAGATTTAAAATTATCACTATCGAAAGGAAATACTTTATTGGTGTTGATTTTATTCAAGGAGGCTCATTAAAATTACACTATTTGTGTGAATGCAGTCTTCTTTCACAGTCAGATTGCTGAGAGTATGAGATTTAATTTAAATTTTCTATTAAATGTAACTTTACAAGTTTCATGTATGTAGCATTTGTAAACTTATAAACAAAAAACAAACATGATAATGGTAAAAGACAGTACTGTTCCATTCTGTATCAGTAGATGAACAGATGAAATTCCTAGTCAAAAGCTACTAAAAATGACTACTAAAGATAAAAAGTTCATGGTTGTTTTCGTGGATCAATAAACAGGAAAACCTTAGTCGAACTAGTATTGTTGATAAACAGGAAAACTTCAGGCAAACTGGTAGATAAACATGAAAACCTTGTAACATAGAGGGTCAAGTAATTTGCCAAAGAAAAAACGACGACACAGACAAAATACAATTAAGCTATGTTTATTTTCAAGCACAGGAATTTACATTACTTATAGAATTAGTCAGGGATTTGTGTCCCTTGATTGTGTGATCTCTGCAAAGAGCAATAGAGACCAACTCAAAACCTGCCGTCGACTGAACATAAAAAAAATCACCTCCAGCTCAGCTCAGAGTCTGAAAATCTTCTCTTTCTTATCCATTCAGTTCCCTTAGGAACAGTTGAATCCCTGGGGCCGTTGTGCACCCCTTAAAAGACCATCTGGATGGGAAGGAGACCACCCTGATAGAGTTTGGAATTTGCAACTGGTGGTTAGTGGTGCAAATGTTGACCCTGAGCCATTGCTATGGATGTTAGAACCTTGGTTTTAAACACTATTCAAGGATAACATTAAAACTCAGGTTTTCTACTTGTTTACTTTGAATGTTTTGCTCTACTGAAATAGCTATTGACCTTTTTATCATCTTTATTAGTCATTTTTTGAAGATTTTAATTTTTGATTATCATTTTCTCATCTCAAGGCAGTGTCTTTGATTAAATTATACAGTATGATACATCACACATATTTCTGTTTTGCCTCATTTGTTTTAAGTCACATCTAGATGTCAGATTAGCAAAAGAGTACTTGAATTTTAAGTATACAAATTATGCTCCTTGTTTCTCCATGTATGCTCATCATTCAACAAACGATGTATAAATTGAGCATCATCTGCCTGTTTTAAACTACATGCAACCTAATTCATGTTGGGGTAGCCGTGGCTCAGGGTGTTTGCGCACTGTGCTAGCAACGTGTGAGTTGTAGACAATGCAGACATCAAGTGTGGACTAAAGCAACTTTTTACAAACTTGTTTACTAAGTAACAAAGTTTAAGTAAACTTTTAAGGTAGGTAGTTGAATTAATGTCGCTTTGGAGCAATACATTGGCGATGATCCGGGATCAATCCCAAAGGGAAAGATCTGGGGACAAAACTTTGTAATTTTCAACCACGTTCAGATGACGAGGTCAACACCTGAGCAGGCACCCCACATGTAAACCTTTAAGATTGTGACTAAATCTGAGTTCATCTACATTAACTAATAATCTTCAAAAGAGTGTTTTAACTCATCAATAGTCTTCAAAGTTCCTCATTTCAAATATTTATCTATCTTGAAATTTGAGATTTGTATTCAATTCCATGACCAATATTCTGATATACTTTTCATGATAGATGGTTCTTCATCCTAACTTACCATCAGATGTACCATATGAGAATCATTCAAAACGTGGAAAAAGAGCTGTAACTTACTATAAGGTGATCTCTACATCGGGAAATGCAGCCCTTGTTGAAGTTCAGCCAGAAACAGGTTGATGTAACATTTAATTTGTTTTCACACTCTAGATTACTGCTTCTTGACAACAGTCTTCACAACTTAAAAAAATTTCTTATCAGAAAACATGAAAGCTACTTTGTAATCCTAAAAGGTAAATTTGTGATGATGTGGATCACTTTATCCTCATTGGCTAAAGTTATATTTAAATACTTTCACTAGAAATTGCTTGCACACAATGAATAAGTATTAAATCATGACATAGGTGTAAGGAAACAAGTAATGGAAAAGTTAATATTTATGATAAAATTGTAGACAATGTAAGCAATATTTATTCAGAAACTTGTTGAAAACGTGCATGCATGTATAATTAAATTATTAAGTAGTTTTCTATATCTGACAATGCCAGTTATAGTTTTAATTTTTTTAGTTCCATTTAGATGTAGTTTTTGAGCTGTGAGTTTAACTGGGTAATTAAATTCTATAGTTTTGTGAGATTATTATTGAGACAGATGTAGTTTTGATGAGATTTATTAATTGACTTATTCTGAGTATTTGGAGTTGTAAGTATTCATAAACGATGAAACTTATCAAGGGTATCTTTCAATATGTACTTATTATTTACGATTAGGATGCAGAAGGTAATAATAAGCACTAATAGCAATTAGTGATATCTAGAGCCCATTGTGTTCTTATCTCAACTTGCTTTACAGCTAATATTTCATATGTTTAATTGAAATCAAGCATGTTAAAGAATCATAATGTACAATCCTTATCTATATGTTAAATTCAATTGCTTGCATGCACACTAACATACAATGTTCATAAATAAATCTGGTTACTCAATATTATTGAACAGATACATGATTTAAATTTTTAGCTTCCTACAATAGTCAAAAATCACTAAATTAATACTTGTAATAAATGCCAGGGAAATAATATCTTTATTTACCCTATCCTCCATGCTAGTTAGCAGCACTAATATATTTCCACGTTTGCTCACTATGTTGAAAAACTTTGTAACATCAAGTAAAAGAAATTCTGTACTTCAAACTTGTTTCCATTCTCACATGTATTATTTGTCTTAGGGAAGGTTGGTGTTTAATCAGTATAACTTCATGTATACACTTCAAAAGGCACATTACATCATCATCCACCAAAATTAAATAGAGAATTTAATACCATTTGCAACCTGATCAAAGATTGATGTTGAAGATATGAACTTCATTCAAGTTTTAACTGGACAGTTATTATCATAGCACATCAAGTTGGCCATTAGAAATAATTCATGCTTTTGTTAACAACATATTTTTAATCCATAAAATTTACCATAGTTTCATAAGTTGATCTTGTATTGCCAAAATTCTCTCCTTGGAAGTTGGCATTTGTTAAAGAGTAAGGATGTCTTTGAAGAGAAATAATTTTTGTTTAACTCTAAAACATTTGCTCATATCAATACAAAATTTAATGCCATTGATTATTATCCATTTAGAAATGATAGCTATAATTATGAATTTTAACTCATTGCTCATTTAACTCATTTTTGTTACAGGTATCAAACATCAAATTAGAGTTCATTTTGGATTTGGTCTTTCATGCCCTATTCTTGGCGATCACAAATATTCACATCTCACAAAAATGGTTCCTCAGGTGAGATTGAAATATTCAAATATGTAAATATAAGATGAATTTTATATTTATTTGATGATTTTTCCTCATCAGGGAAAAATGTCCATTACAATTCCATTAAAGACATTCTGAGACACAATGAATCTCAACCCCTTAACTGCATGATCTCGGTAGGTACTCCTGAAGGCCGTCACACTATGTGAACAGAGTCTGGGGGAAATTTAAGTAATTACTTTAAGCAAGTGAAATGGAACTGTTGATTTCAACTAACTGACTAATGCGATAATAACTGTTTTCGTAAACTGATAATTCATCAAGAGACTAGCCTAACTCATGTTATAACTGGGATTGATGATCTATTAAACGAAGTAAATAACAGCATTTCAGCTAGTGGTTTATAGCTAAGTTTGAACATTACCTTTAAATAAATGAAATTTAATATCAAAGTACTTAAAAATTGCTTCATTTCTTTGGAGTTGGTCTACTTTTAACTAAATTCTGCTATTTCCACTTTTCATTTGTCAAGCCACCAGTGACGGGACTGGCTTGAATGATCAATCTGGGAAAATACAGCCATCTACTGACCTCAAGAGGGGAAGACTTAATTGTTAAAAGCAAATTTTCAATTTTAAACACTTTGGCACCTTACAAATTTGGCGATGATTTAGCAACATTAGTTCAAGACAATAACAATTGTGGCCCTCAATAGCACTTCTCCTTAAGGTGTGTAGGGGATTCATGGGCCCAAGATACCTGAGTGATCTTTTCTTTTCCCATGGGATTTACTGTCTTTAGCAAATATGGTGGTTGTGCTCCAGGGATACACTCAAGTAACCTTTTTCTGCTTTCATCCCACTACTCTATTCCTCAATCCCTTTTTCCCTTTCTGCGACATTTACTTGACGTTGTCTTGTGTCAGCTCAGTTTGACCAAATATGGCCCTTACGCATTATACCCCAAAACAACCAACCTTTGCAATTGTCACATTGTAAAGAATCTATATGTATTTCACTAACATATGTGGCACAGAAATCGCACTTATTTGTCAATCACCGAATGGCAACGAAAGGAACGAAAACAATCTACGGTTTTGAATCCACGCTCGAGTGTTTTGCAAATTTTGCGCATATTTTGAATTTAATTATGGACCTACAGAGTGTTATTAGAAATGCCCGAAAGAGAGCGAGACGTTCTATTGAAACCTCTGAACTTTCAGAAGAACGAAGGTCAATTAGAAATCTCCAAGACAGAAATCGTTGCAGCAACGAAAGTTTCATGGAACGAGAAAGTAGGCTTTGGCGTTGCTTGAGTCGACTTCCTAAAGATTCTAATGCCCTTACTTTAGACGTTGAAGAGCATAACTGGAAACATGTTGGAGGTGTGTCCTTTTTGCTGTGCATATTATTGGAAAATTCTCCATGTATGAAGGATTCCAGTGTATGCTGCAAACAATTTCCCAAAGAGGTAACAGAAGAAAATATAAATGGGTACCCTGTGTATAGACAAAGATCAATACAACCAGTGAGAATTGGTCAGTATGATGTAGATCAGCATTTCTCAAACTGCTCCGCAAAACAATTCCCAGTGCTCCGCGAAAAGGTAGGACATGTTTAAAATTAAAAATATTCTTATTAAACATATTTTAAAGTTTAAAATTAAAAATATCTTTTATGAAAAAAATGGGACAAAAATATTTGAATATTATGACCTTTTGCGCTCTCGGTGTGTATGAAAAAAATCGAGTATACATCATTTATCATCGATCAGGTGAAACATTGACTATATAAAAAGGTAGTCAACATTCAATGTACCAGTTTCTCGTCCGCCAGTCGACAAAACAAATTTACGTCAAAAGGCAACACCAGACAACACGGAGCCAGACAGGCTGGACTCACTGTCTACACGTTTGCAGAAACAATTAGAAGCTTCGACACCTTTCCAGAATTATCGGAAGTTTTTTATTGCATATAAAACTGATGGTTTACTCACTTCTGAAATCAGTTGCATTTTAGTCAACATTCAGTCGAGAACTAACAAATTATAAAGTTCATTATATGTAATTTATTATTTTAAAAATTAATTTTCTGTAGCTTCTCAGATTTTTCGTTTTGATGACAAAATATCTGTCTCATGGAGGTTTCTTCAAATACTAAATTAGTGATACGGGAAATAACATTGATTTTCTTTCAATGAATCGCTGGCTGGAGACGGGGTCCTTAATAAACATCAAAATTTTTGCCAAGACAATTGGAATAGACATGGAAGCATCAACATCTAAGAGGTATGTACTCATTGTTTTGGTTTTATTCGATGTTTGAGGGGACACAGCACCCCAAATATATTAAGATATTTAGTTCTTTTATTTTTTTTAAATATGAACCATATTAAATTTAAAAAATATAAAGTCATGGCTGCAAACTAAAGCAAACATTCCATAATCGAGAAAGTAAGAGAAATAAACAAAATTTTTATTATTTATATGCACTTCAGTTTTATTAGTTTTTTATTATTTTATAATAAAGAAAAAAAAATTAAAACTTTCAGTAATTTTAAAAAAGTAAACATTTATTTTGCACTAAGTTTTAATGCTGAAAACAGTAATTTTTGTTTGTAGATGAAATTTCAATTATATAATTTAAAATACCATAAATTGTAAAATAAACAAAAAATTGTTGAGAATTGTTTGTTTATAATTCGTTGTTTTGCTTCTTCTCAAGTATATGACAACTATATGCCCTGTCCACTTTCGTACACCTAGTCCTGCAATCTGTTGACTCTGTCGTTCCTGTATCAAAATGGTTAAACTCATTACGATATCTTAAAATCTTGAAAAATTAGAATCCCTAAAAATAAAATTTTACTATTCACGTATAAGATTTTGCATTATAGGATTTTTAAAGTTTTACAGTATTTTCTTTTAAAAAAACCCTCAATGAATCTTTTTAGATGCAATATCTTATATAAACTTTTTACTGAATTTATGTTGTTATATACAGCTAATGTTCTTATTACATTCTAATTGCAGTGTGGAAGATAGAGGTGTTACTGCTGCTGCACAAGCTGGTTTTTCGGATGAATCATTGACTGCAGATGCAACTGAACTATCGAACAAGTTGCATAGCTCTACTTCCTCGGATACAAGTTCCACAATTAAAAAACTTTAAAACGAAAGTATCATGATTCTTATTTGGATATTGGGTTCGCTGAGACCAACAATAATAAACCTCAGTGCGTAATTTGTGGCAAAGTCTTGCTGAACAGTTCAATGTTTCCAGGAAAAATGTGTCTTCATTTTGAGGGGGTCCATCCAGAATGCAAGGATAAACCAACTGATTTTTTCAGAAGGAAGTATATTGAACTCAGGAAAGTCCAGAAATGTATATAGTATCATTCAAAAACTATCATAGAAAAGGCTTTGATGGCATCTTAATCAGTTACCGAATTGCTCAAGCTGGCGAAGCCCATACTGTTGCTGAAAACCTTATCAAGCCTTGTGTAAAAGACGTTATCAAATGCATGTTTGACGTAAAGGCTGCAAAAGTGATAGACACAATTCCTTTTTCAAATGACACAATCTCGCAACGAATCAGGGACTTTGAGAATGTGAAAGCTACTTTAATTTCTCGTATAAAATCCACTAAATTTTCGCTTCAGATGGATGAATCAACCAATGTTGCTGGTTTGGCAATTCTTATGGTATTTGTGTGCTATCCATATTTGGACTCTTTCCAAGAGGATTTACTTCTCTGCAAGCCATTGCCGACTACAACAAGTGGCAGTGAAATATTTAAATTATTAGATAAATTTTTCACGGAGAATAGCATCCTATGGGATAACTATTGATGTGTGCACAGATGGAGCGAAAGCTATGACTGGTGCAATCGCAAAAATAAAAGAAAAAGCCAAGGGGTGCAGCAATAGCCACTGTACTTCACCGACATACTCTTGCAATGAAGAAAATGCCACCCCTTTTATAAAAGAAATACTGGATGAAACTGTTAAAATAATAAATTTTATAAAATCACTACCCAATACCAGGTTGTTCAAAATATTAAGTGATGACATGGGGAGTCTGCATGTCTTTACTTCTTCACACAGAAATAAGGTGGCTCTCCCCTGGTAAAAGTTTAATGCGCCTCTGAACTAAGGAATGAAGTCAGAATCTTCATGAGTGACAATGATTTTGCTTTGGGAGAGAAGTTGTTTTATGATTGTTAGCTAATGAAATTGGCGTATTTGGCAGATATTTTTACAAAAGTTAATGATTTGTCTTACTTCAAGGAAAAGCAGTAACTGTTTTCGATGCTATTGATAAAGTGGAAGGGTTTAAAAAGAAACTGAAGTATTGGGTAGAGTCAATCAAAAACGGAAGCCTGGATTGTTTTCCAATAACAAAAGGATTTGGAGAAGAACTCGAATCAGACATTCCTGCGGATATCTTAAACAAGTTTGAAGTTCATCTCTTGTGTTTGATACTTTGAACTCTTATTTTCCAAAAGGATTGTATGAAAACATAAAAGAAAACATTTGGGTTGTAACACCATACTCTATATCCAAAAACCCATCCTCTCTGACATAACAGGGATATGAATGCTTGCCTGATATGACATCAGATACAGCGATAAGATCGAAGTTTGAAACTGAGAAATCAATCTCAGATTTTTGGTGTATGCTAAAAGATGAATTTAAAATCCTATCAGATAAAGCGAAACTTATTCTCCAGCCCTTTGCAACCAATTATTCGAAACAGGATTCTCCGCATACGCTGCTACTAAAACAAAATACAAATCACTTCACAATGCAGAGCAAGATATTCAGTTGCAACTATCCGAAATTCAGCCAGATATAATCTCATTGTGCAAATCAAAACAGCCTCATCCTTCTCAATACATTTCTGTTTCACGAAACCAAGTAAAATTTATAACAAATGTAATAATGCCAAATTAATAAAATAACAAATTGTGGATCTGTAATATTTGCCCTGAATTTATTTTCAAATGTTTTTTTCATGTGTGTTTTACGTCTAATGGGAAATTAGTGCAGAAAAAAAATTAAAAAGGGAAATCTAATGTCCTGCAAGCTTAAATGACGAAACTATATACTTTGTATTGTCGATGCTATTTTGTCGTTCTAATTACTAAATACAGTATATAGCTTCAGGATAGAATTTAGTGCTCTGCGTTGAATTCCCAATTTCAAAGGTTCTCTGTGACTGAAAAAGTTTGAGAACCTCTGATATCGATAATAGATGTGTCGTACCTTACAATACTTGGTTGTTAAAGAAATTTAATGCTCATATTAACGTTGAGGTATGTGCTTCAGTAAAAAGCGTTAAATATCTTTATAAATATGTCTAAAGGTCACGATGCTGCATCTGTTAAGCTGCAAAGGGATGACGGCGTTATTCATCATGATGAAATTTTGACTTTCCTTGATGGTAGGTAGGTATGTTAGTGCTCTTGAAGCTATGTGGAGATTTAATGAGTTCAGTATGTCTAACAAATCCCATGTTATGAGACTAGCAGGTCATCTGTCCAAACAGCAGCAGGTTTTTTATTAAGAAGGTCAAGAGGATGAAGCTATTGCTCGGGCATCAGTAAAACAACTTTAACTACATGGTTTCAATTGAATTGCACTGATACAGACGCAAATAACATTGACTCCCACAGAATTACGTGTTTCACAAAAATGAAACAAGCTGGAAGAAAAGGCAACGAGGACAGAACATTATCGGAAGAATGCCAGTTGTTAGTGTGCAGGACACTGAAAGGTACCATCTTCGAATGCTGTTGCTGCGAAAATCTGGTGTAGTGAGTTTTGATGATTCAAAATCTGTTTGTGGGGTAGTATGTGACAGTTTCTAACAAGCATGTAAGGAGCTTGGTTTTCCAGGAGATCAGCATTGGCATGATACCCTTGCTGATGCAGCTAAGACACAAATGCCAAGTCGTTTGGGAGTGTTGTTTGCTATGATATGTGGGTTTGTGGAGGTTGAAAATGTTTCTGAATTTTGGACTCAACATAAAAACTCCATGTGTGAAGACTTGGTTCGCAGATGCTCCGAAGAAACTGGGCCTCAGTATGCTCTTGCTGAAATCAATGAACTTCTCAAGGCGTATGGTTTCACTCAGGAGAAGCTTAAGTTACCATCTTTAACATTTCCTATTGATATGTTTCTATCTTCCTGGGATGTTTTACAGGAGCAAAACAAAGCTTGAATAAACATGGAAAAGCTCAAAGATTAGTTGAAACTGTACTAAATGCAATATATGCAGATCAAGACAATCTTCCAAGACTTTGTAGATGGACCTGCAGGAACAGGAAAGACTTTTGTGTATACAACATTGTTGCACTCAATCAGAGGAAGAGGGAATCATGCTACACCTGTTGCATCAACAGAAATAGCAGCCACTTTGTTAGATGGAGGGAGAACTGCTCATTCTGTTTTTAAAATCCCTCTCATTCTGAATGGGACTTCAACGCGTAATTTGAATACAACAGAAGCAAAATTATTAGTGGAAACTAAACGCATATTATGGGATGAAGCTCCAATGACACATGTGCGTCCGTTTTTAGCTGTTGACCGACTTCTTCAAGACTTAACAAATTGCCAGGAACCATTTGGTGGAAAGGTAGTTTTACTGGCTGGAGATTTCCGACAAGTATTACTTGTGATATTAAGAGGGTCGCCCTCTAACCGTTGCAAGTTGCATAAAAAAACAGACTGGTCTAAATTTCACTTTATGCATCTTAAAAATAATATGCGTGCTCTTGCTACTGAAAGAGTTTGCAAGTCGGCTCCTTGAAATTGGAGAATGCAAACATGGAGACAAAGTTAAACTGCCCTCAATATGCTATCCTCCTATCCAAGACCCTGTTCGACAGCTATACAATGATTTAGATTTAACAAAAGTCACACCTCAACTTAAAGGGCAAGCCATTCTTATAGTTACTAATGAATTGTCTATTGAAATCAATCAAATTTTAAATTATATGCCTGGATCTGAAGTCATTTATGAAAGCGTTGATAAAATCATAACTGATGATCCTCAAGATCAACTTGCATACCCCGAGGAATTTCTTAATAGTTTAATACCAACAGGTATGCCACTACATAAACTAAAACTTAAGCAAGGAGCCATAATAATGTTGCTTACAAATTTAGCCCCTTCTAAAGGTTTGTGCAATGGCACAAGACTTATAATTTCTAACTTGCAATGAAATATCGTTGAAGCAAAAAGAATTGATGACAATGTTAGTGAAATAATCCTCACACCTCAAATACAGCTCATTCCTCAGATGCTAATATGCCTTTTAAGTTTAAATGTAAACAGTTTCCTGTTCGACTAGCTTTTTCGATGACAATCAATAAATCTCAGGGACAAACTTTTGAAAAAAATATGTTTAGCGTTATCAAAGCCAGTTTTTAGTCATGGCCAATTATATGTTGGTCTATTTAGAGTGAATTCTTTTGACTCAGTATCTGTTGTGTCTCCAACTTCTGAAATATACAATTGTGTTTATACAGAAATTCTAGAATCAGAATAACATCAATATTTTATACTCAGTTCTATGTACCCCCACATACCTCATTTAAAGATGACAAATCAGTACCATGAATGCTGATGTGTACATAGATTCAGATTACCGGATTTATATTATTAACTGTTAATTAAGACCTTAATTTTGTCTAATTAAATTTTTGTTTTATTTTTGTATCAATTGAAGATATTAACTCTGTTTTTTATGCTAAAATCCAGCTGTTTTGTGAACTTTTACAAGACGCCGGCTTGACGCCTAGTTATTACTTTGTTTAGTCAAATATATCGATTCAGTACTAATAGAACACATTAAAAATTAATCCAAATTATATTTTAAGACTAGGTAGATTTATGAAATGAGAATTACTTCTAAGAAACTGACATGTCTACTTTTGAACTAAAGGATGTGTGATATATCTACACCCTTTACTAATATATGGGATTTCTCTTATCACTACCATCTTTTTTCAGACCGAGGCCTCTAGAGTTGTAGCATCATTTGACTGGTTAATTCAACCATGATCAGCCTTGCTTTCAATTACTGTACAACAGAAAACTAATACTAGTTATATTGTGATATACATAGTGGATTTCTTTGTTTATTTGTCAGTTTGTCCTAATTGCAAGAACATTTAAATTACAGCGAAATATTGGCCAAGTCGCCCTTACACCAATAAAGCCAGTCAACCTGCATGAAATAAACCCTCTTTATCTAATGTCGCATTGTCCTACAATTGAAAGCCAGAAAGCCTCAGGAATTTCCCAGTTGGCTTATGTCACTGGAAGCCACCATAAAGTCCTGGAATAAGCCCTGGGCAGTAATGTTTGAATAAATTCTGCTATTTGTTATTTTTCTGTAGAAGTAGAAATTGGGTCAGTTGCAGAAAAACACCTGTTTTTTAAACTCCTTTTCCCTCTGGGGCCGTAGTGGCTCAGTGGGTATGCCCACAGCACTCATCCTCAAGTTGTAGGTGGTGCAGGCTCGATTCCTGTTAAATTGCATTCCTCCCTGGGTGTATTTCTCTCTTTTGTGTCAGTAAAACTTCCATTGTGTGTATTACTTGATATTGTATGTCTTGTGTCTGGCACAGCATGGCCAAATATGGCCCTTGTGCCATAAAACCCCAAAACCAACCAATCTTTTTCCTCAGACCAATGAGACTGCTTCATATCACCCAGGGAATTTCTATTGGTTCAGGAGGGAATAGCGAACATTGCAATTTTAAAATGTTCTGCCTTATTCATAAGGCAATAAAGTGGACATTTATTGAAGAAAGTAACAGAATATTTTTAACGTGTATGTCAAAAATTTCAACATTAACAAATATTGGAAAATTAGGATCTATTAACAAGAAAAGTGAGGTGATCAGAATTGATTCAATTGCTTGCTTTTTGCAGTCTTTCTAATTAGAAAAATGTTTAAATTATACTCTTATCTAATGTTATATTTTGTGTCCCAGATCAGTGTCCCAGAAATACTGATCTCTTGAGAATTTCCTGGTGGTCACATCTGTCACTGTCCAACACATTCCATGTTTGATCTTTTGTGTAAAATTGCATAAAGTGAGACAACTGTAAAGTTGTTTTATACACAACTGTTCTGTGAAAACCAGTTTTAGTAGGAAGTGATTAGTTAAATTTCGTACCTCAAAGATTAGAATAAGACAATCCAAGAGTGACTTGTCAATTATGCTATTATGAGGTAGATGGCTGTAATTACAATAAAACTGAAAAAAATTATTTCAATATTACACTGTCTAAATGTCAGTCCAAATGAATTTTTCCCTTAAACGTTTCCTCCATTTAAGTTTGAGTTTCTTGTGCTTGGGGCAGCTTAGCTAAATATGGCCCTTGCACCATAAAACACAAACCAAACATTTAATTTCGATCAGGGACTGTTTTGAACAAAGGGTGTTTTCTTTTCGAAAAGAAAAATTTAATTTCATATAACTTATTTAAGGGCTATTGAAAAACAATGCAATACATGGAAATCATTTTATGTAATTTTATTTCCAATAGTTGGCTGATTTTGCAATCTTTCCAGTTTAAATGTTCTGTTCATGCTGTAATAAATGTTCTGCATTTTTTAATGAGCACATCATTAACTGAATAAAAATAATTTGCCCATATACTTATATAAATAAGTGTAATAAAGTGTTTTTAATGAACTTTTTTACTAGAAATTACAAAGTGACTTGCTTCAGCGCCTGGAAGTTCGCCAGAGTAAAGTGCGGCACATTCCCATGCATATCTATGCTAGAAGTATAGCCATTCCTCAGTACAGAGAAGGGAGAAATCTTTTCGTCATGGCACCCATGCCAACACACATTAGTATGAACTTACAAAGATTGAAATTTAGAAAGAAATGATATCTGAACTTAAATGATTATTATTAATAAATGTTTTGGTATTTCATATCAGTTTTATGTTTCACTAACAGAATTACCCAGCATTACTCGGGTTAAATTGGTTAACTAACTTCTGCTTTCATAAATAAATTGTAATTCCTATTCATCACATGTAACAACTACCATACTCTAATAAAGGTACACAATTGTTGAATACCCAATTTCAAAAATGTAAATAAATGTCATATTTTACATTTTTTAGAATTTAAATTTTTAGTAAAACAGAAATGTCTCTAGAGTGCCAATGTTACCCAGAATGCCATAGGATAGTTCAGAGTATGCATATAACTGCCTTGTATGTCATTTAAAAACAAGCGTTTTCCAAAATTATCATACAATGATTACAAATATTTTTAAAACTAATTAAACCATTATTTACCTTCATTACAGTTATTAAACGAAAAGCATCAAATTCAAAATCCAGAAATACATCTTAAAACAGGTTTTAAAACAGCTTTGAACGAAAAGTAACGAATGTATCTGTTTTTTCACTACAAAAATAGATTATAGAAAAATAGAACTGAGAGTCAAATCCTTTTGTTTTTAAGGGTGGTAGGTAAGTATTTAATTAGTCACTGGAGCAACACACACAACGGGCTATTAGCGACAGTCCGGGATCAAACCCGATGACAACATCACATAATTTTGAAACAATGTCAGATGACAAGGTCACTCCTGGCACCAAACTTCCACGCCAACGTGGGGACATTTGAAGCCACGACAGATTTAACGTGCACCAACCCCCTTTGTACACGACGGTCTTTCGTTAGAATCGAACTCGCAACCCTCCGGTTGCCAATCCGTTACTCTTCCGACCGGGCTACCGCGGCCCTTTGTTTTCATGAATTTCAAAATCATTTAAATAAAACAAGTAATTTTCGTAACTTTTAAAGGTGCAAAATAAAAATACTAATTGATTAACTTATGGGCATGTGCTTTTTCGAGATAAATCTTGTTCAACTCCTTTCAAGAGGCTACGAGTTCGAATTCTGTTCATGGCATGGATGTTCGTTCTGATTCGGAATCTAGTAAAAAATTTCCATATATTCACAAACCAACTATCACAGGCGAACAGTTAGCTTATAATACAACTATACCATTGTTATGAATATCTTAAAAAGGGATTTTCAACTGGCTATAAAAGCGTATAAATTCGATATTGTAAGATATGAAACATGATTGGCTGACAATTGTGATTCCGGCGCCCTTGTTACATCCCTTACACGGAAAAGTGAAAACAAATGTTTTTGGTCATTATTTTCAGCGATTGTCAATCATCTCAGTGGCGAATTGGCTAAGATGATCGACCCCTAGGAAATGTGAGCAATCTAACAAGTCTTGGTATGAATTTTAAAAGTAAAATTATCCTCAAACATCCTCTTGAAAGCAAAACTATTATCGCTTCCTGAAGGAGTAAAATTTTAAAAATGAAAGTAAAAAAGCTTAACGTTAGAGCGAATAAAAAACGACCAGTAATAGTCGTTTCTTAGAAAAAATGGATCGAAACGAGTTTTAGAAACCCATAGTCCACCCCTTATCAAAGGTGGAAATCAAGGCTGAGGACATAAACAAATGGATTGCAACAAGCAGATGTGCCCCTTCAATAAAGTAAAGAAACACGGCATACTTCAAAAATTTACAAATAGATGGTGAGTTATTTCCTGTCACCAACTCTCTTTGGAACGAATTAGAATTTCCAAAGCGTTTTTAAAAGCAAACCTTTTGAAACATTCTCAATTATATATATTCAAATACGTTGTAACGGCGGCTAGAGAAACGACCACCACGGCAGCGTGGGAAAATGGAAAATCTTGCTGACTCAAGTGTCGAGAGGAAAAGCCCACACACCATAAGCGACCACCCGAAAACATCTTAACGACAGCCAGCCCCAGCAGGGGTCGGAAATCGTTGTGGTTCCGAGACAAGGAGGACGGATATAAATCACGATGACCGATGCCGACAGGGTTTTGTGGTCCCCTTTCAAGTCCGCCGAAGTCTTGTAAAGGGCGAGGGGAAAGGCCAACGTGAGACAGCCAATCGGGAACGTGAGAAATCTTCAACATCCAATCCAGCACCGACTAAAAGGTGGACCCGAAACGAAAAGGAGGAGTCGATAAGCACCCAATATATATATATATTTTTTGGGATCTTGACAGGGACGGAGAGAGGATCAGAGAGAGAGAGGCGGTCAGCAGAGAGACCGTTTTTGGAGCTTGGAGTTGACACCCGTTCACTGTTGTGCATTTATCCCGCCTTGGGATCCTATACTCGCCGGAGTATTTTAGTGAGAAAGGCTCGATCGTAGCCGTAAAGGAGAAGCCTCCTAAAGATCCGTGCAACTGCTCATCCTGGTAGTGGAGATTCATCTGATCCTGTCCGGAAAGACAGATTTCCTGCCTTGGGACTCTACTCATCTGAGTATTTTTGTTGAGAACAGGCTCACCCGTAGCCGTGCATTAGACTCCCCCGAGCGAAATTGTGAGGCTCGCCAGCAGCCCTAAGCGCCTCGATAGAACTTTGGACCTTCCAAGGAACTAATATTAATGAACTTTACATTCATTTTCCGACTTTTTGTACAAATTGTAAAATAAACCAATTTAGTCCAGAATCGGATACTTTCAATGGTAACTAGTCTAGCTACCCGTGAATCAAGACGTTACAGACTAGTTAACTTTTATGGTGGCAGCGGAAGCGATCGACACCCAGTCGTGAAGATGTAGCGGAAGCGATCGACACTCAGTCGTAAAGCAGTAACGGAACCGAGCGACACCCAGTCGTGAAGAAGTAGCGGAACCGATCGACACCCAGTCGTGAAGTAGCGGAACCGATCTACATCCAGTTCTGAAGGAGTATCGAACCGACCGACATCCAGTCCCGGAGAAGTAACGACTTCGTTCGACATCCAGTCCCGGAGAAAAGGAAGCTGGTCCGAAATACAGTTACGGAAGACTCCGAGTCCCGAAAGAGAAATAGAACACCAAGTTTTGTGTGGAAATTTTTTTATGGCGCAAGGGGCAAATCTATTCAAGCTGCGCCGAACTATCAGTAATTGAGAAAAGAAAATCAGAATTTTTCCGTAAATTGGAAAACGCTCCTGCAAATCGAAACGTTTAAATTCTCTCCCCAGTGGCAACTAATAATGTCCCACATCTGAACCATCTCAAGTAGTTTCCCAAACAGATATGAAGTGCCTAGGACAAAACAAGTACACAAGCGAAAGTAATAATTATTTTAGATTTTAATGTCATTTTTAAGTCAACAAAATAGTCATTTAAGTCAATAAAACGACTGTCCGTGATCCATCCCGAACAGAAAGAACCGAGGACAACATCAGGTAATTTTGAATCACGTTATGCAATAGGAGTTGCCCTTTATAAAAGATTATAAACACAAAAAACGCATACCGGGATTACCACTTGGAAAGTAAAATTGGTTTGAAAAACAGGTTAATATTATATGATCTATCTAAACATTTAAAACAAAAAATACAAGTCAAAAAATCACTTTCGCTTTTCAACACATTAGTTTTATGGTGGGATTCTTATTTCCGAGATGTCTTTAAAATCGTAATACCCGACATAATGAGATCCCTTTTCAACTTATAGAGAGCATGACACACACACCCGATCCGAATTTCCTTTTCACAGTGATATGTCCACACATTTAAAATTTTGCTTTCCATTTTGTAAAATTTGGTTTTAAAATAAAGTTAAAAGCATTGCAAATCCTAAGAACGAGTAGAGGCGACACCACCAGAGAGAAAGCTGGACAGCAAAATCTTGATCAGCAATATTAAAAAAAATTTAGTTCGTTTAAAACTAAAAATTCATCATTATGTCATTGCCTAACAATTATAAAATTTCACAATCATTACGCTAATCTCCTCGCAAATTCATCAGACGTCGGGGCTTGGTTCAGTCGAGAACAGTTCCTGGAGCAGTCATAGAGATCAGCTCCGCGAACCGTTCATCGAGAACAGAACTGCTCTGAGAACGGAGAACAGCTCCGAGAACGAAGTACAGGATCGGATCAGTTTGAGAGCAGAAATCGATTCCTTCGGTAAATTTGATTCCTGCTCTCAAACTTGAAGTAGTCTCAGAGCAGGGAGTAGGTTTATGGACAGAGAACGGATGAATGAAACAACACGAAACAGTGAATCACGAACTGAAGGATGAAGAGCTGTGCTTGGACTTACCATAATTTAGAATACGTATACGAAAATCTTTGCGAACTTAGAAAATTCGAGAGAAGAGAACTTTCCAAAATTCCCACCTGTTTAAAATCGAAGAAAAAAAATTGCAATGTTTCTTTTAACAAAAAGAACAGGTTTTTGTGAAAAGTGGGAACAGGCTGTTCCTGTTCTTTATGAAGAACAGGTGAAAAAGAACAGTTCGTTCTTTTTTCCCCATCCCTAGCTGTGGTCAATCACTCCAGTAGCTCAGTACCACCTTACTTGATATCAGTGGTTTTGATTACGCTCCTTTGTATTGTGAAGCTTGTTTGGAATCGTTTATCCTTTTTCTTGCATATTTTGTTTTTGATATACATTTTTGTACTAATTGTGTTTGTCAGTTCTCAAATATTTTTTACTGTTTGTTTAGCGCTTTTTTGTATTTCCATTGATTTGTTGTATTTCCATTTGTTTTCATGATTTTTTCTATTTGTTGAATGTTTTAAGAGTTCATTTTGCATTTTAAAAATTGAATGATTGCATTTGTGCTGTAGTGTTATTTGTTTGATTGTTTTCTGTGACCAGTTTCTAATTTTTTAATTACTTTTCCTGTCTGTAAATTATCTAATAATTGTAAAGTATAACCATGAAGGTTTTAATTACTGGCGATTCTATGGTTAACTATTTAGATCAGTATTTACCATCGCAATTACGTGGTAGTGTAATACACGTTCTAGCCTTTCCAGGAATCACCATTGAATGTTTAACGGAAAAGATTTCATCTTTAAAGCTCCCATTTGACACACTAATAGCTTTTTCTATTTAACAGAAAATGCTTCTCAAAATGTTTCTAATCACGTTACCCCCACAATTTGGTGAAATTTCTCTTGTCTGAGGAAAGTTGAACGACCTTTGTAGTTCATTCTATGCTAATCCCACGAATAATTATAAGATGATTAAAATAGTGTATTAATGAATATTTCACATCACGTTGGTAAACAGGTTTGCATACTTAAAGCGACCAATTTTGCTGTTAGAAGTGCCGTTGTGCGCCCAAACAATTTAGTAGTAGACAGTAGCAACATTTTCTCAATAAAAGATTAATATCTTTGCTGGAGATTTTTAATATAGGACGAATTGAGGACGAAATATTGCAATGAGTCTCGTATATGTTCAGAGAAAATATCTGCGAAATTTCAAAACTCACTCGATTCGATTAAAACAAATATTTATAAAAATGTAAACAACCGGCTTTGCTCGGAATCCCTTTCCTAGCATTCTTTTAGTTGAATATGCGCTCATGAAATTAATTGTGGAGTCTGAATGACAAAAGTAGAACATTTTTAGATGGTCTGATTTTTCAGAAACGTACAAGCTCGAATTTACAGAATTTAAAATTTGTTCTGAAATAAGTTTTTTGAAAATTATTTCAGTTTTTCTCTTCCAATGTGACTATATGACTAATTCAATAAAAACTATATTAATTCATATTTTCAATTTCCCTTATACTGGTGTTGATACTTAATGATAGATGGGTGATCTGAAGTAAAACAAAATTTTAAAAAAGCAGCGTAGTCAAATATGGCTCTTGTGCCATAAAACCCCCACATTTCCCTCCTTTCACATGTTTACCCACATCTGATTTTTATTGAATGTCATGTTTCCGTTATATTAAGACATATGTGTAATTTCGGATTTAAAATATCCTATTGTATATGTTATACATATACCGAGCTTCTGCATGACTAGGGATGGGGAAAAAAGAGCGAACTGTTCTTTTTCACCTGTTCTTCAAAAAGAACGGGAACAGCCTGTTCCCACTTTTCACAAAAACCTGTTTTGGTTCTTTTCGTATTCTCTAAGTTCTTATCTCGAATTCTCTAAGTTCGCAAAAATTTTCGTATATTCTAAATTATGCTAAGTCAGAAACACAGCTGTTCATCCTACAGTTCGTGACTCACTGTTTCCTGTTGATTCATTCATCATCCGTTCTCTGTCCATAAACCTACTCCGAGACTACTTCCTGCTTGAGAGCAGGAATCAAATTTACCGAAGGAATCGATTCCTGCTCTCAAACTGATCCCACACTGTTCTCCGTTCTCGGAGCTGTTTTACTTCCTTGTTCGTAAAATGATTCCTGCTCTCAAACTGATCCCACCCTGTTCTCCGTTCTCGGAGCTGTTTTACTTCCTCGTTCGTAAAATGATTCCTGCTCTCAAACTGTTCTGACCCTGTTCTCCGTTCTCGGAGCTGATCTCGATGAATTGTTCGCGGAGCTGTTCTCAGTGAAACGCTCACGCTCTGCGCTCGCTGGATTGCACCCGGAACTGTTCTCACTCTGCTCTCGCAGAACTGTTCTTGACTAAACCAAGGCCCGACGTTTGACGAATTTGTCAAAAGACTAGCCTTATAATTGTGATTTTTTTTAATTAGGCAATGACAGGGTGGTGAGGAAAATTTTAAACAAATTAAAAAATATTAATGATTAAGATTTTGTTGTCTAGATTTCCCTCTAGTGGTGTTGCCGCTGATCGTTCTTAGGATTTGTAATTATTTTAACTTCTTTTTAAAACCGAATTTTTCCACACAATGGAACGCAAATTTTCAAATGTGTGGACATATTTCACTATGAAAGATGGCGATTCGGATCGGGCGTCATGCTCTATATGTCGGAAATCGATCTGCTTCACATCATCTATTTCTATTAGGATGTTGAATAAATTCTCGCTGTTTTTTTGTGAAAATTAATGTTTTATTTTAAAAAATCATTAAAAAACATGTTACTGAAAGTATTGTCCATCGCTAGCCACTACTTTTCCCCATCTTTCTGGCAACATTTGAATTCCACGTCGGAAAAACGACACGTCTTTTGAGGCTATCCAAGAGTCGACCCAATTTTTGGCATCTTCATAAGAACGGAAGTGCTGCTCAGCCAGGCCATGCGTCTTCGAACGGAACAAGTGGTAGTCGGAAGGGGCAATGTCCGGTGAATACGGCGGGTGGGGTAGGACTTCACACTTAAGCGTTTCCAAGTAGGTTTTTACCGGTTTTTCAACATGTGGCCGAGCGTTGTCATGCTGCAAAATGACCTTGTCGTGTCTCTGTTTGTTTAGCGGCCGTTTTTCCTTCAATGCTCGGCTTAATCGCATCAATTGTAGTCTGTAGCGATCTCCCGTGATGGTTTCATTTGGTTTGAGCAGCTCATAATAAACTATACCCAGCTGATCCCACCAAATGCAGAGCAGAAGCTTGGAACAATGGATATTCGGTTTTTCTGAAGATGTTGATGGATGGCCGGGTTTATCCCACAATTTTCTACGCTTAGGGTTATCGTAGTGTATCCATTTTTCATCGCCAGTTACGATACGATGCAAAAATCCTTTCCTTTTCTGCCGTTGAAGCAGTTCGACGTCTCTCGGTTTCAACTCGTATGGCACCCAATGACCTTGCTTTTGAATCATTCCTAATGCTTTGAAACGTTTCGAAACTGTTGTGTGATCAACTTCTAATGATTCTGCAAGTTCAGCTAGCGTTTGACATGAGTATTCATGAAGTAATGCTTCCAATTGTTCGTCTTCAAACTTCTTCGGTGCGCCAGAGCGTTCTTTATCTTCAAGATCAAAATCACTATTTTTAAAGCGTTTAACCAATCTCTACAAGTTGTTTCAGACAGAGCATGGTCGCTGTAAGTCTCAACAAGAATTCTGTGAGCTTCAACTGCAGATTTTTTTTGAATAAAATAGTGCAGTAAAATTCCCCGCAAATACTCTTTTTTGGGACGAAATTTGACATATTTAACTCAATGAAAAATAAAGTTGTTTACACTTCCACGAAATAACATACACTGGATTTCAAGCTTGCTTATAGTACTTGTAAATAGATGCGTCACTATCATAAACTAACGCAACCAGTTCCGGTAACGCCATTTGTTGGAAAACAGCGAGAACTTATTCAACATCCCAATAATTTAAAAAGACATCTCAGAAAGATGCATCCCACCATAAAACTAAGTGTTGAAAAGCGAAAGTTGACGGAAACCAGCACTGAAAGCGTATCGTCTCAACTAGTAAAGAAACAGTCGGTAAGTAACGATGATATTATGTTTACTGACAATAATGCAATTCAACATGCAGCACAATTCAATATTGTGCAGTTTATGAACAAAAAAATGACTTTAAGCAACCGTAAAAAGATTGACGATGAATTGATGAAGTTATTTACTCACGATTTACAACCGTTTTCTATTGTCGAGGATATTGGTTTTCGATCTTTTACTAAGTCATTAAATTCTCAATATGCATTGCCTGATCGGAAAATTATATGTAATTCCCTATTGCCAGCAATGCATGAAAGTGTTAAAAACAATGTTTTAAATTTAATGAAAGAAGCATTCTATATTACTTTAACAACCGATTGCTGGACGTCGATAAACAACGACAGCTTCATAGCAGTCACTGCTCATTTTGTGGATGAACGGTTTAAAATTCGTTCTGTTTTATTGGAATGTGATTGCATGACAACGCGTCATACCAGTGAAAACTTAGCTTTTTGTTTAAAGCGAATAATTTCAGATTGGAAGATAGAAAAAAAAGATTATCCTTACCGTATCGGACAATGCCCCCAACATTAAAAAAGCAGTTAAAGAGATTTTACGATGGAAACATTTGGGCTGTTTAGCCCATACTATCAATTTGATTGCTGATGATGCTTTAAAGAAAGTTTATAATTTAATTGAAAAAATAAAAACTATTGTTGTATTTTTTAGACGAAGCTCAATTGCGAGTCATAAATTAAAAGAAGCGCAGGGTACAATAGCAAAAAACTCATATTGAGTGTTCCGACACGCTGGAACTCGACTTTCTACATGGTAAGAAGAATGATCGAGCTGCAAACAGCTGTCAAAACATCCATGGCCCTTTTAAATACGGAACTGACTAGCAATGTACCTTGCCTCACAACATCAGAGTGGGAAAGTTGCGAGTGTATGGTTGAAATCTTAGAACCACTGGAAAATGTAACAAAAACTCTAAGTGGAGAAAAGTATGTTTCTTGCTCCTCAATAATAATTTTGTCCAAGGGACTGCAAAATGTATATGAGGAAATGTTAAAAGAAAGTGAAAAGTATGATACTAATATGAAAGAATTAATTTGCGCAATTTTAAAACAATTACAAGATCGCCTAGGAAATTTTGAAAACAGCAACACTCTCCGCCAAGCAATGTTTTTCGATCCTAGGTTCAAACACATTATTTGTGAAAAAAATATTCAATCGCAGATAAAAGAAAGTATAATAAGAATGGTTTCTGAGTACATTAAATCTGGAGTTTCCGAAAGAAGTTCAGATTCTACAAGAAATGCCAATGAGACTACTAGTAGGTCTATTTGGGGTGCATTTGATGCTAAAGCTTCGAAATTCAAACTTTCCGGATCGAGCGATTCAAAAGCGATCATTGAAGTACAAAGGTACATGGATGAGGACTTACTGCCAAGAAATGAGGACCCATTGAAGTGGTGGAATGAAAATGGGTACATGTATCCGAATTTGAAAAGATTATTCCGAGAACACTTTCCTGTCACGGCTACTTCAGTTCCTTGTGAAAGAATATTTTCCAAATCGGGACAAATTCTAAATGAAAGAAGATCTAGGCTGTCTGTTGAAAATGTAAAACAATTGTTGTTTATTAATTGTAATAGTAACAATTAGTTGTATCGATTTTTAAAGGAATATGTAAAATATGAGTAAAAAAATTAGAGAATTTTGTACTAAGGTGTGAATTTTTTATTTCATACAAATTTGTAAATAAAAATTTAATTTACTGTGTTCACATTTGATATTTAAAGTATTCTCAATCCCTTTTGATTTATACACTTCATGTTTTGGAAATTAAAATGGCTATTGCTTTTTGTAACAATAATATGCACTTTCTTTTGATTTTGAGAAAATGTGAAATGTAATGAAAATTGTGTACGAAACTGAACTCCTATTTTTGCCAACTATTTTTATAAAGTAGTATTCATTGTTGTAGTGTTTACATTTTACGTATTGTATATTTTTGTAATGCATATTTCAATTCTATTGATTTACATTCTTCATGTTTTGAACATGCAGAGATATATCATAAAATGATTAATCTGGCCTTCGTTAAATAAATTAATTTTACTTTCAAAGTGGTAACATCAAAATATCTTTAAGTGCTTAATTTTTAATGGCTGGAATTTTGTTGATCAAAAATTTCCTCAAAATGTATTTTTTGTCCTATACACTACGAATCACATTTTCAGAAACCATGCTGTAGATGGTTCAGGTAGACGTAAGAAACATCTCGATCAACTCAAAAATCCAAAATTATGCGATATATATATACCTTTCGTTTTCTTCTGTGAAAACAAGAGAAAAAAAATCTTCCCCAATAAAAAATCGTTGATCGCGAAAACGCTAGCAATAATTTTTTTGTATTTAGCCTTTTTTCCTGTATTTCCTACTATAAGTACTTACAAAAAATGAGGTGTATACAGAATCTGGGACCTGTGAGTCTACCACGAAAACTCCCGCCATAAAGGCGGTTGCTATAGGAACAAGGCTCGTATGTCTCAAGTTGAATGTGAGAACAGTAGTGAGCAGAAGAACAGGCTAAAGAACAGTTCTTTTAGAAAGAACAGGAACAACAAAGAACTGTTCACCTAAAAGAACAGTGTGTGTGCGTGCGCGTGTGCCTGTGTGTAATTTCTTGATTTTAAAATTTTTGGTTTTCTCTTTGTTTTGGTTTGTAATTTTGAATTATATATATATATATATATATTGAGTAGTATTAAAATATTTTTATCCATCCTTATCAGTTTCAAATTAAGGGTTGACATGCTGATTTAATGAATTTCTATATTGCCACATTTTCAATAGTATAGCTATCAGTGCAATGGTTTTGAAGTAGTTCATTACTTGCATGATCACTCTTTAATTATTATCTGACGTTCTATATGAAGCTCATATAGAATGAGAGATTTTTTAACGATTCATACGAAGAAAATAATTTTCAAAGTAGTAACTAAATATCCTCAAAATACAATTGCACAAAATGCAATTTGATAGCTTTCAAAAATAGAACCGTATAAATACAGAAAGGCTATTAGTGACGAAATTTTTGTAGAAAAATGAATAAAATGTGAAAAGAAAATTTTCTCCGTCAATTTTCATAAGCTATTTCAATCACATTCAAAGCTGATAAATCAAATTATTTTATAAAAAAATTAAATTAGAAGATATTTAACGAACAAAAATTTATTTTTATGAAAAAGAAATCTTGTTTTCGAAAAGAAAACAAATTCATTTTTGGAAATGAAAGAAAAAGCTTTAATAATTAATTCATTTAATTCATCTATAAGTAATACCCAATTTTTAATTTAACCTTTTGTGAAGAAATTGTTAAAAGTAACAAAAAAATTAAAAAATTAAACGAAAGTCTTTCTTCTCTTTCCAAACCAAACGAATAAACTCCCAAAGATTCGAATTTGAAAGATTCGAATCCCAAATGAGTCAAATGATCCGATTCGTGAACGAATCGATATAACTGATCCGATTCGTTCACGAATCGAATCAGTACAATCATACCAATTCATTCATACAGAATTACTATATAGATAAGGCGCATTTGCGCCTTGTCTATACAATTCTGTACGAAAGCTTGAAGTCTTTTTCAAAGGCGACGAATGAGTGAGAATGATAGACCATAAGCATGGATCCACTACACTTATTATCTCCACTGAATCCTGGCATCTATCGGAGGCATTAGAAACTGAGGAAGAGTAGTTTCTAAAAGGTACAAATTGAGCACGACAAATACCGTTAAATCATCTCATTAATGTCATTTTTTAAGAATTAGAAATACAAAAGCATTTGATAAAAATATTTCCGATTTTACATCACTTATAAAATGTCATAGTACAGAAGTATCATAGTATTTCTTTTATTTCATAAACGTTTAAAAGTTTCATACATTTTAAACATGGAAACATCTCTTGCGGTATATTCAACGTAATTAGCGTTCTCAAAGTTTTAATCAAGAAAGAAAATTATCTAACGCTAATTTTCCAACTAGCTCTAGTAAAAAGCGTGGTGTAAGGAGTAACAAGAGGTAACAGATTAGATGGATGAAAGGAGAAAAAGATCATTTGAGCATCCTGTGAGCGCGACTCCCGTGTTTACTAAAGACCAGTAAACGTAAAAATACGCAAGGACCAACTATGCATATTATCTGGACTCGATCCTAGCATCTATCGCAGGATTGGCCAACAGAGGAAGGGTTGTTCCTAAAAGGAACGCATTTCGTATTACAAAAGCTTTTTCGACGGACTGTGTTGATGGAAAATTGCCTCTCTGCGACATTCCTCATCCGGATGCTTTTGAACCAATTCATCTAATTAAGTACGAGAAAAATGTGGAGAAGCGTTTTCAGAAAGTCTGTTTTACGGACGGTAGTAGGATGAACAACAAGGTCGGCCTTGCTTTTGTTCTATTTAAGGACAACTTCGAATGCGGCTTTTATAAACATCGTATCCGGAATGAATGCATTATCTTTCAAGCAGAATTGCTTTGTATTAATCTCACAGTTAAGTGGTTTAAAGAAAATGGAAATTTCTGTTCAAAGTACCTTATTTGTAGCGATTCTCTTTCCTCTTTACATTTACTAAAGAATGTTGCAAGCACAGAAAAATTGGTTGTTGAAACGCTTTTAACAATTAGTTCTCTTAAAAATAGAGGAACTGAGAATTTTTTTGCCTATGTGCGTGGACACTGGAATTTACGGGAATGAAAGAGCTGATTTTTTAGCCAAAGACGCTTTGAATTTAGCAATTGATGTAAATTGTAACATTCCTAAGTGTTACTTGAAAGGCTCATATTATGAAAAGTTTGTTGCTAAGTGGAACGAAGAATATGTCTCGTCTGAGAAAGCTGGCCACACTAAAATTTTTTTTCCTACTATTAAGCATAGATTGAACTCAGAATTATTTTTCTTCACAAACTTCCAAATTACACAATTTTTATCTGGCCATGGAAATTTTGCTAAATATCTATATAGGTTTAATCTTCGGACTAATGATTTGTGCGAGTGTTTTAAAAAGCAGCCACAAGATGTTGAGCATTTGCTTTTTAGTTGTCCTGCATTTAAAACTTCAAGAATGTGCCTAAAAAATGATTTGAGAAAATTAGGTGAAACATGGCCAGTGAAACTCAATGTTTTTGTAAAATCTAATCTGCTTTTCTACTCATTTGTCAAGTTCATAAAATCTTGTAATTTCAGTTAAATTGTTTTCCACTGTGTCTTTGTTAAATCAACTTACTTCTGTAAGCCCCGTGTTGTACTTCTGTGGTGCACGGGGAGTTTGCTTTTGTTCAATTAAAAAAAAGCAATTGACCATAGTAATGTTACAAAACACGAATAAAATTTAATGAAGGTTTAAAAAAAAGGTTTTGATCAAACTATTTCCAATTTTACATGTCTTAGAAATAGTGTAAGTACAGAAGTATTATAGCATTTCTCTTATTTTATAAACTTTTACAAGTTTTATAAATTGAAACATCTCATCTGATGCAATCAGCATTCTCAGAGTAGTTCAAAAGAAAATCATCTAACGCTTACTTTCAGCTAAAATTGATGTAAAAATCAGGAGTAATGCCCTCAAAAGAATGTGTAGCACATTATATGAATTCTTGTCATTCTTATGTTTTTCTATTGCTTATAATCTTGTGCTTCTGTTTTTCTGTTGCTTATAGTCGTGTAAAAGTTTTCTTGTAAAGTTTCTCTCTCTCTCTGTAATTAATATTTAAAATCGAGGAATAATTTTTATCTTTCTTGTGGTTTTCCGTTGTTGCCGCAGTAGATAAATATTTGAAATAAATTTTAACGCATCAGATTTCTTGTTATCATTTTAATGTATTTTCTTTGTTTTATTTTCGTAAAAAGCATTCATTTTTTATCGGTTCCGGCTTCTTTTGTGATCGGAGTAATTGTTTTGATATGTTTATATATTTGGAAGGTTCTTTATATAATGTTAATGTTTTGTATAATACATCAATTAATTTAAAACAGCATACTTTTAATTTACTAACTTTAAAGGGATATACAGAGTTAATAGGGATAAAAATCAAAATTTATCATTTGAAAATGGTGAAAAATTTTGATTTAAAGAAAAATATTTCTTTGATTTTGTTCACAAATTTGATATTCTGCCATTATTTTTGTGATAACAGAAAATCGCGAACCATTTTTATTTGAACACCTATGCTCACATTTTGATATTGTTTTTGTGTTGTATATCTGCTATTGTACCAATTAAAATAGTTCATTATGCATTATTTAGTTTAAATATTTCAGACTGTATCAATCGAGATCAATAATCATATGGAAGAATTATCTTAGAATCGGATTTAAGAATTTAACAAATTTTATTTAAAGAAATTGGTTGACTCATGAATAGCGAACATTTGGACACGCATTCTGCACATAATGGTTTGAACATTTCAAAGGTGAATTTCTTAAAAATATTATGTTTTACCTGATAAATATACTACATAAAATTTCTTCTTAACAATAGTTATAAATACAATAATTACATAACATTGCACTATTGGGTATAACAGGGTGTAAACTGTTATACCAATATACCCTGTAAAGCTAAATACAAAAGACGCTAGTATCTATGTGGTAGTAACTAAATCGCTTTCTAAAGTAATCAAAAATTTATGACTGTTTTGTTTTCAAAATTAAAAACTTGGCTTTTATTGTTGTACCTATTTCTTACCATTATAATTTACCTATTCTTAGTTCATTTCTTTTAACGGTAAGTTTTGGAAAGAATGAATTACGAAGGTCCTATAATTTCTTGTCATATATTTCTCCATTTCAACAAATTTAAAAGTGATAATTAATTTCAAATATCTGTTTTTTCTTAAGATCATTCCATGCAGACTCAGTGGGATATTCTAGAAGCTGGATTAATTAACTCACGCGTCTTAGAAATCAAGGATGTTAAAAATCGAAATTGACGACTCCACCAGTTATACATTAAAAAATCGTAGTTATTACTTCAGGCTTTGTTATTATCGATCTTTCGTAATGAATTATTTTTTCCGGGTCACGGATTTACTCCATAGTGGTCAATTTTCAGGAATACTCGTTCTAGACCTCATGTTTTCGGATATAGACCATATTTCTAGACCATATTTTCGGACCTCATGTTCTTTTTCTGCATGTTTCATTAAATATCAAGATCGCGAAAGTGTATAATATGTCTGCTAAATATATTCAGATATAAAATGGCATTACTAGAGAGACTTAGAGGTATTCATCCTTAAATATCGAAAAATAGCCCTAGGTCAGCGATTCTCAACCTGTGGGGCGCGCCCCCCTAGGGGGGCGCGAGCACACTAGAGGGGAGACGCGAGAATATCCAAGAGAAAATATTATTTAAAAAAATTGATTAACTGACTGAAAGGAAAGCACACATACACACAGAAAACAAAATACATTTCGACATATTTAACAAATAAAGTAAAACAACTTACTAAATCAAAACTTACTTAATCAAAACATACTTAATAATTAACAACAAATTATTAAATATAACATAATAATACAAATAATTAAAAACAAATTATTAAATATAACATAATAATACAAATAATTAAAAACAAATTTAATAATTATTAGTGACTTCCTTGGGCCTGTCTTGCAGAGCAAAGTTTTTCGAAGGAAGGCTTAATATTAGAAATAGCCACTCTCAGTTCTGTTTCTATATTTCGCCGAGATCTATATTTTGTCTTCAAAGAAGCCACAGCAGAAAATCCAGTTTCACAAAGGTAGGATGTTGAAAATGGTAATAGAATGCTAAATGCCCTTGTTTTTAGTGCAGAAAAATCATCCTCTATTCCTGCCCAAAATTCAAATAGTGATTTATTACTAAATTGTCTTTTGGTTTCGCCACTTGTCGTGAAGTCTATGAATTTTTCTTCCTCATCAATTGAGAGTCCTTCGGGAGTCTTATGAAATGGATCCCTAACCCACTCGTAACTTGCTATCAGTTTGTCGTCAGCAAGAAAATACTTTTTAAAATTCTTTGCCAGCATGGCTAAATGATTTTCAATGGTTACAAAAACAACTTTTACATGTTCTTCTTCAGCCTTGTAAGTTTTAGTACAATCATCCACATTTGCAAACATTGTTAGTTTTTTTTGCTTTAAATTTCTGCTCCACAATTCCCATTTTCTACAAAAAGCATTAACTTTATCACTCGTATCCAACATATGTGTATTTGCTCCTTGGAGTTGAAGATTCAAGTTATTTAATTTCTCGAATATGTCGACCAAGTAGCTCAATTTCATCACAAATAAACCATCGCGAAAATTCTCGGCTTCCGGTCTGTTTTCTTCTAGGAAAATGGCGATTTCTTCTCTTAATTCATAAACACGTTGCAAAAATTTCCCACGTGATAACCATCTTGCCTCGCAATAAAATAGTAACGCTGAATGTACTGAACCCATGTCTTTACAAAGTGCGGAAAAGATTCTCGATTTCAGGGGTCTCATTTTTATATAATTTACTACGGTTACAACCGTAGTTAACACAATATTCAGACCAGGACTCATTTCTTTCGAAGACAAAGCTTCTCTGTGGATCATGCAATGTGTCCAGACGCACTGAGGCGATTTTTGTTTTACAAGTGCTTGTATACTTTGTAATCTTCCGGACATTGAACGAGCATCATCGGTGCATATTCCGACGCAATTTTTCCATTCTATGTTTGCCTCGTTCATAAAATCATTTAAAATAGCAAATAATGCGAGCGCTGTTGTTTTGAGTTCTATTGGTTTGCAGAAAAGTAGTTCTTCTACTACTGACATATTATCACAAAATCGAACATAGGCAATTAAATGAGAATCTTTATTACTATCTGTTGCTTCATCAAGCTGTATTGAAAACAATTTGTCACGCAACTTCGAGAAAAGCTGACACTGTACATCTTCAGCTATATCACCAATTCGACGAGCAACAGTATCATTTGAAAGAGGTATGGACTGTAATTGTTTTGAAAAATTATCTCCAAACATAGTTTCTACAATCTCAATTGCTGCTGGCAAAATAAGCTCTTCACCAATGGTGTGAGGTTTTTTACATCTGGCTATTTTATATGAAACTTTGTAAGATGCAATTAAAGCTTTTTTATTCATAGACAAAGTTTCTTTAAAAATGATTTTTGCTTTTTATATGATTTTAATTTTAATCCGAAGAATTCTCTGGGTTTGTTGACGTACTCACTATGAAGCGTTTCCAAATGTCGTTTAAGTTTATTAGGTTTCATGCTGTCTGCGGCCAATATTTTTGAGCTAATGATACACAGGGGCCTTTCTTCTTCATTTACTTCAGTACTGGTAAACCCAAAATTTAAGTATTCTTGACAATATTTTTTTGATTTTATTTTCGGAACCACGCTTGTCAGTGTACTTGTTGATGCTTGACTATCGTCTAATGCTCGCTTACTTCCGCTTAAAAATTTATCCATGAGTCTGCATAAATCTGCTGCCGTGAATATTTAATATGGTGAATTGCAATTAACACGAAAACATATATAACATACACATTCACGATAGATTCGATAGCGATAGAAGGATCGACTCGAATGAGACTGGCTGGAATTGAAACTTGTGTTATCGAACATTTTCCTTCTTATGAGAAAACATTTGCTCTGCGCATGCTCGAGACGGCATCGGTCGTGTGGATTCAATTTCACAAACATTACTTATTTTTTCTCTTTTGTTCAGTCACGCTTGTTTTATTTCTATTATTATTCGAAAAAATGTATTCCCAGTTTCTAAATTTAGCTCACCCCGTCTAGGTTAACTTTCATTAACGAATTTTTCTACTTTCATATTCTTTTAACGTTATCTCCCTGTTTGGCTTTCATTTCAAATATAATATTTAAATTTTCCCCGTTTTCATTCGCTTCATCTGTTCACCGCCCGCTTGGCAAAATGCCAGATGTGGTTTCTCGCCAACGTTGGCTCGCTTTTACTCTTGTTTTGGCAGTTAGTTAAAAATAATTTAAAAACAGAATCCAAAATACTCAATATACATTATTGTTGTATACATTTTATTGTAAGCGGGGGGCGCGATGAAAATTATGATTGAAAACTGGGCCGCGAATACTGAAAGGTTGAGAAACGCTGCCCTAGGTAGTTGAAGTTTCGTTGCACTGCAGCAGCATAATGGGGTATGGGGCGATAGTCCGGGATCAATCCAGAAGGAAAGATCCGACGTCAACACCTAGTAATTTTGGATCAACGTCGGATGACGATTTCAAGAGCTCTTAAATGTAGACAAAAGTAAAGGAAAGTAATAAATTAGGAGTACAATAGATCTCACTTCATGCTTTATACATGTGCTTCATATTAATGAGTGTTTATGCAGTTCAATTGGCACTACTGAAACCTTAAAATATGTCGAATGTTTATTAACAAATTTTTTGGTTCTTTCAAAAATTTCTCATATATATAATTTTTTATTCGATAGTTGTGGATGCATATATCAGAGGGACTATCTGTGTTAAACAAACTAGACGAAATGCGAAAACTTTTCTTCCAAAATATAACATATCGCGGTTGCCTAAAACTGTTTTTTATCGCCGTTTTGACCACGTTTGGCGTTTAATCTAATTCGTGTTGACCCACCGACTATTAAACATCTATTTGGAATTTATTTCTTCATTCGTTTCAGAAATTCCGACCATATATGAAACTCTTGAATGTAGGTATAGAATCTAAATTTCGTTAAACGGGAGTAACACATCAGGGGGATGGCGACGGTCTCTATACGGATCGAAGGATGAGATTCTATGAGAAACTGAACATCGGTCCATAACGATGTCCACTCCTGACCTGAAACCCCACTCTCGAAACTTCCACATCATGCCAACGGGGCTGGCTCTTTGAAGTCCACGACAGATTTCACGTGCACCAACTCCCGGTGAAGTTCATCTTCCTATACTGACGTTCCTATACTGAAAAAAGAGAAGGGGATAGAAGGGAAGACCATCAGAAAGGACCTTCGCAAATTATCTTAACTGGATGCCAGAATCCATCTTAGGCGTGTGGTTGAGAAGATTGGTAGGAGCAAAAAGGTACCTATTGCGCATGATAAACACCATCAAACAATCATAGTAATGTTACAATTTCGAATATAATTTAATTTAAGGTTCAAAAACAAGAAATATTTTGATCCAAGAATTTCTGCCTTTACATGTCTTAAGATGTGTCGTAAGTTATTAATATTATGGTATTAAAATTTTTTTTGAGCTTAATAAATTTTAATCTTGAAACATACCATCCCTTCTGATACAATCAACGCAAAAATCACTAACAGCGCATGAATGCCTTCAAAATCACACGAGAATAGGTATGACAATGTATTAGAATTGAAATAACTAATAAATCGAAAACACCGTCGGTCCTACCAAAGTGCCCCCACTTGGTGATTACTTTAATTACCGCATTGTCTGCTACTAAATTATCAATTTTTTTGTCAACACAACTTTCTGTTGGCAAAATTTGATTGGAGATGAACAGCCAAGACAAAAAATACCAGAGAAGGGATCTCGACCGAAACCGACCGTTCTTAACGAGTTTCCTTGCAAAGAGATCATTTGAAAGCAAATTGAACACGTGCTGCAGGGTCGAGTGAAACTGGCCCTTTAGAAGGTTTTTAAGTATCTGCGATTTTAAGGTATCTGCCTGCCTTTAAAACATGAATTTTGGTCAAAATATCGAAGTTTCTAGTATTGTAGTCTGAACTCTTTTCTTTCAAATTCTGTTAAAATTTTGTTTCTAAGTAATTTAGAACTGGAGTTATGGCTGTTTTATATTACTACACAGCTGTAGTTTTTCATGTACATAAAGTTATTTTTCCATTTTTCTCAAAATTGTTGTTTACATGTTTTTGCTTTACGTAAATTAGCATAACTCAAAAAGTTAAAGTTCAAATGCTTTGAAATTTTGCAGGCATGTTGCACATATATACAGGGTGACCTGTAAAGTCCCTTTAAATTTGAAACAGCGTCTCGTATAGTCAAGAAAGTAACGTGTACCTATAGTAAAGTGACCACGTTGAATTTATTGAGACAGCTTACAGCGCTCTTAGCGGCAAAATAAAGAAGTTAAAAAAATAACTCGAAAACTAAAGGAGATCGGCCAAAAAGTTCAATTAGAAAAATGTGGGCAATAATATAGTAAAAGCACAGGAAAAAGTTTCGTGGAGTTATCTGTAAAATTCGCGGAGATATTCGTGATTGAAATTTGAACTATTTTATGCCCTGAAAAAGGGGTCGTCCAGAAATTCAAAAACGTGTTCTCCGGTGTTATACAGTTTTTCTGAGTTAAGCAACGACGAATTTAGATTCAAACAAAGAAAGTAAAAAAAGATAAATAAAAAAAAATATCTGAAACGCTCTCCGGAAAATAAAAAAAAAACTGACGATCCGAAATCACAAATTTCGCGCAACAACTCTCAGGTAAAACCTCTCGGCTATACAGCCACGAACGCAGATTTACTATTTAATAATTTTATCCTGATAAACTTTGAGCAGATGCGAAAATGTCAGAAACAAATGCGCGTTATTCAGTGTGGCACATTGGAAAAGTAAAAGACAGATGAGCAAAAACAAGAAATTTATTGCTAAACAAAAACATGGTGAGTGTGTTCAAAAGGTCACCATCGGCCACAATACACATTTATATTCGATCAAGCACGCCGGCATGCACATTTCTTATCTGCGGTGTGACAGTAGCACAGCTATCGATGATACGCTGCCGCAGATCCAGCAAAATGGTCGACGGAGTTTCATACACCCGATCTTTGATGTAACCCCAGAGGAAGAAATCGAGAGGTGTAAGTAAAACTGTATAACACCGGAGAACACGTTTCTGAATTTCTAAACGACCCCTTTTTCAAGGCATGTAATAGTTCAAATTTCAATCACAAATATCTCCGCTAATTTTACAGATAACTCCATGAAACTTTTTCCTGTGCTTTTTGTATTGCTCACATTTTTCAAATTGAACTTTTTGGTCGATCTCCTTTAGTTTTCGAGTTATTTTTTTAACTTCCTTATTTCGCCGCTAGGAGCGCTGTAAGCTGTCTCAATAAATTCAGCATGGTCACTTTACCATTGGTACATGTTACTTCCTTGACTATACGAGACGCTGTTTTAAATTTAAAGGACTTAAAGGGACTTTACAGGTCACCCTGTATATACAGGGAATAGACTACAGCCATGGTTAAATATTAATTATTTTCTGATTTACAGTCTTTTAATTCATGACTTACGCAAAAGTTTAAGGAACTTTTCAAAATGTTGTAAGGGCCGCGGTGGCCCGGTTGGAAGAGTAACGGACTAGCAACCGAAGGGTTGCGAGTTCGAATCCAGCCAAACACCGTCGTGTACAAAGGGGGCTGGTGCACGTTAAATCTGTCGTGGCCTCAAATGTCCTCACGTTGGCGTGGTGTGGAAGTTTGGAGAGTGGGGTGCCAGCTCAGGTGTTGCCTCGTCATCTGACCGTGGTTCAAAATTACGTGGTGTTGTCCTCGGATCTTTCCCTTTGGGATTGATCCCGGACCGTCACCAATAGCCCGTTGTGTTGCTCCAGTGTGACGTTAATTGAAATAAATAAATAAATAAATAAATAAATAACAAAATGTTGTAATCGAGTTCCCATAACTTCAGAGATATATGCGTGATCACCATGATAATAGTCTATTCCCTGAAGAGGTTCATTATAAACATCCAATTTACAAAACAGAGATATAATGCTTACTTTTGGAGTTATATCATCTGCGTATTGGCATATTTTACTGTAATTTTTTACCTTATTTTTCTATCTAAGCAATGAACGAATTATCAGATGCTTATATTTTATATGCTGCTTCTAGTTTTATATTGTGTTTAATCATAAAATTTAAATTGGAAGTAAAAATTTAAGTAATTTTTAAAAAATGACCCCGAAGGCAGGCAGATACCTTAATTCCTGTTTTGAAAGTTTTAAAATGCATAGTTCCTTAGAAATTATTTACTCATGCAAACATTTTTTTCATGGCCAGTAGTAGCTACATATATCAGAGGGATTGTATATGTAAACAAATCACACGGAATGGGAAGATTTTTCTTCCGTTACCGAAATTCTCTCGGAACATGAATTATATCGGGTTTGCCTTAAACTGTTGTTTATTGCCAAACCGGCAATAAACAACAGTTAACGTTTGGCATTTAATCTAACTGATATTGACCAATCACGTATTATACATTAATTGGGATGCCTTTGTTTGAATTCCGAATAAACTTTTACCTCTGGTAGGCTAATTTTCGTCGTACTGGAGGCAACATAAAGGCAATTGGTGAAGGTCCGGGACAAATTCCGAATGGAAAAATCCGAGGACATCACCTCGTCACTTTGAACCATGGTCGGATGACGTGTATTTTTACAAAGGTGAGAAATGAGCGAGAATGACAGACTATGCACAAGGACCAACTACGCATATTTTCTCGCTTGGTTTCTACAATCTATCGGAGGCATGGAGAAGAGAAGGAAGGCTAGAAGGTACCTATTGCCCATATTTGTGACAAACACCGTTAACTAATCATATTGATGTTATTTGTTTGCGATTTAGAAATAAAGAAAGGTTTTGATAAAAATATTTCCAGTTTTACAACTTTCGGTAATTCAGTAGTATTCTTTTCGTTTTATATCTTTATTGATACATTCAGTAGTATAAAATAAACTGATCTAACACTTATTTTTCAGCTACAATCGATGTCAAATTCAGGAACAATGCCTCAAAAGCATAAGAGAAAATGTAGCCCACTATATGAGAAATGAAATATGAAATAAAGCAGGGGAAACCCAATGCTATAAAAACCGGTTCGTTTCGACTGAGCATAGTTCGTCATGCAGAAGCTCGGTATATGTATAACATATACAATAGGATATTTTAAATCCGAAATTACACATATGTCTTTATATAACGGAAACATGGCATTCAATAAAAATCAGATGTGGGTAAACATGTAAAAGGAGGGAAATGTGGGTTTTTTATGGCACAAGAGTCATATTTGACCACGCTGCTTTTTTAAATTTTGTTTCACTTCAGATCAACCATCTATCATTAAATATCAACACCAGTAAACGGGAAATTAAAAATATGAATTAATATAGTTTATATTGAATTAGTCATATAGTCACATTGGAAGAGAAAAACTGAAATAATTTTCAAAAAACTTATTTCAGAACAAATTTTAAATTCTGTAAATTCGAGCTTGTACGTTTCTGAAAAATCAGACCATCTAAAAATGTTCTACTTTTGTCATTCGGACTCCACAATTAATTTCATGAGCGTATATTCAACTAAAAGAATGCTAGGAAAGGGATTCCGAGCAAAGCCGGTTGTTTACATTTTCATAAATATTTGTTTTAATCGAATCGTATGAGTTTTGAAATTTCGCAAATATTTTCTCTGAACATATACGAGACCCATTGTAATATTTCGTCCTCAATTCGTCCTATATTAAAAATCTCCAGCAAAGATATTAATCTTTTATTGAGAAAATGTTGCTACTGTCTACTACTAAATTGTTTGGGCGCACAACGGCAATTCTAACAGCAAAATTGGTCACTTATCCTTTAAGTATGGCAACCCTGTTTACCAACGTGATGAGAAATATTCATTAATACACTATTTTAATCATCTTTCTTATAATTATTCGTGGGATAAGCATAGAATGAACTTCAAAGGTCGTTCAACTTTCCTCAGACAAGAGAAATTTCACCAAATTGTGGAGGTAACGTGATTAGAAACATTTTGGGAGGCATTTCCTGTTAAATTGTAGGTGGCGATAGCACATGTAGACGGAATCCATACGGTTTCAGCACTTAACCAATTCAAATTGCAAACAATGTATTCCGATTGAATATCTAATAACCGATTGGTCAATACCAAAAAATTAAAACCCAAACGTTGCCAAAACGGCAATAAACTGCATTTTAAGGTTACTAATTCCATTTTGTTCATTTATCTACCACTAGCAAATAAGAAAACTTTCTATAAGTAAATATTTCTGAAATAATCTTGAAATTGGATTTTTTCTACTTAAAAACGTTTCGGTAGTTCGATTTGAACTGCAGAAACACATGTCAAATTAATCCACACTTATAGGGAGCCTCTCTTAGTATCGTATGAGTTGAGAATATTCGGAAATATTGTGTAAGAGATATTGATGGGCCGTTGTAATATTGCATGAAATATTTCTGTGGTTGATTTCTATTGTCTCCACTCAAATTTCAGTACTAAAAACAAGTAGTGTAGTTGAAGAAATTTTCACGTAAATTCCTGACGAGACGTGTTGAAGTAAAATCATTGGAGACCGTTTGGTTTGTTTCCACTGAAAATCCATTCACTCGAGCAAAAGATACAGATTGCGCCATGGTTAACACCATAAACCAATCATAGTAATGATGTAATTTCGAAAATATTGAACAAAAGGTACAAAAACAAGAAAGGTTTTGATCCAAGTGCTAGTTTTTCAATAAATTTTAAACCCAATTATATGGCTATATGGTTGCCCTTTTTCTCCTCCCCAATCGACTCCATTACCCCCTCCCGTTTTACCACTTTTGCTGTTCGTTTATCACAGCCCTTGCGCCTCGGCTTTGGTTGCCTATGCTTCTTTCGCCTCCTTGGAACGAGTTCCGGACTACTAATTGTATCATTTACCCTATTTATTTTTACCTTTTTCCCCAATTATTTTCCACTATTTCCGTGATTATTGGCACTCTTCAACTTTCTCGTATCAAAACTCATTTTACATTCATTAAATTCTTTTTAATTATGGAGGTTCACATTCTTGCTAGGTACGTAAACGATACGTCCGTTTACATGTCTAAAGATATGTCGTAGGTTATTAATACTACGATATTTTAAAATATTTTTTGTAAGCTTAATAAATCTTAATCTTGAAATATTCAATCCCTTCTGATACCGTCAACGCAAAAATCATTAACAGCATATGAAAGCCTTCAAAATCACACGAGAATAGGTATGCCAATGTATTAGAATTGCAATAAAATAACTAATAAATCGAAAACACCGTCGGTCCACCAAAGTGCCCCCACTTGGTGATTACTTTAATGACTGCATTGGTCTGCCACTAAATTATCAATTTTTTTGCCAACACAGCTGTCTGTTGGCAAAATTCGATTGGAGATGAACAGCGATGTCTAAAAAAATACCAGCGAAGGGATTCTGACCGAAACCGACCGTTCTCAACGGGTTGTCTTGCAAAGAGATCATTTGAAAGCAAATTGGACTCGGGCCGCAGAGTGGAGTCAAACCGGCCTTTTAGAAGGATATTAGGCTTAAATAGAAAAAGGTATTGGACCGAATAAGAGCGTCACCTAGCGGTGATTTTTTCGTTACTTTATTTCTTTGCCTCTTTATTTTAATAATGTTTATGCTGATGAAATTAATTACGAGTCTAATATTAAAAGACGTTTTTCCTATGTGTCTAGCGAGAGATATGGGTAGTGGAAGTAAAATCTTTGGGGATCGTCTAGTTTAATTCCGTTTTGTTCACTTCACTACCACTAGTGAATAAGAAATATTTCTATAATTAAATATTAGAATGATAATTTGTAATGCGTTAAATTTTCCATAATTAAAGACGTTTTGGAAGTTCTGTCGAATTTCCGAAACACATTTCAACTTGAAGCACTTATTAGTGATGGCTAATCGATTCTTTTGAAAGATTCGATTGGTTTGAATCGTGTCAGACACATTGTTCGTTCGAAAGAGTCGGTCACCAGAAATAACTCACTTTGTCTTTAAGGTACATGCAGCTCCATCTGTTTGTAAATTTTCGTAGTATGCCGGGTTTTTTTGTTGAAGGGGCACATCTGCTTCTTCCAATCCATTTGTTTTATGTCACCAGCCTTGATTTCCCCCTTTGATAGGGGGAGGACTGTAAAACTATTTAGTTTCGTTCCATTTTTTCTGAGAAACGTCGATTGCTGGTCGTTTTATATTCGCGCTTAACATTAAACTTTTTCTTTCATTTTAAAAATTTTACTTTATCCTTCAGGGAGCAATTATAGTTTTGCTTTCAAGAGTATATGTTTGAGGATAATTTTACTTTTAACATTTAAAATTCATACCTAAGGCTTGTTAGATTGCTCACATGTCCTAGGGGTCGATCTAATAGCGCATCTGCCACTGAGATGATTGACAATCGCTGAAAATAATGACCAAAAACATCTGTTTTAACTTTTCCGTGGAAGGGATGAAACAAGGGCGCCGGAATCACAATTGTCAACAACAATCATGTTTCATATCTTACAATATCGAATTTATACGCTATTATAGCCAATTGAAAAATCTCTTTTTAGGATATTCATAAGAACTAGCTGTATGGCCCCGCGTTGCGGAGGACAACGTGTTAGTAAATACCTCCCTCGTGGATTTTTTACTCTTTTTTGCATGCCTTCTTATAGATTCACTGTTATAAAATTCTATAAATTTATTATTCGGATTTAAAAGTCACGGGATAACTGATTGTTAGTAAACGACATATTAGATTTTTCGCCGTTTCATTGCAAGTCTTCTACATGTAAATTTTACAATTTCACCCTGACGTTCAGCTTCGACCAGTCTTCTATTGGTAGCTTGTTCCTTAGATTCATTGTGACGTCTTTCACGTAGTTTATATTTAGCTGAATTGCTTGTTATGGAACGTTTTCTTTTTGGCATTGTCGTTAAAAAGAGTAATTACAACGCAAGAAAGCAATTGCTATAAAAAGGAAGCAGTAAACAATTTGAAATTCCAAATTACGATGGATTTAAGAGTTGAGTTGTACAGGTTTGCTGTATTGGATGTGAAATAATTATAAAAAATAATGCTTATTTAAAGAAATAAAATATAAGACTCGAAAAAGTAGTGTATTAAATGTTTATTTAAAGCAGTAAAATGTAAGACACGAAAAAGTACTGTATATTGAATTTTGAATATTTTTTACGTTTTTTCCTCGAATTTAACACGAATATTTAAGTCAAGTCTGACAAAAATATAATAAAAAAGTTGGGGCAAAAACCGCTACGGAAGCGTTACGGAATCAGCCAGTGACGTCACGGCACTCTGTCCAATCAGGTAATTTTTTGAACATTTTATGTTAAAATTTAAATTTTTGAAAATTTTAAAGGAGCGGAATAACTTTCCCAGTTTATTCTGCGTATTTTGACACCTCTCTCAGATCTCTACGTGCTGTGGTTGAGACGAAGATAGATTTCCAACAGACAAACTATCACACATACATTAATAGTGTAGATGTTATAGTTGTATTATGACTAAGCTAACTGTTCGCCTCTGTGATAGTTGGTTTGTGGATGTATGGAAATTTTTTACAAGATAGGGGACGGTACGGCTTATAAAGTGTATCCCGAATCAGAACGAACATCCATGCCATGAACAGGATTCGAACTCAGAGCCTCTTGAACGGAGGACCAGAGTTGAATAAGATTTCTCTCGAAAAAGCACATGCCCATAAATTAATCAATTAGTATTTTTATTTTACAATTTTTATTTTAAAACTTACAAAAATTACTTGTTTTATTTAAATTATTTGGAACTTTATCAATCAATTCATGATTTGGCTCTCTCAGTTCCTCTTTCCAATTCAGGGAGAAGGAAATAATGCAACTCAACATTACTTTTCCTACGTAACTTATGTCAAACCCATAATACTCTAAATCTTCTTAACTCATCATTGAGTAAATATAATTAATTGTATAATTGCTTTCAGTATTAATCTTAAGATGAAAAATTAGAAAATCGCTGTTAAATAAAATTTTAATTTCAATTTAAACTTGTTGGAATTGACTATTAAACGAATATAATTATGTTGCATACTGTTATTAACTTTGAACTTTACACTTAAAACAAAATCCCTTCTTTATTCGTTTACAGTATCTTTCATAAAAAATTAGAACTAAAACACAATCTTATTGTGATTCCTAGTTTGGCCATCCCCAACAACCCGTTGTGTTGCTCAAGTGCAACGTAAATTCAACTACCTACCATCCTTGTTCGCTCCTCGATATAATAATATCGATAAAAACGTCATTAAATGCTACGAATGTGTATTGAATCTGTAACTCTTGAAGAATGCTCTGTTTGTGTTCGAGATTGGATATTCAGGTCTCAAAACTCTTGCAACTTGAATTAATCGCACGTTGGAACTTTAATATCTAGGTTTTTCGAGATACATTTGTTTTATGCTTGATAAATCACAGGTTATATCGTCAAACTATTTATATCCATCCATATCAATTTCAAATTAAGGGTTGACATGCTGATTTAATGAATTTCTATATTGCCCCATTTTCAATAGTATAGCTATCAGTGCAATGATTGAAGTAGTTTACTTAGTTGCATAATCACTTTTTAATTAATTATTATCTGACGTTCTATATGAAGCTCATATAGAATGAGAGATTTTTTAATGACTAGCTGAATTACACGGCGTTGCTCGGGTTGAAATGGTTAAATGTTGCTTGAAAAGTGAATCAGAATAATCACTTTTTCACAGAAAAATGCAATAATTTAAGTTGTACAGAAAATACGTTTTAACTTTTTCATAGCTTCTACACTATACTTCGGACGCAAATATATACATTTAATTCCTGAATATATTGCAATATGTAAAAGATTAAGACATAAATACAAACAGAAACGAAATTCCGACGAAAAAATGCAGAATTCCAAAGAACGAAAGATGCGCAGTGTCGAATTTCGACTGCCTGAGTGTATTCTGAAATAGAGCAATTCGAAAAAAGACATTTGAAAAATATTGATAAAGACGATAATGATTTATGAAATTTAGTAATGCTCAAATATGACTGCAACATTTCGTTGTGTTAACTCAAATAGACGTATTTTCTATACAAATCTACACCGTTTGACCAAGCCACACTAAATTTGGTACGCCTATAATTTGGAACACTGCGGTCAGCATAGGCTAATTCTTAACCCCCGTTCTATTGGCCCTAGGGGGCTAAAAACTATTCGAAATCGCCATAGAAATAACATTGAGCATAGATTGATTGCTTTAGGCAGCAATGGTTGCTTTACCAGTGTTGATCGAAGGTAAGGCGTGCAACTTATTTTAAAATGTCTGGAATAGATACATGTGAATCCTCCGTTGAAAGCAATGATTTTCTGTCTTAAAAATTCTGTAAAATCGACCTTCTGCTTTCGAAAAAAATTTATCTATTCAGTTTAATTTGTCTACACCGATTACATTTATTTCTAACCCAAGCACCGTTATTCCGAAAAGCACAAACGAAAAACTAATTAATCATCTTGCTACTCGGTATCTGGCAGCACCAGAATTAATGTTTGCATTTTTTTATATAAAACTTTGTGGAACGTATTTTTTCGTCGGAATTTCGTTTCTGTTTGTATTTATGTCTTAATCTTTTAGATATTGCAATATATTCAGGAATTAAATGTATATATTTGCGTCCGAAGTATATTGTAGAAGCTATGAAAAAGTTAAAAAGCATTTTCCGTAAACTTAAATGATTGCATTTTTCTGTGAAAAAAAAACGTGATTATTCTAATTCACTTTTCAAGCAACATTTAACCATTTCAACAGGAGCAACGTCGGGTAATTCAGTCAATAAAATAATAAAACATTAATTCTGGTTTGCCAAATCTAAAATAACAAAATTACGCTTTTATGATTAATGAGTTGAAGTTTTTCGTGTTCCATTTCAAAATGTAAATTATGAAAAATTAAATATTTTAAATACTTTTTTATCAATCAAATATTTATAATATTCATGTAAAAATATAAAACTCATCATATAGAAATAAAATAATAATAATGAACTTTAATTCAATAATCACATACACCTGTCAAATAAAGTAAGAAATACTTATACAATCAATTAAAAGTTAGATTTCGTAATGCTCAAACATGACCGCAACATAGCTTTGCCCGGGTATTTATCCCAATGTTCTATTGGACAGGAAAAGGAATGAAACCAATGTATAGTGTAAAATAAAAGTAATTATATTGAGAGGTTTTTAAAAGTATAAGTACAGTACACACATTATAAAGTAAAATATTTTACAAATTTACTGCAATATAAATGTAACACAAAACTTAACTATACACAATATTTTAGCTTCACCTCCGGGAGCAAGAATAAATAAATTCTTGGGTGAACCTACCCTCGAGCAACCAACATAAATTTGCCCGTGGGAGAAACACGGCGATCTCAAATCCACTCCGCAGTACTTGATAGACTGCCCCTGCGACTTGTTGATCGTGATCGAGAACGCAAGTCTCACTGGAAACTGCAATCTCTTAAAGTCGAAAGGGAGATCCGTTGGAATGAGTGGTATCCGTGGGATAAAACTGTTGCACCCTCTCCCTTTCCTGTCAAGATAGCCGCTTGCATTACATTGCCCAGCAGTTTCTTGACACACAGCCTCGTGCCGTTACAAAGTTTTGGCGGGTCAAGGGGTTCCGCAGTAAAATAACTGGAGATCCCACTTTAAGTAAAAGACGTGGTGGCAATCCAGCCGGATCAAGCGAGTTCAGGAACTCTGGCGGGAAATTGACGACTTCATCGGCATCTACTACGGTATCGATGGACTTGTATTCAGTGACCACGCCTGGTAACATGACAAGTATTTGATTGTTTATGTCGTGGACGTCTTCATTTTTAGCAGAAAGAATGGCCCTCTCTCGCAACCAGTTAAAATCGTGATAGGAAATAGACGGATAGATTGCATCTATCAGCTCTGCGACGGAAGACACCAGATTACAAAAATCGGATGGGAATTTAATCTTGCCAGAAGACTCGACTGTCAATCTGCCTTCTCCGAGCTAAAGTAGTTGTCTGAGAAAATTTGAGCACTCTCATCCCCCAGATCATGTTTTGCTTCAAAGTTATCTTTCCCACATGTCTCCACAAAAACGAATGTTTCAAACATGCGTGGATCTCATCGGCCGGCGTCGACTTCGGGATGACGGGCAGAGTTTGACGAAAGTCTCCACAGAGGAGTACCAGAGCTCCTCCCATCAGGTTTCCTCTCAGATCTCTCAGACGTCGAGGGCCTCGAGAGCTTTCTTGTGAGCCATGGTGCATTCGTCCCACACGATTAATTTGCAAGTCTCGAGCATCTGCGCCCGATCACTTGCTTTGCTTATGTTGCAGATAGGATTTTCCTGCCTGGCGATGTCAAATGGCAACTTAAGTGCAGGATGGGCCGTCCTCCCTCCTTCCATTAACGTCGCCGCAATTCCTGAAGAGGCGATGGGAAGAGCAACTTCTCCCCGAGTCCTGATTTCGGCCAGTATTATATTAATCAAGAATATTTTCCCTGTGCCCCCAGAAGCATCGAGAAAAATGATACCACCTTGTTGTTTTGCTGCCTGATCCATGATAATTTGGTATGCATTTTTCTGATCTCGATTCAGAAGTGGCTTCTTGTCCGCGACGTATGCACTCAGCTCTTCGACGTCGTAGTTCGTTTCTCGCACGTAATCCGCGCGAAGTACGTCTCGTCGATCTCTTACTGGTGCAGGCAGGCCCAATTGCAGTAATGTTTTATTTGTCATGGTCACACATTTGTCCTCAAGAATAACCAAAGCCTCGTTGAAAATGTCCGGACCAAACGCGATTTCTAATGTCGGGGTTTCCCTCCGGACTTTGGAGAGTATATCCTCACTCAGGGCCTCCTTATACTTTTCCCATAAAATGTTTGGATTCGATGGACTGCATGTAGTCAATATTATAGCAAACAGGTTTCTGATTTGCTCTGGTAGGGAGATCAATTCGGCTTCTCGCAACGAGTCATCCAAGTGCTGGTCTCCTTCCAGCAAACCCAACTTCTGACAGGCCTCTCTAAATGTCTGGCATACTTCGTCGTTTACCGTTCTCATCTCTGCGAAAGATCTCGGTCCTTGTACCAAGTGAAGAAGCATCCTAAGGAAATAGCATTCGGCGTTGTTGGGGTGAACAGCGTACACTCGATCCAAGGCGTCACTCGCGACTGCATCATGTCCAGGGACGGGCTGGCCAACTTTTCTCCTACAGAAAACTTTCCTCGATGCATTCCAAGTGTAATATCGAGGTATCTCAGGATACAACAAAGTCCTCGCAAAAGGATCCTGCTGATACAGTTGAAAGAATGCCGTCAAAGTCGTGTTTGGTGGCTGATCAATCACTCTAGGGGCGCTCTCTGTTGTGAAATAAACTCTCTGACCATTTTCTAAATGGAAGCTTAGGTGAACAACAGTAGGGTGTCTTTTGTGAATCGAAAAACCCAGTATTCGCCAAACTGCCTCGTTACTGCTGAGGTATCTTTCCAACTGATATCGCGTCACTTCATCGTTCGATTTATCGTCGCTGATGCCGAAAACAGCCATATCACTACCTTTGTTGACATACTTGCACACATATTTAATCGATTTCACACTGTTGCAGTACTCCACGTTGATGTGTGCCCGAAACATTTTCGACAGCAGCGGCGAAAAGGGCACAACCCACCTATTGTCGATTTCTATTTCCGTGTTGCTGCTTATCGTTAGTTTCGCCGTGAACCCTCCATCTTCCGGAGCCCGCCGTCTGTACAGGGGATAGCCGTCATTTCCAGTTTGTGTCTCTTTAATGAATTTTCTAGGGTATTTCTTGGTACACTTTCCGTCCTTCATACACGGAGAAATGGGATTGAGATTTCCACACGGTCCGTGGATCATGTTTTTCGTTACCACTGCAAAAAGTTCGGGATCTTGTTCCGGGTCAGGCAACTCGGCAGATATAACGTCATCGATTTGAGTGGGCTGAATTTTGTCCGCTAACCAGATCAAATTGTGCGAGTGTGGCAGCCCTCGCTTTTGCCATTCATTCGTGTACATCCAGCATCTCGGCACTCCAAATACATGGCCTTTTGTTATAACGTCAATCAGTTTCAACAGCTTCTGTTTAAATACTCTCGCAATCAAGTCGGGGCGCTCACTGGGTAACTGACCATTGGTAAGAACCTCCTTGATCTCCGTCCAAGTGGGATTGCAGGTGAAGGTGATAAATAAGTCTGGTCTCCCGTACGTCTTCACGTACGTCATAGCATCTTGCGTGTATTCATGCATGTGTCTGGGACTGCCTGTAAATGTAGCTGGTAGTATGACTAAGGCACCGAGGTTTTCAACGTTCCCGTCATTTGCCACAGCATCTCTCAGGTGAATATATCAACTTTCAGTTTACGTTGATTTAGACGAATGTAAAGGAGACGCTCACTCTCGACTTTTGCGTACATATCGACGATGAACTGATGAAACAATTGCCTGCAGTTCAATACGTGGTTCTGCTCAGTATCTCGAACCATCAATCTGTACGCATAGAAATCCATCGCTGAAACTTTCTTGCTGGTTGTTTCACCTATTCTTGGGTTGATCTGCCTCAGATTAAAATGATATCCATCTTCACCATGGGGAATATTACTGGGTACTGCAGAGCATCATAAGATCGACGTGTTTCCAAAATGCGCTGCAATGATTCACCTCGTTGTTGAATAACGATATCCCGTTGATGAAACTTATCTCCTGATATAACCACCGCGACTTCATCTGCTTGAGGAGACTTAAAGAGCCGCTCGTGTTCGCCTGCTGGTCTTCGGTCTGCTCTTATGACTACTTTATATTCATCTGTTGGCATACGTTCCAATGCTGTTTCAAACTCTTTAATAAGATTATTGTGCTCATGAAACATCCTCTGTAAGTTTAACACAATCTGACGTCTTGTTCCCGAGATGTAGGCGCACCTCTGATCAGTTTCCATTTGTTCGTTTTGAATAAACTATAGTTGTAGAAATTTTGGTGGTTGATCTGGCAGCGGAAGCAACGATCCCGCTCTATGATAAATCTGCCCTTGCACCTTGAATGTCGACGGAAATCCGGGCTGTCCAACAACTGATGTGACGCCGAATGATGTCATTTGGAAACATGCGTTGTATTTTCTGATGCTACTCAGAAAATGCTTCGACTCTGACGTATCTCCTGATGTGTAAGTCAAAAGTTTTTGTGGTGGTGGTTCCAGTTGGCAGAGTTTAACTTTTCCATTTTTGCAGCAAATACCAGTAGACTCTGATTTAAACTTTTTGGCTTGACAGTAACTACAAACCATTTCCATTTTCCCGATGGCAACACTTACATGCAGCGAGTAGTCTTTATGTGAATCGTAGTGAAATCCTTCCAATGCTAAGCTAAAATGGTGCGCAGTCCGTGATCGCTTGGCTCTATCTCTCTTATCCTGTAGTCGGGCCTCATTCTGCTGTGCCGTCTCTATTGCTCTAGATGTAGTAGCTCTCTCTCTCGCAATCACAAGTCTTCTATTCCTCTCCTCGGAAGTTTCTTGACTACGCTCATCTTTCATCATCTTAGCCATTGACTGCACTTGGCCGATCGCCTTCCGCTTCCTTGGAGGCATTGCTACAGAAAAGAAATCTGTAAAAGAATACAAACAAAAACTATTTCATAAAATAAGCAAAAGGCACACTTTCACTGAGCAATGAAATCTATTATAGAATACAATAAAAAGCTATTTCATAAAATAAGCAAAAGGCATTCTCACTGAGCAATGAAATCTATTATAGAATACAATAAAAGCTATTTCATAAAATAAGCAAAAGGCACCCACCCACTGAGCAATGAAATCTATTTTGAATACAATGAAAAGCCATTTCATAAAATAAGCAAAAGGCACACTCACTGAGCAATGAAATCTAATATAGAATACAAAAGCTATTTCATAAAATAAGCAAAAGGCACTCACTGAGCAATGAAATCTATCATAGAATACAATAAAAAGCTAAAATTAACGAAAAAAACAAATTTAAAATTATGTAGTACTTGCATCAGTTTAGAAATATAAATTCAAAATGCACACTATCACTGTCGCGAATAAAGTAGGAAACACTTATACAATCAACTAAAAGAGCGAAATAAAACTGCCAGATTCACTGAAAGATGATAAGCTGGAAGACTTACCGAGTTAGCTTCCTTTAAATACGACCAGCTAAGAATCGAGTGGGTGCTGGAATGTTCTCCATCATGAGTCCAAGGAAGTTTCCATTTCCCAACTTTCTAGAAAGTTCTACAAAGTTTTATAAAAAAAAAGTAAATATTAATTCTGGTGCTGTCAGATACCGAGTAGCAAAATTACGCTTTTATGATCAATTAGTTTTTCGTTTGTGCTTTTCGGAATAACGGTGCTTGGGTTAGAAATAAATGTAATCGGTGTAGACAAATTAAACTGAATAGATAAAATTTTTTCAAAAGCAGAAGGTCAATTTTACAGAATTTTTAAGAAAGAAAATCATTGCTTTCAACGGAGGATTCACATGTATTTATTCCAGACATTTTAAAATAAGTTGCACGCCTTACCTAAAAAGCTTATGAAACAGAATTATACAAATCATTACATATTCAATAAATTATTTAAGGAAAGTTGGTCGAAATATACACCAACTTTCCTTGAAAATAATTCTTGAACTTCTGAAAACCTTTCCTTGAATTTCCTTGCAAAAATAAATATTTTAAAATATTCTTCCTTCATCAATAAAATATCTATAATTTATTTACATCATGGGAAGAACTAAAAAGTCAGTTCAAACATAAATATTGCAATTTAATTTGTTTCGGAAAAATTTGTTTTTCGATCAACACTCGTAAAGTAACCATAGCTGCCTAAAGCAATTAATCTATGCTCAATGTTATTTCTATGGCGATTTCGAATTGTTTTTAGCCCCTAGGGTCAATAGAACGGGGGTTAAGAGTTATCCTATGCTGACCGCAGTGTTCTAAATTATAGGTGTACCAAATTTGGTGTGGATTGGTCAAACGGTGTAGATTTGTATAGAAAATATACACACATCCTATTTTATATATAGGGTGACCTGTAAAGTCCCATTAAGTCCTTGAAATTTAAAACAGTGTCTTGTATAGTCAAGGAAGTAACGTGTACCAATAGTAAAGTGACCATGCTGAATTTATTGAGACAGATTACAGCGCTCCTAGCGGCGAAATAAGGAAGTTAAAAAAATAACTCGAAAACTAAAGGAGATCGGCCAAAAAGTTGAATTAGAAAAATGTGCGCAATACCATAATAAAACACAGGAAGAAGTTTCATGGAGTTATCTGTAAAATTCGCGGAGATATTAGCGATTGAAATTTGAACTATTCCATGCCTTGAAAAGGGGGTCGTCCAGAAATTCAAAAACGTGTTCTCCGGTGCTATACAGTTTTTCTTACCCCTCTCGATTTCTTCCTCTGGGTTTACATCAAAGATCAGGTGTATGAAGCTCCGTCGACAATTTTGCTGGATCTGCGGCAGCTTACATCGATAGCTGCGCTACTGTCACACCGCAGAATAAGGAATGTGCATGCCGGCGTGTTTGATCGAATATACGAGTAAATGTGTATTGTGACCGATGGTGACCTTTTTGAGCACACTCGCCGTGTTTTTGTTTAGCAATAAATTTCTTGCTTTTGCTCATCTGTCTTACTTTTCGAATGTGACACACTGAATAACGCGTATTTGTTTCTGACATTTTCGCATCTGCTCGAAAACTTTTTCCTGTGCTTTTATAATGGTATTTCGAACATTTTTCTAATTGAACTTTTTGGCCGATCTCCTTTAGTTTTGGAGTTATTTTTTAACTTCCTTATTTCGTCGCTAGGAGCGCTGTAAGCTGTCTCAATAAATTCAACATGGTCACTTTACTATTGGTACACGCTACTTCCTTGACTATACGAGACGCTGTTTTAAAATTAAAGGGCTTAAAGGGACTTTACAGGTCACCCTGTATATAGATATACTTCATCAAAATTGTTTTCACTACTTTTGTCAATACACAAATTCTGTAACACTCCTATGTTGGATATAGGAAGGAGTTTCCCGAAAAGTTAAGTAGTGAGGGTGCTAATGTAAAGTATTGAGTAAAAAGGGAGCCCGAAAAGCAAAATTGCACCCAAACTATGCAACAATGTATGATGGTTCAACCGCTGTCTTAAAGTGTAAGGCTTTCTTTTACAAAGGCAAAAAAAAATTAGAGATAACAGGGAGATGATGATAGACCCTACGCAAGTATAAACTCTGGATATTATATCGACTGGATAATAACATCCATTGAAGGCATGGGTAAATGACGAGAGTTCGGTGCTAAAGGCACGCTTTAATCACCATTCACCAATCATTTTAAGAAACCAACCAAAGCTGAAATGATCGCATAACCTAGTCGTCTTTTTGCTTTGGAAATCAAGGACGTTTACAAACAAAAATGACTTCTCAATCAGATTTACATAACATATTACATCACATTGTTATTAATTACATCTCATTGCTGCGCAGATGCTTTGTGCGGGTCTGTTAGTTCACTTAAAGGTACTTTATGTAATTATGGGCAGCCAATAGATAGAGAACTTCTATCCTTTGGTCCATAAGGAATCGTCTTTCAAAATTATATTTAAATTAGAAAATTAAATCAGTGAAAATACATAATTTAAAGGGGCAGAGCAATTCAGTAATGAAAGTAATTGTCGTGTACTGTACTTAATTGGTTTGATTCTGTTGGAAAGCAAGAAGGCTGATAGTTGGATTGTCCGGTTTGATCCGGCATTCGTAAATAAATAAATATTCTACAAAAGTTTTGAGGTTTTTAAATTTAAATCTTGAAATTCTCTTTCGATGCCATCAACACAAACTTTGTAATCTAGGCACAAATGTAATAACCAGTTACTCTTCCCACTCCTGATTCGCCAACGATGAACACCGGTTTCAGAAGGCGTTGCCAGAACATCGCTGAACACGAGCGTCTTCCGGGACTTACGAGAACATTCTAGAACACGAGCGTTCGAGCGGGAGAACGACTTCGGACGACGAACCGAGAAGACGTCACTGGCAGACGGACATCCTTTTCTTGTGTCGTTTCAAATATGTTTGTAACCGTCCTGTCCTTAATTAAATGTTTTATCATTTAAAGAAGTTATCAGTGTTTTTTAAAAGCCCTTTTGCACTCCCACTGAACTTCACATAAATGCTCTGAAAAGTATGAGTATAATGTTCGTTTAAATATGCATAAATGCTTTGAAAGTGTGCTCTAACATTAATTTCCGATACCCCCAATCGATGTTCATAAACAATATATAAATGCCCTCAATAGCGTACGGTGAAAGTGAGAGATAAAAGAATGAATCGAATATCCTATCGGAGTAACCGAGGCGCTTCCATTCGGTGAATATTTTAATTACGACATTGAACTCTCCTGAAAATTATCAATGTTATGATTGTTGTAATTAATAAAGAGGGTTATGTGGAAAAGCGTTTCCTGGCCCAGTGAGAATTAAAACTTGTTTATTGCCGTTTTAAACAAGATGTATACTTTAAACAAACTTTCTTCTATCACCACTAGAAAATAAAAAAAAATTGTTATTTAAAAAACACATTTCCTTTGTATTGCAATGATTGGGTAAATTACTAAGTTACGCTTCGGCTTCCATTCGTGAGATTCGTATTACAGAAAAATTAAGGTCTTTTAACTTTGCGTAGCAAGTATTTTACGAAGTTGTGAAAGCAATAGCGTTCTAAAGAAGGCATTTTCTGTCCTATACGTAGATGACGGTAATGTTTCCACAGCGGAACGTTTCTTCATTTATTATACGATTTCAAAACTTCGTCAAAGAATGAATTCCGAATTGATGCAAGAGATTCGATTTAACGTCACATCTTAGCAAAACGGAAATTAACTACATTTTAAGGTAACTCATATGTATGTTCAGAGAGTATTTGTATTGCGGAAGTAAAATTTTCACTTTTCGTTTGGTTTGTTTGTTTTCAATGAATCCCGTTTTGATAGATCATGGAGCAGATGTTACTGCGACTGTCTGACTGAAACCAGTACTGTAGAACGGAACGGAATGGACGTGTCATTTACGGAGTACCTAGCAATTAATGCGAACCTCCACATAATTAATGAAAAATTTTACGATTGTAAATCTAATTTGAAGGAGAAAAGTTAAAGAGTGCCAATAATCACGATAAAATGGAAAATAATTGGGATAAAAGATGAAATTAAAAAGGGGGTAAAAGATACAATTAGTAGTCCGGGACACGTTCCAAAAAATGCGGAAAAGGCAGGGGACAAAACAGGGCCGAAAGGGACAAGAAAATACAAATAAGCAAGTACAGTGACAAACGAACAATAAAAATGGTAAAATTTGTGAGGGTAATGGAGTTAATTTAGGAAGTAAAAAGGGCAAACATAGTGCCATATAGTTGGGTTTAGAATTTATTGAAAAAATCTACAAAAAGTAAACCCAATATCATAATTTTGAGAGAAGTGACAAAAATGTTTAAAAATGATAAGGGCGCGATCAACGCCTGTAGTAGCTAAACGGAGTTCGACGAAGGCATTTTCAATGGCTTTAAGCATGGTAGAAGTATCGAAGTTATTTTCTTTGGTAAGATTAAGAACAGCAAGAAGGGTATCATTACAAGAGTTATAATTTCGAGTAGTAGAGGATAGTTTAGGAGAGGATTTTGTTCGGAAACTACTTGCGTATGTGGTTGTCGGAAGTCTATAGATTGGGCCATTTTCATTGGCGATACCAGAGAGCTTGGAGGTGCGGCTATAGTATTGGGTGCGTTGTGTACGCGGGTTTGGGAAATTTCGGACATTTGCGGTAATTTGCAGCATGAACTCCATCACGATTGTTGCGTTTTAAAGGGTCATCTTTTGAAACAGGGCAATCTCTGGCCGCATGAGGGCCAGAGCAACGGATACATTTACGTGTGAGGGTGCAGTTTCAGAGGAGTGGAAGAAACCTTGACAACGTCAACATAGTGTAGGGCCTTTTCCACGATTCAATTGAGATTTTGGTACCAAACATTTGAGTAATATTGCAGATTTCGTTTGTATTTTTGGTTTGGATAATTTGGAGGTAGATGGTGGCATGGGTAATTTGGATTTAAATTTTGTAAGTTGGGTGATCTTACGAACTTGGGAGTTACGTAGTTCGATTCTTGTTTGATGGTGTCTGGTTCAGTATCAGAGGGAGGCTCTGATGACGATTTTAATGGGTTTTTCCAAGTTTGATTGGTAGCCTTGAAATTTGACTCCTTGTTGAAGGATCCAGCGGGAAACGGTTCTGTATTCTTCATCGGTGTCGACAGTAAGTCGAAGGAAATTACCGGAGAGGGTAGATTTAACTGAGGGTGCATCATAGTACAGTAGATGAAGAAATGTTTACTATCCTATTACATTTGCATGATTTAAAATATTAGTCACCAGAATATATCTCAAAGAGAAGGTATATCAGAATTTCCCAAAGTCAAAAAGACAATTCAAACTATTGTAAGTCCTGAAAATAAGTTCAAATGTAATAAAATAAGTTTGTGGGGGCGTGTCTCTGTCCGTCCTCCAGATTTTTCGATTTTTTATTTCATTTCTAATTTTTAAGCATACCTTTTATCGTATTTTTTAAAGTATTTGTGCGTGGTTTCCTATTTGTTTCGTTGACAGTATGAGAAGTGATGCTTCAAGATTAAAATTAATAAAGCTTATGAACAATATATAAAAAGAAGTACTACTGTTCTACGACAGATCTTAAGATACGTAAAGCCCGAAATACTGGGATCAAAACGTTTGTTGTTCTTGAACCTTAATTTAAATTACATTCGAAAATGTATCATATTATGATTGGTTAATGGTTGTTAGAAAACAAGTTCAGAAAAATAAGTTCAGAAAGTCTTCACGGGCTGCATCTACCCGATGCCGGGTGCATTTGGAAATAAGCTAAAAAGCCTTTTAACACAACATTCATAATTTTATTTACAAGATTAACAGACGACAAAAACATACATACCACATACCGCCGAGAACAAACTTAATCTGACTTACAAAATTCAGCTCGGAAGCTGACGTCACTTTTTACAGCGCCGCTCATTGGACAGTTACATTCACGATTACTTCACTTCACAACAATGGTGTTTTTCATGTGCACAAAGGGTATCTTTTTGCACCTGCCCTTCCTCTCAACCCCGCTTGCGATGAATTCTAGCATTCATTCGGGAAAATATGGGGATATGGTCCTTACTCATGGTCTCATTTTCTTCCTTTTCTCTCATTTCCCTGACTTCGTAGAAAACTGCTCAAAGCACTTTTAAATGAAACGCGAAACGTTTCAAAAACGTGGATAAGCTACATTTTAAGAGGGTAATGTCATAGATAGATATGGGTAGTGAAAATAAAATCTTTGGAGACCGTCTGGTTTGGTTATTTCCACTAAAATTCTGGTTTGTAAATTTATCTACCACTAGTGAATAAAAAACATTTCTATAAGTAAATATATTTCAAAATTTCGATTATTTCATTGCAAGTATCTATTAAAAACGTTTCGGTAGTTCTATCGAACTGCAGAAACACTTGTCAAATTGTAATACAATGGTAAACATGACCCTAAAGCTATGGTTATGCATTTAGTATGATCATTTCTCTTTTGATTTACGAAACGAAAGTGTCATGAATTGCGAGTTAGAGATGGGCCGAAAATGAATGATTCGTTGAATTGAATCGAATCTTTAAAATGAACGAATCGGTCAACCGACTCCCTTCAAAATGAATCGACTCCCTACTTGTTTTCTTTGCGAACAGTAGTCTGTAGGGTTAATTGTTTCCATTGTAAGGCAACTACAGGGCGTTTCATGAAGGACCCCTAACTTTGAAAAAAAACCCTCGGAAACGGTGATAGATAGAAGCATGAAACCAGTGGTATGTTTATTAAAAAAATGTAAGAATCTGATACAAAAACCTCAAAATTTTAGTTACAAATTGCGGCATTACCATAACTAGGTTGTACATAGTGGGAAATGCAAGCCCTCGTTGCATTCACATCAAAAGCGATTCAAAATGTGCACCTTTCACACAACACACATGTCGCAAACGAAGAATGAAATTGTCAATTGTCAGAAATTGAAAATCTTCATAGTAGTAGTGTAGTGTGATTCCTCTGAAATTCCCTTTTGTTTATTTAACCACCACTAGTGAATAAGAAATTATTGTATAAGTAAACATTTGCAAAACCAATTGGTTGTGTATATTAGCTGGCTTAAAAAACGTTTCGGTGGTTCTAGTGAACTGTTGAAACTAACTGAAGTACATTTAAATGATATTTTATTATTCGTGTCATATCGTTATTGATTATGGGAAACATTCTCTCTGAACATAGATGATGTCAGTTGTAGTACTTCATGAAACAGCATTTCTTTGGAAAAAGATAATCAGTGTAGTAGATGAGTAAATTTCAAGTACAGGGTGTTTCATGAAAGACCCCCAACTTTGAAAATAAATAACTCGGAAACGGTGATAGATAGAAGCATGAAACCAGTGGTATGTTTATTTAAAAAACCGTAAGAATCTGATACAAAAACCTCAAAATTTTAGTTACCAATTGCGGCATTACCATAACTAGACTTTACATAGTGGGTAATGCAAGCCCTCGTTGCATTCACATCAAAAGCGATTCAAAATGTGAACCTTTCACACAACACACATGTCGCAAACGAAGAATGAAATTGTCAGTGAGTCTCTGTAGTGTGTCACCGGAAATCGACACACAAGCTTGAAAAATAGCCTCCTCTAGCTCTTTCGTTTGCGACATGTGTGTTGTGTGAAAGGTGTACATTTTGAATCGCTTTTGATGTGAATGCAATGAGGGCTTGCATTACCCACTACGTACAGCCTAGTTATGGTAATGCCACATGCAGCGCCATCTATCGTTGCAATTTGTAACTAAACTTTTTAGATTTCTGTATCAGATTCTTACGTTTTTTTAATAAACATACCACTGGTTTTGTGCTTCTATCTATCAACGTTTCCGAGATATTTATTTTCAAAGTTTGGGGTCCTTCATGAAACACCCTGTACATTTCCAGGCTTAGCGATTGTTTTCTCATTGAAAAGTAATTGAACAGTTGAGACATAACAGTTGGACGTCAAACCATACGATTGAGTAAAAGAGAATGTCTCTCCTAACGCCAGTAGGAGCATACTGATTCGATTCGTTCACGAATCGGATCATTTGACTCATCGACTTTAGAATTCGGATCTTTGGGAGTTTATTCGCTTAATTTGGAATGAGAAGACTTTCGTTTCATTTTTTTGCTTTGATTTTCTTTCTTTGGTGTAGCTTTTCACAATTTCTTCACAAAATGTTGTATTTAAAATTGGGTTTCACTTATAGCCTTTTCTTTTATTTCCAGAAATTAATTTTTCGAAAACAAAAATTGTTTTTCATAAAAAATAAACTCGTGTTCGTTAAATACTTCTAATTTAATTTTAAAAAAAGGAAATTGATTTACTAGCTTTGAATTTGATTGAAATAGCTTTGAATTTGATTGAAATAGCTTTGATGAAAATTGACGACGAAAATTTTCTTTTAAGATTTTATATTAATATTCATAGAAAAATTTTGTCACCGTAAACAATTTTTTACACCGTTCTATTTTTAAAAACAATCATATTACATTTTGTGCATTTATATTTTGAGGATATTTATATTTACTACTTTCAAAATTATTTTCTTCGTATGAATCATTAAAAAATTACTCATTCTATATGAGCTTCATATAGAATGTTAGATATTAATTTAAAAATGATCTTGCAACTAAGTAAACTACTTCAATCATTGCACTGAAAGCTATACTATTGAAAATATGGCTATATAAAAATTCATTAAATTAGCATGTTAACCCTTAATTTGAAAACAATATGGATGGATAAATATTTTAATTCTACTCAATAGAAATATATTTTGACGCTATAACCTGTGATCTATCAAGCATAAAACAAATGTATCTCGAAAAACCTAGATATTAAAGTTCCAACGCGCGATTAATTCAAGTTGCAAGAGGTTTGAGACCTGAATATCCAATCTCCAACACAAACAGCATTCTTCAAGTTCAACACACATTTATTCACACATTCATTACACACATTCATGTTCAACACACATTTATAGCGTTTAATGTCGTTTGTTTATCGTTATTTTAACGAGGAGAACTAGGATGGTCGGTAGTTGAATTTACGTCGCTCTGGAGCAACACAATGGGTTGTTGGAGACGGCCAAACTAGGTATCATTATCAGATTGTATTTTAGTTTTTCTAATTTTCATGAGACTGATAAAGGAAACGAACAATAGGATGAATTGGGAAGAGGAACTGAGAGAGTCAAATCCTTTTGTTTTCAAGGGTGGTAGGTAGGTATTTAATTAAAATCACACTGGAGCAACACAACGGGCTATTAACGACAGTGAGGGTTTGAAATTCCGATGAAAACATCACATAATTTTTAAACACGGTCAGATGACAAGGTCACTCGTGAGCTGGCACCCCACTATCCAAACTTCTACACCACGCCAACGTGAAAACATTTGAGGCCACGACAGATTTAACGTGCACCAGCCCCCTTTGTACAAGACGGTCTTTGGTTAGAATCGAACTCGTAACCCTCCGGTTGCCAATCCGTTACCCTTCCGACCGGGCTACCGCGGCCATTTGTTTTCATGAATTTCAAAATCATTTAAATAAAACAAGTCATTTTCGTAACTTTTAAAGGTGCGAAATAAAAATACTAATTGATTAATTTATGGGCATGTGCTTTTTCGAAAGAAATCTTGTTATTCAACTCCGTTCAAGAGGCTCCGAGTTCGAATTCTGTTCATGGCATGGATGTTCGTTCTGATTCGGAATCCACCTTATAAGCCGCGTACCGTCCCCGATCTAGTAAAAAAATTTCCATATATCCACAAACCAACTATCACAGAGGCGAACAGTTAGCTTAGTCAATACAACTATAACATTGTTATGAATATCTTAAAAAGGGATTTTTCAACTGGCTATAAAAGCGTACAAATTCGATATTGTAAGATATGAAACACGATTGCTGAGAATTGTGATTCCAGTGCCCTTGTTACATCCCTTCCACGGAAAAGTGAAAACAAATGTTTTGGGTCATTTTTTTCAGCGATTGTCAATCATCTCAGTGCCGGATTGGCTAAGATGATCGATCCCTAGGAAATGTGAGCAATCTAACAAGCCTTAGATATGAATTGTAAATGTTAAAAGTAAAATTATCTTCAAACATATACTCTTGAAAGCAAAACTATTATCGCTTCCTAAAGGATAAAGTAAAATTTCAAAAATGAAAGCAAAAAAGCTTAATGTTAAGAGCGAAATCAAAACGACCATTAATCGTCGTTTCTCAGAAAAAATGGAACGAAACGAGTTTTACAAACCCTCAGACCACCCCTATCAAAGGGGGAAATCAAGGCTGAGGACATAAACAAATGGATTGCAAGAAGCAGATGTGCCCCTTCAATAAAGTAAAGAAACACGGCATACTTCAAAAATATACAAAAAGATGGTGAGTTATTTCCTGTCACCAACTCTTTGGAACGAATTTGTCTGACTTGATTCAAACCAATCGAATCTTTCCAAAGAATCGATTAGCAAATCACTAATAAGTAGGGATGGGGAAAAAAGAGCGAACTGTTCTTTTTCACCTGTTCTTCAAAAAGAACGGGAACAGCCTGTTCCCACTTTTCACAAAAACCTGTTCTTGGTTCTTTTTGTAAAAAGAAACATTGCAATCTTTTTATACTTCGATTTTAAACAGGTGGGAATTTTGCAAAGTTCTCTTTTCTCGAATTTTCTAAGTTCGCAAAAATCTTCGTATATTCTAAATTATGGTAAGTCCGAAACACAGCTGTTCATCCTACAGTTCGTGACTCACCGTTTCCTGTTGATTCATTCATCCGTTCTCTGTCCATAAACCTATTCCCTGCTCTGAGACTACTTCCTGTTTGAGAGCAGGAATCAAATTTATCGAAGGAATCGATTCCTGCTCTCAAACTGATCCGATCCTGTTCTTCGTTCTCGGAGCTATTTTACTTCCTGTTCGGAAAATGATTCCTGCTCTCAAATTGTTCCAACCCTGTTCTCCGTTCTCAGAGCAGTTCTCTGTTCTCGGAGCTGTTCTCGATGAACGGTTCGCGGAGCTGATCTCGATGTTCACCTTTGTTATGAGTGATATTGTTATCGGCTCCAGGAATTGTTATCGGCTGAACCAATCCCCGACGTTTGATGAATTTGCGAGGAGATTAGCGTAATAATTGTGAAATTTTATAATTGTTAGGCAATGACATAATGATGAATTTTTAGTTTTATAGTTTTAAACAAATAATTTTTTTTAATATTGCTGATCAGGATTTTGTTGTCTAGCTTACTCTCTGGTGGTGTCGCCTCTACTCGTTCTTAGGATTTGCAATGCTTTTAACTTTATTTTAAAACCAAATTTTACAAAATGGAAAGCAAAATTTCAAATGTGTGGACATATTTCACTGTGAAAAGGAAATTAGGATCGGGTGTTATGCTCTCTATAAGTTGAAAAGGGATCTCATTAAATCAGGTATTACGATTTTAAAGACATCTTGGAAATAAGAATCCCACCATAAAACTAATGTGTTGAAAAGCTAAAGTGATTTTTTGACTTGTATTTTTTATGTTTTGAACGTGTTTAGATAGATCATATAATATTAACCTGTTTGTCAAACCAATTTTACTTTCCAAGTGGTAATCCCGGTATGCGTTTTTTGTTTAAATCTTTTATAAAGGGCAACTCCCTATTGCATAACGTGATTCAAAATTACCTGGTGTTGTCCTCGGATCTTTCTCTTCGGGATGGATCACGGACCGTTGTTTTATTGACTTAAATGACCATTTTGTTGACTTAAAAATGACATTAAAATCTAAAAAAATTATTACTTTCGCTTGTGTACTTGTTTTGTCCTAGGCACCTCATATGTTTGGGAAACTACTTGAGATGGTTCAGATGTGGGACATTATTAGTTGCCACTGGGGAGAGAATTTAAACGTTTCGATTTGCAAGAACGTTTTCCAATTTACGGAAAAATCTGATTTTCTTTTCTCAATTACTGATAGTTCGGCGCAGCTTGAATAGATTTGCCCCTTTTTTTCACCATAAAAAAAATCAATCAACCGATAGCAATACGAAGACTCCGAGTCATTTGTATTTTTTTTTATATATGCACGCCTATACAAAGTACTAACAAAGGTGACGTCAACAAAATTCGGTCTCTGTCTATGGCGAAAACTGCTGGCGCCACATAGTCTACGAGGAGGAACAGGGCTTGCACATTTCGAGTAGAGAGATATTTCCCATCCCTACTAATGAGTGCTTCAATTTGACATGTGTTTCGGAAATTCGTTAGAACTTCCAAAGCGTTTTTAAAAGCAAACCTTTTGAACATATGCAATAATATATTCAAACGATTGCACGACTAAGTGGGTAGAATTATTTTCTCTCACTACAGCCACAGCCAAGGAATGTGCGACTGTACTTGTGAAAGAGATTTTCCTTCGCTACGGTATTCCTCGGAGAATCATAAGTGATAATGGAACTCAGTTCGTCTCCGTTGTCATGCAACAACTGTGTTTCCTCTTGAACATTGATCAGAAGCTCACCCCAGTATATCACCCACAGGTAAATCCTGTTGAAAGGAAGAATCGAGATCTAAAGCCACGTCTCGCAATTCTTGTGGGACAGGATCACACTTCCTGGGCTGAAAAACTTCCAATGATTCGTTTTGCAATGAACAGTGCTAAGTGCGATACTACTGGTGAAACAGCTGCATTTCTTCAATTTGGTCGTGAGATGAGGACAATTGATGATGTAACAAATGATTTCCGTGCCATCGTCGACAATGATAATTTCGTGACGGAAATCACACCATATCTTAAAAGACTGGCTAACATCTCCAATGACATCCGAGACAGAGTCGAAACCAAACAGGATCAGAGAAAGACCTACGCGGACCAAAAACGCCGTAAATCACCACAGTATCAACCTGGTGATAAAGTGTGGGTTACGTTACATCCTAAAAGAGTGCTGCTAAAGCAAAAACAGCCAAGTTCACGCCAAAAAGGGACGGACCGTACATCATCACCCAAAGGTCCACAACATCATATGAAGTGGCCCACATGGACATGCCTCGTGAACCAATGGGACAGTATCATGTGTCCGCATTGAAGAAGTGTCCGGACGAAAATGCAGTGCCGGTGGCACCATTACGCAAGCGAGGCAGACCTAAGGCTCTTGATCCTAACCCTAAACCACCGACAACTCTCAGACGGAGGAAACGACCAAAAACTGCTGGTCCCTCAACGAGACGTCAAATCGGAACCAGAGGGGGAGTGTAACGGACAGCGAAGCTTTCCCCCTCTCAATCACTGTAGCGCCCCTAGCGGAAATCATCCAAGTTAGTGAGTCTGCTACGAACCGCCGGCGGAGTAGGACGTGATATGTCCGCCATTAATTTGGAACCCCTCTCTGTAAATATATTTCTTTTCTTTATTTGTAATTTAGTTCATGTTTGTAACTGTTCTAATAAATATTTAGATTGCAGTCCTTTTCATTCATGTATTGTGAGCAGTTATAAACGTAAAATACCCCTAACACTACAACCGGACAATTCAATTTTATTTATGCGTTCCAGCTGTTCATTCCAACTACTGAAACTGTTTTAAGAAATCAGGAAAATACGTCAAACTTGCCTTTCAACAAAATTTTAATATATAATTTTTTCTTATTTACTGTAGGTGACTAATCCGAATTTTTTTAGGGAATATACGTATATACAGTTTAAAACGGCAATAAACAAGTCCGAGTTCTTGTGGAACAAGGAAACGCCTTTGAAAATGATGCACCGTATTCATTATATGAGTGAAAACATGGATAATTTTAGGGGCAGTCCAATGTAGTATCAAAGTAATCATCGTATGGAGGCGCCTCGATTAGTAAGAGGGTGTTTTCGATTCGAGTTTTTTTCATTGCTAATATCTTGGCATACCTTTTCTATACGCTTTTTAGGGCATTTATACCTGTGACTTTTTGGAAGGGATGTTTCAAGATTAAAACTTATAAAAGCATGGAATATATATTATAATACAACATAAGTACGACAAATCTCAAGACAACTAAAGTCCGAAATAGTTTGATCAAAATATTTCTTGTTTTTTAACCTTAAGTTAAATATTTTCTAAAGCGTAAAGTTACTATGATTGGTTAATGGTGCTTGTCATGCGCAATGGGTAACTTAGCGCCAACCTTTTCCCTTGTGACTATTCATGTGATGAATGTTAACTTGGATTTGAAAAAGTACGATAATTTCTTACCTAAATATTGTGAACATTTTTCCTCAATCAAAAAATGTCCCCATCCTACAAATCCTTTTCGTGTAAACGCATTTTGAACTCTTTTCCAGGACATAGTGCTTGAAATGTCTACGGACCCTTCGTAATTCTGATATACCTTTATATTCAGATGTTGTATGTTGATGAGTATTATTGTAAATGTTTTTTTTAAAAGTGTAATGTTTGCTGGTGGAAATTTTTTCATCGGCTGTGCTATTTTTTCAAGTCAGCTCAAGTAATATCTGTTTCGTGAGGGCATACAATGGGCATCATATATGAAAGAAATTTTCTGCGTACAGGATCAGACGAAAAGTTAAAATTTTAAATCTGCATTTCTAATGATCTCGAATGATACATATCAGGGTATCTAAATATGCAGTTTATTCCGGTTTAAGAGTTTTGACTAATTAATTTTTCTTTTCAATTCCAAATTCATCCTTTAGAATTTTTATTTACATCGAGCTGAAATCGCATTCGCTAAACAGGCCAACGGATATCACGTTCGAACACGTACCGGAAACCTATTCCGTCGCAGAAACACTACCTACATTTGGGTTGACAGAAAATGCCTTTCCTAAAACGTATCCCTAGTTACCTTATTACTTCCATAGATTTTCACAACTCTGGTTTCCTGCGTAAAAAGTTAACAAATTTCAACTTTCATGAAACAGGAATTCCACGTATGGAAAAATAATTTAAATAGATGTAATAATTCTGTGATCTTGAATTAAATTATTGTAATGGAAAATTAAATTTTTTTATTACGTGTTTCAGAGATATAATCGAACCGCCGATACTAAAATAATATTTATTTACAATAAGAGTTTAAGGTAAACTATAAAAGAAATTTACTAAATTAACTAGTGGTGGAAGACTAAAATGTTTTGTTTAAAGAATACTTGTTTTTATCGATAGAAACTAGTTTAAATTTTCGTGAGACGCCTTTCAAAACTTGACTCAGTAGTAATATCATGGAAAGTATTGATAATTTAAAGGAGAGACAAATGCTGTAATGAAAGTTTTTATCGCATTTAGACGACTCTGCCGTTCGAAAGGTGTTCTCGATTTAAGCATTTCACCCATTACACGTGGCCATTTGAGTGTCAGTGTAATGGATGATTTACAGTCCCTCCCAGCACGTGTTTTTCGGTTTGCATTATTAAACTAAATAAGATTCTAATTCTAAATTAGATCATCAGAAGAAAATCATTCATTCTAAAAATGACAACGTATTAAATGCAACAGTGAAAACTGAATAATTTGTGAGGTCAGCCCAATGCACTGATCAGTAATGATCAGATCCTTTAATACCAAACAGAGAACTGTTGTGCAAAAAGTTCAATGAAACAACTGTTAAAAAAGTTCAAAATGGGCATTTCACACAAATACAATATTTTTATGCAATTCGCTTTTGTACATTTCCTTTCAATTATACCAAGACGATGGTACCCTAAATTTGAGCAGAACAAAAATTTTCGACTTCCAACAAGGTTAAAAGTAGCCCAAAGAAATCAATTGCACTCAATCTGGCAACACAGTCAGTAAACTCACATTACTTATTGACTTACGTGTTTCAGACGTTTATTCGAAGTACCTGTAACAGAATTGTAACAACTCAACTCTACTTGGAGAGTTTGCAATATCTGAACTTGTGCACCACACAACAGAAGCTTTCGTAAGTGCCAATGCTTAAGCGTTGCTAATATGTTCTCAATCTAAAGTACTAATAATATATTAATCTAAAATCGACTAACAATCATTACTTAACAGAACGTGACACCTACCAACGAAGTATCAAAAGTAATTACGAAAATAAATTTTTTAGCAAACCTATTTTGAACTCCATAATGACTAAAGACACAAAATTTTTGTTTCAAGATGCAGTTTAAATGGCAACTAAAATTTGAATTTTAGTGGGACATTGGAACGCCCTTCAAAAAATTACTCAGCACTAATTACATTAGCGTGGGAACGTTGATAATTTTTTGGTACAGACAAATGCACAGGAATGGATGTAATCACCGCATGAGAAGTCGTCTCGGTCTTTCCACCACCATTTCCGATTTAAGCATGTCAGCCATTATAAATGGCAGGTTTCGCTCTGCTCGGTGGGGAACGATCATTCAATATACTTACGAAGCATTTAAATTGAAGGTAGCCCATTATACGGGAAAAGAAAAACGCTCGGCTCAGTTCGGTTAGATGGATCGGTTTGAACACCTTTTTTACCTTTTTTTCAGTGTTGGCTGTTCATCTCCAATGGAATACTGTTTACAGAATGATGGTCAATCCGAACCAAATCATTTTTCTGTTGTTCATTTAGGCAGCATGAAAGAAGTTGTAATCAATTCATTATTGTTTTGAAAAAACAACTGAAGGATGTCCGCTAGGCCAGTTGGTAGATTCGAGGGATTAGCAACCGGAGGGATTCGAGTCGAAACTCAATTGAATCAAAGACCACTAGGTGCATGAGGACTGGTGAGCATTAAATCTGTCGTGGTCTGAAATGTCTTTAAGTTGGTGTGGTGCGGAAGTTTGGAGTGGGTTGTCAACTCAGGTATTGACCGTCAAAAACAATTAAAATTTTTTAAGAGATGAAATATGAAGTAAAGACGACGATTTTTTCTTACATATTTGGTTGAGACGTTTCATTTAGTTTAATCATTTCATCTTTTTTGTTTCTTACTATGATTGGTTGGTGGTGTCTGTCATGTTCAGTGGGTGTCTTCAACACCTACCCTTCTTATCTTCCCCATGACACAGGTGGATGCTACCATCCTGTCGAGATAACACTCGGTGTTGGTCCTTGCGCATGGTCTATCATTCTCTCTATGTTCTCTCATTTTCCCAGTTTTTAAAAGACTGACTGCAGCTGTACATCAGTGTCGGAAGATGTGCGTTAGTATCTCAGAGAAAATCTAAAACTGAATCTAAAATTTGCAGGGATGATTTTTTAACATAACTCTGGTTGAGACGTTAGATTCAGTTCTGATCGTCCACCGTTTAAAGTAAACTAGGATATGCGGATTCCCTATAATTTCAGGTTCTTATCCAAAAAATTGCGATATGTAACACGTTTGGCTAATGTATTTTACCTAAATTCTTAACTTTTTTGATGGAAAAGTATTTTATTCAGCTAACCATTTTCGCGAAAACCGCATTTTGAACTCGTTTCCCGGACATAATGACTGGACGTTTTGAAATGTCTACGGACTTTGGGAAATTCTGATGTATCCCATTTATTATGAAATATTTTCACAAAGAACATTTCAAATAACATAAGCGTAAAATGTAAGTAAAACTGTCATCTACTGTACTTGTTTCGGTTATGTCACAGCGATGAATGTGTCATAAGATATCACAACGTTTGTCAATCATTAAAATTTCTTGATCCACTGCATTAATTGTTCTTAATACCCAAAATTTAGTGGAGAGCGTAAGAAACAGTCAAAAAGAAATGATGTATCAGGAAATGGTACAACTAGCATCATATATGTTCAGAGATAATTTAACCGAAAACGTTATTATTACTTCCCCAACTTTGTAGAACGACTTTTCTAAACAAAACAAGTTGATAAAATGAGATTCATAACCTACGAAACGAATGAAGAATCATACTTGAAGAATAACAGTATCTAAACAAATCCTTGTTGATATGTTTGTCGTCCAGTGGAATGACAGAATCGTTTTTAAATGTCGACTTGCATTACATACAAAGATTAATTGTAAACAATAGTTATAGAGATGTTTTTAATCACTGCTGATAAATAAATAAAAAGGGATTTCCAGTGGACACAGACCAAGCGGTTTCCGAAGGTTTTTCTTCAATACAAATGCTCCAGCATGACATACACGTTTCATGAGGATTCTTAGTTGAAAATTTTTCACCCATTGAACTAACCTTTTTCCAAAATTTGACTCCGAAACAACAGAAACATCTCTTGTTATGGTCTCCGATCGTAGTAATACCACATTAATAAACGAAATAAAGAAACACATTAAAGATGGATCCACCATTTTTTCCGACTGTTGGAAGAGGTATAAGACGGAAGAACTAGAACAATCTGGTTATATTCACTACCAAATGAACCACAAATACAATTTATAGATTCTGAAACTGGCACGCACGCACAGAATATAGAACGAATCTGGGGAAGTGCAAAATGGCGAAATAAAAACATCGAGGAACATCTCGCCACCACCTCGAGTCCAGTAGAGGCTTTTCAGTGGAAGGAAGGGAAAAGTTTCCCCCTACATTTTCATCAAATTTATTTTTCAAATTGCGTTACTCAAATTTGTTTTTTTTTTCAGTATTTTATATATATATACATTTTCAAACCTCATCTTTCTTTAAATTTTGTGTTTTGTTAACATTTTTAACTTTCAATAATAAATTATAACTGCCTTGTGGAATGCCATTTCATCTGTATTTACTATTTTTCATATTTTATCAATTTCAATATTTGACCTCGGCGTGTCTTTTTATTGTGTTTCTTATATAGAATTGTGTTTTTAACTTTGCTTTCTTTTAGTGTTTTGCTGCCTGGTTTGTAGGCCTCGATCGTCCTTTTGGATTTGGGGAACTGGCTCCTGAATCCTTTGGGGCGAATAAAGAATACTTTTCTAACGTCATCCTGCTTTTGTCTTCCCCGGTGTCCTATAAATCGGCAGCTTTTACATGCTTAATCCTGTTTGTCTTTTGTGCTATTTCCCCATTCCACAAATGGAATCGAAGATACCGGGATTCCTCTCCTTCACCAAACCAAAGAAACACGCCATAGTGTGAAAATTTACCAAAAGATGGCGCTGCATGTACCGTAAGGCCAAAGTGAGTCGTTGCCGGTGAACGACTCTTTTTACTGACTCGATTCAAATAAATCCAATCTTTCAAAAGAATTGATTTGCCCATCATTATTATGAGTCAGTGGTGCAATCACTAGCGTCTGAATCTTTACCATACCTCCGAAGTATGTGAGATTAATTTTTAAAAGGGACGATTTTTCCAGTTTGGCTGATTATATTTGACCTAAATTTCAAACTTTTGCTTCATTCAAAACATATCCCTATTCTGCTAACCCTTTTCGTGCAAACTGAATTTTGAACTCATTTCCTGAACATAATAAATGTTTGAATTTCTTGTTTTTGAACCTTAATTTAAATTATATTAGAAAATGTATCATACTATGATTTTTAATAGTGTTTTTCATGTACAAAGGGTATCTTTTTGCACCTGGCCTTTCTCTCAACCCCGCCTGCGATGAATTCTAGTATTCATTCGAGAATATATGGGGATATGGTCCTTACTCATGGTCTGTCATTATCTTCCTTTTCTCTCATTTCCCTGACTTCGTAGAAAACTGCCCAAAGCACTTTTAAATGAAACGCGAAAAATTTCAAAAACGGGTATAAACTACATTTTAAGGGGGTAATGTCGTATATGGATATGTGTAGTGAAAATAAAATATTTGGAGACCGTCTGGTTTGCTTATTTCCACTAAAATTCCGGTTTGTTAATTTATATACCACTAGCGAATAAAAAACATTTCTATAAGTAAATATGTTTCAAACTTTCGTTTGTTTTCTTCCAAGCATTTATTAAAAACGTTTCGGTAGTTCTATGGAATTGCAGAAATAGTTGTCAAATTGTAGTACATTTTTAAAGCATGCTCATTCATTTAATAGGATCTGTTTTCTTTGGCGTACGAAACGAAAGTGTCATAAGTAGTGATGCAATCACGGGTAAGCCTAGCGTCTGGATGTTTAACTGTGTTTGTCATTCACCACGAGCCCTTAGCACCAATCCTTCCCTTTTCACCATACCTCCGAAGTATGTTAGTTTAATTTTAAAAAGGCGACGATTTTTCCAGTTTGGCTGAAATATTTGACCTAAATTTTAAACTTTTGTTCCATTCATTGCCCTATTCTGCTAATCCTTTTCGCGCAAATCGCATTTTGAAATAATTTTCCGAGCATAATAAATGTTTGAAATGCCTACAAACTGTGTGAAATTCTAATATACCTTTTAATTAAGGCAAATTATGATAAAGAACATTGTAAATGACATAAACGTAGAATGTGTGAGAAATTATCTTCTATTGTTCTTTTTACCAGGCCACAATTATATATGTTTCGTGAATCACTTAAAAATTTCTTCAACCACTGCGCTAATTGTTTTTTTGTGTGGAAATTTGAGTGGATATAGTCGAAATCAACCACAGATATGGTATTTCATGCAATATTCTAATGGGCATCATATATGGTCAGAGAGAATGTTTCCGAAGCTATTACAACTTTCTATAGCAACTTTTCTTTTGAGCGTTATAAGGAAAAAGATTGAAATTCGTACGAAAGGATCATGAAATTCCTACGAAAGCATCCTCAACTTTTCATGTGTCTACAATTCATTGGAACTATTAAAATAGAAAACTGTCCCGGATTCTTCGAGGTATATATATTATTTTATAGAATTTTTTTATTCAATAGTGGTATATGAATGTAGGAAAGTGAATTTTAGTGGAAATAGACAAATCAGACTTTAGCAACGTTCCGCATTTAATTTAAATAGAGTTGATCAGTCAAATATTATATATTCATTCGAAATTCATTCTTTGGTATTGTTTATTGGCGAAGTGCTGAAATCTCTGACATCCCTTCCGATTACGTGCAAAAGACACCAATATTTGAGTGCACAGAAACTGCCCCTCAGAAAGTTCTAATCACATTACTTTCACGATTTTGTGAAACTTTTCTTTTCTCCGCGAGAAGCTGAACGACTTTCTTTCTTGCAAATCGAATCCCACGAATGAAAAGATAATTAAAATAGTGTATTAATGAATAGGTGCATCTGGTATACGCCTCGTTTGATGACAACGCTCTTTGCGCATTTTTTAATAGCGAGCTATGGCAGGTGAAGGCAATTCATCTTTATTAGGGTTATTCCCGTTTTCATGGCAACCTCGGCAAGCGGAAACTTTAAATTTTCATTAGAATATTCTAGAATGTTCCTTCTTCATTTCCGTTAAATTGTCGTTTGATTTCATTGTTTCTTAAAATTTTTCCCCAATTTTTTTCCATTTAATGTATGAAAGAATTCAAACGTTCAGTTTGATTTTAGTCACTATCACTTTTAGCAGCGAGTTACGGCAAGTGAACGCAACTCATCTTCATTAGCAGTTTTTAGGGCAATCTCGGCAAGAGGAAAGTTTAAATTTTCATTTAGAATATTCTCTTCATTTCCGTTAAATTGTCCTTTGATTTCACTGGTTCTTTTTAATTTTTCCCCCAATTCTTTTCTATTTAATGTGTGGAAAAATTCAAACTTTTAGTTTGATTTTAGTCACGGTCCAGTAGTTGCATCAGATAGTATTGTTTCTTGCTATTTTCTTTTGAAAATCGTTACCTTTTTCTATTTGAACACGCCTTCTGTATTTAGTGTTGTAGATAAGTTTCAGGGTATTCTTTCTTGAAATTTGAAAAAAATCTTTTTATTTTCAAACTCCTCCCAATCTAAATCTCTAACAATTTCTAGAACTTGCTAAAGTAATCAATTTTTAAATCTACACACGAATTTTCAAACAATACGTCGCCTTCACCTGCCAAAACTCGCTACTAAAAAGGGCGCCAAAAAATGCACCAAAAGCGTTGCCACCAAACGAGGCGTATGATACAGCTGTACCAAATTTATATTTTTTCTCTTGAGGTGAAAGACAAAAAAAATTTTGTTTAAAAAATACACACAGCTTCAAACGGGAAACAAGCTTGAATTTTTGTGAGTTTTGGAAACACCTATCAAAATTAAGACACCTATCGATTGTATCACTGAAAATACGTATTGATAAATAAAGAGCCACTCCAATGTAGCAATTAAAATATTCACCGCATGGGTGCGCCCTGGTTTGTCGTTTTCGATTCATTCAATATTTCAGTGTATTTCTCACATTTTCTCCTATGCCCCATTGGGGCATTTATGCATTGTGAATTTTTCAACGATTATATCGAAAGTTTCGTACTTTCAGAGAGTTTCAGAGTATTATACTCATAAACAAATTTTTATAGAATTTAGGCATTGATTATGAATTTTCCGTTGACCGTGTCTGAAGAGAAGTTCCAATATTAAAATTTAAAAACCTTATAAAGTTAAATAAAATATTTATTTATTTAAAAAGTACCGGGCGTTTGAGAACTAAACCATTACCTTCTTGCTGCGCGATATCTCTTAACAAACAATAGCACCATTTAATGTCCAATTAATGTTAACCACATGTCCAAGTTCGGTATTCATTGGTCGACCTGAATTACGAAATGTACCAATAAGTGAACTAGCAAATCCGCACATAGCATCTGCGCTACAGTTTCTTATTTGTTCAAATGTATTGACGGTAGTGTCGTTACAACATTGGTGCAGCTTCGAGAAAATATTTTTATATTGGCAACGCATTTGGCGCACCTTTCGTAGCGTGTTATGGCAGGTAAAGGTAACCCCCTTTAATAGAAACTAGCAGAATTACCCCGGCGATGCTCGGGTTGAATTGGTTAAATGTTGATTCTATTTCATAGAAAAATGCAAGCATCATTTATGTGTACAGAAAATTTTTAACATTGTTTAACTTCTTCATAGCTTCTACAATTTACTTCGGACGCAAATATGTATATCGATCCATATAATCCATTTCATATTCATCACACTCTCGCTGTAAGACAAACTACAGAAGCTTTTTCTGAGATGACTTCTTCAGAAGTCGATTTTGCGTTTTGGAGTGATTACGAATGCCAATTAAGTTCATTTTCAGTAAAAATGAGGAACTTTCAGCGTAGTTTTGCACTCAGTTTTCCAATCAATATTTATTATTTGTGGTACCCTTGCACCATGGATTTGATGTTTTCGAATTACATTATCATTGTGGGAGGATGGCAAATTAAACTGTTACTGCATTCGTGGTTATTTTATTTTGAAGCACACATTTTTTTCTTGAAAATTCTATTCAACTGCACGTGGAATAACGGAGCTTGTTTTTAAGACAAATGTCATCACTGTAGACAAAGCAAACTCAATCGATTACACTTTTTACAATATCACTGCTTTCAATAAATGTTTCACAGGTACCTAAGTTGTATAGGAACAGTTTCAACTTCAAGTAAGCAACCTTGACTTTCTGCCACTTACGACAAAAAATTTTTATTTTCAACAGTCCTAGTTTACATACTTCTTTACTATATTATTCCAAGATCAGCAAAGTCTTATTTAAAATTCGCCTTCCTCCAACAGAAAAATTTAGTTTTAAATCGAATCCTTAAGGTACTTTTTTCAATTGAGAGACCCAATTTCTATATGGAAACCACGTACCTATTTAAAATGATAGATGTAGTTACTTGACTATGGAGTACGGCTTTCAATAATACCCATGAAAAACAAATGAGAATAATGTAAATTAAATTTATTTCAATCGTCTTGTAATGAAAATATGTCAAAATTTAGAAATATCTTTGAACTACAACGTATGGCTTCCCGTTTTGATTTAACGTAACATTGTTTACAAAAATTAAAACAAATACTTTTACCAGACATAACATACTTCTTTACTATATTATTCCAACTATTATTACTATATTATTACTTTATTATTTTAACTTTTTACATAACTTTATTTTAACTTTACCAGTTATTTAAAATAAGAAGTTATACACATTACTTAAAAAGGTTTCCATTTATTTTTATGAAACAGAATTCTACAAACTATAACGTATTTAACCAAAGACTTAAGGAAAGTTCGTCGAAATATACACTGCTGGCCACCGTAAATACAACACCCTGAAGGAAGCATGCAAATAATATGAAATTTACAACATGCATTAGCGGAGGTGAGATATGCAAATGATTAGAATTTCAGCGCAGACGCACATCACGCGCGCCTGTGGCGCCACTTCAAAGCGCTATTTAAGGCTTGGAGATTTCGACGATTTCAAGTACGGCAATTGTGTTTTTCTTGTGGTTTTTTCAAAAAAAACGATCAATTATGCCTCGTAGAAAACAGCGATCATCTTTTGATCAAGTATCCGAATTCGACAGAGGAAGGATAGTGGCCTACCGAGATTGTGGATTATCTTTCAGGGAAATCGGTAGTCGTGTTGGACGAAACCAAACAACTGTAATGCGGATATGTGATCGTTGGATGCAGGAGGGTACGACGGACCGACGTGTTCGATCGCATCCACTTCAGTGCACCACTTCACGTGATGACAGGCATATTGTGCGTATGGCAGTGACGGATCGCTCAGCCACATCACGAACCATAGCACAGCACATTCAGTCTGTACCGCATCATCCAGTGTCTGCGCGTACCATTCGACGCCGTTTACAGCAGAGTGGTCTGTCCGCAAGACGTCCATTGCTTCGTCTACCCTTGACGCAGAACCACAGACGTTTCCGCCGCCAATGGTGCGATGAAAGAAGGATGTGGACGGCAGAATGGAATGAAATTGTCTTTACTGACGAGTCACGCTTCTGTCTGCAACACCACGATGGTCGGATTCGAGTCTGGAGACACCGTGGAGAGAGGATGCTGAACAGCTGCGTTATGCACCACCACACTGGTCCTGCACCGGGTATTATGGTATGGGGCGGTATTGGATATCACTCTCGCACTCCTCTAGTACGCATTGCCGGTACTTTAAACAGCCAGCGCTACATCTCCGAGGTGTTGGAGCCAGTTGTCCTTCCTTACCTTCAGGGCTTGCCCACAGCCATATTTCAACAGGATAATGCGCGACCACACGTGGCACGCATTGTCCAAGGGTTCTTCGTCAATCGCCAGATTGAATTGCTTCCCTGGCCAGCTCGCTCTCCGGATCTTTCGCCGATAGAAAACATGTGGTCCATGGTTGCTCAACGATTGACCCAGAATACATCCCCAGCTGCCACACCAGATCAACTTTGGCAACGTGTGGAAGCTGCTTGGTCTGCTGTACCCCAAGAACACATCCAAAGTCTCTTTGAATCAATGCCGAGGCGTGTGGCAGCGGTGATCTCCAACAATGGCGGCTACTCTGGCTACTGATTTTGGCAGGAACCACACTTCACAGAAGTCTATAAATTTAATCATTTGATACTTGGTCAACATGTTATCTACAAAATAAATTTTGTTGTGATATCTCTTGTCTTTCTTGGTGTTGCAATTTGGGTGGCTAGCAGTGTACATATACAACCAAGAAATTACCCATGCCTAGTGGTATATTTGGCAGAAAATAAAAATAATTCCTTACAATTTAACTCCTAAATAATATATCTGCAATATGGAAAGCAATAGAACACATAAATACAAACAGAAACGAAATTGTGGTCATTGAAAAATGTAGAATACTGAAAACGAAAGATCTGAGCAAGCGTTGAATTTCGACGTTATGAGAATATTCTGAAATAGAGAAATTCGGAAAAGATGCTTGAAAAATATTGATAGACAATAATGAATTATTTACAAAGCGAAAACATTTAAAAGTAACATTTGTCGGTAAAAAGAGAAATTACAACGCAAAAAACAATCGCTATAAAAACGGCAGCAGTAAACAATTTGAAATTCTAAATTACGATGAATGTAAGAGTTGAGTTATACAGGTTTGCTGTATTGGATGTGAAATAATTATAAAAAATAATGCTTATTTAAAGAAGTAAAATATAAGGCTCGAAAAAGTAGTGTATTAAATGTTTATTTAAAGTAGTAAAATGTAAGACACGAAAAGTACTGTATGTTGAATTTTGAACATTTTCTGCGTTTTTTCCTCGAATTTAACACGCATATTTAAGTCAAGTCTGACAAAAAAAAAACAATAAAAAGTTGAGGCAAAAACCGCTATGGAAGCATCCAGTGACGTCACGGCACTCTGTCCAATCAGGTAATTTTTTGAACATTTTGTTAAAATTTAAATTTTTGAAAATTTTAAAGGGGCGGAATAACTTTCCCAGTTTATTCTGCGTATTTTTACACCTCTCTCAAATCTCTACGTGCTGTGTTGAGACGAAGATAGATTTCCAACAGATAAACTATCACACATTAATAGTGTAGATATAATCATTTTTATCCATACCTCGGGAAGACTAAATTTTCACATGGAATATGATTTTAAGCTAGCATTTCTTATTTAGCTTTGATATGTCGTAGATGACTGACAATGCTTCTCCAATCATCTGGTGAAACCGTCACCACATCCCAAAAGAACACAGTCCGTTTCCAAGTCTGAAGGACCCAATGTTGTCGATAAGTCCACCATCCCCGAGTCAATTGGAGAGTTTGAAAGGCTTTGGGTTCGTTTCTTGCACCCCGTAGTGGGGGAAGTGCTTGCATTCCTAATTTCAGGTGCAGGTTTTGCTACACGAGGGCTCATAATAGCGATCACTACAAGGTCGAATACGAACTACATCCATGCCACACGACTGTGATTTCAACCCAGAGCCTGTTGAATCGGAGATCAACAAACAAATCGACTAAGAAATTGCCACACATATTCTGGTTGTCTTTTTCCTTTCTCGTTAATTGTTTTCTAAATGACTTAAATTACACAACAAATGTGTTGCAGGGACATTTTGCCATTCATCGAACTCTATGCTGGTTTGTGTCCCCCAATTCAATTTTCCTTCCATCCGAATTCCATATTTTTGGTAGAGATACAACTGTCAAATAAATTTATCTGTGCATAGTCCTCAGTTTGAAAACAATATTAATTTATTAATATAATATAAAAATTCAACACTAAACATTCGAAGGCTCCTACGGCAAGTGGTGTTCTTCCCAGATGGTCCCCCTCCCTTCACCTTTTGTATTTCGGGTGGTGACGCTGGGCCTCACTACGCCCGAGACCCAAAAGGGGAACGTTTTTACAACCGAACTCATCCCGTTCCTTAATGGAAATCTTAATCTATTATAAAAGTGGTCACACTCATATCCTTCGACAGTTATGTGGACGACAAGTGAATTCTTGCTCTAAGTTCGAATCCTGGTCGTGGCGTGGTCATACGTTGTCAATCAGAACGACAAAAGGAAAAATACCTCCATTCCTTGTTCTACAACAGTTAAAACATCATTGAATGGAGATAATACCTGAAATAAATAAATAGAAACAGTACATTTGATAACAGTCGACTGGGAAATAATAGAATACAATGGAATTTGTATTGGAAAACAATGGAACCATTTACAAGAACAATGTAATTAAACTCTTTTAATTTTACAAAAGAGTGAAATCTCTTGTTGGGTGAAAAGCACAATGGGTGGATCGATTGAAATGGAAACAATGGAATAATTTTGTATTCTTTACCAAAATTATAATTCTAATTTCCAAAGGAGTGACAGCTATATTGTTGTCCAAAGAATCCGTGGAACAGAGGGATGAAACAGTGATTAAAAATAACAATACCTCGACGCATGTTAGATTTGGTCATTGTTCCCTGTTCTGTCGGGAAAGCAGAGTCAGTTTCGTAAACGCAAGATTTCGAATTGATTTATGTGAGTGAAAAAGCTCTTTATACCTTCAGGGGGTGGACGGGCCCTCTCCACTTCCGTTTATCGTTGCCGGATGCTTGCGAAGTAACAAAATTTTAAAACTCTCGATTTTAAGCTACCATTTCTTATTTAGCTGTGATATGTCGGAAAAGACTGACTGCTTCTCCAAGCATCTGGTGAAACCGTCAACAAATCCCAAAAGAACACATTCCGTTTCCAAGTCTGAAGGAGCCAAGGTTGTCGCTCGGTACACCATCCCCGAGTCAATTGGTGGAGAGTTTGAAAGGCTTTGGGTTCGTTTATTGTCCCCCGTTGTGGGGGGAACAGCTTGCATTCCTAATTCCAGGTGCATTTTTTGCTAGAAGAGGGCTAATAATAGCGATCACTGCAAGGTCGAATACGAACTACATCCTTGCTGGGACTGGAATTCCAACCCACTCTATGCGGGTTTGTGTACCCCAATTAAATTTTCCTTTGATTCGAATTCAATATTTCTGGTAGAGAAACAGCTGTGAAATAAATTTATCTGTACATCATTTTAGAAACAATATAAATTAATTATTTAATATAATATAAAAATCGAACTCTAAAAATTCGAAGGCTCAGACGGCATGTGGTGTTCTTCCCAGGGGGTAGTCCGTTCCCCTTTTGGTTTCCGGGCTGCGAGGCTGCGCCTCACTGTGCCCAATAACCAAAAGGGAACTTTTTTACAACTGAACTCATCCCGTTCTTTAACGGAAATCTTAATCTATTATAAAATTCATGTGGTCATATGCTTCGACAGTTATGTGGGCGACAAATGAATTCTTGCTCTGAGTTCGAATCTTGGTCGTGGTGTGGTCATACGTTGTCAATCAGAACGACAAAAGGAAAAAATACCTCCATTCCTTGTTCTACAACAGTTAAAACATCATTGAATGGAGACAATACCTGAAATAAATAAATCTAAACAGTACATTCGATAACAGTCGACTGGGTGATAATAGAAGACAATGGAATTTGTATTGGAAAACAATGGAACCATTTTCAAGTCTCTAGAACAATGTAATTAAACTCTTTTAATTTTACAAAAGAGTGAAATCTCTTGTTGGGTGAAAAGCAGAATGGGTGGATCAATTGAAATGGAAACAATGTAATAATTTTGTATTCTTTACCAACAATACTATTCTAATTTTACAAAAGAGTGACAGCTATATTGTTGGCTAAATAATCCGTGAAACAGTGATTAAAAATAATACCTCAACGCATGTTAGTTTTGGTCATTGTTCCCTGTTCTGCCGGGAAAGTAGAGTCAGTTTCGTTGAGGAACGGACTACCCCCTGGAAAGTACACCACGTGCCGTCGGAGCCTTCGAATTTTTAGAGTTCGATTTTTATATTATATTAAATAATTAATTAATATTGTTACCAAAATGATGCACAGATAAATTTATTTCACAGCTCTTTCTCTACCAAAAATATCGAATTCGAATCGAAGGAAAATTGAATTGTGGGGACACAAACCTGCATAGAGTTCGATGAAACGTCCTTGCAACACAATTGTGGTGGAATTTAAGTCATTTAAAAACAATTAATGAGAAAGGAAGAAGATACAGAAAGTGAATTTGTTAGTCGATTTGTTAGGTGATCCCCGATTCAATAGGCTCTGGGTTGGAATCCCAGTCCCAGCATGGATATACTTCGTATTCGACCTTGTTGTGATCGCTATTATGAGCCCTCGTCTAGCAAAACCTGCACCTAGAATTAGGAATGCAAGCACTTCCCCACACAACGGCGGGCAAGAAACGAAACCAAAACCTTTCAAACTCTCCACCAATTGACTCCGGGATGGTGTACTTGGCGAAAACCTTGTGTCCTTCAGACTTGGAAACGGAATGTGTTCTTTTGGGATTTGTTGACGGTTTCACCAGATGATTGGAGAAGCAGTCAGTCTTTTCCGACATATCACAGCTAAATAAGAAATGCTAGCTTAAAATGGAGAGTTTTAAAATTTCGTCATTTTACAAGCATCCGCCAATGATAAACGGAGGTCCCGTCCACCCTCTGAAGGGTATAAAGAGCTTTTTCACTCACATAAATCACTTCGAAATCGCGCGTTAAATAGCTGACCAGGGGCTGTCATCCTGGTCTTCTGAAGGCATTGCTTCAACTCCTTTTCCGTAAATCGACAGATTAGACGATTCGGTGAGAATGTAAATTAAGACGATGGGATTCCGCACGATGTTTGGTGCTTTGAAATACCTCTAAGTAGGTGTTTGAACTGGAAGCTACCAAGAAAGCTCGTGCAATAGCGTTGTCTATCTTGACAGCATCTGAACATGGTGGTCATTCTCTTCAACGAACGAGAAATTGTGTTCGGAATACAATTCCATCGCTTTCCGAACCCGATTCCAAAACTGCTTTGAGAGAGCGGAACATGTTATGCTTGAAACATACTTTATCCAGGATTGCCTTTGGCTATGGAAAGGTGGGTCATTGAAAGTAAGTGAAAAAATAGGTGGGTTTTACCATTATTCATCATACATAAATATTATCCATTACTATTCTTACTATTTTTCTTCAGTGATTATCTGGTATGTTGATTTTGGATTAGAGCTTAAATATTTGGGATAATGGAAACTATTGTAAAGGTAAATAACAAGTAGAAAACGTCCAGAAAGGCAGAACTGATGGAGTACAAATCGCAATGTCTATGGAAGGATGGGTCATTGAAAGTAAGTGAAAATAGGTGGGTTTTACCATTATTCATCATACATAAATAGTATCCATTACTATTCTTTCTATTTGCTTTCTTCTGTGATTAGTAAGTGATTATCTGGTATGTTGTTGATTTTGGATTACAGAGATTAAACTTTTGGTATAATGATATTTATTGCAAAGGTAAATAACTAGTAGAAAACGTTCAGAAAGGTAGAGCGGATGGAGTACAAATCGCAAGGTCTATGGAATGATGCGTCATTGAAGGTAAGTGAAAATAGGTAGGTTCGCCGTTTTTCATTATTCATAAATCATTATTGCTATTCTTTCTATTTGTATTGCTCTGAGTGATTAGTATCTGTATTACCCCAAAGAATATAAACTATTTTAGAGACTTCAGGGGATGAAATATTTTGCTTTACTTTAATAATGGATTGAATTTCTTTTTCAATTTGACACTTATGGCAAGACCTGGTGTTAGCTAGATGATCAATCTTGCAGTTGACACAAACAAGGGGATGATGTACAGGCTGCGGCTTTGCGTTCTGTACTTGAACACTTGGCACAAGTGTTTTTGCCTCGGCAAGCGACTAGCATCCATCCGGTTGCTAATACGCATGCGAAAGAGTGGCCGAAACTTTGGCATTTAAAACAACTGTTAAGGAGAAAAGATTTAACAACTATGTTATATAAGCTATTTTAACGGATTTAGGTATAGTAGGAGAATTAAAGGTTAATATGAGGTGATTGGCCGATAATTTTTGTCCATTTGGATAATATAGTGATTCTTAAAGAGATTGTTTTGACAGGGATAAAATATCTTGTTCTGTATCATAGAGCAGATCAGGTTTAGAAATTACGCCTCCTGAGGTATTTAACGTTTTATGGGGTGTAACAGTTACTACCAGCGTCCAATGATTTATTTTTTGAAAATTAATTTTCTGAGTTTTATTTAATACTTCGATTAGCACGTCTGTGCTATTTTATACTTTCAGTTTCGCCAACGATACTTTGTTTTGATTCATGATGTAACATTGCTGGTATATTTTTTAGGTAGGTAGCTGTAGATAGTCGAATAAAAACGTCGTACTGGAGCATTGCAACGACGATCCAGGACCAATCCCGAAGGGAAAGATCCGAAGACAACACCTCGTGGTTTCGAACCACGGTCAGATGAGGTCAACACCTGAGTTAGCACCCCACTCTCCAAACTTCTGCACGAGGCCAACGTGAGGACATGTGACGTCACGACAGATTTATTGTGCATCCGGCCCCACGTACACGACGATCTATGGTTGGAACGAGTTTATAACTCGCAACCCTTCTTAAGGTAAAAAAATACAATGTTCATCGTCTATCTCCACGACATATTGCAGAATGCAGAAATCGCTGCAGAATTCTTTGAGAAGCATTTAGCTGGAGAAAGATGGAAAAATGTTGTGACAATAGACGAGGCGTGGATGTATTTAAATGATTGCAATATAAAAGAACAATTTATTGTCATAAAAGAGGAGAAAAATCTTAAAACGTGGTTCAACTTGGTAACTTTAACGTGAGAACTTTCTCTGATTTATGATTGTTGCCGGTTTTGCATATAATGGAAAATTAAAAGTAAAAAGAGGGGGGGGGGGGTAAAAATCAACTCCCACATATTATCAAGACCATATTTTATCCCCAATATTAAAAAAAGAAATACCATATCTTTACCCACAGTGCCAACAATCAGTAGAACTGCATCAGGGTAAAACAAGGAGCCACACATCTAAATCGATATTAAATTCTTGGAAAAAATGGAACAAGAAACTGGTATCAAGTCTGATATTCCTGCTGAATTCCTGTCCCTTACTGATATTCCTGCTAAATCTCCAGATGTTTCACCCGTGGACTTTTGTGCTTTTGGACTTTTAAAAAGGGCATTATCGAAACGTCGACCGAAAACTATTCAAGGACTGGAAAACTGTGGAACAAGAATGGGACAAAATACACTGTCGATATTACTAAAGTCATTACCATCATCGAAATTAAGGTGTAGAAAGGTAGTTAACAATAAGGGCTATCAAATGGAACATTTAAAACTCAAAAATTTCATGTAAAAAATTGAGCTTCAGTCCATTAAAATCGTTCAAAAAATGTCCGAACAGGCTCTGTATATTCCCTGAACAAAAATTCTGATTAGCCACTTATAGTAAATAAGAAAAAATTCTATATTAAAATTTTGTTGAAATGCAGGTTTCACTTATTTTTCTAATTTCTTATAACAGTTTCGGCAGTTGGAATGAACAACTGGAACGCATAAATAAAATTGAATTGTATGTGTACAAATAATATTGGCTGATTGGGTGAATTTTTGCCTGCTCTTTTGAGCTACCTTTTCGGGTTTACGAATAATTCGTTATACCGGTTTTGGGGGTCACAATGAAATGTTATGTGATTTTTGTTATTGGAATTATCTTCTCAATTGTGATTGCATACAAATATTGAATTTACAATTATTTCGTGTCTCTACTTTTGTACAATTATTTTCAATACACTAATTGCAAAATATTCCTATGTTGTGAAAAAGCGGGCGTTGACTGTAATTCTAAATTCAGATGGCGATAGTGTGAAATAATAAGTTAAAAAAGGGAGCAATTGCGCACTATATATGCAATTGCATGGATGAAACACGCTGTTTTAAGCTAGAGGCTGTATTTTTACAAAGGTGAGAAATGAGAGAGAATGATAGACTATGCGCAAGGACCAACTACGCATATTATCTCCCCTGGTTTCTACAATCTATAGGAGGCATGGCGAAGAGAAGGAAAGCTAAAAGGTATCTATTGCCCATGTTTGTGACAAAGCCAGTTGTTTACATTTTCATAAATATTTGTTTTAATCGAATCGCATGAATATTTCGCAAATATTCATGCTAAACATATACGATACCCAAAGTAATATTTCGTCCTCAATTCGTCCTATATTAAAAGTGTCCAGCAAAGATATTAATCTTTTATTGAGAAAATGTTGCTACTGTCTACTTCTAAATTGTTTGGGCGCACAACGGCAATTCTAACAGCAAAATTGGTCGCTTATCCTTTAAGTATGGCAACCCCGTTTGCCAACGTGATGTGAAATATTAATACACTATTTTAATCGTCTTTTTTATAATTATTCGTGGGATTAGGTCGTTCAACTTTCCTCTGACAAGAGAAATTTCACCAAATTGTGGAGGCAACGTGACTAGAAACATTCTGAGAAGCATTTTCTGTTAAATAAATTGTAGGTGGCGTTAGCGTATGTGGACGGAATCAATACAGTTTCAGCATTTAAAATTGCAAAACAATGTATTCTGATTGGATATCTAATAGCTGATTGGTCGATGCCAAAAAATTAAAACCCAAAGGTTGCCAAAACGGCAATAAACTGCATTTTAAGGTAACTAATTCCGTTTTGTTCATTTATCTACCACTAGCAAATAAGAAAACTTTTTATAAGTAAATATTTGTGGAACAGCCTTGATGGCGGAGTCTATCAACTTAAAAACGTTTCTGTGGTTTAATTGAACTGCAGAAACATGACAAATTGATCCACACTTATAAGGAGCCTCACTTAGTAGTATCGTATGAGTTGAGAATTTTCAGAAATATTCTGTAGAGATATTGATGGGCCGTTGTAATATTACATGAAATATTTCTGTGGTTGATTTCTATTGTCTCCACTCAAATTTTAGTACTATAAACAAGTAGCGTAGTTGAAGAAATTTTCACGTAAATTCCTGACGAGACGTGTTGAAGTAAAATCGTTGGAGACCGTTTGGTTTGTTTCCACTGAAAATCCATTCATTCGAGCAAAAGATACATATTGCACCATGGTTAACACCATTAACCATTCATAGTAATGATGTAATTTCGAAAATATTTAACAAAAGGTACAAAAACAAGAAAGATTTTGATCCAAATGCTTGTTCCTTCAATAAATTTTAAACCCAATTATGTGGCAATATGTTTGCCCTTTCTCTCCTCCACAATCGACTTCATTACCCCCCTCTCGTTTTACCACTTTTGCTGTTCGTTTATCACAGCCCTTGCGCCTTTGCTTTTTCCTTTTCGGCTTTGGTTGCCCATGCTTCTTTCGCCTCCTTAGAACGAGTTCCGGACTACTAATTGTATCATTTATTTTTACCTTTTTCCGCAATTATTTTCCACTATTTCCGTGATTATTGGCACTCCAACTTTCTCGTATCAAAACTCATTTTACATTCATCAAATTCTTTTTAATTATGGAGGTTCACATTCTTGCTAGGTACTCCGTAAACGATACGTCCGTTTACATGTCAAAAGATATGTCGTAGGTTATTAATACTACGATATTTTAAAACATTTTTTGGAAGTTTAATAAATCTTAATCTTGAAATATACCATCCCTTCTGATACTGTCAACGCAAAAATCACTAACAGCAAATGAAAAAATTCAAAATCACGCGAGAATAGGTATGCCAATGTATTAGAATTGAAACAAAATAACTAATAAATCGAAAATACCGTCGGTCCACCAAAGTGCCCCCACTTGGTGATTACTTTAATTACTGCATTGGTCTGCCACTAAATTATTATTTTTTTTGCCAACACGGCTTTCTGTTGGAAAAATTCGATTGGAGATGAACAGCGAAGTCTAAAAAAATACCAGAGAAGGGATTCTGACCGAAACCGACCGTTCTCAACGGGTTGTCTTGCAAAGAGATCATTTGAAAGCAAATTGGACTCGGGCCGCAGGGTCGAGTCAAACCGGCCTTTTAGAAGGATATTAGGCTTAAATAGAAAAAGCTATTGCACCGAATAAGAGCGTCACCTAGCGGTGATTTTTTCGTTACTTTATTTCTTTGCCTCTTTATTTTAATAATGTTTATGCTGATGAAACTAATTACGAGTCTAATATTAAAAGACGTTTTTCCTATGTGTCTAGCGAGAGATATGGGTAGTGGAAGTAAAATCTTTGGGGACCGTCTAGTTTAATTCCGTTTTGTTCACTTCTCTACCACAAGTGAATAAGAAATATTTCTATAAGTACATATTTGAATAAGTAATCTCATACTTTGAGATTTTTCGATGCCTTAAAAACGTTTTGGAAGTTCTAATGAATTTCCGAAACTACATTTCAACTTGAAGCACTAATTAGTGATGGGCTAATTGTTTCTTTTGAAAGATTCGATTGGTTTGAATCCTCTGTCGGACAAATTTTTCGTTAAAGAGTCGATCACAGGAAATAACTCACTTGTTTTGCAGCGCCATCTATGTATTTGTAAATTTTTGTAGTGTGCCGTGTTTCTTCACTTTGTTGAAGGGGCCACATCTGCTCTTCCAATCCATTTGTTTTATGTCCTCAGCCTTGATTTCCCCCTTTGATAGGAGTGGACTAAGGGTTTGTAATACCCGTTTCGTCCCATTTCTTCTGAGAAACAACGATTGCTGGTCATTTTTTATTCGCGCTTAACGTTAAGCATTTTTTTAATTTCATTTTTAAAATTTTACTTTATACTTCAGGGAGCGATTATAGTTTTGCTTTCAAGAGTATATATTTGAGGATAATTTTACTTTTAACATTTACAATTCATACCTAAAGCTTGTTAGATTGCTCACATTTCCTAGGCATCGATCATCTTAGTCAATACGCCACTGTGATGATTGACAATCGCTGAAAATAATGACCAAAAACATTTATTTGTTTTCACTTTTCCGTGGAAGGGATGTAACAAGGGCGCCGGAATCACAATTGTCAGCAATCGTGTTTCATATCTTACAATATCGAATTTGTACGCTTTTATAGCCAGTTGAAAAATCCCTTTTTAAGATATTCATAACAATGTTATACTTGTAATATGACTAAGCTAACTGTTCGCCTCTGTGATAGCAGGTTTGTGGATAAATGGAAATTTTTTACTAGATCGGGGACGGTACTGTGTGTGTGTGTGTGTGTGTGTGTGTGTGTGTGCTTATAAAGTGGATTCCGAATCAAAACGAACATCCATGCCATGAACAGGATTCAAACTCGGAGCCTCTTGACCAGAGTTGAATAACACGATTTCTCTCGAAAAAGCTCCTGCCTATAAATTAATCAATTAGTATTTTTATTTTGCACCTTTAAAAGTTTCAAAAAAATTACTTGTTTTATTTAAATGATTTTGAAATTCATGAAAACAAGGGTTCGCGTTAGCCCGGTCGGAAGAGTAACGGATTGGCAACCGGAGGGTTGCGAGTTCGATTCCAACCAAAGTACAAACCGTCTTGTACAAAGGGGGCTGGTGCACGTTAAATCTGCCGTGGCCTCAAATGTTTTCATGTTGCCGTGGTGTGGAAGTTTGGTGAGTGGGGAGCCAGCTCAGGAGTGACCTTGTCATCTGACCGTGTTTCAAAACTATGTGATGTCATCAGATTTTTCCCTTCGGGTTTAATCCCGGACTGTCGCTAATAGCCCGTTGTGTTGCTCCAGTGTGACTTTAATTAAATACCTACCTATCACTCTTGAAAACAAAAGGATTTGACTCTCTCAGTTCCTCTTCCCAATTCATCCTATTGTTCGTTTCCTTTATCAGTCATGAAAATTAGAAATACTAAAATGCAATCTGATCGTGATTCCTATTTTGGCCGTCTCCAACAACCCATTGTGTTGCTCCAGAGCGACGTAAATTCAACTACCAACCATCCTAGTTCTCCTCGTTAAAATAACGATAAAAAAAACGTCATTAAACGCTATAAATGTGTGTTGAATCTGTAACTTGAAGAATGCTCTGTTTGTGTTCGAGATTGGATATTCAGGTCTCAAACCTCTTACAACTTGAATTAATCGCGCGTTGGAACTTTAATATCTAGGTGTTTCGAGATACATTTGTTTTATGCTTGATAGATCACAGGTTATAGCGTCAAAATATTTCTATTGAATAACATTAAAATATTTATATCTATCCGTATTAATTTCAAATTAAAGGTTAACATGCTGATTTAATGATTTTCTATATTGCCACATTTTCAATAGTATAGTTATCAGTGCAATGATTGAGGGGGGGGGGTATTTCAATTAACGTCACACTAGAGCAACACAACGGGCTATTGGTGACGGTCCGGGATCAATCCCAAAGGGAAAGATCCGAGGACAACACCACGTAATTTTGAACCACGGTCAGATGACGAGGCAACACCTGAGCTGGCACCCCACTCTCCAAACTTCCACACCACGCCAACGTGAGGACATTTGAGGCCACGACAGATTTAACGTGCACCAGCCCCCTTTGTACACGACGGTGTTTGGCTGGATTCGAACTCGCAACCCTTCGGTTGCTAGTCCGTTACTCTTCCAACCGGGCCACCGCGGCCCGTGCAATGATTGAAGTAGTTGCAAGATAATATTTTTAATTAATATCTAACATTCTATATGAAGCTCATATAGAATGAGTGATTTTTTTTAATGATTCATACAAAGAAATAATTTTGAAAGTAGTAAATATAAATATCCTCAAAATATAATTGCATAAAATGTAATATGATTGTTTTTAAAAAATAGAACGGTGTAAAATACAGAATTGTTTTCGGTTACAAAATTTTTCTAGGAATATTAATGTAAAATCTTAAAAGAAAATTTTCGTCGTCAATTTTCATCAAAGCTATTTCAATCAAATTCAAAGCTAATAAATCATTTTCCTTTTTTTAAAAGTTAAATTAGAAGATATTTAACGAACACGACATTATTTTTATGAAAATCAATTTTTGTTTTCGAAAAAATTCATTTCTGGAAATAAAAGAAAAGGCTATAAGTGATACCCAATTTTAAATACATTTTGTGAATAAATTGTGAAAAGAAACACAAAAGAAAGAAAATCATAGCAAAAAAAGGAAATGAAAGTCTGTTCTCATTCCAAATTAAGCGAATAAACTCCCAAAGATCCGAATCTCAAATAATCGAATTCCAAATAAGTCGATGAGTCAAATGATCCGATTCGTGAATGAATCGAATCAGTATGGTCCTACTGGCGATAGGAGAGACATTCTCTTTTGCTCAATCGTATGGTTTGACGTCCAACTGTTATGTCTCAACTGTTCAATTACTTTTCAATGAGAAAACAATCGCTAAGCCTGGAAATGTACAGGGTGTTTCATGAAGGACCCCAAACTTTGAAAATAAATACCTCGGAAGCGTTAATAGATAGAAGCGCGAAACCAGTGGTATGTTTATTAAAAAAACGTAAGAATCTGATACAGAAATCTAAAAAGTTTAGTTACAAATTGCAACGATAGATGGCGCTGCATGTGGCATTACCATAGGCTGTACATAGTGGGTAATGCAAGCCCTCGTTGCATTCACATCAAAAGCGATTAAAAATGCACACCTTTCACACAACACACATGTCGCAAACGAAAGAGCTAGAGGAGGCTATTTTTCAAGCTTGTGTGTCGATTTCCGGTGACACACTACAGAGAGTCACTGACAATACCATTCTTCGTTTGCTACATGTGTGTTGTGTGAAAGGTTCACATTTTGAATCGCTTTTGATGTGAACACAACGAGGGCTTGTACGTACAGCCTAGTTATGGTAATGCCGCAATTGGTAACTAGAATTTTGAGGTTTTTGTATCAGATTCTTACGGTTTTTTAAATAAACATACCACTGGTTTCATGCTTCTATCTATCACCGTTTCCGAGTTATTTATTTTCAAAGTTGGGGGTCCTTCATGAAACACCTGGTACTTGAAATTTACTCATCTACTGATTATCTTTTTCAAAAGAAATGCTGTTTCATGAAGTACTACAACGGACATCATCTATGTTCAGAGAGAATGTTTCCCATAATCAATAACGATATGACACGAATAATAAAATATCATTTAAATGTACTTCAGTTAGTTTCAACAGTTCACTAGAACCACCGAAACGTTATTTAAGCCAGCTAATATACACAACCAATTGGTTTTGCAAATGTTTACTTATACAATAATTTCTTATTCACTAGTGGTGGTTAAATAAACAAAAGGGAATTTCAGAGGAATCACACTACACTACTACTATGAAGATTTTCAATTTCTGACAATTGACAATTTCATTCTTCGTTTGCGACATGTGTGTTGTGTGAAAGGTGCACATTTTGAATCGCTTTTGATGTGAATGCAACGAGGGCTTGCATTACCCACTATGTACAGCCTAGTTATGGTAATGCCGCAATTTGTAACTAAAATTTTGAGGTTTTTGTATCAGATTCTTACGGTTTTTTTTAATAAACATACCACTGGTTTCATGCTTCTATCTATCACCGTTTCCGAGGTTTTTTCAAAGTTAGGGGTACTTCATGAAACGCCCTGTAGTTGCCTTACAATGGAAACAATTAACCCTACAGACTGCTGTTCGCAAAGAAAACAAGTAGGGAGTCGATTCATTTTGAAGGGAGTCGGTTGACCGATTCGTTCATTTTAAAGATTCGATTCAATTCAACGAATCATTCATTTTCGGACCATCACTAACTCACAATTCATGACACTTTTGTTTTGTAAGTCAAAAGAGAAATGATCCTTCTAAATGCATAACCATAGCTTTAGGGTCATGTTTACCATTGTATTACAATTTGACAAGTGTTTCTGCAGTTCGATAGAACTACCGAAACATTTTTAATAGATACTTGGAATGAAATAATCGAAATATTCAAATATATTTACTTATAGAAATGTTTTTTATTCACTAGTGGTAGCTAATTTACAAACCGGAATTTTAGTGGAAATAAGCAAAGCAGACGGTCTTCAAATATTCTATTTCCACTACACATATTCATGTACGACATTACCCCCTTAAAATGTAGTTTATCCCCGTTTTTGAAACGTTTCGCGTTTCATTTAAAAGTGCTTTGGGCAGTTTTGTACGAAGTCAGGGAAATGAGAGAAAAGGAAGAAAATGACAGACCATGAGCAAAGACCATATCCCCATATTTTCACGAATGAATGCTAGAATTCATTGCAGGCGGGGGTTGAGAGGAAGGGCCGGTGCAAAAAGATACCCTTTGCACATGAAAAACACCATTAACCAATCATAGTATGATACATTTTCGAATATAATTTAAATTAAGGTTCAAAAACAAGAAGCGTTTTGTCCAAGTATTTCGGGCTTTACGTGTCAAAGATCTGTCGTAGAACAGTAGTACTTCTTTTTATACATTTTTATAAGCTTTATTAATTTTAATCTTGAAACATCACTTCTCATGCTGTCAACGAAACAAATAGGAAACCACGCACAAATACTTTAAAAAATACGAGAAAATGTATGCTTAAAAATTAGAAATGAAATAAAAAATCGAAAAATCTGGAGGACGGACAGAGACACGCCCCCACAAACTTATTTTATTACATTTGAACTTATTTTCAGGACTTACAATAGTTTGAATTGTCTTTTTGACTTTGGGAAATTCTGATATACCTTTTCTTTGAGATATATTCTGATGACTAATATTTTAAATCATGCAAAATGATCGTAAACATTTCTTCATCTACTGTACTATGATGCACCCTTAGTTAAATCTACCCTCTCCGGTGATTTCCTTCGACTTACTGTCGACACCGATGAAGAATACAGAACCGTTTCCCGATGGCTCCTTCAACAAGGAGTCAAATTTCAAGGCTACCAATCAAACTCGGAAAAACCCATTAAAATCGTCATCAGAGCCTCCCCTCTGATACTGATCCAGACACCATCAAACAAGAATCGAACCACGTAACTCCCAAGTTCGTAAGATCACGCAACTTACAAAATTTAAATCCAAATTACCCATGCCACCTTCTACCTCCAAATTATCCAAACCAAAAATACAAACGAAATCTGCAATATTACTCAAATGTTTGGTACCCAAATCTCAATTCTATCGTGGAAAAGGCCCTACACTATGCTGACGATGTCAGGGTTTCTTCCACTCCTCTGAAAACTGCACACTCACACGTAAATGTATTCGTTGCTCTGGCCCTCATGCGGCCAGAGATTGCCCTGTTTCAAAAGATGACCCTTTAAAAAGCAACAATCGTGATGGAGTTCATGCTGCAAATTACCGCAAATGTCCGAAATTTCCCAAACCCGCGTACACAACGCACCCAATACCATAGCCGCACCTCCAAGCTCTCTCGTATCGCCAATGAAAATTGCCCAATCTATAGACCTCCGACAACCACATACGCAAGTATATTTTCCGAACAAAATCCTTTCTCATTCCTCCTAAACCAGAGGTTCTCGAACTTTTTCAGTCACGGATCACCTTTGAAATTGGAAATTCAACGCGGAGCACTAAATTTTATCTCGCAGCTATATACTGTATTTAGTAAATAGAACGACAAAATAGCATTGACGATACAAGGTCATTTAAGTTTGCAGGATATTAGATTTCACCGTTTAATTTTTTTTCTGCACTAATTTCCCATTGCAGACGGAAAACACACACATGAAACAAAAAAACATTTGAAAATAAATTCAGGGCAAATATTGCAGATCCACAATTTGTTATTTTATTAATTTGGCATTATTACATTTGTTACAAATTTTTACTTGGTTTCGTGAAACAAAAATTTAATGAGAAGGATGATGCTGTTTTGATTTGCACAATGAGATTATATCTGGCTGAATTCGGGATAGTTGCAACTGAATATCTTGCTCTGCATTGAGACGATCTGTATTTTGTTTTAGTAGGGCGGCGTATGCGGAGAATCCTGTTTCGCATAAGTGGTTGCGAAGGGCTGGAGAATAAGTCTGATAGGATTTTATCTGATAGGATTTTAAATTCATCTTTTAGCGTACACCAAAAATCTGAGATTGATTTCTGTTTCAAACTTTGATCTTATCGCTGTATCTGATGTGAATTCAAGCAAGCATTCAAGGGGGTGCAGGTTTCTGTACCAGTACTAGCCGAAGACTACGAACCCAAGTCACTTCTATGACTACCCTAAAGAGATAGTTGGTGAGCAGGTCCTTAGTCCAAGCAGGATATGGGGTCGTCGTTTCTCAGTGGATATGTCCAGTGCACTAATAACCTTCGAATTGTAGGCAGCGCAGGTTCGATTCCTCCCTGCGTGTATTTCTCTCTTCTGTGTGAGTAAAACGTTCATTGTGTGTATGTCTATTACCCGATATTGCATGTCTCGTGTCTGGCGCAGCATGGTGAAATATGGGCCTTGCGCCATAAAACCCTGTACATTTCCTGTTTATTCGAAGCAGGCGCCGTAGTGGATTGGATGTTTGGGTTTTATGGCTCTAAACCCAAAAATGGACATACTGCGCCAAGCACAGGATAAAATAATAAAAGTATAAAGATAAAAACAAGAGGTCACATACTTTATAGTTTACATGTCATCCGATACTTGGAGGATTACTACATAAAAAGGTATCGGAGTATTTACAAACAAAAATAAAAGATAAAGAACACAAAAAAGGCCACAAACTTTATAGTTTAGACATGCGATCCAACACTGGCTAAAATAAACTCCAACTAAAACACATGGAGGATTATTATATAAAAAACATTGGAGTGGAGACTAACAAAAATAAAAGAAAAAACAAAATAAGGGGTCACATTATACTTAAGACGTGTCATCCGACACTAAAAATAACTCCAACTAAAACACATGGAGGATTGTATAAAATAGTATTGGAGTGTTTGAACTAAACTTCAAGAGGGGTATAATTTTGTCAAATGAATGGTGGTCAAACCTGAAAATAATATAAAATTTAAAAATCATGTCGGTCCAAAGTACTGGATATCAGGGTACTAAATATTTACAATATGATAGGATAAGTATGAAAAATTAACAACACTGCAATTTAAGAGATCAATGGAAGTTAAAATGTGAACAAATGGGGTTTCACCAATTAAATTTTCTTAGTTTAAAATGGAGCTATTAAGAAACCTTAGACGATGGTTATTAAAAGCAGGGCAAAATTAAAATGTGTTGAATGGTGTATTGATTATTACACGTGTCACATACTGGAGCATCCTCCGATTAAAAGGTGTCTAAGGAGTAGGTTGGGCTGTTTTCGGGTTCTATGGCGCATGGGCCATATTTGGCCAAGGAGTTCCAAACGCAAGACAGACATTGAGGGAGGAAAATGAAGGGTAGGCGAGGGTAAAAATGAAAGGGAGGACATATCACTCGCGAGCCTCGGGGTTGTGATGCCCGTACACCCCTCTAAAGATGTACCCCTGAGGGTCTAAGTTAGGCAGGTATTTAATTAACCTCGCACTCGAGCAACACAACGGGCTATTGGCGACGGTCCGGGATCATCCCCAGAAAAGAAAAATATGAGGACAACACGTAATTTTAAACTACGGTCAGATGATGAGGTCACACCTGAGCTTGCATCCCACTCTCCTAACTTCCACACGACGCCAAAATAAGGACATTTGAGGACACGAGAGATTTAAAGTTCACCAGCCTCCTTTGTACACGCCGGTCTTTGGTTGGATTCGAACTCGCAACCCTCTGGTTGCTAGTCCGTTACTCTTCCAACCGGACTGCCGTGGCCCGGTAGGAGTAAGGAGGTGGCGAAAAGCTTCTCAAGGGGAGCCCTCTCATCCGAAGAGGAATCACACAATGAGGGAGGAAAATGAAAGGGAGGACGGATCACTCGAGTACCTTGGGATTGTGATTCCCGAACACACTTGAGTACTCCCTGAGAGTGATATTTAAAGGGACAGAAGACTCAAAATCGATCGAAAAATGGATTTTTTAAATTTAGCCTTAGGAACTAATATTAAACTGTAGAAAGGAAAATAATTTTTCCATTACAATCACTTTTAAAAGTTACGTGGACAACATAAAAGGCAGTACATAAATATTGTAAGTCTACTACAAAAACGGAAAGTTTTATGATTCTTCTGATTTGGAACTGTTCCCTGAGTATTTGGTTTATTTTGCTTAGTTGAAATTTTTCGGGGATAATCCTTGAAATATATTTTCGTATAGATCTAATACAAATGAGAAATTCATGAGTCAAATTTTGAAATTGGGGTTTAAAATGTTGCTTAAACTACCCCTTTTTGAAATAATTTAGGTCTCATAAGAATTTTTTTTTTTGCTGTAACGATAACACAAATTAATTTACATTGAGTGATACGCTTACCAAATGGGAGTTGATTTGATTTATATGTATGTAATCTATTTTGAGAATGGGGCCGTCATGGCTCAGTGGGTAGGCCCACTGCGCTAGCAACCTGCGAATTATAGGCTGCGCAGGTTCAAATCCTCTGGCTGTCTCGGCGTGGTGTGGAAGTTTGGAGAGTGGGATGCTAGCTCAGGTGTTGCCTCGTCATCTGACCGTGGTTCAAAATTACGTGGTGTCCTGGGATCTTTCCCTTTGTGAGTTGATCCCGGACCGTCGCTAATAGCCCGTTTTGTTGCTCCAGTGCGACGTTAATTAAGCACCTACTTACCTCTGTGGGTGTATTTCTTTTTTCTGTGTCAGTAACTTTCCTTGTGTGTGCATTACTTAATATTGCATGTCTTGTGTCTTGCATGACGCAGCATGGCCTTGCGCCATACAAACCAAGCCAATCTATTATGTGAATTAAAATATAGACAAAACACGGTAAATTAATGCGCATGGGACATGATTTTTGATAACTTTTCTGAACTTTTGACCACGTTTCATATAGTAACTTCCCCACTTAATATTTTTGAACTAAACTGCATATTTTTTCGAATAAACAGTACAAATTTCATGACAATCTAATAACAGCTTAAAAATTGTGAAAATCCTGACCTTTAAGAACATGTATTTTCATTCCCAGAACATGCAATCCGAAGAATAAAGCAAAAAAAAAAATTATTATTTGAATTTTAGAAATCTAGAAAGAATAAGTTAGTCTAAACAGAGAGAATAATTTAACTATTCTAATAAACTTTTCAAACAGTTATTGATAACTACTTATTTATTTTTCCTACCACCTGAGTGCCGCCACTGCTTTATGACTTACTCCAACGCCTGCAAAAGAAGCATGTCCAAACCTGACAAACATCTCACCCAGACGCACATTGACACATTCGATTCTAGAAACCACAATCGCAGTGATAACATCACAGCAACATCATCTGACACTAAAGAAAAAACAAACGAAATTGTGTTAAATTTAAAAAATCCATAGAAAAATTACTAAAAATTTCTTAACACTACGAATAACGATTCTAATAAATCTGGGGGCGCGTTAGCCCTGTTGGAAGAGTAGCGGATTAGCAACCGTAGGGTAACGAGTTCGAAATTCGATCCAACCAAAAACCGTCGGGGCCGCGGTGGCCCGGTTGGAAGAGTAACGGACTAGCAACCGAAGGGTTGCGAGTTCGAATCCAGCCAAACACCGTCGTGTACAAAGGGGGCTGGTGCACGTTAAATCTGTCGTGGCCTCAAATGTCCTCACGTTGGCGTGGTGTGGAAGTTTGGAGAGTGGGGTGCCAGCTCAGGTGTTGCCTCGTCATCTGACCGTGGTTCAAAATTACGTGGTGTTGTCCTCGGATCTTTCCCTTTGGGATTGATCCCGGACCGCCACCAATAGCCCATTGTGTTGCTCCAGTGTGACGTTAATTGAAATACCCCCCCCCAAAAAAAACCGTCGTGCATTAGGGGATGGTGGTGCACGTTAAATCCGTCGTGGCCTCAAATGTCCTCACATTGGCATGGTGTGGAAGATTGGAGAGTGGGGTGCCAAAATTACGGTGTCCTCGATCTTTCCCTTCGGAATTGATCAATGGATCGTCGCTAATAGCCCATTATATTGTTCCAAGCCGACGTTGATTATTCAACTATCCCAAAAAAGCTTTTCAAAAGCTATTGATAACTACTTATTTTCCTACCTTCAGAAAGGCCGCAGTAGACCAATTAGAAGAGTATCGAATTAGCAACCGCAGGGTTGCCAGTTCGAATCCAGCCAAACACCGTCGTGTACAAAGGGGGGTTTAATCTATCGTGGCCTCAAATGTCCACGTTGGCGGGGAAGTTTGTAGAGTGAGGTGCCAGCTCACACAGGTGTTTCTTCATCATCTGACCGTGGTTCGAAATTACGTGGTGTTGTCCTCGATCTATCCATTTGGGATTGATCCCGAACCGTCACCAATTGCCCGTTGTGTTGCTCCAGTGTGACGTTAATTAAAATACCTACCACCATATATACTCCATATACAACAACATACATACATACCTCCAGAGAGCTGGTTTGACACACGGACTGTAACAGAATCATGTCAAAAACCTGAGAAATATCTCGCCCAAACGCACATTAATTGTCAAATTCGATTCCTGAAACCACCATCGAACTGTGATAACAGCAACACTATCTCCCGTACACTTGAATGATAACACAGGATCACAGCTCGACCATCGGCAAAGGGCACCCAAATAGAAGAACAGGCAAACAAACTTTATGCTATTGTTATCTCTCTGCAGCACTGGATTTTGAATAAAAAATGGCAACGTGATTTCGCATTCAGCGTGTGACGTCACTGAGTGATATGTAATAGACTGCCATTGAGTGTAAACTGGCAGAAAGGTTTGTGGGAGCGTCAGACCATGGCGGAAAAACTGAGTGAGATCTCTTTCTGTGACTCGCCGCTGTGGGTAAGTTATTAAATAGTTATTTTTGGGACGAGTGCTTTTTGTTGTGGATCAAGGTCAGTCGTAGCCTGAGATTCGTTTCTTCCGAGCTGCCGAGGACAGCTCCACTAGAAAATCGGGAAATTAGAGCAGTGGTTCCCATTTGGGGTGATACGCAGAAGGGTTCAATAATAATACTGACCGAAGTACTGGGTTAAAACTTATTGTACAAATTCCTCGCTGCTCTTTAGTCGAGCACTAAAATTTTTAACTCCATTTGTAACAACGTATTTATGTGAACATGGGGGGGGGGGTGTAGTGAGAGCTAGTGTAGGTAGAGCTAGTGTATGTGAAAAACAAGTACAGGAATAGACTGCGTGGAAAACGACTTGAGATTAAAGATTAGTATTATTGAACCTGACATACGTAGAAGCTCTAATACGAAATAAGCATAAGCAAGAGCAAATTTCCCATTAAGCATCCTGATACGAAATTTTAGTGTTGGGAAATTGTATTTGCCATTTGTCAATAACAATTACATATGAACGGCTTTTTCTAGTTTTATGGATTTATTTTCTGTATTTTGTTTTATTTATACTTAAATAAATTTTTCAAAGTTATTCATATGTGTATAGAATTTATTTGACCCCCTCAAAAAGTAATAACATAACCAGTGGTACCCCTCGATCCTACAAAATTTTCAGGTGGTACTTGAGTATAAAAAGGTTGGGAATCACTGACTTAGGTTTTGGGGCTTCTGAGGCCTGTAGAACTTTCAATAGAAAAGAATGTGGTCATTAGTGAGCCATGGATTCTTGGGTTTTTACATGTTTAGTTCTATACTCTATTTCAAATATCAATACATTTTGCTATTTGAGATAGGTATTTCAATTAACGTCTGCACTGGAGCAACACAACGGGCTATTGGTGACGGTCCGGGATCAATCCCATAGGGAAAGATCCGAGGACAACACCACGTAATTTTGAACTACGGTCAGATGACGAGGTCACACCTGAGCTGGCATCCCACTCTCCAAACTTCCACACGACGCCAACGTGAGGACATTTGAGGCCACGACAGATTTAAACCCCCTTTGTACACGACGGTGTTTGGTTGGATTCTAACTCGCAACCCTCCTGTTGCTAATCCGTTACTCTTCCAACCGGGCCACCGCGACCCCTAATTGTTGTACAGAGATTGTTGTCCAATATTAATTGTAGCGTAATTCGATAGATTTCGAATGACACCACGTACGCAGTCCTTGCTCCACGCAATCTAAAGTTACATATGTCCAAAGCTCATCCAACATTATAGAATTTCGACATATTGCGCACCTCTCCACGCTCAGTGCGAATGCACACTTGGTCCGAAGGTCGTGACAGGTACGAACATCTTTTGTCTATGTTACAGTGAAAGACCGAAATCTGGAGAATGTTGACATTCACCGGTGAAAGTCAACATTCACATAGTCGCTTGGTGTATGTCCGAAATATTTGCTAAATACCCTTATTTCTGACTTTCACCGGTGAATGTCAGCATTCACATAGTCGCTTGGTGTATGTCCGAATATTTGCTAAATACCCTTATTTCTGACTTTCACCGGTGAATGTCAACATTCACATAGTCGCTTGGTGTATGTCCGAATATTTGCTAAATACCCTTATTTCTGACTTTCACCGGTGAATGTCAGCATTCACATAGTCGCTTGGTGTATGTCCGAATATTTGCTAAATACCCTTATTTCTGACTTTCACCGGTGAATGTCAACATTCACATAGTCGCTTGGTGTATGTCCGAAATATTTGCTAAATACCCTTATTTCTGACTTACACCGGCAAATGTCGACATTCACCATGCACTAATGGTGAATGTTGAACATGTCGGAGATTTATATTTTCTTCTCCGTATTTCAGTCGCGATAAAACGTCACAAGGGTGACGTAACTTTTTCGCCTCTCTTTCTGAGAGGAGTGACCAAGAGCTTAAAACAAACAGTACATTCTAAATGAGAAAAGAAAATAATAGTAATAAAAAACTTACTTAATTATGTGATTCAAATCTTATTTATTGCAACAACTCAAACTATTATGACACTTTGAATTGCACAAGAGTCCCTTGCTTTTACAACTGCATTTATTTGTGGAACACTTCCTTTTGCAATGACAGTGTGTATAGCCTTGCCCCCCGCTTCTCGAATTAGCTGCAGCTGCTTCTCTCAGCGACATTTCTTGAAAAGAAATCTCATCTATGGAAAGCAACTTTTCTTTACAAATTACGAACTGATTACGTGTGTAAAGCTGCTTGAGGGTACCATTTTTATTTGCCAGTTTATAGAAGTCGGAGTCTTCTATTCCAACAACAACCGCTAACACATTTCGGCTATCTGTACGACCACGGTCGACATCAGGGACTTGTATTCGTACAGTATCACCAATTTGAGCAGGAGGAAATTGTTTTTGTGAGGCTCTTAACATTTCGGAAAGTATTTTAGAGTGCTTTTCTTGAGAAAAATAAAAACAATTGTCTTCTCGTTTACCCGCAATTAATGCATTTAACTTTTCAAGAAAAAGATCACGATTCACTGCAGTATCCATTCAGTATAAATTAGGGTATCGGGAAAAAAAAACCCCGGCTCCTCTCTTTTCGACCTCCACCAGAGCATATCTGATTGTCGACATACACCGGTGAGGGTCCGAATGTACAAGAATGTAATGAAATATTCGATCTTTCACCGACGTATTTGGTATGTGTCGACATTCACCGGTGAAAGTCTACATTCTCCAATTTCGGTCTTTCACGGTAACATCTACACATCTTTTGCTATACAGAGGCTGTTCCGACATTTTTTGAGCGATTTTAATGGACGAGATCAAATTTTTTACATGAAATTTTTTAGTTTAAATGTTCATTTGATAGCCTTTATTGTTAGCTATCTTTCTACACCTTAATTTCTACGATGATAATGACTTGTAGTATATCGACAGAGGTCTTTGTTGAATTCTTGTTTCGGTTCCAAAGTCCTTGAATGGTTCTCGCTCGACGTTTCGATAATGCTATTTTTAAATGTCCAAAAGTCCATGGGTGAGACATCTGGAGATTTAGTAGGAATATCAGTAAAGAGTATTGATTTGATACCAGGTTTCTTCCATTTTTTTCCAAGAATTATTGGATTTAGATGTGTGGCTGCTTGATTTACCCTGATGCAGCTCTACTGGTTGTTGGCACTGAGTAAAGATATGGTATTTCTTTTTTTAATATTGGGATAAAATATGGTCTTGATGATATGTGGGAGTTATTTTTTACATTTTTTTCCACTCTTATTACTTTTAATTTTCCATTATATATTATATACTATTAGTAAAGGATGGTGTTGACCTCGTCATCCAACCGTTCAAAATTACGAGGTGTCCTTGAGGTAGGTAGTTAATTAGCGTCGCACTGGAGCAACCCAACGGACTGTAAGCGACGGTCCGGGATCAATCCCTAAGGGAAAGATCCAAGAGCAATGCCTGATCATTTTGAACCACGGTCAGATGACGAGGTCACACCTGAGCTGGCACCCCACTCTCCAAACTTATACACCATGCCAACGTGGGGACATTTGAAGCCACGACAGATTTAAACCCTCTTTGTACACGACGGTGTTTGGTTGGATTCGAACTAGCAACCCTCCGTTTGGTAATCCGTTACTCTTCCAACCGCGACCCATAGGTGGAAGGGACAGGATTAGCTCTTACTTTGAAAGACTCATTCCTGAGACTAGAGATTGTCCATTGTTTTTTATTTGTTATAACGTTTATTCAACAAACTCCTGTTGTGTTTTAAGTGTTCTCTTTCTTTTGCCAAAAAAGGGGCCGCAGCAGCGGAATTCGAAGAGTAACGGATTAGCAACCGGAAGGTTGCGAGTTCGAATCCTACCAAAGACCGCCGTGTACAAAGGGAGCTGGTGCCCGTTAAATCTGTCATGACCACAAATGTCCTCACGTTGGCGTAGAGTGGAAGTTTGGAGAGTGGGGTGCCAGCTAGGGTGTGACCTCGTCATCTGACCGTGGTTCAAAATTACGTGGTGTTCTCCTAGGAGCTTTCCCTTCGGGGGTTGATTCCGGACCGTCGCCAATAGCCCGACGTGTTGCTTAAACCTACCAAAAAATTAAAATTTGATGATAAATTCTATTGGGCGGTGCTGAAATTTGATTTGCAAAGCAAACCAACTGACGAAAGAGCGTACAGGAAGCGGGAATCACTTCCACAAAAACACTTCCTTCACTTACATTTAGCTTGACAGAAAAGGCTTTCAGAAGAAATATTTCGCTAATCGAAAGTAGCAATTGCATTTTAAAATCATTTATATATATTTTTTAGGTTAACAAAATGCAGGTCTTGCTCCTAATCTAAAAACTGTACCCGATTACTTGAAATACATCTGACATCTAAATTAGTTATTGTCATAGTAGAAACGACTTCATAATTGATAAGATAAGAGGACCATCCTTTATGCAAATTAATTTCTAGCACCAAAAATGAACCTCGGGAAGTAGAGTGCTATGAGATGGGTTTTAAGAGTAAACAAACCCGACAGTCTGAAGAGATTTTACATCTGTCCAAATGCTTTCGCATTATATATATATCTGGGTCACCTTAAAATGTAGTTTCTCCCTGTTTAGGCACAGTTTGGTGCTTAATATAAATGATATTGATCAACTATCATATATTCGGGGAATTTAATTTACGTAGCACTGAAGCAACACAACGGGCTATTGGTAACGGTGCAGAAACAATCCCGAAGGGAAAGACCGAGGACAACACCATGTAATTTTGAACCACGGTCAGATGACAAGGCAACACCTGAGCTGGCACCCAAACCTCCACACCAACATGAGGACATTTGAGGCCACGACAGATTTAACGTGCACCAGCCCCCTTTGCACACGACGGCCTTTGTCTGGATTCAAACTAGCAAGCCTCCGGTTGCTTAATCCATTACTCTTCCAACCGGGCCACAGCGGCCCGGCAATGGAAAGGCAGGAAAGCGTTGGTTTATGTGTGTGTCATTTGTAATGTGTTTTGCAGTATAAATGCATTTATTAGTTTCATCACAAATTTCCTGATTAAAATGATAGAATCCGAATAAATGACCTAAAAACCACTATCGAAAAATGAGACAAAAATGAATGCATAATCTCATCAGGGTATTGTTACGAGGTGCTAAGAAAAAGATTAGACAAGTTCCTCAGACTCGTACATTATCGCTTGCTTTGTTCCATTATGTTAGATAGAAAATGAGAGTTCTGGAACACAAGGGCGGGAAGGGGAGAATGGGGGAAAGGGCAGGGGTGATAAGACCGTTCCGGTGATGACGTTATTTTTCAAGATGGCGATCGTTTGTTTACATTTTGGGTAGAGGAAAATGATGACGTCATGTTGTTGCCATGTGTGCTGTTGCACATAGCTTTTATTGCGCTAGCAACCTTCGAGTTGTAGGCGGCTTAGGTTCGATTCCTGCCAGGTGCATTCCTCCCTGGGTGTATCTCTCTCTCTGTGTCAGTAAAGCTTTCACTGTGTGTGTGTCAATTACTTGTTATTGTATTGTGTCGTTTATTGGATATTGTAATTAGGAAGAATGGAGACAAAAGCCTGATTCTGCAGCTATAAGTCTCAAGGAAATCAACCAACCAAACCAAACACATAGCTTTTCGAAGGAAATGAACTGACAGCGACCGACCTGTTCGAGGTCTGTCTGCTGTCTACACCCCTATGGTTGGCACTATTAATGTGTAAACAACCCCTCCGAAAACTCATTAACAAACTGTCCGCCACCAGCTGCGCCCAGATCGGTTATAAAAACAAGGGGATAAAAATACCAACGTTAGTCTTCTCGACAAGGAAAGGAATAAACTAAACTTAACCCAGGCTGAGGAACGGGCGGTATGAATAGTGAATCTGCAAGAACTCGTCATCTTTTTAGCACACAAGAATTCGAGAGAACACATTATCCTGAGTGAGTGAGGCGACGACGTCCACGCTTCTCGCAGAGCCCGGCGGAAATAGAAGGTGCAATTTCAGGCCGGAATTGAATGGCTGCCATCCGCTAAAAGCGAGATATTTGCGCTCGCAACCGGCAGCCACCATGAAGTGAACAGGTACATCCCCAGCTGATCGCGCTTTTTTTTGTATCGCAGTAAACAGCGACACACATTTCTTGTTTCGCACCCCACCAGCAAATATACCTGCACATATCCAGGTGGAGATGTCGAATCATGGGCACTAGCGATTTATCGCTAAACATGGTAACCTAAGTGTTTTTGAACAATCTTTATGGCAACCCTATGCAAAAGGTTTTTCACGTAGGAAAGTCTGTCGCCAAGCAATCTTTGTCGCCAAATCAATATGCCGCTTTCATTTCGTTAAAATGCAAACATGCCCCGGATTCGACATCCAAATCCAGTACATTTAAAATAAAGATGATACAACTAATTTCTCGTCATCCTTTAGAGGTATGTGTTTTCTTTTCTCTCCTAGGAACTTCAACCAGTAAACTTGAATCATGGCAAGGCGACCTGGTGTTTCTACCACTATAATGCTGTACACGGCCAATTGAATTAATTTAATCCTTCATAGTATTTTATTCCAAATTCTACCACCCCACCACAAATGGTGCCGTGACCAGGATTTAGGTTTACTAGTGGAAGCATATACTGAATGTGACATTTCATTTTATTTTGATCTTTATAATTTCATTTTTGTTCTAATTGTTCTTTGGCGTTTATTCATGATATTATTTGCATTGATTTTATTTAAATAGTTGTGAACGAATATATTAATTATGATGGTTATTCAATATTTCATGATTTAATTATGACTATTTTTCTCTAAGTATTTTGAACGTGTTCTATTTGCTTTTTATGCATTAAATTTAATTAAGCAAATGTCACACTGAGTGCTTTATCCAATATCTGAGTCATGAGTATTTTGAATTGTTGTTTACATAATTTAAGAATTCATGTATTGCATTTGGGGAAAGTTTTGATTTAGTTGGCTTGCCTTTCATCAACTTGTATCATATTTTTACACTATTCCTAAAAATAAAGATACGGATAAACAATTTAACTTTAACATTGAACTATTTAGTGGAGATCCCTCAAAAACCCAATGGTTCTTAAAACAGGCCTCTGACCTTAAGGAACTTAACAAATGGTCAGATAAACTAGCTGCTTTTTGCAGTCCAAGCTCACTGGAGCGGCTCAGGAATGGTTCTCGAACAATCCATCGTGTGCTGCTATAGTGACTTTTGATCAAGCACGTAGTAAAATTCAACCTTTTTTTGTGGAGGAACAATTTCCCACAGTACACATTAAAATTTTCAAACTGCAAATGTTTCAAAATGAAACATTGAAATCCCTAGGATACCGAATAGAGGTATTGGCGGCGAAGGTCTACCTATTTGTCTCAGACTCCATCGAATCTAACCGAATTAAATCACTGCAGTTTTTGGGTGTAATCCCAGCAGTTATTGGAGAAAATAGCTCAATTAGATATTGCCAAGTATGTATGATGACTTGGTTAGTGCAGCACAATAAATTTATTCAATGCATGATAATATAGTACCTGTGCATGCTTTCGTACATTCATCTCGAACAGAGTGAAGAGATGCATAAGTTAATAAGTTATCAATTGAGTTAGGCTAGTTTTGCATAGCACTTCTTATGTAAGAGGAAACCATGTCATGTCGGATTGTGAACTGTTTACTCGCATAACATCCAATCATGCCAGTGGCACAAACCAAGTGCAGCAATACTCCACAGCTGTTTATGAAAACAGGAGGGCTGTCGTGTCATTTTTGTGGGAAAAATGGGCACACTATGAGTGTATGCAGGAATTACCTTGCTTCAAACACAACCAGAGCCACGAGATTTACCATATCATGGAAGATACCAGGACAGGGTAGGGGTCAAAGAGCTCCAAATTTTCTAAATCCCAGATTTCATGGTCCAATACTAACAATGTTAGGTTTTTAAATGGGAACAGGACAATAAGAGGTGATGCTTTGCTCTCTGAGAAAGTAAACAGTTGCCACACATCAGGAGTTTCAAAACAAACTTAATTACAAGACATGCTTAAAGATAAAATGTCAAACAGTGACAAAATTATTAGACTTTAATTGAACCCTACGAAGATTCAATGAAGGAATCTTAATTTATCGAGTCACAAAGATGCTCATAAATGAAGCTGTTCAAATAAATAATGTATTTTGTAAGAGTGAATTGCCTGTTATAAATATTCAGTTTGGACAGTTGCATTATTGCATGTTACTTGATTCTGACAGTTCAATCAGTCTGTTACCTAGTACTATTTTTAATGAAGTAAAAACAAATACCAAAATTAAATTTCTTTCTCGAGCAGTACAAATAAAGACTGTCAACTCTGACGTAAACTTTTCTTGTGCTGAGATTACGTATAAAATTGATAAACACAATTTTAAGAATATTTTCTATGTTGCTGACTTCCATCAGGAAGGTTTTCATGGAATTCTAGGATATGATTTTATTTCAAAAACAAACTTAATTGATATTAAATTAGCTAAAGTAAAATTTGAAAACTTTGAAGTACCTTTAGTGAAACAAAATGATGTAATTGAACAGCCTGAATCAAATTATGATATGTATCCTGTGTATTTATGCAAGAAAATAACATTGCCACCCAATGAATCAATTCAAGTGCATGTAAACATTCCAAATTATGAGGTTGCTGACAAAGGGAACATGTTTTGTTTACCTTAACTTTTCAAAACAAAAGCATTCAATTATTTCCTTCAGTGCATGAAGTAAACAAAAGGTGTAACTTTGAAACTATTGTGTCAAACATTAGTGAAGCTCCCATTCATCTGAACAAAAACACTTGGATAGGGAACATTTCAAGACGTATTCAAATTTGCGAAAGTTTTGATAAAGGCAATAAGATAAACAAAAATGTAACATGTAATCAAATCTCTGCTTCAGATGAAGTGATTAAACAGAACAGATTTACAACAGGATGATTTCAATCTCAATCATTTAGATGAGGCACAAAAACAAAAATTTCTTAAATTATGGATAGCTCATCAGCTTTTTCCAAATCTTTGCAAACTTTAGGTTGCACTGACCTTGTAACACCTTTATTAGCACCACAAAGCAACAACCCAATTAAGACTTTGCCTTTTGAGATCCCTCGGGCACTCCATCAAGAAGTTAAAGGTCAACTAAATGAGTTAGTTGTAGCTGGAATAATTAAGTGTAACATTTCCCATTGGGTTGTCCCATGTTATTGGTCGAAAAGAAACGAGATCATCCAAGAAAGTAATAATATTGCATATCGTATGGCACATGATCTATGTCTCTTAAACACTGTTGTCGAAAGCTCAAGTTATCCTTTACCAAGGATCCAATCCATAATTAATGACATTTCTGAATTTAAATATTTTTCTATGTGCGACTTACACTCATCCTATTGGCAAATTGATTTACCTGAGAACCTACAAGACATTCTTAAATTTACAACCCAATTTGGATCTTTTTGTAACAGACGTCTTCCATTTGGTCTTAAAACCTCATCCTCGGTTTTTCCAAAATTGTGTGGATAAGGTCATTGATGAACTTCATCAACAAGGCATAAACGGAATAGGGACTTATCAAGATGATTTCATAATAGGAGCAAAAGACTGATACAATGCTGCTCAAAACACAGGCATTATTGCAAATTTTGATCAAACACAACATTACTATCTCAACAAAAATGTGTTTTCTTCAAGGACCATATTGAGTATCTTGGCTTCCATATGGAACAACATGATTTCTCCTGTGCAGTCCATATCCAAAATTACTCGGTTTGCCTCACCTAAAACTGTACGCCAAGTTAAAAAGTTTCTAGGTCTATGGATGTCATAGACACATCATTGCAGATTATGCCGAGTCAACTATAGGTCTATGTAGATATTATACACATTGCAGATTATGCTGAGTCAACTATAGGTCTATGTGGATATTATAGACACATTGCAGATTATGCTGAGTCAACTAGTGTTCTAAATCAATTGACAACTAAAGCTAGAATTTTTCAATGGAAAGATGAACATAAAAAGGCATTGGATGAACTTCAGAAAATTTTCTTTTCCAAACCATTTGTAAAATTACCCGATTGGAGAAAGGACTTTCTTCTAAACACAGATGCAAGTAAAAATGCCATTTCAGCTGTTCTAAGAACATGATGAAGTATTGCATCCTGTATCCTACTTCAGCAAATCATTGAGTAAATCGGAACAAAAAATATCCTGCTATAAAATTAGGACGGTATGCAATTTTTAAAGGTATAACTGCTTTCAAAACCTATCCATACAATAGAAGATTTACTTCGTTGACTGATAGTAAACCTCTTTTGCATTATCGCAAGGTTACTTTTCCAGCTGATATTGTGACAAGATGGCTTCTTGAAATTAGTGAATATTCATTCAAATTCCAGCACATTCCTGGAAAATTAAATGTTTTGGCTGACTTTTCATCTCGTTCACCGGATCCAAATTGCCATGAAAATGCCATTCCTAATCAAGATTCGAATGAATTGCTGCTTCCCTTACTGAAATAAATAATCATATTCAAAGTAAATGTTTTAATTAATGCTGATCCTACAATGAAAATTTCAGCCCAAACTATAAGATAGGAACAACTTAAAGATGAGAATATACTTGATCACATAAATAAACTTGAGCACACACACGTTTGTAGCTGATAAGAATCATCAATTTTTCATATCTGAAGAAAATGGTTTACTCGTGCATAGAGACATAAAACTACCTAAGAAAAACACAATTGTAGTTCCAAAGTCATTATTACCCAAGATCCTCGAAATTTATCCATCACACACAGGAATTGCTAAAACATGAATTAGTTTGTAAGAAATATTTTTGGAAAGGAATGTATGCTGACACCAATAACTATGTACTATCCTGTGATACTTGTATTTGAAACAAACCCTCTTCTCCTAAACCAGCCCATTACAATCTATGTGGATTCAAAGTCACTAAGACCATTTGTGTCAATGGATATAGGAGATATAAGGTAATGGTTACACACACACCTTCTCTAACCAATCTCGCTGCTGAAACTAACCAAACACTGCATTACTTTTCTCAACATGGAAGAATGTCAATAATTCTAACAGATCTAGGCATTCCATTCACATCGGAGCTGTTTGAAAGATTAATACTTGCTTAGGAATAAAATTAAATCACACCACTTCAGCTCATTCTGCAACAAATGCTGTGTCAGAATAAATACTTTGAAGGCTTCCATTATACTCTTACAGAAAAAGGAGCATCCTTACCAACCGCTCTCATAGTACATTAATCAATTTACAATGGTACGATACATTCTGCCACAGGCTACACGCCAAATTTTTTGCATTTTGGTAGAAATCTGTCATACTTGGACTAACCTCTTCTAATGTGTCAAACGCAAATTGATAAGGCACATTATTTAGCAGTACTTTTGAATGAGCTAAAAATTGCGTATAAGAATACTTATTCTTTGGAGAGAAACCAGGTTAGGCAAAATGATAGACAATTGTAAATTCCAAACTTAGATATCCAAGAGTTGATGATATTGTTTACCTGAAATCACGAGATACTTTCAAACCAAAGTTTACTGGTCCATACTGTGTTTCGATATCAAATGATGTAAATTACATGATTAGACCTTTGAATCCAATTCAGGCAACACCCTTTAAGATACACATAAATAGGTTGCATCTTGCACCCAAAAGTAGGACAAATTTAAATAATGAAATGTATGCTTCACATCCACAAGTATTACCTCATAGATATAATCTGAGAGATAAAAATTAGAAATGTAAGTGTATAATTATGACATGTTCTAAGAACGAGTAGAATAAGTGCCTCGAAATGGTACTTATTTGATAATATGAAAGTACTTTGATTACTGTCTCAAATGTATAAGTATAGGGCGAAGCTATGTTCAAGGAATGAATATAGAATAATTATAAAAAATGTGTTTTGAAAGGATATTGAGTAATAGGATCGTTGTATGTAATGTGTATGGCTTAGCTGTGAGACTCGTATAAATAGCGCTTTGCTGTTTTAGTGTTTGGGATTTATGGAAACTTAAGTTTGGATCCTTGATTTGATATGTATTCATGGATAATTCGTTTGTGTCAGGCTCTTAACAAAGGAGCAGTCTACCAAGTATAGGCGGGTTGTGTATGGTATATTCTGCACTGCAGGAATTGATTTTTCTTGTTCTATGGCTAAGATTAATGCAGCCAAGAACAAACTACAGAAAACATGAATGTGTAGCTAGTTTTCTATTTTTGTAAAAATGATACTTTTAAGTGTATCATATTATGTAAAATGGTACAGAAAATGATTTTTGTATGAATTCACACGCCATGTGCTAAGTGTGGGTCCTGTCCAAAACTGAATGGAAAATTTACATGCAGTATGTTATGTTTTACGTATTCCATTTTTGAAAGATATTTTTTGTATATCTGCTCATGAGATTAGGTGTATGACTCTCAGTTATTCATAAACCTAGGAAGGGAAAGAAAGTCACATGCCTCAGGGAGCAAATTTTTATATCGATCATGTGATAACGTTTTTAATATTTTTAGGTGTATCAGTAGTTTGAATTATGTTCTCTAATCGTTGTGTTGTAACAGTTTCGTTTTAGGTGTACCAATGTCTGTCGTGTTTCTTAATCATCGTGTGAAATTTTTTTTCCAATTTTTAGGTGTACCTGTGATGGTGTGACAAAAGAGTACAATATACACCATGTAAGTTTTGTTTTTAAGGCTCTAATGGACATTGTTTTCAACGAAAAGAAATGAACAATAAGAACGTCACTGGTAACTTTGCTTTCACTTTTTCGATTTCAGAAAACAATAGTATTTTGATGGATGTAAGAGAGCTAAACATAGTTCAAATGATGAAAGTGCAATTTTGGTGTTAAAATTTATGGATTGAAGGAATTTAAAATATGAAAACTATAATTGACATAGAAACATGTCTTTCTAAAAATCAAAATGTGCAATGTATTTAAATGTGAGAATTGTATTTATACACCTGTTTGTAAGACAACCATTGTCACCATTTGTTTGTATCGTTGCAGGTCCTGCTGGTGTGTTGGTGAGGTTGATGGTGTTGTCGTTGTTTGGTAGGGTCCAATAAGTTTTATTTTGGCACTTATGGCAAATTTTTTAGCCCTCATGATAGACTGAGACATAACATTTTTTTTTCAAAATTCTTGAGGAAGGGGAGGATATGTGCTGTTGCACACAGCTTTTCGAAAGAAATGAACAGACGGCGAGCGACCTATTCGAGGTCTGTCTATGCTTTCTACACCCCATGGTTGGCATTGTTAATGTGTACACAACCCCTTCGAAAACTCATTAACAAGTCAACGAACTGTCCGCCACCAGCTGCGCGGAGCTCGGTTATAAAAACAAGGAGATAAAAATACCAACATTAGTCTCTTCTCGACAAGAAAAGGAATAAACAACTAAACTTAACCCTGGCCTTCAGGCTGAGGAACGGGCGGTATAAATGGTGGATCTGCAAGAACTCGTCATCTTTTTAGCACAGGGGGATCATGGCGCAAGTTGCGCCATCAGAATTTTTTGGGGGAATTTTTTCAGGGCGTTTTTGAAATTTTCAGGGTGGACATTTTTCGGACAAAAAGTAATTTAATAAGAAACCTTTTTATTGTTAGTCTAATTACTTACGAAAAATATATAATATCTCTGAATTTGTTTGAAAGACTACTGTTTTCTGCTATGACAACAATTTCACTATAGGAAGTTATTCCATAATTTTTATTGAGCTACGCTTTGTTGGCAGCGCTGATATACTTACTGCCTATTCATAAACATCTGTTACCTTGAGGGTTTTCCGTCCGTCGCCGTTTCGTGGATAGCTAGTAGTCCCATAGACAAGATAAAGTCAAGTCACCAGTTGAATGCAGGTAGCCGTGTACGTTTTGTGTAGTCTGTCTCGCAGAAGGAAAGGAATTTCAGTTCAGTGCTGTTCGATTCCTGAAAACGTCAAGATTTAGAAATACAACCCTCTTCATCAAGTATGACCCAAGGCGTATGTTTTGAAAACCTTGATGAAAATGAATCGGGAAAAGTTGTTGATGAAATTGAATTAGGACACGGAGAAGTAGAATCATGTAGCAATCCATCTGCTGAAAGACCTTCAGTTTCCATTCAACAAGATGAAACTCTAACTGAAGATTCCTGACGATAGATTGAAAACCCAATAGATCCAGCATCATATGCCAACATCAAACTGTCAGCTGAGGAAATAAATAAAGCACTATACTTGGAAAATCAAGATTTGTCTTTTGTCACTTTTCCTTCAACAGGTGGAAGAAAATTCAACCCATCATGGAAGAATGGAGTTTTACCAAATAAAAGTGTAAAAGTTAGAAAATGGCTGGTATATAGCCAAGAAAAAGATGCCGTATTTTGCTTGCCATGTATTGTTTTCCCTCCCATGCGAACAGTCAATATGGGGAACAACTGGCTATAGAGGATGGACAGAGCATAGGGGGACCGGGATATTGTTCTCCATGAAAAATCTAAAACACACTTATCAGCACAAATTGCAAGGATCCAATGGATCTCTCAGAAGAGGATTGATTCACGTTTAGCTGAACAATCAGATCAGTTAGTCCATCCCAATCGAGAGGTGCTGTTTGTTGTCATCGATTGTTGTCGATATTTAAGTGAAATGCTTAGATTTCGTAAAAATTATGTAGCAAACGGAAAACTCATAGATCTGTTCAGGCTATTGAGTAAATATAGTCCTAATGCTAGGGTATACCTTGAAAAAATTGATAAAGCTAGAACTCAAAAAGGAAAGCTGGGGTCTAATTTCTTGGGTTATCGAAACGTGTATGATTTAATTAACAAAATGAGTGACATCGTTGCTTTAAAAATCAAAGATAGTATAAAAACGACTAACATTTATTCTATTATTCTAGACTCAAATGAAGACATTAGTAAAAAAAAGAATGTTCAACATTAGTGGTTCGTTATATCGACATACTGACCTGCATGGTGCCCCAAAGAAAAATGTCAAACCTGAAGAGCGGCTCATTAAAGTTTTCACCAGTGGAGATACCACAGTCCAAAATCTTTTCAAAGGAATAATGAAATGCCTGAATTTACTTGGGCATTTACTTGGTCTTGATCCAATTGTTGGTCAAAGTATGAATGGGGCTGGTAATGAGGAAAATTCAATGGTGTAAAAGCGCTAATCCAGAGAGAATGTCCCAAAGCGCTCTGGTGTCCTTCGCACAGATTTGCTTTAATTGTGGAAAAATCTATGGACATATGCCCCCAGATGAAAAATCTATTTTCTCTTTTAGAGGAATTATGTCTTCATGTCAGGTTATACAAGGCATGATCTATTTACTACAAACTTGGACAAGAGTCCAACCAAAATAAGGAGACTGAAAAGAGTGCAAACTACAAGATGGTTAAGCAGAAATGATGCACTGCAAACAGTTGTCACCTAAAACAACACACAATAAAGGAGACGTTGCATAGTTTATCCATTGACAAAAAAGCTGCTAATGACTCAAAGGCACTGGCAACTGGAAAAAAATGACCGATTTTGAAAACATTTGCTCAATACGTGTTGCCTCAGCTATTTTCAAAGTGTTGTCACCAATCACAATTGTTCTACAATCATAATAATTGATTACAGCAGTGTGTCAAAAATTGTTGCTGAAACCAAAGCTAAACTTGTAAAAAATGCGAAGTGAGTCGGAGGGGAATAAAGTGAATGATTCAATTCTTGCCTTTGCTGATGTGAATAATATTTCGCAACCCCACCGCAGGAGCAGAAAACGTAAGAGGTTTATGGATGGAATGGCTATCGATGAAAGAATAGATGATCCTCTTAAGAGGATCAAAGTGGAAGTTTATTTTCAAGCACTGGATTCACTTATTAAACAACTCAATGACGGATTCTCTGACAGTTCTCTTTCTATAATCTCACAAATGGCAGTGCTTTCACATGAAGGAATTTTGAAAATTGCAAGAGAAAAAGAAAAGCAGAGATATAAATTCTTATCTGATTCTTCATCAGTGAAAGACTTGTGTGGGTTTTACGATCTTGAAAGTTACTAAATAGAGGAACTAGATACTTTTGCAAATGTGTATAAGGTTACTCACTCAGAAATTGACATTTCCGATCGGCTTCTAGAGAAAGTAAAGTGTAAAAATATGACACCAGACAGGGAATCTGACTTTTCAGGAAGTGAAGTAGAAGTCCGTAAAGATGGAGAGGGGAAGATTCAGACCATGAAGAGTTGCTTTTGTCTGTTGATCAGTGGGTAAAAAGAGGCTTTATTAGGCCTTACAGATGCCTGCAGTATATGTCAGCATTTCCTCAACTCACCATGCTGTATCGTATCATTTTATCGTTACCTGTCACAAGTTGATCAGCGGAAAGGACGATGAGCCATTTAAAGATTGTAAAAACAGGTTAAGAAGCAGCTTAAAGGACGATTGGTTGTCAAGCTTATTGATACTATCATATGAGAATGGCATTCTCAAGAAAATCACAAATGAAGAAATTATCGAAAAGTTTGCCATATCAAGTGCAGAGAAAAAAGCTTCTGTTAAAATCTTATAAATAGTACATAAATCCCTGTGCTTAAAGAATTTATTTTCTGGTCATCTGGTTTTTTTTCAACCTAGAGTGTTCTAATGTTTTCTCTTCCCTCCGCATAAGATAGCTGTTTTTTGTCACTACTCTAAAACAATTTAGTTTTTAAGGTTTTATGAATACTTACGCAACTCATGTAAACATTACGATAATACTCATACCATTAGTTTTTACACATTTAGTTCGTTTTTTCAATATCTGATTATTGAATTGATCTTTGTTCAATTTTTTATATTCTATTCTTCCATTCACTCAATTTTAGAGTTTTTTTATGAATATAAAATTCTTATACAAAAGGTCAAGGTAAAATATTTGTTTTATTCATATAATATTCAGAATCTTACAAAACATCTGTTTTTGCTATACTATAGTTTTCATTTGCAAAGTGTAATACCATTGTTTATACATAAAATTGCTGTTATAAATATAAACTGTTCGTTTTCCTAGCTGTTCTGGTTTTATTTATCTCATCCAATTTTATCTCTTAATTTTATTTATCTCTAACTGATTTACAAAATACAAAATGTAGAGCTTTGTGTGGATTCAGTTGGAAATTTGAGATTCCAATAAAGGTTATATGGTTAACTGAATTTGAGGGGGGCGGTAAAGTAACATTGGGGAGGGGAATTGCGCCATTGGGCTTGAGGGGGATGGGCACCCCTGTTTTAGCACACAAGAATTCGAGAGAACACAAGATCCTGAGTGAGTGACGTCCACGCTTCTCGCAGAGCCCGACGGAAATGGAAGGTGCAATTCCGTAATTGAATGGCTGCCACCCTGTAACGAGAAGGGAGATATTTGCGCTCGCATTAACGAGCAACCGGCAGCCACCATGAAGTGAACCGGTACATCCCCAGCTGACCGCACTTTTTTTGTATCGCAATAAACAGCGACAACACATTTCGTGTCTCGCACCCCACCAGCAAATGTACCTGCACATATCCAGTACATTTAAAATAAAGATGATGCAACTAATAATTTCTCGTCATTCTTTAGAGGTATGTGTTCTTTTCTTTTCTCTCCTAGGAGCTTCAACCAGTAAACGTGAATCATGACAAGGCGACCTGGTGTTTAGTTCGTTACTGCCACTATAATGCTGTACACTCGGCCAATTGAATTAATTTAATCCTTCATAGTATTTTATTCCAAGTTCTACCACCCCACCATGGTGATGGATGACTGGTAGCGCCACCTGGTGGAGAAATTAGAAAGCACAAAGTTTTATCCAAAAATGTTTGGTAGCCCAACAATGACCGTGTGTTGACTCGAGAACAAAAAACACCCGTAGGTGAAATTGTACAGGTATTGGATGAAATCAACAATACCAATGGTTTTACAAAAACTGATGTAAAGTTTTACGCCTTATGCAACGACAAGGACGAACGAATTTGTAAAATTTGTACGGAATCGGAAATGAATGCTACTTTACAACCTTGCGCTCATCTGGTGACATGCATGAGATGTACGAAAAGTCTCAAAGTGTCCTATGTGCCGGACCGATATTTTGCATAAAAATTAAACGTATATTTACTATGAACACTACTCTTTATTAATACATATAGTAGATGCAATTTCAGTGATTTACTGAACATGGTAAAGAAGAAAATCCAATTGTAAAAGGGTGGTATTGAGTTGAAAGTCATGAAATTGACACAAGGTGCTACAGCAAAAAGATTAAGGAAGTTTGAGACTAAAAATTATAAGACCCTTAACAAGGACTCCTTGTGGGGAAGTCTTGTAGGAAATGACTTTTACACCCTTATCAATATATTGTCAATTTTAATTAGAGTTTGTTCATTACATATGTTGAAGTTATTTCCTAAAGAAGAATTTAAGAATTTTAAAGTGCCTTAAAAAAAGAGTACTAAATGCTTTAGGTAACTTGCTGCTTAACATTTTCCTATTATAAAAATAAGTCAGATTATTCAGGATTTTTTTCTTTAGAAATCAAAATATATTTTACCTAAGTTTCGAGTAACGAACCAAGGGAAATAATCAGTACAAAGATATGCACACAAGTAATATTTTAATTATGTATGCTAACCACTAGGCCATTGGGACTTTGATGTTGGTGAATTAATGTAGTGTTTGCTTTCTCTCTTGGACTTGTATTTTTTTCTTAATGCTAGGAATGTTCTATTTTTAGAAAATGGTTTGAATAATTGTATGGGGTTTAATAAATACTTTTTACAAAATAACTGGTAGCGCCATCTAGTGATTTTAAAAGAAATTAATCTAAGGAACGAATTTTTTTAAATTAATTCTGAGAATGTGCCATTTTTAGAAAATGATTTGAACAGTTGTGGTGGGGTTTTAATAATTCAATTTTTGTTAAATGAATCGTATCTAGGGGTTGAGTTTGAAACGAATGTATTTTATATTTATATAATTGTATTAAGATTTTGTGCATAGGTTAACATTTTATTTTCTAAATTTATATTTCAAAATGACTGGTACCACTATGTAGTGATGGAATAAATTTGCAACAGAATAATTTAGCTTTTCTAATTTGATGCGAGGATATATGTATAAAAACATTTGGAATAAAATAAAACATTATTTTAAAATGAAACTAACGTTGGAACTCGGAAAACATAAGAAATTGAGGCCAACCGATTGTATGCGAGGGATTTTAACTGTTCGATAGAATTTATAATACGGAAACGTTTTCTTTTTTAATTTATATTTTAATGAATTTATATACATGTTCTTGAAGAAAATGTGCATGCTTAAGGTAGGACATGTTGTCGGGAAATCATTACAACTCGAGTGGACTTTGAGATATGAATAGGACACAAAGGCATAACGGTGTATGAACTCGTGTTTCTTGGGTCATTGAATTACTTTGCTTTTGGGGTTTTTCTTCCCTTCTACTGTTTTTAAATAAATCATGGATTCTAGTGACATTAGACCTGCAAAGAAAATGCGTGCAGACAAAGAGAACAGCGTTTGCAGAAATATTGTAAAGATTCTTTATGTTATGAGAATGGTAAATTGTGTTTACAGATCGTGAAGGCTGCGTATATTCCCGTCGATTGGAAAACGAATTAACGTATTTAAAGAAAGAGGAAACTAGAAATTTACGGATCTTGTATTGCAGACAAGCCTTGGTCTCCTTTACAAATGGAAATAAAGGCAGAAGTGGAACGAATAATTGATGCAAGATTTAATTCTGTGTTGGTGAATTGTTATAAAGATGGTAAGGACTGTATAGGTGCTCATAAAGACAACGAAAAGGACTTGGGTCTTAATACACCCATAGCATCTGTTTCATTTGGACAGAAAAGGCAATTTGTGTTTTTTAGAAAGAACTACAATTTAAAAATTGTTCTGGAAAAATGGAAATTTGCTTGTGATGAAGTATCCAATAAACAAATTTTGGTTTCACAGCTTGCCCCGTGGGAATGCATAGTGTTCTAGAATTAACTTAATTTTTCGTAAGATTCTAGCATAAATAAGCGATAAACCACTTATATGCCCCGAACTGGAACTCGGTTATCAATGGGGTTGTACACTAGACGATATTTAGAAAACGTTACAATTAATCTTTGCCTTTCTGATTATTTTTATAAATGCTTAAATCTTTATTTTAAATAAACGTTTGCGTGTCTTACGACATACACTGTATTTTGGATTTTTTATTACATAGTTCTATAAATTGTTTTTTAAAATATAAGATCTGAAATGAAAATTTATTTGCTATGAAGATTTATGTTTTTTAAGTTGGATGTTTTTACTCAAAATTAACTATACATTAGATGCTATAACACATATTTTATTGCGGAAATTTTGTTTAAGTAATGTACACTTAAGAAAGTAAAATTTTTGAAACTTTGCAAGACCCATACCATGAACATGTTTCCTTGCACATTTGAAGTAGTGAAAAATAGTATTAAAAACCATTTGTCCTATAAAATCTAAATTAAATGTGTTTTTACTTAATCATTCCCTTACATATTATTTTTTACTTTAAATAACTTCCTAAATTTTAGTGATTTAGTTTTTATTATATAGATTTACAAACTTTTTTAAATGAAATTTCCTTTGATATAAGGATTTATATTTTAAAAGTTGGATGTTTTTACTCACACAAATAATTATGTATTAAATACTATTACACATATTTTTAATATTGAAGATTTTTAGGAAACATTTTACAATTGAAACAAATACATTAGATATTTTTTATTACAAATATTTAAATGCAGATTTGGTTCTTATTTCTTTTAACTTCAAAAAATGTCTTAATTGTAAAATTTAATTCTTAAAATGTGTTTTAGGCATAGTGAAAAAACAATAAAAAAACCTGTAAGAGTAAAAATATTTTATACATTAATATGAAACTTTGCAAGACTCATACCATGAAGATGTTTCCTTGTACATTTGAAGAAGTGAAAAGTAGTATATTAAAAACCATTTGTCCTTAAAATTCTAAATTAAATTGTTTTTCTTTAATGCTTTTGCAAACTACACATTTTACTATACATGACCTTCCTTTTAGTTATTTGAAACTTTGCATATTATACAGTTTAAATTGCAGAGCAAAATACCAATGCTATACGAAGCTATGAAGTATTTTACAAGATACTTTGGGTATTGATTTAATTTTGCATATAATTCATTTCTTCGTTAAATGGATAGCAAGAGGGCTTTCTGTTTTGAAAATAATGTGTACACGTATGTGCTGCTAAGCAAATTATCTTTAACCCTTTCTCGATAGTTAATGGATAATCTAAAGATTCACTCACACCGCTGATAGCTTTACACATGAGTTATAGTAAATGATAACTGAAAATTTTAAATATTAATGAATTTTAAAATTAACGAATATTGAAATGGATTAAATCTGAATTCTATGTATTCTTAAAACAATCTGCAAAGAAAACAGACAATATTAAAACAGATTGAAGAAAGCGACATGGAAAGTAAATTAAAACACTTTTTATAGAAAAACATCATGATTCATATATTTTACAAAAATAATACATTGCAGTGTAAAAAAGAACATATATATAACTTATATACTTACATTTTAAGAGACATTTCGGACGAGCCTGGTTCGATACCGGACAGTACTTAGAGCGCATGGTACATCGAATTTGGGACACCCATATTCCAAGTTGATGTTTGGAATATCCAATGCATCTAAGCATTTCTTCTCCACATAACCACTTTTGTAAGCAACTAGGTACAGAGTGGCCCTCTTGGTTTGATCGTGCAATTCTAAAAGCTTAGTCTAGACTTTCTAAGGGAGACGCGCACTTTCCCATGCCATGGGACAGAAACGAAGTCCACATGCGTAATTTTCAAGATATTGCACAGTTTTGCGATCTTTGACGCTAAGTTAAAACGAATACTTGAAGCTACTTGCGATTTTGCAGCGATGAATCCGTATTCACGTACCTTAGTCAAATCCATCAAAATCTACAATTGCACAGATATTAAGCATTGCTATTGAAAAGCATTAGCTGTTCTTGGAAAAATTAATTGTAAACTGGTGGCACGAAGAACTGGACTATATAACACCATACGCATACTAATTAGTAAAGTTAAAATTTATGTCTTGCGTTCCATAGTTACTCACAAAAGATAAGACTAAGTGTAGAATGTACATACTAAGAAAACATGTGCTTGTGATAATGCGCCAAATAAAATTTTGTGTTGTCATACAAGAAAAGATTTTAACGAAAAGATGTACTTAAATGTGCATGTGATTTTTTTTACTTTACCAAATTGATGCGCTGAATGCAATTTAATTCAATGATTAAACTTGAGGCAGAAAAAAATAACTTAATATAATTTATAAGAGAAAAACGCATTTTTACTTTCTTTAAAGTAAGAACTTTAAAGTATACTGAATTCTCTTGGTTCTGCAGTTTTATTCTAAAATTACAGCAAATTGAATTTATTTGTGGAGGCACAAATATTTGCCTTTGTTGAAAGGAATCTCTGGCGAGTATCAGATTTTTAAAATTGACGAAGAGACCCTTTTTCATAGGATTTGTCTCAATCTGCACTAATTTTACACTGGGTAATAGAGCATGATATAGTTTTAAGGAAAATGAATGATCATTATGCAAATTTGAAGCCAAAAGTTCCACTCATGTCTGCTCAATAAACGCTTATCTACGTTTAGAGATTGGCCACACACAGGCTGACATTAGGGACCTGCCCGAAAACGGATTATATTATATGGGTATCTTACGGGTCAGGTGCTATTGGTATGGCGGAGGACTTAAATTGACAAAAAGATGTAGTGAGAACAGAGTTTTATCCAAAATGTTTGGTAGCCCAACAGCGACCTAGTGTTGACTCGGGAGCCTAAAGAACACCCGTTGATGAAATTGTAGAGGTATTGGATGAAATCAAAACCAATGGTTTTACAAAAACTGATATATAAAGTTTTACGCCTTATGCAACGATAAGGACGAACGAATTTGTAAAATTTGCACGGAATCGGAAATGAATGCTACTTTACAACCTTGCGCTCATCTGGTTACATGCATGAGATGTACGAAAAGTCTCAAAGTGTCCTATGTGCCGGACCAATGTTTTACATAAAATTAAACGTACATTTGTTTCTATAAACACTACTCTTTATTAATACATATAGTAGATGCAATTTCAGTGATTTACTGAACATGGCATGGAAGAAAATCCAATTGTAAAAGGGTGGTATTGAGTTGAAAGTCATGAAATTGACACAAGGTGCTACAGCAAAAAGATTAAGGAAGTTTGAGACTAAAAATCATAAGACCCTTAAGGACTCCTTGTGGGGAAATCGTGTAGGAAATGACTTATACCGTTACCACCGAGATAATTATTAGTTTGTCATTACATGTTGAACTTATTTCCTAAAGAATTTAAGATTTTTAAAGTGCCTTAAAAAAGGAGTACTAAATGCTTTTGGTAAATTGCTGCTTAACATTTTCTTATAAAAATAAGTAAGATTATTCAGGATTTTTTTCTTTAGAAATCAAAATATATTTTACCTAAGTTTCGAGTAACGAACCAAGGGAAATAATCAGGACAAAGATATACATACAAGTAATATTTTAATTATGTATGCTAACCACTAGGCCATTGGGACTTTGATGTTGGGGAATTAATGTAGTGTTTGCTTTCTCTCTCTCTCTCTTGGCTTGTATTTTTTTATACTAGGAATGTTCTATTTTTAGAAAATGATTTGAATAATTGTATGAGGTTTTAAAAAATACTTTTACAGAATAACTGATAGCGCCATCTAGTGATTTTTTAGAAATTAATCTAAGGAGCGAATTTATTTCTTATTTTTTTATTAATTCTGAGAATGCCATTTTTAGAAAATGATTTGAACACTTGTGGTGGGGTTTTAATAATTCTATTTTGTTAAATGACTGGTACCGCCATCTAGGGGTTGAGTTTGAAACGAATGTATTTGCATGCGGGTCCCGGGTTCAAATCCAAGAAATTCCTTTTTAATTAAAAATAATATGGTTTCTAATTTCTCCACCAGGTGCGCTACCAGTCATTCGTCAGCATGGCAACATGTCAATAACATGACGTCATCATGTTCCTCCACCTAAAATGTAAACAAACGATCGCCATCTTGACATCCGTCATCACCGGAACGGCCTTATCACCCCTGAACTTTGCCCCATTCTCCCCTTTCTGCCCAATCTCTCCTTCCTGCCCTTGTGGTCCAGAACTCTCATATTCCAGGAATAACTTAATTCCAGAAAGGGTTAGACAAAGTTTATAACCACAAATCATTTATGAAAAACCTATATTAGACATGCTGCACATGTTGAGAATTCCTAATTTTGAACATTTGACGCCTAAGACGAAATGAAACAGGACTGCTTTAAGAGCTCCATGCATTTTACAATGGAGACTCAGATGTAATGTCTTTACTCATGTTTAACCAGCATGCCGCACAAAGGCAGTGTGCAACTGAAAGAAAAACCTTCATTGGGTATTCGTCCTCTCACATTTCGTGTATTTTATAGAAATGTGTTTAAAATCACGATTCGGGGATTTAACCACATAAAAGGTCTAAAATGTAATTTATCGATTGATTGGTTTTGGGTTTCATGGCGCAAAAGCCATATTTGGTCAAGATGTTCCAAACAAGACAGATAATGTCAAGTAATTGTGAAAAGAGGATGAAGAAGAAAAAGAAAAATCTTTTGGGTAAATCGTGGAAACGTAACCCCGTGTTTACCAGAGGCAGAAAATTCCATGGGAAAAGAATACATCACTAGAGTACCTCGGGTTTATAATTTATCGAATAATTATGAAACGTTTGGCTTAGGTATGATTAAAATGTAATCCATCAAACCAGCACACCAAAGTATTCGGCCTCCAGAAGCAAGTATTGAACACAAATGTGAATATCAATGTCTTAAGAATTTTTCCCGAGATGGCTTTTCTTTGAGCCGCGGTAGCCCAATTGGAAGAGTAACGCATTAGCAACCGGAGGGTTGTGGGTTCGAAATATGGTCCAACCAAAGACCGTCGGGTACGCAGGGGCTGGTGCACGTTAAATCTGTCGTGGCCTCAAATGTCCTCCCGTTGGGGTGGTGGTTTGGAGAGTGAGGTATCAGTTCAGGTTTTGACTTCGTCATCTGACCGCTGTCCAAGATTACGAGGTGTTGTCCTCGGATCTTTCCCATTGGGAGATTGATCAAGGACCTTTTCCAATAGCTCGTTGCTCCTGTGTGACGTTAATTAACTATCTATCTAACCTTCTAGTTTTATGAACTAGCAGAAATATGGTGCGGTCGCCAGATTTCCCCAGTTTGGCATAAATTTTTACTTATAACTTTAGGCCTCCAGTAAGAAGAAATCCCGACTACGCAACTGGACGGTACTGAAGCAAGTGTTTTTGTGTTATAGGACTGGAATTCTTTCTGGAACGCTGAAGTCCCGAGCCTGACGAGCTGCTTCCGGCACTCGGTCCTGGTGCTCGTGCCCTGCTCGTTCCTGTGGCTTGTTTCTCTGTTCAAGGTCATCTGCGGCCGTCATGTCAAGGGGGACAATTTTGGGCTCAAAGGGATGCCTGTCCCTTACACACTGCTTGGGATCACGAAATGGGTATGTATCTAATTCAGTGATTCTCAACCTTTTTTTGTCGCGGCACACTTTTAACGATTTCAAAATTTGGCGGCACACAAAGAAAAAGATAAGTTGAAAAGTTGTTTACTTACCTATAATACACTGTGTAAAATAGTTTACGATAATAATTGTGAATTTAAAATAAAATCATATAATATGTACTACAAAAACAACAGTACGTTTATTAAGGGATTAATTACAAGGTAATAATAAGAATACTTTTAATGAGAAATTTGAGCTTGATGTTTTTTGATAATTTCATTTATATTTGGTCGTAAAAATGACAATGCTACTCTCATATCGTCTTCTACATTTAACAGTCTCGATCTTTTTTCGTTTTTACGAGTATGTTGGTTAATACTAAAAATCCGAATTCACACAAATAAGATGTAGAAAATTGTAATAATATTTTTAAAGCTTTTTTGGCTATCATGGGATAATCGCATATAATGTTAATCCAAATGAATTAATTGATTCTTCCGAATATTTTAAAATCAAATCTCGATTATTAGAAAGCGAAATTAGTTCTTCCTCTTCATTCAAAGTTAATTCAAATACAGAAGTATTCGTTATCACAAATGGATTACGAACCCAATCAAATTTTTTTATATCTAAATTTGGGAAATAATGAATAATTCTCTCCTCTAATGTTGTCAAATGGTCAATAACAATTTTATGAATAGTTTTATTAAAATCTTTTGGGACTGACTCAAACTTTTCCAAATTGCCTTCCTGAGCTTTATTCTTCCATAAAGTTATTTGTTTTTGGAATCCCACCAGTTTATCTGTTGAGTTTAATATATTTTCTTTCAGCCCTTGCATACTTGAATTTATGTTATTAAAAATAACAAAAATGTCTGATAAGTAAGCTAGTTAGCACACCATATTTCATCTTCCAACAAATGAACAAAATCATAATTTTTATTTTCTAAAATTTGGCGGCACACACAAGTGCCGGGGCACAGTGGTTGAGAATCACTGATCTAATTCATGTACTAACTTTTATAACGAGACGTAAAGAAGGTAGCTTTAGAATAACTATGAACTAAGTCGTTGATTAACCCATTCGCGTCATATGACGAACTGAGCCTGCATTACACGATATTAATGCACATAGGTCAAGGCCTAGCACACAAATATCATTTGTATACATTCTAAAATGTAGACATTTGTAATTGGTAATTAGCCCTGCATAGCCCATAGAACATAAGTAGATTGAGCATTGTTATTGAAAGGAGCTTCAAAATGTGACTAGCATGTCGACTAGAAGTCAAGTGACTGCTCTGTGAAAAATCGACTTGGTTCGACGATTTGTTATTTTATCACCTCGTTTGGCGATATAACACCTTATGACAGAGTAAATCAAGCGAATGCGCATTTCTATAGATTTGCGAGAAAAGTGGCAAAATCACCAGTCTACTATCAGATGATCAATCAATGGACCAATCAATGTATGGGCGTCTTCTACCGTCCCATGGACCAATCAGATGATGTGTTTGGTTCCATCCAGCAGACGAAAGCAGTCCAAGGGTCACGTTACTACTAGTTTTGGTCACATGATTCTGGGCACATAAAAAAGTTACCATTACTCATTCTACTTTTGTATTTCCTCTATGAATGGAACGAAGCTTTAGAATAACCATGACGTTTATTAACATATTCGCGTCATATGACGAGATCAGCTCGCAAGGCTGCATTTCTCGGCTAATATCGGAATCAGGCAGGAACTGTCGAAAAACTTTCAGGACAGTGATGACGGGGGCTCTGGAGGGATGAATTTGAGACCACCTTACGTCACCACTATCTAGTGCACCCTTAAGCGCCAGATAAACATGCGAGCCTCTAATTATGAAAGCGATTTGTAATACGTGACTTAATTTGACACATTCGAACGTTAAAAGTGCAGCCAGACCGAGCATGACGTGCTATCGTGAGTCTGACTTAGGTCTCCACGAACCTGCCTATATAGCTACCAAATTTACATATAGTTCACAAATTAACATAACTTGTTTGAGGCCGCTGTACCCCGGTTGGAGGAGCAACGTATTAGTAACCGGAAGGGTTGCGAGTTCGAATCCAACCAAAGATCTTCGTGTACAAAGGGGTCAGGTGCACGTTAAATCTGCGGTGCCCTCAAATGTCCTCGGGCCGCGGTGGCCCGGTTGGAAGAGTAACGAACTAGCAACCGAAGGGTTGCGAGTTCGAATCCAGCCAAACACCGTCGTGTACAAAGGGGGCTGGTGCACGTTAAATCTGTCGTGGCCTCAAATGTCCTCACGTTGGCGTGGTGTGGAAGTTTGGAGAGTGGGGTGCCAGCTCAGGTGTTGCCTCGTCATCTGACCGTGGTTCAAAATTACGTGGTGTTGTCCTCGGATCTTTCCCTTTGGGATTGATCCCGGACCGTCACCAATAGCCCATTGTGTTGCTCCAGTGTGACGTTAATTGAAATACCCTACCCCCCTACCCTACCCAAATGTCCTCACGTTGGCGTGGTGTGGAAGTTTGGAGAGTGGGGTGCCAGCTCAGGTGTTGCCTCGTCATCTGACCGTGGTTCAAAATTACGTGGTGCTGTCCTCGGATCTTTCCCTCTGGGATTGATCCCGGACCGTCACCAATAGCCCGTTGTGTTGCTCCAGTGTGACGTTAATTGAAAATACCAAATACCAATACCAAAACTACGTGGTGTCCTCGGATCTTTCCCTTCGGGTTTGATCCCGGATCGTTGCCAATAGCCCGTTGTGTTGTTCTAGTGCGACGTTAAGGATACCTCGCAGTTTTGGTTGTGTTGCTCCAGTGTGATGTTAATTAAAAATACCAAATACCTCGCAGTTTTGAGCCATTGGATCGAAAGTAATAATTATTACTCCGGTTTTACTTTTCCGAGTTGGCAACGGCAGAGGCACTGGAGGTGTTTGATTCCAATCGTTTTTTTTCTGCGAGTCTTCGAACAAGAAGTTAAAATTATGTTTGCGTGAAGAGCGAAGTTAGTATAGACGATTTAAAATAAACGATTCGTGAAGCGTTTAGTGAATTGTTTTTCGTGTGGCTTGGTGAGGACTCGCAGGGAATTAGCTTTCTATAAAATTTAGCTTGTTTCAACGGGTCGCTTTCCAAGCATTCGTTCTTTGCTGCAGGATTATCACTTTCACTAAAGGTAAGTTTATTTTGTTAATTTAGTTTCGGCTGTAGGTTCCTCTATATACAAGCCCACCTTCGATTTGTAGCCGATGAAATTTCGAATCTTGTCCTGTGCATTCCTCCCTTGGTGTATTTCTCTCTTCTGTGTCAGTAAAACTTTCATTCTGTGTGTATTACTTGATGTATGTCTCGTGTTTGGCGCAAAAGGGCCAAATGTGGCTCTTGCGCCATAAAATCCCAAACCAACCCCTTACCCCTCGAGCTTACTACCTTTCTAGAACTGAACTCTCCCATGGTCATGTTTTCTCGCGAGTCTCACCATAGCAAACCTTATTGTTTTGCTAATCCAAGAATTTTTTACATTATATTTTTTGGTACAGCTTGATACAAAGACTAGCAACGCTTATGCTTTTTGCGTGCTTTTTGTAGCGAGTTGTGGCAGGCAAAGGCAACCTCGTGATTATTAGAATCTTATTAATTTTTGTGAATCATTATTTTTTTATTTTCTATGACTACTTTGCTGGAATCAATATGATCTTTTATGATCATATTATATCCTGGTTCCATTAGACTTAAAACTAATAAATTATTTAACTTGGACAAACTTCTATAGCAATATTTCGGAAAAGTAAAGATTTTTTCAAAAAATTCTTACCTAGAAGAAGAATCAATCAAGCGGATTGTTTTCTATTTTTAAAATTCCTTTCATTAATTTTTTAATTATTTTCCGCTAAGCATAAAACGGCGTTTCTCTAAGAAATTCGTCGTTGGCGACAAAATGCACGCCTAAAACGTATCCACAAAAAAGCCTTTATATCAGCTGTTCCAACTTTTTACAGAAACCGTTTTATTTTCTGTTCTGCTTTAATGAATTTACGTTATTTACATGGATTTTCGAATTTTTTCTCTAGGCATTGACGCTGATACTCATTCTATGCAGCACATTGGAACTTGTTTATCTGCTGTATCTAAGCAGTCTACCCAGTACCAGTATAGAGAAAGTGTACTATCTGTCTTCAGGTGCGCGCATCCTCACTTTTGTAAGTATTATTTTATGCTATACTTTAAAGTTCTGTGTACAGAATTACGTACCAAAAATGTTTAGGAAACTTTAAAATCTAATCTACAGCATGGAATTTATGAATGCCCTTCAAAATAAACATTTTTCATATCTTGCTTTTTAATTATAGTTTTCAGTAACAAATCAGGTATATTGTACATACCTGCAAACTCTTACTGAAAATCTATTATTTTTCCGCCGAAAGACCAGGTGGCCCGATTGGAAGAGTAACGTATTAGTAACCGGAGAGTTCGAATCCAGTCAAACACCGTCGTGTACAAAGGGGTCTGGTGCATGTTAAATCTGTCGTGGCTTCAAATGTCCTCACATTGGCGTGGAAGTTTGGAGAGTGGGGTGCCAGTTCAGGTGTTGCCTCGTCCTCTGATCGTGGTTCAAATTTACGTGGTGTTGTCCTCGGACTTTCCCTTTGGGATTGATCCCGGACCGTCACCAACAGCCCGGTGTTTTGCTCCAGTGTGAAGTTACTTAAAATACCTACCGGTCTTTCGGACAAAAAGATCTTTCCAATTTTTTTCCAGTGAGAAATTTTTAAATGACGCTATGCCGTGGCAATCCACAAAGGAAACTATTTCATACCTGACAATTTTTCAGATTTTCCGAAAGGTAAAATTATTTCTTCCAGATTTTCTTTAGAAAATTTTTTAAATAAAAGCCAATTTCTCGAAGGTTTGGCTCCACGCAGTGGCAACCACGAAAGGAAAACAGGTATCAGTACTTGCAATATTTTTGTAAAAGCTTAGACATTTTCAAGAAAAACCCAAACGTACTTGTAAAACACCAAATTGTTTTGCTTATTTTAACAAAAAAAGTAGCATTTTTTTACCAAATTTTTTTGCTTATTTGGAATATAATTCGAGCCACTTTGCTAAAAAATATGTTGCCAAATCAGATTCGTCAAGTCTCCATGGCATTCGTTGCCTTCTCGACATTCTTTTGACTCCCCTTCGTATCTGTCACACACGTTTTACTCGCAGGCATCTTCTATTAGGTAGATAGATAACGTGTGTGGTCCCTTTTATCGTTCATCATATTTTAATAAATTGTCCAGTTTTTAATCATCGTCGAAACTTATTTAACTGTCCAATTTTAGACTTGAGGGATTTGGTGGGGAAAATCCCCATCCAAATGTGTTTAAATTTTTACTTAATTAGCTTGTTAAACTTTATATAAATGTTTTTATCTGTAATACCTTTCAAACCGCATCACATTTCATCTGCTGTACATCGACAAAAAAACTCATGATTTTTTACCCTTTTAAATTCGTATTTTAATCTTAGTTCTCTTTAATGTAGTGTACCTACATCATTTCATATCTACTTTTTTATTGGGCTGACTACTCTAAAAATGTTAACTGTTTTATTGGTTTGGATTTTGCACTATAAGATAAACCAACCATTTTTGTCAAGTTCCAACCGCAGCCAAGAATATAACAGTAGTAGACATGAAACTTACCTTAGTTTCTGCCTCTTCATAAACTTTATATACAAAATATATACACAAGAAGTTCTTACAACATTGTTTCGGAACAATTACAAAACGACTACATCACTTGCGAGTCGTTGCCAATCTTAAAAAGCTTAATTATCATCGAATAAATGTAAACACAAAACAGGTGGCGCTGCTTAAAATCTGAATCTGACATTCTCCCACCTTTTGATAAAACACATTATCAAAACCTTATACAAATCAATAGGCAAATCTACAATTAGCTCAACCAAAGCTTAAAATTTAACAAAATGTGAAAGTTTAAAACTAACTAAAGTGAAAAATATAACAATAATTAAATTCACGGTAATTAAAGTAGAGTCAAACTTATTACAAAAAATTTAAACACTGACTTACCTGCTACACTCAACTTAAGAAAAATATTAGAGTTCTCAATAATCAAAATATCTTAGTTCATGAAACTCGAAGTTCAAAGTTCTTAAATTTACATGGGAGTCTTACAGTTCTACCACTCCTAGTAATAACCCCTTTCACCAATTCTTCATGCATTGATGTCTTTGCTCAGGATAATTTTCTCTTGTTTCATTAGATCTTTGTACCCTTTCAAGACCTTCGTCAGGGTACCCTACTTCTAATGGATACACACGTTGCACCTGTCGAAGCAACAACCCAAACGACGTCTTAATTTTGACTAGACGAACGTTATCGTCCTTTCCAGGATAGAGAGCCACGATTCGTCCCATCGGCTAAAAGGTTCTTTTCTTGTCTTCATTTTCAATCAAGACAATGTCTCCGACTTTCAGATTTAGACAATTCTTGTTTGGTTTCTTCAACAGTAGTTGACCGAGATATTCTTTTCTGAATCGTCTCCTCAAATTTTCTCAATCTGTTGGTAACGAAATCTTCTTGAGAGGTCGACTTTATCAAGGTGATCCATGTTGGGAACCCCCACCGTCTGTATATCTTGCAGGAACATGGCAGGCGTTAAAGAAAGCAGATCATCAGGGTTGTCAGAAATATATGTAAAGGGTCTTAAATTTATGATTGCCTTGCAATCACACAGTAGACTGATCATTTCTTCATAAGAGAGAGGCGTTACCTAAGACGCGTCATAATAATCTCTTAAGTATTTGTGAGACTCAAAAAATCCGCCCCGCCACGCAGCTGTAGGAGGATTAAACTTCCATATGATTCTTTTCAAACAAGCCTCAGCTTGAACTACTTTCCAATCAATAGATTTGAAAAGGTTATTTGTGCTGACGAAATTCGTACCATTATCACTAGATGATTTGTGGCCGTCCACGTCGATCAATAAATCTTCGCAAACTCAATATAAAAGCTTTGGTAGACAAAGATTGGACAAGTTCTAAGTGCACGGCTCTAAATACTGCACAAGTATACAACACTATCCAACTCTTTGTCCCACCTTTAAGTGTCACAGGCCCCGCGAGATCCACACCAACAATTTCGAATACAGCTGAATCTCGAACTGTCTTGCGGCAACGGAACTGGAATTGTCGACACAGCTTTAGCGTTATGACGTTTTCATCTCATGCACTTTGAAATTACTTTACGCATTGCCCTTTTTCCATTTATGATCCAAAATTTCTCTCGTAGGTCCATGATTAAGCTATTCAAACCACAGTGCAACATCGTAGCATGTCGCTCTTGAATTAGAAGTGGCACTAGCTTGTGCTTACTGGGCAACAACACAGGAGTTTTAAAACTCAAGATCGCCTCGTTCAGTCAGTTGGGTTTTAACTCGAAGTATACCCGAGTTGTGTTTGAAGTGCGAAATAGACTTCAAATCTCTCAGGTATTCCTCTGTAAACGCTTCTTGTACGATTTTGATTATCTCGTCTTCAGATTTATTGAGTTCTAGGGATAATTCTCCGCACAACCGATCATGCTTAGGCCTTCGGGAGTTAGACATAAATCTCAATATCCATTCAATCATTCTCACAATTTTTCGATAACTTGAGAAGTAAGAGAGAAACCAAACACTTTCAGAAATTTCATTTATGAGAACCAAAGTAATCTTTTTTTCTTTCTTTCAAAACCTCTTCGTTAAAAGATGATTTACTCATAGATGGCGGCCAGTCCGTTCCTTATTCCTAAGCCACGAAGGTCCCTCCCACCATTGGGATTCAATCAACTTCTTAAGAGCACCCTCTTGATTGCAGGTCTGCTGGGTTTTCGGCTCCTGGTACATGTCTCCAGTTTTCCACGTTCGAGAGCTTTCTGATTTCTTTAGCTCTGTTATTTACAAAAATTCTCCAAGCTTCTCGTTGGATTCAGCATAAGGCAGTTAAAGAATCACTCCAATAACATTCCCTCACCGAATTTATATTCAAAGATTTTTTGACGAAATCTGCAAGTCGTGCATCAATCGTGCAAGCTAGCAGTTCCAGCCTTGGGATAGATCTCTTTCAGGGGAGCGACTCTGGACTTGGCTGATAATAGCTGAACTAACTTCATGATCTTTTTCGCATCTTAAGTAGACAACTGCAGCATATGATGTTCCAGAAGCATCACAGAAAGTGTGCAAGCTGATAGTCACTGGTAAAGACATATCTAGGAATTTTCACCAGCTTTAACGTCTGAAGCTGTTCGATCCACTTGAGGAACTTCGTCGAAATTTCAGTTGGCACTTCAGCATCCCAACCAAGCTTGGATCTTCAGCTCTCCTGTAGCAGTAATTTTGGGTACAGCACAACAGGACAGGTGAATCCAATTGGATTGAAAACTCGGCTGGTGATAGAATAGTTCTTCTCGTTATGGTGCCTTCACATAAAGTAACTGAGTCTACATCACAAAATAAACAATCCTCAGTTATATCCAACATCAAGCCAAGCACTGATGTAGGTTCCGCTTTGGTATTAGAGTTTGAAAGCTGGGTATCTCCCATCCTCTTAGTTCAAATTTTGCTTCAGCCATTACACTAGTAGAAGTATGAATAAAATTCTTCAGCTCGTTTTCCGATGTTACGGATGAAACAGTTATCCACATAAAATGAATTTTTCAGCTTCGCAACTCTCTTTTTTTTCGCAACTATCACTTGTTTTTCTTAGAAAAGTACTCCAAATGGTACTCGATAACTGCGCCAAGAATAAAAGGACTGCAGTTTACACCAAACACTATATATTTCGTCAAAGACAGTGGTCTTGTGACGAAATATTTTCATTTCTTTGCTCAAAGCATCTTCCCACCAGAGAAATCGAAGGAAATCTCGATCTCGTTCACTGATGGATATCTGAAGAAAGGCCTTCTTTATGTCTGAGATCACTCCTATTTTCTTTTCTCTAAATCTCATCAAAAGCGCTGGGATACGCTCGAGAGTATTAGGCCCCTTTTGCAAGCAACCGTTGAAAGAAGGATAGCCTTTATGTTTACTTGAAGCATCAAATACAGGACGCACTTTTGTAGAACAACTTTTAAAAACTCCTCTATGTGGCAAATAGCAGCTCATCTTGGAAAGTTCTTCAGGTGGCACCTCTTCTATTATATCTTCCTGTAACCATTCTCTGAAAACCGAGTCATCTTCAAATTTGCCTTCTCTAATTAATTTCGCAGTTGTTCGCTCCAATCTCTTAGCTAAGATTTTGTTGTCCGAAAGATTTCTCGTTTCTTTCCAGGGAAGTTTTACTTGGTATCTTCCGTCTTCGTTAATTGTCACCGTTTTGATAAAATGTTCTTTTACTGTATTTTCAATTTCATCTTTGCTGTATTATTCACTCGGGTCATGGATACCATCCCAGTTCCATAAATCTGTAATATTGTTGCTTTATATCAAGAGTGAAGTTGCAACAGCAGCCATAGAATTTCTTGAATTATTTTGTCTCTGTTTGCCCATTAAAACCCATCCAAGTCGAGTTTCAATTGCGGTTAGACCAGATTTCATATCGTAACTTCTGGTGTAAATTTTTCCGGCAAAGTCTGCTCCAATCAATATTTCAATCACTGGCTTTCCTTCACCAACATCTGTGATCGAGATGCCCCTTTTTTGCAGATCATTCATCCACGGACCCTTCTGAATGCGTGGAATCGATCCACAAATAACTGGCTGATCCAAAACTGATATTTCACAAGAAAAGCTCGTCTGCAAATTGTTAATTTTGAGTTTGTAGCATTTATTTCCATGAACAATGTTGCACCACCAAAAACCACATGGGTCAGAGTTCGAGAACACATTGATTTTAACCCAAGTTTGTTCACGGTAGACTGCAATATGTATGAGCACTGAGAACCAGTATCTATCAGAGCTCGGACCACAAGTGCTTGCCCGCCAACTTCAATGGACACCAGTAACGTTTGAAGCAAGACTTTGCCTGAATAGCAGGAGTTAGATAAGGAGATATTTTCTTCTTTCTTAATTTCAGGAGCGAACTTCGGATTCTGTTTGAAGTCTGGACACAGAATAATATGTCTCTTGCCACACAATATACAACGGACATAACTTATACAAGCTTTTGAGCGATGTCCCACTTTCAAACATGAAAAACAACATTTTTTGTTCCTTAAAATTTCAGACTTCCTCAATTGACATCTTTTGACCTTGGTAACAGTCTACTTGAATACAATTTACCGCAAGACACGCATATAACTTTTGGAATTTCTTTTGCACACGATAATAGGTCATTTGCAGTAGGAGTGGAAATTTCCTTTTCTCTGGTCTTCTGCTTTGAAATATTCTCACTGTTTGAAGCCAACCATGGCTAAAGAAATTCGCTCTTCCCCTTCAACTTCTGCCTGGGAGAAACGTAACAGCTGTGATAATTGTCCCCATAAGAGATTTCTTTAGCTTTAGTTATCAAAAGACATCTTAACCATACCCTGAGTATATCTTCCGGTATACATGATTCCACTAAAGGAAATAACATCGCAGCGTACTTGTCAGAGGTCATGCCAATTGATTCTAACGATCGTAAATGTGATTCCAGTTTGTCATATAATTGACATTAAATTTCGATTTCACCGTCGTATTTTTTTACAACTAAACCTAATAATTCTCTGACATAAAATTCCACAAGAAGCTCTTCCCGACCGAATCTCGTTTTTAGGCTTTCAATGGCCTTGGCATAATTTTCCGAAGTCGACGGGTAGCTATCAACAATTCCCTTCGCTCTGCTACCAACAGTCATGCCCCCATTGGATGAGATATTGAAATTTATCTTCATCATTCATCTCTTGATCATTATGAATTCGGCTAAATTGGCTCCAAAAACTTAGCCATTCTTTTACATATCTCCACCAAATTTCACCAGTTCAATCTTTGGGAGTTCCAGTTTCGTTTCTCAATGGTAACTGGTGGCGTTATATTAAGGTGGGATGTCTTTTCCAAAATTAATCTAACACGAGCTTTGTCAAAATGTTCACGATATTACTCAATTTTTAAATATTCATCGTCGAAATTGTCCGGGTCAGACTCCAATAAAACATCACAAACTTTGTCACCGACACTAGCGAGATCGTTTGCGACTCGTTCTAAAGATGCAAATTTACTTTCAATATCTTCCAATTTAACATTTTCTATTTCAAAAAGAGTCATTAAACTGTTATACAATTTAGTAAATGACGTTCGCATTGGAGCTCTTTTCTTAACGAGCACTTCCATTTAACTATCGAGTTTCGCTTTCGTTTCAAAACAAAATAATATTCGAAAGCAAATTCACTGACCTGTTTCAGGCGTCGATCACGTCCGGGTCACCAAATGTTAGATATGGCATGAGACTTACCCCGTTTCTGCCTCTTTATAAACTTTTTTTGCAAAATATATACACAAGAAGTTCTTACATTATTTTGGAACAATTACAAAACGACTACATCACTTGCGAGTCGTTGCCAATCTTAAAAAGCTTAATTATCATCGAATAAATGTAAACACAAAACAGATGACGCTGCTTAAAATCTGACTCTGACAGTAGTAGAGGGCAATGGTACTTTTCTCTGTTGAATTGGCTTATTAAGCCCAATATGGCGCAGTTATTGTTAATTTGGCACTTTTAGTTAACTTTTTAGGCATTTTTCATATCTGACAGTTGCGCGTTGGTTTTGATGAAAATCTGGGTTTTTTTATCGTGGACGTTGGGAGATACGGTATATGAAAATAAGTAATGAAATAAGATCATGAAATTAGATTAGCAAAATCAGTGATTTTTAGCGTAGTCTGAATGCTGTTTCTGCACACTTGAAATTTCTACGTCACATCGGATCTGTCTACCAAGTATACAAAATAAGGTCAGAAAGAGGAAGTGTTGCTGTAAATGTGCCATTGTCTCTCGAATGATCAGCTTTTCACGCTGGTCAGCATTCCACAAGGTATTAATCTCGTGACTGACTGCATCGTAACAATGAAAAGGCACGATAAAAGCAGTCGTTTTTATTTTGCCCTACAGTAAAACAAAAATCGGAGCAGTTTCCACTGAACAATCTAATTTGTTTTGTGTTCTTTAAATACTTCAGTATGAAGAATTATATTCATAGTGTATTTATTGTTCTCCTTTTTAATTTTAGGTTTTGGTGTTATTTCTCCAAATCAAACAGAAACGTGACGGCCTGATAAACTCTTACACATTATCCCTCTTCTGGATTTTATTTTCTATTTGCAACGCATTCACTTCTCCCGTGTTTGATATTTTAAAAGTAAGTTTCAGTTCATTTTCCTACGCCGACACGAAGCATGTATCCACATTTAACGCTGCAGTTCTTATCAGTAGACATAATTTGAATGCACTCTTCAAAAGTCAAGTGACGCTTCTGGCAACTATGCAGATGGCTCTTGCCACAATAGGTTGACCAAGCCATGTTTCCTTCGTCAAGTAAATCGTCCCACAATAGATCGGTTGGCCACGCTATTTTTTCCGTCAAGTCTCGTCACAATAGGTCACCTGCAATGCTATTTTAAATGAATACTGGAGGCGTGGCAAAAGGGCGGTCGTCCCAAGTGCCAATATCTAAAGGGGCGACATTTCAGAAATAATTTTTGTTCACAAACTTGTACTTGTCACACAAGTGTCAAATGTTCATGTTAAGAGCGTGAAGTGAGTGCTGTCATGCACTCCTTAGACTATAAGGGCCACAGTAGTTTAGTTGGTAGAGTCGCGGATTAGCAAAATTAGAGAGCATTGCAAGTTCGAAATTCGATCCAACGGAAGACCGGCGTGTTCGTGGGAGCTGGTGCACATTAAATTTTTTGTGACATCAAATGTGCTCACGTTGGCTTGGATGTTTGAAGAATGGGTTGACAGCTCAGGTGCTGTTGACCTCGTCATCTGACCGTGGTTCAAAATTACGAGCTTTTGTCCTCGATCTTTTCCTTTGGGATTGATCCTGGACCCTCGCCAACAGCCCGTCGTGTCGCTCCGCTGTGACTTTGACTACCTATCATAATTTAACTTACATTGGTGTGGCTTGGAAGTTTAAGAGGGGTTCCATCTTAGTTGACCTCGTCATCTGACCGTGCATCAAACTTGCGATAAGTTGTCCCCGGATCTTTCCCTCTCGGGATTGAATCCGGACCGTCCCCAATGGACTGTCCCGTTTCAGTGCGACGTAATTTAACTACCAACCACGAGTATGGAAGGCAGGATTAAACTTGTTTTACACTAGAACAACACGGAGAGGACGCGTGAGTCAATAATCGACGAAATAAGCAGTGATTGATTTGATGGGAATGACTGCTTATTTCGTCGCTGATTGGCTGGCACGTCCAATCTGAAATCGCGTTGCTCTATGTAAAACAAGCTGTATATTTATCTAACGAGCTGTTTACAGCATAAGCATTATCGATTGAAGTACAGCGAGTTAACATGATTCACACGCTTTTATTAGGAGGCAGATGAAACCTAAATAATGAGTTCCCACATTTGTGTTACGTCCTAAGCGTAGATTCTGGCTCCGAGGGTGCTGCTCAACATAGTGTAAAGTCGTGTAATAGTCGTAGATGTAGTGTAATAGTTATACCAATATAATGTAATATCAACATAGTGTAATAATCATACCAACATAGTAATAGTCCAATATTTGATTTCAAACTTGAATATATGGCTTTTCAGATTAGTACGGCAGTATTGAGAATCCTTTGGTAACGTCCGAATTGTAATAGTACTGTAAAACTCTTTTCCTCTGCAGATCGAAATGTCAGGTATAATCGATTCAAAGATATACATTCTGGGAATCATCACGTTCACTGTAATAGTATCGGAGGCTGTTCTGTCCGTTTTCACTGATCCTCAGTACAGTTTATTTTGGGATGCTGAAAAGGTGAGTCTGAAATTTTTTATCTCAAGAACAAGGCCCTTGAAACGCCGATTTCCACCTAAACTATTGCAGTTTCTGCAATCATGCAGTTGCGTTAACGTTTGAAGTACTGTCTCTTCCACGATAACTGCTCCAGACAGAAAGTGGTACTTTTCGGTTATCTCCGGTCAAGGTCCAACTAAAGGAACGGTCACATTTTCTTGGCGACTTTTTTTGGCGAGAAGAGACATCTACGGTGCCATTTACATTTACTTATGCTGCCATTTATCGAAGCTTTATAAGATTTATTCAAGGATATAGCCAATCATACTACGAAACGATTTAACTTTCGCTTCTGTTATATTTACAGAAAGTCTGTCTTGTAGAAACGAGGCCTACAGGTGATTATTGAAACATTCGAGTTTTCGCACAATGACGCACTTAGCGACATTTATCTCCACAAGTTCTCGGTCCAACCAAGGACCGTCGTGTACACGGTGGCTGGTGCATGTCAAATATGTTGTGGCTTGGAAGTTTAGAGAATGGTATGCCAACTCAGGTGTTCTCGTCATCTGACCGTGGTTCAGTATTACGATGCGTTGTCCTTGATCTTTCCCTTCGGGATTGATCCCGGACGGTCGCCAGTAACCTGTTGTGCTGCTCCAGTGCGACGTTAATTAACTACCAACCTTCGGTCCAAGGTTGATAGGGAGCGGTTGCATTTTTTTGGCGACAAGAGACATCCTCGGCGCCATTCGCATTTACTTGTTCTGACAGATTGCTCCATGTGGAGAGTGGGATGCCAGTTCAGGTGTCACCTCGTCATCTGACCGTGGTTCAAAATACCGATGCGTTGTCCTTGATCTTTCCCTTTGGGTTTGATCCCGAACCGTCACCAATAGCCCGTTGTGTTGCTCCAGTGTGACGTTAATTAAATACCTACCAAGACCTACCTGCACATTAAGCCTTGATCATGGTATGTCCCTCATTGCCATGTGGTACAAGCGCTTAGGAACAAAGATAATCCCCAGAAGAAATTCTTGTCAAATGAATAGAATTTCCATATCGGCCAAATTTTGTCTCAGAATTTCTCGGATACTCAAGAACCCTGATTTCATGATCAGGACCACGCTAGTCCAGTTAGAGTAGCGGATTAGCAGCCGGAGGGTTGCGGATTCAAAACTAGGTCCAACCAAAGACCGTCATGCACATGGGCTAGTGCATATTAAATCTGTCGTGGCCTCAAATGTCCTCGCGTGGAAGTTTGGAGAGTGGAGTCCCAGCTCAGGTCATCTGACCATGGTCCAAATTATGTGTTGTCCTCGGATCTTTCTCTTCGGGGTGGATCCTGGACCATCGCCAATTTCCCGTTGTGTTGCTCTAGTACAACTTAATTAACTACGTAGCAACTACTAATTTGTGGTCCTCTATGCAATTAGATTATGACGGTACTTTTGTGAGTGAAGGTGTCTTTTTTAGGGATACTTTTCGGCTCTTCGGTCACATTTTCTTGCAGACTTTTTTGGTGACATAAGGAAAGGAAATGAAAATGGCGTTGAGGATGTCTTTTTTGGCGACAAAAGAGACATCCTCGGCATCATTTGCATTATTTTGTGATGCTTCTATTATTTCACAGTAACTAAATGTAATTTTTATTTAACCATAGAGAAAAGTTATTGTACCATAAAAAGACTCTTTGTCAGGTGCATTCCCCCTGGGTGTATTTCTCTTCCGTGTCAGGAAAACTTTCATTGTGTGTGCATGTCTAGTACTTGATATTGAATGCCATATCTGGAGGAGCATGGCCATATATGGCCCTTGTACCATAAGCCCCCGAAAACAACCATAAAATGACTTGGGCAGCAATTTCACCAATAGTGGAGTTGTGCAATTCATACATAATTACAAGCAAGATTCATAAAACATTTTTTAGGATTTGATTTGATAAAGCCCAGTACATTTTCTAAGATACAGTTTTTTTCAGGACGAACATCTCATGGAACACCAACCAATTTTATCAAGATTGTTATTTTCCTGGTTGAACAGGTAACTTTGTTTAAGAAGTCTTGAAATTAAAATAAATAATTTCATTTCAGCAATGTGTTTCAATTGTAATTGTGAGAAAATATGAGCATTAGATATTTTTAAGTTGATAAACTAGGAACATTTGGAGTAATCATAAACCGTAATGTAGCTTGTATATCCATTTGAATTGCAATCATCTTAAATATTTTTGGAATGTATTGCAAAAGTGCCATAAAACTTGTGCTGGTTTTTAATAAATATGAAGTTCTTAAAATGAAGGTTTCTGGTTAACAGTAGTAAACTATGTTTCAAATTTTTGAAGTTAGCAATTTTCAAATTTTAAAATCTCAAGGTTTTATTCACTATTCAAGAGCTCATGTTATCTTGAACTTTCAAATATTAAGTTCTCATTCATACAATCAGAAATTCTTTTGATTCTCTTGATTGTTTTGTTTTTCATTTATTTTCATTGCGGTATTTTCCTTCTGTGACTTATCACTGTTGCTGAAGTATTCAATTGTATAAGCATGATGTTCATCCAACAGTATCATTCGTCATTTGACCGTGATTCAAAATTACATGGTGCTGTCCTCGGATCTTTCCTTTCCTGTTTGATTCCGGACCTTCACCAATAGCCCGTTGTGTGCTCTAGTGTGACGTTAATTAAAATACCTACCTATCTGGCCGAAGTATCTTTTAAATATTCAATTAATCAATACCCTTCATGTTACGTAATCTATTTTCCGTAATACTTCTAGACTTATAGTATGATTTAGATTTGAATTCAGGTGTAGCTTAAAAAGTTATTCCCATTCGAAGAATATTTTCTTTGAATAATTTTATATAAACAACTTTAAACTTTTTGCATAAAATAGTAAAATTTTTCGTAAAACTATTTTACGAAATTACGTAAGCACAAAACTATTAGGTGCTAATGGTTTTTTGCGAAAAATACTGAAAAGAGATTTGTGTGCTTTTAAGACTTCCATGTTTAATTATCAAGTGTTGGAATTTCATTAATTGATTGTTGTGATGGATATGTTAAAAGTAGTTTTTATATAGTAACATAAGATTTAATTTTTCTATTCTGGATGTAATTCTCTCTTCAGTATTAGTAAAACGTTCCTTCTGTGCATATCTATTTACTTGATTTAAGTTGTTTGGCCAGATCTGACCCTTGTGTCAAAAAATCAAACCAACTAACCTTGCTTTTCGCTCCTTTCTTATTTTAGCTTAATTTCAGTTTAGCAAAAAAATATCCGTTAAACTTCACACTAACCTTCTTAATCTCGTTGAAATTAATGAATTGCTTCAAGATAAAATATGATAACTTAAATATTATGATAGAATATATTTCTGTACCTTGGGCCAATGTCGTAATTCAATGATATTGACTTACGTCCACAAATCACTGCAAGTTAATAAAAGTTGTAGAAAGAAATGGAAAAAAATGGCCTATCAAAATACATTCTAAAAAAATCGTCATTGGAAAGTATGCTGTATTAAACATTAAAATAATAATTACTAAATCAGCTGATACCAAAAACTTTCAAAATGGACATTGGCCCTTTTTCTGCCAAAGTGTAAATTTAATAATATAGATTAATACGAAAGTGTATGTCTCTAACTTTCAAACTTATATCCGGGAAAATTTCAGTAGATCGAAATTCAAGCAACTAACTTTTTTAATGAGTGAATATCATACAACATATTCTAATTTGACTGCTATTTTCCCTGAAGATTAAAAATCATGAATAACACTCGTGACCAAACAAGGAACAAGCGTCAATTGGAAATTAGAATAATCATACACTATTAAAATTCAATAAAACAAACATGTAAGTCGTTGAACTTCATCAAAATCATACCTATAATATCAAACTCTTACAGACATAATTTAACAAAACAGCTTTCAACTATAACTGGATATGTTGATAGTTAATAAAATTATTATATAATCCTTTTTGCATTTATTTTTATTTAACTTGTATTTCTGTACAGATAAATATCCAATTACACAGAATAAAAAAATATAGTATCCAATAAAGGCAAGGAAAGGACAAATACAGTTAGATAAGAGATAGAAACAAAACATTTCATTGAAGCAGATTAATTATTGAATTGAAATTATAAATGTCAACCTTCAGAAATATGTTTTTAAAAATATATGTGCAGCAAAATTGTTACATCTTTTTAAAGGTTTAACAAAAAATAATTTATATAGTTCTGGTGATACAACCTGAGGACGTTAAAATTAATACAAGAAAGAATCAAATTGATTCACCTAGACAACTAATCCAGATAAATTATAATTTAATAGTCACAAAAATGAATTTAAACCTTTACAATAGAAATTAAACGGAAAATAAAAATCAGCGTTTCTTATAACTAGTCATACATCCAATCTTCACAAGAATCAATAAGAAAGTTAGTATACAGGGTGCAACGCAAAGTCCGTGCCCACCCTTTATTTTCGTTGATCGTAGACATATACTTCCAATTGCAAAAATGTTTCAAATGAGGTAAACATTCATGTTATGACATTTTGAAATTTAAAAAATCAATTTTGTAAAAATTACAAAATCTAACTTTTCAACAGTCCCCCTTTCCTTATAGTGATATTTAGTAAAAGTTTACACTCATCCTAACAAACGTAACACAAAAAGTTTCACTTCTGTGTGACAAAAATTGACCGAGATATTTAATTTCAAAGTTTGGGATTTTTTCAGATTTGTTTTGCCTTCATTGAGGGGTCGGTTAAAATATAACTTAGAATAATTCGAGATTGAAATCAGAGTGCAACGCCTCTGGTAGTTTGCATTCCGCTGCCATTTATCCGGTTCTTTTTGCGCATTTTTCATTTTAAGAGTCGATTCTACATAATTCGACAATGGTCTACAACTTTCGAATTAACATCTTTTGTCTATCTTGCTTAGTTTCGGAGTTGGATTTCCAAACTTTCCACACTGGGGGCGCTGCGACCACTTTCAGTGAATCGGGCATGTCCACTTTACTATACATGTACCCATCGTTTATGGTCGGGGAACCCCCCTTTGGCCGTAAAATGGGCGTTGCACTCTGATTTCAATCTCGAATTATTCTAAGTTATATTTTAACCGACCCCTCAATGAAGGCAAAATAAATCTGAATAAATCCCAAACTGAAATTAAATATCTCGGTCAATTTTTGTCACACAGAAGTGAAACTTTTTGTGTTACGTTTGTTAGGATGAGTGTAAACTTTTACTAAATATCACTATAAGGAACGGGGGACTGTATAAAAAGTTAGATTTTGTAATTTTTACAGAATTGATTTTTTAAATTTCAAAATGTCATAACATGAATGTTTACCTCATTTGAAACATTTTTGTAATTGGAAGTACATGTCTACGACCAACGGTTGCGAAAATAAAGGCTGGGCACGGACTTTTCGTTGCACCCTGTATATATCTTCGTATATTTTTCACATTCAATTCATGCAGGGCTGTCAGATCATTGTTGCGATTTATTATTGCGAGGCACGAATTCAGGAAAATGAATCATGGTTGTTTGCGGCCAAGCTTCAAGAAACTAGAACATCGTTACAAGATTCCATCAAAGAATCCTATTCTAAGTTGTCATGTTTGTGTTCCTATAGTTAAAATGTTATCACAACGAGCGAACAATTCGTTCCCTTAGAATGCGATTCATATTTCGTATATTCTCTAGTAGCCTTTCTTCCTCTTTTAAAGAGAAAAACCTTATACGCCAACAGTGATAACGTCATCCGCTTTACACTGTTTCCAACAGAAATAACGTGAAGTAAATAAACATACACACACAAGGAAATCCTTACTGACATGGAATAGATACACTTAGGGAACAATCAAACTTGCGTCGTCATCAACTCGCAGGTTGCCAGCGTAGTAGGCTAACGCACTGAGCCAACACCTAGAGGTTGTAGGGGCCTGGTAATTTCATTAGTTCATCCTGTAATTTTTCGAAGCTTGGCCCTCGGGGCACATTTCCTTTAGATGTGTACAGGTTTCAAGGACCCGAGGTACTCTAGTAATCTTTCCCATGGGGTTATCTGTCTTCAGTAAACACGGGGTCTCGCTCCTGGGTACGTAAGTGATCTTTTTCTGCTTTCATCCCTTTACTCTGTTCCTTAATCCATCTTTTTCCTTTTCACGAAACTTTTTACTTTGCGTTGTCTTGTGTTTGGCGCAGCTTGGCCAAATATGGCCCTTGCGCCATAAAACGCCAAAACAACCATCTTCGAAGCTTGATAGTTTGAACCTTGGGTACGAGCTTTTGTGGCGTGGGGCTTCTGTTATTACTTACTGTTTCTTTTTTATTTAGATTGATATGGTACGGCTATAGAAACCCTGTCGACGTGGATAAACTGGATATCCTGAACCCAAGATTGAGAACCACCTTTATCCATCAGAAATTCCAAGAGCGCTGGTCTAAAGAGGAGAACATAGCTAAAAGTTTGTAAGGAATTTTTAAAAATCCTCCATGTACTATGGGCCGCAGTAGCCCAGTTGGGAGAGAAACGGATTAGCAACCGGGGGTTTTCAGTTCAAAAATCAGTCCAACCAAAGACCATCGTGTAACCGAGGGCTGGTTGTCGTTAAATTTGTCGTTGCCTCAAATGTACTCACGTTGCCGTGGTGTGGAAGTTTGGAGAGTGAGGTGCCAGCTCAGGTGTGACCTAGTATTCTGACAGTGGTTCAAAATTAAGATGCGTTGTCCTTGATCTTTCCCTGCGGGATTGATCCCAGACCATCGCCAATAGCCCGTAGTGTGGCTCCAGTTTGACGTTAATTAAAATTACCCAAACTGGATTCGCCCCTAGGCAGAGGAAAGGTTATTGTAAATTGTAAGAAGGGGCGTATCTATTGTCAAAAATATTATTTTCGAAAACAAAATTAAAATTGATGCACGTTGCAACAAAATACATTTGAGCAGGCATCTCAAGTTCTCATGCTCGCTTATTCTACTGTACTCCAACGTAGCACCAGTTGCGATCGATGATCGGAACTTGCTTCCCCACTTTAAGTTAAGGCTAGTTATTTAAGTTGTTGAAGGTAAACTAATCCAAACAGGAAACGCAAGAGAAATTGAGCTAGTGACTCAATCAAGAAATACTTTTAATCACGTCTCAAGGTCACATACTTTACATCCTACCTTACTCTAACACAGTGATTCTCAACCTTTTTTTGTCGCGGCACACTTTTAACGATTTCAAAATTTGGCGGCACACAAAGAAAAAGATAAGTTTAAAAGTTGTTTACTTGCCTATAATACACTGTGTAAAATAGTTTATGATAATAATTGGGAATGTAAAATAAAATAATATAATATGTACTACAAAAACAACAGTACGTTTATTAAGGGATTAATTACGAGGTAATAATAAGAATACTTTTAATGAGAAATTTGAGCTTGATGTTTTTTGATAATTTCATTTATATTTGGTCGTAAAAATGACAATGCTACTCTCATATCATCTACATTTAACAGTCTCGATCTTTTTTTCGTTTTTATGTTGGTTAATACTAAAAATCCGAATTCACACAAATAAGATGTATAAAATTGTAATAATATTTTTAAAGCTTTTTTGGCTATCATGGGATAATCGCATCTAATGTTAATCCAAAATGAATTAATTGATTCTTCCGAATATTTTAAAATTAAATCTCGATTATTAGAAAGCGAAATTAGTTCTTCCTCTTCATTCAAAGTTAATTCAAATACAGAAGTATTCGTTATCACAAATGGATTACGAACCCAATCAAATTTTTTTATATCTAAATTTGGGAAATAATGAATAATTCTCTCCTCTAATGTTGTCAAATGGTCAATTACAATTTTATGAATAGTTTTATTAAAATCTTTTGGGACTGACTCAAACTTTTCCAAATTGCCTTCCTGAGCTTTATTCTTCCATAAAGTTATTTGTTTTTGGAATCCCACCAGTTTATCTGTTGAGTTTAATATATTTTCTTTCAGCCCTTGCATACTTGAATTTATGTTATTAAAAATAACAAAAATGTCTGATAAGTAAGCTAGTTAGCACACCATATTTCATCTTCCAACAAATGAACAAAATCATAATTTTTATTTTCTAAAATTTGGCGGCACACTCTAAGAATTTGGCGGCACACAAAAGTGCCGCGGCACAGTGGTTGAGAATCACTGCTCTAACATCACGATAATCTCAGTTGCGATCTACGATCCGAACTAGCTTCTCACTTCAGTTAACGCTATTGATTCATCTTGTTGACGTTAAATTGTAATACAAGCAGAAAACGAAAATAAAGTGGGAATTGAGTTCAGCATTCAGAATATGGTGGATGTTACCAAGGTCAGGGATAGGTGGAAGACGTGATCTTGTGGTGTCTATGCATAATGGAGTATACCAGTATCATAAATAGCTTTCTTTGTGTCTCTTTAGGGTTGGAGATGAAAAGGTGCTCGAAGGAGAGAGTAAAAGGTGTTGCAACAGAGGACCTTCCCTCTTCCTAGCTTTGATGAAGGCTCAGTGGAAATGGCTGTTGTTAATTGCTCTCATGGAATTGATTTATGATATTGTGACATTACTCCCACCGATCATTCTGGAGTGAGTATTGGTGTCCTTACCTTATGAAAGTGTCAGCCTTATTAAATAAACTGTATTGTCATCTATCACGAGAACTGCTCCCACCCTAAAGTCTGAGTGGGTATTATGCCCACTGCACTAGCAACCCTCGATTTGCAGACTGCGCAGGTTCGATTCCTAACAGGTGCATTCCTTCCTGGATATATTCCTCTCTTCTGCGTCAGTAAAACTTTCATTGTGTGTATGTTGATTACTTGATAATGTATGTCTTGTTTCTGGGGCAGTATGGTCAAGTATGGGCCTTGCGCTATTAAACCTCAACCAGCGTCTAAGCCTGCATTTGTTGCCGTAGAAACGGATCTTATCCCGTTTTCTATAGGGGATGCGTGAAGAAACGTTTTCGATTCATCACAATGGCATATTGGCTTGCGAAACTTATCACTTGATTGCAGAATTTAAGGAACAGTATGGTTGACTACCTACTACTTTGCAGTGAAGTGATATCTGGTTGTGAGGAAATGATACAAGGGTTACGTCGAGACATAGAACCGATTAGTAGTGGTGGACAGAATCGAGTTCTTTTGAGAATCGAATATTTGGTATTCGAGTTCTTTTAAGTATCGAATTAGTATTCGAATACATATACAAAAACGATTTATCGATAGTAAGAATAAATACTTTGGTATTCGAATACAAAGGGTGAATACTTTTGTATCCGAATAATCTTGTATCCGAATACTTTGGTATCTGAATACTTTGGAAAAGAATTGTATACAACGAATACTTTTAAGTATGGAGTACAGGAGTGCTTTTTTATTTGAATGCTCCCATCACTACCAATTAGTAAAAACAAAACGATAAACAAGAACAGAAGTGAGCAATAAAACTGTCTTTGAACTGAAGTGATGACACTGAACTGGATGCCATAATACAGAAGATCAACTGAAAACTTAAAAAAGAGAAGAGGTGGTCCATTGTAGCCGGTACGACCACCTTAAACACTGATGCAGATTTCGCACCGCCTTTGCAGTTTGAGAATGAGGTTGCAGATGAGTTCTTGTGGTAATGGAATCCATTAATATATTAGAGCCTCGGACGTCCCGATTCTAAAATTTGAATATTCACCAGCTTTCTACTGAATATCCTCCGTTTTGCAAATCGGTATAAGCTGTTTCGTTTAATTTTAGGTTGAAACTTTTAAAAATTATGTTTTCCAGTTTTATAAGCCAGAGTAAATGTATTTATTTTCGTTCCCTGGAAGATCTAGTAGTAAACCACCTCTTCCCATTGGAAACATCCACCAGACACCCCACTTAAAGTGTGCGAGCCCTGTTCCTATAGCCACCGCCAACACCCAGATTTAGTGGCGGGAGAAGTTCTCGTAGTATAGATACAGAGATGTTTTATATTAAAATTACCTTGCCACACATTTATAACAGTTTCGAATACTCTGGACTTGTTGGTAGTGACTTTCATAGACTAGTAGTACCGAAGTGAATAAAGGGCATCGATTTTTGGAAAATGGGAAGATTTTCCGATGTAGTACATAAGTATTCCCATGGGGGGACGTGGTCGTCCAGTTCGAAGAGTAGTGGATTAGTAACTTGGGGTTACGAGTTCGAGACTCGATCCAACCAAACACCGTCGTGTATGCGGGAGAAGGTTCATGTTAAAACTGTCGTGGCCTGAAATGTCCTCACGGTTGGCTTGGTGTGGAAGTTTGGTGAGTGGGGTGGCATCTCAAGTGTGACCTCGTCATCTGATCGTGGTTAAAAATTACGAGGTTTTGTCCTTGGATCTTTCCATTCGGAATCGATCCCGGACCGTTGCCAATAGCCCGTTGTGTTGCTCCAGTGAGACGTTAATTCAATTACCTACCTTCCCACATTTCTAAAGTTTGGAATAATCTGGGCTTGCCAGTAATGCCATGCATAGAAGCTGGTAAGACCAAAATGAATAAAGGGCACAGATCTTTGGAGAACCGGGAAGATTTTCCGAATTACTTGTACATTGATTAACAATAGTATCTGAACCCCATGTCCCCAATTGGGTACATAAATGGATCCCCATGTCCCCAATTGGATACATAAATGGATCTCCATGTCCCCAATTGGGTACATAAATGGTTCCCGATGTCCCCAATTAGTTACATAAATGGATCCCCATGTCCCCAATTGGGTACATAAATGGTTCCCCATGTCCCCAATTGGGTACATAAATGGTTCCCCATGTCCCCAATTGGGTACATAAATGGATCCCCATGTCCCCAATTGGGTACATAAATGGATCCCCATGTCCCCAATTGGGTACATAAATGGTTCCCGATGTCCCCAATTAGTTACATAAATGGATCCCCATGTCCCCAATTGGGTACATAAATGGTTCCCCATGTCCCCAATTGGGTACATAAATGGTCCCCCATGTCCCCAATCGGGTACATAAATAGATCCCCATGTCCCCAATTGGGTACATAAATGGATCCCCATGTCCCCAATTAGTTACATAAATGGATCCCCATGTCCCCAATTGGGTACATAAATGGTTCCCGATGTCCCCAATTAGTTACATAAATGGATCCCCATGTCCCCAATTGGGTACATAAATGGTTCCCCATGTCCCCAATTGGGTACATAAATGGATCCCCATGTCCCCAATTGGGTACATAAATGGATCCCCATGTCCCCAATTAGTTACATAAATGGATCCCCATGTCCCCAATTGGGTACATAAATGGTTCCCCATGTCCCCAATTGGGTACATAAATGGATCCCCATGTCCCCAATTGGGTACATAAATGGATCCCCATGTCCCCAATTAGTTACATAAATGGTTCCCCATGTCCCCAATTGGGTACATAAATGGTTCCCCATGAGAAAGCGTTTTTCAAAAAATAAACCAACTTTTAAAAATCATTTTCTGAGTCTCAAAGTGCTATAAAATGCCGATAAAATAGTGTTTTGAGCAACTGAGGACTCATCCTTGTTCATATTAGTTATTTTACACTAAACAGATTTGTACTTCAATAGACTAGTTAACATTAAATCATATTTCAAGTAAACATGTAAGCAAACTTTATTACAAGGTATTGTATTATGGGTTAATCTTTTCATGGGTTGATCATAATGAACAGAACGTTTCTATGTGATCCAGAGAGCAGTATCGTTGCTGGAGACCCCGAAAATGTAAAAGTTGATAACGTAAACTTTGTTAAAAGATGTTTTACTCCAAACAGCACTTTTAGCTCTCATAGGAAAGGGTGGGAACTTGAATACCTGGCCGCGGTAGCCCGGTTGGAAGAGTAGCGTATTCACAACCGGAGGGTAGCGAGTTCAAAACTAGATTCAACGAAAGACCGTCGTATACATTGAGGCTGATGCACGTGACTCAAATATTCTCACGTTGGTGTGATGTGGAAGTTTGGAGAGTGGGGTGCACAAGCTCAGGTGACCTCGTCATCTGACCATGGTTCAAAATTTCGAGGAATTGTCCTCGGATCTTTCCCTTGGGGACTGATCTCGGACCGTCACCAATAGCCCGTTGTGTTGTTAAAGTGTTATGTTAAATCAACTACCTACTTGCTAGAAATTGATCATTTTCCCAAATTGTTTTAAAGGTAGGTATTTAATTAATGTCTCACTGGAGCAACACAACGAACTATTGGCGACTCTCTGGTATCATCCTCCGTAATTTTGAACCGCACCTAATTGTATTAAAACTAGAAAAGGAACTACTAAAACTAGAGAACATTTTGGTACACGAAATTTTGACTCAAGGTTTGTATAATTTTTAAAGAAAAAGGGAGATAAATTTTGAAGGATATTTAATTACTATTCTAAAATAAGCAAAACATTTTGAGTCAAAATAAATCACTTCTAAATCAAACGCTTTCATGTAGAATATCTTTTAAAATCGCGTTAGATTTTTTTTTATCTTTCCAATTGCTAATTCTTTCAGATTTCTAATCAAGTTCATCGATAATGATGAGCCAAATTGGCATGGATACGCGTACGCTATTTTGCTCTTCGTCTTGGCCTGTTTCACAACACTTTCAACTGCTCACAACGCAAATTTTATGATCATTTCATCAATTATTCCACGAGCTGGGCTGAGTGCTTCTATCTATCGGAAGGTGAGTACATATTTTATCTATATATACACTCACCGCCAAAAGTTAAGCACGAAGCGGTAAAATGCGAAGAAATCGACAAGCACAGCTTTGATTGACACCAAATGCGTCATGAAAGTAGCAAATATGTTTATGCATGAAACAAAACAAAGAATTACATACAAAGATGAAAACAATATTGAATTTTCATAAATTATAAGATGAAGTCGTATTGGAGTCATTAACAAAATGTTTAAATCCAAAACAAACAAAACCGACATTAATAGGGTATGTGACCACCCCTCATCCTCATGCAAAGTTTACAGCGTGTGACCATGCTTTCCATGAGGTGATCAACCACCCCAGAGTCAAGTAATCGCCATTCCTCCTGTAGAGCAGTTTGCAACTCTGAAAGTGATTGGGGGAAACGTGCAGACACAGCACGGCCGAGGGCATCCCAAAGATTTTCAATGGGATTAAGGTCGGGCCAGTACGCCGGCCAATCCATACGCGCATCCCCTCACTCTCCAGGTAGTCGTCGATGATGTTGGCTCGATGGGGACGCGCATTATCATCCATTGAAACGAAAGCAGGACCAACTGCTGCAGCGTACAATCTCGCAGTGAGTTCTAGGACTTCATCCCAATACCGGACAGCCGTCACAGAACCCAGTTTATATATATGCAGGTCGGTGCGATATCCCAAAGAAATCCCTGCCCACACCATGATGCTTCCATCTCGGAATGCGTGATGCTCGATGATGTTCTTGGGCCGATTGCGTGTGCCTCCAGACCCTTACACGCTTGTCATCTGGCTCCAGGTCAAATCTCGACTCATCTGTGAACATAACGTTGGCCCAATCAGAAACAGTCCAATTCACATGTTGCCGACACCATTTTAATCGTGCCCCTCTGGATTGGACGGATAGAGGAACACAAACTCGTGGTACCCGGGCGTACAGTCCATTCATGTGTAGCCTTCGGCGAACAGTAGTAGCAGATATCGTCTTACCAATGGACGCTGCAACCATAGATGTCACACGTGTGGAGGTCGCTTCGATTCCGCTTGGCTAAAACAGCAATATATCGATCTTCCGCGGGGGTCTTGGGCAACCGGCCACAGGTCTTCGGACAATTGTTTGGCTTGTTTGGAATTATTTCCATAATCGTGAAATGACGGAATGATGAACGCCGAAGAAAAGAGCAACATCTGTGATTGATTGTCCTGCTTCAAGGCGTCCCACTTAACGCCAGCGCTCACTATCTGCCTTTCCTCTTCTGGAAGCCACAGAAACACTTCTGTCTTGAAAACTAATCGTACGAAAGTTCTAAACACTTTTTATCAGCACTTACATAAAACTCCTCTAACCCTTCACAATGCTGGTTTCTTATACGAATGCCTTTTTTGCATATTTCTCGACACGAAACCGTGATTGTCTGTTACAGAACATATTTGCATAATTCCATCTACCTCTGCTGCGAAATTCAGTCTCTGAAATTCAGATTGGCTTCCAGAAATTAACGTTTTCCTCTCCGTGCTTAACTTTTGGCAGTGAGTGTATTTATTATAAAGCAGAGTTGTATGTCTGTCTACTCTATACAAATCTATTCCGCTAGACCAATCCACACCAAATTTTGTACACTTGGTTGGTTTCTTGTGGGAAACAGGTTATATATCCATCCCCATTCCATTGGTCGTGGGTCTGCAGAGGGGGTTTAAAACAATTCAAATTCTCAATAGAAATAATATCGATTACCATTACGATCACTGTTTGACCAATTCACACCCCATTCGGTTCACTTATGCTTTAGAATCCTGTGAGAAACAGGCTATATTAATCCCGGACGACCAGGACAAATATCTCGTCCTGGGGATTCGCCCTGGGTCTTAAGAGGTTTCTAGAAACAATTCGAAATCCCCATAGAAATAATATTGATTATCATTACGATCACTGACCAATCCACATCCAATTTGGTGCACTTTTGCTTTAGATCCTACGGGAAACATGGGCTGTATATTAACCCCCGTTCGATTCGTCCTGGGTCTTCAGAGAGGGCTAAAAACAATTCGAAATACCCATAGGAAATAACGCTAAGAAATCATTTTCCGAAAAATTCATTTTTAGACGCTACCCATTAATCCATAATGTGAAATTAAACAAATTCCAGGCACTAGACTACTTCATTCGCCATCTGGCTCCCCGATACTTCTGCACTCTATTGCTAAAATTACTAAGCGCAGTGCACGTGTGTGTTAGTGTTGAGCCTTCATAGGTTGTCTAATATTACGCAAAATAGTCAGGAGAGTCAACAATATTACAATAAAATAAATGCACGCAGACAATCAGGAAATGAAACTCAGCATCTGAAGTCTTCCTTGGAGCCTGAGACGTCACTGAAGGAAAGAAGGCATTCCCAAGATTTATACTTGGCAGCACTAACAAGTCTTTTAGACGGTGTTTGAACAACTCTTATACAAAGTTTCGAAGTGTGAAAAGAGGGTTTGACGTCTTTTGGGTTATATTGGTTCCCTTTTTGGCGGTCGGGGAAACCGCTCCGTCGTGCCAGCATTTCCAAGAACCTCTATCATATTTTAACTTCTTGTACAGGTCTTAGACATTTTTATTGACAATTTTTTAAAACTTCATTACCAATTGAAGGGGTGAGTGGAAGAAGGGATTATGTGACATTTGTTTACATTTTGGGATTATTGCAGTTTTGAAGTAGCCTCGGGGTGAGGTATGACGTGCTGACAACTAGAGCAATTTATCGATTATTTTAGGAAGTAATCAATAGATGAATGAGTTATATGCACTAGATAGTAAAAGTTTGATTGAATTTGAGGTCAAATATATCGAAAGTACAAAAATGTCACATAACCCCTTCTTCCACTCACCCCTTCAATTTTTTTCAGACCTGTTGGGTCAACCTCCCCATCCATTACTTTTTAGATTTCTTCATCATTCAGGATTTTTACCACATATATAATTAATAATATTTTAAATTGAATCCCATATAGTTCTATCAACAACTAAGATGGGGATACCCCATCTTAGTTCTCTTTTTCAAAAAGAAAATTCAGTTTTACATTTCTTTTGGTTAGAATTTAGCCTTCATATTTAATTTTTATGCATATCACTTGGTTTTATTCATTGCATTTCTGTTTTAATATTGGTTTGGTTATTAGTTTAAAGTATACATTTACTAATTTTACTGTCTTGTGTTTGACGTAGCTTATCCTCTTTTATATCTTGTATCATAAAACCCAAATCAACCAACCAACCCTTTTTGGCGCGAGTCTCACTCCAGTTCGCTGTCTCAATTCCAGGTACGTCTCAATAAGACGGGACCCATTGAAGCACCAAACACATCGGGTGACTTATCAAGGAGTTGTGTCTGCATTGCATAACTCGTGGGCAATCTTTGACTTAATTTGACTAGACCACTTGTATTACTGATTAAGAGTCAGATAAAATAATTGCTTTTTTTAAATCCATAATGCAGTAACGCAGCAAAAATAGGGTAACGAGTAACAAATATCATAAATTTGATACATACTGTCAAATTTTCGATCAAGGCTTATGAATTTTTAATTTGTATCGTAAAAATTCGTTCAATATAATATTTTTAAATGGATATGAAATATTAGGATTATCATCAGATAAAAAGAACGTTCTATCAACCTTTCAAGGGGGAAGGCATCATCTATGGCAGGAGTGGGCAGACTTTTCCAGGGTACGGGCTACTTCTAATTTTTTCAAGGTGTTGCGGTCCACCCAGTGGCGTAGGTGTGGTGAGCTAAAAAAAAGTCTACAATATTTATTATAACTTAATAATAAATACAGATTATATATATATATATATATATATATATATATATATGTACTTACCTACATAACTACAATAAAAAAACTTACTCTTTTAAAACCGCGTTTAAAGCAAAACGCAAGAAACAAACATAACAATAATAGCCACAAATATAATAATATCAAATGATGCATTTATTATCAAACAATTCCAAATACATTAAAAAATAAATCATTTTCATCTAAAGTTAGTTCTCGTAGTTATAGTTAGTAGAAGACTTAGTCTGCATATTGTCCGCCAATCTTGAATATCTCGGTATATAATTACTAACTGCTAATCTTACACTAGATTCTAAGTGGTCGTCTGTGAGACGGGAATGATATGTTGTCTTGATTATACTAATCGTTGAAAATGCAGATTCACACAGGTAGGTAGAGCCAAAGAACGATGTTAAATGAAATGCAACTTTTTTAAATTAGGATACTTTGCTTCGTCCATTAGATTCCAAAAGTTATTCTTAGGTTCTGAACTACGTGTTTTTAAAATTATGTCATTTTGAAGGAGAAAAATTTCGTTTCCCTCAAGAGATAAAGAGAATATATAATTAATATTTTCAGTTATTTCTTCCACATCAACATTGCCAAATTGGTAACACATGAATGTAACAATTGGTTCTAGTCTAGTAAATTCTTGAAAACGTCTCTCAAATTCGGATTCGACTTAACCAACAAGTTTTTTTTATTTCATCATAATATTTCTCTTTGTTTAATGTACCTCCGTTTTTAAACAACTCGTCAGAAATATATTTGAAATTTTTTAGTTCATTCTTCATCAACTGGGAAGATATTAGCTTTAACTTGTTTTTGAAAGTATTAACAAATCCAATCAATTCTACTATTGTTTGATTTTTTTCCTTGCAATTGTAAGTTCAATTCATTAAGATGGCTTGTTATATCAACAACAAAAGCTAAATCCATCAACCAAACGTCATCACTAAGTTCAACGTACGCTTCATCTTTTGATTCCAAAAAATCTTTTACCTCTTGTAGTAGGTCCCTGAATCTTTGTAAAAATATACTCCGACTTAACCAACGAACATCTGCATGATATAACAATTCCCCGTAATCAGATTCGTTTTCTTCTAGTTGGGCCCGAAACATTCTTCTCTGAAGACTTCCCCGAATTGAGTTCACAATTTTCATGCAGATTCCCATAACATGACGCATATTTAGAATTTTACAACAGAGGGCCTGTTGGTGAAAAATGCAATGATAAGAAAGGAAATGCGGTAAGTCATCGTCTCTGATACACATAGCCAAAAATCCATTGACTGTGCCGGTCATTGATGAGGCCCCATCAGTTGTCATCGATACAACTTTATAAATTGGAATTTTTTTCTCCTCTATGTATCTTTTGAAGGCACAGTAAACATCTTCACCTCATGTTTTCTTCTTTAGAGGTAATATTGTTAATAATTCTTCTTTTACACTCATATCCTTAAAAACCATTCTTATAAAAATGAGAGAAAATTCTTATAAAGTTGAGAAATGTCAACCATGTCCGTAGATTCGTCAAACTGCAAGGAAAAGCAAATGCAGTTAGTAATATCTTCGGTCAGCTGATCAGCCAGATCAGAATTCCTCATTTCTATACGGCGCGTGACAGTTCTACGCGGAAGTTGCATGTCTTTAATTGCGGAAATAATTTCATTTTTGTTCTTGAATGAATCAAATAATGAATCGCTGGCTTCCAGAAACGCTTTTTTTTATCATTTCTCCATCTGCGAAAGGTTTCTTATGTTTTGCTAACACATGACTTACACGAAAAGATGCAGCTGTAGATATTGGGTTTAATAAAATATGATTGTTGTCCGATTAATTGCGATTTAAATTCTTTTAACTTTTGTTTACGCAATTCGCTTTTTAACGGAAAATCTGTATCAAAACTTCCATGCATGCTTTTGAAATGCCTTTCAACGTTTCCTTTTTTGGAAGTGCCACACTTGCATGACATACTATATAGCACACACATTTTGCATTCACCATTGTAAAGAAAAACTGTTCTTCCCATTCTGCATTAAAATTGTATGTTTTTCTTTTCTTAACACTTGTTTTCGACATTGTACCCCTCTTTTAAAATATGACAGATTACTATTTTTACTACAAAAACACAAGTAACACAAAATTGTCAAGTTGAATGTTTGAACAACTATGAGCGACTGCTAGACCGTGGACGTATTCAATGCAGCGAGCATACGTGAACCAATGAATCTGTAACCGAAGTACACAGTGCGTCAAATAAGTTTTAAGACTCGTCCCAGAGCGCTGGTTGTAATGGCGCTATGAGTGTAAATGCGCATGCGTCAGAACGTCCATCGTCTGCTGGCATACTGCCAACAAGTTGTGCACATTTAGTTAAGTAGCTGAGAGAAGGCGAGCGTTCATTGCAGAAGTGAATTTTTTTCATGTTGATATTTTAAGATGGAGCAAAGAGCTGTAATTAAATTTAACGCAAAACTTGGTAAAAGTGCTTCGGAAACATACCAACTCATGAAACAAGTTTACGATGACTATTGTTTAAGTAGATCAAATGTTTTTGTGTGGCACAAACGTTTTTTGGACGGAAGAGATACGGTAGAAGATGATCAGCGTAGTGGAAGACCAATTTCATCTAGGACACCTGAAGTTATTGAAAAAGTACGAAATTTCGTAACAAACGATCGCTGTGCGTCACTGAGAATGATGGAAGACTCTTTAAACATCAACAAAGAAACAATTCGAACCATCCTGAATGAAGATTTGGGCAAAACAAAAGTGTGTGCTAAATTTGTTCCACACACTTTAACCCCTGAAGTGATGAGAAGTGTACATTGCAGAGACATCATTTCAGCCGCTGAAAACGATCCAAACTTCTTGAAGTCCACCGTATTCACCTGATTTAGCACCCTGTGACTACTCCTTATTCCCAAAACTTAAAATGAAGTTAAAAGGGTGTTATTTTGAGGATATTTCGACCATACAAGAAGCTTCGACGCGTGCTTTGCAGGCCATTCCACAAAGTGATTTACAACAGGCGTTCGATTCATTAATAAATCGCTGAAAAAGTGCATTGAAGCCGGAGGGTCCTATTTTGAATAAAAAACCAAAACAGGTATTAATTTCTTGTTTCCATTTCTTTTTACAGACCCAGTCTTAAAACTTATTTGACGCACTGTGTATGTACTTAAGCGTCGTCGTGCGCTTCCAATGAAGGTACATGTGTTGTCTACACATTCATCGAATCATTTGCTTAAGTAAACACAGTCGCATCGATTGTGAAAAGCCGATTCTCCAGTCTAGCTGGCGTCGGTGTTCCATAAATATGTTTCTTTTAGTATGCGCGTCTTAGGTATTAGTAAAGGCGGTCACCCCAAAATGTCTTTGTGGTCCACCGGACGATCGCGATCGACTTAATGCCCACCCCTGATCTATGGTATGGAGAATGATTAAAGACAATAATTTTTACTTCGAAAGCCAATATTCGAAGCCCAAGTAGATTTCCAAGTCTACGTGATCTACCCTCGAGATCTTAGGACAACGACACATGCTCCGTTTATTTTATTAGAAGTTTCGATGCGTAATGCACAAAAAAATAATTTTTAACGAAACATTTTACATCAAGAGTTACATAAAAAGTCAATCAATTTTCCAATTTATGAATGTCAGACAGTTTACCAGAAACCCTAACATTTTTTGTGATAGTTCGTATTAAAAATTGCGAATAATTTAAAAAACTAAAATATTGTTTCTTGATTTTTATTGATTGTATGTGTTATTTCTCTTTGTATCCTTTCATATATATTGTGCTTATTTTTCTGTGTTTTGCATCCGTTTAGCCTTCTGTTATTTTTTGTTCATTTTTCTAGTGCACGAATACTGTCATGCACAAATATTGTCATTCAAGACTAACATCAAAACTGGTATATTTTACTTCGATTGTTCATGTACTCAGTATTACCTGTGTGCATGAACAATCATGTGCATGACAGTATTAGTGCAGTAGAAAAATGCACAAAAATAATAGAAGGCAAAACACGATCTAAAAAGTACAGAAAAAGAGCACAATATACATGAAACGACACCAAAGGAAATAACATACGATCAATAAAATTCAAGAAAAGTTTTAGTTTTTAAAATACTGTTGCAATTTTTAATAACGCGAACCGTCAAAAGAAAAGTCAGAGTTGGTGCATGAAGCTTCACACATACGCCGTCTATTTTATTAGAAGATACAATCAAACCTCGTTAAGACGAATTTCACGGAACAGTAAAAAAATTAAATTCGTATTTACCTTAGTTCGTTTTATCCGAATTCAGAAAAAAACATTTCAGCAATAAAATAGAATATTAAGGTATTTACATTATTTACTGTACAATTCTTGGTTCACAGGTAAATGTGTGTATTCTTCACAAAGATTACACACATATTTCTTAATTGCGCAATTTTTGCCTTGAAATAGTTCTGTTATCGATCTTTATTTTGTTTTATTCGTGGCATTCTTTAAGAAAATCTTTGATGACGTCAACGTTGTTTAATTGAGCAAATAAATATTCACTGCCTAACAAAAAGCGGTGAACAATTTCTAAGCCAGCAGTAGCTTCTTTTAAAGAAGGCACATTTATTCCTCTACTTCATTTATTCTCTTTTCTTCACTCTCTTCCACAAATAAATCTACAATTTCGGAGTGACTTAATATTTCTGATAATACCATTGAAAAGAATCCGTTTGCCCTTAAGTTTCAAAAATTTGCTCGTCTTACCCGGAAATTAGTGTAACCCTAATTCTTAAATGAATGAGTTAACATTGTTTGAATATACATTTTAACGGGGATTGGAATTTGGTACGTAATATCAGTAATTCGTATTAAGGGAGTTCGTCTTAATGAGGTTTGAGTAGATTGTAAAAAGTGAAAAAACATGATATTTATCACATTAAAAAGTCCTGTGCAATTAATTTGGTTGGGTAATAAATTATAAAGTTTTAAATACAAAGAAATATCTGCTTTCCAAAGTGCAATATATAAAATGATTGCAATTGTTCATTTACAGGTTCTGTGCATGAGCAACAGTTCAAGGCGCAGCTACACTGTCGGTGAGCTGTGCAATCTGATTTCCGTGGACTCTCAAAAGATCTTCGAGCTCACGTGGTCCTTGAATCTGGTCTGGAGTTGTCCTCTGAGGATAATATTCACCATTGCTTTGCTATGGCGGTACTTGGGAGCGGCTAGTCTGGCCGGGGTTCTGGTGATGGTCATCATAATGCCCATAACGGCCAAGTTAGCTTCCGTGTCCCATAAGTTACAGGTGAGAGTACATAGTTTAACTCTTCCAAATTATTTTAAGGATTTTAGCATCGAAAGTAATATGCTTTTTATCGCACAAAAATTAAATGTCTGATTAGAATAGATATTGTTTTCTAAATTTTATGATTGAACTCCTTTATGACTAATATCTTTCATGTTTGACCACCATTCATTTGATAAAATTTTACCCCTCTTTAAATTTGATAGAATTTCAAAAACTCCAACCCTTTTTCCTCCTTGTGTTTTAGCTGGAGTTTATTTTATCTAGTGTCGGAAGACCATGTCTAAGCTATATAGTTTTTGACCTTAATTTTTTGTTTTCGAATCCAACCAAAGACCGTCGTGTATAAAGGGGGCTGGAGCACGTTAAATCTGTCGTGGTCTCAAGTGTCTTCGCGTTGGCGTGGTTTGGTAGTTTGGAGAGTGGGGTGCCAGCTCAGGTTTGACCTCGTCATCTGAGCGTGAATCAAAATGAAGTGGTGTTGTCCACGGATCTTTCTTTATGGGTTTGATCCTAGACAGTCCCCAATAGCCCGTTGTGTCGCTATTGGGGATTGTGCGACGTTAATTAAAATGCGTACCTTCCTGCCTCATTTTTTGTTTTTCATCTTTATAGCGCTTTTATTGTTTTATCTTGCGCCTGGCGCAGCTTATCCGTTTTTTGGACCCTGCGCCATAAAACCCAAACATCCAATCCTGTGACTAGATTAAGAAGATAAATAATTGTATCATTAGATGGCGTACCATGATATCAGTTTTTGCAAGTACACTGGCATACGAAACTTAAGGAGCCCCATTATTTTGAAATTTAAATTATTCAAAATTGAAAGAAACTTAAGCAGAGTACAGTAGCAGAAAAAAAAACGAACCACCCCTTTATTTCAAGCACTATTCATAGAGCAAATTGAAAGATATTCAATAGAGAATGAGGTCGCAGATGGTTCTTGCGGTAGCGCTACCCATTAATATATTAGAGCTTCTGACGCCATGATTCCAAAATCTGAATATTCATCAGCTTTCTACTGAATATCCTCGGTTGTTTAGTTAAATTTTGGGGTTCTAACTTTCAAAATTAATGGTGTACCTTCAGTTTTTCATGTCACTATAGTTGTAAGAGATAATAACTCCACGTAATAGGATCTATAACTCCACAAGAGCTAAGAAGCTCTTAGATGTAATTTCCATATATACTGTGGAAATATTGAGCATATATTGAGTGTAACATGCTCTTTGATTGACCTCCTTTTCCATCGTTCGGGCAGATGATGTTTTCATCAGCTATCGGTAGGTGGCGTGTATCCATGGTTTGAGATGGACATTTATACCACATCTCGCTGAAGGATGTATGGGATTCATTAATATACCTACCAAATCTTCCGGGCCGCCATGGCTCAGTGGATTTGCCCACTTCGCTGGCAACCCGTAAGCTGTAGGTGCCGCGGGTTCGATTCTTTTCTGGGTGTGTTTTCTCTCTTCTCTGTGTCAGCGGAACGTTCCTTGTGTGTATGTTCATTACTTGACGTGTCTTGTGCCTTTACGTGTCTTTTCGCAGCATAGTCAAATATGACCCTTGCAAAATACAAGCACACCAACCAGTCAACTCTTCCAGATTTTCCGGGGCCCTTGTGGCTCATGGTATGCCCACTGCGCTAGCAACCTGTTAGTTGTAGGTGGCGCAGGTTCGATTCTTGTCCGGCGCATTCCTTCCTGGGTGTATTTCTCTCTTCTGTGTCAGTAAAACTTTCATTGTGTGTATGTTTTTTACTTGAAATCGTATGTCTTGTGTCTGGCACAGCATGGCCCTTGTGCCATAACACCCCTCAACCATCCAGGGGTGTAGTAGCCCGGTTGGAAAAGTAGCGGATTAGCAACCGGAGGGTTTGCAGTTCGAAACTCCATTCAACCAAAGACCTTCGTGTATGTGGGGACTGAAACACGTTAAATCTGTCTTAGCCTCAAAAAATGTCTTCACGTTAGCATGATGTGAAGGTTTGGAGAGTGGGTTGCCTGTTCAGGTGCCTCGTCTTCTGAACATAGTTCAAAATTATAAGCTGTCCTCTGATCTTTCTCTTCGGGATAGATCCTGGATAGTCGCCAATAGCTCGATATATTGTTCCAGTGAACCTTAATTCAGTACCCCCTAGATTTTCCGGAAGTCTTCCGAAAAACCGCACTTTTCCTAGTCTTAGGGACGATGAAATATCTTTAGGATTTTCCATTTCAATGTGTGTGTGTGTTGAGCTTTCAAATGAGGTCAAAATCGCCAGTAGACATCAAATTTGGCGCCATAAAGGATTGGGTGCAATGCATAAAGGATTGGATATTATAGACTAATGGAATCAGGTTGGCGAGATAAGATTTGCTTTGGCCAAGCCCACTTTGCAGAATGGAAATTCCTCGCATATTGCGAATGAAAAGTCGATAAGAGCCATTTTATTTTCACAATTAAGGGAATCAGTTGGAGGGTTTCCAGAAAAATTTGCTGTGGGCAAGTCGACTTTCAGAAATTGGGATTGAAGTATATTGTACTTATTTGTCGCGTTCGTTTTGAACTTCGACATTGTTTTTTGTACAGTAAAAAAATTTTCCTGGCTTTTTTTCCTTGGAGGTTGGTACGTGTGCATTATATATGTTACCGTGAAAGACCGAAATTAGAGAATGTTAATATTCTCCGGTGAATGTCAACACACACACACCAAATACGTCGGTGAAAGACCGAATATTTGGTTATATTCTGATACATTCAGACCATCGCCGGTGTATGTCGACAAGCACAGATAAGTTTTGGTGGGGGTCGAAACGAGAAGCCGAGAGGCCACAGTCAGAGAGGCCTCTCCCCCTTCAGTTTAAGTTGTTGCAATAAATAAGATTGTATAACGTTAATCACATAATCTACGTGTAAGTTTATTATTGGTATTATTTTCTTTTCTCATTCAGAATGTACTGTTCGTTTTAGGTTCAACAGTTTATTTACATGTGCTGTTACTTAAGCTTTCTCCTATTTTACCATATATCATAATATGTTTTAATAATAAAGTATGATTTAAAAAGTTGCATTTTTGTCTTAACGTAACAAAAATATTTTTATTCAACAATCACCATCAGTGCATGCTGAATGTCGACATTTGTCGGTGTAAGTGAGAAATAATGATATTTAGCAAATATTTCGGACATACACCAAGCGACTATGTGAATGCTGACATTCACCGGAGAATATCGACATTTGCCAGATATTGGTTTTTCACAGTAACATGTACATACTATATAGTATATGTACCTTAAAATCTAATTCGTTTTATCTTACAAATACAATTGAATATTCCGAAATAAATGAATCCTTCTCTATTTTATCCCGTTCTTAAAATTGTCTTTGTATCAATGTCAACACTATTTCTTTCTTTCTTAGAAGAAGCAAATGGAATGGAAAGATTCAAGACTACGCCAGATGACAGAAATTCTTAATGGGATTAAGGTAACATTCAATCCAAAAATGATGTATCAAAGACATAAATTTTTGATACTTTTAACACAAATGTAATTTTTTCTGCGTTTAACAAAATTAAATGCCTGTAGTTATAAATATAACCTCTTAACATCTTTAAATGCTGTATTTGTGTGTCATTAAATTAAAATCAAGATCAGCTATTTTTGGTATTAATCTCGGGCCTGAGGTATGGAACGAAAGAAGCAGATATAGGAAGTTTGAACAATTTTTATTATAAAATAATTGTGAATATTCAACAATTATTTTAAGTTTGAAAGATTAAAGTACAGTTTGATGTTAATTGTTGAGAGATTGTAAAACAATATTAATTGTAGCGTAATTTGGTAGCTTTCGAATGACACTACTTAATAGTTCTCAATTCAAAATTACACTGACCCAAAGCTCGCCCAACACCGTAGAATTTCAACACATTGCGAACCCCCTCCCCGAGCTCAGTGGGCCTGCGGACTCGGTCCGAAGTTCATATGAGGTACGGACATCCTTTGTCCACACGACACTATATTTATCTTCTGGGTGGTTCTTCTAGTTCTGAAATCGCAAGATCAAACAGAGTTTTTGTAAAGCTCAACTTTAAGGCATGCCGCCCAGTACTGTTTTGATTTTAAAGACGTATTCACATCAAAAACCAAGCCTCGCCTCTACAACCAACCTAATTCTAAGCAGATTGAGAATTTTCTGTTCGCAAATAAAAAATGCATTGGGCGATAAGTAAGAAGGAGCGAAACAAGAAGGTATAGCCATTTTTTAACCTTGAACCCCTTCCGAAAGGAAATTCTGTCTATTGTATTTGTAATGTTATCACACACTGGTCAATGAATTAGAAACCCGGGATCAATATTTTATTGAACCTCCTTTTACACAGATAACAGCATGTATGCATTTAGGAATAGATTCTAGAAGATTCTGAAGTGCTTTCAAGTCCAGAGAATACCATGCATTGGATACAGACCTCAAGATCATGTAATGTGTTTGGCAGAGATTGCTGTCGGATGCGCCTTTCCAAAGTGTCCCAAGCGTTCTCTATAGAGTTAAGATCCCGGCTTTGCGGCGGCCAGGAAAGATGTTGGAAGTCAGATTGATGTTTCGTGAACCACACTCGAACGTTGCATGCGCGATGTGTGGTTACATTATGGTCCATGAGAGATCCTCCACCTTCACAGTAAAAATGTGATGCACTGGATCTGCCAGGATGATCAAGTATTCCATGCCTGACCGTACCTCTCAGAAGCACTAGGGGACTAGTTACAAACCAGCGAACGGAACTAAACGGGCCACAACAATAAGTCCTTTTTCAAACGGTGAACGGTCTCGTGTTCCCCATTCTGTGATTAATTTCTCGTGAAATTAACAGGCACATAATACGTATACCGTCAATTTGATTACATGTCACCCATGTCATAGACGGATTTTGCATAACCACGCCCGTAACCAACATTTGCATAAATATTTACGGGTTTCTAATTCATTAACCAGTGTATATGTCGAGTGTCGATGCATTCTATCGGACCATTCATGGTGTTTAGAGAAGCGGACGGGTTCCTACAACAGCTGAATACTATGAATGTCTTTCTTTGGCAGGTGCTGAAGTTATTTGCTTGGGAAACGCCATTCATGGAGCGCATCGGATCTATAAGGAAGATGGAGGTTGTTGCTCTCAGAAAAATGGCTTTCATCAACAGATCGGTGGTCTTCATTTGGATATTTGCCCCCTTCCTGGTAATTGCGAACCTTTATTAAACGTCCACGAATGTTGGGGATTCCAGACGAATTTAGATTCCTTTTTACCTTCCTTCATCATTCAGGATTTTTGGCACCTTTATAATCCGTCTTTTAAATTGCATTTCATTGTTTTATCATCAGAGTGGGACACCCCATCTTAGATCTTATTTCATCTTAACAAGTTTGCATTTTCTTGTGAATAAACTCTTAGTCTTATTTTGATTTTAGGAAATTTACTTGAATTTATTTTCTTTTACTTCACATTTAATATTAATGTCTTGTTATTTTAATGCCTTATATATTATTGAATTTTATCCCTTGTTTGGCGCATCTTATCCATCTCTGGGTCTTGTGCCTTAAAACCAAATCAACCAACCAAACTTAGGCCCTCAAGGGTACATCCTTAAATGTGTACCGGCTTCACGACTCCAAAGTACTCTAGTGATCTTTTCTTTTCCCATGGGTTTCATGAGGCCGTCGTGGCAGTGGGTATGCCCACTGCGCTGGCAACCTTCGAGTTGTAGGTGGCGCATGTTCGATTCCTGTCAGGTGTATTTCTCTTCTGTTTCAGTAAAACCGTCGTTGCGTCTGTCTATTACTTGATTTTGTATGTCGTGTCTGGCTCAACATGGCCAAATATGGCCCTTGCTCCATAAAACCCCAAAACAACCAACCATGGGGTATACTGTAAACACCGGGGTCGTGCTCTTGGGATACCCACGTGATTCTTTTTACTTCCATCCCATTCTATTCCCCAATCTTTTTTTCCCACGTCATCGGACCGTAGTTCGAAATTATGAGGTAGTGTCCACAGAACTTTCCTTTTGAGATTAATCAGAGACCGTCACCAATAGCTCTTTATGTTGCTCTTTTGCGACGTTAATTCAACTACCTACCCTTCCTTTTTCCCCTCTCACGACATTTTTACTTGGTCTTGCCTTCGTGCAGCTGCAACAAATATGGCGCCATAAAACCCTAAAATAACCAACCAGACGAATTTAGATCCAAGCTGGATTAAATGTGGTTTAAATCCAATTTAGCATTTCTGAAGGTAGGTAGTTGAATTTACGTCGCTCTGAGGCAACACAACAGGCTATTGGAGACGTGATCAATCCCGAAGTGAAAGATCGAGGACAGCACCTCGCAACTTTGAACCACTAACATTTCTGAATTTAGGAATGTGATGCTAAGTATCAGATTATGGTTGAGCGGTAACTAGATTATTGGTGGGTGGCCGCGGTAGACCAGTTGGAAGATGTGCTGAGTAGCAACCAGCTAGTTGCGAGTTCTCAACTCGACCCAACCAAAGACCGTGGGAGTTGGCGCACGTCAAATCTAGTGGCCTCATGTTGGTGAGATGCGGAAGTTTTGAGAGTGGGATGCAGCTCAGTTGTTGACCTTGCCATCTGTTTGAAATTCCTTGTTGTCCTCGGATATTTCCCTTCGGTATTGATCCCAGACCATCGCCAATAGCCCTTTGTGTTGCTCTAATGCTACGTTAATTTAACTACCTACTAACATACCTTATTGGTCTGAACTCCGACACCAGATAATGAGATGGCTTTCAATGTGAACCAAGTAAACAATTCCCGAGACTCGAAAATCACGGAGTTCGATCCCGGGATTGCCGAAATTGTATTAAATGTGATCAGACATTAATGCCATGTGATTCTTTGACGGGAACTTTGGAAAAACGATAAGTATCAGTGTTCAATCAACAGTGTTCATATAAACTGAGTTTATTCTTTGGCTGTCAACTCGGATGTTTGTGTGCGATCTGTATCCTTTATATGCTAAATTAAAGAATTAGTTCGTTTGCAAATGAGTTTTCAATTCACGAAACTAACACTGAAACAAAAGTACTTCCGAGTTAAGATTTAATTTGATTTATCTCTTTTAACGATGTTTGGGGTTGATTTTTAATGTATCTCTTTAAATGGATTGGATTGAGAAGGGTTTTAAGAGCAATAATTTTTTGCGGTGAATTAATTTCGTTTGTGTTTGCAGATTGCCCTCAGCTGCTTCACGACATTTGTCTTGATGGATGAGAAGAATGTCCTCGATCCAAGTATAGCATTTGTGTCGCTCTCATTATTTAACACACTCCGGACAAACATGTCTGCCGTACCCAATATCATTACAGAAATTACCCAGGTAAGATGGACAATCCTGTTTCAAAACTTAATGTAAATATACCACCAGTCCCAATTTCTTTCTGAAAGAAAGTTTTTTAAATGGAAATTTCAACTCCGTGAGGTTACCATAATCCTAATAAAGCGGGATGCTTTTGCTGCCACAACTCACTACAAAAGCACGCCCAAAACGTGCCTAAAGCGTTGTCCATAAGTCTATCAAAACTGTATCAGATACTGGATATAATAACTGGCTCAATATGATCCTTGAAGATTTGTGTAAGAACTTGTCCCACCTTACAAAACATATTTTTTATATGTATGGGGAGTTGATATTAAGTAACATTTTTATATATGAGAAAGATTAACCATTTTAATGAATACTCAATCTTATAACTTTCAGAGCCAAATCGCTTTCAGAAGAGTAAAAGATTTCTTACTTTGCGAAGAACTCAACGAAAGACCCGTTGACGACGATACAGATGTCTGTAAGTATAGGAATAATGGTATCGGGCATCTGTTTTTCAATATTAATTCTAGGGTCCTTCGCGGCTCAGTGGGCATGCCCACTGAACTAGCAAGTTTCGAGTTATAGGCGGCGCAGGTTCAATTCCTGTCAGGTGCATTCCTTCCTGGGAGTATTTCTCTTTTGTGTCAGTAAAACTTACATTGTGTGTCTATTTCTTGATATTGTATGTCTTGTGTCTGGCGACATAAAATCCTAGGAAACCAATATTAATTCTAATTCATGATGGTCTAGCTAGTTAAGTATCATTTCAAGGATAGAATCGACAGGACAAGGATAGAATCAACCTTCTAATGAAATGGTCAACATGTGGGTAGAGTCTCTGTAGTAAGATCTCTGAAGGGTAAATCATGTGGGCCTACGAATCAACTTAGCCGATTGGCTATCGAAGCGCAGACTAGTGTTTTCGATCACTGTGGATAATAACTTTAACCAATCAGTAATTTAGGATTCATGCTTTTTCCCGTAATTTTCTCATTGAAAAGTAGTTGAAGTGGGTCTGAAATATATACAATGTACGCCAAAGCATTTTATTGAGCACTAAAATGTAGTACTCCGATCGCCATTAGAGCTGCGGTAGCCCGGTTGGAAGAGTGACGGATTAACAATAGGATCTTTGCGAGTACGAAACTCGGTCCAGTCAAAGATCGCCGTATACACGGGGCTGGTGCACGTTAAGTCTGTCGTATCCTCAAATTCCCTCATGTTGGCGTGGTGTATGGGCCATAGTGAAGGAACGGGCCTGTGAAGTTTCTGAGACATCGCGATAGTGAAGCCATTGGAGAGAAGAATTAGAAGCGAAGAGTCCGCGATCAGACGGAAATAGATAGTAAAATCTCAACATAATCAAATCAATCCATTTTTTCCAAGATTTGAAACAACACAGCTCAATCTTTTTGGTGTTAATTTTGGATTAGTTTTCACACATAAAAATAATCGTTCCTTTGTATTTCCTGGATAAACATAAAGTGTTCTAGCAATTTTCGTTAAGAGGTCCCAGTACCATATAATTCGTTAAAATGTTGAATATTTATCTTACATTAGAGTTTTGACCTTTAGAAATAAGTGTGCTGAATTTTTGAACGAATAGAAGCAGTTTTAAAGAAGTCATTCGGTAATTATAGAGCAATTTTTAAAAGACTTGAATGGTCTTTATGTGACAACTAGTGGGAATGTTTTCCCTTTCTTATAAATTCAAATTGAAGTTAGACAAAAAAATATTCTCTACGCCTTTCCTATTTAATAGTAGTCATTGTCTTGATTTATGTACAATATTATTTATTTTTAGGATAAATTACGACGTTAAACAAATAAATTTTTGGATAACTTGAAAATAGTTATAAACTGTAATTCTATTTATATAAAGAATGAAACAAATCCATTTTTATAATATGATTTGTAAGTAATCTTTTACAATAGTTAAAACTTGCATTTCTGATTGTTCACATTTTATTGATAATTATTGATTCGACTGTTCACTTAAATCCTAGGTCTTTCTCTAAATCAAACAGTGCTCTGAAATTTCTTTTAGACTGAAGGCGTGTTTAATAAAATTATATTTGTCTGAGGCGAATGAAATTCAAGAATTAAATTTTAAGGAATTTTCAGTAAATAAAGGTTTTAGCCTGTCAAAATGTAATTATTTTTTCTATGAAAATATTTCAACTAAAGAAAATATACTTACAAATTCTATTCTTACAAAGGTAAAAATAGAATTTTAAGGTTGCGAAAGAATTTTAAAATTTTCTTTCGCAACAGTTAACATCTCCTTTTATTTAATTTCTTCTCTGAAGTAACATTTTAATATAACAATTTTTGCAATAAGAAATTAACTTCCTTAACTATAATAAATATATTAATAAACTTAATATATTTATTATAGTGTATATGATTTATGAATATAAGGAAATAAAAACATGAACAATTTTTCAATAGCTAATGCATGTGAATCGTTGAAATGAATCCAAAATATGTAGAAAATCAAATTACACATAATTTTCAGTAAAAAATTCTAACAGTGAAGAAAAAAATCTTTATGAATTTTAAATAGCTCAAATCCAATATTTGAAGTTAAATTTTAAGCTGATAACAATCTTTTTTTAAATAATGGTTATACATATTGGTGATAATGTAATACAGTAATTTATATTATAAGCAAAAATTTTAGGTTATCATGACCTAAAAAAGTCAAACTTTTATTTTTGTTTAGTCAGGTTACAACCACACATGTTTTTAATTTTTAAATGTTACAAGTTTTCTACTTTGCGTCGTTTTCAGAAGGTCATTTTTTGCTTTAGAATAATTCTTAAATAAAATGTTTGCTATTTTTCACATGCATTTTTTTATAAATTTTTGTGGCATTTTACAGATGTGGCCTTTTACAGTTGAAAGTACCTAATTTAAGTAGAATTAGTTCAACTAACAATCTTTTCTGTAATTTGTGTGACAGAAAGTCTCCATACTGCTCATTAATCAATTCATTAAAAATCCTTAGGCCATTTAAGGCCACCCCTATCACTTAATTTTAAATATTGGTGAATAAACTCATCCGAACATTCATAAATTAGTTTTTCATTTTACAAGATCGAACAGCGCATCTCACAATTGAGTTCATATTACATTTTTTTACAACATAGCCAGATATATATACTAGAATAGAAAAAACATCATCTGAAACATTAACATTACAGCTGTTAATGGTCTCCTCAAATACATTTGGTATGTCAGTTATAGTTTCTACAGCTGAATCCTTAGAATCAAAGTCTTATTTGAAAGCTACCACTGCTCTTTAATTGTAGCTTTTCCAGACAGTTCATTTAGGATTCATTTTTTCAGATTTTCAGTTTAGGTTCTGATTCTAACACTTGGCATATGGAAACATTGTAATTGCCCCACACATTTGACGATATTGTCCGAAGTGTAACGTCTTGGTCCACGGGTAGCTTAGACTAGTTACCATTGAAAAGTGATTCGTTTCTAGATTAACGAATTTTATCTACACTTTTTACAATTAGTTGATAAAACGAATGGAGAGTTCATTTAAGAGTTCAAAATGGAATTCACGAGCGATAGTTCGTTGGAAAGTCCAATGTCTTGTCGAGGTGCTTCTTATGGCTGCTGGCGAGCCCTTCACAAATTACTCGGAGGAGTCTCCTTCACGGCTACGGGCGAGCCTTTCTCAATAAAATATTCAGGCGAGTATAGTCCCAAGGCGGGATAAATCAGCTTTTTCCAGCTCTGATGAGCTCAAATCTCCACTACTCGGGCCCGAAAGATGGAAATCTTTCGTAGACAGTGAATGGGTGTTCACTTCTTGTTCGACCCTCGTCTCTCCAAAAACTGCCCTCTTCTCCTTCCTCTCTCTTTCCTCAAAGATCTGAAAAACTATATATCGGGTGCTTCTCGACTCCTCCTTTTTGTCTCGGGTTGGCCTCTTAGTCGGTGCTCGTTGGCTATTACCTCACCTTCTCCGGGCCTTCCCGAATGGCCCTCTCGCACGTTGGCCTCTCCCCTTGACTCTTACATCAGACTTCGGCGGACTTGAAAGGGGACCATCAACCCTTGTCGGCAATGGTCATCGTAACTCATCTCCGTACCCCTTTGTCTCGAAATGTCATAGAGAGCGACAGGGGGGGCGCCTGCCTTTTGTTGCGAAGCCACCAACAGTTTCGCCTCTGGAAGCGGTGCTTTCCCTATCTGCCGTTAATAAGTTGCTCCGGTGGTCGTTCTTTTCGGCGTTTGATCGCCGGCAAGATTGTCCAGTTTCCTCAGCCGCCGTTACAGAAGCGAGCCTCTAAGTTATCGGTCTGAAATTTGCCGAGTAACAAATATCACAGTTTAATTCTGTTGAATATGTAACGGATTAACTCAATTATAGTGTCTGTTGCGTGCTTTAAAGCGAACTGCGTTTCAGCAGACAACATCCCACCTTTAATTGGTATTTTTAAATTTGCTTTAACTTTAGAAAAAGTTGAGATAGGTTATTCCACGTACTTAGCCATCTACTAAATTTTTTTTAATTCACAATTTTTATCTTTGTTACCTATTGGGCTGCTAAATTTATCCCTGAGAAGTTTCCGTTTTAAATGATGTTTAACATTTACATTTTACACTAACATAAAATGTAAGACGTAAAATTCTTCGTTTGCAGAAAGTCTGAATTAAATTTATTGCTATTTAACTACAAGGCAACAATGTTAGTCTCATGAAAGAGATTCAATGCATGAGTAACATTTTGCCTTTTAGTCTATGTGGGGAAAATAATTTTCTGTGACAACTTTGGGGCTTGTTTGATGACCTGTGATTTCTCATAATCATATATTGTTAACAAAGGAAGTAGACCGGCAAGTTGAGTTGATTAATTTCAATGACTATAATGGTTTATACTTGGTCTTCAAATGTGAATAATCATTAGTATACCTTTTAGATCGAATTCTCCTTTACAATCTATTTGTTACAAATGAATAAATTCTTTGCACCTGTGTGGTAGTAAATTCATGCGGCCATTAACACAGTAGGAATATTTAGGACGAAAACGAAAGGATCTTATACCTTCCATTTTAGATTGAAATAACTAAGATCATCCTGGTACCTGCGCGCCCCTAATCACTGCTTAGAGGGATGGGCTTGGGGACGTTTCCTCTTGAAAATGTTCTTTCCCTATTCAAACTCTTATCTAAATGGCGTGTGATCTTTTCCGTATAATTTATACTTACTACATTAACAATGAAAAGCGCCTAATGAATCCTCATAAAGTAACTATCACTTGTACCATACAGTGAGAAGAGAAGACGCATCCCCTTTTAATTTTTACTATGTACACCCATCATATCGTTCAGAAACGGTCTGAATCAATTATCACTTTAAAATCCGAAGGAAGATAAATATTTGTAGGTTTCGAGCGTCTTCTAAAGCATGCATGTCTGCGGGAACGAACGGGAATAGCCCCATTATCGTGACGTCAAAGCGACCGAAGCGCCGCAGGTTCTGGCCCGATCCTTCACGATGGCCCCGTGCCAGCTCAGGTGTTCTCGTCATCTGACCGTGGTTCAATCTGACCGCGCAGCTCGGACAAATATGGCCTTTGCGCCAAGAAACCAACCTATATCAATGCGATTCAATCCGAAAGTTGTCCGATACCAAGCCATTTGACCGGTACATGGACCGATGCTCTAAGTACTCATTGCGGGTATCGGACCGGCATTCATTCGAATCGGGTCGAACCGCTTCGATATTTTTCCTAAGAGATACTAGTCCGATACCAAGGTGATTTGAACTGGCGGTGTATTTTAGGGATAGGGCGACGAGAATGAAACGGGATACTTTAAATTAAAAAAAATTTGCAGGCATCTAGTATCGATATTTCACGGATCGATCTTTTTTGCCCGATATTTTAGGTGTATCGATTCTTTGAGCAGGTTCGATCCAGAATATCGATACTTTGACAAAGATGCTTATCCCTAATCCAAGAACCCCATTTCTCAATCAGACATCAATTCTTTGTTCTCTCGTCCCTTAGGCAACGCGGTGGAAATCGATGACGGAACCTTCAGTTGGACCAATGGCGAGACGCCGTTCCTGCGTGACGTCATCATGTGGGTCCCCCGCGGAAGCCTGGTGGCGGTCGTGGGGCGCGTGGGCGCTGGGAAGAGCGCCCTGTTTTCCGCGATCCTTGGGGAGATGCATGCCACACAGGGCGCAGTGAGAATTATGAAGGTGAGTTTTGGCAATTGGGGTGTAGGAGCCTCTAAGACAGGGATGCACAGACAGCGACCAGAGGGCCTCATGCGGCCCTCCGTTGATTTGTCGCCTCACCATGTGTTATTTCATCTTGAACAAGTCACACGATAGATAATTTAAGTCAAAACTTCGTCGCTAGATACTGTATTAAAACGCGCAAGTCTCTGAGTCAACATATATCTACGAACAAACTTTTCAGTCACGAATATTAACAAATCGAAAAATAGGAACCGCTTGAGTAATGAAAATTCAGAATCAATTTTGCGCTTGGCTCTACAGAAATCGAACCAAATATTAAAACCATTGTTAAATCGATGCAATGTCACGCATCAAATTAAATTCTTTATTTACTTTTTATCTTTGTAACGATCTTGAATATAAATAATGTAAATAATAAATAAAATAAAGATAACTCATGTTTTTTCGGCGTTGAATATATGTGACCCTTGGTCTTAACAAGTCTGCATCCTTGCTCTAAGATAAAATTGTTGAGTAATTATGTGACCCCCAATTGGGAGGGGGGAGTAAATCTTCATGAAGAGAAAAATATTATACAAATTCAGAATATAGAAAATTGTATGGTAGAATACAGCTCGTCCTCAATGGAAAAAAGCGAGTATCGTGCAGTGATAAAATTCTTCGTAAAAGAAGGTTTAACGCCGACCAAAATTCATTCGAGGATCGTAAATGTGTATGGTGACTCTTCAATTTCCACCGTGAAGAAATGGGCAGCCGAGTTTAAACATGGCCGTGAAAGCGTCCAAGATGATCCACTTGAAGGACGTCCGAAAAGTGCAACTATACCGGAAATCATCGAAAAAGTGCACGATCTGATTTTGAAAGATCGGCGTATGAAGGTGCATGAAAGTTTATTTGAACTCATGCCCTGAAAATAGTGGTGATATTGTCCTTTCGAAATGACGATATACATTACATCTTGATAGAAGAGTTCAGCGAATAAATACCGATTTCACGATGTATTCTATGAACCAGGGATGCAATATAAATGTAAAATGACGATAGACGATTTTTGAACATTTCAAGTATCTTTTGTTAGTCGTTAGTGTTATGATTTCGATTTCTAATTTGCATGGCCTAAGACGTGATCCGCGGTATGAAGCTATCTCTACGTGAAAATTTCAACTACACTGCTGGCCACCCAAATTGCAACACCAAGAAAGACAAGAGATATCACAACAAAATTTATTTTGTAGATAACATGTTGACCAAGTATCAAATGATTAAATTTATAGACTTCTGTGAAGTGTGGTTCCTGCCAAAATCAGTAGCCAGAGTAGCCGCCATTGTTGGAGATCACCGCTGCCACACGCCTCGGCATTGATTCAAAGAGACTTTGGATGTGTTCTTGGGGTACAGCAGACCAAGCAGCTTCCACACGTTGCCAAAGTTGATCTGGTGTGGCAGCTGGGGATGTATTCTGGGTCAATCGTTGAGCAACCATGAACCACATGTTTTCTATCGGCGAAAGATCCGGAGAGCGAGCTGGCCAGGGAAGAAATTCAATCTGGCGATTGACGAAGAACCCTTGGACAATGCGTGCCACGTGTGGTCGCGTATTATCCTGTTGAAATATGGCTGTGGGCAAGCCCTGAAGGTAAGGAAGGACAACTGGCTCCAACACCTCGAAGATGTAGCGCTGGCTGTTTAAAGTACCGGCAATGCGTAGTAGAGGAGTGCGAGAGTGATATCCAATACCGCCCCATACCATAATACCCGGTGCAGGACCAGTGTGGCGGTGCATAACGCAGCTGTTCAGCATCCTCTCTCCACGGTGTTTCCAGACTCGAATCCGACCATCGTGGTGTTGCAGACAGAAGCGTGACTCGTCAGTAAAGACAATTTCATTCCATTCTGCCGTCCACATCCTTCTTTCATCGCACCATTGGCGGCGGAAACGTCTGTGGTTCTGCGTCAAGGGTAGACGAAGCAATGGACGTCTTGCGGACAGACCACTCTGCTGTAAACGGCGTCGAATGGTACGCGCAGACACTGGATGATGCGGTACAGACTGAATGTGCTGTGCTATGGTTCGTGATGTGGCTGAGCGATCCGTCACTGCCATACGCACAATATGCCTGTCATCACGTGAAGTGGTGCACTGAGGTGGATGCGATCGAACACGTCGGTCCGTCGTACCCTCCTGCATCCAACGATCACATATCCGCATTACAGTTGTTTGCTTTCGTCCAACACGACTACCGATTTCCCTGAAAGATTATCCACAATCTCGGTAGGCCACTATCCTTCCTCTGTCGAACTCGGATACTTGATCAAAAGATGATCGCTGTTTTCTACGAGGCATAATTGATCGTTTTTTAGAAAAAACCACAAGAAAAACACAATTGCCGTACTTGAAATCGTCGAAATCTCCAAGCCTTAAATAGCGCTTTGAAGTGGCGCCACAGGCGCGCGTGATGTGCGTCTGCGCTGAAATTCTAATCATTTGCATATCTCACCTCCGCTAATGCATGTTTTAAATTTCATATTATTTGCATGCTTCCTTCAGGGTGTTGCATTTACGGTGGCCAGCAGTGTATTTTTCCCATCCCCAATTGTTCATTATCTTATAATTGAAAACAATTTAAAACAGGAATAAAAAGAAACATTTTACGTTTGACTTAAAAAGTGAATATCAATAATTAATTTATCATTTAAAATAGCAAATTTAAAAAAAGTTTTCTTCTGACTTTACCGTTTAACTGTAGAGCTTCTTATTTATTTAGTCAACGGCATAAGCTTTATAGAAAAAACTTAGCACCAAAAAACGCTTCATCCTGGTATGTAATAGACCCCCTTTAACCCTGGTTGAAAATCCTAAGCCCCTAAAGAAACAAAGATAAGCTCCGTCCCATATCTCACACAGGTATACAAAACTCCACCGAATCACAAATCACTGATACTCAATAGCAGTTTTCACTGCTACCAAATCACCAATACCAGTCGCAGTCAACCGATAAGGTTAACTGGTATCATTTAGCCCTAAATCACTTCCATAGAATCACAATTATTCTCAATCACTGTTCCAGTTATCACGGCTATCAAATCACTGTTATTTTGAAGATTCAGTAGCAGGTAAGAACTGATTCTAAAGTTTGTGATTCGCTTACTTCCTAGTAGTGATGTTACCAATGATTTCACAGCAAGTTCTGTGAGTGCTACCCTAGAATATCGTGATTCTAAATTGACTGAATTGATTGGTTGTTTGTGAAGGGAGGGTGCTGCTTTTTGCCATATGAAATCTTTTAGTACTGCACACCCGAAGTATCATCCTACGGTTGAGTTGGTAACGTCGCGGCTTACAACGCCAAGGAACTCAATTCGAACCCAAATTTCTCTTATCCACAGAAATAACATTAAGATTTACATATTTTATAAGGTCGATGGTAAAGGACTGACACAAAAATGGTGCCTGTTTGTTTATGTGTTGTTCCTATATCTAGGGCTTAATGGTCAGGGTTTTATTTCGAGGTAGGCGGGGAAATTTAGAAATACAGCTTTTCTGCCAAATAGAGATCTAAACAGTATCACATTAATAGACAGGTTTTAGGTTCGCTGTCTTTCCTTTGTGTAAGATGAGGGATGATTAAAATGTTCTGGCGTGGCCCAGTGGGTTTGTCCACTGCGTTAGCAACCTGTGAGTTGTAGGCGGTGGCGATCCGATTCCTCCCTTGGTATGTCTCTTCTGTATCAGTAAAACTTTCTGTATTTGTATGTCCATTTACTCGACGTTGTTTGACCAGATATGGCTCTTGCACCATAAAACCCCAACACAACTAACCGAAGTTCTAAGAAATGCGATCCGGTTAAGTAATGAGGACGAATGACTGGAGTAGACGACAAACCTACCAACCACATAAATCATGAAAAGATGTCAGGAATCATGTGGAATTTCTAGCTGATGTTGGGTACATTTAACTGCCCGTTTAGTTAAAAAATGGCCTTATAACTACAAACCTAACTGATGTTTATTTAACGTTAGACATAAAGAAACGATAACTGCTCCAGACGTAAAGTCTGCCCCTGTCGGTCGCCGTAGATAAGGACCTTATACTATTTTCCATAGGGATGCTTGAGACGTATTCAAATTTGTTACATTGCCGCACTGATGACAAATTGGAAATCTATTTGTTAAGATTTTCAATTGTCGCCGTTCCAACTTGTAATCTACCACTTTAACTTACCAACATTAGGGAAAAACAAAGGTTGAGTCATCCCAAGAGTCACCACAAAATGAACGAGCCCTGTTTCCATATCAACCGCCATCACTCAGACTTGGTATTTGGAGCAGTTCTCGTGATAGACCATAACCATATTGAAGCCACGACTGTTTACAACTTACAACTAACCTTCTCGTTCGTTTCTACAACAGGGAGGTCGCTTGGCGTACGTTCCCCAGCAAGCGTGGATCCAGAACACCACCCTTCGCCAAAACATTCTGTTTGTGAACCAGATGGAACAGAAGCGCTACGACTCCGCACTCAGCACGTGTTGTCTCAAGCCCGACCTCAAGATCCTGCCAGGTGGAGACCTTACTGAGATTGGGGAGAAGGTAAAGTCCTTTTTGATACATATTTCAGGTCTGTTTCCATTTGTAGTGCAGGTGATTGTGTAGGGAAGTGGGGCTCATTACTGGTATCAAGAGTAACAGATACCAAGATAGACGCTTTGGAGCATGGGACAAATGAGGCTATGTGTGCCCTGTTCAAAACCAAATTTAGCTAATATATAATTATTTAAGTAATTGGGCTACACTATATTCTAATTAGAAACCAAATTATTTTATTGTTAATCAACTATTGTTTTATTTTGTTATTAATCAGTTATTATTCATAATATAGTCAAACCTCATTCAGACGAACTCGCTTAATACGAATTACTGATAATACGAAGTGAATTCCAATCCGCGTCAAAATGTGTATTCAAATAATGTTAACTGTTTCGTTTAAGAAGAATTTGGGTTTTACTAATTTCCTGTTAAGACGAATACGGATTCTTTTCAATCATATCAGATAGGATAGGACATCACTTTCGGAGTACCCGCTAAGAAGCAGCTCATCTCCGCACAATAATTAGAAGAAAAATTCAAAGTAAATCATATCAGAAACATGAAGTGACTCCGAAGATTTATTTGTGGAAGAGAATGAAGAACGAACGAATGAATGAAGATTCCGAAAATGAAGGGGAACAAGCGTGCCTTCTTTCAAAGAAGCTAGTATCGGCTTAGAAATTGTTCACCACCTTTGTTAGGCAGTGAAAATTCATCTGCTTAATTAAACAGTGTTAACCACATCAAAGATTTTCTTAAAGAATGTCATAAGAAAAACAAATACTAACACTATTTCAAGACAAAAATTGTGTAATTAGGAAATATCTGTAATCAAAAATTATCTGTGGAATTAAGAATCTAGGATCTGAGTAATCAAGAATAATCTATATAATCTTTGTGGTGAAGAATACCATTTATCTGTGAACCAAGAATAATTGCACAGTATGTAATGTAAATGCATTTTTATTTTATTTTGTTGTTGAAATGATACTTTTCTGAATTCGAATAACACGAACTACGGATAATGCGTATTTTTTTACGGTCCCGGAAAATTCGTCTTAACGAGGTTTGACTACTAATTTTTGGTTGGTTTAGGTTTTATGGCGCAAGGTCCAAAGACGGAGAAGCTGCACCCAAACGCAAGATGATGCAAATCAGTAAAAACAAGTAAAAGGTTAAAACGATCTAACAATAAAAAGTATATTATTTTTTTTCTGTACAGATGATATGATGTAGTTTTAGATTAAAAAAAGGTGCGGTGTAAAAGATATAATGCAAATAAGTCACCATCGGTAGAATAAATAATGAGGGCTAAAAATAAAACTGGAGAAATTTGTGATAAATGGGGTGTCCCTATCTTAGTCGACCATTAAAATTCTAATAGGAAATGTAATTAAAATGATGAATTATAGTAATGGTAAAAAATGCAGCAGCGATGTAAGAAGGCAAATAGCTATGCATGTGGAGGGTGACCCAACCAACTTTTGAGTGCGTTGAATTTTTGTTGATGGATCGCCAAGACGGAAGTAAAAAAAAGGCGCTCCCTAATTTTTTGCGGTCTCCAGACATTTGAGACAAGAGTTTTATCCTGGGTTCTTTCTTACAAGACTTAAAAAGGCCCAATTTTTAATTTGAGTTTTAAGGATACTTAAAATGCCTTAATGTTTGCTGAACGCTCTTAAATTTTTTAAAAGCTTTTAATTTTACAAGAACACAGCGTATTTTATTTCACCTCCATTCAAAAGCCAAGGTCAATGATATTCGTCCGAGTTGAAACATCGCCAAAAATTGATGGCCAAAAATCGTCGACAAAAATCGATTTATAGGCTCGCTAAAAATTGATGTTTTTGAAACGGAGTTCAATGAGTCCCAAATTTAGCACTGGTGAAAGCTTCTCTCCCTGTGCACTCATGGGTTAATCTATCGTGATTTATATGAAGTGTAACCTCAAAAACTTGAAAAATAGCCTTGGATATCACCACAACCTTAAAAGGCCTTATTTTTTTGTTTTACTTAGAGTGGAAACTTATTGGTTCGTCTCTTCTCTGAATAGTAATACAAACACAAGGGACTAAATGAAGGAAAGGTTTATTCTTTTAAGCATTGTATTTTGAAGATGGAAGTGCATGAAATCATTTACTTCACACGCATATAAGACAGAAAAATATTTCGATGACAAGGACAAATGGCGGCGAGAAACATACCATGTTTTATGGTAATCCGACGTAAATACGTCTTTAAAATCAGATAAGTGCTAAGTAGCCAATACGGAAAATTGAGCATTACGAAAAAACGGGCATCGTGTTCTGACTAATAATTTTTATACTGTCAATGCGAACCAAATGAACTCTGAATCGACTACTCAAATTTTCTTTCTTTCATTTACTACAACCAAATAAATACCATTCGATAACGAAACGTATTCGCTTGTAACCTTGCGGTCTTGCCTACGACACACGATTTTTTTATTTCTACGATGAGTAGATTTCCACGGTGGTAAGACCACTATTTGCAGGGCTTTGCAATCCTTTATTCTAAATGTTTAGATTTTAACACAAATATTTTTTCAGCATTACCTTTTATCTTATAGGGCGTGAACTTGAGTGGCGGTCAAAAGCAGAGAGTTAGCTTGGCTAGAGCCGTCTATCAGGATGCTGATATTTATTTGCTGGACGATCCTTTGAGTGCTGTAGACTCCCATGTTGGTGCTCACATCTTTAAACATGTCATAGGACCAGATGGAGTTTTGCAAGACAAGGTTGGGATTATTTCTCTCTTACTAGAAACCTAAATTAAAACTGTCCTTACAGAAGGGATGCACAGACTTGTTAAGACCAAAACCTAAAAAATTCAATGCGACTTATGGGAGGGCTGCCAAAACTATGAAAGTTATCTATTATCTCTTTTATTTATATTTATTATTTATATTATTTATATTTAATGCTATTACAAAACAAAGATAGGTATAAAAAGTAAATAAAGAATTTAATCTGATGCGTAACATTGCAATGATTTTACAATTGTTTTAAAATTTGGTTCGATTTTTGCAGTAGCCAAGCTCAAAATTGACTTTATAACAGGTTGGTGAGCGGAGTTTAGTCGAGTAAGCATCTCGGGGTAAAATTAACACAATTTATTTACATTTTGGGTACAAATTACGAGAAAACAAAGTAAAACAGGACCACAGCGCAATCGCGCGCCTGGAAGGAAGGGGCAGAGCTACTCTTTTTTTTACAAGGAGGAAAAGAATGTTATTAGTCCGATGACGTATTTGGCGACGTGCCAAGAAGGGATTGAGTGTTTATTGGGTAATTAGACTGTCACTAGTTCAGTTCACTTTCAATGCACTAACAGTTTGATCCGCTACAACTCTAAATTTTCATTAGTCACGCTGTTCCAATTTTTCTCGATGTTAATATTTATGACTGAAAAGGTTTGTGTTCACAGATATATGTTCACCCAAAGAGGAATGCGCATTTTAATGCATATCTAGCAACGAAGAAAAACCTAAATTGCTCCGATTAGATCATGTCACTACGGATGTAGGATCGTACCCGAGAAAAATTTGGCAAGTCTCGACAAGTTACTTGCGAGAATCGTTTCGTACCGGATTTGTGAAAGCGAAAATTAGATACCGGTTGCCAATCATAGGCGGCAAATTTTCTCAAAATATTCATATTTGACCGGAAGAGGTGCCCTTAAGGTCAACCTTACATGGACCCTAATTAGTGTCTTCGAAAAGGAGGACGGAGAGAGACTTATCCCTATTGTTCGTCCTACCATTCAAAGTCAGGCTCAGCTTAAGCTTGCAGGGCTTTATGTGGAATTTCCACATAGGCATGTATGTCTTATTTCAGTGAACTTCATAATTCAAATGATGTCTTTTCATAGTTCTGATACATGAACCATTCTCCGAACTCTTAGAAGCAATGGGCATACAAAGGTAAGTTTACTGATACAAAAGAGAAATTAACCCAGGATAAACTAGTGGAATCGAACCAGCTTTACCTTTAACTCGCAGTTTCCTGGAAGATAAAAGGGATAAATCAAATTGGATGCTGAATGTCGATTTGATATATCCCTTTATTATTCAAGTAAAGATTAGCCATTGCTACATGCACATTACATTCATATTCTACAGTTTGTACTTTTATTTGTGTAGACAAGGGTCCTGGCGACCCACGACCTCTCTGTGCTGCCAGAAATGGACAAAATCTATCTGATGTCGAACGGCAGGATTTTGGAATCCGGGAGTTACACGGAACTCTTGGAGCAGAAGGGGGAGTTCGCTAGGATGATAGACGAATACAGAAGGGAGCAGGACAAGCAGGATTCTGATGACGAGGACGACAACGGGTAAAGTCATTTAATGATTTATAAAGAAAATTGCCTACATAATCCGAATCGGACTGACTGGACTGTAATGTCCAACTTTTAGCTCAGATCATTCAACAGGGCCGTCAATTTTAACCTCAACGTAATTTATAATTTCCTTTGTAATAAAAATCAAATATTTTATTACATACATTAAATACTATTATACAAGGAAATAATTTTACTTTTATATCAAAAACAGTGTTCGGGATCGATTCCGGACGGTCGCCAAAAGCCCGCTATGTTCTCCAATGTGACTCCAATTAAACTACAGCCCCCAGGGGCATTCCTTCTTTAGGTTTGTACGGGCTTCACAATCCCGGGGTACCTGAGTGATCTTTTTCTTTCCCAGGGGTTTACTGTCTTTGGTAAACACGGGGGTCGCGCTCCCGGGATGCCCAAGCGATCTTTCCCTTCTTCCTATCCCACTACGCTATCACCCCACCCTCTTTTTTCTAGTTTTTCACGACTTGCGTAACGAAATTGTGCCAAGAAAATAGTTCTGCTTAAAAATTTGTACTGAAGTTTATTTTTATTCAATTATAACTTTATTATTAAAAAAAATATATTTATTATTATTATTTTTATTTATTTATTTATTTGCTTATTAAATTATCATTTAATTTACGATTCCACTTATTTCACTTTTGTCAGTTTTATATATATATTTTGTAAATATGTCAGTACGTTTTTCTGACCCGCATGTTTGCCGTGTGCGGCGTCCCGTATCGGGGGAAAGTGGAGTCCTGGGGTACCTGATGCGTGCCCTTTGGTCCATGCTTCTGCGTAGACGGGTGGCTGGAGTGAGCCCGCTCTAGTCAATCGGCTTACTTAACGTCTCTGGGGTTCACCACGTCAGGGCGATTAATCCCCCTGTTGTGCTGAACTTCATTGTGTTAGGTATTTTTGGGTTAGTGTTGCAGTTAGAGATGCCCTGGGCGAACCGGTGGATTCTCATCACGACACTGTAGCACTATATTTTGGTGCTACCTCTGAGGCAGCTCCGAGATCTGTTGCTGGACAACTGCCGGATGCTGCCTCCCCTGGTTGGGCTCCATGGCGGGCGGGGGCGCACCAAAATGAACAAATATTCCATCCTCATGTCATCTTCAAATTTATGGCCAGACGGAGGCCTTAACCCGTCAACCTCTAAATGCGACGAAATTAGTAAGCATGCTTTAAATGAAAAGTCAAATGAAAATATCGAGAACTCTTTGCAAGATAATCTACCTGAAAAATCAATCCCGAAATTTCTAATTATCCATAACGATTCTGACAAATTAACAAAAATGTCCCCCTTTTTAATTGAAAAATATATAAAACATTCTGCTGGTGAAGTTAAAAATGTTAAGAAATTGAAATCTGGAGACCTATTGATTGAATCAAATTCTTTTATACAGTCTGCAAAACTATTAAATATTAAAAATTTTGGTGAAGTAGAGGTAACAGTTTTTCCGCACAGGTCATTAAATTATACAAAAGGCGTTATATCTTCTGAAGAACTGTTAATGGTTTCTGAAGAAGAATTCGTTTTTGAATTGAGAGACCAAAAAGTTATAGCCGCTAAAAGGATAATGCTCAGACAAAATGACAGCTACATACCATCCAAAAATGTGATCCTAACTTTCGACTCCCCCGTTATGCCAACGAAAGTGAAAGCTGGGTACTTGTGCTGCGAGGTTCGAGCTTTTGTCCCGAACCCCGTTCGATGTTTCAAATGCCAGCGGTTTGGGCACGCAAAAACCTCGTGCCGTACACCTGCCACCATCTGTGCACGCTGCGCAAATCCTGGGCATGACAGTTCAGATTGCACTGAGTCTGAACATTGTTTCAATTGCCAGGGAAACCATGCCGCATACTCAAGGATATGTCCAAGATGGATAAAAGAAAAAGAAATACAAACAATAAAAGTAACACGAAACCTTTCATTTCTCGAAGCTCGTAAAATAGTTGAACTTCGCTCACCACGAATTAACGCTTCATATGCTTCTGTAATTAAAACCACCCATACAATAGCCACCCAAACTGATGACTCCCCCAGTATATCAAACAAAATAGATACAGAAACTCAAATTAATTCAACTCCAGATCTCTTTCATTCAGTCAATACTCAACCTCAAATCCATAGCACAAAACCAGAATCAAATAAGAACAAAGCAAATGATAGACCTACCAATAAGCTGCCACAAAATAGTAAACCCTCAAATCTGCCGCAACAGAGAACCGCACCAGCAACAAAAATCTTCAAGCCGAACCCAACAACGTCAATAGAACAAAATAAAAAAAAGCAAAGTAAGAAAGACAAACCTACTCCCCGGAACTCTAGAGATCACTCAAAATTACCGGATACCGAAATAGATTTACACCCTTCCACGGACTCAGATATGGAGTTTGGAGAGGACGGTATTGATGAGAACGCTGCATTTTTTAGAAAAGGTTCTAGATTTTACAAAAAACCTTCCAAATAAAACCACCCAACCTTTATTTCAGAAGAGATTAAAAAGGGCTCTATATTTTTAAATAATAAATGACTATTAATTTCCTAACTTGGAACTGTCATGGTTTTCGTACACATATCGACGATATCAAATCTCTAATAAATAATTTTAACCCTGTTTGCCTAGCCCTTCAAGAAACATACTTAACGCCTAATAACTCAATGAATGTTAAAAATTATAATTTAATAAGAAATGATTACATCCACGGTGCACGCGCTTCGGGCGGCGTGGCTATAATGACCTTGCAGAATTTCCCATCAAGAAGAATTTCATTAAATACGAGCATTCAAGCAATAGCCATTCAACTTCATATTAAATTTTTACTAACAATCTGCTGCATATATCTACCCCCAAATGAAAACGTTAGTCAGCAGGAACTAAATGATTTAATAACGCAACTTCCGTCTCCATACTTCATCATAGGGGATTTTAACGGACACAACCCTCTTTGGGGAAGTAATGATTTTAACACAAAAGGACAACAAATTGAAAAACTGATGGATGACCATTGTCTCTGCCTTTTAAATGATTCCAGTCATACATACTTCCATACTCCGACCCAAACCTTTCACACCCTGGACCTTGCAATATGCTCCCCTACTTTGCTTACATTTTGGGACTTTAAAATTGACAATGATCTGCACAATAGCGATCACTTTCCAATCATTTTAACATATAACTGCAATGACGTTTTACTACCCAGACGACCTGTGCGATATATATTTGAGAAAGCGGATTGGACTCGATATCAGGTGGAATCAAACATTTCTGACAACATGGTTAAGATGCCTAGCATAAATGATGCCGTTGAAATGATAACAAACACCTTGATTAAGGCGGCAGATGTGGCTATCCCCAAAACATCGGGTAAAATGCCTAAATTATGGAAGCCTTGGTGGAATGAAGCATGCTCTCAAGCCCATAAATTCCAAAAAAAAGCATGGAACACCTTCAGACGTTATCCCACCACTTCGAATTTGATAGTTTTCAAGCGGGCCAAAGCAGAAGCTCGAAAATTAAGGAGACAGCGACAAAAAGAATCCTGGCAGGAATACATAAATTCAATTGAATGTCGAATATCATCAAAACAGCTATGGGGCAAAATTCGAAAAATTACTGGCAAATATCGTAATCCAAATATATCATTTTTACTTCAAAATGGACAAGTCGTTTCAGACGTTAAGACAATTGCTGATACCTTGGGAGAATCTTTTTCTAGGGTATCTCATGAGAGCTCTTACCCCCAAGATTTTATTAATTATAAGCGACGTGAAGAACGCAAGACGTTAAACTTTCAACCATCCGCTCATAAAACTTACAATCGTAATTTTACCATATTCGAACTGAAAAATGCATTAAGAAAATCACACCCGACTTCACCGGGCCCCGATCATATTCATCTAGACATGTTGACCCATCTCAATGAAGATTCATTACAAAATGTTTTACTTTTTTATAATAGAATTTGGACAGAGCAAGATTTTCCGACAACCTGGCACAGAGCTATTATTATTCCAATTCCGAAACCTGGGAAGGATCCTCAAGACCCTAATAACTATCGACCCATTGCCTTGACAAGCTGTATCTGCAAAGTCATGGAAAGAATGGTGAATGCTCGGTTGATACATGTCCTTGAGTCTGAAAAACATCTATCGGAGTTTCAAAGCGGATTCCGTTTTGGACGAAGCACCTACGACAATGCCTTAATGCTGGAATCCTCTATCAGAGATACATTCGTCACAAAGAAGCATTTGGTAGCTGTCTTCTTCGATATGGAGAAAGCTTACGATAGGACATGGCGATATGGCATAATGCGAGACTTATACGAGATGGGCTTTCTGGGAAATCTCCCACTATTTATTCAAAACTTTTTATTGACAAGGACCTTTAGCGTTCGCATTAATAATATTTTATCAGATGACTTTTCACAGGACGAGGGTGTTCCCCAAGGAAGCGTTCTAAGCGTGATACTTTTTATAATTAAAATCAACGGTATTATTAAACAACTTCCTCCATATGTGCACGGAACGCTTTTTGTAGACGATTTCCAAATATTCTGTTCTGGAATCAATGTACCTTTTATTGAAAGACAACTCCAAACGGCTATTAGAATTGTAAGTAAGTGGGCAAACGAAAATGGTTTTGTTTTTTCTTCGCAAAAGACTGTATGTGTACATTTTACTAGAAGACGCGGACTTTTTCCTGATCCAGAACTTTTACTCGACGGAACTGTTATTCCAGTAGTTCCAGAAATAAAATTTTTGGGTATTATTTTTGACTCGAAGTTATCTTTTCGACCTCATATCAAGGTATTGAAACGAAAATGCAACCAATCATTGAATATTTTAAAGGTTTTATGTAACACAACTTGGGGAGCTGATTTTATTTCAATTTTAAAAATTTACAAAGCTGTTGTCCGATCGAAACTCGATTATGGGAGTGTAATATATGGATCTTCTGCTAAGTCTGTTCTTCAAGCCCTGGATACTATTCATCACCAAGGCCTCCGATTATCCCTCGGAGCTTTCCGCACTTCGCCAGTCCAGAGTTTATATATAATGACAGGCGAGCCGGATTTAAGACATCGACGTGAGAAACTTACCCTAAAATACTATTTTAAGATTAAAGCCAACCCTTCTCACCCATTGCATAATAGTGTAACTAACCCTAAATTTGGAAGTCATTACTCATTAAAACCTTCATTCATACCGTCACTTGGTTTTAGAGTCCGTACCATAATGAATTCATTAAATGTTGACAATCTGGGAATATTTCCTAGAGAAAACGAACCTCCACCTTGGAATGATAAAAATCTACTTACCATCAATGACTTTTCACATTTTAACAAATCATCAACCCCCGATACCATTTATTTACAATTATTCCATTCCCATAGAAACAAATATTCATCTTTTAAAACAGTTTTTACTGACGGATCTAAGAACGGGACAAATGTTGGAGCCGCGGCCGTTTTTAATAATACAACCATTGCTAGAAAATTGCATGGGTGCTGCAGTGTCTTCACTTCAGAGATCTACGCAATAATTTTAGCCTTAAAAACGATTTCTACACACACTAATAAAAACTGGATCTTGTATACCGACTCTAAAAGTAGTATCGAATCCCTATTAAACTATACACATAAAAGTCATTCCTTGGTTTTAAAAGCAATGAATTTGCTCCTAACATTAACAGAAAATGATTTTCGGATATTCTTTTGTTGGATTCCTGGGCATGTGGGAATCCGGGGCAATGAGAAAGCGGATTTGGCAGCCAAAAACGCAACTTTGATTATAAACTCCAATGTCCCGATTCACGACATTAATAGTGTTTTAACCCAAGCCATAAATTCATCCTGGCAATCCGCTTGGGATTTGGAAAACCATAACAAACTTCATGATATTCAACCATCTATAAAGGGATTCAGCAAAACAAACTTAAATAGAAATCATCACGTAAAACTGACAAGGCTCCGAATCGGACATTCCTTTTTTACCCACAGACATTTACTGCTGGGAGAACCAGCTCCTCTATGCTCATCATGCAATAGTATTTTTTCCATAAAGCACATATTGACGGAATGCCGGAATTTTAATCATCATAGACTAAACCGATTTGGTATCTCCCCTATTACCTTAACAGACTTGTTGATGGACCCACATCATAAAAACTTATTTTTATTCCTTACTGACATTGGTTTCGTAAACTTTATTTAGATTTTATAATCGACTGCAACATACACAACTGTACTGAATTTTATTACGTGGCTTTCTGACTCGCTCTAATTAAATACCAGTTATGAACTAGCTATTGTTTGGCGCAGCATGGCCAAATCTGGCCCTTGTGCCATAAAAAACCAACCAACCAACCAACCAATTAAACTACAAACTACCTATCATAAATACAGTTTAACACCATCTATACATCTCTGAAGGGACCGTGTAAAGAAGACGGATAAACGAAACATGAACGAAATATTCGCCACCAGATGTCAACATGCCAAGAATCGAAACTCTTCTCTCCAAGATCTTTATAAATATAGTTCATATTTTTTCAACTTCCAGTATACATAAAATATTAACTTTACTGAGAAAAAATATCGACTCTCCTATTTATTCATGGGAATGAAAATATTTCATAAAATTTGAATTATTTTTTTTCAAAAGAACTACGAGAACAAAAAATCCGTCCTAGTCTTTCGTCCTACATACTTCCTTTGAGATTCAAACAACATGTATATGGTATTGTACTTCTGTACTGTATTGGTAGACTTCAAAACTAATGACGGGCTGATTTGGATCATCCGTCGGTTAATTACAAATATCTACCGATCTCAGGGGTTGAGAACACTTTGAAATGTTGAAAATAAAATATGTAATTTCAAATAGTTATCCACTGATTCTTGTTTTCTCGTATAACTACCGCACGTTCATTTTTCTGCACCGAGGCTATACCCTCTTGATGGTTTATCTTCGCGTCAAAAATTCCCTATCTGTGGCCAGGCTCTGGTGCAAAAACCTGTTTCAGACTGATACCAGTTCTGGGTAAGGGACAATTTGTTCTTTGTACTTGGATCTTCATTCCTTTCCCAATAGGGCAATTTTATCTCGACGAGATATAAAAAATATGATTGATCAGATCTTGGACGAGACATCTCGTCGAAACACTTGGAGGGTTAATTATGTAATTATATCAGTATTGATACCAATTATAATTCAGGATCCTTTAATTGTTGGTTATGTTATAATAGATTTCTCTAATTCTTTTAACATGTTATTACTTTCTAATTAGAAAAGCCTTTAAATTACTACATAAAATAATTACTATGTCTAAAGTGACATTCTTTTAAAGATATTTTAATGAAAGACCTACTGGACTCCTAAAAGCACAGGCTGCTTGGTAAATTCCCGATTTCCAGGTGAGCTTGGTGGCTAAGTGGGTTTGCCCACTGAGCCACTAGGCCACACGCGGGCCACAAGTGAGTTGTAGGCGACGTAGGCTCAATTCCACCCTAGGTGTATTTCCCCCTTCTGTATCAGTAAAACTTCCGCCTTTGAAATAAAAAGCCTTAAAAGTCAATTCTTTTCATGTGCCCCTGCAATCGTATTGCAATTAAAAAAAAAAGGACAAAGTTTTAAAATAAGTAAGTATAAAAAGTATTTAAAACAAAGCATTAAAATTCTCTAAACACAACTGTCTGGAATGTACCATACAAGAAAGGGGCCACCTTTTTATACTTCGTTCTACACATATATCAATACAGTTCGATCTTTTGCTAGTTTTTATGCAGTCCATAATTCTGTACCTTGGTAGAAAAAGGGCCAATCTTCAAATTCATAGCTTTTGAATTACGTTCACAAATCACTTCAATATAATCAAATTTGTAACAGAAAAATGTCAACGTGCTCCTATCGATATATAATGAATCAAAACAATGGAAAGTATTTGTGTACGCTGTATTACAAATTAAAAAATAAAATTACTAGCTAAATCAGCTGTTACCAAAAACTTGCAAAATGGACATTGGCCCTTTTCTACTAGGGTGCAGAATTAATTTAATAAAAAATTTAACATTGGGAATATTAATATATTAACAAAATTGATGTTGTACGTTACTAGTATATTTTATCCTAATTATCCTCATTTGAAATAAGTAAATTTTGTTTTGAATCGACAGGCATCAGCCTCATTTGCCCCAGGTCCCAAAAAGTCTAGCATCGCCTCTCCTAGTGTCAGTAATAATAACTCATTACCCTCTTAAACGCACCTATAGGTTTCAAGATCAAGAATAAAAAAAAGACGAAACTCACCACTATGCTTCCCCTTTTTGCACCTCTCAGTAACTCCAAACTCGAAGGTTCTGCAGATGTCAGGTGCCACTGTTCACTGTCAGCTGTCACTGTCAAGAGAAGAATAGAATTCTTGAGACACTCCACTTTCTTCTGCTACACCGTATATATGGGTGTCGTAGATCTTCCTCCCTTTAAAGGGGACTGTTGACTCTTCCCTTCATCTAATGCTCTACTTGTATATTGGCGCTCTGAAGAGGTTCGATGTAATGGTCTACTCCTATGGGCTCGAACCCCTTGGAACACGAAAATAATTTTATGGAAGGGCTTCCACACAAAAAGGAGGCGAAATACTAAATTACTACCATGAATTGTTACTAATCTCCTTGGTCAATGAATAACCTTGAGCAAAGTACGAGCCAAAGAGTAGATATATTTCACCAATGTGTAAATATACTATAAGTCACCAATAAGTAATATCTCAATAATGAGTAAATATAAATTTTTCACAGAAATCCATACTATGGGGGCCAAGTCTTTAGGAGCTAGCCCCTTTTGTGTCCTAATATTTTTAAGGCTGGCGCTCAAAACATGATGGATAAATATTACAAATATACAGATTTTTACTCAACTGAACGTACACTGTTCCAATATCGCAACTGCCACCGCCCAGATGGTAGACAGACAGTAATGCCAATGGCGAAATTGTCCTAGTAAATGATTCCTAGCACAACATAAATATGGTTCTTCATTTTATTATCTTTGCTGTCTATCGAGTGCATTGATTCACACCGTTATTGCAGGGATGAGAAGGAAATGCAAAGTCCAGATCCTAAGAAGTTGTCCACAGAAGATCTGAAGGCCCAGATGCAGAGATTGGGATCTCGACGTTCCAGAACCTTGTCCAGAAATCTGTCCACAGAAGACAAAGAAGCGAAAAAAGTTCGCATAATCGAACCAGAGAAGATGGAAGTGGGCAGAGTGAGTATGCAAGTAAAGCCCTGTTTTACACACAGGAGTAACGCGGGCCGCGCATGCCAATCAGCGAAGAAAATAGCAGTGACTGACGGGACAAATGGCTGTTTTTTCGTACCTGATTGGCCTGTGCGGTTCTCTGGCACCCGCGTTTCTCCAGTGTGCAACAAGCTTAGAATCATTGACGTGAAATATAAGTAGACTGAGCATTGCTATTGAGAGGAGCTTCAAAAAGTGATCAACGTGCCGACTATTAGTCATATGACTGCTCTGTGGAAAATTGACTTGGTTAGCTGATTTGGCATCAGATTGACTCGTTTGGCAATATAACATCTAATGACAGGGTAGGGTTTTAACTAATCTAGAATTAATTTGCAGTTTTATTTCTTTAATTTAATTTTGAAACCCAATTCGTTAACGTAGATTTAAAGATTCTTTGACTCGTTTCCAGCTAAGACTGTTTCAAAGAATTATTTTAAAGGATTATTGTGATTGACCTGTCAATAAATAAATCAGAATAATTTTCCGTTTACGGCCAACAACTCTACCGGAACTTTGCTAAGATCTGCCTAATGCTTAGCCTAACTCAAAGATAGGATACAAGCGCCATCTATCGTGAGATTTCAAATTTCTTAAAGCACAAGTTTCAGCGCTTCAATAATTTGTTTCCCTTAGATTTCATTATGATTTTGTTGAACAATTGACGAAAAAAAATTCTACACTTTCAATTGTAGAGTTTTTAAATTTCTCTACCTTTAATTTTCTCTTTTTCAAACAGTTTTTTATGATTACAACAATTGCAGGAATTCCGGAGCCTGTATAACTGCCTAAGGTGCACCTAAACGCCGGAATTGTAATGGAATTCCATGACCATCTATCTCAATGAGTTTATTATAGGTGGCGGTAGTTCTACGGAGACATATTACCTGTATTTCGTATGTGCAGTTTACTTGTTTTGAAAAAAAGATTTGAAAAAAGTTTGAAAAAAAGATTCGGTGCACTAAAAATTCCAAAGAATAAATTTCGAATTTAAAAATGACAATTGATTAGTCAACACCAATCATATCAAAAACCAAACGTTGTGAAAACGGCGATAAACAACATTTTAAGGCAACCCCTATACGTTTCATGCTAGAGAATTTTGGTAAAGTGAGAAAAATCTTCGCATTTCTTTTGTTTATTAGTTTACACTTTGCCAACTTTCTTCCGCTCCCTCCGTTGCAATGAAAACTCGGCTGTAGCGCAGATCCCCAAATAAGACCATCGTCTACCAATTAACAAAAACAGACCAAGAGCCATTATGAATTATGCTAAAAATGTAAACAATAACTTAAATTCATACTTTGGATTTATAATTCAAATGTGTTTTAAAAAAAAATAATATAAAAAAATTTGCTATTTTTTCATTTGGAAAATCATGGGGCGTTGCACCCTGATTTCAATCTGGAATTATTCTAACTTATATTTTAACCGACCCCTCAATAAAGGCAAAACAAATCTGAAAAAATCCCAAACTTTGAAATTAAATACCTCGGTCAATTTTTGTCACACAGAAGTGAAACTTTTTGTGTTACGTTTGTTAGGATGAGTGTAGATTGTTACTAAATATCACCATAGGGAACGGGGACTGTATAAAAAGTTGGATTTTGTAATTTTTACGAAATTGATTTTTTAAATTTCAAATGCCATAACATGTGAATGGTTACCTCATTTGAAACATTTTTGTTAATTGGAAGTATATGTCTACGACCAACGGTTGCGAAAATAAAAGCCGGGTACGGACTTTGCGTTGCACCCTGTATATATATTTATTTATTTATCTACCACTATCGAACTAAAAAATTTTGTGTAAGAAATATTTCAATGAAGAACGAGTATCGGCATTTCTGGATAGGAAATTTTAAAACGGTTCTGTAGTTCATTGAACTGCAGAAACACATTTCATCATGAAGCACATTACAAGCATGAGGGGAGAGCTAAGATTGTGTACTCTCATCGTTAATTTCTCTCCTTGTAATTCTTTTCTGTATTTAAGGGATTTAGTGTCGACTAGGTCATCTGACCATTGTTCAAAATTAAGAGGTGTCAAGAAACATCACCAACAGACCGTTTTTGTTGATGCGATGTCCGTCGTAAATTCAACTGTCCATTAACTACATTTTAAGATGACCCCCATTTGTTTTTAACGAGAGCATTTGGGTGGAGAATGTAAAATCTTAGCAGACGGTCTGGTTTGTGTCTTTAAGCAGACAATCCTCATATATTTATCTAACAATAGTATATAAAAATTGTTTTTGTATAAAATTAAGTATTGGGTAGAGGGCACTGTATATTGGGATGCTTTTGACTCATGAAGACAAGGGATTAAAGCCCTTTTGGGTAGGCTAGGTTCCCTGAATAACCATAATAAAGGGCACTGTATAGAAACTTGCCATCTTTCCTTCCTTCTCCCTCATCGTTCTTAATACGCCTGTATTATGTTTATTATGTATTTTTTATAAAATTTTTGCCAGAGCATTTTCCATTTAAGTTTAACCCTCCCAATCTGTTTCTCTGATGCTTTAAATACTGAGAAGATAAGGGATTAAAGCCCCTCCGGGGCTAAGCTCCCTGAAAAGACCAACATATCTCACAATTGTCAATATAGCACCTCTCTTCCAAATTTTTCACTAAATTACCCCAGGTGCCAAACAAAGCACTTCAGTCATTAAGACCATATGACGCCACTGTTGCAGAAAAGGGCTAGAACCATTCTGCATCAACAGTTTAACACCTTCCTAAACGCCGATGCAGAGTGTTCCGTTTGGACCCTGAAATATGACTTCAACTCCATATATGCACTCCCCAATTAATTCCCCCACGCCCCGAACATTCTCAGAGTTTGGAAGGGTAACTGACTGAACATCTGGCCCGTGAGAAGGAGCGCCATCTATCGTCCCTATTTTCTGGACACCGATAATTAGGGCTTTTAAGGACTCGATTGGACCACTAATTATATCACTCGTAAAGTTAAATTTGAACTGTAATTTCTCTTAAAGATTATTTGCCTTTCTTATCTTTTATCAGGCTAACGCTCTTCTGTGCGTGCGGTCAGCAATTTAGGGGACTCGTCCCTCTGACTTAAAGCCACAAGTTACCCTCAGTCGTGGTCAATAGATGGCGCTGTTGTGTTCGCCTTCACTTGCGACTGGGCGGGGCTTATGGTTCTCGTTAGCAATTAATGTTTCTTCTGCACCCTCGATTGACATTTTATTAAATTCACCCACCCTTATGAAATTAGCATTTATTTCAAATTTTCTTTTTCTGATGTAGAGATGAGCTGCTTTGCAGCGGGTGCTCCGAAAGTGATATGTCCAGTCCAGTCGTCAATGCAAACAATTTCACTTCCGAATTAAAAACGTTTCAGTAGATCCATGGAACAACAGAAACATATTTTAACATTGAAGAACATATATATTTGAAGCATATAAGTTTTTCTTTTCGAATAATTTTTCTAAATTTGAGGGCCCAGGTATAGACCGGTCATCTGATCAAGGTTCAAAATTACGAGGTTGTTGCATCGCCTGTTGGTTTGCTCCGGGGTGCGATAAAAATTCAGCTATCAACTTACCTTAAACATTTAAAGTATAGTACCTTTACCAAAAATATATGGTCTTGTGTTGGATATCTGCTACCTCTGTAAAAAGCTTAAAGAATGCTGTCCTTTATTCGATGGCATGGAATTTTACTATTCAGTGAACCTCGATAAATTGTCAACTGGTTTACTGGCCAATTTCCTTCTGTCCCGTCTAGCTACAGACGATAATGCTATAAAATCCTTGTTTATTACTTCCAAATTCAACTACTACCCCCGTATAATTTGTCACTGCAAAAAATATGTAAACATGCAGGGTTTTTGTCTAATGCAAACAAAATGAAGTTGAAAATGGGGACTCGGACCTTCAGATTCTTTATCGAATTTATTTGGAATCGTAAATGTAAGATGTACTGTTCTTCACCCTTCAGGTGGTTGTCTCGAAGCGGTATCTCGTCATTTGGCAAAACTAACCAGATCTTGGTGGACGAGATATCTCATCTTTGAAAACCTTTTCATATCTTGATTTCGTCATCACCAAAAATTTGTCAATATCTTGATGAAAAAATATATCGTCCTTAGCAAAATCGGTCAGATCCTGATAGACGAGATTTCTTGTCGAAACCATTTGGAGGGTTAAATGGCTACATAGATTGGGAAAGTGGAGTGCCAATACAGGTATTGACCTCGTCATCTGACCATGGTTTAAAATGACAAGGCGTTGTCCTTGGTATTTCCCTTCGGGTTTGATCCCGGACCGTCGCCAATAGCCCGTGTTTTGCACCAGTGGACCGTTAATTAACAACTACCAATCGAGCTCATGAACAATTAGAACTATTCATGAACATGTAATCGTTTCGTGTGAATTGAGAATCTCGTTGACAAAAACTGAGGCCAAAGTTATGCAGAAATAAATCTTATTACCAATTCATTTAAGACGGGACCACTTAGTGTGTACAGGGGCCCCATTTGAGGGAATTGGATTAAGGTCGTCTCTGATTGCATCAAGTAAAATACTATATTTGATTTTGTGAATGTTTTTAATTAAAGAAAAGATTTACATATTTTATAAAAGCACATCAAGATATTTTTCAACTTCAGGTCAAAGCCAGTGTGTTCTGGATCTACTTCAAATACGCCACTCTACATTTGTCTTTCCTATTTATTCTGGGATTCACTGCTTATAAGTGCTTCGAGGTAAGTTCTTTCTGATAGTAATAAGTAAATCAAACTTTTGCATAAGTGTATGGTAAGACTCACAAACACAGTACCATCGCCAGATGGCGACAATTTTCCGTTGGCAATTGGCGAATACTTTGAAACTTGATAACCATCGACTTTAAAATGAAATAGATGGGCTCAGTTTCATGTCATTTCTTCCAATTTCTCGGTTTGAAGATCTGTCACGGGGATTGTGGGTAAAAGCATGAAACCTAAATTAGTGATTGGTTAAAGTGATTACCCACCGTGATCAAAAACACTAGTCTGCGATTCGACAGCCAATAGGCTAAGGCGATTCGTTTGTCCACGTGATTCACAGTTCAGAGATCTTACGACACAAACTCCGTCTATTTCATTAGAAGGTCGATGTTGATAACGCATCATCGGCAAATTGTAGCCAATTTGGTAATGACCGGTATCATGTTCTTGAGTTTTACCACGGGTATTAAACCCGTCGTAGGCTTATCCAAATAGCCGTTTGGCGACTAAAATATTTGTCACCAATCTGGTGAGGAGCTGCTATAGTCCGGCTACCTCGAGTTGGCAGTCAAGTCACGTCGTTTGGAAAGAGTATTCTTTAAATAAGGAAAGGCAAACAAAGTGTTTCCACAACTAGCATCTTTAGTGCAGATTCTAGTTCTAAGTTTATCTCTCGGTGCCGAAAGCAATAACAGAGATAACGTGTTGGCGGTGGAAACCATTCACGGCGATCTCCATTCATACTTTTGCTTATAAAAGCCTTCTCGTAACAAGCTTTCACACATTTTCAAAAATCGACTGGCCCCAAGGTCGACTGCTTTCTTGGAGCCGCACTATACTGTTATGCATGGATAGACTCACGCACAAGTTAGTATCGCCAAATAGCCATACTTTTCTATTGGCAACTGGCGATAATTTTGGAACATATCATAGGCCAATTGTCGCCAATTTCGTAATGGGCTGGTACCGTGTTCTTTAATTTGACCACTCGTATTCGTATCCAAAGTCTTGCATTTATGGAATTTTTATTTATTTTTAACAGTAGCACTTGAAACACTTTCATTCACTAGAATAAACGCAGCACAAAAATATGGAGACAACAAAGTGATTAAACATCGAAACGAGATAAAAAAATTATAAATCAACAACCGTCTGCCTTCAAATATCTTTGAAAAACTGCATCCGACAATTTTGGGCAAACCTCAAGGTGGGCGGAGTCTTTTTCGTCACTACCTTCACTCAGGACACAATTTGGACGATAAAAATTTTGAATCTATACAGGTCTAGGCTGTCATGTCCAGTCTCAAATCTGAAGGCACTAAAAGCATCTCGACGAGGGGTAGCCCGAATTTTAGAAAGTATATTCCTCCGAGCTTTATCTTTGATTTCTTCTGCCTGCCTAGCTTGAGGATTTTTCTCCACTGTGTGTTTTATAATTTGTGTAATAGATGAATTAGGGAATTCACTTTGTGAAAGTTACAAAGTACTTGTCCCTTTTTTGCCAATATGTCGGTCATGTCATATCCGTAAATGCTACAATGTGCTAGAACCCATTGAAGAATGGGGCCGTAGTAGCCCAGTCGCAAGAGCAATGATTTAACACCTTGAGGGCTGCGAGTTCGAAACTCGGTCCAATCGAAGACCGTCGTGTATGAGGGGCTGGTGCACTTAAATCTCTCGTGGTCTCAAATGTCCTAAAGTTAGCGTGGTGTTGAAGTTTGGTGAGTGGGATCTCGTCATCTGACCGTGATTCAAAATTACGAGGCGTTGTCCTTTGATCTTTCTTTAAGGATTGATCATGGACCTTCGCCTATAGCCCGTTGTGTTGCTCCAGTGTGACGTTAGTAAACTACCTTAAATGCCATAATAAGCTAGAACCCAATGTAAAACAACAACTTCATTTTTGCACTTTCCTATGTTAATTTTATAGCTCTTAAATCTGACATTCTGGGTATGTGAAATAATTGGAGAATATCTATGGAATTATAAAACTCCTTGGTTTCAGATAGGCTCCAATGTTTGGCTTAGTGAGTGGAGCAGCGATGAACCACTACCAGATGGATCACAAGACACTCAGTTGAGGAATTTGAGGATGGGTATTTATGGCCTGTTGGGACTAGGACAAGGTAAGTAACAGCTTTCGAGAAAACTCGACATTAACATTGACGTACTGTTTCATCTCTGTACGCCTCTCCGGACCTTCAGCCAACAATCGTAGAAGCTGCCCAATAGAGTTTTGAAGTGAATTCATAGCTTAAAAGCACCATCAACAGTATTGTTAGAAATTTGGGGCAGTTCTCGAGTCCCCAAGTCATTTCGTCCAGTTCGCAAAGGGGACAGATAGCTGATCTCGTTACTCCAATACGGTTTAAGTGTCTGTAAGTAGTAATGTTCGATAAGATGTTGAAAGCAAGCGACTTCTTTAGCTCTGGGCAAGTAACCTGATATACAAGCTTTATTCCTCAATAAATTATTCAAGTTCTTTCCTGTAGACATTTCTTTATAGATTGGGAGTCTATAAATCTTTTTAGGCAAGCAGAAAAAGCTTCTTGATGCTACATTAGGTTGAGGTAGCTGTGCTCTAGTCGTAGGTCCACTTGTTCATTGCCATGTATACCACAGTGACTTTAATCCAATGTAAGACAACTTATTTCTTAACCTTCCCAAGATGGCTTAGTTTTCCTCTACATTTATACACAAGGTCATACTTATTTTGACTAGAAGTGGTAAGAGATAATATTGCTATCTTTAGAATCGAAGAAAAATACCACACATTGTTTTTAGGACAGGTCATCCATATCCAGGCAAACAGCAGGAATCTCTCCATCGAAGTTATCGCAGTATTTTCCCATTGGACAGTGAAGCCTGAAGATGATCGAGAAGACTCTAGCTCCTGCATTTCTGATGGTGTTTTCATCCGATCTTTCCATGTATGTAACCTGGTCTCCTCAGTGTGTCTCGCATTCATGGAAAAAAGTCGATGCCGAGTATCTTAATTCCTAGTCCAGAGAAACTTTTCAATTGACATCCCAAACGAGGTCTAGATGTCAATCAGCCGTCTTTAGGTTCCCCAGAATACACCATACTCTTGGAAGAATAAATGGTCTCGAGTAGGAACATCAAAAGTGTCATGCCGTTCTCTCACTCATGAAAAAATGTTCTCTGAGTCTTTAACCTTTCAGTTGTTGGATTGTAATGAGTCAAAATATTGTCCACTTTTCAGAGGTATTTAAGATCACTTCAATTTAAGGATCAATTTATAGACGGCAGAAGTTAAAACTGTCGTTGTATACCGGTATTGATGTCGGTAATTTGCAAATTTTAGTCATATATAGGCGTAATCATTCAATCTTGTCCATTTTTCAGGTCTCTCCACATTGACTGCGGCCTTCATTCTTGCTGTGGCGTCAACACGGGCTTCCATACGGTTCCACAGGACAATGCTTTGGAACGTTTTAAGATCACCTATGGCCTTCTTCGACACAACACCAATAGGCAGAATATTAAACAGGTGAGAAGAGCGGTCGGTTCCATCTTAATCTAATTTCGACCTTAACTTCTTCACACTGAAATGTAGATTCATTAGGTTGGTCTTCGGTATTGATCCCATGCCATCGCCAATGACACATTGTGTTCCTCCAGTGCGATATTAATTCACCTACCTACCATTAGAAAGGTAGTTGAATTTACCTCGAATTGGAGCGACACAGCGGGCTATTGGCTACAGTTCGGGATCAATCTCGAAGGGAGAGATTCGAAGATTCCTTACGAAAAATTGGATCTTAGCGGGATTGATCCCGGACCGTCGCAAATAGCTTGTTGTGTTGCTTCAGTGCGACGTTAATTATTAACTATCTACCTTACAAAAACTGATTAAGATGGTAAAAAATGTATATAAAATGGAGAATATAAAACAATGAACACGTATTGGTAATTTGCATAGGTAGTGTATAATTAGCGTCCAAAGCAGGTATTCCAAGTGAGGTAACAACTCTTTATTTGTAAAGTATGAATGAGAAGAATCAACCGGAGTGGATGGATACTTAATATCCTATGCGACAAGTACGAAAAATTGGCCATTAAGACTATTTAAAGATCTTAGACTAGTAACCCTCCTTAAGATATCTCGTCCATCAAGACCTGATCAATTTAATTAATGACGGGATATCTCGTCATCAAGGTATTGCCGATTTTTTATGATGACGAGATCAATTACCTGGGCATTTTTTTCTAATGACGAAATATCTCTTCCATCGAGATCTGGTCAGTTTTGCTGATGACGAGGTATATCATCCAGATAACTACCAGGAGGGTTAACACTAGATTCGTTGTACACTGCTGGATTCAATACAAAAAGTCAGAAAAACAAACAGGATACCCTAAAAAATTGATGACTTTTCAGTAGCATCACACGTATTAATGTCACCCAATGTCTTTTTTAAGCCTGACCATTGAACTCTTCGCCTTCGAAACTGCAAAGGGTGAACTGGCGGCTATATGTGAGGGAGTACCCATTGGGCAGTGGCTGTCATTCCTAACAGGGACATTCACGAATATCCATGCACTGCGGTATACGTGTGTCTGAGCGAAAAAACATAATTTACAATTGTTTGTCTGAAATAGAAAACATTTCGTCAAACGAAAGGAAATCACATTTTAAGTCATGGTATCTCATTTTTATACATTTTTGGTCAATAAAATCCAGGTCAGGATAATTACTGATATCTTCCGTCTCAAATCGATGAGCGGGCCTAGGTAGCCCGTTTGGAAGATTAACGAATTAGCAACCTGAATGTTGCGAGTTTGAAACTAGGTCCAACCAAAGACCATCGTGTACGTGGTGGCTGGTGTACGTTAAATCTGTCGTGGCCTCAAATGTCCTCACATTGGTGTCGATGGGACGTTTCAGAGTATGAAGCCAGTTCAGGTGTTAATCTCGTCATCTGACCGTGATTCAAAATTAGGAGCAGTTATCTTTCGATCTTTCCTTTCGGGATTGATACCAATCGAGGAACTCGGTTAGAATCTGTACTAAAGAGGCCGATTTTAGAAAAGCATTGTTCAAGTTAAATCATCTTTCCCCTGATATGACGAATTTGACATGAATCGCTCAGAACCACGCGACTCAAATGTGAAATTTCTAATGGAATATAACAACCGTCAACTGGAAATGACCAAATTTGGGGACACGGCCTATTTGACTAGAGGGGAAGAATGAAAAGAGACACATTAAATCTTCGGGTACAAAGTGACGCTGAGAGCTACCGAACTGGTATGAGAGGGTTATCCTGTGAAGAGTTAAATGGGGGGGGAGGTAGGTGGCGGTAGTGTTTCCTGTGCGCATTCCGAACGTGAAGTGACTTGCTTTCCAATGAAATTTCAACACGTCGCAAATGAAAATTCCAAAAAATGAATTCCGGAATGGAAAAATGATAGTTAATTGGATAATTAGGATTAGATAAATCCAATTCGATTAAGCGCCAAACGTCGCTAAAACGGTGATAATCCATTTTAATGCAACCCCGATATGGAATCATATAGAGAGCATTTGCGCAGCAGAAGCAATCTGATTGGTCCACGGGGTGGGAGAAGATAACCATCCATTGATTCATCAAAGCACTAAAAGATAGGTATTTTAATTAATGTTGCACTGGGAGCAACACAACGGGCTATTGGCGACGGTCCGGGATCAAACCCGTAGAGCAGTAAAAAGAGCTGTTCATACGAGAGGGATTTAAAGTGCAAATAGACCAAACGGTTTGCGAAGATTTTATATCCGCCATCCAAATGCTCTCGCCGTAAAACAGATTAGGTCACCTTAAAATGTAGTTGAATTTTCTTTGCACCGGACCAACACATCGGGCTATTGATGAAGATTTGGGACAACTCGTTCAACACACGAGCCCTTAATTGTTTTGAATCGTATAAGAAAAGATGAACCAAGTGAGGGTAAAGATGTCGAATCCGGGGCATGTTTGTGGCCAAATCGAGATGGCGTCCAAAGCCAGTATGGCGGCCATCTTGGCGATTCGATTTGTTACATCCGAAAGTGAAAATGAGGAATGCACAAATAAACAATAAAAAGTAAAGAAAAATGTCTTTCAAAGCCACATTCTGGACATTTTACACTTTTCGCAATCAAGCCAACTTTCTGGCACCATTCAATCACTTTCAAGCTCTCCGGATTCGCTGAAGATTCATCATACATTTTTCCCAAAAAATACGCATTTATACGTCCAGTCAAACCATCCATTGCCATACCTAATCACGGGTAAGTGAGCGGCTAATAAATCTATATCACGAACGATAAGTAATTAATTTAATTTCTAATTAAAAAAACAATAAATATCAATAGAAATGTGCCACTTGAAAAGATAGTAATCAAAATTTTGGAAATCCAACGGCAAGCACGGAAACCAAAGACAGCGATAGAATCCGTTGCAAGCACAAAATAGCCTGTTAAGCGGTAATCAGTGAAAATCATTTTTAAGTGCTAAGCAATCATAGAACGCAAAAAAATCCAAATTTCAAAACGCGAACCAATCAGAACGCAATTTCGTTAAAAAACCGGACTTTCCTTCGTAAAAAACAACCTTTTGCATAGGGTTGCCATGAAATTGGATCAAAACACCAAGGTTACATGTTTGGCGATAAATCGCTAGTGCCCCCGTATTCGACATCTCCACCCCAAGGGAGCTCACCACATGCTTGTAAATGGGCTTGTTGACGTATGCATGTTTCAACAGTTCCACGGAACTGCCAAAACGTTATTTAATGTCAGGAAAAATGTTATACATCGTTTATTACTTTCAAATATTTACTTATAAAAATATTTTTTATTTACTAGTGGTAGAGATAAATTCAAACCAACATTCTCTCGTATTTAAAGATATCTGTTGCAGTCATTATAAATAAATGGTCCTAAAACATTATTGGCACGGTATTTTATATCCAAAACCACTTGTATAGAAATAACAGAAATTTTGACAGCTTGACCGAAAATGCCTCTCGAGAGGGTTATGGAATTCCATTGCAATTCGACCGTTTAGGTTTGCCTTAGGGAATGAATCGGGGCACCTGGAATTCTTAAGGCCGCTTCTAGTTACTATCAATAGAAACTATTTGAAAAAAGACTAATCTTGACATTGGTATATTATATCCAGAAGCGACGGGTACAGAAATTAAAAAACTCAACAAGAGAAAGTGTAGTGTTTTTTAACTTGTAAATTCTTCAACCAATTGAAGATGCTAAAACTGCCGCTTAAAGATATCTTCTGAAACCTCACGATAGATGGCGCTTGTATCCTATATCAGCCGAGATAAGCAGATCTTCAGGTAGTTTTATTAGCCGTAAGCGCAATGATTCTGATTCATTGACGAAAGGTCAAGCAATCGTTCATTGAAACAATTATTTGAAACATTCTCAGCTGAAAATGGGTCAAAGAATCGGTAAATCTACATTGTTAACGAACGACGCAATTTCAAAACAAAATTGAATAAACAAAACTAAATTAATTACATTTTAGTTAAAATTTTAACACAAAAATTGCTGAGTGTAATTCATGTTTATTAACTTTATTTGTTGATAACTGATAATTAATTGCTTGAATTGTATAAATTTGTTTCAAATTTGGCAAAAGCAGACGTGTTTTTTTTTTTAAATTTGTTGGAAGCAATCCCTTACTGCAAGAGGACATATCGTAATTGAGCTCTGAACCAAAATTTTTTTTGACCGTAGTGTTGACAATATGGAGGAAATACACTACTGTTTGTAAAAATTGCAATACTATGAAAGAATCGTCAGAAATAAATGAAATTTATTCCACGTATTACTTATAGTGGTTTAAATAAACGATCAAATTTACAGAGCAATAACAAAAAAATAATGCCGAAAATCAATATCTTGTGCAGCCGCCACGCGCAGTGATGAGTGCCTGTACACGTCGTGGAATCGAATCATACAGATTCTGAATGTCATGCTGAGGAGTGACATTACAGATGGCCTCTATCTGATGCCAAAGTTCAGCCGTACTCTCTGCCCGACGTGCCATACGAGCGAGTCGCCGTCCGATGTAATTCCAGACATGCTCAATGGGCGACATATCCGGGAAACGTGGAAGCCATGGCAGATGCGGAACCTGTAGTGTATTGAAGAAGGCTTGTAAATTCCGAGCAACATGTGGACGGGCATTGTCTTGCTGAAATACAGCTCCGGGAATGCGTTGCAGGAGGGGTAGGACCTCGGGCTCCACAACTTCCCTGATGTAGCGCCCGTTGTTTAGGGTCCCCACAATTTCGAGTAGGCAGGATCACCCATGATATCCAATAGTGCCCAAGACCATAACGCCAGGCGTTCGTCCAGTATGACGCTGAATAAGACACTCAGGGAGAAGGCGTTCACCTCTGTAGCATCTGACGAGTACGCGTCCATCGTTATAGTCCAGATTGTAGCGGGACTCATCTGAGAAGACGACTTGTTGCCAATTGGCACGCCATTGGCTGTGTTGGTGAGCCCATTGTAGCCGGAGCTGTCGGTGGTTCAGCGTCAAGGGAATCCTGCGTAGGAAATCCTTGCACATAGCCCTTTGCGCAGCAGACGTCAACTAACCGGGGGGGAAGACAATGACACACCTGTAGACACGCTGCAATGTTGTGCCAACGCACGAGTGGACGCTGTACGTTTCGTCACAGCCATGCGGATGAGGTGTCTATCGTCCCGTGGTGACGTCATATTCCGTGGCCCACTGTCGGGGTTTCTACTTGACCGTTTCTCCATGGTCCATCTCTTCCACACACGCATCACTGTTATGGCATTAAGCCCCTTGTGAGTGGCGATTTCGAGGTACGAAATTCCACCCTCACGGAGGCCGATCATTCGGTCCCGTTCGAACTCCGTTAGTTGCTTGTATGGCACTCTGCGTTTTTGTCGAGGCATATTAGTAGATAGAAAATGAGAGTTCTGGCGCATAAGGGCAGGAAGGGCAGGGAGAGATTGGGAAGGTGAGATTTGGGCAGGGGTGATAAGACTGTTCCGGGGATGGCGTCATACCACGTGACCGGAGCCAAGTGACGTCACGCCACGTGACAGGAAGTGGGCGTGTCTGAATAACGTGACGTATTGTTTGTTTACATTTTGGACTTGGAATTTTTTTTGTCATCGACTTCGTGCAGGCGTTGAGTTGTTTCAAGATGGCGTCGTTTTGTTGGAGTTGCCATGGTGATGAATCACTGGTGGTGCCATCTGGTGGAGAAATTCGAAACCCTATTATTTTTAATTAAAAAGGAGTTTCTTGGATTCGAACCCGGGTCCATAAGATCCGAAGTCAAGCGCGCTATCCGTTAGGCTGTAAGAGAGTTAACTTAAGATGGTGAATTAATGTAGTGTTTCTTTCTCTCTTTTGGACTTGTATTTTTTCTTAGTATTAGGAATGGGTTATTTTTAGAAAATGGTTTGAATAATTGCATGGCGGTTTTAATAAATGATTTTACAAAATAACTGGTGGCGCCATCTAGTGAGGGGTTGAACAAGTAAACGTACCTTTAGTGAAAATAGTATGATATATAAAATAAAATAGATTTACGCGGTTTTCTCAAATTTTAGGCTGAATGACTCGTACCGCCATCTAGTGCTGGAAGAAGTAACAAATAGTTTTAAGAGATTTATTTTATTTTCTAGCTGTAGACTTTTAGCGTGATACTTTAGAATTAACTGGAGAATTTTTTAAAGAAAACAATACTATGAGGGTGGATTCGAACTCAGCAAAAGGTAATCTCGGCCGCCCGTTTTACACAAGCACTTTAACCGTTCGACGACGATCACCTACTTAGTATAATACATATAGAATACTAGCTCGTGAAGAAAGTTTACATCTTAAGGGAGTGAAAGTATGTGTTTTCTTTATTGTGAATACCTTATTGCCCCTGTGAAGAATGAATATGAACATAAAGTTGAATTTACAAGTTTATATCCATAGTCTGTGAATTATATGTAATGACAGGGAAAGTATCAGAATATAGAACTCTCTGGAACTTGTGAGAATATGACTAAGGATTGTTTTGCACGCGTAAGTTAATTAAGATAACAAAAGGAACTGAGTTAAACACAGTCACCGATAGGATACAATCTTAAGTAAATGAGAAGCTTTTAAACACATTGCTATTTAGGAGAATGGTGTTGTTTTCCTGATTGTGAATAAAGCAAATGAGAATGACATGCTAGAACTACATCACCCAATGAATCACATATGACATGCCCGAACTGGAACTTTCTATAGGGGTTTTAGCTATGAAATAGTGACGAAGGGATTATCTTAATACTCTAGCGTTGGAACTCGGAACATAAGTAATTGAGGCCAACCAATATATGCGAAGATTTTAAGCGTATGAACACTACATGTAAGATAGAATTATAATACGGAAACCTTTTTTATATTTTAATGAATTTATATACAACATGAACTTGAAGAAAATGTGAATGTTTAAGGGTGAATGTTTTGTAGGGAAAATTATTATTACAATTTGAGGGGGAGGACTTTGAGATATGAATAGGACACACAGGCATAACGGTGTATGAAACATTACATTTTTAGGTAAATAAGAAGTAACTAACCAAAGATTTATAGTATACATATTATAAGCGATGGCAAGGAACCGTATAAGATTGATAGTATTAGAAGCCTCTGGAACTTGTGAGAATATGACTAAGGATTGTTTTTGCACGTGTAAGTTAATTAAGATAACAGAAGGAACGGAGTTAAACACCGAGTCACAGATAACGATAGAAACTATTTGATAATAAGAGGCTTTTTAAAGCATAGTTGGAGCATCTTGGGTCTTTGAATTACTTTGCATCTTGTTTTGGGGTTTTTCTGCCCTTTTTCACTGTTTTTAAATAAATCATGGATTCTAAGGACATTAGACCTGCAAAGAAAATGCGTGCAGACAAAGAGAACTGTGTTTGCAGAAATATTGTAAAGATTCTTTATGTTATGAGTATGGCAAACTGTTTACAGATCGTGAAGGCTGGGCATATTTTCGTCGATTGGAAAACGAATTAACGTACTTAAAGAAAGAGGAAACTACTATTGAAATTTATGGTAAAAAATGTACTGTGCCTCGGCAACTTGTAGCATACGGAGACGTAGGAATAAGCTATGCCTTTAGCGGATCTTGTATTGCAGCCAAGCCTTGGTCTCCTTTACTATTGGAAATAAAGGCAGAAGTGGAACGAATAATTGGCACAAGATTTAATTTTGTGTTGGTGAACCGTTATAAAGATGGTAAGGACTGTATAGGTGCCCATAAAGACAATGAGAAGGACTTGGATCTTAATGCACCCATAGCGTCTGTTTCATTTGGACAGAAAAGGCAATTTGTGTTTCCTAGAAAGAACTACAATTCTCTGAAAATTGTTCTGGAAAATGGAAGCTTGCTTGTGATGAAGTATCCAACAAACCAATTTTGGTTTCACAGCTTGCCCCGTGGGAATGCATTATGGCCTAGAATAAACTTAACGTTTCGTAAAATTCTTGTATAAAGCAGCGATAAACCACTTATGTGCCCCCGAACTAGAACTCAGTGTCGTACACTAGACGATATTTGGACAACGTTGCAATTTATCTTTGTCTTTCTGAATAGTATTTTTTTATAAATGCTTATATCTTGTTGTTTTTAAATAAATTTTTTTAGCGTGTCTTACCACATATACTGTATTTAGGATTATTTGTTTTTTCATTACATAATTTTATATAAATTGTTTTTAAAATGCAAGATCTGAAATGAAATTTTTCTTTGCTATAAAGATTTATGTTTTTAAGTTAGATGGTTTTACTCAAAAATTAATTATACATTAGATGTTATAGCACATATTTTCAATGCAGAAATTTTGTTTTAAGTATTGTACACACTTAAGTAAGAGTAAGCTTTTGAAAACTTTACAAGACCCGTACTATGAACGTACACATTTTGAATAAGTTGTAATTTATTGAAATCATTTATGCTATAAAATCTAAACCAACTGTTATTTTTTAATTAATCTTTCTTTGCGTATTTTTTAAAATAAATCTTCCTAAATTTCAGTGATTTAATTTTTATTATACAGATTTACAAACTGTTTTTGGATGAAATATAAGGATTTATATTTTTAAAAATTAGATGCTTTTACTCTTAATTATATATTAGATACTATTACACATATTATTATTACATTGAAGATTTTTAAAAAACGTTTAACAATTGAAAATATATATACTTTAAATATTATTACAAACATTTAAATGCAATTTGCTTTTTATTTTTAATTTTACAATTAAGACATTTTTTAAAAGTTTGATTCTTAAAGTGTGTTTTATGCATAGTAAAAAAAAACAATACTAAAAAAAACATGTAAGAGTAAAAATATTTTATACATTAATTTGAAACTTTGCAAGACCCATACCATGTTTCCTTGCACACTTGAAGTCGTGAAAAATAGTTTATTAAAACCATTTGTCCTTGAAGTTCTAAATTAAATGTCCTTTTTCTTTAATGCTTTTGCAAACCACACATTTTACTAAATATGAACTTCCTTTTATTTGAAACCTTATGCATATTGTGCAGTTTAAATTGCAGAGCAAAATTCCAATACTGTACGAAGCTATAAAGTATTTTACAAGATACTTCATATTGTTCTCTTAATTTACATCTAATTCATTACTACGTTAAAGTGGATAGCATGTGAGTTTTCTGTTTTTAAAAATAATGTGTGCACATCTGTACTGCTAAGCAAATTAACTTTTGCCTTTTCTTGATATTTAATGCATAATCTAAATATTTACGCACACCGCTGATTGTTTTACACATGAGTAAATTAAATAATAACTGAAATTTTAAATATTAGTGTGAATTTTAAAATGAATAAATATTGTTGACATATTGGATTAAATCTGAATTCTATGTATTTTCATTGCAAGAAAAAACAGAGACACTTCTTAAACAGATTGAAGGAAGTCACATGGAAACAAAGTAAATTAGAACACTTTTTAATAGAAAAAAAAAACATTGATTCATATATTTTACAAAACTAATACATTGTAGTAAAAAAGAACTTATTTTTACATACTTGCATTTTTTAAGAGACACATGTTTACGACGAGCCAATTATTAAATGCCATCACCTCAGCTTTGGGGCAATGCAAATTATTTTTGTGATGACCACATGATAGTTTTTGGATCTTTTTGCTGCTACTTAGTGCACATAGTACGTCGAATTTGGGACACCCATATTGTTCCAAGTTGATATTCGGAATATTCAATGCATCTAGGCGTTTCTTTTCCACACAACCACCTTTGTAAGCAACTAGGTACTGAGTGGCACTCTTGGTCTGCTCGTACAATTCTAAAAGCTTAGAATCTAAACTTTCTAAAGGAGACACACTTTCCCATGCCATGGGACAGAAAGGGAGACCACATATGTAATTTTCAACATATCGAACAGTTTTTTTTATCCTTTGCACTCAATTTATGCTTATAAGGCGATAAGTTAAAACGAATACTTGAAGCTACTTGCGATTTTATGGCGATGTATCCGTATTCACGTACTAAGAAACCCTCTTGAGTCTGAAATCCGTCAAAATCCACAATTGCACAAATATTAAACATTGCTATTGAAATATGCTAGCTGTTCTTGGAAAAAGAATTGTAAACTAGAGGCACGAAGAACTGGACTATATACACTTGCTAATCAGTGAATAACACCATACACTTACTAATCAGCAAAGTTAAAATTTATCTTAGTCTTATCTTTTGTGAGTAACTATGAGCGCATAAGTGAAGAATGTACTCAGAAAACATGTGCTTGTGATAATGCACCAAGTAAGAAGATTTTAACGAAAGGATATACTTAAATGTGCATGTGATTTTTCTTTTTACTCTACCACTAGTATCTTAGACAAGTATCAGATTTTTTTTTTAAAATGACGAAGAGAAACTTTTCAACACAATCTGTACTACAATTTTACACTTAAGAGTAACAGAGCATAATATAATTTTAAGGAAAATGAGTAATCAGTATGCAAATTTGAAGCCTAAAGTTCCAAATATGTCTATGCTCAATAAACGCCTATCTACGTTTAGAGATTGGCCACTCACAGATGTTGACATTAGGGACTTGGCCGAAAATGGATTGTATTATACGGGTGTCTCGGACGGGGTTAGGTGCTATTGGTGTGGAGGAGGGCTTGAAAATTGGCAAAAGGAGGATATAGTCAGACACGAACACATAAAGTTTTATCCAAAATGTTTGGTAGCCCAACAAGGACCGATTGTTGACCCTAGATTAAAAGGAACACCCATAGATGAAATTGTACAGGTGTTGGATGAAACAAACAACATTGGCATTGTTGTTTGTTTCATCCAACACCTGTACAATTTCATCTAGGGTCAACAATCGGTCCTTGTTGGGCTACCAAACATTTTGGATAAAACTTTATGTGTTCGTGTCTGACTATATCCTCCTTTTGCCAATTTTCAAGCCCTCCTCCACACCAATAGCACCTAACCCCGTCCGAGACACCCGTATAATACAATCCATTTTCGGCCAAGTCCCTAATGTCAACATCTGTGAGTGGCCAATCTCTAAACGTAGATAGGCGTTTATTGAGCATAGACATGTTTGGAACTTTAGGCTTCAAATTTGCATACTGATTACTCATTTTCCTTAAAATTATATTATGCTCTGTTACTCTTAAGTGTAAAATTGTAGTACAGATTGTGTTGAAAAGTTTCTCTTCGTCATTTAAAAAAAAAAAATCTGATACTTGTCTAAGATACTAGTGGTAGAGTAAAAAGAAAAATCACATGCACATTTAAGTATATCCTTTCGTTAAAATCTTCTTACTTGGTGCATTATCACAAGCACATGTTTTCTGAGTACATTCTTCACTTATGCGCTCATAGTTACTCACAAAAGATAAGACTAAGATAAATTTTAACTTTGCTGATTAGTAAGTGTATGGTGTTATTCACTGATTAGCAAGTGTATATAGTCCAGTTCTTCGTGCCTCTAGTTTACAATTCTTTTTCCAAGAACAGCTAGCATATTTCAATAGCAATGTTTAATATTTGTGCAATTGTGGATTTTGACGGATTTCAGACTCAAGAGGGTTTCTTAGTACGTGAATACGGATACATCGCCATAAAATCGCAAGTAGCTTCAAGTATTCGTTTTAACTTATCGCCTTATAAGCATAAATTGAGTGCAAAAGATAAAAAAAACTGTTCGATATGTTGAAAATTACATATGTGGTCTCCCTTTCTGTCCCATGGCATGGGAAAGTGTGTCTCCTTTAGAAAATTTAGACTCTAAGCTTTTAGAATTGTACGAGCAGACCAAGAGTGCCACTCAGTACCTAGTTGCTTACAAAGGTGGTTGTGTGGAAAAGAAACGCCTAGATGCATTGAATATTCCGAATATCAACTTGGAACAATATGGGTGTCCCAAATTCGACGTACTATGTGCACTAAGTAGCAGCAAAAAGATCCAAAAACTATCATGTGGTCATCACAAAAATAATTTGCATTGCCCCAAAGCTGAGGTGATGGCATTTAATAATTGGCTCGTCGTAAACATGTGTCTCTTAAAAAATGCAAGTATGTAAAAATAAGTTCTTTTTTACTACAATGTATTAGTTTTGTAAAATATATGAATCAATGTTTTTTTTTCTATTAAAAAGTGTTCTAATTTACTTTGTTTCCATGTGACTTCCTTCAATCTGTTTAAGAAGTGTCTCTGTTTTTTCTTGCAATGAAAATACATAGAATTCAGATTTAATCCAATATGTCAACAATATTTATTCATTTTAAAATTCACACTAATATTTAAAATTTCAGTTATTATTTAATTTACTCATGTGTAAAACAATCAGCGGTGTGCGTAAATATTTAGATTATGCATTAAATATCAAGAAAAGGCAAAAGTTAATTTGCTTAGCAGTACAGATGTGCACACATTATTTTTAAAAACAGAAAACTCACATGCTATCCACTTTAACGTAGTAATGAATTAGATGTAAATTAAGAGAACAATATGAAATATCTTGTAAAATACTTTATAGCTTCGTACAGTATTGGAATTTTGCTCTGCAATTTAAACTGCACAATATGCATAAGGTTTCAAATAAAAGGAAGTTCATATTTAGTAAAATGTGTGGTTTGCAAAAGCATTAAAGAAAAAGGACATTTAATTTAGAACTTCAAGGACAAATGGTTTTAATAAACTATTTTTCACGACTTCAAGTGTGCAAGGAAACATGGTATGGGTCTTGCAAAGTTTCAAATTAATGTATAAAATATTTTTACTCTTACATGTTTTTTTTAGTATTGTTTTTTTTTACTATGCATAAAACACACTTTAAGAATCAAACTTTTAAAAAATGTCTTAATTGTAAAATTAAAAATAAAAAGCAAATTGCATTTAAATGTTTGTAATAATATTTAAAGTATATATATTTTCAATTGTTAAACGTTTTTTAAAAATCTTCAATGTAATAATAATATGTGTAATAGTATCTAATATATAATTAAGAGTAAAAGCATCTAATTTTTAAAAATATAAATCCTTATATTTCATCCAAAAACAGTTTGTAAATCTGTATAATAAAAATTAAATCACTGAAATTTAGGAAGATTTATTTTAAAAAATACGCAAGGAAAGATTAATTAAAAAATAACAGTTGGTTTAGATTTTATAGCATAAATGATTTCAATAAATTACAACTTATTCAAAATGTGTACGTTCATAGTACGGGTCTTGTAAAGTTTTCAAAAGCTTACTCTTACTTAAGTGTGTACAATACTTAAAACAAAATTTCTGCATTGAAAATATGTGCTATAACATCTAATGTATAATTAATTTTTGAGTAAAACCATCTAACTTAAAAACATAAATCTTTATAGCAAAGAAAAATTTCATTTCAGATCTTGCATTTTAAAAACAATTTATATAAAATTATGTAATGAAAAAACAAATAATCCTAAATACAGTATATGTGGTAAGACACGCTAAAAAAATTTATTTAAAAACAACAAGATATAAGCATTTATAAAAAAATACTATTCAGAAAGACAAAGATAAATTGCAACGTTGTCCAAATATCGTCTAGTGTACGACACTGAGTTCTAGTTCGGGGGCACATAAGTGGTTTATCGCTGCTTTATACAAGAATTTTACGAAACGTTAAGTTTATTCTAGGCCATAATGCATTCCCACGGGGCAAGCTGTGAAACCAAAATTGGTTTGTTGGATACTTCATCACAAGCAAGCTTCCATTTTCCAGAACAATTTTCAGAGAATTGTAGTTCTTTCTAGGAAACACAAATTGCCTTTTCTGTCCAAATGAAACAGACGCTATGGGTGCATTAAGATCCAAGTCCTTCTCATTGTCTTTATGGGCACCTATACAGTCCTTACCATCTTTATAACGGTTCACCAACACAAAATTAAATCTTGTGCCAATTATTCGTTCCACTTCTGCCTTTATTTCCAATAGTAAAGGAGACCAAGGCTTGGCTGCAATACAAGATCCGCTAAAGGCATAGCTTATTCCTACGTCTCCGTATGCTACAAGTTGCCGAGGCACAGTACATTTTTTACCATAAATTTCAATAGTAGTTTCCTCTTTCTTTAAGTACGTTAATTCGTTTTCCAATCGACGAAAATATGCCCAGCCTTCACGATCTGTAAACAGTTTGCCATACTCATAACATAAAGAATCTTTACAATATTTCTGCAAACACAGTTCTCTTTGTCTGCACGCATTTTCTTTGCAGGTCTAATGTCCTTAGAATCCATGATTTATTTAAAAACAGTGAAAAAGGGCAGAAAAACCCCAAAACAAGATGCAAAGTAATTCAAAGACCCAAGATGCTCCAACTATGCTTTAAAAAGCCTCTTATTATCAAATAGTTTCTATCGTTATCTGTGACTCGGTGTTTAACTCCGTTCCTTCTGTTATCTTAATTAACTTACACGTGCAAAAACAATCCTTAGTCATATTCTCACAAGTTCCAGAGGCTTCTAATACTATCAATCTTATACGGTTCCTTGCCATCGCTTATAATATGTATACTATAAATCTTTGGTTAGTTACTTCTTATTCACCTAAAAATGTAATGTTTCATACACCGTTATGCCTGTGTGTCCTATTCATATCTCAAAGTCCTCCCCCTCAAATTGTAATAATAATTTTCCCTACAAAACATTCACCCTTAAACATTCACATTTTCTTCAAGTTCATGTTGTATATAAATTCATTAAAATATAAAAAAGGTTTCCGTATTATAATTCTATCTTACATGTAGTGTTCATACGCTTAAAATCTTCGCATATATTGGTTGGCCTCAATTACTTATGTTCCGAGTTCCAACGCTAGAGTATTAAGATAATCCCTTCGTCACTATTTCATAGCTAAAACCCCTATAGAAAGTTCCAGTTCGGGCATGTCATATGTGATTCATTGGGTGATGTAGTTCTAGCATGTCATTCTCATTTGCTTTATTCACAATCAGGAAAACAACACCATTCTCCTAAATAGCAATGTGTTTAAAAGCTTCTCATTTACTTAAGATTGTATCCTATCGGTGACTGTGTTTAACTCAGTTCCTTTTGTTATCTTAATTAACTTACGCGTGCAAAACAATCCTTAGTCATATTCTCACAAGTTCCAGAGAGTTCTATATTCTGATACTTTCCCTGTCATTACATATAATTCACAGACTATGGATATAAACTTGTAAATTCAACTTTATGTTCATATTCATTCTTCACAGGGGCAATAAGGTATTCACAATAAAGAAAACACATACTTTCACCTGCTTAAGATGTAAACTTTCTTCACGAGCTAGTATTCTATATGTATTATACTAAGTAGGTGATCGTCGTCGAACGGTTAAAGTGCTTGTGTAAAACGGGCGGCCGAGATTACCTTTTGCTGAGTTCGAATCCACCCTCATAGTATTGTTTTCTTTAAAAAATTCTCCAGTTAATTCTAAAGTATCACGCTAAAAGTCTACAGCTAGAAAATAAAATAAATCTCTTAAAACTATTTGTTACTTCTTCCAGCACTAGATGGCGGTACGAGTCATTCAGCCTAAAATTTGAGAAAACCGCGTAAATCTATTTTATTTTATATATCATACTATTTTCACTAAAGGTACGTTTACTTGTTCAACCCCTCACTAGATGGCGCCACCAGTTATTTTGTAAAATCATTTATTAAAACCGCCATGCAATTATTCAAACCATTTTCTAAAAATAACCCATTCCTAATACTAAGAAAAAATACAAGTCCAAAAGAGAGAAAGAAACACTACATTAATTCACCATCTTAAGTTAACTCTCTTACAGCCTAACGGATAGCGCGCTTGACTTCGGATCTTATGGACCCGGGTTCGAATCCAAGAAACTCCTTTTTAATTAAAAATAATAGGGTTTCGAATTTCTCCACCAGATGGCACCACCAGTGATTCATCACCATGGCAACTCCAACAAAACGACGCCATCTTGAAACAACTCAACGCCTGCACGAAGTCGATGACAAAAAAAAATTCCAAGTCCAAAATGTAAACAAACAATACGTCACCTTATTCAGACACGCCCACTTCCTGTCACGTGGCGTGACGTCACTTGGCTCCGGTCACGTGGTATGACGCCATCCCCGGAACAGTCTTATCACCCCTGCCCAAATCTCACCTTCCCAATCTCTCCCTGCCCTTCCTGCCCTTATGCGCCAGAACTCTCATTTTCTATCTACTCATATTGACTTCTAATCAATCATATACAGCAGTCAAACGACGATACACGCATTTTAACGCACCTTTACAGTGCTTTTTGTACACGGATCACTTGGAAGTTTAGAGGGTGTTTCTCGGCCCACACATGCGTTATCGCTTTGTAATTGTAAACAATTGCAGATCCTAATCTGCTTTGCATTTCCTGCAAGTTTCGTTTAATTTGCATGATTCCTTCATGGTGTTGCAATGTGACTAAAACTAGTGGTCACGTGACCTTCAGACTGCTTTCGTCTGCAGCCCGGAAACGAGCATTCATGATATGATTGATACATAGAACGCGAGAGGACGACCATATATTGATTCATCATCTGATTGGTCTTCCTGAACTAGTAGTAGACTTCGGCGGTTTCACCATTTTTCTCTTCACTATAGAAATGTAAATTCACACGAAACTCAATCAACTTATTAGAGCTGCAGAAGGTGTTTCTTAATTCCTCGTCTGATATAATCGATAACCAGCTGAGGAATTCGAATTCGACAAACCTTAAAAACCAACTTTGCTGACTAGTTTTCCTGTTGCAGGTTTGGGAAGGACATTAACGTCGTGGATATCAACGTACCGTACAGGATTGAGAATTTTACAGCTGCCCTGGTGGCGACAATCGGCTCAATCGTTGTGATCTCGATCAACCTCCCCATTTTCATCGTCGCCATGATACCCCTGTGCGTCATCTACATCTTCATCCAAGTGAGTCGACAAATTTATAATTGTTTTTTCTTATCCTGATTCATTCTTTTTTATTATTTCAATGCAGAGCTTTGACAATTAATGCTCCTTTAATTCGTTATCTCTCCTTGAATGATCTGGGCCGTCGTGGCTCAGTGGGTATGCCCACTGCGCTAGCAACCTTCGAATTGTAGGTGGCGCAGGTTCGATTCCTGTCGGATGCATTCCTCCCTGGGTGCATTTTCTCTTCTGTGTTATTAAAACTTTAATTGTGTGGGTCTATTACTTGATATTGTATGTCTTGTGTTTGACACAGCATGGCCAAATATCTCCCTTACGCCATAAAAACCAACCAACTATCTTTGAATGATCGTCCTGTTTGAATTCTGACAGACTCCATGGCTACCCTTCACTGTCTACGCCAACGTAAACCGGGCAATGACTTTTTCAGAATTCAGCAAATCAGACAGCTTCTTGTCAAAGACACTTTACAGTGCATTCCTGTACTAATACAGTACTAATCCTGTGCATTGCGAAGTATATGGCAGTGAAATGGCTTATACGTTAGCTAAATTGTCAACCACAATATTCCCAGTTCCTTTGCCAGCATATACACTCTCTAGGTTTCTAGATAGGGCCAGGAGAAAGGTTCGATCACTTTGGTGCACTCATCTTTTTCAATTCGAGTTATCTTAATGACCTCCACAACAAAAATATCCTTAGAGCAGTTGCCACTTTTTCTGCTAAAGCCAGAATAGGCCACATTGTAAATTGAATCGTTTTCACCTGACATTCATCTCGATGAGAAAAAAGCTTTGTAATATGTATTGTTCGACTGCCCCGAAGAGAACATTTTTCGAACTATCCAAAAGAAAATTTGTGATTCATCTTATATTCTTACTGTTTTTTCTAACGTCCATTTTATGTGCTTCTCTGGTTTATAGACGACATCGTGAAATCGATGTTAATACGCCGGACTCGTGTATCAAGATGTAATGTATTTTTTCTGGTCCCGGATCGAAATTAGATCAATTCCGTGATGTCCATCCTGTGAAAAGGTCAAAATGTGTCTCGTATCATCCTGAATGTCCTTTCATGACAATCCGAAGTACTGCAGTTCGTGGTCAGGATAAGCCATGCTCTTAATCTGGCATTTAGAGTAAATCTTTTTTCTGCCACATATTTCATTGCTTTAGTATGACCAGTATGACCAGTTGTAAATCTTGAAAATGTATGTTCTTCTCTACTTAAGATAGAGTTGGCAATTTCAAGAGTTTATAACCCAGCTTGATTATTTATCAGAGCTTGAGGCTGTCTTATACAAAGGCAGGAAAATAATGAGGGAACAGGGAGGGGAATGCTAGACCATGCGCAAGGACCCACTGCGGCCAGTATCTGGATTTGATGCTAGCCTCAGAAGGAAGCATGGGGTAAGCGAGATAAGAGTCTGCTGAAAATACCCATTGCGTCATGAGAAACCCCTTTAACCGATCATAGTGTGAGATGAGATATAGATTTTAAGTACCATACCACTTAATATTATTCAATGAAGTCTGATGTTTATTTTTTTATCATTTCATTTTTCCAGTTCTTCTACATGGCTTCGTCTCGTCAGGTGCGACGACTGCAATCAGTGACGTTGTCACCCATTCTGAGCTTCTTCTCCGAGACTGTTCAAGGTGTGAGCACAATCCGAGCTTTCGCCGCACAATACCAGTTTGTGGATCGACAGGACAAACACTTGGATATAAACCTCAGAGCATATTATACATCGACCCTTCTTAACAGGTAAATGAAGTTAAACTTGGTTTGATAATTGAAAAGTCAACCCTCCTGATGGTTGTCTTGGCGATAGTCAGATTTTAGATATGCCGACCTATCTCGTCATAAATTGTCACCTGAAGCAAGCTTTCATAAAAATTGTCTAACTGAAGTTTGTTAGTCTAATTTCCAATTTCCAATTAAATTGAATATAACTTCTTTGTTCGAGTGTTTTGAGAAAGTTCAAAGCTTAACCCTCCTTTAATAGTCAACGGAATTCCTTGAAATGAAAGTTATGTTATTAACTCTCTTGATGGAAGTTTCGACGAGATATCTCGTCATCAGCAAAACTGACCCGATCTTAACGGACGAGATATCTCGTCATTAGAAAACTGACTAGATCTTGATCTCGTCACCTTAAAAAATTGGCAATATCTTGATGACGTGATACTTCGTCATTAGCAAAATTAGTCAGATCTTGATGGACGAAATATCTCGTCGAAACCACTTGGAGGGATGAGGAGGCTCCAGTCACAGGCTCCGGCTCCAGCCATATCTGCACTCCGGTAACAGGTCCCAGTAACGGCCCCTTATGATATGCCAATATGTATCACAAGTACTCATTGTTGAACTAGCACAAGAGCATAACTTTTAGGTATTTCTTTTCACACTTGTGGAACAGCTTTATTTTAATTTACACTAAATTTACCATGGGGGCAAATGATTTTTTTTTCGATTGTTATCAATACTCTAGTTGCATAACACTTCTGTGTTGGATATTAGAGGCGTTACCGGTGATGTTAAATAAAGTGGGCGATAGTGTCTTTGTATTAGTAAAAACTTGCTGTTTTTTTTCTGAAATTGACGTTACTTTGTTTATCCAATGCGCTTCCATCACGTCTCTTGCAGAAGTGATCAGAAAATTATGGTTATTTTTAATTTTTTTAAACTAAAAACACAGCCGACGTGTGTTGCAAAATGCTGCTCCATGAAGTCTTACTCTAATTGTTCCTCATAAATAATTTGTATTTTAATCCTATGCTCGTCTTGGACTTTTTGAAGGGGCTTGAAATCTACGGATTTGATCTCTCTTGTCTAGACCGAGTAGGATAAGAAAGAACAAAGTCAGGCGGTTCATGTAGTGACAATTTAATTTACAAAGTTTCAATAAACTTGGATTTTATCGAAAGTTTTCTAAGGGTTGGTTGTCAAATGTTTGGAGAAATATCAATGTTTCTGAAGGGAGATATCTTCTCTAGACACTCCACTGAACGTATCGAGTTTGCATTCCTCCATATCGTTTTTATTACTAGGTGGCTTCTGATTCGCATACAGTTTCTGAGCAACGCCGTTGTGTTCATCGCTGCACTGCTTTCCGTTGCAGCAAGGAGGGATTTCAGTGCTGCTATCGTTGGATTAACTCTATCTTACGCTCTTGGGGTAAGCATGGTTCTCTTTTTAACCCTCCTGTTGGTTGTCTCAACGAGGTAAACTATCAGTCATTAACAAAACCATTAGCAGTTCTTGATGGACGAGATATCTCGTCATTAAAAGAAAACTGATCAGATCTTGATCTCGTCATCATCAAAAATTGGCCATCCTGAAGACGATGCATCTCGTCATTACGAAATTATTCAGATGTTGATGGACGCAATACCTCGTAACTACTTCGAGGATTAACCAATTCCATGCAATGATTGCAGCATTCTGAAAGAAAACAACTACAAAGTGAGTTTGACGGAGATCTACGTCTTCTACAATACAGGTAAGCGGTTGACCTTTTTGCCTGTCTGACCTTTTTTAACTCGCAATGGTACCGGGGTTATCGGGAGCGTGGCAATGACGTTAGTATCGTTTGATAGGGCATAGATGACAGTTAGTGACAAGTACAGGTGGTAGGTGGGGTGTACGGGTCAATAGCATACCCCAAGGGACCCCAAAGCACTTGATCCGCCACTGTTTAAGGGTACTTTATCTGGCGAATAAGACGAAAAACAGTGTCGGTGCTCCCACGAAAATACAAACTTTAGTAAACTGTAACTATATTTATTTGCATTGATTCAAATTGCTGAACTATCCTAAGTACACTGAGATTTGTGCTATCCTAAGTACAATAAGAGTTGTACTATCTTAGTACAGAGCTGCGGTAGGTCAGTTTGAAGAATAAAGGATCAGCAACTGGAGGGTTGCAAGTTCGAAATTCGGTCCATCCATAGACCGTCTTGTACAAGTTGAATATTCAAATGTCCTCACTTTGGCGATGTGTGGAAGTTTGGAGAATGGGGTGCCAGCTCAGGTGCTCACCTCGTCTTCTGACCATGGTTCAGAATTTCGAGGCGTTGCACTTGGATATTTCACTTAGGGATTGATCCCAAACTATCGCCAATAGCCCTTGTGTTGCTCCACGCGATGTAAATTCAACCAACCGCCTTGTTTAATAAGTTGTTTGTCTTATGATATGAATATATTGTTTCCTAATTGGAAGTATGTTAGGATAATCGCACTACATCCATTTTGAATAATATGCAGGCTTTGTTGTCTAATTGACGGTATAATTCTTCAATTACGACGAGTTATCAAAAAAACTACTAGTAATGCTTAAATTAAAAGCAATTTATTTACTTCGTTTTTTTATAGGTGACTGATAGTTTAGTAAGTTTAGTAAGGCTTTGGACTCAAACTGAAACTCAAATGGTGTCAGTTGAAAGAATCAGCGAATATTCTTACTTAACCCCTGAAGTGAGTATCACCTTTTCCTATTTTAAATAAGCATAACTTATACTTCTGAATTCTTCCTGATAGAAAAAATTGATTCTATCTTGACGTGAAATTCGTCTCAATACTGCCTGATGACCCGATTTTGGTTTTATCGTTGTTGAAAATTCATATTTTCAATTTGTGTATTTTGATTGCCGCTAAGTAGCTCTGTCTCTGTTTTGGATGTACAGACGAAGAATTCTTCGTCTCAATACTGCCTGATGACCCGATTTTAGTACTATCACTGTTGAAAATTCATATAGTATTCGATTTGATTATTTTGATTGCCGCTGTATAGCGCTGTCTCTGCTTTTGGGTGTACAAAGAATTCGTCTCAATACTGCCTGATGACTCGATTTTGGTACTATCCTTGTTGAAAATACATATATTCGATTTGTGTATTTTGATTGCAGCGAACGCTGAGTGGCGCTGTCTCTGCTTCTGTTGACGAAGAATTCGTTACAGCCTGATGACTTGATTTTGGTACTGTCGTTGTGGGAATTCATATATGCCATTTGTGTATTTTGATTGCACCGCAGCCGCTGAGTGACGCTGCCTCTGTTTTTGTCGTCTTGTCATGTAGAAGTCAGTATGAGTGTAGAATCGGGTTGCGTGGATTTTTATTTAAAACTCTTTGATTCATGCAATTGGATCAATTATGAACATTATGACAGCATCTATATTTGAAATAGACTATAAATATGTTTGTGTGTGTGTGAAAAATGAATCCAAAAGAAAATAGAATGCTCTTCTGTGGGTTTTCTCAAAGTTAAGGAACACCATTACTTTTAAGGTTATAACTTCAAATATAAATGAAACCTGTAGCGATTTGCATAACTGATGATATTCTGTAGAGAGTTCCTGTATATTCAAAATTTCGTGATCGTGGTGTCAGTGTTCTTATTTATAGTTTTGCTGGAACTCAAATTCTATAACTCGGTATATATTTTGTATCATTTTCCCACATCTAATTAATTTTACTGCAAAGTAAAAGCTGAAATTCCTTCTGTAGCTCAATTCCCTTTGTCGTTGTCACGACAAGGTATATCGTCATTAGCAAAACAGACCAGATCTTGATGGACGAGATATCTCGTCATTAGAAAACTGGCCGGATCTTCATCTCATCAGCATAAAAAAAATAGGAAATATCTTGATGACGAGATATCTCGTCATTAGCAAAACTAACCAGATATAGGTGGCTGAGATATCTCATTAGATGAAAATTGACCAGATCTTGGAAAAGGATTATCTGAATATATGTAGCCTTTTTTTCATTCATAGGCCTCCTGGAAAACAGAATGCATTCAATTCAACACACTCGATTGGCCAAAAAGAGGAGCCGTGTCGTTTCAGGACTACAAGATGCGTTACAGGACTGGGATGGATCTTGTTCTGAAAGGAATCAATGTGGAGATTCCTGCAGGTCAGAAGGTAAGATTCATATTTACCTTCCTACCATTCTGGAAGGAATTACTCAAGCTAAATTACTGGCAAATTACCAGTGATATAGCTTGCACGAAAACCCGGCGTAACCTAACAAAAAAATTAAAATTCGGTGGCATTTAATTGCATCTTGATACACGAGTTCGGCGTATTAAGACCTATTTCACGATGTCTTCAAAAAACTAGTGAAGCAATATTCATGGAATAAACTTTAAAAACATTAAGAATACAAGATTATTCACAAATGTTCTGTAAGAATTTTGAAACTGTTCTCTACGGTGCATTCGAGCAAGATATGCTCCAGTCTCTTCCTGATGTAGGCAAATAACGCACATGTTGGAGTCAGCCTGGCTGTAACAATTAATGTAGGAAAGAGTTGCAATGAGGCCTATTCTGGCTCTAACAGAGAAATTAGCAACTTCTCTAAGGATTTTGTTGAATTAATGCGAGTCATTGAGCTTGCTCTCTGAAAAAGATGGCGTTTCATTCCAGTTTTCCTTCATAGTCTTCTATCGTTTCTCCTGACCTTACTCAGATAACTAGAGAGAGTAGTTGCTGGCAAAGGAACTGGGAATATTGTGGTTGGCAATTTAGTTAACGTATAAGCCATATCATTGCCGATGCACAGGAAGCCACTACAAATTTATGTCAATCTTTTAATTTGACAAGATGCCTGATTTAATTTCTAAAAACGTAGTTGTCTGGTCTATGCTGGCAAAGAAAGGGAAGGACATCCATGGAGTCTGTCAGAATACAAATACTACGACCATTCAAAGAGAGAATGCATTAAAGCAGTATTAATGGTCAATAGCTCTGCATCAAGACTTGAACATGGAGCTGCCGGAACACGAAACACTTCGCTTAATTCTTCTAAAAAGTATCTCTCACCAGCAATGGTCTAGGTCTACCGATCCACCAGTATAAATCTTAAAATGGTCGTTAAATGGAGGCAAATATACTAATAAACGATTAATCCGGAAACAAAACCCACGAATATTTAACGTGAATCTGAGCGAAACGTCAGCTTATAAACATCCTTGAATTTTATATGCTGATGCCCATCCTTTCAGCTTTAAATGGTATCTCACTATGATTGGTTAATGTAAAATGCGCTGCGGGTACCTTCAGCACAGACTCTTCTCCCCAAATCAATGCTTCCTTCTGAGGCTAGCATCCAATCCAGATAATATGTACAATAGATCCTTGTATATGGTCTATCATTTTTTTTAATTTCCCGACTTTGTAAAAGATAGCTTCTCGCTGTTAGATAGCGCTTGGATCCATAAAGAGCTACCAGGATTGAACCTATCATTTACGGAGCACCCGCTGCAAAGCAGCTCATCTCCACATCAGAAAAAGATACAAATTTAAAATAAATACTAATAACATAAGGGTGGGTGATTTAATAAAAATTTCCATCTAGGGTGCAGAAGGAACTTAAATGCCAATGAGAAACATAAGCCCTGCCCAGCCGCAAAAGAAAAGAGAAGTCACCCTCCCATCTGCTGACTGCGACTGAAGGTGCTTAGATTTTAGGTCAGAAAGTTGAGATGGGAACAAATCCCCTAGACTGCTGAACACTCGCACAAAAGAGCATAAGCAAAGCATTGTACAAAATTGCACCGTTGGGGTTCCTTTTTTAATAAAGTATTGAAAGCTATTGGTATTTTATTAAGAAAAAAACTGAATCCAGTTGTCTTCAAAGATTGTTTTTGCTTTTAATCCGATCTCGGTATCCTCAGTTATCTTTCGTTTGGCTTCTATTTGGAGGATAACGGTAAAGTGTTACGATTTAAACAGTTTTGCCATTATATTTTATCTTAGTTTTCTCATCTGTATGGCTAACATATCAAGCTACATAAAGGTAAAGCGCTCTCTATCAGCAAAATAAAGAACTTCTTTTCCTTAAGAAAATTCCGATCCTTGAAAATCTTTTTCGGGCAATCTCTGTTTTAGACCCATTTTTCTTGTTTTAATGACGTCATCCAAATGGCCTCTTTCTCTTCGGGATTGATCGACCTCCTCCGATAGCCCGTTATGTTGGGCGTTGGGACGTTATAATTCAATTACCTACCTTGTTTTAATGACTTTGAAATGTCTACGGACTCACAATGTTCAGGAATATATGTATTCCTATACGAAACATTATAAATCACTTAAAGTTTCATTAATTGATGTACTCTATATTTTTTACCAATTTTTGAGGGAAATAAAGCAGCACTGATAGGAATTTGAAATACCATCTTTCAAAAATACATCCGTTTCCAGCAGCATGAATTCACATGCATTCGGTGTGTAGATGTTCTTCCTATGGATTGACGCATTGGTAGATATGAGATCCGAGATATTCTAAGAAATATCACAACAGGCATCACAGTACTTTGGATGTTTCTAAACATGTATTTTCTTCTACAACTTTGTAAATAGCCAATTTTTTTCTGCGTAATAAGTGAGTCAAACTCTAATGTTTCTCATGTGAAAAAAATACTATTCTAGTGTTGCCAGATTGGATTTTACCTTATTTTTCGAATGAAACTAATCTACTCACAGTGAAAGGTCGTTATTATTCGCAAATTCTTAAGTGGGCTGCGTAATTTTTTTCCTTTTTCAATTTGCTATTTTTTAAGTATAAAAATGTAGCTAAACTATCAGTTACACAAGTGTTTACATATCGATTCTGTGATTCAGCGGTTTAATCGAACTGACGAAACTTCTTAAGCCCACACAAGACACTATCTACCACTGAACGCAAAATTTATAAAATATTTCTTATTCACTAGTGATAAGAGCAAAACATTTTCTTGACGTACAATTGATATAACTACACTGGTTGTATTTCTCTCATCTGTGTCAACAAACTTTCCATTTGCTCCGAGTCAAAAACATTGTTTAGCCATAACCACGGTTAAATGGATTAACTTAAAAACTTCCAATAGCGACTGCTCGGATTTAGCAATTCCTTGTTAAAGCTTGAGTTTCGCTTTTCTGTCACTCAAAAGAAAATTGAAAGTGAAACCACCTGTATCATTTTGTTGCATTATACAATTATTTTTTGAAATCTCCGAATCTTTAAAATACTATTTTGAATGAAATGACCTTATGAAATTTGCGCTATTGCTACAACATGCCAAGGTGAAGCTTATTTTTTTAATAAAAGTAAGTCCGCGGTAGGCCAGATATAGTCGAGGATAAGCAAACGGAGGGGTGCGAGTTCGAAACTCGATCCAACCAATGACCTTCCGAGTCAATGCAAGTTAAATCAGTCCTGGATCAAATGCCTTCACATTGGTGTAGTGTGGAAGTTTGGGAGAATGGGGTTCCAACTCATGCATTGACCTCGTTGACCTTGATTCAAAATATGCTCGTCTCTTTTCCTTCGGCATTGATCCTGGACCATCGCCAATACCCTGTTGCTTTGCTCCAGAAGGAAATGGAAATAAACATAACAGTTTGAATTTTCGTGGGAAATGCCTTTCAAATTAATTCTGTTTTTATTATATGTTTTTATTATATATATATAATTAAGATTAATATTGATAATTTGTGACCCCAAGGAGTTATCGAGGTAACCACCACTGTATGGGGGAGCCTCGGTCGCTAGATCGCTTCCATACCCTTTTGTATTTATTCATTAATCCAATTATTTTTCACATTAACATTCATTTTCTCTGCTTTTAAGGACATTTATGCATATTTTGTGAATTTTACATCACTTGTATCGAATGTGCGCGTTGGGGCATTTTTTTACGCTATTCACCGCATTTATTCATTGTGGGCCGCAGTGGCCCGGTTGGAAGAGTAACGGATTAGCAACCGGAGGGTTGCGAGTTCGAATCCAGCCAAACACCGTCGTGTACAAAAGGGGCTGGTGAACGTTAAATCTGTCGTAGCCTCAAATGGCCTCACGTCGGTTGGGAAGTTTGGAAAGTGGAGTGCCAGCTCAGGTGTTGCCTCGTCATCTGACCGTGGTTTAAAATCACGTGGTGTTGTCCTCGATCTTTTCCCTTGGGATTGATCCCGGACTGTCACCAATAGTCCGTTGTGTTGTTCCAGTGACGTTAATTGAAAATACCATACGAATACCATGAATTTATTCATTGACTTGGAATATTGCGTTGACTGTATAAAATGCATTTTCAGTCGAGCTAAACATTGAGGGCGGTAGTTTTTCTCCATCGATACGTGTATCATGTATGTATTCTGAATGTGACGTCATTCTTTTGTTTTTCAATACGATTTCAACTCCCGTCTAAGACGAGGCCGAACATGGTCTTCATTTATTATTTTAGACCCATAGTTACTTCTTTTATACAAGGACTGTGGGTTCTACCTCCAACTTTTAAGCACCTTCGAAATCCCAGCTTTTGAGAACCCAGTAAGTTTTATCTTGATAATCGTGGCTCCTGCTAAACGGGCCCCAATAATATCTTTTTTTTCAAACGGTGGAAGGTCTGTCGTTTTCTTTATTCATCATGAAATGAACATACCCAGTTTTCGTTTACAGTCAATTTACTTACGTATCACCCACGTTATAAACGAATTTTGCATAACCACATCGTAACCAACATGTGTAAAAATATGTACGGGTTTCTAATTCATTGACCAGCGTTTAAATGTTCAGAGAGAATGTTTCAGCACACATTATTGTTAGTTCCCCACCTTTATAGAACTACAGGTAACCCCCGTATAACACGGGAGTTATGTTCCAAAAAATTGCCGTGTTATGCGAATCCGTGTTATACGAAACAAAGAACTAGTACGAAAAAGGGGGTTAGGTTCCAAAAATTAAAAAACATGCTATTATATTTTCATAATTAAGATTAATATATTTATTAAAATTTTCTTAAGAAGTAATACATATTAATATGAATTAAACAATGTTTTCTTCGTCATCACTAAGCACTATTAACCGAGGGTGTTTTCTTTTTGGTGAAATATCCTCATCCTCTGAGTGACAGTCACGAGATCAGTGATGCCATTTATTTTTAAGTCCTTTATTTCTCAATTCCGTTTTCTCCCTCGCTCCAGTGACGCTCATTAACTATGCTAAGAATCTTCCAGAAAGTTACGTCATGCCATGTCATGTGTGTCCGTCTAACAAATTACAGATGAGCTAGTTTAAAAACAGCGAATCAGGAAGTCCAGTTCCCTTGATTGACAAGACCATCTCCCCCTGATTTGCGACCCCCTGAAAAACTGATAAAAAGCGGGAGAGGAATAATAAGCTCTCTTTTTTTGCCCCAGTCCAACGACCTTGCAGTTTAGTGAGAAAGAAACGCGTTAAGCGTTCTTGCCATTTTTTCTTTTTGATGACGAGCGGGGATCTTCGAGAGACGCCATGTCTCTTCTAAGCTAAGTTACTTTTTATTTAATTTATCTCGAGATAATATCCGCGCGTGTAGTTCTTAGGATATTCCCATGCTACACCGTTTAAATTAAACTTTCATAATGCCGTCCTTTTCGCATCGTTGTTCCAATCATTCCATAAAAGCACCGTGTTATAACGGGGATGTTTCCAATTCTCGAACCGTGTTAGAGTGAATCCGTGCTATAAAAGCACCGTGTTATACGGGGATGTTCCCAATTCTCGAACCGTGTTAGAGTGAATCCGTGCTATAGAAGTGCCGTGTTATACGGGGGTTACCTGTACTTTTAGAAGTAATCAGATTCATATTTTCAACGAAATGAATTATTCGACAGTATCCCATTAGTTGTATAAACGTAGCTCTCAGCTTGTTAATGTGCTTCAAGATTACATGTGTTTCTGAAATTCAATAGAACTACCGAATTGTTTGCAACTAAGATCCACTCTTAGAACTTCAAATATAAACATACACATATGTGTTTTATTCAGTAGTGGTGGATATATGAAGGAAAGGGAATGAAACTGGAAACAGACCAGACGGACTCGCAAAATAAATATGTGTCATTGGGAATCATACTTGAAAATTTACTCATCTACTACGCTAATTATCTTTTTCCAAAGAAATGCTGTTTCATGAAGTACTACAATGGACATCATATATGTTCCGAGAGAATGTTTCCCATAATCAATAACGATATGACACTAGGGATGTTAAGCTAATCACAGAACTGCTACTCAATCACAGATATTTTTGAATCACAGTTCTTACCTGCTACTGGAATATCAAAATAACAGTGATTTGGTAGCAGTGATTGAGTATCGGTGATTCGGTAGCAGTGATTGAGCTGATACCTTGGCTGATCGTTGGCTAATATCGATACTGCTCCTGCGATCTGTGATTCGGTATCAGTGAAAACTGACTGAGTATCGGTGATTTGGTAGGGGTGACAGCTGGTTTATCGGTGATTCCCTCGATGGAGTGTGGGCCGTGGGGTGGGGCTCTGTTACGGATTCGGGTTTCTTTAGAAAATTAGGATTTTCAACCGGATGCTAAAGTAGGCTTTATGACACCAGGTTGCCGCGCATTTGGCTACATAAATAAGCTCCACAGTTTAAAGGAAAGTTCAGAAGAAAGCGTTTTTCAAATTCGCTATTTTAAATGGCAAATTAATTATTGTTCTTCAACTTTCTCTGATAATTTATTAAGTTGTATTTTTATAAAGAACACATGAGCTAGAAATTTTTTTCTATTTTTTTGGTTTTGTTAAAACATAAAAATTTTCTTTTCAACCTCTTGTAAATTGTTTTTAATTTTAAAAAAATGAATAATGTGTGTAAAAGTAGGTGCTTCTGAAAGACTTTATACATTGAATGAGTCTAAAAAAAGGCGGGCCAGAAGATGATTATTTGATTTCGCTTGTGAATAGAATAGGAACATAGCTGCATGTTGATTTTTTACACTGAAATTTCTTTTATTCTGTAAGACAATTTCACTCTCTTCAGTTTTGCCTACATGCAGCCATGCTTTAGAATTCAAAGATGAATTATGGGTATTAACAAAGGGAAGAAAGAGTTTTAAAAGTGTGTGAAAGTAATGTGATTGAAATGCAATCATAATATTTTTAAAAATTTAAATATTAATTAAATGACTTGAAATATGGCATTCGAGGCTAAATTTTGATATAAATTCTAAATTTTTCATAAAAATTGGGTGTTTGTATGCAATTTAATATGAAGACAATCCCTTATACATATTTTATGCATATGCATTTATAAAAGTTATAGAAAACAATATTTGCTTTGGCAGAAGAAAATAGTTAATTTTAAATTTGAATTTTATAAACACAAATGGATTCGGATGTTACCAGAGATTTAGAAAAATTACTTAATGTTTTGAAACAGTTACTCCTTGTGTATGTGAATATTTCAGTACCTCCAGATTATCAAATGTAAGGAAATTGTCTTGTTACACATATGGTGTAAAATTTTTTTCTTCAACTAACCAATATTTTAGATAAGAGTGATTAATTTAAATGTTTTTAAAAGAAAAATATAGGTATACGAATTATTTAATAATTAAAATTCAATAATTTACATTCAATTAGAAGCAAATTCATCAAGTATTCTAATGCATATATCATGATTTTAATATTTGATTAATTATGAAATTTAATTTAATTTATATGAAATAAAAATATCGATATATTTTAATCTGCAAAAACCAGTTATGAGCAAGGGGCTTCTAAGTTACCTGCGCATAATAACTCAAAATGACGATCCATCATTGTCAGGAAGAGAAAAAAATGTCTGAAATCGTTTATTGAGGGGTAAAAGTATCTTTCGAGAAAGAAATAACGGGCTTAATATAAAATACGGCTCATCGGCGGAAAATGTTTTATTCAATTTAAATTGTAGATTTATTGAGTGGTATTGCGTTTGATTTAATTTTAAAAAATTAAACGATGTTTCATTTGTTCTGGACGAAAAGAGAAACCTAGGTTCGAACTGGGTTCCCTGGCCTTGTAAGCCGCGATACTACTAACTGAGCTGTACATTACGCTTACGAAGGTATATACTTAAGGATTTTAAAACATCAATACGCGTGAGCATTCCATTACTACGAGTGGCTAAGAGATACTTTACAATTAATTACAGATTCAGTCCCAGTTTAGAATCACAGATATTCTTCAGTAGCAGTCACAGTTAGAACTGTTACTGTAAAATCTCTCTTTTTTAACAGATACCCGTAATGAAACCAACAAAATTTTGAAATATATTTACTTATAGAAATGTTTTTTATTCACTAGTGGTAGATAAATTTACAAACCGGAATTTTAGTGGAAATAAGCAAACCAGACGGTCTCCAAATAATTTATTTTCACTACACATATCCATATACGACATTACCCCCTTAAAATGTAGTTTATCCCCGTTTTTGAAACGTTTCGCGTTTCATATAAAAGTGCTTTGGGCAGTTTTCTACGAAGTCAGGGAAATGAGAGAAAATGACAAATGAGAAAGGACCATATCCCCATATTTCTCGAATGAATGCTAGAATTCATTGCAGGCAGGGGTTGAGAGGAAGGGCAGGTGCAAAAAGATACCCTTTGCACATGAAAAACACCATTAACCAATCATAAATTTAAATTAAGGTTCAAAAACAAGAAACGTTTTGATCCAAGTTTTTCGGGCTTTACATGTCTTAAGATCTGTCGTAGCGCAGTAGTACTTATATATTCTTCAGTAGCAGTTACTGTGAAATCACTTTCTGTACCATCTCGATATGACATGAATAATTAAATATCATTTAAATGTTCTTAAGTTAGTTTCAGCAGTTCATTAGAACCACCGAAACGTCTTTTAAGTTGTCCTAAATGCATAACCAATTGGTTTTGCAAATGTTTACTTATAAAATAATTTCTTATTTACTAGTGGTGGATAAATAAACGAAAGGGAATTTCAGAGGAATCACACTACACTACTACTATGAAGATTTTTCTCCCATTATCTTCTCACATGACACTCATTGATGTAACCCCCACCGCCTAAAATGTAGTTTATCCTCGCATTGGCAACGTTTGGCATTTAATTCTATTCGCGCATTGACCATTCGATTATTAGTTGTCCATTCGGAAATCATTTGAAATTTTAAAAGGCGAAGTGCTGAAATCATTTTCGCGTAACAACTCAACAGACATCTAGTTAGAAATACTCAGAAACACATTTGGTCTATATACACTACCGCCACCTGCAATTGATTTCACAGAAAATGCTTCTCAGAACGGTCTTTCAAGTTACTTCCAGTTTTAAAAAGCTTTTCCTTTCTCTGCAAGAAGTTAAACGACCTTCGTAATTTCTTCCATACGAATCTCACGAATAAAAAAAGGATAATTAAAATAGGTATACAGGGTGATTCAAAACCCAACGTACAAACATTGAAAGGTGGTTGAAAACAAAAACGAAACAGAATCACATAGGAATGTGTGACCGGAAACCCCAACCTGATCAGCTGGAGGATAAACGAAGATGCAGAAATGACAAGCCAATAATGGTTGGAAAAACTCTTTATTTAGCGATACTTTACACTAGGACAATACGTGTACACGTTAAGTTTCACAAGTGCTCAAAGTTCTTACCATCCACAGTTATGCACGCTTGAGGGCGCTGTCATCCGCTGGAGGGCGCTGTTCGCCAGCGCTGTAGTTGGAATGCAGCGCTAGTCATTTAAAGTTCCGATTGCGTACGGAGAGCATGCAACAATTTACGAACGCTGAAATAGCAGACATGCACCTTGTGTATGGTGCAGTTGACGTCGACGGAAGGGTTGCGGCACGGTTGTATGGCGAACTGTACCCAAACAGACGTGTACCGCATCACCAAATGTTTGGGAATTAGCACCGTAACCTGTGTGAATACGGGACATTCTGCAGCAGCAGGCATGATACAGGGCGGCCACGAACGACACGCACACCTGCCTTCGAAGAGCAGGCATTGCGTCGAGTGGAAGAAGTTCCTAGTACAAGCACACGAACCATTTCGCGCGATATTGTAGCATCTCAATCCAGTGTGTGGGGCACATTACACAGGGAGCATTTACATCCATATAATTTGCAACGGGTCCAGTCATTGCAGCCTTAAGATTATCCTCGACGTGTGGAATTCGCGCGTTGGTACTTGGACAAATGCAACGTGAACCCGGCGTTTCCAACATTCATTCTGTTCACGTACGAAGCCAATTTCTCTGGTGAAGGGATCTTTAACCAACACAATGTTCATGTGGGAAGTCACGACAACCCACGAAGTATGTGTGAACTACCCCAGACGGCACTAAGCGCCAAATTGTAAGAAGTTGTTGGCAGCCAAACGACAGAGCACATATAATAGCTCTGATCTCTGAACTAGTAACAGTGCGTGTGTGTTAAAATAAAATTTGGTTATTTATAGAACTGACTTATGATTATTACCACTGAACATACCAATGCTTTACATGGTGCATCGGCCGGGAAGTTTTGAAAATTGGGAAATTGTGATCGTGTTGCGTATGAAGATTCGAGCTTGATGCTTTACCAACTGTTTGGATTATTCGTGTTTGGAGAACGCGAGAATTAGATCCTGCTTTGAAGTAAATGTGGTGAGATATTTATTTACCTTTTGGAGTACAAAGGTGAGGATTTGAATTTGTTAGAAAATTTATACTGAAATAGAACTTATTTAAAATGGATAAGGTAAATAAATTGATTGAGAAGCGCGGTAACGTCCGAAGTGCAGTTACGAAATTAGTCAATAAAAGTCAAGAAACTCTTAACGAAGGGTTAGATGCTTTAACTGAACTTCTTGAACTTTTAGAAACTAAAGAGCAAAATTTGAAGAATTCCGATTCCGATATTGAAGATTTGATAGATGACCCTGAAAGGTTCAGAAGAGAGATTAAATCGTCCGAAGAGTATGAAGATAAAATTTTGGTAACTAAAGTAAAAGTAAAATCCAAAATTAAAGAGTTGATGAGAACACAAAATTCATCAGAAACTGTTTTGGCAAATAATTCTTCCTTTATTTCAGAAACAAGGACTGCATTGAAATTGCCAAAGTTAGAAATATCGAAATTTAATGGTGATTCTAGCAAATTTTTGGAGTTTCTTAATTGTTTTAATAATGCAGTTGGTGAGAATTATTTACTTTCTAAGATTGAAAAGTTTCAATATTTGAAAACATTATTGGTAGGACCTGCTTATAGCGTTGTTGCTGGGTTCTAGTTAAATGAGAAAAATTATGATTCGTGCATGCAACTTTTGAAAGATAGATACGGTAAAACTGACGTTATTATTAATTCTTATATGTCAAAATTATTGAACTTAGAATCGGTGAAAACCTCGTATAATGTTAAAGGGTTACGTAAATTGTATGATGAAATTGAAGTAAATATTAGAAACCTACGTTCACTTAATGTAACTGAAGGTTCGTACGGACATTTGTTAAATCCTATCATTCTTAAGTTATTGCCCCAAGATTTGGTTTTAGATTTCCATCGTAAAAGAAATAAAAGTAAATCTTGTGAAATTGGTGAAATAATAAATTTCATAAAAAATGAAGTAGAATCCAGGGAAATCACGGAAAGTTCAAATGGTAATGCTAAAACTTTTGAGACTAATCGGCAACCATTTCCAAACTATCGAAAGAATAATTACAAACCTAGATATACCCCAACCGCGGCAGCTTTAAATACGCAAATAAAAGATAAATGTATATTTTGTTTCGGGTTTCATGAATCGATTAATTGTAGAAAAACTAGTGCTGTAGAAAAATTCGATAGATTAAAGTTTGAAGGTAGGTGTTTTCTTTGTTTTGAAAAATATCATATGAGCATTTCTTGTAAATCTAGGATAAACTGTAAAAAATGTAAGTCTAATTCGCATCATGAGGTATTGTGTAGAAGGAACAACAAAAATGTTCTTTCTCCACCCTATTCCTCCGACACCCCTGCTGAAACGATCCCGAAAATAAGAATTCCTTCGATCACTTCAGGTGTTTCTGATCAAAGGTCTGAAAATATATCTGTTGCGCACAATATTCCAGGAAGTAGTAAAAAATCTTTTCTTCAAACTTGTTCAGTAATTGTGTGCTCGAAAAATAATAATAAATCGTTGGAAAGTAGAAGAATGTTAGATTCCGGATCACACCGATCTTTTGTGTCTAAACGCATTGTGAAAGAATTAAATTTAAAACCCTTTCGCTATGAAAAATTGTCTATATACTCATTCGGTAAAAAATACCCTCGAGAGAAAAATTATCCCGTAGTTAGTTTGACCTTGCACAATCGAAAAGAGCCGGATAAGTGTTTAGAAGTGGAGTGCTTAGTCACTGAATTTATTGTTAATTTTGTCAGACGGAATCCTTCGAGTGAAACTTTAAAAGTATTGACAGCTGAGGGATTAAATCTCGCCGATACCTTCCTTTCAAATGGAGGTGCAAGTGTAGACCTGTTGGTTGGATGTGATTACTTCTGGGACATTATTTATGAGCAGGAAAGAATAAACAACGGTGGAATTTCGCTTGTTGGTTCGTGTTTTGGGTGGCTTCTTGTAGGCAATGAAAGAAGCGATTTTGCTGACTATAGCTTTGCGAACTCTTGTTTACTTATGGATTCTGAGAATGTGCTCTTTGACCTCAAACGGTTTTGGGAAATCGAGGAGTTGGAGTCAAAACAAAATCTTTCTGAAAAGGACAAGTTGTTAATTGATTCATTTGAGAATTTGTTGACATTTAACGGTGAGAGATATGTTTGTAAGTTGTTGTGGAAAGACTGTTCATATCCCCCTGAAAGTTTAGGTTCGAATTATGAGGTCGCGAAGAAGCGTTTTGACAGTTTGAGATGTAGATTGAATAAAAACAAAGATATTTCGGATCAGTATAAGCAGATAATTAATGAACAATTAAAGTGTCAAATTGTAAGTAGATGCAAAAATGAGGACCCTAAATTAGGATATTACATGCCCCATAGAGCAGTCGTTAGGAATGACAAAGAAACAACTCGAGTTAGGATAGTTTATGACTGTAGTAGCAAAGCTAAAGAAAAATTTAAATCTTTGAATGATTGTTTGGAGTCTGGACCTAATCTTAACCCTAATTTAGTGGATATAATTCTGAAATTCCGTGAAAATCAAATTGCGTTTACAGGCGATATAGAAAAGGCTTTTCTTATGATTGAAATTTGTCAGGAAGATAGAGAATATCTAAAAATTTTGTGGTTTCATGATTCTGTAAATGAGTCTGACCAAACTTTATGTTTAAATCGTCTTCCATTTGGTCTAACGACATCACCCTTTGCATTAAATTGTGTACTAAAGTTTCACATTGGCAAATATAAGGAAGATATGCCTCAATGTTTTGAAATGCTTAATTCTTTTCTTTATGTAGATGATTTGTGTCATGGGTCTCAGAATGCCGATGAGGCGTATTTGTTAACTTACAATGCAATTAATATTCTAAAAGATGCTGGATTTCATTTGAGGAAATTAAGAACAAATTCTCTTAAACTTCAAAAACTTTGGGTAGATAATAGTTTTGAGGAAAATATGGATTTTGGTCTAGGGACTGGGTTCTTGGGACTCATTTGGGATCATACTGAGGATAAAATTAAGTTAGACTTAAAAACTGTAAAAGGTTCCATTCAAAATGCTACAAACACCAAACGATATGTTCTCGGAGTGATCTCGAAGATATTTGACCCTTGTGGTGTAGTGAGTCCTTGTGTCATGATGTTGAAGATAGTCATGCAGAAGATATGGGAACGAGGTTTAAAATGGGATGAAGAATTGCCTAGTGGGGACTTATCACTCAAGTGGAAAGACTGGTGCGACGAACTGTTTCACTTGGAAAAGCTATCTTTTGATAGAAAGTTTTTTGACAATCAGTGCGACGATATTTCTTTGCACATTTTTTCCGACGCTAGTCCAGCAGCGTACGGAAGTGTAGCGTATTTTAGATACAGTGATATTAAAGGTAGAGTTAAGACTACTCTTGTCATCGCGAAGGGAAGAGTAGCCCCTTTGAAATTAATTTCATTGCCAAGATTAGAGCTTATGGGGGCGGTGATTAGTGCAAAACTGGCAAAATATTTGAAAGAACTGTTCCCTGAGCTATGTAAACGAACATATTTGTGGAGCGATTCGCAAATTACTATTCACTGGATTCGAGGAAACGCCAAAGACTGGAAACCTTTTGTTTGCAATAGGGTTTCTGAGATACAATCCTTGACTGATCCACAAGCAATGGTTTCATTGCAACGGTGATGACAATCCCGCGGATTTGATCTCAAGAGGTGTGCGTGCTTCGAAGCTTGCGACTGATTCCTTGTGGTGGAGGGGACCAAGTTGGATCTTGGAGCCAGAAGCGAATTGGCCATCTGGTCCTTCGGTACTTGTTGATGAGGAGAGTGTGATATCTGAAAGACGGATTAAAAATCTTTCTCTTCAGGTGTCAGTCATCGAGCCATTACCCCTGCCTTTATTGGACTTAAAAAGGTATAACTGTCTACAAAAACTTTATCGTGTGACTGCTTACGTGAAACGTTTTTTGTTTAATTGCAGAAACAGACAGAAATTGTATAGACCAATAGGTGCATCAGAAATCTTTGACTCTGAACGTTATTGGTTGAAAACTGTGCAGCGGAAACATTTCATGCATGAAATTGACTGTCTATCGAACGGAAAACGTTTGGACAAAAATTCTCCTGTGCACTGTTTGAGCCCATTTTTAGATGAAAACGGTCTTCTTAGACTGAAAGGAAGGCTTCAGTTTTCCGATTTTGAGATCGGGGAAAAAACATCCGATATTGTTGCCTTGCAAAGACAAATTTTGTGGTTGTAGAGTGCCACAATAAAGTGTTCCATTGCGGAGTTGAAGCGACTCTGGCCCAAGTCCGAGAACAGTTTTGGATTATTAAGGGTCTCCAGTGTGTTAAAACTGTTTTGAATAGTTGTGTCGTGTGCAGAGTAAGTCCTGGTACGCAGGAAACTGCACCTTTACCACCCGATCGAGTGCTTCAATCTCCTCCGTTTACTGTGACTGGTGTGGACTTTGCTGGTCCATTCTTTACTAGGGACAGTAATGCCAAACATTACTTGCTTCTTTTTACCTGTGCCACTTCGAGAGCTCTTCACTTGGAATTAGTTCCATCTATGTCAACAGAATCATTCCTTTTAGCTTTTCGGAAATTTATTTCACGACGTGGTCTGTGTTCCACAATTTATTCGGACAATGCTAAAGGTTTCAAGCGTGCAGAAATTGAACTCAAAAAGATCTGGAGTTGCATAAACCACCCATCTGTTCAAAATTTATTTGCTTCCCATGGTATTAAATGGAAATTTATTGTTGAGAAAGGAGCATGGTGGGGAGGGTTCTGGGAGAGGCATTTTCGAACTATTAAAACCTGTCTAAGAAAAATTGTTGGCCGTTCAACGCTCACAGTGAATGAGCTTGAAACGCTTTTTATTGAAATTGAAGCCATGATTAACTCGCGGCCAATAACTTACATTTATGATGATCCTTCAGAGCCCTCACCATTAACTCCTGCACATTTCCTAATTGGGAAGCGATTAATTGGTCTTCCTGTTTCAAAAATTTCAAGGGAAGATTTGTGTGGTTCAAGAAGTGCTACGGTAAAACGATATAGACATCAGCAAACATTGCTTAATCACTTTTGGAGACGTTGGAGAAAACATTATCTCCTCTCTTTAAGATCTGCAAATGTGTGTCCTCCAACAAACGTTAAAACTCATTTTAAAGTTAATGATATTGTGTTGATTCTTGATGATCGTTACCCACGAAATTTGTGGTCTATGGGTAAAATCATAGAAATATTTCCAGGAAGAGACGGAAAAATCCGTTCCTGTCTAATAAAAACTCGATCTGGGACTATTAAAAGACCTGTACAATTATTATGTAATCTTGAAATTAATGATGAAAATTAACCGTTTATATTTTATATTCGATAATTTAGTTTATTTCTGTGTTATTGAATTGGTTATTTATAAAAAAAAATGTTAAAATTACCTAATCTTGAACTGAAAAAAGAACTATTAAATTTATTAACTCGAATTATATTTATGTTCCTATTGAATTTATTTGTGATTTGTATCTGATTAATATTGGATTATTATATGCTCAAAAGGTAATTTATGTGAACTCTGAAAGAGTTCAGGTGGGGAGTGTGAACTATCCCAGACGGCACTAAGCGCAAAATTGTAAGAAGTTGTTGGCAGCCAAACGACAGAGCACATATAATAGCTCTGATCTCTGAACTAGTAACAGTGCGTGTGTGTTAAAATAAAATTTGGTTATTTATAGAACTGACTTATGATTATTACCACTGAACATACCAATGCTTTACAGTATGTGCCCACATACTGCCCAACAACCTTTCTCCGTGAATGTATGGGCGGGTATTATTGGTGATTATTTAATAGGGCCATACCTCTTACCACCTCAACTGGATGTCCGGAAATATCGCATTTTTCTGGAGGAGGTACTGCTGGAATTACTCGACATTGTTCCTGTGTCTGTCCGGCGTGCAATGTGGTTCCAGCTAATTTTTCCCGTTGCGTACGTGATTACTTGAACAGAACATTTGCGCCTCGATGGATTGGGCGTGGTAGACCCGTCGTCCATCACGATCGTCCGATTTACCTAGCCTGGATTTCTTCTTGTGGGAGACCCTGAAAGCCATGGTCTACGAGACCACCGTTGACTCTGACACCGACCTCGTCGCAAGAATCTCCGTCGCAGCTGCAAACGTCCGCGAAATGCCGGGTATTTTTTGAAAGGGTCCGACAATCAATGCTTCGCCGTTGTGAAGCGTGCATAACTGTGAATGGTAAGAACTTTGAGCACTTGTTGTGAAACTTAACGTGTACATGTATTGTCCTAGTGTAAAGAATCGCTAAATAAAGTGTTTTTCCACCCATTGTTGGCTTGTCATTTCTGCATCTTCGTTTATCCTCCAGCTGATCAGGTTGGGGTTTCCGGTTATACATTCCTATGTGATTCTGTTTTGTTTTTGTGCTTTCAACTTCTTTTAAAAGTTGAGTTTTGAATAACCCTGTATTAATGAAAATTTCACATCACGTTTGTAAACAGGGTTGGCAGATTTTAAGGAGAAAGTGACCAATTTTTCTCTTTAAAAATCCCATATACTCTCAAACAATTTAGTAGTCAACAGTGGCAACAATATTTTGTAAAAAAACTAGGGTACTTACGTATTAACCGCATGCCATTGGCGAATATCAACCAAGTTTTGTTTCGGGCGGAAAATGTTTAGCAATTGCCCTTAAGATGACATCGAACATATTATCATTTGAGACTTGGTTTTTCCTCCACATAAACTCCGCGAGGTAGATCTCGAGGTGGTGGCGAGATTTTCCTTGATGTTTTTTATTTCGCCATTTTTCACTTCCCCAGATGCGTTCTGTGTGTGCGTGGCAGTTTCAGAATCAATGAAATTGTATTTGTGGCTCACTTGGCAGTGAATATAACCGGATTGTTCCATTTATTCCGTCTTATACCCCTTCGAACAGTCGGAAAAAATGGTCGATCCATCTTTAATGTGTTATTTTATTTCGTTCCTTAATGTGGTAGCACTACAATCGGGGACTATAACAAGAAATGTTTATCTTGTTTCGCGACAAATACGTCAAAATTTACTTCGAATTAAAAACAGAGAAAATATAACACGAGTATTTAATGCAACTACGCACTGAACACTGAACTGTGGTTCTAAAAAAAAGTTTTGCAAAACAATCAGAATCAATGAAATTTGTATTTGTGGGTGGCAGTGAATATAACCAGATTGTTTCAGTTCTTCCTCTTATACCCCTTCCAACAGATTTGGCGATTAATCGCTGGCATTCGGTTAATACGTACAGATTTGGCGATTAAACGCTGGAAAACGAGTGATTTCTCCATGGGAAATATTTAGTGAAGGCAATGAACAAACCAACGAAGGCCGAATTTAATTCTTCCGGTTAAGAACTAGTTTGATTTATTTCCATTTGGTGATGTTAACGTCAATTTCCTCGGCTCCAAATTACTCGTGGTTGAACGATAACTGAGACCTCATGAAACAACAATTTTCAACACATGTACTAGCCATGTTTTTAGTTTAAAAACTACAAAATTAATAACATTTTGATTACTTCTAAATGTGACGTACTGGAAAAGCATTTGCTAAACAAGCAATGTAACGTCACTTTAGGAATAAAACAGGAAGTACTTTCTACCACATAAGATACCAGCGTCCTTTGTATTGAGTCGGTGCGAATGAAATGTCCGGAAAATGACCATCACACTTCGATGACGATAACTGAAAAATACAGTACCTGATCTACTCGAAATAATATCCCTCTGAATTGACACACTGTTGCCACTTGTCTGATAATGCCATGATCCCGTAACGAAAAGTCTTGTGGCTGGGATGCGAAGAAGTCATCAACTGCACGGTGAACCTCCGTGTCTTGCGTGAAGCGTTTGCCGGACAGAAAGCGATCTAGGTGATGAAACAGATGAAAATCTATAGGTGACGAGTCGGGAATAGGAGGGATGAGACATCGCTTCATAGCCCAACTCACCTAGTATCAGCATCGTCCGTTGAGCGACATGAGGACGACCGTTATCTTGCAAGAGAAGAACGCCATGCCTGTTTACCAAATCCGATTCTTTCACCATCAATTTCCTGTGCATCTGTCATAATTCATCACGATATCGTTCTGAAGTGATGGTTTGGCCACTTGGCAGGAAACTGCGATGAATTATTCCAGCTTAAGACCACCATACAAGAAGCATAACCTTCCTGGGATGTAAGGGTAGCTTGGGTTGGCGTGTCCAGGAGGCTGTGCTTTTTGCTCAACCATTGTGCATATCGTTTCCGATTGTCATAAAGGACCCATTTCTCGTCGCAGGTAGCGATTCGCTGCAGTAGAGGTTCTCTTTTATTCCTGGAAAGGAGCTATGCAGACTTCCAAACGTCTCATCTTGGCAATTGTCAATTCATGAGGCACCCAAGAATCCATCTTTTTGACTTTATCCAGTGCAGCCAGACGGCGAACAATTGTAGTGTGGTGGACACCTATCTCGGCCGCTATCTCACGACATGTTTTCCACAGTTCAGCTTCAACCACACTTAGCAGAGCATCGTCAGAAGCTGCAACTTCTCGGTGACCACGTGGTTCGTTTTTCAGGTCCATATCTCCACTTCGAAACTCCGCAAACCATCGCCGAATGGTTCGTTCATTGGCTGTATTCCCCCGAAAGCTGTATTAATGTTTCGAGCAGTAACTGCAGCAGAATGTCTCAGTTTAAATTCGCAAAGGAAGATGACTCTAAAATCTGAGTTTTCCATGTCGAATTTGAAAGCATCTTACACCCAAACAAATTAAATTTGGAACTTGTACTTTCACGCGGGATAGCTATTTATAGTAGCTCTGGTGACGTAAGATGCCGGAAGCTTGTAGGTAATTACTTTTAGCTGTATGGTGGTCATTCCCATAGCTATTTCTCATCGGACATTTCATTCGCACCGACCCAATATTTAGTTTTACGGTTAATACCCTCTTGTTCCCAACTGAGCAGTGTTATGCAATTAATGTATTGATAACAACTGTCAAAAAAATGTACGGAAGATTTTTCGGTTAAAATACACATTTTTATTCAATTCTTTGAAAAGTTCATTCTAATGATACAAAAATGGTGCTTCCTTGCATTTAATTTATAGCCCAAAAATGCGTATAAAGAAAATTTTCTTCCTCAGATAACACTGCTTATCAACGTATTCATTCATTTATATTCACATATATGCTGAAATTGTAGATTTATTTGTGGAAGAGAGTGAAGAAGAAAGACTGAATGAAGTTTCCGAAGACGAATGAATAACCGTGCCTTCAAATGAAGCTACTTCTGGCTTAGAAATTGTTCTTCGCTTTTTTTAGGCAGTGAAAGTTCATCTGTTCAATAAAGCAGAGTTGACGTCATCAAATATTTTCTTAAAGAATTTCACGAATAAAACACAAAAATCGATAACACACTATTTCAAGACAAAAATTGCGTAAACGGGAAATATCTGGTCAAGAATTACCTGTAAAATCAAGAATTACCTGTGTAATCTTTGATACAGAATACCATTTATCTGTTAACCAAGAAAATAACATTAAGCAATGAAATTTTTGTATTTTGTTGAAATATTTTTTTCCTGAATACGGATAACACGAATTACGGTGGTTAATACTAATTTTTTACGATACCGTGGAATTCGTCTTAACGAAGTTCGACTGTATATAAATTTAATTATGAAACTAAAGAAATTGGAGTAAAAAAAATCGCTTGTGGTCAAAATACATATCCAATTTGTGCTTTTAAATGAATTATGGTTTGATAAAATATAATTAGAATTTTATTTTATCGATATTTTTTATCTATTCAATAAACATGATTGTTCGATATCCAGTAAAGTAGCAATAATTTTCCTTATAGTAACACGAGATGTTTTTATATTTCAGGTTGGTCTTGTAGGCAGAACGGGTGCAGGCAAGAGTTCTCTGGCGCTGGCTCTGCTTCGAATTATAGAACCAGTTGAGGGTGCTATTCTCATTGACGGCATTGATATTGCGATGCTCGGGCTTCACGATCTACGATCAAAAATAACGATCATACCTCAGGTACAGATGTCCAACTTTATCGTAGCTTTAGAGTATATAAGGCTATAAGAGTTATTCGTTTTCTGAACTTAGCAATTAACTTGCTTTGGACACGCAGAGAAAATGTATAAAGATGTGTGAAAACGATTGTTATTATTTTAGAGTTCCATCACAATTTGAATCCTACGACTTGAATGTTGCTAACACAGTGGGCATATCCACAGAGCCACGACGGCTCCGCCTCTTCACAGGAGAAAGACTACATTACCTAATTTAAAGAATAGACTCGTCCAAAATCAAGTGACTTGACTACCTTCTCACGGAAGCTGAACTATAGAAGTGATTATGAATAGGTAGATAATTGAACACACGTCGCACTGGGGCAACACTGGGGCTACACAACGGGCGACCGGTCGGGATCAATCCCGAAGGGAAAGACCCGAGAACCACACCTCGCCATTTTGAACCACGGTCAGATGCCGTGGCACCCCCACTCTCCAAACTTCAATACCCCGCCAATTTGAGTACACTTGAGACCATGACAGATTTTCAGAAGACTTGCACCACTTTCCAATCCGCTGCTCTTCCAAATGGGCTACCGCGGTCTCGCTGCATTTGAGGAAAGAGCTGTTCTTAATGAAGAATGTAAAAGTTGATTCGTTGGACATAAAATTCATATTCTGTTCTATTAGTTCCATTGCCTCATGCTCTTCCATTCTGTAGGACCCCATGGTGTTCAGCGGAAACGTTCGTTTGAATTTGGATCCCTTGGAACACCATTCTGATGACCAATTATGGATAGCATTGGAACAAGCACACATGAAACCTTTTGTGGAGTCGTTGGAACACGGACTGAGCCATGAGATTTCAGAGGGAGGAGAGAACTTAAGGTTTTAATTTATGTCTCAGCTAATTTTCCTTTTGGTTGCTTGGGTTTTATCGCGCAAGGGCCATTGGCAATGCTGCGACAAATACAAGTCAGACGTCAAGTAATGAAAATACACACAGAGTTTTACTGACACAAGAGAGAATTACATCCAGGGAGGAATTAACCTAGTCCCACCGAAAACTCGCATGTTGCTAGCGCAGTTCGCAAACCACTGAGCCACTACGGCACCATGTTTCTTTCGGATATTTGAAAATTTGCGAGCCCAAGGTCATTAAAACTTATCACTACTATGGACCTGACTGAGGGATATTCAGTGTTAACAAGTTAGACTGACTGTGAAGATTAATAATTTTTTTAATCGCTATAACAATTTTTCCCCAATGTAAATTTTGAGTCAATTCCTCGATGCGCCCGTTCCTGAATTTTAAATAGAAAACTATGCCTATTAAAATTAAATAATTCTTACCGAAAAATTTGAAAAGGGATTTACATGACAATTTAAATGTCATTAATTATTCAACAGTTAATTTATAGAGGTTTCAGCGTTATTTTTACGGTGTTCAAAATGCACTCACCATTGAAGAACAAACGGGAATTTTGAGTTTGAAAATAGTTATTCAAAAATAAGTATGTACAATATTACATTTATTCACGATTCTTGTCCTTAATATTTTTGAAAAATACTGCGAACACTGAACATACTTATTCCGTTGCTTTAACTTTCATATCGTTGGCTTAGAGCAGAAATTCATAACTGGAAATAAAAATTTTAAGCATTTTAATAGCGCTGTCTTTTAAACATATTACAATACCAATAATGTATTTCTCAAAATGGTTGTTTTTTGGTTCAAGGGCCAAATTTCGCCAAGCTGCACCAAGCACAAACCAAACAACATCTAATAATGGATATACACACAAGGAACGTTTTTATTGACACAGAAGATAGAGAAATACACCCATGGAAGAATCGAACCTGCCACATGAACTCTCATGTAAATGAGCATTCAGTGTCACCAAAAAAACTTTAATTGATTAAATAAAATGAAATGATTAAAAATTAATTTAAAAAGTTCATAAGTTTCTGCTTCAAGTTCAAGATACTTCATTATTAGAAGTTACTTTATTTGAAATTAGTTCCATTAATTTCTCCACATGACCTTGGAAATTTTGAAACACTGTTCTAACCTAATATGAATTTTATACTAGACTTTTGTGCAATCATTGTGTTGATTAAGTTTAATACAGGGGACACTTTTAGAGCCAAGTCACAAGGCTTTTTATAAATCGGTACAAAAACATTCCTAAACATTTAGATGAGAACATTTAGATGCACATATAACTTAGTGAAACATCTTTTCCAGCGTTGGCCAAAGACAGCAGTTATGTTTAGCAAGAGCATTACTGAAAAAGACCAAAATATTAGTTCTAGATGAAGCTACTGCTGCAGTAGACTTGGAAACAGACAAGCTGATTCAAAGCACAATTCGTCAAGAATTCTGGGATTGCACCGTAATAACAATAGCACATAGGCTATATACCATACTGGATTACGATAGGTAAGTCAAAAGAGCATAACTTTTATAAGTACGCAAAATTAAAGGCAGTTTCTAATAGCGACTTTAGAAAATACTTTCAATTTATTATTTGCGTGAGTTTTCTTAAGATAATTCCATATTAAATCATCGATAAATGTTTGCCAGTTTGAATTTGTTGTGTAGGTTAAATGAAGAAAAGCATTACATGCATCAAGAACCTAATTAGGAATTTTTGAAGTTTGAACAGTAATAACTGCTAAGTTTTTGTTAGTGCAAAGCCAGATACTCGAGATTTTCGTGATATAGCCAGATAAATTTTTAATAGCACATGTAGTGGGACAGAGGCCTTAAAGCTTTTCTCTTAGGCTCCCCAGGAAGTTTGACTGTTCTCAGATAACCTGTTCCACAAGATATTAGGTGTTTCAGAATATACAATCAAGAATAAATGAAGGACTATTTTCAACAATGAAAACTTACCAAATAGGTTCGTAATGACATAAAAATGAAATTTTCGAGAGGATGAAAATTTGATTGTTTGAATAAGTGCTTAAAACTTGAAAGTTTAATATATAATCTCTTGATTAGTGGATTATTATAATTAAACCATTATAATTAAAGATTATTTAGATAGAGCTCGAAAATTGACCTCCTGAAAAATTTGAAGTGTGGTTTATGCCTGAAGCCTTCAGATCATAAATTCTTTGATATTGAGATAATTTTATAAAAGTGTTTGTTATATGAAGCAAATATCATTGGTTGAAATCACTGTTGGGATAAATCGAGGCAGATAATGGCTGTAACAACATCCCGAAAGTTAAGACTCGAGCTGACGGAGTGTGATACATTTTTATTTTAGTATGAAAAGTTACCGTTATGAGAGAGGAAAAATACTTTTTTTCTGTGGTTTTCCCACTTCTAGCAGTAGATATGGTGTTATGTTACTAAAACTGTCAAGTTTTCAATTTATGTGAAATTAAAATTTATTTTGAAATTAAAACATAAGCACAACTACATGCAGTTTATTATTATTTGAGTTAGTTTTCCAGAGTGTGCGCCAAAGGAAATTGTCTCATAAGTGAGAGATGAAAAAAAGTTTGGGAAACCATGCTCTAGCGTAGAGGGGAATAGTTGAATTAAATGTCGCACTGGAGCAACACAAAGGCTATTGGCGACAGTACAGGATCAACCCCGAAGGGAAAGATATGAGGACAACACTTCGTTATTTTGAACCATGATCTGATGACAAGGTCACACCTGAGCTGGCACCCCATTCTCCTAACTTCCACACCACACCAACGTGAGTCCAAGACAGATTTAATGGGCACCAGTCCCCACAACGGTCTTTGGCTGGATCGAGTTTCGAACTAGCAACCCTCCTGTTGCTAGTCCGCTACGTTTTCAACCAGATTACCGCGGTCAGCTACAGTGTTTCTGTAACTTTTACAATGTTTCCACTTTCACCAAAACATAAGTTATGACCTTTTCAAGGCTATATTTCACATGTATCGTAATAGATTGACCCGTGAATGCACAGGTGAAACTGTCACAAGAACCATGTTTGGTTCTCACGGACCTCGTTTTAAAAACATCAATTTTTGGCTAACCTAAAATGTTATGCTATTGATTTTTAATAAAACTATGGATGAGAATCATCGATCTAGTTTATTTTATGTAGGTGAAATGAAATATTCAGTGTTCCTGTTAAAACTGTTCGCGCAGTGCATATCTTCTCACAGATGTTGGCGCAACTTCATGCACTTGGCAAGCACCAAGAACGTTGCCAACTTCTCAGTGTCTGATCTCTTGACGCGATAGGATATCGCCAGCGTTCCTTTCCAGGAACCACTTTTTGATTGGTTGTTTTATGGAGCAAGGTTTGCATGTGGACAAGCTGCGCCAAACACAAGACAACGTCAAATAAAAAATAAAGAGAAAAGGAAGAATTAGGGGAAAGAGTAGTGGGGTAGAGCATAAAAAGATCGCTTGGGTATCCCTAAAGCACGCCCCCATGTCTACTAAAGACAGAAAACTCCATGGGAAACGATCAATAGAGTACCTTTGGGAACCATTTTTTGTGTACTTAGATAGTGCAGCAATTTCAATCAGTGTCAGTATCGTTTCAGTCCATTAAAGTTTAGAATTTTTGTGAGCCTCGGCACTAAGACTATTTAAGGCCCTTATGTTCCATAGACAGTTTACTTTAATTTCTATTTTATAATCTAAAAACTGTTTTAGTACTACAGTGTAAGCAAAAGTGGTATTACTTTTATTTTTATAGAATACTAGTAATGGATAATGGACTGATTGCAGAAGATGGAAAACCAGATATGCTGCTGGAGAATACCAATTCCATATTCTATGAATTTTGTCACGCTGCGGGATTGTTGTAAGACAAAAGTGGGGGTATCAAATACCTCCGTTTCAACATTAAACCTGTTTGCCAGAAGCGAAAATCAAAGTACTCGTATTTCATGTTTGAAATGAACTTTTCCAGCTTTGAATTAACATTCCAGCTATACTCTCAATGTATTCGATTAGCGTAATGATAATTTATTATCACGTTGGAGCTTTACCTGATATTTAATGTCTCATGTTTTGTTTACTTTTGTTCATGTAATTGTATTTTTACTACAAATAAATAAATAATGTGTATATTTAAAAGATTGGAACTGCAAAGTTACAGAAAATTCCTTGAGGTGATTAAATAGTTTCAAGTAGTAATTAACAAATCAATGTTTATAATAGCATTCTACATGGAAAAATGTGATCATAATTTTTCCATTTTATCTTCTGTCATTCAAGGCTAGGAAAGATAATTACTAAAACAAAATAGAATCTTATATTTAGATTTTTAAATTAATCTATTATTTATTTATTTAATATTAACCAAAACGAAATATTTTAAATGAAATCAATATTCGTGGTAAAAATAAATGTGTTGGTCAATTTATTATCTGTTATTGCATTTTTTAATTTCTCTTTTTCCTTATTCGTTGATTAATTTAAGAAAATAAGCCATATTTCTCTATTCATATTTTTAATTTTCCTTTTATTCATTTACAAATTTATTCGAATCTTTGTTTTAAATTATTGTTGTGATAGCTAGTGTTATGTTGTTATATCAGGACATGTATAATATCAGGTACAAAATTTCTTCTACATATTATACATATCTTGCTGAAGTATGCCGAACTGCCCTCAGACGAGCAGACGAGACGGGTATTTTTAATGGGTTTCCGGTTTTATTTCATTTCATTTCTCATTTATTGGCATACATTTTCTCATATCTTTTTCCAGGCATTTCTGCATTGTTTCTGAATTTTATATCGATTGTATCGGAAAAGATAATTTTAGATCATTTTCGCTTTTACTGTTTGGAGAGCACCGATTACGAGTTTTAAGTTGATTGTAGAAGAAATAGTATATATTACTACTGTACTGAGGCAGTTTTTAAGACACGTAAAACCGGAAATATTTTTATCGAAACCTTTTCTATTTTTAAATCTTAAAAAGGACATTTGTATGAGGAATTAACGGTATTTGTCATGGTGCTGACTACCTTTTAGCAACTACCCTTCCTCCGTTTCCCATCCGATAGATGCTAGGATTCAGTCGAGATAAAATTTGTAGTTGGTCCGTGCGTCTGGTTTATCCTTCTCTCGCATTTAACTCCTTTGAAAAAAATTCTAACTTTCATACAACGTTAAAATCAGCCTTACAGAATTGCATAGTTAGGGAGCAATAGCGCCTTTTTAGCTTATCGCTTCAGATTAGCGCTCATTTGGTTTAACGGTAGCAACCCTCTTTTAAGAACCATAGGAATGTTTTGCAAATAGTGTATTGAAAACAATTGTTAAAAAAAATGATCATAAAAGAAAAAGAAATGCATATTGGTGTGCAACACTTTTTCTTTTTATTGAATAAGAGCAAACTCCCCGTGCACCACAGAAGTATAACACGGGACTTACTGAAGTAAGTTGAATTAAAACAAAGAAAAAGTGGAAAACACAATTTAACTAAAATTACAAGATTTGATGAACTTAACGGATAAATGAGTAGAAAGCAGAGATTAGATTTATCAAAAACATTGAGTTTCACTGGCCATGTTTTACCTAATCTTCTCAAATCATTTTGAAGCAACACTTTTGAGCAACACATACTCTTATACTTTTCAGAGAACGTATTACTAATTTTGAGTTGACTGTATCGGAAGAGATGTTTTAAGATAAATCTATTAAAATTAAAATAAAATAAATAATATACCACTGTAAACGAGAATGTTTAAGACATACAACCCGAAATATTGGATCAAAACTTTTTTGTTTTTAAACCTGAAGTTAAATTGTATTCGTATATGTAACACATTACTGTGATTAGTTAATGGTATTTGTCATGCGCAACGATACCTTTAAGTAACTACCCTTCCTCTTGTTTTTAACTTGGGGGACCAAAGTTAAGCAACGTGTGCATTTTCGTCAAAAATTAATCTATGCAGGCAGTGAAAAGGTATTGGAATTCCCAGATTCTTAAGTGGGCTGCGCAAAAAGGTTTATCTGCATATATTCCTGTAATTTTTTCAAATGTAAAAATATAATTCACCCATTATGGTTACATAAGTGTATAGATATCAATTCACGTATTTCAGTTGTTCATTCGAACTGCCGAAACTTTTCATTGCAAGAGTTAACGTGTGTATTGAAATAGTAAACGCAAAAAGGTGTCTACAAATAGTTATTTTATTTCTAATGTGCAAGATCCAAAATTTTTTCGTTCGATTCCAATAACTACCTTGGGTATATTTCTTTCTTCTGTGTCAGAAAAACATTTCCTGTGTTTGTTTATGCATTTACATGGAAAAGTAACAAATGTCTATTTGAAGATTCCTTGTCAAAGCCCGAGTTTCACTTTTCTGCATGCTCGAGTGCGACATTAATTGAATACCTACCAACCACAGCTAAATTCATTAACGAAAACTTTTAATAGAGGCAGTCCGGATTTAACAAATCCTTGTAAAAGCTCTAGTTTCACTTTTTTGCCACAAAGAAAAATTGAAACATTTGTGTCACGTAGATCCATTATACTATTATTTTTCGAAATCTCCGAATCTTCAAAATATTGTCAATGAAATGACCTCATGATATTTGCCCTATTGCCCAGGTCATGTTTATTTTTTAATGAAACTAGGTCCCCAGTAGACCAGGTTGGTAGAGTCGCGGATAAACAAAACGGGGGGGGGGGGGGTGCGAGTTCCATATTTGATCCAACCAAAGATAATCTGGGCCGATGAACGTAAAATCTGTCATGGCTTCAAATGCCTTCATGTTGGAGAGGTGGAAGTTTGGGGAGTGTTATTCCAGCTCATGCGTTGACCTCGTTGACCGTGGTTCAAAATGACGAGGTGTTGTCCTCGCATCGGCATTGATCCTGGATCGTCGCCAATACCCTGTTGTGTGTTGTTCCAGTTTAACGCAAATTCAACTACATACATTGAGCAATTAGAAACCAACCAAAGCTGCTTTAAGAACACGAAATGGCAATAAACACGAGTTGGAATTTTCGTGGTATAAAGGTGTCGCAACCCGACCAGACCTTTTTGCTGAGAATCCTTTCGGAGTTGATCCTACGCCATCGCCAGTGGACAAGTGTTTATATCTTCGGCTCCGGCGAGGCGCACGAGGCTGTGTGCTTCGAGATGTATACATTTTGCGGGAGGCGATGGCAGACGCTCGTGTGATCGGTTCAAGCGTAGAATATTAAAAACTTTTGAGGACTGTCTATGCTTTTTCGATTGACATGTCGGGAGTCGTATGTAAGTTTCTACTATTACATTATTTTTAATATAAATTAGCTGTACTTTACTCTCTCCAAAAAGTATCTAAAGGAAACAAATTCCAAGATTAAGAAACAGATAAAAAAGACTAGTAGTTTTTTAACGTTGACGATCTGCTATATACAATGGCGTCCGCGACAGGACTTGGAATTTGTTATTGATAAGAAATTAATTCATTTACTATAATTTTATGATGGAGAGTTTAAAGAAAATGCGTACTCCTCTAAGAGGTGGTTTCACAAGAATCGCTAATGCGTTATATGAATGTTTAGAAGAGGAGGAACGTGATATTGATGAAATTGAAATTTTAATGGCTCAGTTAGACGAAAAATGGTTAGAACTTGAATCGAAAGAAAAAGAAATTATTGCTTTATCAGTTGAAGATGAGTGTTCTCAAGAAAGTTTTAATCAGGCTTAAGAAGTTTTTGAAAAGTAGAAGGAAAGGTATATAAGATTTAAAATTAAAGTTAAGAAAAGTATTAATTATGATGTTAAAAGTAATAATGACGATAACAAAAGCATGCTTAGTGAAACATGCTTTTATTGAAATGGAAGTTCCAACTTCCTAAAATTGAGCTTAAGAAATTCAATGGTGATGGTTAAGGAATGGCTTGGTTTCTAGGGTCAATTTCGGAAAATTCACGAAGACTTGGACATCGCGTCAGAGGATAAATTACAATACTTGTCCCAATCTACTGTAGAAGGATCGCGTGCCAGAGATATTGTAGATTCCTTTCCCGCATCTGCTGAGAATTATGAGCAAGCAGTTGAGTGTCTGAAAGCTAGATTCGGAAGAGAAGATTTACTCAGAAGTGTATATGAGAGAATTGCTAAACTTAATTTTGAACAATCCTTTGCATCAAGCTAAAGTTACACATCTCGCCAAATTGTATGATAAAATTGAAGCACACTCCGTGCCCTTGAAAAATTAGGTGTAACTTCCGATAAGTATGCTTCTATGCTGTATCCCTTAGTTGAAAGCTGTTTACCAGAAGACATGATTCGAGTATGGTAAAGAAGTATTAGTTTAACAAATGAAACTAAGAAAATGCCAAATAAACTGACTGCTCTTATGAGTTTTCTAAAATCAGAAGTTGAAGGGGAAGAACGAATTTCAATAGCAAAAGAGGGGTTCGGTTTAGGGGAAAAACGTAGAGAAATATTCCTAATCCACATCTCCTAATAATGATAAACAATTTCCAACCGTAATCGGACTTTTTGACAATGCTGAGACTCGTCGGAATAAACAAGCACTGTACTCATTTTGTGAGAAAACGCATGATTCACAATCTTGCAGAATCGCGTTAAAAATGAGTTGGGATGATAAAAGGAAAATCTTAGCAAAAGAGGATTGTTTTTATGCCGAAAAATCGGTCATAGAGCTCGCGATTGCAGATGCAGGATTAATTGTGAAAAGTGTAGGAGTAGACATTATGCTACAATGTGTAATGAAGATAAATTCGAAGAACATAAATAAAAAACGAACGCTTGTGAAAGTGATAGTCAAAATATGATCAATGATACAGTTTTAAGCAATCGCACATTTTGTACAGTTCCTTTACAAACGTTGTATGTACGATTACGAGGTGCAGAAAATAAGGGGAAAATAGTTCATGCACTCTTCGATGGGAGCCAACGATCTTATTTGAGTAAACGTGTAGCGGAAGAAATAAAATATGATTTTATTTTGAAGAAAGTGTTATTCATAATTTATTTGGGGGCAGAGAACATCCCGAGAAACATTTTAGATACAGAGCATTCATAAGCAGTTTGAAAGGTGATTATAATTGTAACTTTGAGATCCTGGACCAGCAAACAATTTGCTCAGCTGTACCCATTCCAACATTAAAACCATGCGCTGAGGAGCTTGAATATCATAATATTACTGTAACTGATCAATTAATCTTTGAACAAGAAGAATAATTAGAAATTGATCTACTAATGGGGGCTGATGTTGCCGCTAAACTCTTTAATGGAAAGATTATTCCTGTGAAGAGTGGACTTGTTGCTGTAGAAACATATTTAGGTTGGACCTTGATGGGAAAGATGCCATATCAAACTTCTGATGCCAATTCTACGATGGTAATTACAAATATGTTAGTTAAGGAGATGTAGCTATTACCGAACTCTGGAATCTTGATGTCATTGGAATAATTGTCCCGGTCACACAAACGGCCAGAGAGGAAAGAGATTTACAAACAAAGGATGCAATTTCAAAATTCTGTTTCATTGAACAGTGAAGGGCGCTATGAAATTATTTTGCCCTGGTCTGAAGATAACCTACCGCTACCCACCAATAAGGATTTAGCCCGTGAAGCGTTTAGACTCTACAACGCAGAAACTTCGCTCACAAAACCTGCTTACATTGTACGAAGAGGTTTTCGACAGTTGGCTCGATTTAGATATAATCGAAGAAGTCAAACAAAGTGAGGTTATTGATGATGGAAATAATCCTACTGACCTTCCATCAAGAGGTTGTACTGCCAAACAGCTTTTGTCAGTTAGATGGTGGGAGGGACCTGCATGGTTAAAGAAAAATGAAGGTGAATGGCCAACACCAAAATTGGAATATAATCAGGAAAACATTATTCAAGAAATCAGAAAAGGTGCTGTAACTAACACACATGTAAATCTAGAAACAGAGGAAATCTTCCATAGAATATCTTCGTATGTCAAACTTGTTAGAGTAATTGCTTGGATTTATAGATTTTTCTCTAATGCAAAATTGAAAACATCACGTTACTTTTGAGTTCTAACTTTGAAAGAAAGAAATCATGCAAAATTAGTTTTGTTAAAAATTATCCAACGCTCAAAGGATTTCCTGTTGGCGTAAATGATCAACAAATAAAGCCTCTTTATCCTGTACTCGACAAAAAGGGGTTATTGAGAGTAAAAACGCGCATTTTAAACCGAAGAGACAAAAAGAATTTTAGACTACCCATAATCTTACCATCAAAACATAGAATAGTGCATATGCTTATAGACAGTAAGCATAAAGAACTAGGACATCCTGGAGTCCAAATATTGATGAATCAGCTCAGAAAATTATTGGATATTGCATAGCAGGGAGAACGATTAGACAAGTTATCTTAAAATGTATCCGGTGCAAACGATTCACTGGGACCCATCCAGAACCAAGTGCCTCTTCGTTACCTGAAGATAGAGTAAGGGAAGCTACGATATTCGAAGTCTTGGGGTGTAGATCTCGCCAGACCGCTGTATTTGAAAGATGGGACAAAATCCTGGATAGTTCTGTTCACTTGTGCAGCTTATCGCGCAGTGCACATGGAATTAATAACATCCTTGACAGCGGAAACGTTCCTGCAGTCACTAAGAAGATTTATAGCTAGTAGAGGGAAACTACTATTATTTATTGTGATAATGGCTCACAGCGAACTTTGTAAAGTGGACTGGCTGAAAATAAAGTCTCAATCCATGATGAGAAAGATAACTTGGAAATTCATCCCTCCATTTGCACTTTGGTGGGGCGGATGGTGAGAGAGATTGATTGGCATGGTCAAACAAATTTTACGCAGAATATTGGGGCAGGATTTGCTAAATTATGAACTAAACAGTGTTGTGCAATACCGAAAGCCTAATAAACTCTCGACCCTTAATTTTTCTGAAGATGAAAACGATTTGATTACTTTGACGCCTTCTATGTTTCTAGAGGAAACGATAGAAAGTGGCGTATCGGATATCGATAGTATAGATGTCGCCTGTATGCACAAAAGATACCGGTACGTACAAAAGTACATGAAGATTTACGAAAAAGATTTCGACTCGAATATCTCGGACTCATATAGTACTCATTGGTTCAGACAACCTGAAGCGTTTACAATGGTCAATAGATCGAGTTGTGCAAGTCCTGCCTGGAAGAGATGGAATCGTCAGAGTCATGAAACTGAAAGCCAAATTCGGAACTATAATACCCCTATTCAACGTCATTATTCCTAAGAATTATCAGATAAAACATCAGGTCCTTTCCTCAGAAGCAAAATTCCCAAAGATAAAGATAACTCAGGTGCCACAAATATTGACTATGAACTTGTTCCTGCCAAAGAATATCAGAAGTCACTCAAATCGACAATCACTCGGAGTGGGAGAGCAATGAAACCTATCCAAAGACTCGGCTTGTGAGACGCGACAATTGGTTGAGTTCTTCCAAGTTAGGAACTCAAGGTGGGAGGAAAGATTCTATTGTTCAAAAGCTTTGCTCTCATTTAATACTTGTTAACGTCCTTCAAGTTGGCATGTTTCTGCAGTTCAATGGAACGACCGAAACGTTTTTAAGCAGGACGGAAAGAGCAGTACAGATAACTACAAATATTTACTTAAACGAATTGTTTTTTTATCCAATAGATGTAGATAAATAAACGAAAAATTAATTTCACAGTAATTAGACTACATGCTTTCAGAAGATTTTTCTCCCACTGTCGTCTCGTATGACACTCATCAGGGTTACCCCACTCTTTCAAATGTAGTTTATCCCCCGTATTGGTAACGTTTGGCGGTTAATTTTATAAGCGTTGGCCAATCGAATATTCGATGTCCATTGGGAATTTATTCTTTGGAATTTTAATTGGCGAAGCAATCAAGTAGTATTCGAAAAACACATCAATTGACATCCCATTAGAAATACATACAAAAAACACGTTTGGTCTATATACACTACAGCCACCTAATATTGATTCCACAGAAAATGTCACTCTGAACGTTTCTAATCACGTTACTTCCACAGTTTTAAGAAACTCCTTTTCTCTGCAACGAAGTTTAACGACCTTAATTCATTCTACAGGAATCCCACGAATTAAAAAAGGATAATAAAAATAGGTGTATTAATGAATATTTTACTTCACGTTTATAAACAGGATTGCCACATATTAAGGAGAAAGCGACCATTTCTTCTCTTAAAAAGCTCATTTGCGCCCAAACAATTTAGTAATTAGTAACCACAATATTTTTTTGTCAAAAAAGAGAAAATTCTCTATTGGAGATTTTAGTGTAGGCAATGAACAAGCCAATAAGAACGAATTTAAGCTTCTGCTAAAAAGCTAGTTCGGCTAATTACCATGTGGTGATGTTGACATCAAATTCCTGCTACTTTAAATTACTCGTGGGGAATTATAAGATTGAGATTTCATGGACATGTGGACAAAACTTTTCTTGTTTTTGGGGTTTTTTAAACGAAACGAAATAATAAATTTTTGATTATTTAAAAGAAATTGTACTGGAAGAGCATTCGATAAACAGGCAATGTAATTTCCGGAATGAAACAGGAAATACGTACTTCTACATAGATACTACCGTCTTCTGTAGTTAGCTTCACGATTAACACCCTCTTATACTTAACAGATCAGTGTTCTGCAATTAGTGCATTTATAACAAATGTTAAAAAATTTATGAGATATATCAGGTAAATACAATATCTTTATGGAAATCACCTTTGAGAGGTTCATTTTAATGGTAAAAAAATGGTGCTGTTTCAATTATAACCCAAAAACGCATTAAAGAAAATTTTCCGCTCCCGACAAGGGCAAATTAGACCAAAGGGCACAATTGCGACTAATCTGGTAAGACCTTGTCAATGTTTATCACATATTCACTTGCGCTTTTTAGTGGTTTATTCGAACTGACGTTACTCATAACTAAGCACTGGCAAAGCGAGTTCTCACGCTGCTGGGAAACACGTTCGACCATTCACCTGGCCATCGTTGCACGCTAAAGACCTGGGCAATTAATTGTGTTGGCGTGGTTATATTTCCCCATGATCCTCTATGTTTACTTCCTTTCGCGCCTTTTTAAGTTTGCTTCCGTCATTCTTTTTTCGGCGTGGTTAAAGACACAAGTTCTTCAAAAACAGCTTTATCGAAATGGAGCCCATGTCCAAAACAAGATGGAAAGTTCTCTTTCTAATTTTCGCTGCCAAAGTCCCATATTCCGTAAGAGAATGGAGCATGGAGCTTCCAACACCCTCTATATTTTACACCTTTCCATTTTTTAAAACAATCAAATTTCATTTTGTGCAATTATATTTTAGGGTTATTATATTTAGGGTTTATCAACTACTTTGAAAATTATTTTCTTCATATGAATCATTAAAAAAATCTCAATCTATGAGCTTCATACAGAATGTTAGATTTTAATTATAATTATCATGCAGCTAAGTAGACTATTTCAATCATTGCACTAATAGCTAGGGTATTGAAAATGTGGCAGTTTAGAAAATCATTAAATTATCATATTAACCTTTAATTTGAAATTAATACGGATGGATATAAATATTTAATTCATACTACTCAATAGAAATATTTTGAAGCTATAACCTGTGATCTATCAAGCATAAAACAAATGCATCTCTAAAAACCTATGTATTAAAGTTCCAACGTGCGCTCAATTCAAGTTGCGAGAGGTGTGTGACCTGTCGAACACAAACAGAACATTCTTCAAAGTTACAGATTCAACACACATAGCGTTTCAATGCTGTTTTTCTATTATTGTTTTATTGAGGAGCAGACAAGGACGGTAAGTAGTTGAACTTACTTCGCACTCGAGCAACAAACAACGGGTTGTTGACTGCCGAACAAGGAATCACGATAAGATTGTGCTTTAGTTATAATATTAATGAATGATAAAGTAAAAACGACAAAGAAGGGCTTTTATTGAAACTGTAAAATTCAAAGTTGATAACAGTATGAAACAGAATTTCATATTAACTTTGCATACTGTTATTTTATTAAGTCATAAAGATAAGATTGTGCTTTAGTTATAATATTAATGAATGATAAAGTAAAAACGACAAAGAAGGGCTTTTATTGAAACTGTAAAATTCAAAGTTGATAACAGTATGAAACAGAATTTCATACTATTATTAACTTTGCATACTGTTATTTTATTAAGTCATAAAGATAAGATTGTGCTTTAGTTATAATATTAATGAATGATAAAGTAAAAACGACAAAGAAGGGCTTTTATTGAAACTGTAAAATTCAAAGTTGATAACAGTATGAAACAGAATTTCATATTAACTTTGCATACTGTTATTTTATTAAGTCATAAAGATAAGATTGTGCTTTAGTTATAATATTAATGAATGATAAAGTAAAAACGACAAAGAAGGGCTTTTATTGAAACTGTAAAATTCAAAGTTGATAACAGTATGAAACAGAATTTCATACTATTATTAACTTTGCATACTGTTATTTTATTAAGTCATAAAGATAAGATTGTGCTTTAGTTATAATATTAATGAATGATAAAGTAAAAACGACAAAGAAGGGCTTTTATTGAAACTGTAAAATTCAAAGTTGATAACAGTATGAAACAGAATTTCATACTATTATTAACTTTGCATACTGTTATTTATTAAGTCAATTCCAACAATTTTAAATAAAAATTAATTCGTTTTTAAATTTTATTTCAAACAGCAATTTTCTTATTTTTCATCATAAGATATTTTTCGAAGGCTATTTTAAAATTAATTATATTTACTTTATGATGAGTTTTAAGGAGACTACGTATTATGGGCTTTGACATAAGTTATGAAGGAAAAATAATGTTCAATTACATTGTTTCCTTCTCCCTGAAATGGAAAGAGGAAGAGAAGGAATCAAATCCTTCTGCTTTCATGAATTAATTGAAGTTCAAAATCATTTAAATAAAACAAGTAATTTTTGAAACTTTTAAAGATGCAGAACAAAAATATTAATCGATATTTTATGGGCATTTGCTTTCGAGAGAAATCTTGTTATTCAACTCAAAAGCACTCTGGTCCTCGATTCAAGTCCTAGTCGTGGCATGGATGTTCGTAGTGAACCGGAATCCACTTTATAAACGGTACCTCCCCGATCTAGTAAAAAATGACCGTAGAGCGACAACTATCACTGAGGCGAACCGTACCTTAGTCACAATACAACATTAATATTGTTATGAATATCTCTTAACCACTTAACGCATTTACCCGTGTTTGACACGGGCGAAAGTTACCGGCAAGTTTGCACATGCCCGTGTCTCACACGGGCGCTCTTGTATCTCGCGTTATTTTATTTCTAATGCCCGTCTGAGATCTCTTCTAGTAAAAATAGATAGGCTAGATTAAACTTATACCATAGATGGCATAAACTTATTTATCATAGATGATTTACCACTTATTTATAGATGGATATTAAACTTATTTACCGTAGATGGCACCACTATGCACCATTTTTCTTGTGTAAACCAAGTGGTGCATTTTGATGATTAGCTATAAGTTTGTTAGGAATTCTTTGTTATAAAGCAGTTGTTTGGTGTGGAAAAGGTAATATATCCATTTTTATTACGTTAAATATCATAAAAGTAAACAGTTAACCATAAATTAATTTTTACTGAGTGTTTTTGTAACTTGTTTAGAAAAGTTGTCTGATAATGAGCGACTCTGACGATTTTGAATATGCCAATTTATCAGAAAGTTTCAGCGATGATCTCTTGAGTGATGGAAGTGAATCTGAAGTTAATATTTTATTATTATTAATATTTTGAAATTCAAAATAAACATGTAATCAAATCGTTTACACTTTGTATAATTTTTTTTATAACTTTTACCCCACCCCCCGCAACTAAAATTGCTAAAAATAACTTACACTATACCTACATATATTCATTTTCTGTCAAAAAAAACTCGATCATTGTTTACCAGTTTTTCCGAAAAAACTCGTGCTTTAAGTGGTTAAAAAAGTTTTTTTTGAAATGGCTATAAGAGCGTATAAATTCGATGTTGCAAGATATGAAACAAAATCGTAACTGACATTGTGATTCCGGCTCCTTGTTTCATTTCTTCCACAGAAAAGTTAAGATAAATGTTTTTGGCTTTGATCATTATTTTCAGAGATTGTCAATCTTCTCAGTGGCGGATTAGTTAACATGATCGGTCCAGGAAATGTGACCAAAATGTTAAACATTTAAATTTTAACAGTAAAACTTTCCTACGAAATATAGACTCGAAATCGGAACTATAATCGCTCACTGAATGATAAAGTAAAATTTAAAAGGTGAAAAAGAGAAAGCTTAATGTGAAGTACGAATAAAAACACGACAAGCAAACGGCGTTTCTCAGAAAGAATGCAATAAAACGAATTTTACAAACCCTCAGTCCTCACCCAATGCATAGAGGGAAATTAAAGCCTGGGGAAACTACCCCCATCCCACCAATGGATTCGAAGAAGCCGAGGTCCCCCCCTTCTCCTTATCAAAACAAAGAAAACAGGCAAACTGTGATTATTCACCAACAGATGGCGCTGCATGTGCCAGTAAACAAAATGGGTTATTTCCGGTGAACAAATCTTTTGAATGAATCGTTTAACTGACTCAATTCAAATGAATTAAATCTTTCAAAAGAATCGATTTGTCCCATCACTACTTTTTAATAAGTTTTTCCATTGCTCATTAGTCTAACAAGAAAATGTTGGTTCCAATTTTTTCTTCATTTCCTAGAGATGAGAAAATCAAAATATTTTGATAGGTAGGTATTTCAAATAACGTCACACTGGAGCAACACAACTGGCTATTGGTGACTGTCCGGGGTCAGTCCCGAAAGGAAAGACCGAGGACAACACCACGTAATTTTGAACCACGGTCAGATGACGAGGGCTCACCTGAGCGTTTGTTTGGGTAATATTTACATATTAAAGGGCCGCGGTGGCCCGGTTGGAAGAGTAACGGACTTGCAACCGAAGGGTTGCGAGTTCGAATCCAGCCAAACACCGTCGTGTACAAAGGGGGCTGGTGCACGTTAAATCTGTCGTGGCCTCAAATGTCCTCACGTTGGCGTGGTGTGGAAGTTTGGAGAGTGGGGTGCCAGCTCAGGTGTTGCCTCGTCATCTGACCGTGGTTCAAAATTACGTGGTGTTGTCCTCGGATCTTTCCCTTTGGGATTGATCCCGGACCGTCACCAATAGCCCATTGTGTTGCTCCAGTGTGACGTTAATTGAAATACCCCCCCCCCTACATATTAAAACCCTAATAAACAAGTTTGAATAATCACCGCATGGACGCGCCTCGGTCGGTCTAAAAACCATTTCCACTTTTCCTTATTGCAATTCATTTCTCATTTTCTGACATACTTTTGAGGTCAAATCTACATTGTTTTAGAATTTTACATGGATTGTTTCGGACGCGTTAAAGCATACTATAAAAGCATTTTTTTAATATTTATTCCTATATTATACTTACATACTTTTGAGAGTATTAAGGCATTATTTGAGTTGACTATAATGGAAGAGACGTTTCAAGTTTAGATATTTGCCAAACTAAAAATTGGTTTTCAATTTCCTCAGTTGTTATGCAGGATGTTTATGTAAGGACACCATTGTTTTGGAATAACTTTTAGATAAAACATTTCTAATTTCATTTTGTTTACTCACTTAATGACATTCATGGAATATAACATCGGCCAAAAGACTGGCAGTGCTGCAAATTCAGTCCCTTTCGACCCATGATTTCTTCGGACCATTTTCCTCTAAAACATTTACTGGATTTGAGTGTCATTTATTTAGGTAGCTGATGATTCTGGATGGCGAGTTTGAAGCTTCAACATGTTTTAGTAATTAAAATATTTTATTAAAATGCATTGTCTATGGTGAAGACTCCAAGAAAATTACAAAATTCCTTTAGATTGCATCATGTGCCTTCAAAGCAAATATGACGTAAAAAAATTTGGAAACACTGTTCTCTACAAGATATGAAAAAGCCTGGCTAACCTCTTACAGCAAGTTACCAAGAAAACATTGATACTGTATGATAAAGTGTTATTGAAAAATCGAGGGACCTCTGTTGACATCGTACACACACAAGTAGGCTTTCTCCGAACACAGTATGGGAAATATTTGGATTTTTATCTTTACATACGCCAATTAATACAACTGCACGAAAATCCAAATTCTGTAAATCCAAATCACCTTTGCAGTCACTTGATCTGTCACATTCCATAAATAAGTAATTTGTTCAGTAAACGAAATTCTATTTAAAATACATTTCAAAACAGTTCAATCCAGAAAAATTACTTGAAGTGAACAACTCTTTATTTTAAAAATACTTACGTGTACCATAGACAGCATTGGTAAACTTGAACAATTATGAAATTGAGTATACTAAATATATCAAGATAAATCTTTTAATGCAAATTGTGAGCAGCAACATTTAATATTTTCAGAAGATTGTTTTGTGTTTTGAGACTGACATTGACTATTCTGACTGACAATGTAATAGATATTTTAGTACACAAACACATGAAGGTAAACAAATGTTACAGTGAATACTTACTTCAATTATACAATGTAACTTGAAATATAAAGTAATTCAGTCATATACTGTGCAAAAATTTATTTTTCTTTAATATGATTAATTTTTTAAAATTATTCCAAAACTCTAGGAGAAAATTTTGCATGGCAAAACTCAACAATTAATGACAATTAAATGATTTTTTTTAATCTAGAAACTTCTCTTATTTTCTTGATATCTTAAAAAAATTTCATTTTTCAAAAAATTAAAGGGACTATTTATTTTTGTAAAGGTTTGGTCATTTTAAAAATTACTTAACATTTTGGTGATAACTGGTAATATTTTTAATAACAGTTGCTAAAATAATAAATAACACTTAATTTAACAGCTACAAAAATAACAGTCCATTTGTTAACAGAAAGAAGGGCAAACTCTTATTTTACGATAAATATACTTGATTTGTTCAACAGTTTTCATTCCTTTGAAAAACAGTCGTTTTCTATTAATTTTTTAATAAATAGTCGGTAACTGATTTGCAATAACTTATATAAACTGCTGTCGGAATAACACCTGTCTCGAGAAATAAAAACAAAACCATATTGAAGCAAACATTTTGACAATAGAAGTTACATAAACACATTGCATCACAAACGGCCAGTCAGAAATCTGATGTACGAGGTACCTAAAATATAAAGAATGCACATCAAAAAGTGTACGATTCAAATAAGATCATACCTTTTAGTGTCAATTGAACGTAATAACACACACAAGGAAAGTTTGATACAAAAAAGAGAAATACAACTCAGGGCAGTCACAGAAATCGAACCTGTGTCGTCTACGGCTTGCAGGCCACTAGTGCAGTGAGCAAACCCACTGAGCCACGACAGCCCCTAAGCTAAATTGAACTTATTTGGCACATAATGGCTGAAAATAAAGGGTTAGAGTAATACAGGAAAGAATCATTCGTAAATTTTATAAAAATTGGGTATGTTTCCTTCTAAGTACATTTTGTTTTCTAAAATATATTAAACATGCTATTTCTTTTAACACGAGAAAGACGTATGGGGCCTTCACACTGTGTGCCAATTATAACTCCCTTACCATTGAATTGAATATGCTATTTTATGACTTCATTGTTTGGTCAATACGTATTGTGTATTGAATCATTCTGGAATGGCTGAAAATAGAACTAAGGATATCTTACGCTATACCTAGAAAGATAGTATTTTGGAATACCATGAAATTTTCCCTGTCAATCACATTCAAACAGTTTCACCTTGTTTTCCCCTTTACATTTTGTTTACAAGTGTTGCTCCTCTCCCCATCTGTAGACACTGTTTTGGTGAGACTCAGCTGACCAGTAATTCTCTTTCTAAATGTTTCCAAGTCTGACAATTTACATGACCCATTAAGGAACATGATGCCACTTTCTACTCTGATATAGAATAGAGAAGATGGCTTGAAGATGAGGTCTCATTTATAAATATATTTTAAAAGGATTTCTAAGATTGGATGAAATAGATACTGGAAATGGTGACAGTAGCTTTGCCGATAAGCTAAAACTAGATCTCAACCTCTTTAATCTACGAATAAACCACAAAGTTGTGGACTTGGGTGCATCAGACATATCCGATGATAACTAGATAAAGTATGGCATGGACATTGTAGGCCAAATGATACACTTATTTACTACCAATTTGTTGGTGAATGTGTATACTTTTACAATATTTTAGATACATCTGTGGTAAATGCTTGGATTTTATACAAAGTGACGGAAGCAGAAACTTAGTTGGGATATTTCATTCTGTTGCGATGAGAATTTGCACTCCTTACATGGCATTTAGAATTAATAATGCAGTTAATACAAAGATTTTGATGCAGGCATATAAGAGATCAGAAAAAATCAAAATTCAGAGTGCAAAGATTTTTATCCACCATTGATGCCATGGGGTCACTTGCTTCCCACCATCTATCTAGGTATATATATGACAACTTTCTAGTGTTAACATAATTAAAATATTAATATCCTATCAAAATGTTTTAAATTTTTATTTTACTCTTAAGATTTGTTATAAATGTGTTGTTAAGTGGCGTTTGAACGTGTTGCTGAAAAATGTTGACAGAGGGGGATAAATGTTGCTCGAGAAGTGAAGTATCTACTTTCCAAAAGATTTCAATTCTTTAAATTTAGAATTTTGCCATAATGGGGTTTTTAAATGTACTTTATGTCTTACAGTGATATCAAAGTACTTTTAAGCAGAAACTTTGAAAGCAGTCACTTACTTTGTCTAGTGCATTTACAAAACTTTCTTCTAAAATTTGCTGCTTTTAAGTTTCCTCTTCATTAAACATATGTTTTTGTGTCTATTTTTGAATTAAACAAATAACGATGTATTAAGTAAGGGGTAATGTCCAATGGATTTCATGACAAAGGTGTGAGGGTGCTTTTCCTTTCCAATATGTTTGAAATCTATCATTGCATATTTTCTAGATGTAAAAATTTTAACTTATTTTTAATGAATCCCTTTTAAATTTCTTTCTTGCTGCGATTCAAATTCTCGATTCATGAAGTTCGATACCAACATCAGCATTTAATCTTTAACTCCTTCTCTAATTCAAATATGTGGTAGTAAAACATTTCAAAATTTACTATACACACATGGTACTCTTGCTAGATCACCTTCCAGTCATTAGGACTCAAAAGCCCAAATGGGATAGACTGAACAAAGTGACAATCATCTTCAGGAATCCCTTAACGATGTAATGTCAGGTATGTGGGAATGTAATTTCAGTACATCTGAGTCTGCGAGCTTTGATATTACTGACCTATGCTGCGACAATAAGCAACATGGTTTGCACTGCTCAGGGCACAAAAACCTGCACTAAGAGTTGATTTTTCTGGTGTCAACATGCTTTTGCAACAAATGTAGATCCAACTCTATGCACATCTCCCCAAACGTTTGATTAGATACGCTTCTTTTTAAAGCATAATCCAAATTGAAATTCCCTAAAATTTGCAAATTGCAATATCTTTTGTACTATGAACACATTAAACAAAATTTAAAAGAATTATCGAAAAATAATATAAAATCTGTTCATAATAGTGTAAAAGGCCATTTGATAAAACAACATAGAGAACAATATATTTTTTCATTGGATGCCTTCTTACAATTCTAGATCATTCGCAGAAAATGCTGATCACACATCAAACAACCTCATTTTCAAAATCCATCTAAAATTCTCCTTCGTAAACATTATTTAATGCGCTTTAGAAAACACTAACAATCAAAGAGGAAACTGATCAATATTTCTCACATGAACTGCACAACGCTGAATTTTCCCTTAATTTTATGCAGTTGTTTTCATATCTACGAAATCGAAAATAAAATTTCAAAATTAAAATAGATTGTGCTTACCTCTAATCTTACAAATGAGTACTCTTGGGCAAGTGAACTTTAATTTTTCCACCATCAGAAATTCATATAATTCTTAGTCTCGATTAAAAGTCCATGCTAAATGAAATAACATACGGATTCTTCCTGTGTCCATCCACTTGTCGAGTTGACTGGCAATGCTTTCATGTGTTTCTAAAGTTCATGGAACTTCCTAAACGTTTTTAAAAGAAGCGTGAGGATTTTAAAGAAAATTTTCAACTATTACTTTATAAAAATCTTTTTTATTTACTAGTGGTAGATAAATGTACAAAGGAATGACACATATCGGGGCGACATTGAAATACAGTTTATCCCTTGTTTTGGAAAATTTTAGCATCTAAATTAAATAATATAGACGAAATCCATTCGGAATTAGATCTTTCGAAGATCCAGATTTTGGATCGTCTAGGTGCTAAAATCGTATCTGTAAAGCAAGTCAACTGACATAACGTTGGGATTTTATAAGCAGAAACGTACCGCCACTTATACTGGCTCAGAAATTGCCTCTCAGAACGTTTCGACTTCGCGGTTTTGTGAAACTATTATTTTTTTCGCGAGAAGTTAAACGACCTTTATAATTCTGCAATACCAATCCTACGAATGAAAAGAAGAATAACTAAAACAGGTGTATTAATGAATATTTCACATCACGTTTCTAAACAATTTCCAGATTTAAATGAGAAAGCACCCACTTCTGCTATTTAAAAAAATGCCCCTATGCCGAAACAATTTCGTAGTAAACAGTTTCAACATTGTTTTGAGAAAGGAAATCAATTTTCTTGTTAAACATTTTCCGTACAATCAATGAACAAACAGAAAACGAATTTAAGACTTCCGGTTAAGATATAATTCGATTTTTTATATGGTGATGTTGATGTCAATTTCCTACGACTTTGAATAACTCGTGGAGAACAAACAAGATACAGACTTCATGCAGCAGCAATTTGCAACACATGTGTTGGTAAAAAAATACGAAATTTATGTTTTACGTCAATTATTTTACGTCAAATCTTTCCATTCGTGAGATTCGTATTACAGAAAAAATGAAATGATCTTTCAATTTTGCGTAGCAAGTGGTTTTACGAAGTTGTGAAAGTAATAACTAGAGATGGTACCCAGCTGATCAGGTTGGTGTTTCCGGTCACACATTCCTATGTGATTCTGTTTTGTTTTTGTGTTTTCAACCTCCTTTAAAAGTTTGTACGTTGAGTTTTGAATCACCCTGTATACCTATTTTAATTATCCTTTTTTTATTCGTGAGATTCGTATGGAAGGAATTACGAAGGTCGTTTAACTTCTTGCAGAGAAAGGAAAAGTTTCTCAAAACTGTGGAAGTAACTTGAAAGACCGTTCTGAGAGGCATTTTCTGTGAAATCAATTGGCAGGTGCCGGTAGTGTATATAGACCAAATGTGTTTCTGTGAGTATTTTTAACGAGATGTCTGTTGAGTTGTTTCGCGAAAATGATTTCAGCACTTCGCCATGCACTTCGCATGACCTCAATGAGTGTCATGCGAGAAGATAATGGGAGAAAATCTTCATAGTAGTAGTGTAGTGTGATTCCACTGAAATTCCCTTTCGTTTATTTATCCACCACTAGTGAATAAGAAATTATTTTATAAGTATACATTTGCAAAACCAATTGGTTATGCATGTTGGACAACTTAAAAGACGTTTCGGTGGTTCTAATGAACTGCTGAAACTAACTTAAGAACATTTAAAATGATGTTTAATTATTCGTGTCATATAGAGATTGTACAGAGTGATTTCACAGTAACAATTCTAACTGTGACTGCTACTGAAGAATATCTGTGATTTTGATTCTAAACTGGAACTGAATCTGTAATTGATTGTTAAGTATCTCTTAGCCACTCGTAGTGTTTTAAAATCCTTTAGTATATACCTTCGTAAGCGTAATGTACAGCTCAGTTAGTAGTGTCGCGGCTTACAACGCCAGGGAACCCAGTTCGAACCTAGGTTTTTCTTTTCATCCAGAATAAATGAAATATCGTTTAATTTTTTTTAAATTTAATCAAACACAATACCACTCAATAAACCTACAATTTAAATTGAATAAAACATTTCCGCCGATGAGCCGTATTTTATATTAAGCCCGTTATTTCTTTCTCTAAAGATACTCTTTCCCCTCAATAAACTATTTCAGACAACATTTTTTTCTCTTCCTGACAATGATGGATCGTCATTTTTTGAACTATTATGCGCAGGTAACTTAGAAGCCCCTTGCTCATAACTGGTTTTTGCAGATTAAAATATATCGATATTTTTATTTCGTATCAATTAAATTAAATTTCATATTTAATCAAACATCAAAATCAAGATATATGCATTAGAATACTTGACGAATTTGCTTCTAATTGAATGTAAATTATTGAATTTTAATTATTAAATAATTTGCATACCTATTGTCGTATCTGGTTCTATTTAATGGGTTATCAGCGAATCTCAGGCAATGCAGACAGCACAAACATTTATTATATAACAAAATATTTACAATTTACCAAGGAGCGTCCTACACGACCATATCATCCGAATATCTGCTTGTTCGATCGTAACACACTCTGACGGTGCTTTTAGCGCCATCTGTAGGGTGATTGAATCCCTAATACGACATCTCCCCCGCAAGATATGGGTTTGGGGTTTTCTCAAAACATAAACACAGATCTGAATTTAAATATTATGGACTCAATCACCTAAATATTATTACACCATATCAACAGTAAAGAAAAATGCAAAATAAAAATATATATACATATAAGAATAATAATGCTAATAAAATACGAAAGCATATAATAACAGACATTATGCTTAAAGTCACAATAATAAATTTGTCACTACTTCTCTTCAGAAAATAGTCTGGATAATGCATCAGCATGAGGCATTTTGACTCCTGGACAATGTTTTATTGTTAAGTTATATCTTTGAAGAGCAAAAACCCACCGCTGTAGTCGTGAAGATTGTGGAGCACATTTTGTAAGGTATGACAAAGGGTTGTGATCAGTGTACAGTTCTATTTTGGACCCGAAAACTAGAGTTTCAAACTTCTTCAAACTCCACACAATAGCGTACGCTTCTCTCTCTATTGTAGACCAAGCTTGTTGAGTTTTATTCAACTTCTGGCTCACATATGCAATAGGTCGGAGTAATCCTTCGATTCCTTGGGACAGACAAGCGGCGATACCATACTGGGATGCATCACTGTGTATTATGAACGGTTCACTCATAACTGGAGTGTGCAAAGCTGGAGCTTTCATTAGAGCAGATTTCAGTTTGTTGAAGGCAACTTCGTGTATATCCAGCCAAGGTAAATTTTCAGGAATCCTCTTTTTTGTTAACTCTGTAAGAGGTAAGGCAATCTCTGCATAGCAAGGTATATATTCCCGATAATAATTGCACAATCCAAGCATGCTTCTAAGTTGTTTCTTGGTCTCAGGTACAGGTATTTGAGCAATTGCTTTTATTTTGTCTGGATCTGCTTGATGCCTTCCAGATCTGATAACATGACCTAAATATTTGATTTCAGGTCTTGCAAATGTACATTTGTGTAAATTCACAGTAAACTGTAGTTCTTCTAATTTTGAAAGAATAAGATCCAAGTGTTTTAGATGATCACTCATGTTAGAAAATATAGCTATGTCGTCAATATATGCACGACTAAAATCTCTGTATGGTGCTAACGCTTTGTTCATTTCTCGTTGAAAAGTCGCAGCAGCATTTCTCAAACCAAATGGCATTCTTTGAATCTATACTGTGCTCTGTGAGTCTTGAAAGAAGTAAAATCACGACATTTTTCTTCCATTGGGATAGCCCAATATCCCTTCAACAAGTCAAGTGTAGAAATAACATTTGCTTTCCCTATGCTGTGAAGTAATTGAATGGCATCTTCCATAGGAAAATCATCAGCCTTTGTGACAGCATTGAGGGATCGATAATCAACACATAAACGCATGCCTCCATCCTTTTTGTTTACACACACAACAGGATGAGCGATTTCTGCAGAACTTTCTTCTATTAAGTCCAATTCAAGTAGCTCTTCAATTTGGGTATCTACTTGTGATTTCAAAGATTCTGGTATCCTATAAACATATGGTTTTGTCCTTTCTTTGCCTTCCTCAAGTCTTATTTTGTGTTCACCAACTTGTGCAACTTTCAATTTTCCACTAAATAAATCTTTATGCTTCTGTAATATCTGAATCAGTTGACTTCTTTCTTTCTCATGTAAATCGTATAAATTTATTTTCCAAATTTTATCAGACAGTTCTTGTTGATATACAGTTCTAGGAGAGGCATGAATTTCACCAAATTCTTCATCATCTTCAAAAACAATACCAACTGCATTCATTCTTGGGTAATATCTCCTTATCTTATTTACATGGCAGTGTCGTACTTTTCCTTCAGGAAGTTTCACTTTGTAAGAATGTGGCGATGGATGCTCGACTATCTCCCCAGGTCCGGTCCATCGTGCATATAACTTGTTGGAAGAATCTGGAATTAGTAAGTAAACCTGCTCTCCTAATTTAAATTCTTTGGATCTTGTGCGGCGATTAAAATAATCCGTGTAGGCTTGTTGTTTTCCCGATGCGATAAGTAAGGCTTGGTCGGTTGCTCGTTCGAGATTTATTTTGAGTTCCTGGAGATAATCTACGACTGATTTGTCCATATTCAAAGGTATAGGAATTTCTCCACACCAGCTAGATTTCAACACACTCAGAGGACCTCTTGCTTCTCGGCCATACATCAACTTGAATGGAGATACTCCGGTAGTACAGTTAGGAACTTCTCTATAAGCAAATAACAGAAACGGAATGTATTTATCCCAATTACTAGGATCTGTTCGGATAACATGATGAAGTGCATTTTTAAGAACTTGATTATATCTTTCTACAAGTCCATTACTGGCTGCATATCCTGGTACTGAAAATCTAGGAGAGGATCCTAAGCGATTCATGAATTCTTGAGTAAGTTTCGATATAAAGTTCGTACCTTGATCACTTGCTATAGTATTTGGTATTCCAGTTCTCATGAAAATTTCCAACAGTGCGTCACATGTCGCCTTAGCAGTTAAGGAACGCAAAGGAATTGCTTCCGGCCAGCGAGAATGTTGATCAACTAAACATAACACATATTTATCACGACGAGCTGAGGGATGCTCAATAGGGCCTATAATGTCCACATTAACACATTCAAATGGTAATTCCGGTCTGAGAACAGGAGTAATGGGAATTTTATCAATCATTTTCTCTGGGCTTCGGAGTAGGCATTCTTTACATGTTTTACAAAATTCGGCGATTTCACTAGTCATGTAAGGCCAATAAAAACTATATCGTATTCTTTCATTCGTCTTTTTCATTCCCATGTGACTTCCAAAAACAGATTCATGAGCTAATTTTAAAACTTGAGCTCTTCTCTTTTGCGGTAAAACCAGTTGCTGAACGGTCTCTCCTAATATTTTATCTTTGTGGAATATTAATCCATCGATAAAAAAGAAGTTTCCCTTTCGAAGTGATAAATTTTTTCTTATTTCTTTTAACGTATCACAACTGTTTTGTTCTTCACGAAGTCGAAAGCTTTCACTTTTGCACGATAGTATTCCGCTTTCTGGTGATTCTTGTTCTGATTCATCATTTCCGGTTTCAGCGCAGACTAAATAATCCTTTTCTTTCACTGGAAAAACACAATCCAATCTGTTACATTTAGGAATACATGTTTCTTTTCCATCTTCTGTTGAGCATTTTAGTAATTCATAAATATTTGGGGGTATAATGCACTGACCATGAACTTTGTCCGTTACTGCTGCAAGTATTTCAATCGGACGGCAAAGTCTATTTTCATCTTCGTTTTTTAATGAAACTTGGAATTTTGCTAATCCAGCTTCAATTTTTTCTCCGAAAGCACTAGTTAAAATTATTTTTCCCTTTTCAGTTTTTGATTCGGAAATAAAATTTGAATTGAAAACTGGGATTTGAGCTCCAGAATCGATCAGGCTTTTCAGTTCTCGATTATCTACGAGAATGTTTACATATTGAAGAGAGTTCATAGGAACATTTATTTTTTCTTTCACCAGATGCTCCGATCGTATTTCAGCAGTTAATATTTCATCTTCTGGTTTCTTTTCTTTCTTGCTAATATTTGTTGATCTGCTGTATCTTTTAGGACAATCTCTTGCGAAGTGCGATAAACCACATATGTAGCATTCCCTTGAAGTTGTATTTCTAGTGCTTTGGTAATCTTCTCTCGTCTTGAATCGATGTTCTCTGATGTGAGGGGGTGCATATTTCCGGTCTATGGAATTTTTCGTTTCTTCTCTGTTGTAATTAAAATTCTGATGTTTGAACGTATTCGTTTGATTCTCCTTCCAAAATGTTTCCTTCACTTTTTTGTTTACGCAATTTCGAACGTTTTCGTAATCATCTAGTTTATTTGCAATTTCTTCTGGTATTTTGAATCGAGACCATTCGTCGATGACATGATCACGGATTTCCGATGGCACTTTACGCTTAATCTGATCAGTAATAATTAAATCAGACAGTTCTTCAAAAGTCTTTACATCCAGTCCTCTTATCCATTCTTGATAATAATTTATAAGTTCACAGGCGAAGTCACACCACGTAATTTCGGGTTTCTTGTAGTGTTTCGTAAACAATTGGTGGAACCTTTCAGGAGTAAGTTTATATCTTTTTAGTAAGAGTTCTTTCACTTTTTCATAATCATCCGTCACTTCTTCGTTTTCTCTGGCAATTATTTGCGCAACGTCATAGGGTAGGAATCCTATTAGGTATGACACCCAATTTTCTTTCTTGATTTCCGTTCATTTCACTTGACGCTCGAAGAGAACTAAGTAGAGGCTTATATCGTTAGTTTTGGGATCAAACTTCTGTAAAATACTTTGCAAGTCAAACCTCGGCTTCATGTTTACATCAGTTTGTTGAATTTCAGACCCATTCTTCAATCTTTCGTTTTCTAGACGCATCTTCTGCAACTCGAATTCCATTTCTTCTTTCCTTCGTCTTTCTTCAACTTCTTCTTTCCTTCGTCTTTCTTCAACTTCTTCTTTCCTTCGTCTTTCTTCAACTTCTAATTCTTCTTTCCTTCGTCTTTCTTCAACTTCTAATTCTTCTTTCCTTCGTCTTTCTTCAACTTCTAATTTTTCTTTTCTCCTTCTTTCTTCTATAATAGTATTTAAGAGTTCCTTCACGAACGGTTCATCATAGTTTTTATTTTCGGTTATAACTTTCTTTAGCTCAATTACAACCATGTTTTCGGTATTCAATATCCCCATTTCGGTAGCAACAGTCTTTAGAACTTCCTTTCTTGCTTTCGCCAAGAACGCCATAATGGGATCACGAAACAAAACTGTTCGATTTAAAACGAAAGTTCCACAATAAAGTTCCGAAAATCAAATTCAAAATTCACTTTGAAGCATTTCAACAAAAATCTTTACACCATTCTTCAATGTTCTTCAAAAGTAGTATTTAGCAGGAAACAAATATAAAAGTTCACAACAAGGAGCAGGACTCACCATGAAAACGAAAGCATATTTCCTCATTAAAATCCTGTCGACTGCGCCAATGTCGTATCTGGTTCTATTTAATGGGTTATCAGCGAATCTCAGGCAATGCAGACAGCACAAACATTTATTATATAACAAAATATTTACAATTTACCAAGGAGCGTCCTACACGACCACTCCATGACCATATCATCCGAATATCTGCTTGTTCGATCGTAACACACTCTGACGGTGCTTTTAGCGCCATCTGTAGGGTGATTGAATCCCTAATACGACATAAATAGTCCATCTTTTCTGCGTAATAAGAAAGAGTCGGACTAGTTTTCTCATGCGAAATATATACATATGTCATCATGCATCGAATTTGTCATGACATTAAATCTCGCTAAAATTGTACAAATAGTAAATCTGCAACTGTAATGATGGTTGGCATTTCAAAATAAGATTTAAACTATTCGAGCACCATCTAGCGGTACAACATTCCATTGATAGGAGAGCTAATTAAAAACTAACATGTGCGAAGATAACGTTTATCTAAAAGTACCCTAAATGTGTTAAACTTATTTAATATTAAAATATTTAAAAATACAGGATTGTGTAATAAATGAAATATATGTAACATTGTATAGTTTTTAAACGATAGGCAAAACTACGTTTTCACATAAATTTCCAAGTCGAACTATTCATTAAAGTACTTTGCAATGTGTGGTTCTTTTTTTATATGGATTACAGAACTTGGAAGTAATTTAGAAATAAAATTTGACTTGCAAAATTCGGCTCAGGACTTAACTTTCTAAAGTTGATTTTTGCTACCACTAAGTATTTTTTTAATTTACGGTATAAGTAGAACTTGTCAATTTTCATTATCAACCTACCTCATAATTGCAAGCTTTAAAAATGTGGTTACTCTCTAATAGGGAGTAACCACGATTATGAACAATACTGCTTATGATCTTCCATTGTTTTCTGCTGAATCCAACCTAGGGAGATCTATTCCATGTAAGCAATATACTTAAATCAAAAGTCCTACTAAATATCCTTCTACTCTAAATTATACGTGAGGAACAATAAGATAGATTTCATGGAGCAGCAATTTGCAATACATGTGTTAGACACTTTTTTTTTTAATCGAAACAAAATTATAAATATGTTAGTTTTAAAAAAAATGGATGTAGGTACTGGAAGAGCATTCAATAAACAGTCAATGTAACATCCCGAATGAAAAAACAGGAAATACGTACTTCTATATAAATACTAGCATTCTCTGTAAGCTTCACGATTAACACCCTCTTACACACAACACATCAATGTTATGCAATTAGTGTGTGCAACAAGTGTTAAAAAAATTATGAAACATATCAGGTAAAATACAATATTTTTATTCAATTCACCTTTGAAAAGTTCATTCTTATGATACAAAAATGGTGTTAAGTAGTGTTTAAATTGTAACTCAAAAACGCGTTAAAGAAAATGTTCGGATCCCGACAAGATAAAATAGACTGTAAAGACTTCTGCGAAGTCAGATAGATGGCGCTCTTGCGCATGCCCGGAAGGACTGATAGACGAAAGAAATGTAATGAGGGTGGTTGGAGACTTGGTTAAAAACCAGAAGGGCTTTAAGAAAGAAGCGAATGAATCGAAACTGTAATGTTTCGACTTTGATATGTACTACCTTGTATTTTGTGTTTCGTGCCTGTACTGTGACATTATTAAAAGTGATTTGAACCAAACAAAAGGGAGTATTCCTTGTGATGCTTTTAGTAAGATTAAAATTTTGAGTCAGTACAAGACCAAAGAGCACAATTTCGACTATCTGGCAACACTCCTTGTCAAAGTTTATCACACATTCACTTATTCTTTTTAGTGGTTCATTCGAACTGCTGTTACTGTTACAAAAAAGCACATGTTGCACTGGCAAAGCTCGTTTTTCTAACGATGCTCGGAAACTCGTTCGACCGTTCACATGGCCATCGTTGCATGCTTAAGACCCACGCAAATGTATTGGCGTGGTAATATTTTGCCATGATCCTCTGCTGTGTTTACATCCTTACGCGCCTTTTTAAGTTTGCTTCCCTCATTCTTTTCTTCGTCGTAAGTAGAGACAAATTCTCACATTCAAAAACAACTTTCTCGAAATGGATCCCATGTCCGAACGAAGATGGAAAGTTCTCTCTAATTCTTGCTGCCAATGTAAGAGAATGGAGCAGGGAGCTTCCAACAAACCTCTATATTTTACACCTTTCCATTCTTTAAAACAATCAAATTTCATTTTGTGCATATTTTAAGGTAATTTATTTACTAATTTGAAAATTATTTTCTTCTCCCCATGAATCATTAAAAAATCTCTCATTCTACATGAGCTTCATATAGAATGTTATATTTTAATTAATTAAAATGATCATGCAACTAAGTAAACTATTTCAATTATTGCACTAATAGCTATAATATTGAAAATGTGTCAGTATAGAAAACCATTAAATTATCATGATAACCTTTAATTTGAAATTAATACGGATGAATATAAATATTTTATTCATACTACTCAATGGAAATATTTTGAAGCTATAATCTTTGCAAGTATCATATATATCAAGCATAAAGCAAATGTATCTAGGAAAACCTATATATTAAAGTTCCAACGTGCGCTAAATTCAAGTTGCGAGAGGTATGAGACTTGAATGTCCAACCTCGAACAAAGCAGAAAAATTTTCAGTTACAGATTCAAAGCACATTTATAGCCTTTCAATGCTGTTTTTGTCATTATTCTATCGAGGACCAAACTAGGATGTTAGGTAGTTGAATTGGAGAAACACAACGGGTTATTGGTGTAGGTCGAACAAAGAATCTCGATAAGATTGTGTTTCAGTTTTTCTAAAATTAATGAGAATTATAAAGTTAAAAACGAACAAAGAAGGGCTTTTATTGTAATTGTAAAATTCAAGGATTATAATTATGAAACAGAATTGTATTAGTTCATGAAGTCAATTCTAATAATTTCAAACTGAAATTAAAATGTTACTTTAAATTTTTTTATTCCTAACAGCGATTTTTTAATATTTAATCATAAGTTTAGGCTATTTTGCAATTGATTACGTTTACTTTAACCACTTAACGCATTTGCCCGTGTCTGACAAGGACGAAAGTTACTAGCAAATTTGCACATGCCCGTGTTTCACACGGGCGCTCTTGTATCTCGCGTTATTTTATTTCTAATGACCGTCTGAGATCCATTCTAGTAAAAATAGATAGACTAGATTATAATTAAACTTATTTACCGGAATTCTTTGTTATAAAGCAGTTGTTTGGTGTGGAAAAGGTAATATATCCATTTTTATTACGTTAAATATCATAAAAGTAAACAGTTAACCAGAAATTAATTTTTACTGAGTGTTTTTGTAACTTGTTTAGAAAAGTTGTCTGATAATGAGCGACTCTGACGATTTTGAATATGCCAATTTATCAGAAAGTTTCAGCGATGAAAGTGATGATCTCTTGAGTGATGGAAGTGAATCTGAAGATAAGGAATCTAGCAAGAAATTGGTATCAAATTAGTACAAATCAACCAAACGTTGCACCACCGAGATTTCCATTTGTAGTAAACCCTGGTTGTTCTTTTACTTTGACAGACTGCTATGATGTTTTGTCATACTTTGAATTATTTTTTGATAACTCTCTCATGGATATAATTCTAACTGAAACAAATATATATGCATTTCAACATCCAGGAATCGTCACCGAACCAATGGTCACCGATTACCATGGAAGAATTATATATATTTTTAGCCATAACCGTACTACAAGGTATAATTAGAAAATCCCCTATCCCCCACAACTGAAATTGGAAAAAATAACTTACACTATATATATCTATATATATATATATATATATCTATCTATCTATATATATATATATATATATATATATAGATATATAGATATATATATATATATATATATATATATATATATATATATATAGATATATATAGTGTAAGTTATTTTTTATATATATATATATATATAATTCAAAATTACAAACCAAAACAAAGAGAAATCCAAAAATTTTAAAATCAAGAAATTTTTTTTTTACCCCCAACTTTTTTGGGTTTTTGGCTTTGTACTTGTCTGCTTTTCGATCTTTTGGCATTTTTCTGGTCTGCATTTCTAATATTTTGACTTTTTGATCATGTGGCATTTTGCTGGTCTGCATTTCTATTATTTTACGTTTTAATGTTTTGTATATTTTGTAATTTGATTGTTTTTATTATATATATATATATCCCTGAAATAGAAAGAGGAATAGAGAGAATCAAATCCTTTTGATTTCATGAATTGATTGATGAATTTATTGAAGTTCAAAAACATTTAAATGAAACAAGCAATTTTTGAAACTTTCAAAGGTGGAAAACAAAAATACGAATTGATTTATTGATGGGCATTTGCTTTCGGGAGAAATCTTGTTACTCAACTCAAAGAACTCTGGTGCTAAGTTCGACAGACTATTGGCAAGTCGTGGCATGGATGTTCGTAGTGATTCCTCAGAGAGGAAATAGCTACCCATACAGAGGGATCACTGTCATAGGAAGCCACATGTCTAATACAGGGGTGTCAAACTCAATGAAAACACGGGTCATTTAATGCAACTGGTAAGATTCACGCGGGCCACATCACATTTACAAATTTTCTTAAAATTATATTTTGAAGTGAGGATTCAGGAATATGGATAGGATAATTAAACATATTATATAATTAAGTGAATTTAGGGTAATAATTTATAATATTGCAATATAATTGCTTTTATTTAAACGTTTATTTAATTTAATGTATTTATAAAACTAAAATTAATTTTTTTACCAGAAACTGCCAGCGCTTTCCTCCTACTAGTTTTCCAATATCTGGATTCAAAGACAGAACAATCTTCATTATGGCAGATAGATGTTAATCTTGATCTGTAGGCCGTTTTATTTAATTTTATGGATGAAAATAATAGCTTACACAAGTACGTACTCCTAAAATAGCATAAAATTTGTGCAGCAAACTTTTTAATTTCCGGGTACTTTTCACCTAAATAAGAATATATTTTAGGAATTCCTACTTCTCGATATTTGTCTTTTAAAACCGAATCATTCTGGAAATCAATTAATTCCAGTTGTATTGAAGTGGAAGCATTTTCAACTTCAAAGGAAAAAGGCCTGATAAAAAGAGAAAATTTTTTGTAACTCTGAAATCATTAAAACGAGAGCCTCGTGGGCCACAAAAAGTATTCAGAGCATCGTGGGCCACAAAAAATTACCTCGGGGGCCGCATGCGGCCCGCCAGTTTGACACCCCTGGTCTAATAGATAACATGGGAAATCGCATAGACGGTGGCGCCCTCGGTGGGGTGTATGTCAATACTACCATGGCAACCAATCTAGATTCGTTTCCATTTCAACCGAACTGGGTGAGGTTTGTTTATTTATTTCGTATGTACATTTTAAGTTTATGCTAAAGTGTGGAGTTATTCATTCAAACAATGTCAACAGATTTGTTCTAATTCTGGAATATATGGGGTCAGGACTGCTGTAGCACAAGCTTCAAATATACGATAAAGCAGTATTCTTCATAATCGTGGTTACTCCCTATTAGAGAGTAACCACATATTTAAAGCTTACAGAAGTGGGTAGATAATGAAAATTGACAAGTTCTACTTATCCCGTAAATTAAAAAAAATACTTAGTGGTAGCAAAAATCAACTTTAGAAAGTTAAGTCCTAAGCCGAATTTTGCAAGTCAAATTTTATTTCTAAATTACTTCCAAGTTCTGTAATCCATATAAAAAAGAACCACACATTGTAAAGTACTTTAATGAATAGTTCATCTTGGAAATTTATGTGAAAACGTAGTTTTGCCTATCGTTTAAAAACTATACAATGTTACATATATTTCATTTATTACACAATCCTGTATTTTTAAATGTTTTAATATTAAATAAGGTTTAACACATTTAGGGTAATTTTAAATAAATGTTGTCTTCGCACATGTTAGTTTTTAATTAGCTCTCCTATCAATGGAATGTTGTACCGCTAGATGGTGCTCGAATAGTTTAAATCTTATTTTGAAATGCCAACCATCATTACAGTTGCAGATTTACTATTTGTACAATTTTAGTGAGATTTAATGTCATGACAAATTCGATGCGTGATGACATTGTTAAATAATCAATAAGTTGTACAGGATATATTGAAAATTAAATATGACTAAAATCAAAAATGAGGAACATGGCTTAGGTTAGCAACTTGCTTCGATACGATATGTTTGACAAATATAGAGAAAAAATGTGACTAAAAGGACAACAGAAAGATTTAGAATTCTCTGCAACAGCCTATTGAGCATTGCATCATGCACTGTGTTCCTCTGGAATTTGAAAAAATAATACCCTTACAATGATCTGATCAGACATTCTGTAAGCAAAATTTATTTTAGATATTTGTTTGCCAGTTAACAATCAAACATAAATTCTCATGCGTGAAGTTCTTGCGATTTTTGAAAAGATTTGACTTCAATCCTTTAAAAGTGCACAGAGCTAGTCATGTCGAGGGAAAATTTGATGTGGACCGAAGAACGTACTACTTAAAACAGCAGCGCCCTCTGCATTTTGCATTATAATAACAATCCCATCCTATAAGAATGGGATTCTAACCGTCCCCATTTGTTCCCCGTAATGTTTGGTACCCCATGCGTTGGCTGTTTCATTCTCTACGATTTGAAAGGCCATTTGCATTTTTGTTTTGTATTTCTAATTAAAAGCTAAGTATTCTTTTTATATGTTTAGCATAAATGTTTTCAATTAGCAATTTTTTAATGTCTTCTGAAATTAAAAAGAACCTTAATTTATGAAAGCCATTTGTGAATTATAAAATTTTACTAATATGCGAACATGTTTCTTCAATTTTAGTCGATTCCTTTTTAAGTGAATGGGCTTTTTAAAAATACGAAAATATTCCAAAACAAGCCCTTTTGATTTATTACTTAGAAGATTGTTGATCTCTGTAGTCTGAAAAATTATTTGAACGAAAAAAGAACATTAGAATTTTTTATTCACACATAAACAGGTATTTAGTCTGTGATCAAGTACATCATCCATTTTTGAACAAATTATACAATTTGAAAAAGGAACAGCAAATTAAGTATTCTGTTGGAGCGCACAATTAGTTTAATTTTATTAAATTTATCGTTAAAATCATTTGCACCTAGTTGTATAATTCCTGCTTCCGTTTGCACACAGCGAATGAGATTGAATCAGAACATGAGTTCGGCTGCATATCTGAAAGATAGTTTTCCTTGTTTGGGTTCCGGCAATTGGTTGTTAAAAAAGGAACAGCATGTATTTTGCAACGGGGATCAAATTTCATTCGCTCTCGGTTCCGAGAATAATGCTCACGCCACTCGCCTTGGATGCAGCTAAAAGGACTTCTGTTTTGACATTTGTGCACGGCACATGGTATGCCTTCTAAGTAACTTTATTAAATTCGTTGTTGTTGTTGACTTGAGTTTACCTTTCTTCCACCCGCCAACATATTCGATCCGGAACTAATCAGAATGTTGAATATCGTTCGCAGTTGGGTATAAAGAAGAAAAAGTAATCAATTACTCTTTACCGCTGCTAGGCGCCACAGTTCCTCCGCGCGCTGGCGATTTTCTTCCCTTATGTAATCACTTCCATTGTAGGTCGATTTATTACTCTGTACAATATGTAGGGCAATGAAATTGCCTGCTCATTTTTGGTAGTCTCCAGCTAACTTGTAAATATATTAACGTTTTAATGTCAATAAATTCTTTTATTCAAACCTTGAGAAACCGCTGAGTTGCTCAACATTTGAGTCCACGACAAATTTAACGTACTTCCAAGTACATAACGGCTTTAAAGTGTATGTATACACTAGAATTTTTTTTTAATTTTGACTTTAAAAATCCAGTTGTTTCACAATAGGTCATTGGTTTGTGCTTAAACTCATAAAAGTGAGAAAGAGTAAAAAGGAGAAAATTTTTGTTTAAGCTACTCATTAATTATCTAATTTAGATATAATTGGCTAATTAGCATGTTTTTTAACAGTGATATCTCAAATTCTAATGTGTTCAGAAAGACGATTCCTGTTAGAAATTATTCCTAATATTATTCTTCATGTTTCGACCCTCCATCAAGTTTCTAGAGGGAATACTTTCTATTTACAATTTTTTCACGAAGGAAGTCTAAAAAATCGAGAATTTTTCAGGAATTTCAACATTTAAAAATCAACTAAAAATTCATTTCTTAATCAATAACTTCGACTAGTGAGTCAAAACATCCACTGTATTATATATATTAAAATGACACAAAAATAATTATAATAGATCAATTCATTGTTGAGTTATCACTGTTCGAAAGAAGCATCCTATTGCAAAAACATAGTTCTTCAGAAATCGAGTTTAAAGTTTTGGAAACGTGTTTGTCTATGGTGACAGTACCTAACCCAAACCCTTGTAACTTGAAACTATTTCGAATATTTACAAGATCTTGGTATCGTTTGAAAGCTAAGGGGTTGGATAATATTCTGGAATTTATTCTGTGGGAAGGATTAAATATTCTGTTCCTCTGAAAAGCATTCCATCAGCCCCCTTCCACTGTGGCTCCCAAAAATTAAAATAAATGATGAGCCTCGAAACTTATTCTATTCTATCATCAAGTCAATGTGTATATCAAATATTCTAACTAAATTATTATTAATTCTAATTAAGTATTATGCTATTTATTGATTTAAATGATATCAAACATTGCATTTGCCACTTCTCTTTATCCTTAGTTGTTGTTTGATTCTCTAAGACAGCTTTTAGTTTCATACTCTGGTGGAAGAGATAAAAGAACATAAACTACAGTCTGTTTCACGAACTTCCTCACCAGAAATTCTCAGATCAGATACTAGTTTCAACGACTTATCAATGTGATATGAAGCATTGATAGATCTTTTGGTTTCTTCATAGTTGCAAATCTCTTTTTTCTCTTTAAATTCAAGCTCAAAGTTCCCTTCTTTTCATAAATAATCTGAAGGTTTTACCACATTTCGGGAGCTGATTTCATTGAATGAAAGATGATTAGAACATGATTTCTTAAGCGTGATGTCATCAAAGCAGAAGCTTTCTTTGGGTTGGTAATATGTCCTGGCTTGCGGCCCATTTCTTAGATCGGTATCGAATTCTTTTGTTGTATGCAAACGGAACAATGCCTTACGGAATACGAACATTAGTGCAAATTGCCTTGTTCTCAGAAATTTACGAGCAAAAGGTCTCGAGTGCTTTGACTTAAGCCGCTAACAGGCAGAGGATTTTTCAGCTATTGTTCACCGGAAATAAGCTCAGTTACCGATGCAAGTAACAATCAAATGCTTCTGGAATATCTGAGAGAGCTATCAATTTTGCCAATGAAAGGTATTAGATCTTTCCAAAGCGAATGGGGCGATTACATTGCAACAGTTTGTTTGCACTGAAGATTAAATGGAGCATGCTTCCTGGTAGGCTACTGGCGGTCAAAAACACGGACGTTAAAAATCAAAACTGACATCTAACCCAGATTTATATATATAAAAAAGCCCCGTTTGTGCTTCACGTTTTATCAATTTCTTCTAAATGAATTTCAATACTTTTTGGCAGTTCTACATAGCCGCTAGGACAAAAACATACACCTTCCGACGTTTGCCATTCTTTTCGTTTCCAAAGTATCACTTTTACAATAACTTGGAAAAACAGCCAGATAATATAAACAGCCAGATTCCAAAATATAACAATCGTTACTTATTATAATGTGTGATCATGTATCACGGTTTAATGCATAATTCTAGGAATATAATTTAACTTGTGGTTTTAAAACAAAACAGGGTTTTTGATCTAAGCCTTTCAGGTTTTTCTTCAGATTGGGTTGAAGTTTGAAAACAAAATATAAATTCGACAGGATTAATGAAGCTATAGGACTTGGCGATTCAAACTTTCAAATTCAAAGTATTCTTATTGATTCGTTTCACTTCCTAGTGCACAAGATTGTCACAAGACCCATTTATTTTGAATCAGACCTAAGAATTCAAATAATTGCACTTAAAGTCATTCTAGTCAACCCATGAATATAACGAACATTTGAACACGCATGCTGCACTTAATTGTTTTGATTGCATTGATCAGAGATATTGGGTAGCAAGTAATCAATGGCTTGACTCTGAAGCTCCCGGCATTCGTAAATAAATTATCGTTTTATAAAATATATGTAAGTGTTATAAAATTTTAATCTTGAAACGTCTTTTCCGATATAGTCAACAAAAATTCGTAATAAATGTCATTCATGCTCTCAAAAGTGTAATGCTGTGTTGCTATAGTGCGATGTTAATTAAATACCTACTCAAAAGTATAATATGTGAATACTACCTCAAAAGTATAATATGTGAATACTACCTCAAAAGTATAATATATGAATAACTATGGATAAAATGCTCTGAGTGAATTCTTCCTCAAAACTACACTACCACTGGTAGGGCGTGCGTACTTCTTAACCACCTGTTGAACGTATTGGGGTGGAAACTGAACAAAAATGACTTGCACAGAATTAATTTAGGTAATGATCGATAGATGGCGATAGGGCTGTAGTGAATTTGAAGTTTGACCATGAAGTTTGCATGTCTGAGTAAGTTTGTAGATAATTTAGAATTATTTGGGGAAGACGTTCTACTATTAAGATTTTATCAATTAGCTCGTTTGCTTATCTGAGTTTATGGAGAATGGAGGAGATGTCACCTATGTTTCTGAATAAGTTAGTGAGCTCTTGGAGCAGTTCCAGGGCTTTGAATTCTGAAGAGTTTTAAGATTTGGTGTTCATTTTGAATGTGGGGAGTGGCTACGGAGTTATTTTGTGGTATGAGTGCGGGGGTTTAATTAAGTTTTGAGCTTTGGGTTTGTGTAATTCCGTGTATTTTTGCAACCTCGCTAGGATGCAACATGTCCTAGTTCTTCACAATTAATTCATTTTGCGATTTTTTGCGGGGGGTTCAGGGCAGGTTTTTTTACGGTGATTTTTTTCCGCATTTCAGGCATCAATTTATTACTTACAAAAGTTTGATAAAATGGAAAAATACTGTGACAATTTTTAAGACAGATGAATTAGGAAGTACTTTTTTAGTTCTGAAACTTAAAAAACAACATTAATATGATGAGTTTATGGTGTTTTTCATGCGCAATAGGTTACCTTTTAGCAACTACCGATTCATTCCCCGCCTTTGAAAAGACAACTCCATTCTTTAAGAGAGCGTTTGGATCAGTCATACAGATTTCCAGATAGGGCACAATTGCGCCCCTTTTTAAGTTATTGCTTCACACTAGAGTCCTCTGAATTTATGTGTGGTAACATCCTCTTATGCACAGCACACAAATGTTTCCAATTAGTGTATTGACAAGAATAGTAAAAAAGTATAATCATATGAAAGAAATGTAAATGCCAATAGATATGTACAATTCCCTTTTGAGTTCATACTGACAGTATAAAAATGGTACCAAATAGAATTTCATTCTTAGACCAGAACCATACAACAAATATTTTCGACATCCTGCAAAGTAAAAAGCAGACCAAAAGGCATAATTGCTCCCAATCTGCCACTACTACTTGTAAAAATACAATTTAACTTTAATCATCCTTTTCACCGGTTTATACTAACTGCCGAAACTGATTTAAGACATCATATTCACATATACAGTTACCTACCAAGAAATGTTTAAATAACGTTTTTATTAATTTGCTAGGGGTGACAAAATCTCAAAATTTTTATTTTGCGAATATATGCAGTTTAAAATGGCAATAAAAAATTGAATTCTCCTGAGACAAGGAAACGCTTTTTCAAAATTAGACAACCTATTCTTTACTTTTTGCCTTTTGTAGGAAAACATTGATAATTTAAAGTAGCAGTCCAATGTAGTAATTAAATTAAACATCGCATGGAGGTGTCTCGGTCGGTCCAATGGCCTTTTCGACTTTTTCGTTATTTCAATTAATTTCTCCCATTTTCTTTAATGTTTTTGAGGTCATTTAAACATTGTTTGCGAATTATACAGGGATTCTAATGGATGAGCATACACTCAGACACTGGACTGGACTGGACTCACTTACCGAGTACCTACTACTTTTGAGTTAAGTAGGTATTTAATTAACGTCGCACTGGAGCAACACAGCATTACACTTTTGAGAGCATGGATGGTATTTATTGCGAATTTTCGTTGATTATGTCGGAAGAGACATTTCAAGATTAAAATTTTATAAAAATAATAATTCATTTATGAGTGCCAGGAGCTTCAGAGCCAAGCCATTGATTTCTTGCTACCCAATATCTCTGATCAATGCAATCGAAACAATTAAGTGGCTAATGCGTGTTCGAATGTTCGTTATATTCATGGGTTGACTAGAATTACTTTAAGAACAATTATTTGAATTCTTAAGTCTGATTAAAAATAAATGGGTCTTGTGACAATCGTGTGAAGTAGGAAGTGAAACGAACCAATAAGAATACTTTAAATTTGAAAGTTTAATCGGGAAGTCTCTTCCAAGTCTTTCCTATAACTTCAGTGAATCTGTTGAAATTACATTTTGTTTTCAAGCTGCAACTCAATTTGAAGTTTCGCACAATGAATGGTCCTTTATGAATTTGCCTTTTGTAGGACCGCAGTACTGTTCCTAGCTGAGAGGTACGTTCTTTCATAACTAAAATAAAGATAAATACTAAATTGTAGAGTTAAACCATGGGTAAAACCTGGAATGCTTAGATAAAAAACCCTGTTTTATTTTAAAACCACAAGTTAAATTATATTCCTAGAACTAACATTATGCATTTAACCGTGATACATGATCACACACATTATAATAAGTAACGTTTGTTATATTTTGGAATCTGGCTGTTTTCCAAAGTTATTGTAAATGTGGTACTTTGGAAACGAAAAAAATTGCAAACGTCAGAAGGTATATGTTCTTGTGCTAGTGGCCATGTAGAACTGGCAAGAAGTTGTGACGAATTAATCCGAACTTTTGTTGGACATTAAAAAATAACATTTATTTTAACACAGACAAAACAATGGGTTTACAATGGACGCGCGAAACAAAAATGCTTATTTTCATATTAAAATTTACGAATTGCTACGAAGACGTCTCAACTAGACGGAGTCCGTGAGCTAACTGTTTCTCATTCTCCTCACATGCGCAAGCGCATTATTGAAGGACTTTTTAACAGGAAACTTCCGGGTCTGCAGCCGGCCATTCTAGACTCTTAGGCGCTAAGATGTCACAGTCTATTTCCTCCCTCCTCAAGATTCTTTTTCTGCAGAGACAGACACCTGCAAAAAAGATTCAAAACAGCAGCAACAGAATTTTCGCGAAGGCAACAACTCATGCCCAAAGCAATATGCAAGTAGACCATACACCCTTAAGATCCTGGCTGTACCGCCTACTTTAATTTAAAAAGAAAACATATCATAATTTTAACAAAGTATAATCAAAATTTGGCTCAGTGATAATCATCAAAGAAGAAATTCAATTTCAAAATATTTACAGATTTTCAATTCAAATTTAAAACTTTTTGCAATGTAAATGTATCAATGTACACTAGGAATAAAGTATTTTTATATATGCAAGATATCACAAATACAAACACAAAAAAATAGCACTTTATTTTTGTACGTGAGGTGTACGACTTAAATTATCAGTGTTATATGCTGTTTTCCCTTTCTATGGACTACCTCGTAATCCTGGATCACAGTAAATTCAACTTTGTCTCGTAACTTTTATGCTTTCTTCAAACGACTTTTAGATTTGTCTAAGCATTCAGTTATTTCACCAACCAAACTTTCAGTTTCAACGTCCTCAAATATCACTGTCCCTAAGGGCAATTTAGTTACACTTACAGCAACTTCCTTGTTGTTACGAGTCTGTATTCCAAATTCAACATCATCGCCAAGATTAAGATTTTTGAACACTTTGCATTCACTAGAGTGGAAAAACATATCCTTTACATCACCCCTTTTAATAAAACCAAATGTTCCTTTAAGAGCACAGATAACACCACGGTATCTCACAGGTAAGGGCTGTTCCGAACGCATTTTACAAGGTCTAAGGTTTCTTGTATTTTTGTCAATAGGAATACTAAAAGTGACCTTTTTAGGAGGATGAAACTCTACACTACCATCAACATTTTCAGCAGAATAGGGCCGTTCGCCATTATTTTCATAAGCAACTTTACCTTCAGTATTTTCCTTTTTTTCAGTGGTTTCAAATCCAGAAACTGTCTCTTTACACATTATTTTACAAACAGAACTAGCAATTGGTTTTCCAGTACGACGATTATGAGTAATTTTAAATTCAACTGCATCACCACGTTTTAAATTATCAATATTTCCAGAAAATTGACTGTAGTGAAAAAAATATATTGCTTGTCTTTCGCAACATTGTATAAAACCATATGAACGTAACAAATTTTCAACGATTCCAGTCTCTTTAGGAGTAACACTGCTAGAACTAAAACGGTTACTGTTACAAGGGCAGTCGTTTTTCGATGTTTCATTTAAATATGGAGCACTTTGGCACTTGGGCGTTGCAGAGTCTTTTACTTCAATATCAGAGCCTTTGTCTTTTTTCATATCTTCTATAAGTACAACGGTCTTGTTGCTTAGTAAGTAGCGTTCTTTATCTAGGAAGTTATCCTTGACAGCAGCTTTGGTTATAACATGACCCAAATCACACACTAAATTTACTTCCGCTAAAGGCAAGCAAATAGGGTTATCCGCTAAAGGAGATGCTACCCATACATGTTCACCCGTATACATGTGTGGCTTAACAAACTTCCTAGGAATTAGATCTATGCTGGATCCTGTGTCTCGTAAGATAGAAATCTGAGATCCATTTACAGTTCCGACACTAATGTAGGGAGACATCAAATCTATTATTCCCTTTCCCATAATTTCGTTAGCAGCTATGATTTCAGTTTTCTTCAACTTAGGACATTGAGGTCTAAGATGATCATAGGAATTGCATTCATAGCATTGAAGTTGCTTTCTTTGTTCAAAATTTTTCTCTTTGTAATCTTCTCTGTTTACTTCTGTTTTCCCAAAGGGTTTGTTTTCTCCCTCAAACTTATGAAAACCAACGTGTGTTTTCTTGATACCCTCTGTATTCTGGGAACCTTTAGTATTTCTGGGTGTAAGACTCTCCTTCAAGCTTTCAAATTGATCTATTTTTTTAGCTAATTCTAGCGGAGAATTTAAGTCCATCCACTCCTCCAGAAAATGTTCTTTTACTTCAGACGGCACTCGTCTTTTAATCTGCTCAGTGATATGCAAGTCTCTGAGTTCTTTAAAAGTTTTGATTTCCAAATCAGAAACCCATTCATCATAGTAGCTTGTAAGTTCATGAGCGTAACTTCTCCATGTTTTATCCGGGACTTTTTGATGACGGTAAAACATCTGCTTCAATTTCTCAGAACTCATTTTATACACTGCTGGCCACCCAAATTGCAACACCAAGAAAGACAAGAGATATCACAACAAAATTTATTTTGTAGATAACATGTTGACCAAGTATCAAATGATTAAATTTATAGACTTCTGTGAAGTGTGGTTCCTGCCAAAATCAGTAGCCAGAGTAGCCGCCATTGTTGGAGATCACCGCTGCCACACGCCTCGGCATTGATTCAAAGAGACTTTGGATGTGTTCTTGTGGTACAGCAGACCAAGCAGCTTCCACACGTTGCCAAAGTTGATCTGGTGTGGCAGCTGGGGATGTATTCTGGGTCAATCGTTGAGCAACCATGGACCACATGTTTTCTATCGGCGAAAGATACGGAGAGCGAGCTGGTCAGGGAAGCAATTCAATCTGGCGATTGACGAAGAACCCTTGGACAATGCGTGCCACGTGTGGTCGCGCATTATCCTGTTGAAATATGGCTGTGGGCAAGCCCTGAAGGTAAGGAAGGACAACTGGCTCCAACACCTCGGAGATGTAGCGCTGGCTGTTTAAAGTACCGGCAATGCGTACTAGAGGAGTGCGAGAGTGATATCCAATACCGCCCCATACCATAATACCCGGTGCAGGACCAGTGTGGCGGTGCATAACGCAGCTGTTCAGCATCCTCTCTCCACGGTGTCTCCAGACTCGAATCCGACCATCGTGGTGTTGCAGACAGAAGCGTGACTCGTCAGTAAAGACAATTTCATTCCATTCTGCCGTCCACATCCTTCTTTCATCGCACCATTGGCGGCGGAAACGTCCGTGGTTCTGCTTCAAGGGTAGACGAAGCAATGGACGTCTTGCGGACAGACCACTCTGCTGTAAACGGCGTCGAATGGTACGCGCAGACACTGGATGATGCGGTACAAACTGAATGTGCTGTGCTATGGTTCGTGATGTGGCTGAGCGATCCGTCACTGCCATACGCACAATATGCCTGTCATCACGTGAAGTGGTGCACTGAGGTGGATGCGATCGAACACGTCGGTCCGTCGTACCCTCCTGCATCCAACGATCACATATCCGCATTACAGTTGTTTGGTTTTGTCCAACACGACTACCGATTTCCCTGAAAGATAATCCACAATCTCGGTAGGCCACTATCCTTCCTCTGTCGAACTCGGATACTTGATCAAAAGATGATCGCTGTTTTCTACGAGGCATAATTGATCGTTTTTTTGAAAAAACCACAAGAAAAACACAATTGCCGTACTTGAAATCGTCGAAATCTCCAAGCCTTAAATAGCGCTTTGAAGTGGCGCCACAGGTGCGCGTGATGTGCGTCTGCGCTGAAATTCTAATCATTTGCATATCTCACCTCCGCTAATGCATGTTGTAAATTTCATATTATTTGCATGCTTCCTTCAGGGTGTTGCATTTACCGTGGCCAGCAGTGTACCTCTGAAGAATAATATCTTTCACATATTCGTAATTCTTTGCATCTTCAGGCGATTCTCTAGCCATCATGCTCGAAATTTCCGAAGGCAATACGCCTAGTAAATACGGCACCCAATCTTCTTTAGGCACACCTGCCATCTCAGCTCTTCTTTCGAAATTTATTAAATATAGACCCATTTCATCTTTCTTTTCCTCAAATTTCGGGGTAATTTTGATGAGCTCAATTTTATGATTTGGCATCCGTTCTCTATTAGATAGTCCTAGCTCACTTGCAGCTTGCATTTCTAGCTTTTTCTTCTCTAAAGCTATTTCTTCCATTCGAATATTACGTTCTTCCCTTTCTTTCTCTTTGGCAAATTCTTCTTTTGCTTCCTGTCTGGCAATTTCTTCTTTTTCTTTTGCTTCTCGTCTGGCAATTTCTTCTTTTTCTTTTGCTTCTTTCTCTCTCTTTATCCTATCTTCCATAATACGAGTTAAAGAAATTTTAACTTCCTCTTCTTCATAGTTTTCACTGTTTAGGATTATTTTCCTTATCTCAACCAGTTTACAATTATGCGATACCTTTTCACAAAGTTCATCTGCGAGTTCGAGGAGGTCTTCTTTTCTCCCACGAGAAAGAAAAGCCATGATCGACGAATAACTTATTAGTAAACAATCCAATTTTGTTATCATAAATATAGTTACCAATATTTTCTAATAAACTATATGATTCACAAAATATACTCAATGCCAAATATGCTTCAAATACTAGATAAGATTTAATATCAAACATACAATTCTCAAATATAATAACAGAATCTTAAACTATATCGTAGCATATACAATACACAAGATGCAATATAAATAGTTGCAATTAAATATTAATTTTCTTTTACTAATGCGTAATTACCATATGTAATTCAAATTATCTGATTCTTTTCAAATCATTAAATGCACAAAACACAAAATTTCAGTAAAATCAAAACGAAATTTAAATTTTCGTTCACTTTCGATTTGGCACTTTTTGGCCGTGACTTTATCAACTTGATAATATCTACTTAGTAGAACATGCAAATTCACTTTATCATCAACTTCTATTAACTTTCATAAAGACAAAATTTAAATAACCACAAAATAAAATTGGATATGTAGTCATTTCTTTTTGTTTGTTTTTTTAACCAAAACTATTTAGGCTCTTTGCCTCACTAATTCTGGTAAGCCAGAACCTTAGTAAATTTAATTTAATACAAGGGTGGGCCTACCTGCATTTCCTGCTTTCTTGCTTCCATCCAACTTCCAGGACACCAAAACTCTAGTCTGTGACGAATTAATCCGAACTTTTGTTGGACATTAAAAAATAACATTTATTTTAACACAGACAAAACAATGGGTTTACAATGGACGCGCGAAACAAAAATGCTTATTTTCATATTAAAATTTACGAATTGCTACGAAGACGTCTCAACTAGACGGAGTCCGTGAGCTAACTGTTTCTCATTCTCCTCACATGCGCAAGCGCATTATTGAAGGACTTTTTAACAGGAAACTTCCGGGTCTGCAGCCGGCCATTCTAGACTCTTAGGCGCTAAGATGTCACAAAGTATTGAAATTCATTTAGAGGAAATTGATATAATGTGAAGCAAATACGGGGCTTTTTTTATATATAAATCTGGGTTAGATGTCACTTTTGATTTTTAACGTCCGTGTTTTTGACCGCAAGTAGCCCACCAGTAAGCATACTCCATTTAATCTTCAGTGCAAACAAACTGTTGCAAAGTAATCGCCCTATTCGCTTTGGAAAGATAGAATACCTTTCATTGGCAAAATTGATAGCTCTCTCAGATGTTCCAGAAGCATTTGATTGTTACTTACATCGGAAACTGAGCTTATTTCCGATGAACAATAGCTGAATATCCTCTGCCTGTTGTCGGCTTAAATCAAAGCACTCGAGACCTTTTGCTCGTAAATTTTTGTGAGAGCAATTCAATTTACACTAATAATCGTATTCCATAGGGCATGTTTCCGTTTGTTTACAACAAAGGATTTCGATACCGATATTAGAAATGACCCAGACTCCTAAGCCAAGACAGATTAACCAACCCAAAGAAAGCTGCCGCTTTCATGACATCACTTTTAAATTATTATGTTCTAATCATCTTGCATTCAATGACATCAGCTCCCAAAATTTGGTAAAACCTTCGGATTGTTTATCAAAAGAAGGGAACTTTGAGCTTGATTTTAACGAGGAGACTTGCAACTATGTACAAACCAAAAGATGTATCTATGCGTCATATCACATTGGTAAGGCGTTGAAACTAATATCTGATCTGAGAATTTCTGTTTCGGAAGTTAGTGAAACAGACTATGTGGTTTATATGCTTTTGTCTCTTCCATCAGAATATGAAACTGAATGCTGTCTCGGAGAATCAAACAGGAACTAAGGATAAAGAGAAATGACAAATGCAGTGTTTGATATCATGTAAATAAATAGCACAATACAAAGAATAACAAGAACAAATAATAATTTTATTAGAATACTTGATATACTCATTCGCTTGATGATAGAATAGAATAAAGTTTCGAGGCTCATCATTTATTTTGATATTGGGAGTCACAGTGGAAGGGGCAGATGAAATACTTTTTAGAGGAACAGAATATTAAATTCCAGATTCTAAGAAAATTCTGTGTTTTTTTTAAACCAGACGTTCAAAAGAATGCTCTACATGTATTCTGTCATTCAGTCTCTCCAATGTCCTTGGCGTATATTCCACAATTCCTCTTCCAAAACATTAATGTATTGATTACAACTTCTTCCATGATGGTTAAACAAACAACACAAGAGTGTTTTGATTCGGATTACCACGCATTCTGTTGGCAATATTCGATTTGGGATGAACAGCCAAAACTTGAAAGAATGTTAAGATGGAGATTCCAACCGAAACCGAACTAAAGCGAATTGAGCCGTAGTAACTGGCGTAATAGGTTACTTGGGTAGAAATTATTTGCAAGCAAATTGAACTTTCCGTGATGGGTCGAGCAGAGCCAAACTGGCCGTTTGTAATGGGAAACATGCTTAAATTGATATCAGCGTTGAACGGCCGAGAAACCCCTATGTGATGATTACTTACATTACTCTTTTAGTCTCAATAACTACCAATGCTTTCTATGAGGTATATAGTACTCAGTCCATAATTTTGATAGGCGTTTCCTTGTGCGAGAAAAAGTTCAAATCTGTCATGTATATATTATTTAAACAAGAAATTCGAGTGTCACTCAAAATTTAAAAAAACTTTTTCTTAATAAATTTACTTGCAAATATTATTTGAGAATGCTAAATTTCGATTAATTATAGAGGGCCGTTAAGCCCAGTTCGTACCAACAGGAGTTGAATTTACTCCAGTTGCGAATTACGAACAGGAGTATTGCAAGATTGAAGCTCGACCCAACAAAGGACCGCTGGGGCCTGTGCTCATTAAGGCCGACTTGGCCTGAAATTTGGTTTTAAAATAAAGTTGAAAGCATTGCAAATCCTAAGAACGAGTAGAGGCGACACCACCAGAGAGTAAGCTAGACAACAAAATCCTGATCAGCAATATTTAAAAAAAATTAATTTGTTTAAAACTAAAAATTCATCATTATGTCATTGCCTAACAATTATAAAGTTTCACAATTAATACGCTAATCTCCTCAAATTCATCAGACGTCGGGGCTTGGTTCAGTCGAGAACAGTTCCTGGAGCAGTCATCGAGATCAGCTCCGCGAACCGTTCATCGAGAATAGCTCCGAGAACTGCTATGAGAACGGAGAACAGCTCCGAGAACGGAGAACAGGGTCGGAACAATTTGAGAGCAGGAATCATTTTCCGAACCAGGAAGTAAAACAGCTCCGAGAAAGGAGAACAGGATCGGATCAGTTTGAGAGCAGAATCGATTCCTTCGGTAAATTTGATTCCTGCTCACAAACAGGAAGTAGTCTCAGAGCAGGGAGTATGTTTATGGACAGAGAACGGATGAATGAATCAACAGGAAACAGTGAGTCACGAACTGTAGGATGAACAGTTGTGTTTCGGACTTTACCATAATTTAGAATATGCGAAGAGTTTTGCGAGAAAAAAGAACTTTGCAAAATTCCCACCTGTTTAAAATCGCAGTATAAAAACATTGCAATGTTTATTTTTATAAAAAGAACCGAGAACAGGTTTTTGTGAAAAGTGGGAACAGGCTGTTCCCGTTCTTTTTGTAGAACAGGTGAGAAAGAACAGTTCGCTCTTTTTCCCCCATCCCTAGTCTCTTGTTTGTTCTCCACGAGTTATTCAAAGTCGTAGGAAATTGACATCAACATCACCATATAAAAAAGTCGAATTAGATCTTAACCGGAAGTCTTAAATTCGTTTTCTGTTTGTTCATTGATTGTACGGAAAATGTTTAACAAGAAAATTGATTACTTTTCTCAAAACAATGTTGCAACTGTTTACTACGAAATTGTTTGGGCATAGGGGCATTTTTTAATAGCAAAAGTGGGTGCTTTCTCCTTTAAATCTGGAAACTGTTTAGAAACATGATGTGAAATATTCATTAATACACCTGTTTTAGTTCTTCTTTTCATTCGTGGGATTGGTATTGCAGAATTATAAAAGTCGTTTAACTTCTCGCGGAAAAAAGAATAGTTCCACAAAACCGCGAAGTCGAAACGTTCTGAGAGGAATTTCTGAACCAGTGTAAGTGGCGGTACCGTTTCTGCTTATAAAAAAATTCCAAGGTTATGTCAGTTGGCTTGCTTTACAGATACGATTTTAGCACCTAGACGATCCACAATCTGGATGGATCTTCGAAAGAAGTAATTCCGAATGGATTTGGTCTATACTATTTAATTTAAATGCTAAAATTTTCCAAAACAAGGGATAAACTATATTTCAATGTCGCCCCGATATGTGTCATTTCTTTGTACATTTATCTACCACTAGTAAATAAAAAAGATTTTTATAAAGTAATAGTTGAAAGTATAATTGTTCCTCACGTTTCTTTAAAAATGTTTAGGAAGTTCCATGAACTTTAGAAACACATGAAGGCATTGTCAGTCAACTCGACAAGTGGATGGACACAAGAAGAATTCGTATGTTATTTAATTGAGCATGGACTTTTAATCGAGACTAAGAATTATATGAATTTCTGATGGTGGAAAAATTAAAATTCACTTGCCCAAGAGTACTCATTTATAAGATTGGAGGTAAGCATAATCTATTTTAATTTTGAAATTTTATTTTCGATTTCGTAGATATGAAAACACTGCGTAGGAAACTTTCGTAGGAAGAATTCAGCGTTGTGCAGTTCATGTGAGAAATATCGATCAGTTTCCGCTTTGATTTTTGATTGTTAGTGTTTTCTAAAGCGCATTAAATAATGTTTACGAAGGAGAATTTCAGATGTATTTTGAAAATGAGGTTGTTTGATGTGTGATCAGCATTTTCTGCGAATGATCTAGAATTGTAAGAAAGCATCCAATGAAAAAATATATTGTTCTCTGTGTTGTTTTATTAAATGGCCTTTTACACTATTATGAACAGATTTTATATTACTTTTCGATAATTCTTTTAAATTTTGTTTAATGTGTTCATAGCATAATTAGATATTGCAATCTGCAAATTCTAGGGAAGCTCAATTTGGATTATGCTTTAAAAAGAAGCGTATCTAATCAAACGTTTGGGGAGATGTGCATAAAGTCGGATCTACATTTGTTGCAAAAGCATGTTGACACCAGAAAAATCAACTCTTAGTGCAGGTTTTTGTGCCCTGAGCAGTGCAAACCATGTTGCTTATTGTCGCAGCATAGGTCAGTAATATCAAAGCTCGCAGACTCAGATGTACTGAAATTACATAGTTAAGGGATTCCTGAAGATGATTGTCACTTTGTTCAGTCTATCCCATTTGGGCTTTTGAGTCCTACTGACTGGAAGGTGATCTAGCAAGAGTACCATGTGTGTATAGTAAATTTTGGAATGTTTTACTATCACATATTTGCATTTGAGAAGGAGTTAAAGATTAAATGTTGATGCTGGTATCAAACTTCATGAATCGAGAACATGAATCGCAGCAAGAAAGAAATTTAAAAGGGATTCATTAAAAATAAGTTAAAATTTTTACATCTAGAAAATATGCAATGATAGATTTCAAACATATTGGAAGTGAAAAGCACACTCACACCTTTGTCATGAAATCCATTGGACATTACCCCTTACTTAATACATCGTTATTTGTTTAACTCAAAAATAGACAACAAAAACATTTGTTTAATGAAGAGGAAACTTAAAAAAGGAGCAAATTTAAGAAGAAAGTTTTGTAAATGCACTAGACAAAATAAGTGACTGCTTTCAAAGTTTCTGCTTAAAAGTACTTTGAGATCACTGTAAGACATAAAGTACATTTAGAAACTCCATTATGGCAAAATTCTAAATTTAAGGAATTGAAATCTTTTTGAAAGTAGATACTTCACTACTCGAGCAACATTTATCCCCCTCTATCAACATTTTTCAGCAACAAGTTCAAACGCACTTAACAACACACACTCATACCTCATGTATAACAAATCTTTATATCTATATATATAAAATAGGATGTGTGTGTGTGTGTATGTGGGTATATTTTCTATACAAATCTACACCGTTTGACCAATCCACACCAAATTTGGTACACTTATAATTTAGAACACTGCGGTCAGCATAGGCTAACTCTTAACCCCCGTTCTATTGGCCCTGGGGGGCTAAAAACTATTCGAAATCGCAATAGAAATAACATTGAGCATAGATTGATTGCTTTTGGCAGCGATGGTTGCTTTACCACTGTTGATCGAAAAACAATTTTTTCCGAAACAAATTAAATTACAGTATTTATGTTTGAACTGACTTTTTAGTTCTTCCCATGATGTAAATAAATTATAGATATTTTATTGATGAAGGGGGAAAGAATATTTTAAAATATTTATGTTTGCAAGGAAATTCAAGGAAAGGTTTTCAGGAGTTCAAGGATTATTTTCAAGGAAAGTTGGTGTGTATTTCGACCAACTTTCCTTAAATAATTTATCGAATACGTAATGATTTGTAGAATTCTGTTTCACGAGGCTTTTTAGGTAAGGCGTGTAACTTATTTTAAAATGTCCGGAATAGATACATGTGAATCCTCCGTTGAAAGCAGTGATTTTCTTTCTGAAAAATTCTGTAAAATCGACCTTCTGCTTTTTGAAAAAATGTTATCTATTCAGTTTAATTTGTCTACACCGATTATATTTATTTCTAAACCAAGCACCGTTATTCCGAAAAGCACAAACGAAAAACTCATTGATCATAAAAGCGTAATTTTGCTACTCGGTATCTGGCAGCACCAGAATTAATGTTTACTTTTTTTATAAAACTTTGTAGAACTTTCTAGAAAGTTGGGGAAACGGAAACTTAATTGGACTCATGGTGGAGAACATTCCAGCACCCACTCGATTCTTAGCTGGTCGTATTTAAAGGAAGCTAACTCGGTAAGTCTTCCAGTTTATCATCTTTCAGTGAATCTGGCAGTTTTATTTCGCTCTTTTGATTGTATAAGTGTTTCCTACTTTATTCGACAGTGATAGTGTACATTTTGGATTTATATTTCTAAACTGATGTAAGTACCTCATAATTTTGAATTTGTTTCTTCGTTAATTTTAGCTTTTTATTGTATTCTATAATAGATTTCATTGTTCAGTGAGAGTGTGCCTTTTGCTTAATTTATGAAATACCTTTTTGTATTCATTTACAGATTTCTTTGCTGTAGCAATGTCTCCAAGGAAGCGGAAGGCGATCGGCCAAGTTGATGAAACGGCTAAGATGATGAAAGATAAGCGTAGTCAAGAAACTTCCGAGGAAAGGAATAGAAGACTTGCGATTGCGAGAGAGAGCTACTACATCAAGAGCAACAGAGATGGCACAGCAGCGTGAAGTCCGACTACAGGATAAGAGAGATAGTGTCAAACGATCATGGACTGCACACAATTTTAGCTTAGCATTGGAAGGATTCCACACGATTCGCATAAAGACTACTCGCTGCATGCAAGAGTTACCATTGGGAAAATTGAAATGGTTTGTAGTTACTGTCAAGTCAAAAAGTTTAAATCAGTCTACTGGTATTTGCTTCAACAATGGAAAAATTATTCTCTGCCAACTGGAACCACCACCACAAGAACTTTTGACATACACATCAGGAGATACGTCAGAGTCGAAGCATTTTCTTAGTAACATCGGAAAATACAACTCATGTTTCCAAATGACATCATTCGGTGCCCCATCAGTTGTTGGACAGCCCAGATTTCCGTCGACATTCAAGGTGCAAGGGCATATTTACCATAGAGCGGGATCGTTGCTTCCGCTGACAGATCAACCACCAAAATTTCTACAACTATATTTTATTCAAAACGAACAAATGGAAACTGATCAGAGGTGCGCCTACATCTGGGGAACAAGACGTCAGATTGTGTTAAACTTACAGAGGATATTTCATGAGCACAATAATCTTATTAAAACGTTTGAAACAGCATTGGAACGTATGCCAACAGATGAATATAAAGTAGTCATAAGGATGGATTTATATGCGTACAGATTAATGGTTCGAGATACTGAGCAGTACCACGTATTGAACTGCAGGCAATTGTTTCATCAGTTCATCGTCGATATGTACACAAAAGTCGAGAGTGAGCGTCTCCTTTACATTCGTCTAAATCAACGTAAACTGAGAGTTGACGAATATATTCACCTGAGAGATGCTGTGGGAAATTACGGGAACGTTGAAAACCTCGGTGCCTTGGTCGTCCTACCAGCTACATTTACAGGAGTTCCAGACACATGAACGAATTCACGCAAGATGCTATGACGTACGTGAGGACGTACGGGAGACCAGACTTATTTATCACCTTCACCTGCAATCCGACTTGGACGGAGATCAAGGAGGTTCTTACCAATGGTCAATTACCCAATGAGCGCCACGACTTGATTGCTAGATTATTTGAACAGAAGCAGTTGAAACTGATTGACGTTTTAACAAAGGGCCATGTATTTGGAATACCGAGATGCTGGATGTATACGATTTAATTATTATTTTATTTCTATGAGGAGTTTTATATTTTTACATGAATATTATGAATATTTGATTGATAAAAAAAGAATATTTAAAATATTTCATTATTCATAATTTACATTTTGTAATGGAACACGAAAAACTTCAACTCATTAATCATAAAAGCGTAATTTTGTTATTTTAGATTTGGCAAACCAGAATTAATGTTTTATTATTTTATAAATTTGATTTAGAATCCCGAGTTTGTCTGTTTGAGTTAACACAGCGAAATGTTGCAGTCATATTTGAGCATTACTAAATTTCATAAATCATTATCGTCTTTATCAATATTTTCAAATTTCTTTTTTCGAATTGCTCTATTTCAGAATACACTCAGGCAGTCAAAATTCGACACTGTACATCATTCGTTTTTTAGAATTCTGCATTTTTTCGTCGGAATTTCGTTTCTGTTCGTATTTATGTCTCAATCTTTTACATATTGCAATATATTCAGGAATTAAATGCATATATTTGCGTTCGAAGTATATAGTAGAAGCTATGAAAAAGTTAAAACGTATTTTCCGTACAACTTAAATGATTGCATTTTTCTGTGAAAGAAAAGTGATTATTCTAATTCACTTTTCAAGCAACATTTAACCATTTCAACCCGCGCAACGCCGGGTAATTCAGCTAGTTTAAAATAAAAATGTAAAACATTTTGATAGGATATTAATCTTGAAATTGTGTTAACACTAGAAAGTTGTCATATACCTAGATAGATGGTGGGAGGCAAGTGACCCCATGGCATCAATGGTGGATAAAAATCTTTGCACTCTGAATTTTGATCCTTTCTGATCTCTTATATGCCTGCATCAAAATCTTTGTATTAACTGCATTATTAATTAATTCTAAATGCCATATGAGGAATGCAAATTCTCATAGCAACAGAATGAAATATCCCAACTAAATTTCTGCTTCCCTGTTGCTTTGTATAAAATCCAAGTATTTACCACAGATGAATCTAAAATATTATAAAAGAGTATGCACATTCACCAACAAATTCTTTTTCTTGATTTGGTAGTAAATAAGTGTATCATTTGGCCTACAATGTCCATGCCATACTTTATCTAGTTATCATCAGATATGTCTGATGCACCAAGTCCACAACTTTGTGGTTTATTCGTAGATAAAGGGAGTATAGATCTAGTTTTAGCTTATTGGCAAAGCTACTGTCACCATTTCGAGTATCTATTTCATCCAATCTTAGAAATCCTTTCGAAATACCTTCCTAATTGGGACCTCATCTTCAAACCATCTTCTCTATTCTTTATCAGAATAGAAAGTGGCATCATGTTCCTTAATGGGTTACATAAGGTGTCAGGCTTGAAAACATTTAGAAAGAGAGTTCTGGTCAGCTGACAGTCTGTCACCAAAACAGTGTCTATAGCTGGGGAGAGAAGCAACACATGGAAACAAAATGTAAAGGGGAAAACAAGGTGAAACTGCTTTCAATGTGATTGACAGGGAAAATTTCACGGTATTCCAAAATACCATCTTTCTAGGTATAGCGTAAGATATCCCTAGTTCTATTTCCAGCCATTCCAGAATGAAATACACAATAAGTATTGACCAAACAATTAAATCATAAAATAGCATATTCAATTCAATGGTAAGGGAGTTATAATTGGCACACAGTGTGAGGACCCCATACGTCTTTCTCGTGTTAAAAGAAATAGCATTTTTGATTATAATTATCTTAGAAAACAAAATGTACTTAGGGGGAAACACCCAATTTTTTATAAAATTTAAGAATGATTCTTTCCTGTATTACTCTAACCCTTTATTTTCAGCCGTTATGTACCAAATAAGTTCAATTTAGCTTAGGGGTTGTCGTGGCTCAGTGGGTTTGCTTACTGCACTAGTTGCCTGCAAGCCGTAGACGGCACAGGTTTTTATTCCTGTGGCTGCCCTGAGTGTGGTTCTTTTTTGTATCAAACTTTCCTTGTGTGTATTATTACATTCAGTTGACACAAAAAGGAGACAAAAAGGTATGTGATCCTATTTGAATTGTATTCTTTTTGATGTGCACTCTTTATATTTTTAGGTTCCTCGTACATCAGATTTCTGACTGGCCGTTTGTGATGCAATGTGTTTTTGTAATTTCTATTTTCAAAATATTTTCTTCAATATGGTTTTGTTTTTATTTCTTGAGGCAGGTGTTATTCCGATAGCAGTTTATATAAGTTATTGCAAATCAGTTATATATCGACTATATTATTTAAAAATTAATAGAAAACGACTGTTTTCCAAAAGAGTGAAAACTGTTGAACAAATAAAGTATATTTTTCGTAAAATAACAGTTTGCCCTTCTGTCTGTTAACAAATGGACTGTTATTTTTGTAGCTGTTAAATTAAGTGTTATTTTAGCAACTGTTATTGAAAATATTACCAGTTGTCACCAAAATGTTAAGTAATTTTTAAAATGACCAAACCTTTACAAAAATAAATAATCCCTTTAATTTTTTGAAAAAAAAATTTTTTTTAAGATATCAAGAAAATAAAAGAGTAGAAGTTTCTAGATTTAAAAAAATCATTTAACTGTCATTAATTGTTGAGTTGCCATGCAAATTTTCTCCTAGAGTTTTGGAATAATTTTAAAAAATTAATCATATTAAAGAAAAATAAATTTTTGCACAGTATATGACTGAATTACTTTATATTTCAAGTTACATTGTATAATTGAAGTAAGTATTCACTGTAACATTTGTTTACCTTCATGTGTTTGTGTACAAAAATATCTATTACAATGTCAGTCTCAAAACACAAAACAATCTTCTGAAAATATTAAATGTTGCTGCTTACAATTTGCATTAAAAGATTTATCTTGATACATTTGTACTCAATTTCATAATTGTTCAAGTTTACTCATGCTGTCTGTCTATGGTATACGTAAGTATTGTTAAAATCAAGAGTTATTAACTTCAAGTAATTTTTCTGGACTGAACTGTTTTGAAATGTATTTTAAATAGAATTTTGGTTTACTGAACTAATTACTTATTTATGGAATATGACAGATCAAGTAATTGCTTGGATAGAGGTGATTGAGATTTGCAGGATTTGGATTTCCTTGCAGTTGTATTAATTGGCGTATGTAAAGATGAAAATCCAAATATTTCCCATACCGTGTTCGGAGAAAGCCTACTTGTTTACGACGTCAACAGAGGTCCCTCAATTTTATAACACTTTATCATACAGTATCAATGTTTTCTTGGGAACTTGCTGTAAGAGGTTTCGCCAGGCTTCTTCATATCTTGCAGAGAACAGTGTTTCCAAATTTTTTGTTACGTCATATTTGCTTTGAAGGCACATGATGCAATCTAAAGGAATTTTGTAATTTTCTTGGAATCTCCACCGTATACAATGCATTTTGATAAAATGTTTTAATTGCTAAAACATGCTAAAATTGGAACCAACATTTTCTTGTTAGACTAATGAGCAATGAAAAAACTTATTAAAAAGTAGTAATGGGGCAAATCGATTCTTTTGAAAGATTTGATTCATTTGAATTGAGTCATTGAGCGATTCATTCAAAAGATTTGTTCACCGGAAATAACCCATTTTGTTTACTGGCACATGCAGCGCCATCTGTTGGTGAATAATCACAGTTTGCCTGTTTTCTTTGTTTTGATAAGGAGAAGGGGGGGACCTCGGCTTCTTCGAATCCATTTGTGGGATGGGGATATTTTCTCCAGGCTTTAATTTCCCTCTATGCATTGGGTGAGGACTGAGGGTTTGTAAAATTCGTTTTATTGCATTCTTTCTGAGAAACGCCGTTTGCTTGTCGTGTTTTTATTCGTACTTCACATTAAGCTTTCTCTTTTTCACCTTTTAAATTTTACTTTATCATTCAGAGAGCGATTATAGTTCCGATTTCGAGTCTATATTTCGTAGGAAAGTTTTACTTTTAAAATTTAAATGTTTAACATTTTGGTCACATTTCCTGGACCGATCATGTTAACTAATCCGCCACTGAGAAGATTGACAATCTCTGAAAATAATGATCAAAGCCAAAAACATTTATCTTAACTTTTCTGTGGAAGAAATGAAACAAGGAGCCGGAATCACAATGTCAGTTACGATTTTGTTTCATATCTTGCAACATCGAATTTATACGCTCTTATAGCCATTTCAAAAAATTATTTCTTAAGATATTCATAATAATATTAATGTTGTATTATGACTAAGCGTACGGTTCGCCTCAGTGATAGTTGTTGCTCTACGGTCATTTTTTACTAGATCGGGGAGGTACCGTTTATAAAGTGGATTCCGAATCACTACGAACATCCATGCCACGACTAGGACTTGAACCGAGGACAGAGTGCTTTGAGTTGAATAACAAGATTTCTCTCGAAAGCAAATGCCCATAAAAATCGATTAGTATTTTTGTTTTGCATCTTTAAAAGTTTCAAAAATTACTTGATTTATTTAAATGATTTTGAACTTCAATTAATTCATGAAAGCAGAAGTATTTGATTCTTTCTCTTCCTCTTCCCATTTCAGGGAGAACGAAACAATGTAATTGTACATTATTTTTCCTTCATAACTTATGTCAAAGCCCATAATACTTTGAGTGTAGTCTCCTCATAGCTCATAATTAATTTTAAAATAGCCTTCGAAAAAAATTTTATGATGAAAAATAAGAAAATTGCTGTTTGAAATAAAATTTAAAAACGAATTAATTTTAATTTAAAATTGTTGGAATTGACTTAATAAATAACAGTATGCAAAATATGAAATTCTGTTTCATACTGTTATCAGTATCTGTGAATTTTAGTTTCAATAAAAGCCCTTGTTTGTTCGTTTTTACTTTATCAGTCTCTCTCTCTCTCTCTCATTAATACTATAGAAACTAAAACACAATCTTATCGCGATTCCTTGTTCGGCCGTCATCAACAACCCGTAGTGCTTGTTGCTCGAGTGCGACGTAAGTTCAACTACTACCTTCCTAGTCTGGTTCTCAATAAAACAATAACAAAAACAGCATTTAAATGCTATAATGTGTGTTGAATCTATAAATTTGAATGTTCTGTTTGTGTTCGATAGGTCACACCTCTCGCAACTTGAATTGAACGCAAGTTGGAACCTTAAATATAAGTTTCGATTTATTTTCATTTTGATTTATTTCGTGTTTTTTTCTGTTTGAATTGAAATATTTCGTTAGTAATTTCGCAAGCGACGATTAAGTGAAACTTTGAAACAAAAATTAGTTAGCTTTGAATGGCAACAGTTGGATTTAGAATTTTCTTCTGTTTGTGTTTCTGTTTGGATTAGGCTTATGTTGGAATTTCTCGCGTTCATTTTGTGAGTATAGATTATTTTTTCTTTGATCTTCGTTTGAATTGAAATATTTCGTTGGCATTTTTATCTATTTTTTTATTGTTGAAATGCCTTGCAGAAGATCAAATTTAGGTCGTCGCAATTCTTCCGCTGCTCGAGTACGACGAGTAATTGCAAATCAAACTGAGGAAGAACGAGCAGCAGCTGTCGTGGAAGCAGATGAAGCAGTTAATTATCCTACAGAATTTTTAAATTCAGTCGATCTGCCAGGGATGTCACCACACGTACTGCAATTGAAAATCGGTGTGCCAATTATCATGTTGCGAAATATCAACCGGCCAAAGCTTTGCAATGGCACGCGGCTTGCAATAAAAAAATTCATGAGCAATATCGTAGAGACAACAATCTTGACAGGACCTTTCAAAGGTGGGGATGTCCTCATTCCTCGCATTCTTATGACTCCTGGTATGCCATTTCAGTTCAAGAGATTGCAATTCCCAATTCGATTGGCGTTTGCAATCAACATAAACAAAGCTCAGGGCCAATCGTTAGAATTGTGCGGTTTAGATCTAGACACGGATTGCTTCTCACATGGACAATTACGTATATGTTGCGTGTTCTAGAGTCGGCAAACCAGACAATCTCTATATCTTGACAGACAATGGAACAACAAAAAACATTGTATACCCACAAGCATTGTGAAATAAAAAATATTGGAAATGTGTGCTTTCTTTTTTTTCTTTCTTTTCAATTTAACCAGATGAGCCACAGCAACGCGTGGCCCGGTACAGCTAGTTAAATAAAACAGGAAACCCATTAAAAACGCCCAATTCTGCTCGGTTGAGGACAGTTCGGCGTGCTTTAACAAGGTATGTATTACATGCACAAGAAATTTTGTATCTAATATACATATGTCCTGATATAACGGCAAAACTCTAGCTATCACAACTATAAATTAAAACAAATATGCGTATAAATTTGTAAATGAGTAAAAGAAAAATTAGAAATATTAATAGAAAAATAGCTTTTATTCTTAAATTAATCAACGAATAAGGACAAATAGAAGTGCAAAAAAGGTAATTTTTAATATCAGAAAATAAATTGACAAACGCATTTATTTTTACTACGAATATTGGTTTTATTAAAAATATTTCGCTTTGGCTAATATTAAATAAATAATTAATCTATTAACTTAAAAATCTAAATATAAGATTATTTTGTTTTAGTAATTATCTTTCCTAGCCTTGAATGACAGGTAAGATACAATGGAAGAATTATGATATAATTTTTCCTGGTAGAATGCTAGCCTTATAGTTTGTATAATTACTGCTTGAAACTATTTTATTCTTTCTTGAAAATTTGGTCATGAAAGGTAAACCTTATCATTAAAAAATTAAACTTTATATAAAGTTACCTTGATTTTATTTTTTGTAATATGTTTTATTATGTATATTTGAAATAGGAAAACAAACATTACAAATTTTATTTTACAAAAGTACAAATTTTATTAATACTTTTACTAAATACATACCAGCCAACATATACATATTTGGGCAGAATTGTAAGATTACATGTGTGTACAGTAAGATTGTTGGATATTTCTCGAGATGCACAAGAATTTGGAATTTTGTTTCCGAAGAGATCTGATGCATATTTTGAGTCCTGATCCTCTGAAATTTCTATGGAAAAACATACTACAGAAAATGAATTTCCATTCTCAAAATTTGTTTTTCCTCTAGTTGTTTTACATTTTTATTACAGACCAGGTCACAGAAAACACGAAAAATTCAAAAAATCGAAAGTCTCAGATGTCTTGTTCCTTGTTTCTTCTCTTGACAAATAGCTAAAAACGTTATTTTTTTTCCAAAACTCACATAAGCACTCATTATAAATACCTAATATAGTAAAAATATTATATGTAACTTTTATAAATATACATGTGGGTGTTTTAAAAATGCGTTATACATTTCACTTGTCATGAGCCTGTAAACATAAAATTTCCAAAATTGAAGTGTGGTAAACGTCTATAAACATGTCCTTCAAGCTGGAAAAGTTAATTTAAGACATGAAATACGATATTTTGATTTGAGCTTCTGGTAAACAGGATTACTGTTGAAACGGAGGTATTTGATACCTCACTTTTGTTTTACAACAATCCCGCAGAGTGACCCAATTCATAGAATATGGAATTGGTATTCTCCAGCAGCATATCTGGTTTTCCATCTTCTGCAATCAGTCCATTATCCATTACTAGTATTCTATAAAAATAAAAGTAATACCACTTTTGCTTACACTGTAGTACTAAAATAGATTTTAGATTATAAATTAGAAATTAAAGCAAACTCTCTATGGAACATAAGGGCCTTAAATAGTCTTAGTGCCAAGGCTCACAAAAATTCTAAACTTTAGTGGACTGAAACGATATTGACATTGATTCAACTTGCTGTACTATCCCAAGTACACAAAAAGTGGTTACCAAAGTTAATCTATTGATCGTTTCCCATGGGGTTTTCTGTCTTTAGTAGACATGGGGCATGCTCCCGGGATACAAAAGTGATCTTTTTATGCTTTCATCCCACTACTCTCTTTCTTAATTCCTATTTTTCTCTTCACATTTTTTTACTTGACGTTGTCTTGTGTTTGGCACAGCTTGGCCAAATGCGGCCCTTGAGCTATAAAACAACCAATCAAAAGTGGTTCCTGGAAAGGAACGCTGGAGATATCCAATCGCGTCAAGAGATCAGACACTGAGAAGTTGGCAACGTTCTTGGTGCTTGATAGGTACATGAAACGTTGCGTCAATTTAAGCTTGGTTCCAACATCTCAGATATACACTGCGCGAACATTTTTAGCAGGAACACAGCATATTGTATTTCACTTGCATAAAAAACTAGGTCGATGATTCTCATCCAAAGTGTTAGTAAGAATCAATAGTATAATATTTTAAGTTAGCTAAAAATTGATGGTTTTAAAACTAGATCTCCGTTAGAACCAAACATGGTTCTTGTGAAATTTTCACAGGTGCATTCACGGGTTAATCTATCGCGATACATGTGAAATATAACCTTGAAAAAGCCCTAACTTTTGTTTTGTTGAAAGTGGGAATGGATTGGATGTTTGTGTTTAATGGCGCAAGGTCCAAAAAAGCAGTAAAGCTGCGCCAAACACAAGATAGAATATGATCCAATTTGTTGAAGGTAGGGACATTGTAAGTCACTGAAACACTGCAGCGGATGGTGTATAGCCATTAACTGGCTCGATTTGCCCCGAAAGTGATCTCAACCAACGTTAATTGTTTCATATACAAACGTTTTTATAAAAATAATCTCAATATTAAAGAACTTATGATTTAATCGGCTTCATGCATAAACCACACTTCACATTTTTCAAGAGGGCAAATTTCGAGTTCTAAAAAAATCCATAATTATAATTGTTTATCCACTATTGAAGAAATCATCTTAAACTTTCAAGTATTAAGCTCTTACTCAAACAATCAAATTCTTTTCATCCTCTTGAATATTTAAATTTTTTCGTTACGAACCTATTTGGTGACTTCTTTGTTGAACGTAGTCTTTCACTTATTCTTATTGTATATTCTGAAACACTTAATATCTTGTGGAACAGGTTATCTGAGAACAGTCAAACATCCTTGGGAGCCTTAGCAGAAAGCTTGAAAACCACTGCCTCAATACATGTGCTATTAAAAATTTATCTGGCTATATCACCAAACTCTCGAGTATCTGGCTTTGCTCTAACGAAAACTTAGCAGCTATTACTGTTCAAACTTCAAAAATTCCTCATTAGGTTCTTGAAGAATGTAATACTTTTCTTCATTTAACCTACACAACAAATTCAAACTGGCAAACGTTTATCCATGGTTTAATATGGAATTATCTTAAGAAACCTCACGCAAATAATAAATTGCAAGTATTTTCTAAAGTCGCTATTAGAAACTGCCTTAATTTTGCGTACTTATAAAAGTTATGCTCTTTTGACTTACCTATCGTAATCCAGTATGGTATACAGCCTATGTGCTATTGTTATTACGGTGCAATCCCAGAATTCTTGACGAATTGTGCTTTGAATCAGCTTGTCTGTTTCCAAGTCTACTGCAGCAGTAGCTTCATCTAGGACTAATATTTTAGTCTTTTTCAGTAATGCTCTTGCTAAACATAACTGCTGTCTTTGGCCAACGCTGAAAGAGATGTTTCACTAAGTTATGTTTGCATCTAAATGTTTAGGAATGTTTTTCTACTAATTTATAAAAACCTTGTGACTTGGCTCTAAAAGTATCCCCTGCATTAAGCTTAATCAACACAATAATTGCACAAAAGCCTAGTATAAAATTCATACTAGGTTAGAACAGTGTTTCAAGAATTTTCTAGGTCATCTGGAGAAATTAATGGAACTAATTTCAAATAAAGTAACTTCTAATAATGAAGTATCTTGGACTTGAAGTAGAAACTTATTAACTTTTTAATTAATTTTTGATAATTTCATTTTATTTAATTTTTAATTCATTTCATTTTTTATCAATTAAAGTTTTTTCTGACACCAAATGCTCATTTTCATGAGAGTTCACGTGGCAGGTCCGATTCTTTCGTGGGTGTATTTCTCTATCTTCTGTGTCAATAAAAGCATTCCTTGTGTATGTATATACATTATTAGATGTTTGTTTTGTGCTTGGTGCAGCTTGGAGAAATTTGGCCCTTGCACCGTAAAAAAACTGTCATGTTGAGAAATACATTGTTGTATTGTAATATGTTTAAAAGACAGCGCTATTAAGATGCTTAACATTTTATTTCCAGCTATGAATTTCTGCTCTAAGCCAACGATATGAAGTTAAAGCAACGGAATAAGTATGTTCAGTGTTCACAGTATTTTTCAAAAATATTAGGGACAAGAATCGTGAATAAATGTAATATTATGCATACTTATTTTTGAATAACTATTTTCAAACTCAAAATTTACGTTTTTTCTTCAAAGGTGAGTGCATTTTGAACATCGCAAAAATTGAGCTGAAACCTCTATAAATTAACTGTTGAATAATTAATGACATTTAAATTGTCATGTAAATCCATTTTCAAATTTTTAAGGTAAGTATTATTTAATTTTTATATGCATAGTTTTCTATTTAAAATTGAGGAACGGACTCAAAATTTACATTTGGACAAAAATAGTTATAGCGATTAAAAAAATTATTAAATTGATCTCAGACAGTCTAACTTGTTAACACTGAAAATCCCTCAGTCAGGTCCTTAATAGCGATAGGTTTTAAGGACCATGGGCTCGAAAATTTTCAAATATCCGAAAGAAACATGGGGCCGTAGTGGCTTAATGGTTTGCGCACTGCGCTAGTATAATGCGAGTTTTTGGTGGCGCTGGATTGATTCCTCCCTGGATGTATTTCTCTCTTGTGTCAGTAAAATTTCCATCACTTGACGTCTGACTTGTATTTGTGGCAGCATTGCCAATGGCCCATGCGCGATAAAACCCAAGCAACCAAAAGAAAATTAGTTGAGACATAAATAAAACCTTAAGTTCTCTCCTCCCTCTGAAATCTCATGACTTAGTCCGTGTTCCAACGACTCCACAAAAGGTCTCATGTGTGCTTGTTCCAATGCTATCCATAATTGGTCATCAGAATGGTGTTCCAAGGGATCCAAATTCAAACGAACGGTTCCGCTGAATACCACGGGGTCCTACAAAAATGAAGAGCATGAGGCAATGGAACTAATAGAACAGAATATGAATTTTATGTCCAACGAATCAACTTTTACATTCTTCATTAAGAACAGCTTTCCTCAAATGCAGCGAGACCGCAGTAGCCCATTTGGAAGTGTAGCGGATTCAAAACTGGTGCAAGTTAAGTCTGTCATGGTTTCAAATGTCCTCAAATTGGTGGGGTATTGAAGTTTGGAGAGTGTAGGGCAGTGCCAGCTCGGGTGTTGACCTCGTCATCTGACCGTGGTTCAAAATGGCGAGGTGTTTTCCAGGATCTTTCCCTTCGGGATTGGCCCCGACCGGTCGCCGGTTGTGTAACCCCAGTGTTGCCCCAGTGCGTGTGTTCAATTATCTATCTACTCATAATCACTTCCATAGTTCAGCTCCCGTGAGAAGGTAGTCAAGTCACTTGATTTTGGACGAGTCTATTTTTTAAATTAGGTAATGTAGTCTGACTCCTGTCAGGAGGCGGGGCCGTCGTGGCTTTGTGGGTATACCCACTGTGCTAGCAACATTCAAGTTGTAGGTGGGGCAGGTCGATTCCCGTTAAGTGCATTCTTCCCTGGGTGTATTTCTCTCTTGTGTCAGTAAAACTCTCATTGTGTGTGTCTGTCTATTACTTGATGTTGTATATCTTGTGTCTGGCGCAGCATGGCCCAATGTGGCCTTTGCGCCATATAACCCCAAAAGTAACAACCAACCTGTGAGTAGGCAGTCAAGTTAAGTGGCTTTGTACGAGTTTATTTTAATAACGTGATATGCTGGAAAGTTAACAAAGTTCTTCCACAATTTTCATCTTTAGCGCGGATTCCGTTTCTTAAGTTGATTGTTCTGTGCCAAAAACAATAGCAGTAATAAAGAGTTGGTGCAGGAAGGGGGCGATACACGTTGATCGCCATTCATCTTTTTGCGTATGTCAATTGACTCAAGGTTGACTAGATGTTGCAGTTTTATGGCGCAAGGTATAAAAACGGACAAGCTACGCCAACAATAGCAGTTGTTGGCACATCAATTATGTTGGCTGTCGGCAACAAGGTTGACTACGTCGTCTGCGCCAATGGTTGGGATGCAATGTTTAAGTTATCTGCACCCCTGATTTACAAAGTAAAAGTTCAAAGCCATGCGACTCAAATGCCAACTTGCCAAAGTCGGATTATGGCAGCTAATAATTGTTGCTGGATCGTTCCTGAGGCATTACTTGTACACGTGCAAACTTCAATGAGCCACGTCTTCACAAAAAGCGCTTAAATTTCCCCCAAAATCGTCCCTTTTGCTCTCAAGCTAGTGTTTCAGTGGATGAACGTGTTTCCTAAACGTATTCCAAACGTAACCAATGCTGTTCAATATGCCAAAAAATATGCCAAGTGACAAATTTTTCGAAAGCGATTTCGCCAATCAAATATCCAAAGAATGAATTCTGAATTGATTTATGATGGTTGGTCAACACGAAAAGGATTAAACGGCAAATGTTTACCAAAACGGCGAAAAATTACATTTTAAAGCAATCATTAATTATTATTACGTATCATGCGAGATCATTTGGATAGCGGTAGTAAAATCTTCGTTTTCGGTCTGGTCAGTTTGTTTTCGCTGCAAAATCCCCCTTATAGTTTATTTTTTAGATATTTTAATGTACTAGGGGTGTTCAAATGAAAAGGTACGAAACGACACTGTGGGTATAATTGAAGTCTTTATTCAAAAGTAATCACCAGAGGACTGAGCACAACTATCCTACTGTTTCACGAGCCGAAGGATTCCCTGTTCCCAGAATTCCTGTGGCTGTGACAAGAGCCAGTCCTCCACTGTGTCCTTCAGTTCGTCGTCCGAGTTGAAGCGCTTCCCTTTGAGATGTTTTTTTAGCGGACAAAACAGATGGAAGTTGTAGGGCGATATGTCCGGGCTGCAGGGCGGATGCTCAAGCTGCTCCCTCTTGAACTTGACCAGTACACTTTGTGTGACCCTGGAGACGTGTGGACGCGCGTCATCGTGGAGCAGAATCACTCCCTCCGTGAGCAGCCCAGGCCGTTTGCTCTTGATGGACTTGCGTAGGCTACGGAGTGTCTCACCTACCGGTTTAACACCTTCCGCAATCAGAAATCTGATAACACCTCGCTTCTCCTCAATCGTCGAACTTTGCAATGTGAACGCCATGATGTCCTCACACGCACTGCCGCGTCAATTGGACGGAACACACAACTGCATGCTTCTCTTCTGCGCGGCGCCCGTGCATGCGCACAACCACACCGGTACTCGTGCATTCGCTTCCTTAGATGTCTCACTACGTTATCCCAAAGCGGCCTATTCAAATTTCAACCGGTTTGGTTTATACGACGGTTCGTACCTTTTCATTTGAACACTCCTCGTAAATTGCAATGGAATAGACCTGGAGTAGCACTAACCATTCACAATAATTTAATTAGGATGTTAAAACATAAAATTTACATACAAGTACAGCCATATACATTTAAAATATTTCGAGGGAAAGGTTATACAGTGGTGTGCTCATGATATCAGCCGGCGTGACACTTTTCGTTTTCTCTTTCTGTTCGGCTACAGTTCTGGATAGCTCCGCAGCTTGCGCTGCGCTCCTAATTCACTCATTACAAAATTAAATATACGCATTTGTTTTAGTACGTAAGAGTGTAGAGTAGCTTGTTTTAGTGTAAATACCTAAATAGCAATGTGTAAATTTTAAGAAATTTGTTAAGAAATTGTTTAATTTGTTTGTTTATTTGTTAAGAAATTTGCAATATTCTACAAACTTAGTTCGGGGCAAAGAGACCGACATTTTTTCAGAAATTGTAATGGAACTCTAAAATAATAACAATCGTTTTCACACATCTCCAAACATTCTCTCTGTATCCAAAGCAAACTAATTGCTAAGTTTAGAAAACGAGTAACTTATAGCTTTATATACTCTAAAGCTACGATAAAGTTGGACATCTGTACCTGAGGTATGATCGTTATTTTCGATCGGAGATCGTGAAGCCCGAGCATCGCAATATCAATGCCGTCAATGAAAATAGCACCCTCAACTGGTTCTATAATTCGAAGTAGAGCCAGCGCCAGAGAACTCTTGCCTGCACCCGTTCTGCCTACAAGACCAACCTGAAATATAAAAACATCTCGTGTTACTATAAGGAAAATTATCGCTACTTTACTGGATATCGAACAATCATGTTTATTGAATAGATAAAAAATATTGATAAAATAAAATTCTAATTATAATTTATCAAAGCATAATTCATTTAAAAGCAAATTGGATATGTGTTTTGACACAAGCGATATTTTTTAAGACTTCAATTTCTTTAGTTTCATAATTAAATTTAAATATAGTCGCACTTCGTTAAGACGAATTCCACGGTATCGTAAAAAATTAGTATTAACCGTAGTTAGAGTTATCCGTATTCAGGAAAAAGAAATATTAATAAAAAGAAAAGGCTAGGTAAATCGGACGATCGTGGTGGACGACGGGTCCACCACGCCCAATCCATCGAGGCGCAAATGTTCTGTTCAAGTAATCACGTACGCAACGGGAAAAATGAGCTGGAACCACATTGCACGCCGAACAGACACAGGAACAATGTCGAGTAATTCCGGTAGTACCTCCTCCAGAAAAATGCGATATTTCCGGCCATCCAGTGGGGGTGGTAAGACGTATGGCCCGATTAAGTAATCACAATAATACCCGCCCATACATTCACGGAGAAAGGTTGTTGGGCAGTATGTGGGCACATACTTCGTGGGTTGTCGTGACTCCCACATGAACATTGTGTTGGTTAAAGATACCTTCACGAGAGAAATTTTCTTCATCCGTGAACAAAATGAAGGTTGGAAACGCCGGGTTCACGTTACATTTGTCCAAGTACCAACGCGCGAATTCCACACGTCGAGGATAATCCTCAGGCTGCAATGACTGGACCCGTTGTAAATGATATTGATGTAAATGCTCCCTGTGTAATGTGCGCCACACACTGGATTGAGATGCTACAATATCGCGCGCAATGGTTCGTGTGCTTGTTCCAGGAGCTTCTTCCACTCGACGCAATGTCTCCTTTTTGAAGGTAGGTGTGCGTGTCGTTCGTGGCCGCCCTGTATCATGCCTGCTGCTGCAGAATGTCCCGTATTCACACAGGTTACGGTGCAAATTCCCAAACATTTGGTGATGTCGGTACACGTCTGTTTGTGTACCGTTGGGCATACCTCCCTGCCGAAGCCCTTCCGTTGCCGTCAACTGCACCATACACAAGGTGCATGTCCGCCATTTCAGCGTTCGTAAATTGTTGCATGCTCTCCGTACGCAATCGGAACTTTAAATGACTAGTGCTGCATTCCAACTACAGCGCTGGCGAACAGCGCCCTCCAGCGGATGACAGCGCCCTCAAGCGTGCATAAGTGTGGATGATAAGAAGTTTGAGCACTTGTTGTGAAACTTAACGTGTACACGTACTGTCCTATTGTAAAGTATCGCTAAATAAAGAGTTTTTCCACCCATTATTGGCTTGTCATTTCTGCATCGTTTATCCTCCAGCTGATCAGGTTGGGGTTTCCTGTCACACATTCCTATGTGATTCTGTTTTGTTTTTGTGTTTACTACCTACCCTAAAAGTTTGTACGTTGAGTTTTGAATCACCCTGTATACCTATTTTAATTATCCTTTTTTTTATTCGAGATTCGTATGGAAGGAATTTCGAAGGTCGTTTAACTTCTTGCAGAGAAAGGAAAAGTTTCTCAAAACTGTGGAAGTAACTTGATTAAGACCGTTCTGAGAGGCATTTTCTGTGAAATCAATTGCAGGTGGCGGTAGTGTTTATAGACCAAATGTGTTTCTGTGAGAATTTCTAACGAGATGTCTGTTTAGTTGTTTCACGAAAATGATTTCAGCACTTTGCCATTTAAAATTTCAAAGAATGGTTTCTGAATGGACATCTAATAATTGACTGGTCAACGCGAATAAAAATGAATGCCAAACGTTGCCAATGCGAGGATAAACTACATTTTAGGCTGTGGGGGTTACATCAATGAGTGTCATGCAAGAGGATAATGGGAAAGAAATCTTCATAGTAGTAGTGTAGTGTGATTCCTCTGAAATTCACTTTCGTTTATTTATCCACCACTTGTGAATAAGAAATTATTTTATAAGTAAACATTTGCAAAACTAATTAGTTATAAGCATGTAAAACAGCCTTAAAAACGTTTCAGTGGTTCTAATGAACTGCTGAAACATAACAACTGAAGTAAAGTTGAAACACCCGGTACCTCCCTTGACAACTGCTTCCGATCGTCCCTATAAATTGTTTCCTTTGCTATGTCAGAAACATTTGGTGACAAAGTAAATGTAGATGACGGTAGTGTTTCTGCGGACACTTCTTTCCTGTAGTTACTCCGAATGAGACAGCACATAACTCTTTTTCTTCGACATATCACTTATTTTTTGCACTTCAATCATTTTTTCGACATTAACATATCGCCGCTAGAAATTTCAAAATCGAAAAGATGTATAATAGTGATTGTCAACAGCAATTAGATTTGAAGTCAAACGTTTTCGACGATAAACTGATATTTAATAGCTCAGATATTTCTTATGTATTTGCGTTTGGGTATCTTCTAAGATTTGTTTGTTAATACTGGAAATCCTTCCAATATTTATCCACCACTATTTAAAAATAATAATTTATATAAATAAATATTTGAATTCATGAATAATTATCAGGCAACGATTATTCACTTTTAAAACGTTTTTAAATGCAGCGCAATTAATTGAAAGAAAACATGACAATTCCTGTTTAAATTACTTTTAGCCTCTTAACACAGTAACCATAGAAATCAGTTTCGCTTTTCTCTAGAAAATTGTTAATAACCCGCGCTCCAGTGTGAAGTGTTTTAACACCTACCTAGAGAATTGTTATCTGTCCCAGAAATAATAATTCCATTTAAAACTAAAGCAAAAACGTATTCCTGAATCAGTGAACTTTGCTATTAATTTGAATTCTCCGTTTTACTCAAATTTTGCAATAATATAAGCATTGCAGTTGCATTTTGTAAAATTTACAACCAAAACTTTTACTCAAAAGTACAATAAAAATAATACCAGTTTCTGAGAAATAAATTAATATAACGATTTAATCGAAAGCGGTATGCAAGTGATCGAGGCGCCGTCAAACGATACTTTGATTATTGCGATTTATTGATTTCGGTAAGCCTTACAAATAATTTCCGTTGTTAAGTGTAAAGATTTTTTGTTAAGCACTAAATGTAGGTGGCGGTAGTGCATCTGCTGTCAAAAGTATTTCAATAAACCTATTCCGAACATGGTGTAACTTACATGGTGATTACTTTTGCGAATGATTTCCATCAGTCAAGTTTACAATACCAAAACGGCGATAGACTACACTTTATAGCAATTTCGATATGCATTATGCTTAAGCAATTGAGTAGCTTGTTTGTTTATACTGAAAATTCCTATCAGGAAGTTATCCACCACTGGCAAATAATCTTTTTTTAAATAAATGTTTGAATTTGTCATATGTTCGTTGCATACTTGTTTGGGTCTTTTTTAAAACGTTTCGGTAGTTCCATGGAACTGCCGGAGCTACCAAATCAAATGTTAGCATGCTGAACACTTACAAACACTTTTTATTACTTTGAGATTTGCCGTGTAACAATTTTAAATATTTCCTATCATGAAAAGAAAAATTTATAAACGTTTTGAAGTAATAATAACGTGGTCGGAAACTTTTTGTATCAACATCTGATTCCCTTTGTAATATTTCATGAAGAAGGTAGTTAAGTTAACGTCGTACAGGTGCAAACGCATTGGGCTATTGGCGACAAAATATTTTATGAAACATGATTGCTGTGGTTGATTTGAACCTTCCCCATTCAATTGCCGGTAATGCCGCGTGCAGCGACATCTATCGGTGCAATTTGTAACTAAAATTTTGAGATTTCTGTATCAGAATCTTAAGGTTTTTTCAATAAACATTCCACTGGTTTCATGCTTCTATCTATCACCGTTTCTGAGTTATTTATTTTCAAAGTTAGGGGTCCTTCATGAAACTCCCTGTATGATTCCTAATGACACATATTTGTTTTGCGAGTCCGTCTGGTCTGTTTCCAGTTAAATTCCCTTTCGTTCATATATACCACTACCGAATGAAACACATATATGTGCGTTTATATTTGGAGTTCTAAGAGTAATTCTTAGTTGGCAAGCAATTCGGTAGTTCTATTGAATTTCAGAAACACGTGTAATCTTGAAGCACATTAACAAGATGAGAGCTACGGTTATACAACTAATGGATTCCTGATTATTTCGAAAAGTAGTTCTATAAAGGTGGGGAAATATATTATAAAATGAAATGAATTATAAAACCGTAAAACGTATTTTGACATATATTTGTTACGGACGGTCGTGGTTATACCAAATTGGTCTATAACGTGGGTGATATGTAAGTAAATTGATTGTAAAAGTATACTGGGTATGTTCATTTCACGATAAATGAAGCAGAATAAAGAAAACGACAGACCTTTCACCGTTTGGAAAAAAAGATATTATTGGGGCCCGTTTTGCAGGAACCACGATTATCAAGATAAAACTTACTGAGTTCTCAAAAGCTGGGATTTCGAAGGTGCTTAAAAGTTGGAGGTAGAACCCAGTCCTTGTATAAAAGAAGTAACCATGGGTTTAAAACAATTAATGAAGACCATGTTCGGCCTCGTCTTAGACGGGAGTTCAAATCGTATTGAAAAACAAAAGAATGACGTCACATTCAGAATACATACATGATACACGTATCGATGGAGAAAAACTACCGCCCTCAATGTTTAGCTCGACTGAAAATGCATTTTATACAGTCAACGCAATATTCCAAGTCAATGAATAAATTCATGGTATTGGTATGGTATTTTCAATTAACGTCACTGGAACAACACAACGGACTATTGGTGACAGTCCGGGATCAATCCCAAGGGAAAAGATCGAGGACAACACCACGTGATTTTAAACCACGGTCAGATGACGAGGCAACACCTGAGCTGGCACCCCACTCTCCAAACTTAACCACCAACGTGAGGCCATTTGAGGCTACGACAGATTTAACGTTCACCAGCCCCCTTTGTACACGACGGTGTTTGGCTGGATTCGAACTCGCAACCCTCCGGTTGCTAATCCGTTACTCTTCCAACCGGGCCACTGCGGCCCACAATGAATAAATGCGGTGAATAGCGTAAAAAAAATGCCCCAACGCGCACATTCGATACAAGTTATGTAAAATTCACAAAATATGCATAAATGTCCTTAAAAGCAGAGAAAATTAATGTTAATGTGAAAATAATTGAAATAATGAATAAATAGAAAAGGGTATGGAAACGATCTAACGACCGAGGCTCCCCATACAGTGGTTACCTCGATAACTACTTGGGGTCACAAATTATCAATATTTCGGCGGATATAATAAAAACAGAATTAATTTGAAAGGCATTTCCTGTATCCCACGAAAATTCAAATCTTCAATTCTCTTATGTTTATTTCCATTTCGTATTCTCAAACCAATGTTTTGGTTATTGCTCAAAGTATGTAGTTGAATTTGCGTTGAACTGGAGCAACGCAACATTAAGGTTTTGGCGATGGTCGAGGATCAATGCCAAAGAAAAAGAGACGAGGATATTTTGAATCAAGGTCAACGAGGTCAATGCATGAATTGGAACCCCACTCTCCAAACTTCCACCAACGTGAAGGCATTTGAGCCAGGACTGATTTAACTTGCATTGACTCGGAAGATCATTGGTTGGATCGAGTTTCGAACTCGCACCCCTCCTTTTGCTTATCCTCGACTGTACCTGGCCTACGGCGGACCTACTTTTATTAAAAAATAAACTTCACCTTGGCATGTTGTAGCAATAGCGCAAATTTCATAAAGTCATTTCATTCAAAATAGTATTTTAAAGATTCGGAGATTTCAAAAAATAATTGTACAATACAAGAAAATGATACAGGTGGTTTCTCTTTTAATTTTCTTTTCAGTGGCAGAAAAGTGAACCTCGAGCTTTAACAAGGAATTGCTAAATCCGTGAAGTTGCTATTAGAAGTTTTCAAGTTAATCCATTTAACAGTGGTTATGGTTAAACAATGTTCTTGACTCGGAGCAAATGGAAAGTTTGTTGACACAGATGAGAGAAATACAACCAGTGTAGTTATATCAATTGTACGTCAAGAAAATGTTTTGCTCTCACCACTATTGAATAAGAAATATTTTATAAATTTTCCGTTCAGTGGTAGATAGGGTCTTGTGTGGGCATTAGAAGTTTCGTCAGTTCGATTAAACCGCTGAATCACAAGAATCGATATGTAAACACTTGTATAACTGATATTTTAGCAACATTTTTATTTTAAAAAAATAGCGAATTCAAAAAAGAAAAAAAATTGTACGCAGCCCACTTAAGAATTTGCGAATAATAACAACTTTTCACTGTAAGTAGATTAGTTTCATTCGAAAAATAAGGTAAAATCCAAACTGGCAACACTAGAATAATATTTTTTTTCACATGAGAGAAACATTGGAGTTTGACTCACTTATTACGCAGAAAAAAATTGGCTATTTATAAAGTTGTAGAAGAAAATACATGTTTAGAAACGTTCAAAGTACTGTGATGCCTGTTGTGATATTTCTTGGAATATCTCGGATCTCATATCTACCAATGATTCACTTTATAGGAAGAACATACATCAAATGCATGTGAATTCATGCTGTTGGCAACGGATGTAGTTTTGAAAGATGTATTTAAAGTTCCTGTAAATGCTACTTTATTTCCCACAAAAATTGGTAAAATATATAGACTACATCAGTTTATGAAACTTTAAGTGATTTAAAATGTTTCGTATAGGAATATATATATATATATATATATATATATTCCTGAAAGTTGTAAAGAAAAACAGGAAGTCCGTAGACATTTCAAAAAGTCATTAAAACAAGGTAGATAATTGAATTATAACGTCCCACCGCCCAACGTAACTGGCTATTGGAGGAGGACCGGGATCAATCCCGAAGGGAAAGATGCAAGAATAACTCCTCGGAATTTTCAACAAGTTGGATGACGTCATTAAAACAAGAAAAATGAATCTAAAACAGAGATTGCACGAAGATTGAAATTTTCTTAAGTAAAAAAAGTTCTTTATTTTGCTGATAGAGGGCGCTTTACCTTCCTGATGCTTGATGTGTTAAGCCCTGTGTCCACGAGCGAGTAAAATTTCGCGAGTCTCGCGCGAGATGCTTGCTTGATCGTGTCCACGACGTGCAAATAATGCTGCAACTTTTCTCGCCGATTGGAAGCGCGATTTTTCTCGCGCGGAAATCTTGCATAGCTGTGTCCATGGACGCCAACGGCAACCGCGCGGTGCGAGAAATTTATCACTTGTCTTAACGTTAAATAAAACTTACTTTTATTTTTTGTCTTTATCATTATCCCAGAAGTTAATTTAACAAGCACATGCAACCATAGCTCTTGCTTACAAATATTAGTCTACTTTAAAAGTAACGATTACTCTGATTGCACAAAACTATGTATCTGTATTCTGTTACATTCTTATTGCAACAGAATACAGATACATAGAATTATTACATTACCAGAATTATTACATGAAATTACAATTAATTTAACTATCAATAATTGAGGAATATGCATGATGTAATTGATAATCTGAATGAAACTTTTAAGAATAACATTGTATTATTTTTAGTAGACTTCATTTTGCCCAGAAACAAACTAATGAATATCTATATTCTTTTATAATATATGCAAAATGAAAGTAGGTAACAGAAAATTTGTAGAGAAACACCAGTTTCCTTATACAGGATTTATTCTACGCTCTCTCTTTGCAAATCCGATCCCGATATTCCGACAAACCTGGATTATATAATTCAGGCTGGCACTCATAGAATTGCAGCAAATTTAGAATTTCATCTTTGCCCCACACGAACGATTAATGGAAACTAGATGTTGAAGCCATTTCAGCGACAACTCGCAGCAGCAAGCGCAAAATTTCCAATTGACTGGAACTCGGCGAGAAAAATCGCACAGCTTGTTTACACGGGAATTTTTATGGCTTGCGCAAATATTGCTGCGTGATTTGCGAACTTCTCGCTAGGGGACTCGCAAGGTTGTGTACACGTGCAAGTTCGTGCAGGATTGGATCTCACTTGACACTCGCTCAAATTTTCTCGCTCGTGGACACAGGGCTCTAGTCATACAGATGAGAAAACTAAGTTAAGATAGAGTGGCCAAACTGTTTAAATCGTAGCACTTTATCGTTATCCTCTAAATAGAACCAAGCGTTAGATAACTGAGAATACCGAGATCGAATTAAAAGCAAAAACAATCTTTGAAGACAACTGGATTCCGTTTTTTTAATAATAAAATACCAATAGCTTTCAATGCTTTGTTAAAAAGGAGCCCAAAGGTGCAATTATGTGCAATCCTTTGCTTATGCTCTTCTGTGCGAGTGTTCAGTAGTCTAGGGGATTCGTTCCCTTTTCAACTTTTTCACCTATAATCTAAGCACTTTCAGTTGCAGTCAGCAGATGGGAGGGTGACCTCTTTTCTTTTGCGGCTGGGCAAGGCTTATAGTTCTCATTGGCATTAAAGTTCCTTCTGCACCCTAGATGGAAATTTTTATTAAATTCACCTACCCTTATGTTATAGTATTTATTTTAAATTTGTATCTTTTTCTGATGTGGAGATGAGCTGCTTTGCAGCTGGTGCTCCTTGAGTGATATGCCCAGTCCTGGTAGCTCTGTATGGATCCAGCGCTATCTAACAGCGAGAAGCTGTCTTTTACAAAGTCGGGAAATTGAAAAAATGATAGACCATATACAAGGATCTATTGTACATATTATCTGGATTCGATGCTAGCCTCATTAGGAGGCATTGGTTAGGGGAGAAAAATCTGTCCTGAAGGTACCCGCAGCGCATTTTACAAATGCTATTAACCAATCATAGTGAGATACCATTTAAGGTGTAGAGGATGGACATCAGCAGATAAAAATCAAGGATATTTATAAACTGACGTCTCGCTCAGATTCACGTTAAATACATCGGTTTGATTCCAGTTTTATCGTTTTTTATTATATTTGCCTCCATTTAACGACCATTTTAAGATTTAAACTGATGGATCGGTAGACCTAGACCATTGCTGGTGAGAGATACTTTTTAGAAGAATTAAGCGAAGTGTTTCGTGTTTCGGCGGCTCCATGTTCAAGTCTTGATGCAAAGCTATTGACCATTAATACTGCTTTAATGCATTCTCTCCCTTTGAATGGTCGTAGTATTTGTATTCTGACAGACTCCATGGATGTCCTTCCCTTTCTTTGCCAGCATAGACCAGACAACTACGTTTTTAGAAATTAAATCAGACATCTTGTCAAATTAAAAGATTGACATCAATTTGTAGTGGGCTCCTGTGCATCGGCAATGATATGGCTTATACGTTAACTAAATTGCCAACCACAATATACCCAGTTCCTTTGCCAGCAACTACTCTCTCTAGTTATCTGAGTAAGGTCAGGAGAAACGCTAGATGACTATGAAGGAAAACTGGAATGAAACGCCATCTTTTTCAGAGAGCAAGCTCAATGACTTCCGTTACTTCAAAAAAAATCCTTAGAGCAGTTGGCACTTTCTCTGTTGAAGCCAGAATAAGCCTCATTGCAACTCTTTCCTACTTTAATTGTTACCGTCAGGCTGACTCCAACATGTGCGTTATTTCTCTAGATCAGAAAGAGACTGAACCATATCTTGCTCGAATGCACCGTAGAGAACAGTTTTAAAATTCTTACAGAAAATTTGTGAATAATCTTCTATTCTTAATGTTTTTTAAGTTTATTTAATGAATATTGCTTCACTGGTTTTTTGAAGACATCGTGAAATCGGTCTTAATACGTAGAACTCGTGTGTCAAGATGCAACTAAATTTGCCACCGAATTTTATTTTTTTTGTTAGGTTATGCCGGGCTAGCTATGCCACTGGTAATTCGTCAGTACTTTAGCTTGAATAATTCCTTCCAGAATGGTAGGAATGTAAATATGAATCTTACCTTCTGACCTGCAGCAATCTCCACATTAATTCCTTTCAGAACAAGATTCATCCCAGTCCTGTAACGCATCTTGTAGTCCCGAAACGACACGGCTCCTCTTTTTGGCCAATCGAGTGTGTTGAATTGAATGCATTCTGTTGTCCAGGAGGCCTATGAATGAAAAAAATGGCTACATATATTCAGATAATCCTTTTCCAAGATCTGGTCAATTTTCATCTAATGAGATATCTCATCCACCTAGATCTGATTAGTTTTGCTAACTACGAGATATCTCGTCATCAAGATATTGCCGATTTTTTTATGCTGATGAGATGAAGATACGGCCAGTTTTCTAATGACGAGATATCTCGTCCATCAAGATCTGGTCTATTTTGCTAATGACGATATACCTTGTCGTGACAGCGACAAAGGGAATTGAGCTACAGAAGGATTTTCAGCTTTTACTTTGCAGTAAAATTACTTAGATGTGGGAAAATGATGCAAAATATATACCGAGTTATAGAATTTGAGTTCCAGCAAAACTATAAACAAGAACACTGACACCACGATCACGAAATTTTGAATATACAGGAACTCTCTACAGAATATCTTCAGTTGTGCAAATCACCACAGGTTTCATTTATATTTGAAGTTATAACCTTTAAAAATAATGGTGTTCCTTAACTTTGAGAAAACCAATAGGAGAGCATTCCATTTTCTTTTGGATTCATTTTTCACACACACAAACATATTTGTAGTCTATTTACAAATATAGATCCTGTCATGTTCATAATTGATCCAATAGCATGAATCAAAGAGTTAAATAAAAATCCACGCAACCCGATTCTACACTCGTACTGACTTCTACATAACAAGACGACAAAAAGAGAGGCAGCGGTTGCGGCGCAATCAAAATATACAAATGGCATATATGAATTCTCACAACGATAGTACCAAAATCAAGTCATCAGGAAGCAACAAATTCTTTAGGCAGTGACGAATTCTTCAACAGAAGCAGAGACAGCGCCACTCAGCGTTCGCTGCAATCAAAATACACAAATCGAATATACAGGGTGTCCCATAAATTCCGAAATAGTTTAAAAATTCATAAAAATTGAAGAAATTGGTATATTTGAATGCGGTTTGCGATAACGTTATTCTCATGAAGGGGGATTTTTTTTGGTAGAGAAAAAAAATTAGTTCAATCTTTTGTCAATAGAGGGCGCTGCACGCAACCAATCACAGGAAATATGCAAATCAGAGTCCTACAAAATGCTGGGTGTATGATTTAAAGCTCATTTCTGAATTTTCCTGTGATTGATACGTATTCCTGTGATTTCATTGTGATGTTGACATTGGTGAATAAAGCACTATTGGTTAAGTTGTTGTACCTCACTTTAATCGAACAAGTAGTACTCTAGTGCTGTGAAGTGCTTGTAAACATTTGCCTGCATGGAAATAAACGTCGTTTTCCACGGAATTCTGTGATTGGTTGCGTGCAGCGCCCTCTATTGACAAAAGATTGAACTAATTTTTTTTCTCTACCAAAAAAAATCCCCTTTCATGAGAATAACGTTATCGCAAACCGCATTCAAATATACCAATTCCTTCAATTTTTATGAATTTTTAAACTATTTCGGAATTTATGGGACACCGTGTATATATGTATTTTCAACAAGGATAGTACCAAAATCGAGTCGTCAGGCAGTATTGAGACGAATTCTTTGTCTGTACGCCCAAAAGCAGAGACAGCGCTACTCAGCGGCAATCAAAATACTCAAATCGAATGCAGTAATACCCCGACTTAAGCTACCCCGACTTACGCGAACTTGGAGTTACGCGGTTCTTGATTTTTTTCGTTTGGCAACATTGCCGCCCGCTACCTTCAGTGTTTCTCTTGCTGTGATACGCATTGGACGAGTTTCGCGTGAACTCTACGATTACGATTGACGAAAGTTAAGATTGCTTTGTCATACTTTTTCTAAACCCTTAAAAAAAAACTATGTCGTCCAAACGAAGTAAATCTGATTCTCCTCCACCTAGTGAGAAAAGGAAAACGATATTTTTGGAATGTAAACTTAACATTATCAAGAATTTCGATATCAGAATGAAAATTTGTGAACTGGCAAAGAAGTTTGAGCTACCGGAATCCACAGTAGGAACAATCATAAAAGATAAAAGAAGGATTCTCGATGCGGTGAAAAATGCTCAATCCTTGAACTCAAGCGTAATTCGTAAACGTCATGGTATTATTGCAGAGATGGAAACAATGCTGAAATTATGGTGTGATAATCAAGTAAAAGTGGAGAATTGTCCAGTCGATCAGAATACTGTGTGCTATCAAACTAAGCTGATTTTTGAGAGGCTGAAAGAAAAAGCTGGTGAAGCGGGCGAAGTTGAAAACGTTATTGCTAGTAACGATTGGTTCAACCGATTTAAAACTCCCTGTAATTGGCACTGCATCGCGGATGATGGAGAAGCGTCTTCTTTTCCTGACACTCAAGGCTATGATAGAAGAATGACTATAGCAGTGAAACCGTATTTAACGTGGATGAGACTGGCCTGTTCTGGAAGATGCCTAAAGGAACTTTTATCGCACTTAAAGAAAAAATTTCCAGGCTTTAAGACTTCTAAAGACTGATTGACAGTGATGGTTGGCGGGAATGCAGCTGGTGACTGCAAGTTAAAACCTCTCTTAATTTACCGCTCCGAAAACCCAAGAGCCTTAAAGAGGTTTATCTAAAATTAGCTTACAAGTGATTTGGAAGTCAAATCAAAAGGCTTGGGTGACAGCTCCCGTTTATGAGGACTGATTTGGTCACCACTGCATACCCGAAAGTCGAACGTTATTGAAAGTCTAAACAGATTCCATTTAAAGTTATGCCTCTTATTGACATTGCAGTCCTGCAACCCTAATGGACTTCGACTCACGTGTGAAAGTTGTGTTCTTGCCTCCAAACACAATCAGCTTGCTTCAACCGATGGACCAGGGAGTCATCAAAACATTCAAGGCTTACTACAAGAGACGTTCGTTTGCACATCTGAATGAAGCTATGAGGCGAAACTGTGAGATATCTGTTAAAGACTTTGGAAACAATTCAATGTTTTAGATACGTAAGAATCAAAGCACATGACAATTGTAAGCTCGACAGAAGGTCTCAGCTCAATTGGAAAGGGCTTAAAAATTTTAGAAAACAGACTCCAACGAAGAACGCGTTATAGCTACAAAGCAAGGAATAAAAAAATTATTAGCTTGCTACGAAGAAATTCTGCGTGAAAAAAAAGAAGGTATTGTGTCTTCAGACGAATTTGTTAGATTTTATGAAGCCATCAACATCGAAATAACTTTTTTACGTAACTCATTTATTATTTAATATTTTGTATTAATATGCATAAAGAACTACAATTTTATTAAATATTTTTCTTCTAAATTAGTGTTTTTGTTAGTCTTTGGTCCCAATTAAACAAAATTTATATGCAAAGTTGTGTACCCCGACTTACGCGAATTCGACTTAAACGATTTTCGTCGGACCCACCTATCGCGTAACTTCGGGGTTTTACTGTATATGAATTTTCAGCAGTGGTAGTACCAAAATCGGGTCATCAGGCAGTATTGATACGAATTCTTCGTCTGTACATCCAAAACAGAGACAACGCCGTTAAGCGTTGACTGCAATTGAAATGCACAGATCGAATATTCGAATTTTTTCAACAACGGTAGTACCAAAATCTGGTCATCTGGCGGTATTGAGAGGAATTTCTCACGTCAAGATAGAATCAATTTTTTCTATCAGGAAGAATTCAGAAGTATAAGTTATGCTTATTTAAAATAGAAAAAGGTGATACTCACTTCAGGGGTTAAGTAAGAATATTCGCTGATCCTTTCAACTGACACCATTTGAGTTTCAGTTTGAGTCCAAAGCCTTACTAAATTTCCTAAACTTTCAGTCACCTATAAAAAAACGAAGTAAATAAATTACTTTTAATTTAAGCATTACTTGTAGTTTTTTGATAACTCGTCGTAATTGAAGTATTATACCGTCAATTAGACAAAAAGCCTGCATAGTATTCAAAATGGATGTAATGCGATTATCTTTAAAATCGTAACGTACTTCCAATTAGGAAACAATACATTCAAATAAGATACAGACAATTTATTTAATAAGGCGGTAGGTTGAATTTACATCAGTGGAGCAACACAAGGGCTATTGTTCGGGATCAATCCCTGAGTGAAAGATCCAAGTGCAACGCCTCGAAATTCTGAACCATGGTCAGATGACGAGGTCAACACCCGAGCTGGCACCCCACTCTCCAAACTTCCACACCTCGCCAAAGTGAGAACATTTGAATATTCGACTTGTACAAGACGGTCTATGGTTGGACCTAATTTCGAACTCGCAACCCTCCAGTTGCTGACCCATTACTCTGCAAACTGACCAACCGCAGCTCTGTACTAAGATAGTGCAACTATTTTGTACTTAGGATAGCACAAATCCCAGTGTACTTAGGATAGTTCAGCAATTTGAATCAATGCAAATAAATATAGTTACAGTTCACTAAAGTTTGTACTTTCGTGAGAGCACCGACACTGTTTTTCTTCTTATTCGCCAGATACAGTACCCTTAAACAGTGGCGGATCAAGTGATTTTGAGTCCCTTGGGGTATGCTATTGACCCGTACACCCCACCTACCACCTGTACTTGTCACTAACTGTCATCTATGCCCTATCAAACGATACTAACGCCTTTGCCACACTCCCGGTAACCCCGATGCTATTGCGAGTTAAAAAATGTCAGACAGAGGTCGCGTTGTTGTGTGTCGGTTCACGAACACACCACTTCAATCTAATCCAAGTGTGTCGATTCACGAACACGCAACTTCTATTTTAATCTAATTGAATTCAAAGGATAGTCACGAGATCAGTGATGCCATTTCTTTTTTTACCTTCATTCCCCAATTCCGTTTTTCTTCGCTTCAGTGACGCTCATTAGCTATGCCAAGAATCTTCCAGACAAGTCAACGTCACGCCAAGTCATGTGTTTCTGTTAACTAATGACAGGCGAGTTGGTTTGAAAACAGCGAATCAGGAAGTCTAGTCCTTTGATTGACAGGATCATTCCCGTTGAGTGACAGCCCCCCTAAAAAACTGATAAAAAAGCGGGGACAAGAAACCCTCTCGCTCTTCTCCTTTTTCCCGTCGGTCCAGCGATCTTGCAGTGGGGTGAGAAGCGCGGTGAGCGTTGTCTTGGCCATTTTTTTCTTTTGGATGATGAGCTGGGATGATCCCCATGAGACGTTATGTCTCTAATAAGCTAAGTAACCTTTATTTAATCTTATCTCGAGATATTACACGTGTGTAGTTCTTAGGTTAATTCCATGCTACGCCGTTTAATTTTAACCTTTTAATGTCCGTTCTTTTTACTTAATCCGAATCACTTCCCCTTCGTTCCCTTTTTTTTAAATCTCGTAAGGCGTCACTGTTTTAATTATTAGTAATTAGAATGTATATCATAATATATCATATTGTGTGCTTGATGTGTTTAAATATAGATTTAGATAATTTGTAATGTGTGGTGAAATGTTAACTTTTCTGTGTTAAATAAATAGGTTTGTTAATTGTTTTAAGTTGGTTCATCTTCCTTGCCGATACACGGCCTCCTTTCATGTTAAATTTTAATTAATGTTCAGATATTTAAGTACTCCGTTCACACAGTAAGTTTGAGCAGGGTTAGCGATATATATATGTATAGTTTGGTCACATATGTTAAGAAAATTCTACTATACGATCATTCGCTACCGTTGTAGTTCTATTTTCGAACCTTTCACTTCCAAATTCAAACCAACTAAGAAAATGGACACGACACAACAGAGTCAACCGCTCACCTGTATTGTAGACGTAGATCTACGTCAAACTCACTTTGTAGTTGTTTTCTTTCAGAATGCTGCAATCATTGCATGTAATTGGTTAATCCTCGAAGTAGTTACGAGATATTTTGTCCATCAACATCTGAATAATTTCGTAATGACAAGATGCATCGTCTTCAGGATGGCCAATTTTTGATGATGACGAGATCAAAGTCTGATAAGTTTTCTTTTAATGACGAGATATCTCGTCCATAAATAACTGCTAATGGTTTGTTAAAGACGAGATACCTCGTCGAGACAACCAACAGGAAGGTTAAAAAGAGAACCATGCTTACCCCAAGAGCGTAAGACAGAGTTAATCCAACGATAGCAGCACTGAAATCCCTCCTTGCTGCAACGGAAAGCAGTGCAGTGATGAACACAACGGCGTTGCTCAGAAACTGTATGCGAATCCCAAGCCACCTAGTAATAAAAACGATATGGAGGAATGCAAACTCGATACGTTCAGTGGAGTGTCTAGAGAAGATATCTCCCTTCAGAAACACTGATATTTCTCCAAACATTTGACAACCATCCCTTAGAAAACTTTCTATAAAATTCACGTTTATTTATACTTTGTAAATTAAATTATGTCACTACATGAACCGCCTGACTTTGGTCTTTCTTATCCTACTCGGTCTAGACAAGCGAGATCAAATCATAGGTTCAAGCCCCTTCAAAAAGTCCAAGACGAGCATAGGATTAAAATACAAATTATTTATGAGGAACAATTAGAGTAAGACTTCATGGAGCAGCATTTTGCAACACATGTCGGCTGTGTTTTTAGTTTAAAAAAATTAAAAATAACCATAATTTTCTGATCACTTCTGCAAGAGACGTGATGAAAGCGCATTGAATAAACAAAGTAACGTCAATTTCAGAAAAGAAACAGTAAGTTTTTACTAATACAAAGACACTACCGCCCACTTTATTTGACATCACCGGTAACGCCCTCTAATATCCAACAAAGAAGTGTTATGCATCTAGAGTATTGATAACAATCGAAAAAAAGTTCATTTGACCCCATGATAAATTTAGTGTAAATTAAAATAAAGCTGTTCCACAAGTGTGAAAAGAAATACAAAAAAGTTATACTCTTGTGTTAGTTCAACAATGAGTACTTGTGATACATATTAGCATATCATGAGGAGCCCTTCATCTAATCTGTTACTCGGACCTGTTACTGGAGTGCAGATGTGGCTGGAGCTGGAACCTCCTCATCCCTCCAAGTGGTTTCGACGAGATATCTCGTCCATCAAGATCTGACTAAATTTGCTAATGACAAAGTATCACGTCATCAAGATATTGCCGATTTTTTTAAGGTGACGAGATCAAGATCTAGTCAGTTTTCTAATGACGAGATATCTCGTCCGTTAAGATCGGGTCAGTTTTGCAGATGACGAGATATCTCGTCGAAACTTCTATCAAGAGAGTTAATAACATAACTTTCATTTCAAGGAATTCCGTTGACTATTCAGTTTAAAGTAGGGTTAAGCTTTGCACTTTCTCAAAACACTCGAACAAAGAAATTATATTCAATTTAATTGGAAATTAGACTAACAAACTTCAGTTAGACAATTTTTACAAAAGCTTGCTTCAGGTGACAATTTATGACGAGATAGGTCGGCATATCTAAAATCTGACTATCGCCAAGACAACCATCAGGAGGGTTGACTTTTCAATTACCAAACCAAGTTTAACTTCATTTACCTATTAAGAAGGGTCGATGTATAATATGCTCTGAGGTTTATATCCAAGTGCTTGTCCTGTCGATCCACAAACTGGTACTGCGCGCCGAAAGCTCGGATTGTGCTTACACCTTGAACAGTCTCGGAGAAGAAGCTCAGAACGGGTGACAGCGTCACTGATTGCAGCCGTCGCACCTGACGAGACGAAGCCATGTAGAAGAACTGGAAAAATGAAACATAAAAAAACAAACATCAGACTTCATTGAATAATATTAAGTGATATGGTACTTAAAATCTATATCTCATCTCACTATGATCGGTTAAAGAGGTTTCTCATGGCGCAATGGGTATTTTCAGCAGACTCTTATCTCGCTTACCCCATTCTTCCTACTGAGGCTTAGCATCAAATCCAGATACTGGCCGCCGTGGGTCCTTGCACATGGTCTAGCATTCCTCTCCCTGTGTTCCCTCATCATTTTCCTGCCTTTGCAAAAAAACAGTCTCAAGCTCTGAGCTGGCGCTGAGATTTTCCAGGATTGGACATATCTTGTTTTGGGCCTCTTTTTAAATTAGGGATAAAATTGATTTGTAAACACTGCGTGTGACTTGAGCACTCTACGCAAAGTGCACTATTTTCGTCTTTCGTGTTACAACTATAAACTCTGGAGAATAGCCAACTCCATCTTACGTGGGTAAGTAGGTAGTTAATTAACGTCGCATTGAAGCAACACAACGTACTATTGGCGACGGTCCGGGATCAATCCCGAAGGGAAAGATTCAAAGACAATGAATGCCTCGTAATTTTGAACCACGTTCAGATTACGAGAACACCTGAGCTGGCACCCCAATCTACAAACTATCATGCCAACGTGAGGACATTTGAGACCACGATACATTTAACCTGCACCATCCCCCGTGCACGCGACGGTCTTTGACTGGACCTAATTTCGAACTCAACCCTCCGGTTGCTAATCCGTTGCTCTTCCAACTGGACAACCGCGACACGTGAACCCCGTGGGAAAAGATAGGGAATCTAGGGTTCGTGAAGCCCGAACACACGTGAAGATTTGCCCCAATGGATTATAAACTCTAAAAATAGCCAACTCTATATTATATAGAGAAGAGCATACAACATTTTCAAGATTTAGAACTGGTCATACTAAAGTAATGAAATATGTAGCAGGAAAAAAGATTTACTCCGAGTATCAGATTAAGAACATGGCTTATCCTGACCACGAACTGCAGTACTTCGGAGTATCATGAAAGGACATTCAGGATGATACGAGACACATTTTCGACCTTTTCGCAGGATGGACATCACGGAATTGATCTAATTTTGATCTGGGACAAGAAAAAATACATTATATCTTGACACGAGTCCGGCGTATTAACACCGATTAATGTCCTCTATAACCCAGCGAAGCAATATCCTTAGGACATTAGAAAAAATAGTAAGAGTCAAATTTTCTTTAAGACAGTTCCGAAAGTGTTTTCTTCGGGGCAGTCGAACAATACATGCTCCAAAGCCTTTTCCTCATCGAGGAAAATAAGTCAATTGTTCGAGTCAGCCAGGTAAAAACGATTCAAGTCCCAATCAGGATCTGGCTTTAGCAGAGAAAGTGGCAACTGCTCTAAGGATATTTTTGTAGTGGAAGTCATTAAGCTAACTCGAATTGAAAACGACGAGTACATCAAAGTAATCGAACCTTTCTCCTGGCCCTATCTAGACACCTAGATAGTGTAGTTGCTGGCAAAGGAACTGGGAATATTGTGGTTGACAATTTAGCTAACGTATAAGCCATTTCATTGCCATACACTTCGCAATGCACAGGAACCCACTGTAAAGTGATGTCTAAATTTGACAAGTGTCTGATTTGCTGAATTCTGAAAAAGTAATTGCCCGGTTTACGTTGGCGTAGACAGTGAAGGGCAGCCATGGAATCCCAGATACAAACAGGACGATCATTCAAGGATAGTTGGTTTGTTTTTATGGCGATATTTGGCCATGCTGTGTCAAACACAAGAGATACAATATCAAGTAATAGACACACACAATTAAAGTTTTACTGTCACAGAAGAGAAAATGTACCCAGGGAGGAATGCATCCGACAGGAATCGAACCTGCGCCACCTACAATTCGAAGGTTGCTAGCGCAGTGGGCATACCCACTGAGCCACGACGGCCCCAGATCATTCAAGGAGATACAACGAATTAAAGGAGCATCAATTGTCAAAGCTCTGCATTGAAATAATAAAAGAATCAGGATAAGAAAAAACAATTACAAATTTGTCGACTCACTTGGATGAAGATGTAGATGACGCACAGGGGTATCATGGTGACGATGAAAATGGGGAGGTTGACCGAGATCACAACGATTGAGCCGATTGTCGCCACCAGGGCAGCTGTAACATTCTCAATCCTGGACGGTATGTTGACATCCACGACGTTAATGTCCTTCCCAAACCTGCAACAGGAAAACTGGTCAGCGAAGTTGTTTCTTTAGGTTTGTCGAATTCGAATTTCGCAGCTGGTTATCGATTATATCAGACGAGGAATTAAGAAACACCTTCTGCAGCTCTAATAAGTTGGTTGGGTTTCGTGTCGTATATGTGTGAATGCGCATTTCTATAGTGAAGAGAAAAATGGTGAAACCGCCGAAATCTACAACTAGTTCAGGAGGACCAATCATATGATGAATCAATATATGGTCGTCTTCTCGCGTCCTATGTATCAATCATATCATGAATGTTCGTTTCCTCGCTGCAGACGAAAGCATTCTGGAGGTCACGTGACCACTAGTTTTGTCACATGACAAAAAGATTGCCATTACTCACTCTACTCTTATACACTACTGTTTGTGAAAATTGCAACACCATGAAGGAATCACGCAAATTAAGCGAAACTTGCAGGAAATGCAAAATAGGTTAGTATATGCAATTGAATTACAATTACAAAGCGATCACGCATGTGTGGGCCGAGAAACACCCTCTAAACTTCCAAGTGAGCCGTGTACAAAAAGCACTGTAAATGTGCGTTAAAATGCGTGTATCGTTGTTTGACTGCTGTATATGATTGATTAGAAGTCAATATGCCTCGCCAAAAACGCAGAGTGCCATACGAGCAACTAACGGAGTTCGAACGGGGCCGAATGATCGGCCTCCGTGAGAGTGGACTTTCTTATCTCGAAATCGCCACTCGAACCAATCATCACTCGGGGTGTAATGCCACAATAGTGATGCATGTGTGGAAGAGATGGACTTCATCACCACGGGACGACAAACACCTCATCCGCATGGCTGTGATGGATCGTACAGTGTCCACTCGTGCGTTGGCACATTGGAGCATGTCTACAGGTGTGTCATTGTCTGCCCCCCGATTCGTTGACGTCTGCTGCGCCATGGGCTATGTGCAAGGATTCCCTTGACGTCGAAGCACCGACGGCTCCGGCTACAATGGGCTCACCAACACAGCCAATGGCGTGCCGATTGGCAACAAGTTGTCTTCTCAGATAAGTCCCGCTACAATCTGGATTATAACGATGGACGCGTACTCGTCAGACGCTACAGAGGTGAATGCCTCCCTGAGTGTCTTATTCAGTCATACTGGATGAACGCCTGGCGTTATTGTCTGGGGCGCTGTTTGATATCATGGGCGATCCCGCCTACTCCAAATTGTAGGGACCTGAATAACGGGCACTTCATCAGGGAAGTTGTGGAACCCGAGGTCCTACCCCTCCTGCAACGCATTCCCGGAGCTGTATTTCAGCAAGACAATGCCCGTCCACATGTTGCTCGGAATGTACAAGCCTTCTTTTGTGCACAGGTTCCGCTTCTTCCATGGCCTGCACAATCCCCGTATATGTCGCCCATTGAACATGTCTGGGATTACATCGGACTTACCTTGCTCTTACCGCTCATCGGGCAGATGGTACGGCTGAACTTTTGCATCAGTAGAGGCCATCTGGAATGCCATTCCTCAGCATGATATTCAGACTCGATGCCACGACGTGTACAGGCTCTCATAGCTGCGAATGGCGGCTACAGAAGATATTGATTTTCGGCATTATTTTTGTTTTATTGCTCTGTAAATTTGATCGTTTATTTAAACTACTATAAGTAATACGTAGAATAAATTTCATTTATTTCTGATGATTCTTTCAGTGTTGCAATTTTTACAAACAGTAGTATATTTCCTCCATGTTGTCAACACTACGGTCAAAAAATATTTTGGTTCAGAGCTCAATTACGATGTCCTCTTGCAGTAAGGCATTGCTTGCCAACAAAATTTTTTAAAAACACGTCAACTTTTGCCAAATTTGAAACAAATTTATACAATTCAAGCAATTATCAGTTATCAACAAATAAAGTTAATAAAAATGAATTACACTCAGCAATTTTTGTGTTAAAATTTTAACTAATTAAACTGGAATTAATTTAGTTTTGTTTATTCAATTTTGTTTTGAAATTGTGTCGTTCGTTAACAATGTAGATTTACCGATTCTTTGACCCGTTTTCAGCTGAGAATGTTTCAAATAATTGTTTCAAAGAACGATTGCTTGACCTTTCGTCAATGAATCAGAATCATTGCGCTTACGGCTAATAAAACTACCTGAAGATCTGCTTATCTCGGCTGATATAAGATACAAGCGCCATCTATCGTGAGGTTTCAGAAGATATCTTTAAGGGGCAGTTTTTGCATCTTCAATTGGTTGAAGAATTTACAAGTTAAAAACACTACACTTTCTCTTGTTGAGTTTTTTAATTTCTGTACCTGTCGCTTCTGGATATAATATACCCATGTCAAGATTAGTCTTTTTTCAAATAGTTTATATTGATAGTAACTAGAAGCGGCCTTAATAATTCCGAGAGCTCCGATTCATTCCCTAAGGCAAACCTAAACGGTCGAATTGCAATGGAATTCCATAACCCTCTCGAGAGGCATTTTCGGTCAAGCTGTCAAAATTTCTGTTATTTCTATACAAGTGGTTTTGGATATAAAATACCGAGCCAATAATGTTTTTGAACCATTTGTTTATAATGACTGCAACAGATATCCTTAAATACGAGAGAATTTTGGTTTGAATTTATATCTACCACTAGTAAATAAAAAATATTTCTATAAGTAAATATTTGAAAGTAACAAACGATGCATTGATACATTTTTCTAACGTTAAATAACGTTTTGGCAGTTCCGTGGAACTGTTGAAACATACATACGCCAACAAACCCATTTACAAGCATGTGGTGAGCTCCCTTGGGGTGGAGATGTCGAATACGGGGGCACTAGCGATTTATCGCTAAACATGTAACCTTGGTGTTTTGATCCAATTTCATGGCAACCCTATGCAAAAGGTTGTTTTTTTATGAAGGAAAGTCCGTGTTTTAACGAAATTGCGTTCTGATTGGTTAGCGTTTTGAAATTTGGATTTTTTTTTCGTTCTATGATTGCCTAGCACAGTGATTCTCAACCTTTTTTTGTCACGGTACACTTTTAAAAATTTGGCGGCACACTAACAATAAGATAAATTTAAAAGAATTTTACTTGGTTAATTGATTGATGAACCTAAAATATGTTTTGTAAAAATAGCATACGATAATACAGGTGGTTATCAAAATAATGGAAACACCTGTGAATAAAAGTGACATTTAAGAATGTGCTTCGTAAGCATTAAAATATAATCCTAGCTACCAGTTTTTTTAATATAAAAAGTACTATATATCATGGTAGTATGAGCTAGCTTTAGTGAAGTTGTAAACGTCGTGGATTTTTGTCAAAACCGTAAAATGTCAGACCTCACAGACTTTCAAAGAGGCCAAATTGTAGGAGCCCGACTAGTTGGAGCAACTGTGACCGAAACATTCCAGCTTTTAGGCGTTTCTAGAGGTACGGTGTCTAAAGTCATGACAGCGTATACACAGCGCAGCAAGACAAGCTCGGCAAAGCAAAATAGTGGACGGGAGGAGAAGCTGAGTGAAAGAGACCGACGGGTATTGAAGCGGATTGTAATGTCTAAAAAGAAAACAACCGCAGCCAAAGTGACCGCAAAACTCAATCAGCATCTGGATTCTCCAGTGTCAATAATTACAGTTAGGAGGCACCTTCATAAACAGAACATTTACGGCAGAGTAGCAATTCCCAAGCCACTTGTCACAGATGTTAATGCCAAACGTCGTCTACAGTGGTGCCACAACCACAAAACTTGGTCGATTGATAAGTGGAAGACAGTTATATGGTCAGACGAATCATCTTTCACACTTTTCCCCACAACAGGACGGGTGCACGTTTGGAGGACACCTGCACAAGCGTATGATCGTGATTGTCTCCTTCCAACTGTCAAGCATGGAGGTGGATCTGTCATGGTATGGGCAGCCATGCCGTGGTTTTCTGCTGGCCCAATCGTAACCCTGAAAGGAAGGATCACTGGGGAGAAGTATAGAGAAGTTTTAGCTGACCAGGTCCATCCTATGATGCAAACTTCGTTTCCTGCAGGAGATGGAATTTTCCAGGATGATAATGCTCCTATTCATGCAGCGGGACTGGTCCAATCATGGTTTGATGAACACGAGGATGAACTGAAACATCTACCTTGGCCAGTACAGTCCCCCGACCTCAATATAATCGAACCGTTATGGTCTATTTTAGAGCGTTCAATCCGGAATCGATATCCTCCACCGGAACTTTTACAATATCTCCATGAAGAATGGTACAATATTCCTGTAAACACTATTCAGCACTTGTATGATTCGATTCCCAGGCAAATCCAAGCTGTATTACATGCCAAAGGCGGTCCTACGCCATATTAGTAAAGGATTCCTTATAAATCCAGTGTGTTTCCATTATTTTGATAACACCCTGTATTTGTCAATGAAATATAAAATGAAACTCCATTACAAAGTAAACAAAATGTTTATTTAATGATGAATTACAAATTGCATTTAATGCGAAATTTGAGCTTGGTGTTTTTTGATAACTTTATTTATATTTGGGCGTAAAAATGATAATGCTACTCTCATTTCGTGATCCAGATTTAAAAGTAAGATGTGGAAAATTGTAATAACACACTTAAGGCTTTTTGAGATATTGTGGGATAATCGTATCTAAGATTAATCCAGAAAGAATTAATTGATTCTTCTGAATGTTTTGAAATTAAATCTCGGTTATTACACACCGAAATTAGTTCTTCCTCTTCTTTCAAAGTTAATTCATACACCGACGTGTCGTCAATCAAATTTTTTTATTTTTAAATTTGGAAAGTAATGAACAATTCTTTGCTCTAGTATTGTCAAATGATCTATAACTATTTTATGAATTATTTTATAACAGTCTTTTGGAACTGACTCAATCTTTTCTAAACTACCTTCTTGTGCTTTATTCCTCTATAAAGTAATTTTTTTTAAATCCCAACAACTTATCGGTTGAGTTTAAAATATTTTCTTTCGGTCCTTGCATACTTGTATTTATGTTATTAAAAATAACACAAATATCAGATAAGTAAGCTAGCTTAGCACACCATATTTTGTCATCCAACAAATCAACAAAATCATTATTATCTTGTTCAAAAAATATCTTTATCTCTTTTTTAATTCAAGCACACGAGATAAAACTTTCCTTCTGGATAACCACCTAATTTCCGTGTACAGTAACAACGATTCGTATTTAGACTCCATAGCATGGCATAATTGACTAAATGGGCGACTTTTTAATGGTCTTGATTTTATATAATTAATCATTTTAACACGTTGTTCCAGCACTATTTTCAATTCTGATGATAATTGTTTTGTAATGAGTGTTTCCCGATGCAAAAACAGTGGGTAACTAATATATCTGCATTATGTTCCCTTACATGAGCTACTAATCCTTTTATAGGTCCAGTAATAGCCGGAGCACCGTCTGTGCAAATGCCAATGCACAAACTCCACGAAATTTTAATTTCCTGTAAATACGAATTAATTTAATCGAAAATATGTTTTCCTGTTGTGAAATCAGAAAATGCACAACATAAAAATTGATTAATTATATAGTTTTCGTGAATTAATCGAATGAATGCAATTAAGTGTGCTTTTCCCGTAATATCAGTTGTTTCGTCGATTTGTAGAGCAAAATTTGAATTTGCAAGAGTTTTAGCAGTATTTTCTTCAATGTTTCCGGACAAGTCTATAATTCTGCGATGAATTGTGTAATTTGAAAGTGGTATTGTACCAATATCAATTTCCGCTGATTCACCGATCATTCTTTTTACAATTTTACGACAAGTAGGTAATGTAATTTTTTCAGCAAATTATGAGGTTAATTTAAGAGCAATTAATTCAGTCACTTCATAAGAAGCTATCTGAGCTTTTTCAGATACACTAAATTGCTTTTTTAAAACCTTTACTTGCTTGGATCATGCAGATAATTACACTGCTGGCCACCCAAATTGCAACACCAAGAAAGACAAGAGATATCACAACAAAATTTATTTTGTAGATAACATGTTGACCAAGTATCAAATGATTAAATTTATAGACTTCTGTGAAGTGTGGTTCCTGCCAAAATCAGTAGCCAGAGTAGCCGCCATTGTTGAAGATCACCGCTGCCACACGCCTCGGCATTGACTCAAAGAGACTTTGGATGTGTTCTTGGGGTACAGCAGACCAAGCAGCTTCTACAAGTTGCCAAAGTTGATCTGGTGTGGCAGCTGGGGATGTATTCTGGGTCAATCGTTGAGCAACCATGGACCACATGTTTTCTATCGGCGAAAGATCCGGAGAGCGAGCTGGCCAGGGAAGCAATTCAATCTGGCGATTGACGAAGAACCCTTGGACAATGCGTGCCACGTGTGGTCGCGCATTATCCTGTTGAAATATGGCTGTGGGCAAGCCCTGAAGGTAAGGAAGGACAACTGGCTCCAACACCTCGGAGATGTAGTGCTGGCTGTTTAAAGTACCGGCAATGCGTACTAGAGGAGTGCGAGAGTGATATCCAATACCGCCCCATACCATAATACCCGGTGCAGGACCAGTGTGGCGGTGCATAACGCAGCTGTTTAGCATCCTCTCTCCACGGTGTCTCCAGACTCGAATCCGACCATCGTGGTGTTGCAGACAGAAGCGTGACTCGTCAGTAAAGACAATTTCATTCCATTCTGCCGTCCACATCCTTCTTTCATCGCACCATTGGCGGCGGAAACGTCTGTGGTTCTGCGTCAAGGGTAGACGAAGCAATGGACGTCTTGCGGACAGACCACTCTGCTGTAAACGGCGTCGAATGGTACGCGCAGACACTGGATGATGCGGTACAGACTGAATGTGCTGTGCTATGGTTCGCGTGATGTGGCTGAGCGATTCGTCACTGCCATACGCACAATATGCCTGTCATCACGTGAAGTGGTGCACTGAGGTGGATGCGATCGAACACGTCGGTCCGTCGTACCCTCCTGCATCCAACGATCACATATCCACATTACAGTTGTTTGGTTTCGTCCAACACGACTACCGATTTCCCTGAAAGATAATCCACAATCTCGGTAGGCCACTATCCTTCCTCTGTCGAACTCGGATACTTGATCAAAAGATGATCGCTGTTTTCTACGAGGCATAATTGATCGTTTTTTTGAAAAAACCACAAGAAAAACACAATTGCCGTACTTGAAATCGTCGAAATCTCCAAGCCTTAAATAGCGCTTTGAAGTGGCGCCACAGGCGCGCGTGATGTGCGTCTGCGCTGAAATTCTAATCATTTGCATATCTCACCTCCGCTAATGCATGTTGTAAATTTCATATTATTTGCATGCTCCCTTCAGGGTGTTGCATTTACGGTGGCCAGCAGTGTATTTTTGAAAGTAGCTTTTGTCTTTTGATGCAAGCGATGGATAATTAGTGAACAAGTGACGTTGGAGTTTGCTCGGAACCATAGCACTGTTTGATAATTTACAATCACATACCACACACTCGGAATAGGTTGGTCATTTTCGGTTGTAGATGTAAATCCATATTTTAAGAAGTCGTCATTATGCTTAAGAACATTATATTTTTTGGCGGAGGAAACATCTTTACTTGTACTGGGCTCGTTAGCCTGATCGCTAACATCATCATTATCGTCGATAAGCTTTCATTTTTTTATTAATTTTAGGAGGTTCTTTAAAAATAAAAATAATTTTGTCAAAAAATTATTAAAAACGACATATCGTATCGATAATTGAATCCGTTTTAATTAAGTTTCACAACACAATATTATGATATTGCACATGCGAAAGCGAATATATAAGTAGTAACCTAACCCTATGCACACATCCAGCAGGCGACTAGTAGACTAAACTAGTAAATAGGTTTGTTTGGGTTAAATCCAGAAAACGTACAGAACTATAATAATCATGCGCATTGGTTCAGCCAGTCCCCGCTAGGAAGGTTGAACCAATTTAACTACTTGTCTGACGTCGCTTATGTATGGGTATTCATAGTGGCGGCACACTTCAAGAATCTCGCGGCACATTAAAGTGCCGCGGCACAGTGGTTGAGAATCACTGGCTTAGCACTTAAGAATGATTTTCATTGATTACAGCTTAACCGGCTATTTTGTGCTTGCAACGGATTCTATCGCTGTCTTTGGTTTCCGTGCTTGCCGTTGAATTTCCAAAATTTTGATTACTATTTTTCAAGTGGCACATTTCTATTGATATTTATTGTTTTTTTAATTAGAAATTAAATTAATTACTTATCGTTCGTGATATAGATTTATTAGCCGCTCACTTACCCTTGATTAGGTATGGCAATATGGATGGTTTGACTGGACGTATAAATGCGTATTTTTTGGGAAAAATGTATGATGAATCTTCAGCGAATCCGGAGAGCTTGAAAGTGATTGAATGGTGCCAGAAAGTTGGCTTGATTGCGAAAAGTGTAAAATGTCCAGTATGTGGCTTTGAAAGACATTTTTCTTTACTTTTTATTGTTTATTTGTGCATTCCTCATTTTCACTTTCGGATATAACAAATCGAATCGCCAAGATGGCCGCCATACTGGCTTTGGACGCCATCTTGATTTGGCGACAAACATGCCCCGGATTCGACATCTTTACCCTCACTTGGTTCATCTTTTCTTATACGATTCAAAACAATTAAGGGTTCGTGTGTTGAACGAGTTGTCCCAAATCTTCATCAATAGCCCGATGTGTTGGTCCGGTGCAAAGAAAATTCAACTACATTTTAAGGTGACCTAATTTGTTTTGCGGCGAGAGTATTTGGATGGCGGATATAAAATATTCGCAAACCGTCTGGTCTATTTGCACTTTAAATCCCTCTCGTATGAACAGCTCTTTTTACTGCTCTACGGGTTTGATCCCGGACCGTCGCCAATAGCCCGCTGTGTTGCTCCCAGTGCAACATTAATTAAAATACCTATCTTTTACTGCTTTGATGAATCAATGGATGGTTGTCTTCTCCCACCCCTTGGACCAATCAGATTACTTCTGCTGCCCAAATGCTCTCTGCATGATTCCATATCGGGGTTGCGTTAAAATGGATTATCACCGTTTTAGCGACGTGTGGCGCTTAATCGAATTGGATTTATCTAATCCTAAATATCCAATTAACTATCATTTTTCCATTTCGGAATTCATTTTTTGGAATTTTCATTGGCGACGTGTTGAAATAAATTTCATTGGAGAGCAAGTCACTTCACGTTCGGAATGTGCACAGGAAACACTACCGCCACCTACCTCCCCCCATTTAACTCTTCACAGGATAACCCTCTCATACCAGTTCGGTAGTTCTCAAAGTCACTTTGTACCCGAAGATTTAATGTGTCTCTTTTCATTCTTCCCCTCTAGTCAAATAGGCCGTGTCCCCAAATTTGGTCATTTCCAGTTGACGGTTGTTATATTCCATTAGAAATTTGACATTTGAGTCGCGTGGTTCTGAGCGATTCATATGTCAAATTCGTCATATCAGGGGAAAGATGATTTAACTTGAACAATGCTCTTCTAAAATCGGCCTCTTTCGTACAGATTCTAACCGAGTTCCTCGATTGGTATAAATCCCGAAAGGAAAGATCGAAAGACAACCGCTCCTAATTTTGAACCACGGTCAGATGACGAGATCAACACCTGAGCTGGCTTCATACTCTGAAACATCCCATCCACAACAAAGTGAGGTTATTTGAGGCCACGACAGATTTAACGTGCACCATCCACCACGTACACTATGGTCTTTGGTTGGACCTAATTTCAAAATCGCAACCTTCAGGTTGCTAATTCGTTACTCTTCCAACCGGACTACCTCGGCCCGATCATCGATTTGTGACGGAAGATATCAGTAATTATCCTGTCCTGGATTTTATTGACCGAAAAATGTATAAAAATGAGATACCATGACTTAAAATGTGACCGATTTCCTTTCGTTTAGCAAAATGTTTTCTATTTCAGACAAACAATTGTAAATTATGTCTTTTCGCTCAGTCACAAGTACACCGCAGCGCATGGATATTCGTGAATGTCCCTGTTAGGAATGACATCAACTGCCCGATGGGTACTCCCTCACATATAGCAGCAGCCCTTTGCAGTGTCGAAGGCGAAGAGTTCAGTGGTCAGGCTTAAAAAAGACATTGGGTGACACTAATACGTGTAAGGCTACTGAAAAGACATCAGTTTTTTAGGGTATCCTGTGTTTGTTTTTCTAGCTTTTTGTATTGAATCCAGCAGTGTACAACGAATCTAGTGTTAACCCTCCTGGTAGTTATCTGGATGATATACCTCGTCATCAGCAAAACTGACCAGATCTCGATGGAAGAGATATCTCGTCATGAGAAAAAATTGACCAGATAATTGATATAGTCATCATAAAAAATCGGCAATATCTTGATGACTTGATATCCCGTCATTAATTAAATTGGTCAGGTTTGATGGACGAGATATCTTAAGGAGGGTTACTAGTCTAAGATCTTTAAATAGTCTTAATGGCCAACTTTTGTAGTCGCATAAGATAGTAAGTATCCATCCAAACCGGTCGATTCATATACATATTCATACTTACAAATAAAAGGTTGTGTTACCTCACTTGGAATACCTGCTTTGGACGTAACTTATACATTACCTATGCAAACTACCAATACGTATTCATTGCTTTATATTCTCCATTTAATATACATTTTTTTACCATTTTAATTAGTTTTTTCGTAAGGTAGGAGGGTAGTTAATTAACGTCACACTGAAGCAACACAACAGGCTATTGGTGACGGTCCGGGATCAATATCGCAGGGAACGATCCAATTTTTCGTAAGGAATCTTCGAATCTTTCCCTTCGAGATTTATCCCGAACTGTAGCCAATAGCCCCCTGTGTCGCTCCAATTCGAAGTAAATTCAACTACTTTTCTAATGGTAGGTAGGTGATTTAACATCGAACTGAAGGAACACAACGGGTCATTGGCGATGGCATGGGATCAATAACTAAGACCAACCTAATGAATCTACTTTGCATCGTGAAGAAGTTAAGGTAGAAGTCAGATTAAATGGAACCTACTGCTCTTCTCACCTGTTTAATATTCTGCCCATTGGCGTTGTGTCGAAGAAGGCCATAGGTGATCTTAAAACGTTCCAAAGCATTGTCCTGTGGAACCGTATTGAAGCCCGTGTTGACGCCACAGCAAGGATGAAGGCCGCAGTCAATGTGGAGAGACCTGAAAAATGGACACGATTGAATGATTGTGATTAAATGTGACTAAAATTTGCAAATTACTAACATTAAAACCGGTATACAACGGCAGTTTTAACTTCTGCCGTCTATAAATTGATCCTTAAAGTATAATCTTATATACCTCTGAAAAGAGGACAATATTTTGACTCTTTACAATCCAACAAATGAAAGGTTAAAGACTCAGAGAACATTTCTTTCATGAGTGAGAGAACTGCATGGCACTTTTGATGTTCCTACTGTTGACCATATATTCTACTAAGAGTATGTCTTCTGGGAACCTAAAGACGCCTGATTGACATCTAGACCTCGTTTGGGATGTAAATTAAAAAAGTTTCTCTGAACTAGTAATTAAAATGATCGGCATCGACTTTAATCCATCAATGCGAGACACCCTGGGGAGACCAGGTTACCTACATGGAAGGATCGGCTGAAAACGCCATCAGAAACGGAGGAGCTAGTCTTCTCGATCATCTTCAGGCTTCACTGTTCTGTGGGAAAATACTGCGATAACTTCGATGGAGAGATTCCTGCTGTTTGCCTGGCTGTGGATGAAATCAAGATCTGTCCTAAAAATAATGTATGGTATTTTTCTTCGATTCTAAAGGTAGCAATATTATCTCTGACCACTTCTAGTCAAAATCAATATGATCTTATGTATCGATGTAGAGAAAAACTAAGCTATCTTGGGAAGGGTAAGAAATAAGTTGTCTTACATTGGATTAAAGTCACTGTGGTATACATGGCAATGAACAAGTGGACCAATTGGCTACGGCTGGAGCACAGTTACCCCAACCTAATGTAGCATGAAGAAACGTTTCCTGCTTGTCTACAAAGATTTATAGACTCCCAATCTATAAAGAAATGTCTACAGGAAAGAACTTGAATAATTTATTGAGGAATAAAGCTTGTATATCAGGTTACTTGCCCAGAGCTAAAGGAGTCGCTTGCTTTCGACATCTTATCGGACATGACTACTTACAGACATTTAAACTGTATTGGAGTAACGAGATCAGCTATCTGTCCCCTTTGTGAACTGGACGAAATGACTGGGGACGAAATGACTTGGGGACTCGAGAACTGCCCCAAATTTCTAACAATACTGTTGATGGTGCTTTTAAGCTATGATTTCACTTCAGAACTCTATTGGGCAGCTTCTCCGATTGTTGGCTGAAGGTCCGGAGAGGCGTACAGAGATGAAACAGTACGTCAATGTTAATGTCGAGTTTTCTCGAAAGCAGTTACTTACCTTGTGCTAGTCCCAACAGGCCATAAATACCCATCCTAAAATTCCTCAACTGAATGTCTTGTGATCCATCTGGTAGTGGTTCATCGCTGCTCCACTCACTAAGCCAAACATTGGAGCCTATCTGAAACCAAGGAGTTTTATAATTCCATAGATATTCTCCAATTATTTCACATACCCAGATTGTCAGACTTAAAAGCTATAAAATTAACATAGGAAAGTGAAAAAATTAAGTTGTTGTTTACATTGGGTTCTAGCACATTATGTATTTAAGGTAGTTGGGTGTTTAGACGGTGCTGGGTGTGACGTTAGTGTTTACTATCTTCACACTGGAGCAACACAACGGAATATAGGCGAAGAGGCTAAAGGAAAGATCCAAGGACAACGCTTCGTAATTTTGAATCACGATCAGATGACGAGATCCCACTCACCAAACTTCAACATCACGCAAACTTGCGGATATTTGAGACCACGAAAGATTTAACGTGCAAAAGCCCCCGCATACACGACGGTCTTTGACTAGACCTAGTTTTGAACTCGCCCTAGTTGTTCGAACATCCCTCAAGTTGTAAAATCGTTGCTCTTGCAACTGGGCTACCGCGGCCCCGTTCTACAATGGATTCCAGCACATTGTGGCATTTACGGAAATGACAAGGCCGACATATTGGCAAAAAAGGGACAAGTAGGTATTTTGCAACTTTCATAAAGTGAATTCCCTTATTCATCTATTACACAAATTATAAAATACACAGTGGAGAAAAATCCTCAAGCTAGGCAGGCAGAAAAAAATCAAAGATAAAGCTTGGAGGAATATACTTTCTAAAATTCGGGCTACCCCTCGTCGAGATGCTGTTACTGCCTTCAGATTTGAGACTGGACATGACAGCCTAGACCTGTATAGATTCAAAATTTTTATCGTCCAAATTGTGTCCTGAGTGAAGGTAGTGACGAAAAAGACTCCGCCCACCTTGAGGTTTGCCCAAAATTGTCGGATGCAGTTTTTCAAAGATATTTGAAGGCAGACGGATTAACTGATGTTGATTTATAATTTCTTTTTTCAACTCGTTTCGATGTTTAGTCACTTTGTTGTCTCAATGTTTTTGTGCTGTGTTTACTCTTGTGAATGAATGTATTTCAAGTGCTACTCTTAAAAATAAATTAAAATTCTATAAATGCAAGACTTTGGATACAAATACGGGTGGTCAAATTAAAGAACACGGTACCAGCCCATCACGAAATTGGCGACAATTGGCTTATGATGAGTTACCATGTTCCAAAATTATCGCCAGTTGCCAATGGAAAAGTCTGGCTATTTGGCGATACTAACTTGTGCGTGAGTCTATCCATGCATAACCGCATAGTGTTGCTCCAAGAAGGCAGTCGACCCTGGTGTTGCGCCGGTAGCTCTGTTAGTGGACTGTATTCTAATTGACACAATTCATTGTAATAAAAACAAGTTTATTAACAACAAATATAACATCGTTGTGGAAGGACCACTTTGTCGTTAGGCTAAGGAAACCTTGTAGTTCATTTGAAAAATATCTCGTTCCGATTCCGCTCAGCTCGTAGCCTCGTTACCATTCGGCTCAGGTCGCCTCGTTTCCGTAGTCTCGTGGAGACTTAACACTCCCCGCGATTGAAATTTCAATTTCAATATAAACATATTATACACAAATGATAATTATACAACTCTACAAATTAATACACAATAAAGTACTTTCAAATACTAAATGAACTTAACACTTGAAACACAATAACAATCAATTATTCAATTGGAAGAATAGCAATATTCCTAACACATCTTTTTAATGTCTTACCATTAGGTAGACACAAATTTACAACTCGAACTTTTTTATCTGCACCATAAAACACTTCAGTAATCCTACCAGTCATCCACTGTGTGCCTGTAAGATTCTCATCCTTTATTAGTACTAGGGAACCAACTTTTACATTATCTTTACAAAAACGCCATTTGCTACGTTCCTACAAACTATTTAAATAGTTCCGCTTCCATAATTTCCAAATGCGTTGAGTAATTTTCGTAACTCTTTGCCATTTCGAAAGTCTATTCTCATTTATTTCATTAAGTTGAGGCTCTACAATGGATGCTATAGGTCTGCCTATTAAAAAATGACCTGGTGTTAAGGTCTCAAAATTGTCGATATCTGATGATAAAGGAGTTAGGGGTCTGGAATTTAACACTCCTTCAATTTCTGAAATTATGGTCAAAAATTCCTCAAGAGTTAGGCTTGAGTTTCCAATGACCCTCCTCAAATGAAATTTAAATGACTTGACCCCGGCTTCCCAAAGACCACCGAAGTTCGGCGATTTTGGAGGGATAAATTTCCATTCTATGCATTCATCAGTAAAGTAATTTGCTAAGGTTTCATCTGGACAATGCGCAATTTTGTGTAATTTTTTAATCTCTTCACTAGCTCCAACAAAATTTTTGGCATTATCGCTAAATATTTTAGAGCATTTGCCTCTTCGGCCAAAGAATCTTTTTAAGCTGGCAATGAAAGCTGTTGAAGTTAAATCAGTTACAAAATCTAAATGTATAGCTTTAGTACACAAACAAACATATATTGCAACATATACTTTGTTAAATATATCCTTTCTTTGATTTTTGAATTTTATACAGAAGGGTCCACAAAAATCTATTCCGACAATATTGAACGGATAATTGGTTGTTACCCTTTCTTTGGGAAGATCTCCCATTATTTGGCTTCCCATAACAGGTTTATTTTTGAAGCACGTTACACAATTATATACGATTTTTTTCTACAAATATTTCTGCCATTTAATGGCCAGAACCTTTGACGAACATTATACAGTAGTGTTTGCGGCCCAGCATGTAAAAACTTTAAATGCATATGCTTCACTATAATGGATGTAAGTTGATGATTTGTAGGCAATATGGCAGGATGTTTTTGATTGAAATTTAGGTCTGAATTGTTCAACCTACCTCCTACTCTTATTATACCTTTATCATCTAAAATGGGAGAAAGATTTTTTAGTTTACTACTGGGTGGTATTGGCAGCTCTTTCCTTAGATTTCTCATCTCGGTGGAGAACTCCGCTTCTTGAACACCTCGTATGAGGAAGTCCTCAGAATCCCTCATCTCCGAGTATGTTATTGGGCCAACTCGTCTATTCGTTCTTACGTTGTTGCTAAACCTAAAAATAAAACTAACAACACGAACAATAGTACTGAAATTGTTACTGACATTCAAAATACTCTCTAAAAAGGTATGGGATTCAGTCAAAGTTAAGTTCTGTGATGTTTCTCTAAGATCACTCACTGACTGTCTTTTAAGTTCACGCGAACAGTCCTCTGAGTCCAAAGTGGCAACATCAAGGAGAATGTCTTCTCGGACAAAGTCTTTTTCCTCCAAAAAGGCAGGACCATTCCACCACTTCTCGCTGTTCAGCATAATCTCCGCGGGTCACAAGATCGGCAGGATTGTCTTTGCCGGCGCAATGGATCCAAAAATTTTGATCAGTCAAGCACTGTATTTCTTTCACTCGGTTGGCGACAAAGGGGTTCCACTTGGTGACTGAACCCTTTATCCAAAATAAAGCTATTTTGGAATCAGTCCAAAAGTAGGCAGTGGAAGGCTTTTTCCGGTCTACAACTTTCTGAACTTCTACTCCTAAACGAGCAGCAAGCAATGCACCGAGTAACTCCATCCTTGGCAGGGTTATTTTCTTCAGAGGAGCAACACGACTCTTTGAAGCAACGAGATTCACCAACACCTGATTTTCGGATTTTACTCTCAAGTAAACTGCCGCACCATATGCCTTTTTACTGGCATCTGAAAATGTGTGTATTTCAATTTCACTGGGATTGTCTACCGAGAGCTCTAGTATATTCCTTGACACATTCACCTCAGAAAGTCTTTGAAGTTCCGAACACCACTTTTGGAACGTCTCAGTAATATCTGCTGGAAGTTCAGAGTCCCATGGTACCTTTCTAAGCCACAGTTCTTGAAAAAGGCATTTGATTCTGATGGTGAATGGAGATAGCAATCCGAGGGGATCAAAGATTCTCCCGGCCGTTTGTAACAGGAAGCGTTTAGTTTTCTTATTCTGACTCAAGAAATTCAGCAAACTTTCGATTTCCATTGTGAGAATGTCTCTATTAGGATCCCAAGACATCCCTAAAACCTTGAGCAGGTTTACTTCTGAAGTAGTTGAATGATGAGGATGAGTAAGGAACTCCTCATTTTCCCATTCGCGCATGAGAAGAGCATCATTCGAAACCCACTTCCTCAAGTTCATACTGGCGGACTTCATTATGTTTTGTGCCTCATGTGATAATTCCAAGGCGGAAGTCGCATTGTTTGCACCTGATACTAGATCGTCTACATAAACACATGTATCGAGCATTTGTGAAGCAGCAGGATGTAGCTCTCGAAAATTTTGGATGTGCTTTTTTATTGTAGCCGACAGCAAGAATGGGCTTGCATTAACCCCAAAAAGAACACGCTTAAATCTGTATACTTGTGGGTTGAAGCCAGTTATGTTATCTACTGATTTATCACAAGTGAACAGAAATCTGACAGCGTCTCTGTCGTTTTCTGCCAACGAAATTTGCAGAAAGGCCTTCTCAACATCTGCTAAGATTGCTATTCTATTTAGACGGAAATATAGTAATAGCTGGAAAATGTTAGGATTCAGATTTTCACCTGTCCAGAGACAGTCATTCAGTGATAATTCTCCAGATTCATGGGAACTGGCATCAAATACTAATCTCATTTTTGTGGTTACGCTTTCCTTTCTGAATACTGCCTGGTGTGGCAAATAATACACAGGTCTGTCTACCGGTTGGGTCTTTACAAGCACCTTCTCTATAATGCCCTGCTTTAAGTAATCTTCAATGACCTCGTGATACTGTGTAAAGAGAGTTTTGTTTTGGTTCAACCTCTTGGTGAGGGACTTAAACCGCGTTTCCGCAACACACAAGTTATCTTTTAATTCTCTCCAATCCCTTTTCCAAGGTAAACTGACCTCATAACGTCCCTCTTTGAAACGGACTGTTTTATTGAAGATGCTCAGTGCTTCATCTTTCTCGTGACGATTAGGATCGTCTCTAATGCCCAAAGATTCAAGTTCCCAAAAGTTTCTTAGGTCCATTTCCACTTGATTTTTAGTGAAATGACAGTGTAAATTGTTTGAAATCCCTACATCTTTGAGTGTTCCCGTTACGATCCACCCAAATACCGATTCTTGTAGGATTATTGATTCATCTTGTAATTTAATTTGATTACCTTGTAACAATTGATAGAAAAGTTCTGCTCCTAACAATGCGTCAATTCTCCCCGGTTTATTGAATTGGGGATCCGCATACGTTATATTACTTGGAAATTTAATCTTAGACACATCAAGAGGTTTTGAAGGAGTAAGATCTGTAACCTTTGGAAAGATTAGTAGTTCAATTTCTTCATTAAAGTCTTCATTTATGTTAGATATTAACGCTGAGGTTTTTCTTTTTACCGTTAAAAAGGAACCGTTCAAACCCGTGATAGGAGCATTTACTGTTTGTTTCGTTAAGCCCAAGGAATCTCAACTAGGTCATTACGAATAAAGTTAGTCTGTGATCCAGCGTCAAGCAAAGTTCGGATGGGAAAGCAATTACCATCAACACCCTTAACGTAAACTATCGCAGTAGACAGGAATACGTATCTTTTTTCATTCCCCGTGTAGAAACACCCAGTATTGGTATTCTCTTCCGACCCTCTTGGCCTTGAAAAGGTTCCTGATGGTGACTCATAACTTCCTTCTCTCGTGGCGCCAGAGTTCTGTTCGCTCATGTTATAAACACTTTGCTTGGGAACATTGATTTGGACTTTTCGATTCTCGCTATTTTCGAAATCCGTTCTATGGATCAGAGAATGATGACTTCTTCCACAGAACTTGCATTTTTTAGAATTGGTACATTGAGACACTCGATGAGGTTCTAAGCAATTAAAACAAAGTTGTTTCTTTTTTATTTCACTAATTCTTTCTTGTACGGATAAATCGTGAAACATTTTACATTTATATATCGGGTGATTATCTTTACAGATTGGGCAGGAACTTTTAGAGTTAGATTTTATCATAAGCCCTTTAAGCTTGGGTTTGAAAGCTATATCCATTTTAGGCTTAGCGAAAGGGATGCGTTGGATATTTTCTAACACTTGACTTCTTTTTTGCAAGAAGTTGATGAATTCTTCCCAGTCGGGAAACTCGGTTGTTTTTAATGACATCTCGTACTGTTTACGTGATTCACGATCTAATTTCGAAGAAATTATATTAATCAACATTAACTCGGTCAATTTGTTAGTCTCAAGATTTAGAAGTTTTAATCCTCGCAAATGTTTTAACACAGTATTGAGAAATGTATGAAGTTCCGTTCCTGACTCATGAGTTATTTTTTCCAGATTCATTATGGCATTTATATGGACATCCGCGATGAATCGTTTATTTTCGTACCTTTTCTCGAGTTCAGTAAATAAGGACTGAAAAGTATCATCTGCAATTTGAATTAGTTTACTTTCTCCTTTCAGAGAAGCTTGTAGATAATGAAGTTTTTGGGAATCACTTAAGTAATCATTTAAAGTAATTAGAGTATTAAATTGAGCTTTAAATGTACTCCAGTCTTCATAAGTGCCCGAGAACTGAGGAAGTGGAATCTCGGGTATCTTAAAAGAAGTTCGGTTCATTTTAGAGTTTATCTGAGCATCATTAGCAGGTAACGTCAATTTCGAAAGAAGGTATTTCAGACGTACCTCTATATCTTCAGCTGTTGCCTCCAAGTCCTGAAGCTGGTCAAGATTGTCTTCTAGATTAACTTCTTCAGGTAGCTCACAATATCCAGTGGAAAGTTCTGTAATTGCAGATTTGATTTCTACAATTTTGCTCGCCTGTTGCTGGAGTGCAATTTTCGTTCTGCATGAATCTCCGCTACCATCCTCTTTACTTTCAAGTTCGAGGAAGGCCTCCATACGTTGCACTTTGGCTTTAATGGTTCCGCGCTTTCGATTCAGTTTCGTAAGCTGGCTCATTTTGCGTTATTTTATTTTTACTCCGGCTCGACGGACCACAATGTTGCGCCGGTAGCTCTGGTAGTGGACTGTATTCTAATTGACACAATTCATTGTAATAAAAACAAGTTTATTAACAACAAATATAACATCGTTGTGGAAGGACCACTTTCTCGTTAGGCTAAGGAAACCTTGTAGTTCATTTGAAAAATATCTCGTTCCGATTCCGCTCAGCTCGTAGCCTCGTTCCCATTCGGCTCAGGTCGCCTCGTTTCCGTAGTCTCGTGGAGACTTAACACCTGGGTTAGCCGATTTTTGAAATTGTGTGAAAGCTTGTTAAGAGAAGTCTTCCATACACAAAAGCATGAATGGAGATCGCCGCGAATGGTTTCCACCGCCAACACGTTATCTCTGTTATCGCTTTCGGCACCGAGAGATAAACTTAGAACTAGAATCTGCACTAAAGATGCTAGTTGTGGAAACACTTTGTTTGCCTTTCCTTATTTAAAGAATATACTCTTTCAAAACCACGTGACTTGACTGCCAACTCGAGGTAGCCGGACTATAGCAGCTCATCACCAGATTGGTGACAAATATTTTAGTCGCCAAACGGCTATTTGGATAAGCCTACGATGGTTGAGTTTTACCACGGGTTTAGTACCCGTGGTAAAACTCAAGAACATGGTCCCGGCCATTACCAAATTGGCTACAATTTGTCGATGATGCGTTATCAACATCGACCTTCTAATGAAATAGACGGAGTTTGTGTCGTAAGATCTCTGAACTGTGAATCACGTGGACTTACGAATCTCCTTAGCCGATTGGCTATCGAATCGCAGACTAGTGTTTTTGATCACGGTGGGTAATCACTTTAACCAATCACTAATTTAGGTTTCATGCTTTTGCCCACATCCCCGTGACAGATCTTCAAACCGAGCAATTGGAAGACATTACATGAAGCTGAATCCGTCTATTTCATTTCAAAGTCGATGGTTATCAAGTTTCAAAGTATTCGCCAATTGCCAACGGAAAATTGTCGCCAACTGGCGATGGTACTGTGTTTGTGAGTCTTACCATACACTTATGCAAAAGTTTGATTTACTTATTACTGTCAGAAAGAACTTACCTCGAAGCACTTAAAAGCAGTGAATCCCAGAATAAATAGGAAAGACAAATGTAGAGTGGCGTATTTGAAGTAGATCCAGAACACACTGGCTTTGACCTGAAGTTGAAAAATATCTTGAAGTGCTTTTATAAAATATGTAAACATTTTCTTTAATTAAAGACATTCACAAAATCAAATACAGTATTTTACTTGATGCAATCAGAGACGACCTTAATCCAATTCCCTCAAATGGGGCTCCCGTACACACTAAGTGGTCCCGTCTTGAATGAATTGGTAATAAGATTTATTTCTGCATAATATTTGGAATCAGTTTTTGTCATCGAGATTCTCAATTCACACAAAACGATTACTTGTTCATGAATAGTTCTCATTGTTCATGGGCTCGATTTGTAGCTGTTAATAAGCGTCCCACTGGAGCAAAACACGGCCTATTGGCGGCGGTCCGGGATCAAACCCGAAGGGAAAGATCAAGGACAACGCCTCGTCATTTTAAACCACGATCAGATGACGAGGTCAATACCTGTACTGGCACTTCACTTTCCCAATCTATGTAGCCATTTAACCCTCCAAATGGTTTCGACAAGAAATCTCGTCCATCAGGACCTGACCAATATTGCTAAGGACGATATATTTTTTCATCGAGATATTGACGAATTTTTGATGATGACGAGATCAAGATCTGAAAAGTTTTTCAAATATGAGATATCTCGTCCACCAAGATCTGGTTAGTTTTGCCAAATGACGAGATACCGCTTCGAGACAACCACCTGAAGGGTTAAGAAGAGTACATCTTACATTTACGATTTCAGATAAATTCGATAAAGAATCTGAAGGTCCGAGTCCCCATTTTCAACTTCATTTTGTCTGCATTAGACAAAAACCCTGCATGTTTACACATCTTTTTGCAGTGACAAATTATACGGGGTTAGTAGTTGAATTCGCAGCTAATAAACAAGGATTTTATAACATTATCGTCTGTAGCTAGACGGGACAGAAGAAAATTTACCAGTAAACCAGTTGACAATTTATCGAGGTTCACTGAATAGTAAAATTCCATGTCATCGAATAAAGGATAGCATTCTTTAAGCTTCTTACAGAGGTAGCAGATATCCAACACAAGACCATATATTTTTGGTAAAGGTACTATACTTTAAATGTTTAAGGTAGGTTGATAGCTGAATTTTTATCGCACCCCGGAGCAAACCAACAGGCGATGGTTCGAGACAACACCTCGTAATTTTGAACCTTGATCAGATGACCGGTCTATACCTGGGCCTTCAAATTTAGAAAGATTATTCGAAAAGAAAAAACTTATATGCTTCAAATATATATGTGCTTCAATGTTAAAATATGTTTATGTTGTTCCATGGATCTACTGAAACGTTTTTAATTCGGAAGTGAAATTGTTTGCATTGACGACTGGACTGGACATATCACTTTCGGAGCACCCGCTGCAAAGCAGCTCATCTCTACATCAGAAAAAGAAAATTTGAAATAAATGCTACTTTCATAAGGGTGGGTGAATTTAATAAAATGTCAATCGAGGGTGCAGAAGAAACATTAAGTGCTAACGAGAACCATAAGCCCCGCCCAGTCGCAAGTGAAGGCGAACTTAACAGCGCCATCTATTGACCACGACTGAGGGTAACTTATGGTTTTAAGTCAGAGGGACGAGTCCCCTATATTGCTGAACGCACGCACAGAAGAGCGTTAGCCTGATAAAAGATAAGAAAGGCAAATAATCTTTAAGAGAAATTACAGTTCAAATTTAACTTTACGAGTGATATAATTAGTGGTCCAATCGAGTCCTTAAAAGCCCTAATTATCGGTGTCCAGAAAATAGGGACGATAGATGGCGCTCCTTCTCACGGGCCAGATGTTCAGTCAGTTACCCTTCCAAACTCTGAGCCATATTCGTGGCGCGGGGGAATTAATTGGGGAGTGCATACGGGGTGAGTCTAAACTAATAATACAAACTTCAGGGGGTGATAGAACACAGCGAAACAAACACTTTTCCCCATTGAATGTATGGTCGCAAGTGCAGCGGTTGGCCGCTAGAGAGCGCAGTCAAACGCTTTTATAAAAGCGGAGGTTTTCACATCCAACGTCAGTCGCGACTGGAAATGACTGAATATTCGAATGCGGTGAAAGCAGACATTCATTTTGTTTACGGTCTGGCCGACGGTAATGGCAGGCATGCACAACGCCTTTACCGAGATCGCTTTTCTAACAGGCGCATTCCCCACCACGAGATTTTGGTGTGTTTGCATCGACAACTCTCGGAAAGGGGAAGTTTCAACGCTGACATGTATGAGATCCCCATTGAGGATCATGAAGATCTTGTTGCCAGGTTTTCAGTAGCTGTGGCAGAAGTCCGCGAAAAGTATTTCCTGACCACACGGGAATCCTTACGTCGGCGATGCAAGGCCTGCATCAGGTGTGGTGATTGACATTTTGCACAGCTTCTGTAATTGTGCATTTGAGTTGTACTTACCGACTTATATTTGTACATGTCGTTTCATTTCCATGTGAAAAGTTTCTCATGTTTTGTACTTGTCATTTCTTTCTTACCCGTTGTTCCTTGTACTTATCTTTAATTTATGCAAATCTTTTTGTATTATTTCGTTTTGTCAAGGAGTTATTGATGTTTATTTGACATTAAAGCGTTGTTTCCATATTTCATGCCTTTTCTCCTTTCCAACTTGCATCGGACCGTGTTTGTGCCGAAATGGAAAGCGCTCTCTAGCGGCCAACCGCTGCACTTGCGACCAAACATTCTATGGTGAAAAGTGTTTGTTTCGTTGTTCTATCACCCCTGAAGTTTGTATTATTAGTTTAGACTCTCCCTGTATATGGAGTTGAAGTCATATTTCAGGGACCAAACGGAACACTCTGCATCGGCGTTTAGGAAGGTGTTAAACTGTTGATGCAGAATGGCTCTCTAGCCCTTTTCTGCACGCTTGCAACAGTTGCGTCATATGGTCTTAATGACTGAAGTGCTTCGTTTGGCACCTGGGGAAATTTAGTGATAAATTTGGAAGAGATGTGCTGTATTGACAATTGTGAGATATGTTGGTCTTTTCAGGGAGCTTAGCCCCGGAGGGGCTTTAATCCCTTATCTTCTCAGTATTTAAAGCATCAGAGAAACAGATTGGGAGGGTTAAACTTAAATGGAAAATGCTCTGGCAAAAATTTTATAAAAAATACTTAATAAACATAATACAGGCGTATTAAGAACGATGAGGGAGAAGGAAGGAAAGATGGCAAGTTTCTATACAGTGCCCTTTATTATGGTTATTCAGGGAACCTAGCCTACCCAAAAGGGCTTTAATCCCTTGTCTTCATGAGTCAAAAGCATCCCAATATACAGTGCCCTCTACCCAATACTTAATTTTATACAAAAACAATTTTTATATACTATTGTTAGATAAATATATGAGGATTGTCTGCTTAAAGAAACAAACCAGACCGTCTGCTAAGATTTTACATTCTCCACCCAAATGCTCTCGTTAAAAACAAATGGGGGTCATCTTAAAATGTAGTTAATGGACAGTTGAATTTACGACGCACATCGGATCAACAAAAACGATCTGTTGGCGATGTTTCTTGACCTCTTAATTTTGAACAATGGTCAGATGACCTAGTCAGCACTAAAGCCCTTCAATACAGAAAAGAATTACAAGGAGAGGAATTAACTATGAGAGTACAATCTTAGCTCTCCTCTCATGCTTGTAAATGTGCTTCGTGATGAAATGTGTTTCTGCAGCTCTATAGAACTATAGAAACGTTTTAAAATTGTCTTACACAAAATTTTTTAAATTCAATAGTGGTAGATAAATAAATATATATACAGGGTGCAACTTCAAGTTCGTACCTGGCCTTTATTTTCGCAATCGTTGGTCGTAGACATACGATTACAAAAATATTTCAAATGAGGTAAACATTCATGTTATGGGATTTGAAGTTTAAAAAATCAATTTTGTAAAAATTACAAAATTTAACTTTTTATACAGTCCCCGTTCCCTATAGTGATATTTAGTAACAATTTACACTCATCCTAACAAACGTAACACAAAGTTTCACTTCTGTGTGACAAATATTTACCGAGATATTTTATTTCAAAGTTTGGGATTTTTTCAGATTTTTTTTGCCTTTATTGAGGGGTCGGTTACAATATAAATTAGAATAATTCGAGATTGAAATCAGGGTGCAACGCCTCTTTTACGGCGAAAGGGGGTTCCCGACCATAAACGATAGGTGCATGTATAGTAAAGTGGACATGCCCGATTCACTGAAAGCGGTCGCAGCGCCCCCAGTGGTAAAACACGGAAGTTTGGAAATATAACTCCGAAAATAAGCAAGATAGAAAAAAGATGTCAATTAGAAAGTTGTAGACCATCGTCGAATTATTTAGAATCGGCACCCTGGAAATGAAAAATGCGCAAAAAGAACCGGATAAATGGCAGCGTAATACAAACTACCAGCTGGGCTATAACGCGCATGCAAATCATGATTATGCAAATAGGATAATACCGCAGCAGTAGTGGGCAAACTAGTCAGCGCTGAGATCGTGATGGCGTGCTACACATCCGTGCAATATGCCGAAATGATAGTGATTTATGGCGAATGTCAACGGAATTCCAGAGCGGCTGAGAGGATTTATGGCAAACGTTTTCCTATGGATCGACGTCCATCGCATCAAACTATAGCTACTGTACTTCGTCCTCTCATAGAGCTTCGCACCACGGTTCAGATCAGGCAGACGGACAAGATCGGGCATTCGAGTGATACCGGAAGAGGTGTGCTAGGATACACCTTTCCAAATCCGCACCTAAGCACGGCAGAAATAAGCGGGCATGTGGATACACGCGTCAACATATTTGGAGATTGTTACATGCGCATGGTGCGCATCCGCTACTGGTGCAAGCATTGATGCCGGGTGACGACGCACGAAGATTTGGCTTTTGTAATTTCATGCTCAACGCGTTACACGACATTCCGTCGTTGTGGCATACTGTGGACAGATGAGTCGCAATTCATATGGGATGGCATCGTCAACACCCACAATGTTCATTACTGGGCTCTGGACAACCCCCACATCGGACGCACAGCATACCAGGTACGCTGGTCAACGAATGTGTGGTGCGGTATATGGGGAACCCAGATTGCTGGACCCATCTTCTACGACGAGATCTTAACGGGCAATCATTACATGCACATGTTACAAGACACGGTACGTGCCCCTCCAAGATGCATGTCGTGTGTGGTTCCAACATGATGGGGCCCCTCCGCATAAAGCAGCAAACGTCCGTGCGTATCTAGCCACCGAATTCGGCCAACAGATCATCGGATATGGTGGTCCTGTAGATTGGCCACCGCGTTCGCCGGACTTGACTCCCATGGACTTCTACCTCTGGGGTTACGTCAAGGAACAGGTCTATGCGACTGAGCCAACCTCTCTGGATGATCTGAAACAGCGTATGAGCCTTGCTTGTCGCAGTTACACCAGCAATGCTCCAACGCGTCCACGATTCAGTACTGTCACGCATTCAATTGTGCATTGCCACCAATGAGGAACGTTTTGAGCAGTATCTCCAGTAGATTTCTCCACTTTATGTATTTTTTCCGCTGTATGCTTGTCTGCAACTTGTACTTCAAACTTCCGTGTTTCGCCACTGGGGCGCTGCGACCGCTTTCAGTGAATCGGGCATGTCCACTTTACTATACATGCACCCATCGTTTATGGTGGGGGAACCCCCTTTCGCCGTAAAAGGGGCGTTGCACCCGGATTTCAATCTCGAATTATTCTAATTTATATTGTAACCGATCATAAAAATCACAAAAAAAACTGTTTGAAAAAGACCAATCTTAAAAGATCCAATTTTCTATCCAGAAGTGAAGGTAGAGAAATTTAAAAAAACTCTACAATTGAAAGTGTATAATTTTTTTCGTCAATTGTTCAACAAAATAATGAAGCTTTGAAACTTCTGCTTCTGAAACCTTAAGGAAACAAGTTATTGAAGCGCTGAAACTTGTGCTTTAAGAAATCTGAAATCTCACGATAGATGGCGCGTGTATCCTATCTTTGAGTTGGGTTAAGCATTAGGCAGATCTTAGCAAAGTTCCGGTAGAGTTGTTGGCCGTAAAAGGAAAAGGATTGATTTATTTATTGACAGGTCAATCAATAATCCTTTAAAATAATTCTTTGAAACAGTCTTAGCTGGAAACGAGTCAAAGAATCTGTAAATCTACGTTAACGAACGGTGTTTCAAAACTAAATTGAATAAATAAAACTGCAAATTAATTCTAGTTTAATTAGTTAAAATTTTAACACAAAAATCGCCGAGTGGAATTCACTTTTATAATTTTTTGTTGAGAACTGATCGTTAATTGCTTGAATTGGATTAATTTGTTTAAATTTTGGTTAGGCAAAGCAAATGTGTAATTAAAATTTTATTTTAGCAACGTTCTCTCACTAAAGAAGGAAGTATCGTAATAAGTTCTGAACCCAAATATGTTTTGACCGTAGGATTGGAAAAGAGGAAATATAAAAATAGAGTGAGTAATAGTAACCTTTTGTGTGCCCTTTTGTGTATGACCAAAACTAGTATTAACGTAAATTTTAGACAACTTTCATCTGCAGGCAGGAGACGAACATTCATGATCTGATTGGCCTACAGGACTGGAGAAGATGACAATCCATTGATTCTTCATGATTGGTCCACGCGACGTAGTTTGGCGATTCCTAAATTTTGTCGCCACTCTGAAAATGCTTATTCACACATCTACCGTCTTAAAAATTTATATCACAAAAGGAGGCGATTTGATGCGAAATCGGTCAACCAAGTCAAGTTTTCAGATAAGTCACATGACTACTAGTCGACATGTTGGTCACACTTTTTGAAGCTTTTGTCAATACCAATGCTCAATCTACTTATATTTTCCGTCGATGGTTGGCAATATTTGACGGGCTATTGAGTATAGTGCTGATTCAAAGTGAAACGTTTCTTACAAGCTTGGACCTTCCGTTTGGACCTTCTCAATGCCTTCGTTTCAAAAATTATGACTAGATACCTGAGACACAGATATCTAGTCATAATTACCTAAGAGATAGATACATAAGCACTAGATACCTAAGCATTTATTTTTAAACTTGACATCCATATTCCACTTAGGTATAATTGGGACTTTGACTGTTTGCAAACCATCGCAAGACGAGGATTTTAACTATTCAAAAAGAAATACGTATAGGTTGAACCTTGTACAATACCACTAAACTAGTGCCATCTATATTTAGTTTTTCAGAGAAAGTCTGATAAGCCTGGTAAAAAAAGGTTGATTATCTATTAGGTAAGTAAGTACTTAATTTTACGTCGCAATGAGCTTTTGAGAACGGTCCAGGATCAATCCCGAATCGAAAGATTCCGAGGACAACAGCTCGCAAATTTGGATCAAGGTTAGATGACGAGATCAATACCTGATCTGGAATCCCTCTCCAAACTTCCACACCACGTCAACGTGAGGACATTTGAAGCCACAATAGATTTAACGTACATCAGCCTCCAAGTTCACGACGATCTTTGGTTGAATCGAGTTTTGAATTCGTAACCCTCCGGTTAGTAATCCATCACCTCATTTGGCAATTATGAATTATAATTTAAAAGAGCGGAAGTTTAATAACAACGATGTTTTGCAAGTTATGTAAAAGGCTGCTTTGGGAAGGAAACAAGAAATTCGCGAAAGTGGAAGATATCTCTTTTTCTGCAATAAAATTTTGTTTCATTGTTCAACTTTTTATCTTTCAAAATGAGTACACAAGGAAGTTTACGAAAAAAAGACCTATTGAAGTAGACCATAAAATTAGAATTCTCAAAGAAAAGCAAGGGTATGACTTAAACTTATCTTAAACAAGTGAAAGCAAATTACAATTGATCAAAACATATTTTGATTTACTTTTAAAAGTATTTTTTTTATGTGCGTCCCTGTGATTCGTCGAAATATCCCGTAGATCGATTGGAATTGGGCCGTTTTGCTTTACGGGCTATTTCAATCAGAAGAAATATGAAAGTTTAGTGAACAATGGTAACATTTTTGAGTGCCCAGGATCATGTGACCAAAACTAGTAGTAACGTGACTCGTAGACTACTTTGATCTGCTAGTTGGAATCGAACATGCATCTTCTGATTGGTCCACGGAACGGGAGAAGTGGCCCATAGATTGATTCATAATCTGATTAGTCCGCGCGTCATAGTAGACTTTTGCGATTTCATTACTTTTGTCGCTAATTTCTAGAAATGCGCATTCACACCTACCCTGTCATTAGATGTTATGTTACCAAACGAGTCAATAAGATGCCAAATCAACTAACCAAGTCAATTTTCCACAGAGCAGTCATATGACTAATAGTCGGCACGTTGGTCACACTTTTTGAAGCTCTTCTCAATAGCAATGCTCAGTCTACTTATATTTCACGTCAATGATTCTAAGCTTGTTGCACACTGGAGAAACGCGGGTGCCAGAGAACCGCACAGGCCAATCAGGTACGAAAAAGCAGCCATTTGTCCCGTCAGTCACTGCTACTTTCTTCGCTGATTGGTATGTACGGTCCGCGTTGCTCCAGTGTAAAAAGTGCTTAACTTGCATACTCACTCTGCCCAATTCCATTTTCTCTGGTTCGATTATGCGAACTTTTTTCGCTTCTTTGTCTTCAATGGACAGATTTCTGGACAAGGTCCTGGAAAGTCGAGATCCCAATCTCTGCATCTGGGCCTTCAGATCTTCTGTGGACAACTTCTTAGGATCTGGACTTTGCATTTCCTTCTCATCCCTGCAATAGCGGTGTGAATCAATGCACTCGTAAGACAGCAAAGATAATAAAATGAAGAACCATATTTATGTTGTGCTAGGAGTCATTTACTAGGACAATTTCGCCATTGGCATTACTGTCTGTCTACCATCTGGGCGGTGGCAGTTGCGATATTCGAACAGTGTACGTTCAGTTGAGTAAAAATCTGTATATTTGTAATATTTATCCATCATGTTTTGGGTGCCAGCCTTAAAAATATTAGGACACAAAAGGGGCTAGCTCCTAAAGACTTGGCCTCCATAGCATGGATTTCTGTGGAAAATTTATATTTACTCATTATTGAGATATTACTTATTGGTGACTTATAGTATGTATATTTACACATTGGTGAAATATATCTACTCTTTGGCTCGTACTTTGCTCAAGGTTATTCATTGACCAAGGAGATTAGTAACAATTCATGGTAGTAATTTAGTATTTCGCTTCCTTTTTGTGTGGAAGCCCTTCCATAAAATTATTTTCGTGTTCCAAGGGGTTCGAGCCCATAGGAGTAGACCATGACCCCATTACATCGAACCACATAGGAGCGCCAACATACAAGTAGAGCATTAGATGAAGGGAGGAAGAGTCAACAGTCCCCTATAAAGGGAGGAAGATCTACGACACCCACATATATACGGTGTAGCAGAAGAAAGTGGAATTCTATTCCTCTCTTGACAGTGACAACTGACAGTGAACAGTGGCACCTGACATCTGCAGAACCTTCGAGTTTGAAGTGACTAAGAGGTGCAAAAAGGGGAAGCATAGTGGTGAGCTTCAACTTTTTTTATTCTTGATCTTGATTATCTATAGGTGCGTTTAAGAGGGTAATGAGTTATTACTGATACAACGAGAGGCGATGCTAGACTTTTTGGGACTTGGGGCAAATGAGGCTGAGGCCTGTCGATTCAAAACAAAATTTACTTATTTCAAATGAGGATAATTAGGATAAAATATACTAGTAACGTACAACATCAATTTTGTTAATATATTAATATTCCCAATATTAATTTTTTATTACAATTAATTCTGCACCCTAGTAGAAAAGGGCCAATGTCCATTTGCAAGTTTTTGGTAACAGCTGATTTAGTAATTTTATTTTTTAATTGGTAGTACAGCGCACAAAAATACTTTCCATTGTTTTGATATATTATATATTGATAGGAGCACGTTGGCTTTTTTCTGTTACAAATTTGATTACATTGAAGGGATTTGTGAACGTAATTCAAAAGCTTCGAATTTGAAGATTGGCCCTTTTTCTACCAAGGTACAGAATTATTGACTCTGCATAAAAACTAGAAAAAGATCGAACTGTATTGATATATGTGTAGAACGAAGTATAAAAAGATGGCCTCTTTCTTGTATTGTACACTCCAGACAGTTGTTTAGAGAATTTTAATACTTTGTTTTAAATACTTTTATACTTACTTATTTTAAAACTTTATCCTTTTTTAAAATAGCAATACGATTGAAAAGAATTGATTTTTAAGGATTTTTATTTCAAAGGCGGAAGTTTTACTGATACAGAAGAGGGAAATACACATAGGGTGGAATTGAGTCTACGTCGCCTACAACTCAAATGTGGTCCGCGTGTGTGTGCCCTGGTGGCTCAGTGGGCAAACCCACTAAGTCACCAAGCTCACCTGGAAATCGGGAATTTACCAAGCAGCCTTTGCTTTTAGGAGTCCAGTAGGTCTTTCATTAAAATATCTTAAAAAGAATGTCACTTTAGATATAATAATTTATTTTACGTAGTAATTTAAAGGCTTTTCTAATTAGAAAGTAATATGTTAAAAGAATTAGAGAAATCTATTATAACATAACCGACAATTACAAGGATCCTGAATTATAATTGGTAGCAATGCTGATATAGTTACATAATTAACCCTCCAAGTGTTTCGGCGAGATATCTCGTCCAAGATCTGATCAATCATATTTTTTATATCTCGTCGAGACAAAATTGCCCTATTGGGAAAGAGGAATGAAGATCAAGTACAAAGAACAAATTGTCCCTTACCCAGAACTGGTATCAGTCTGAAACAGGTTTTTGCACCAGACCCTGGCCACAGCTAGGGAGTTTACGACGCGAAGATAAACCATCAAGAGGGTATAGCCTCGGTGCAGAAAAATGAACGTGGGGTAGTTATACGGGAAAACAAGAATCGGTGGATAACTATTTGAAATTACATATTTTACTTTCGACATTTCAAAGTGTTCTCAACCCCTGAGATCAGTGGATATTTGTATTTAACCTACGGATGATCCCAAAACATTGGTTTTGAAGTCTACCAATACAGTACAGAAGTACAATACCATATACATGTTGTTTGAATCTCAAAGGAAGTATGTACGACGAAAGACTAGGACGGATTTTTTATTCACGTAGTTCTTTCGAGAAAAATAATTCAACTTTTAGAAATATTTTCACTCCCGTGAATAAATAGGAGTCGATATTTTTCTCAGTAAAGTTAATATTTTATATATACTGGAAGTTGAAAAATATGAACTATGTTTATAAAGATCTTGGAGAGAAGAATTTCGATTCTTGGCATGTTAACATCTGGTGGCGAATATTTCGTTCATGTTTCGTTTATCCGTCTTCTTTACACGGTCCCTTCAGAGATGTATAGATGGTGTTAAACTTTATTTATGATAGGTAGTTTGTAGTTTAATTGGAGTCACATTGGAGAAAACAGCGGGCTTTTGGCGACCGTCCGGAATCGATCCCGAACACTATTTTTGATATAAAAGTAAAATTATTTCCTTGTATAATAGTATTTAATGTATGTAATAAAATATTTGATTTTTATTACAAAGGAAATTATAAATTACGTTGAGGTTAAAATTGACGGCCCTGTTGAATGATCTGAGCTAAAAGTTGGACATTACAGACCAGTCAGTCCGATTCGGATTATGTAGGCAATTTTCTTTATAAATCGTTAAATGACTTTACCCGTTGTCGTCCTCGCCATCAGAATCCTGCTTTTCCTGCTCCCTTCTGTATTCGTCTATCATCCTAGCGAACTCCCCCTTCTGCTCCAAGAGTTCCGTGTAACTCCCGGATTCCAAAATCCTGCCGTTCGACATCAGATAGATTTTGTCCATTTCTGGCAGCACAGAGAGGTCGTGGGTCGCCAGGACCCTTGTCTACAAATAAAAGTACAAGCTGTAGAATATGAATGTAATGCGTACGTAGCACTGGCTAATCTTTACTTGAATAATAAAAGGATAAATCAAATAGACATTCAACATCCAATTTGATTTATCTCTTTTATCTTTCTGGAAACTGAGAGTTAAAGGTAGAGCGGGTCCGAGATTCCACTAATTTATCCTGTGTTAATTTCTCTTTTGTGTTAGTAAAACTTACCTTTGTATGTCCATTGTTTCCAAGAGTTCGGAGAATGGTTCATGCATCAGAACTATGAAAAGACGTAATTTGAATTATGAGGTCACTGAAATAAGACAGATGCCTATGTGGAAATTTCACTTAAAGCCCTGCAAGCTTAAGCCGAGCCTGGTTTTGAATGGTAGGACGAACAATAGGGATAAGTCTCTCTCCGTCCTCCGTTCCAAAGACACCAATTAGAGTCCATGTAAGGTGGACCTTAAGGTCACCTCCTCCGGTCACATATGAATATTCTAAGAAAATTTGCCGCCTGTGGTCGTCAAGCGATATCTAATTTTCGCTTTCACAAATCCTGTACTAAGTGATTCTCGCAAGTAACTTGTCGAGACTTTTGCCAAATTTTTCTCGGGTCCGACCCTACATCCGTAGTGACATGAGCTAGTCGGAGCGGAAAGATTGCGTCCAACTAAGATGTTCATTGGTTGACGTTGTATGTCTTGTTTGGTGAAGATTGGACAAATATGGCTCTTGCGCTATAAAATCCAACCCAAACATTGATGCAAGTAATTCACGGTGTATCAATACCATCATGTACTGTATAGAGCGGTTCTGGACGGAAGGCGGATTATCTTGACCGAGTTCCATTTGTAGAAAGTATTAAGTTGGTCAAGGGAAAGGACAAGGCCATGTACAGAATCATATCGCCATAGTATTTTTTTCACCAACTGAATAACGAGGCAGGTAAAAAATATAACTTTAATGAAAATTTATCAACAATTTATTAAACATAATATGCTGACTCGTCTACCAGCATAACTTTTTTTCTCAAAGTAAAAAGGCTTAACATTTATTCTTATATCTCAATCTTCCTTGATCGCTTCATTCTAAAGATATTTTTAATTCGCAACCAGCACGACACGCTCCAGGGATACCCAAACGATCTTTAACTGTTGCATCGGACTACTCGTATCCCTAATGCCTCTTTTTTCTGTTTCACAACATTTTTTAAATGACGTTGTCTTGTGTTTGGCGCAGCTTGACCAAATTGGTCCTTGCTCCATAAAACGCTAAAACCAACCAGTTGGTCTTTGTGCTTGATTTATTAAGTTTAACCTCAATGGCTTCCATAAGCAAAAATATACGAGGCGACTTTTTTGGCCAACTCGTAATCACTGCAATCACTTTCGTTAACTAACAATCAACTCAGAGCCAAAATTCGCGATAAAGGAGTCATTGTGTAAGACCATTTAACCTGTAACCTAATTAACCGAATAGACTCGGAAACATACCAAAGTCAGAGTTTTTTTATTACGCTCTTAGATACGATATCTTTATTATGCTGTAAAGTAGGGACGCACAAACCGCGGGCCTCTTGTGGCCCTCCGTTGATTTGATGGCGGCCGGCCTCAATATATTATTTTTAACTTTAAAAAGTCCCCCACAGGCAATTTAGGTTTTTCTTCGTTGCTAGATATTCATTTAAATGCGCATTCCTCTTTGGGTGAACATATATCTGTGAACACAGACCTTTTCAGTCATAAATATTAACATAGCGAAAAATTGGAACAGCGTGACTAATGGAAATTTAAAGTTGTAGCGGATCAAACAGTTAGTGCATTGAAAGTGAACTGAACTATTGACAGCCTAATTACCCCATAAATACTCGACCCCTTCTTGGCACTTTGCCAAGTATGTCATCGAACTAATAACATTTTTTTCCTCCTTGTATAAAGAAGAGTAGCTCTGCCCCTTCCTTCCAGGCGCGCGATTGCGCTGTGGTCCTGTCTTACTTCATGTTTTCTCGTAATTTGTACCCAAAATGTAAATAAATTGTGTTAATTTTACCCCGAGATGCTTACTCGACTAAACTCACCTGTTATTAAGTCAATTTTGAGCATGCTACTGCAAAAATCGAACCAAATTTTAAAACAATTGTAAAATCATTGCAATGTCACGCATCAAATTAAATTCTTTATTTACTTTTTATACCTATCTTTGTTTTGTAATAGCATTAAATACTAAAAAATATAAATAATAAATATAAATAAAAGAAATAATAGATAACTTTCATAGTTTTGGGCGGCCTTCCCAGAAGTCACATTGAATTTTTTAGGTCTTGGTCTTAACAAGTCTGTGCATCCCTTCTGTAAGGACAGTTTTCATTTAGGTTTCTAGTAAGAGAGAAATAATCCCAACCTTGTTTTGCAAAACTCCTTCTGGTCCTATGACGTGTTTAAAGATGTGAGCACCAACATGGGAGTCTACAGCACTCAAAGGATCGTCCAGCAAATAAACATCAGCATCCTGATAGACGGCTCTAGCCAAGCTAACTCTCTGCTTTTGTCCTCCACTCAAGTTCACGCCCTGTAAGATAAAAGGTAGCGTTAAAAAATATTTGCGTTCAAATCTAAGTATTTAGAATAAAGGATTACAAAGCCCTGCAAATAGTGGTCTTACCACCGCGGAAATCTACTCATCGTAGAAATAAAAAAATCGTGTAGGCTGTGTCGTAGGCAAGACCGCAAGGTTTCACGTGAATACGTCTCGTTAGCGAATGGTATTTATTTGAGTGTAGTAAATGAAAAGAAAATTTGAGTAGTCGATTCAGAGTTTATTTGGTTCGCATTGACAGTATAGAAATTATTAGTCAGAACTCGATGACCGTTTTTTCGTAATGCTCAATTTTCCATATTGACTACTTAGCACTTATCTGATTTTAAAGACGTATTTACGTCGGAATACCATAAAACATGGTATGTTTCTCGCCGCCATTTGTCCTTGTCATCGAAATATTTTTCAGTCCTATATGCGTGTGAAGTGAATGATTTCATGCACTTCCATCTTCAAAATACAACCACTTAAGAGAATAAACCTTTCCTTCATTTAGTCCCTTGTGTTTGTATTATTATTCAGAGAAGAGACAAAGCAATAAGTTTCCACTCTAAGTAAAACAAAAAAATAAGGCCTTCTAAGGTTGTGGTGACATCCAAGGCTATTTTTCAAGTTTTTGAGGTTAGACTTCATATAAATCACGATAGATTAACCCATGAGTGCACAGGAAGAGAAGCTTTCACCAGTGCTAAATTTGGGTCTCATTGAACTCCGTTTCAAAAACATCAATTTTTAGCGAGCCTATAAATCGATTTTTGGCCATCAATTTTTGGCGATGTTTCAACTCGGATGAATATCATTGACCTAGGCTTTTGAATAGAGGTGAAATGAAATGCGCAGTGTTCTTGTAAAATTAAAGGCTTTTAAAAAATTTAAGAGCGTTCAGCAAACATTAAGGCATTTTAAGTATCCTTAAAAACTAAAATGAAAAATTAGGCCTTTTTAAGTCTTGTAAGAACCCAGGATAAAACTCTTATCTCAAATGTCTGGAGACCACAAAAAATTATTGAGTGCCTTTTTTTTACTTCCGTCTTGACGATCCATCAACAAAAATTCAATGCACTCAAAAGTTGGTTAAGTCACCCTCCACATGCATAGCTCTTTGCCTTCTTTCATTGCTGCTGCATTTTTTACCATTACTATAATTCATCATTTTAATTACATTTTCTATTAGAATTTTAATGGTCTACTAAGATGGGGACACCCCATTTATCACAAATTTCTCCAGTTTTATTTTTAGCCCTCATTATATGTTCCACCGACGGTGACCTATTTGAATTATATCTTTTATACCGTACCTTTTTTAATCCAAAACTACATCATATCATCTGTACAGAAAAAATTTAATATACTTTTTATTGTTAGACCGTTTTAACCTTTTACTTGTTTTTACTTATTTGCATCGTCTTGCGTTTGGTGCAGCTTGTCCGTCTTTGGACATCGCGCCATAAAACCCAAACCAACCAAAAATTAGTACAGTCAAACCTCGTTAAGACGAATTTTCGGGACCGTAAAAAATACGTATTATCCGTATTACTCGAATTCAGAAAAAGTATTATTTCAACAACAAAATAAAATATAAATGCATTTACATTACTTACTGTACTTAGATAATTACTTAGATAATTCTTAATTACACAGATAATTTTTGATTACAGATATTTCCTAATTACACAATTTTTGTCTTGAAATACATAGTTCTGTTATCAATTTTTGTAATTTGTTTTTCTCATGACATTCTAAGAAAATCTTTTAGGTGGTTAACACTGTTTAATTAAACAGATGAATTTTCACTGCGTAACAAATGTGGTGAACAATTTCTAAGCCAAAAGTAGCTTCTTTGAAAGAAGGCACGCTTATTCCTTCATTTTCGGAATATTCATTCGTTCTTCTTCATTCTCTTCCCCAAATAAATCTTCGGAGTCACTTAATGTTTCTGGTGATTTATTTTAAATTTTTCTTCTAATTACGGTGCGGAAATGAGCTACTTCGTAGCGGGTACTCCGAAAGTGATGCCCTTTTCTATCTGATATGATTGAAAAGAATCCGTATTCGTCTTAACCGGAGATTAGTAAAACCCAAATTCTTCTTAAATGAAACAGTTAACATTATTTGAATACACATTTTGACGGGGGGGGGGGGGTATTTCAATTAACGTCACACTGGAGCAACACAACGGGCTATTGGTGACGGTCCGGGATCAATCCCAAAGGGAAAGATCAGAGGACAACACCACGTAATTTTGAACCACGGTCAGATGACGAGGCAACACCTGAGCTGGCACCCCACTCTCCAAACTTCCACACCACGCCAACGTGAGGACATTTGAGGCCACGACAGATTTAACGTGCACCAGCCCCCTTTGTACACGACGGTGTTTGGCTGGATTCGAACTCGCAACCCTTCGGTTGCTAGTCCGTTACTCTTCCAACCGGGCCACCGCGGCCCACATTTTGACGGAGATTGGAATTCAGTTCGTATTATCAGTAATTCGTATTACGCGAGTTCGTCTGAATGAGGTTTGACTATATTATGAACAATAATTGATTAATAACAAAATAAAACAATAGTTGATTAATAATAAAATAATTTGGTTACTAATTATAATATAGGGCAGCCCAATTACTTAAATAATTATATATTAGCTAAATTTTGTTTTGAGTATTTGGGTATTTGGGTATTTCAATTAACGTCACACTGGAGCAACACAATGGGCTATTGGTGACGGTCCGGGATCAATCCCAAAGGGAAAGATCCGAGGACAACACCACGTAATTTTGAACCACGGTCAGATGACGAGGCAACACCTGAGCTGGCACCCCACTCTCCAAACTTTTTGTTTTGAACAGGACACACATAGCCTCATTTGTCCCATGTTCCAAATCGTCTAGCTTGGTATCTGTTACCCTTGATACCAGTAATGAGCTGCCACTTCCCTACACGACCACCTGCACTAAAAATGGAAACAGACCTGAAATATGCATCAAAAAGGACTTTACCTTCTCCCCAATCTCAGTGAGGTCTCCACCTGGCAAGATCTTGAGGTCGGGCTTGAGACAACACCTGCTGAGAGCGGCGTCGTAGCGCTTCTGTTCCATCTGGTTCACGAACAGAACGTTTTGGCGAAGGGTGGTGTTCTGGATCCACGCTTGCTGGGGAACGTACGCCAAGCGACCTCCCTGTTATAGAAACGAACGAGAAGGTTAGTTGTAAGTTGTAAACAGTGGTGGCTTCAATATGGTTATGGTCTATCACGAGAACTGCTCCAAATACCAAGTCTGAGTGATGGCGGTTGATATGGAAACAGGGCTCGTTCATTTTGTGGTGACTCTTGGGATGACTCAACCTTTGTTTTTCGCGAATGTTGGTAAGTTAAAGTGGTAGATTACAAGAATGGAACTTGGCGACAAGTGAAAATCTTAACAAATAGATTTCCAATTTGTCATCAGTGCGGCAATGTAACAAATTTGAATACGCCTCAATCATCCCCTATGGAAAATAGTATACGGTCCTTATCTACGGCAACCGACAGGGGCAGACTTTGCGTCTGGAGCAGTTTTTGTTCCTTTATGTCTAACGTTAAATAAACATCAGTTAGGTTTGTCGTTATACGGCCATTTTTTAACTAAACGGACAGTTAAATGTACCCAACATCAGCTAGAAATTCCACATAATGATTTCTGACTTTTCATGATTTATGTGGTTGGTAGGTTTGTCGTCTAAACCAGTCATTCGTTCTCATTACTTAACCGGATCGCATTTCTTAGAATTTCGGTTAGTTGTGCTGGGGTTTTATGGTGCAAGAGTTATATCTGGTCAAACAACGTCGAGTAAATGGACATACACATACAGAAAGTTTTACTGATCAGAAGAAAGACATACAAAGGGAGGAATCGGATCGCCACCGCCTACAACTCGCAGGTTGCTAATGCAGTGGACAAACCCAAAACCCACTGGGCCACACTAGAACATTTTAATCATCCCTCGTCATACACAAAGGAAAGACAGCGAACCCAAAACTTGTCTATTAATGTGATACTGTTTAGATCTCTATTCGGCAAAAAGCTCTATTTCTAAATTTCCCCGCTTACCCAGAAATAAAACCCTGGCCATAAAGCCCTAGATATAGGAACAACACATAAACAAACAGGCGCAATTTTTGTGTCAGTCCTTTACCATCGACCTTATAAAATAAATCTTGATGTTATTTCTGCCGACCGCTCGGATTGCAGATCTGTCGTTATGCAATTATTCGTGAAAAGTTTTTCTGAGAGCCAAGAGGTCCTTGATTCTTCAGACTCCCTGTATCCAGAAATCCATGGAGGCTGTGGTAGTCAGATGGAAGAGTTACGGATTACCAAACGAAGGATTGCAAGTTCGAAACTCGACCCAACCTAAGATCGTCATGCTCGTGTACTCCATCGCCGAAACACTCACCTTATGCTCATAAATATGCTGCAACTTGACATGTGTTTCGGAAATTCAATGAAAATATAAAAACGATTTAAACGATCAATAACAACATTTTAAACGCACTAATAAGTATTTAAATATTTATTAATAAAAAAATTATTTACAATATGGAGGATAAAATTATGAAAGGAATTTTTGTATTGCAAACAAACGGGAAAAGCTAATCTAATGCATTACACAAATTGGGAGTTGCTATAAGATGTAATTTACCGCCGTTTAGGTAACGTTTGGCATTTAACTGACGATGACAATTCACTATTATATATGAATACGGAATTCATTCTATGGAATTAATGTTGGTGATTTGTGGATAATACAAATGTTAAATGTGCTCCATGTGGCATGGAGAATACAAATGTTAAATGTGCTCCATGTGGCATGGAGAATACAAATGTTAAATGTGCTCCATGTGGCATGGAGAATACAAATGTTAAATGTGCTCCATGTGGCATGGAGAATACAAATGTTAAATGTGCTCCATGTGGCATGGAGAATACAAATGTTAAATGTGCTCCATGTGGCATGGAGAATACAAATGCTAAATGTGCTCCATGTGGCATGGAGAATACAAATGTTAAAACTAGAGGGTGGTGAAGAAGTCAGGAAAGAAAAGGATACCCGTTTACTTTATTGAAAAAGAATCATCTTTAGCGAAAGGAATTGCAGGCTTAAAATAAAGAAAAGCTCATAGGCTGGGGATGAAAATTTCAAATTTTGCTTAAACAGTAGATTTATTAAGTGGTATTGTGCTACATTAAATAAAAAAAATAAGTATATTTCAGCTATTGTGGATAAAAACAGAAATTTGGGTTCGAATTGAGTTCCTTGGCGTTGTACGCTGCGACGTTACCAACTCAACCGTAGGATACTTCGGGTGTGCAGTACTAAAAGATTTCATATGGCAAAAAGCAGCACCCTCCCTTCACAAACAACCAATCAATTCAGTCAATTTAGAATCACGATATTCTAGGGTAGCACTAACAGTTAGAACTTGCTGTGAAATCATTGGTAACATCACTACTAGGGAGTAAGCGAATCACAAACTTTAGAATCACAATTCTTACCTGCAACTGAATCTTCAAAATAACAGTGATTTGATAGCCGTGATAACTGGAACAGTGATTGAGAATAATTGTGATTCTGTGGCAGTGATTTAGGGCTAAATGATACCAGTTAACATTATTGGTTGACTGCTACTGGTATTGGTGATTTGGTAGCAGTGAAAACTGCTATTGAGTATCAGTGATTTGTGATTCGGTGGAGTTTTGTATATTTGTGTGATATATGGGACGGAGCTTATCTGCATTTCTTTAGTTGATTAGGATTTTCAACCAGGGTGCTGTGCAACATTAAAGGGATCTATGACATACCAGGATGCAGCGTTTTTTGATGCTAAGTTTTTTTCCATAAAGCTTATGCCGTTGATTAAATAAATAAGAAGCTCTACAGTTAAACGGTAAGGTCAGAAGAAACCTTTTTTAAAATTTGCTATTTTAAATGATAAATTAATTATTGATATCACTTTATATTTAAGTTAAACATAATTTTTTTAATCCTGTTTTAAATTGTTTTCAAGTATAAAATAATGTACAATTGGGGATGGAAAAAATAGTTGAAATTTTCAACTAGAGATAGCTTCACACCGCGGATCACGTCTTAGGCCATGCAAATTAGAAATCGAAATCATAACACTAACGACTAACAAAAGATACTTGGAATGTTCAAAAATCGTCTATCATCATTTTAACATTTGTATTGTATCCCTGGTTCATAGAAGACATCGTGAAATCGGTATTTATTCGCTGAACTCTTCTATCAAGATATAATGTAATGTATATCGTCATTTCGAAAGGACAATATGACCACTATTTTCAGGACATGAGTTGAAATAAACTTTCTAGGATTACCAGATTTCACTTTTCCAAGTTTGACCTTTCAGACTACGTGAAAACGAAAAAGATCAAAACAATCTTTGAAGGCGTCGATGAAAGTGCGACGTTTTAACAAGTTAGACTAACAAACAATACCTTAGATTTCTCATTTGCCTCAAGCATCTGGTAAAGCGCCCTCTACTGTAGTTAAATTTTTCCAATTTCTTTTCCTTTCAAACAATCCCCATCCTTAGCAAATCCATTTCGTCAAAGTCCAATTCTTCCAGTTTTAATGATTGTTGTATGTAAATTATAAAGATGGGAAATATTCCTCATGAAATATAACTGACACCATAAGTGTTAATACAAAATGGTTTCCGAACGCGTTATTATTATTGTCAAAGTTTATAAAAGTATAACTTTTCTTTTCCATAACAGGAAACGGTAAAATTAAGTGTTCCACCGTAACCTTAAGTGTGCTTTGCATGTTATCATTAGTTTCGGCGGCTCAATTGAACTACCGAAACGTTTCTTAGTTGATTATGAACGAGTGCATTAGGCAGTGAAAATTCAATCATTTACATATAAAAAGATTATTCTTTACCAGTGGTGGATAACTTTAAGAGGAATTTTCAGTATAAACAAATGAAACAAGCTACTCAAGTGCCAACGCATAATTCATACCGGAGTTGCTATAAAATGTAGTTCATCACCGTTTTGATAAAGTTTGGCATTAGAAATCTTATTCTCTAAACTAGCCAAGTTATGTCATGTTCGGAATAGGTACAGTAAACACGTTTGATAGCAGATGCACTACCGCCACCTACATTTAGTGCTTCACAAAAAAAGTTTTACACTTACTTTGCTCTACTGAACAAATAACTTTCCATTTCTATACAAAACATTTTATTTAAGTATAAGAAATGTATATGGTTACAATACATTATGCAAATAGTTACAACAGTACTAAAAACTGCAGTACAAAAGAACTTATCTCACAAAAAGCAGCATTCTCCATTCACAACCAACCAATCAGATTTAGACACGGTGTAGAATCACGATATTCTTGGTTAGCAGTCGCTGTTAAAACTGTTACTGCAGAATCATTATTAGAACATCACTTCTCTCGACTTTCTTGTAAACCTGCTTTAAATTGATGCGCTTCCGCAGTTCAGTGGAACCACAAAAACGTTTTTAACGGAAGCATTCAAATGGTCATGTGAATTCAAATATTTGTCTATAGTTATAAACTATTTTGTATTAACTAGTGGTGGATAAATATATAGGATTTCAGTATTGAAAAATAAGTCGAGCAATTTTTCCATTTTACCAATATCAATTTAATTGACGATAAGTTATTTCAGTACTTTCGTATGACTCACGCAAAGTTTAAAACACTTCTAGACATCCTGAAACCACATTTGAATACAGAGAACACGTCATTCCAGTTGTCAATAGGACCTCAAGAAGGACTCGATTATAAACAAAAAAGAATAGGATGTGAAAATAAATCATTAATTTCCTTTTCGGACTGTTTCATTCCACTCCCGATCTCTTCCCAAATATTGTCCCTCCTTTGTTGGTTTGAATATTATGGGTGTCGTAGGTTGTACAACTCTTAGTATTCTTGTACAATTATAATTCGTTTCGCGTAGTCCATGTTTGCAGTTCAGAATTTACTAAGAAACAAATGGGCAAATACCGACCACGTCGACATCCACAGCCCGATTACTAGGAAATTTTGGATGAGTCGTCCGCATTGTAAAGACAAAACGAATTTTATTCTCCTTACGGAATCTTCGTCGAGATTCCGAAAAGCGCCCTCTATCGGTAGTTTTTTGCTTATATCCGTTCTAGCATATTTTTTCTAAACCGCACTCTTACGATTTTTAAAAATGCTTCAAATGTCTACGGAATTTTCGAAAGGATGCATCTACTTTATAATGGTGGGAAATATTGTATTGGATTACGTTTGAAACGATATCAATGGAAAACGTAATGCAAATTTCTTCATTTCTGCACAAGTTGTTTTTACTACCATGAATTGAATCGAGGAAGTCGAAATCAGCCAAAGTAATGTTTCCTGCATGAACAATTACTTCCCTTCTCTCCGCAATGTTAGTAAAATGAAAGTAAGAACCCAAAATGATTACCATGAATATGGCGAGCATAATTACGTAATTAGCTCTCACGACTTGTTTATAAAAGTGCTTTATGTTTGTATGTTTCTGCAGTTTAAAGAAACCACAAAAACGTTTTTAAAACTCCAGATTGCTTATATCAAAATTCAAATATTTAGTTATAGAAACAAATTTTTTTCACTAGTGGTGGGGGGATAAATATGAGTGGGAATTCCAGTGTCATAAACAAACCAGAGAAGCTACTCAAATGCTATAACATGTTAAAATAAAATGTATTTATCACAGTTTTCCATCTGGCATTTAATCTAATTAGTGTTAACAACGATTTATTGAATTTGCATGCCACGAGGGTTATAGTTGGTCATACTGTGACAAACTATAGGTAATTAAATAATTTTTTATCATAATTTATCCTTAAATACAATTGTATCACACGTCGGACATGTCAGATCTGAGTTAAATACATGCGACCTATATGAAGGCTCGCCAGGTGTGGGTTCGCCATTACACTTACATGAATTCGGAATTCAATCCTTGGAATTTGTATAGTCGATGTGCTATTATCGTTTTCGAAAAATCAGTGTTCTGACTAACTTTCGGAATACATACACAAAAGTTTCACCCCAGTTCCACCACATACATTTAGTTTGACAGAAAAGGTATCCTGACATCAAGGTTTATAGAATAGAGTATAGGTTCTGAAATCATATTCCAAAAAAATTTAATTAGAACTTATTTTACTTTCTGACTAATTCAGATCAATGCAAATGAAGACTCAAAATTTTGTTCCTTGCTTTCATAAACATTCATAAGACAATAAGCTAAAGCATTTTCGTCAGATGAGGCCATAAGCATTTTAGTTAGATAAGAAAACCCCTTTCAGAGTTGGAACTCCGTGTCATATGAGAAGGCGTTTTTGGTGTAACAAGGAAACCCAACGGAGAGTGATGTTCTTGCAGAATACATATCGGCGTTACCATAATAAATACTAGTTAATCCCCGTTTTACTAACGTTTGGCGTTTAATCTAATATGCCTTGACAAATCCGCAGCTATGATATATCAGTTCAGTTCGCTTGGGGGCTTATGCGGCAAGGCTCATGTATGACCAAGCTACACCAACCACAAGACAAACATCAGCAATATATTAATTTGGAATTCATTCTATGGAATTTCGATCAACGATATGCTAAAATTGGCACGTTACATCACGTTAGGAAAGCAGACCTGAAACACTACCGCCACCAATGTTTAGCGCTACAGGATAAACCATCTCATACACCTACGGAAAAATAATTAATATAGTAATTGGTTAGATGTTAGTTGAATTTACGTAGTACTGGAGCAACACGAGTGGGCAATTATAATTAATTTGGATGACCGGTAAGTAGGTAATTAATTAACGTCGCAATGGAGCAAAACAACTTGCTATTGGCGACGGTCCGGGTTCAAACCTACGGGAAAGATCCAAGGACGACTCCACGTAATTTTGAATCACGGTCAGATGACGAGGTCACACCTCACTCTCCACAATCCACACCACGCCAATGTGAGGACATTTGAGGCTACGACAGATGTAACGTTCCCCAGCCCCCACATGCACTATTGGTTTTGGTTGGATCGAGTTTAGAACTCGCAATCCTCGGGAATTATGTGGATCTGTTAATAGTAATACTTGAACTTTCTATTTGTGATTAATGATTATTTGTCGAGGGACTACAATAGTGTTGCGTTTGACCAAAATTTCATTTTAATCGGCGACCCTTCCAACTACACTGCTGGCCACCGTAAATGCAACACCCTGAAGGAAGCATGCAAATAATATGAAATTTACAACATACATTAGCGGAGGTGAGATATGCAAATGATTAGAATTTCAGCGCAGACGCACATCACGCGCGCCTGTGGCGCCACTTCAAAGCGCTATTTAAGGCTTGGAGATTTCGACGATTTCAAGTACGGCAATTGTGTTTTTCTTGTGGTTTTTCAAAAAAACGATCAATTATGCCTCGTAGAAAACAGCGATCATCTTTTGATCAAGTATCCGAGTTCGACAGAGGAAGGATAGTGGCCTACCGAGATTGTGGATTATCTTTCAGGGAAATCGGTAACGTGTTGGACGAAACCAAACAACTGTAATGCGGATATGTAATCGTTGGATGCAGGAGGGTACGACGGACCGACGTGTTCGATCGCATCCACCTCAGTGCACCACTTCACGTGATGACAGGCATATTGTGCGTATGGCAGTGACGGATCGCTCAGCCACATCACGAACCATAGCACAGCACATTCAGTCTGTACCGCATCATCCAGTGTCTGCGCGTACCATTCGACGCCGTTTACAGCAGAGTCTGTCCGCAAGACGTCCATTGCTTCGTCTACCCTTGACGCAGAACCACAGACGTTTCCGCCGCCAATGGTGCGATGAAAGAAGGATGTGGACGGCAGAATGGAATGAAATTGTCTTTACTGACAAGTCACGCTTCTGTCTGCAACACCACGATGGTCAGATTCGAGTCTGGAGACACCGTGGAGAGAGGATGCTGAACAGCTGCGTTATGCACCGCCACACTGGTCCTGCACCGGGTATTATGGTATGGGGCGGTATTGGATATCACTCTCGCACTCCTCTAGTACGCATTGCCGGTACTTTAAACAGCCAGCGCTACATCTCCGAGGTGTTGGAGCCAGTTGTCCTTCCTTACCTTCAGGGCTTGCCCACAGCCATATTTCAACAAGATAATGCGCGACCACACGTGGCACGCATTGTCCAAGGGTTCTTCGTCAATCGCCAGATTGAATTGCTTCCCTGGCCAGCTCGCTCTCCGGATCTTTCGCCGATAGAAAACATGTGGTCCATGGTTGCTCAACGATTGACCCAGAATACATCCCCAGCTGCCACACCAGATCAACTTTGGCAACGTGTGGAAGCTGCTTGGTCTGCTGTACCCCAAGAACACATCCAAAGTCTCTTTGAATCAATGCCGAGGCGTGTGGCAGCGGTGATCTCCAACAATGGCGGCTACTCTGGCTACTGATTTTGGCAGGAACCACATTTCACAGAAGTCTATAAATTTAATCATTTGATACTTGGTCAACATGTTATCTACAAAATAAATTTTGTTGTGATATCTCTTGTCTTTCTTGGTGTTGCAATTTGGGTGGCCAGCAGTGTACTTGTGGCCCCCATGGATCTCTGGATACAGGAAGCATCAAAAACCAGAGAGTAACTCCATCTTTGTACAGGGTGTCCCATAAATTCGTAAACACTTCAAAGATTTGTAAAAACTGAAGGAATCGGTATATTTGAATGTGGTTTGTGAAAAAATTATACTCAAGGGCGATTTATTTTACCAGTGAAAAAATACAGTTCACATTTTTGTCGGAAGAGGGCGCTTTATGCATTTAAATCGTTACATATGCATATCAGTCCAATAAAATGCAGGTTTTGGACTAATTGCTCATTTCTGTTGCCGTCGCAGAAGTAAGTTTTTCACTGTGATGTTCACGTAGGTGGATAAATCACAACTGGTGAAGTTGTTTTACCAGACCCCAAATCACCTGGTAAAGCTTTGCGAAGGTTTCGGATACAGAAAAGAGTGAAGAAATAAACGATCTTCATGATTCATGCAAATTGGAGCGGATCATAGTTATGAGTTTATAGTTCGTTAGCGATAGCAGTGTGTGCGAATTGGGGAAGAAATAATAACCTATGACGATCGTCCTACACGTTTCAGGGTATACTAGATTCCACTTGAACATGAATTCATCCAAGTTCATCTACTTTATAGAATCGAGAGCTGTATCTTTCCAAAAAGGGAGCTTTGGCGGTTCATGGTCGTGAAGGAAAGAAATTGAAAGTCAAAATCAGCCACAGTTGTGTTTCTGGGAATATTACAGCTTGCATCATATGTAGAAGATAGGACGCCACCGAACTAATTTTTGTTGTTAAATTACTTTCCTTTTCTCTGCAATAAGTTTGTGGAGGGACAGTAATACACAAAACGAACTCCATGAAAACGTATTTTACTCTCTCGACTTGTTTGTACTTGTTAGTTATGTTTCTGCAGTTTATTTAAACCGCAGAAACGTTTTTTAATTCCTTCCACGGGTTCCCAACATATTAACTTCAAATATTTACTTAAAGAAATTATTTTTTTGTTTCTAGTGGTAGATAAATATATAAGCGGTTCCTTGTCTTAACAAACATATCCAAGAAGCGCTACCCAATCCAGGCCTTGTGAAAACTTAAAGAAACACGTCTTGGAGAATAACTATGAAAGTGCGAGGTTTTAATCAGTTAGGTCAACATATATCACCTTATTTATCCTATTTGAAAGTCTATCATACTTAAAAGCGCCTTCTCTCAGGAATGCATTACATTTTTCCTGCAGAAATATTGTTCTCATCCCAGCATGCTTTTCGTCCAAACCGCACTCTTTTTATGAATGCTTGAAATGCCTACGGAATTTCAGAAATGCTGCATCTACTTTAATGGCGGGAAATATTCTTATGAGGAATGTTCTAAACACGTAAAGGGAAGAACATTTAAATTTCCTTGATATACTACACTAATTATTCTTACTACTATAAGATGAGTAGAAAGTCGAAATCAGTCACAGAAATGATGTTTTATGAAACATTACAAAGTGCATCCTATATTTTGAAGAGAATGCTCTCGAATAGGTCATTATTTCCCAATTTTTCTTTTTTGCTAACAAATTTACTAGTGAGGTTCATAACTGATACGGAACGAAAACGATACGATCATTTAAAGATGTTTCTCTGATCATGTATGTTCTTCAAGTTGACATGTATTTTGTCAGCTCAGAGGAATGCCAGTTTTTTTTAATCTTAATGGATATGCGAATTGGTTTTCTTTTCAAATATGAACTTATAGAAACATTTGTTATTGACAATTAGTGGATAAGTTGGGGTTTAAGAACGCGCACTGTCTTTCATGATACTAGGCAAGGGAGGGAGTGATGGTGAGAGTTGTTTCTATATTTGATGTCGTTGGAGAGGATTATGGTTATGAGTTTATTATTCGGTAGCGATAGTGTTTACGAGTTGGTGAAGGAATAATCGCCTTTCACGATCGCCCTACACGTTTCTGGGTATAACTAAGCACCCACTTGCAGAAGTTAATCAACTTTATGGAATCAAGAGGGGTATGTTCCGGATGCGGGAACTTAGACGAGTTATTGTTTTTCAATGAGAGCCTAAACTTTGTGGGGGTAAAAAACCTTCAGGACATATATTGCTACCAGAAGACACGTGATGTAGCAAATCAGGGTGCCCAAACGTATTAAACAAATGACCACATTAGAACTCCAATCATGTCTCGCATCGAAAGTGAGACATTGACATACGGAATTTCAGTATAAAAGCGTACTGAAATTCCTTTCAAATTTCAAAAATCGCAAGACTCAATTTTTCAAATTTGGTTTGCATGACAGGATTGCTCTGAGCGGATATTTCTGTCATCGGTAGGTAATTGAATTTATTAAGCACGATAGTAAAACAACGATTATTGGCGACTAGGATCAATCCAGAAGGGAAAGATTCTAGGAAACCTTGCAATTTTATACAACTGTCAGATGATTAGGTCAAAATAGAAACTGGCATCCCACTTTGCACTTCCACACCATGCCAACTCAATACGGAGGAAGTGTATTTAAATTTTCATCTGCAGGGAGACTGTACCATACGTGTCCTTAGTCATGCAAAGTAGAAAGCAAAGGTAGAAGAAACAAGATACTTGACGTGCAAAAACCGTCTGCCGACATTTTAGCGAACAGTAAATTAACCATTTAGGGATTTCAGTTGAAATCTTCGTTTAATTTAAACTTTATCTTTTAAGGTTCATTCGAATTGCCATATTCCGGACGACGTGAAAAGGTTTTTGTGAGAAGGGACAAGTTATCCAGTTTGATTAAAGTACATCATCTTAATCTCTCCTTCTCGTGGATAGCCTATTGCATAGCGCCCTCTATCAGTATTTTTTTAGTTTTTCATGAGAAAAAAATATCTCTATACTAGAATTCTTTTTTATTTTGCAAACCGCACTCTTACGATTTTTGTAATGCTTTAAATGTGTACGGAAGTTTGGAAATGCTGCATCTTCTTATAGTGGTGGGAATATTCTAATGAGGGAAGTTTTTAACGATCAGTGGAAAACGAACGTTGAGAGTTCTTCAACTACTGCACTTATGCAGTACTAAAAGATCTTAACTTACAAAAAGCAGCATTCTCCCTTCACTACAAATCAATCAGATTCAGTCATAGTTTACAAATCACTGTATTCTTGGGTAACTGAGAACACATCACTTCGCCCAACCTGCTTAAAATTATTCTTGGAGTTCATGTGTTTCTGCAGTTCATTAGAACCACAAAAACGTTTTTGTAGAAGAAAAGGCTTAATTAATATTGAAAATAACAAATAAAGTTATACACAAACTAATGTTTTTTTGCAAGTGGTGGATAAATATGAGAAGGATATCTGTCTGCTCGCTATTGTATTCTTGAGGAGAAAACGACGAAAAATGTTTTACTCTTTCTAAATTAAATTAAAAATGCACAAGTTATTCTGAATCTTCTTTATTTCATGTCTAACAGTAAATACAACAAACTTTTCGAGCCTTTTTAAAGCATTAATTCTTTTTAGCATGTTGCCAAAACGAAATGAACAAAAGAGATTAAATATTTAATATCGATTAGAAACATTCAATATCGATATTAACCAAAATGTAAAAGTAAACAATACATAAATATTAACAATCTAAAATACTTGTTGAAATTGAAATAATCTTATAATTACTTTTTCTTGTGCTGAAACTGAGCCACTACATATCTAGTATCAACAAACCGAAGATACCCACATTCAAAAGTATAATATACATCGAAGTTACTATAAAAACATTTTTATTGCCTTTTTTACAATGTTTATGGTTTAATCTAATTGGCGCTGACAATCAAACACTATTCATCAATTCGGAATGCATTCTTTGGACTATGTTAAAGTCGAAAAAATATGATGTGATGAAAAACAAGTAGACTGCTGTCGTTTGAATTAAATACAGGAACGGAGTTTCACACCACAGAAACACTACCAACATCTGCATTTACCTTGCCACAAAAACTTCTGACATAGCAACGGAAAAAATTTAGAGGGTCAATCGGAAGCAATTGTCACAAAGTTCATTCCGTATGGGGGCGCCTCGGTTGTTCGATCACTTTCCTGCTGTTTTATTTTAATTAATTTCTTTTACTTCGTTTCGCCGTGCAATGAATATAGAATGATAACAAAAATGATAGTGTGTGATGACTTATCTGAAGTAGGGATTGTACGAACGCATGCAGTGTCTCATGACAGTAGATAAGGGTAGGTAGTTAATTAACGTCCCACTGAAGCAGCACAAAGGACTATTGGCGACAGTACGGGATCAATTCTGCAGGAAAGATCCGACAACTCATCGTAATTATAAACCAGGGTCACGGAACACCTGAGCTAGCATCCCACACTCCAAATTTCCACACCACGATTGCGTGAGTCCATTTGAGACCAAGACAGATCTGACGTGCACCAGTCTCCATGTACACGACGGTGTTTGGCTGGACTGCACTGTTTATTCGTTGCACATTTTTTAAAAACGGAAATCAAAGTAATCTCTACTAATGATATATGCATGAAAACGATAATATTTCTACGGGTTGAGATTTCTAAGATAGGTACATTCATATCATTTCAACAGCATCGTAAAATTACGTTTCTTTCCAAAAAATACACCCACTGTATTTTCAGGCTTTAGTTAAAATAAACTTTCTCTTCATAGTATTGCCAGTTTACACTTTTCCAAGTTTGTCCTTCCAGGCCACTTGAAATCGGAAAAGAAATCAACCGGCATAGATGAAAGTGCGATGATTTAACTAGGCTTACTTCCTTACTCTACAGCGCCCTCTATTAGTTGTATTTTACACTTTTTGAACTGAGAAAAATTACTAGATATTTTCTTTATATCCCGCAACTCGACATTTTAACAGTAATACAAATTAGAAAATCTAATTTTTTCGAAACAGGATTTATTAGGTTATTTTGCAGCCAGAAAAAATTAATTCAAATTTTCGCCTACTGGGAAAGCCGCATGACAATGATCATGTCTTTAATCACGCAAATTTGAAAACAAAGGTAAAATTAACGAGCAACAAAAGATAATTGGTCTGTGCAAAAATTGTCATTTGAAATAACAGTACGCTTACAATTGTCAAGACTTCTGAAAAATACAGATTATCTCTTCATAGGGTTAACAATTTCACTTTTCCAAATTAAGACTTTCCAGGCCATGTGACAAAGTAAAGAAGCACATCTTTGAGGGTAACTATGAAAGTTGGTCGATTCAAAAGCTTGATTAACGCACATTACTTTTACTTCATTTGTTTGTTTATCATGTGTCGAAGCACCGCTATCATCAATGCTTTGCCTTTTTTACCAGAAAAAAAAAGAATTATTTTTCGTCCAAACCGTACGCTTATATACTTTTGAATACTTGAAATGTCTACGGAATTTGAAAAAAATGTGCGTCTGCTTTATAATGGTGGATAATATTCTAACGAGGAAGGTTCTAACCCAATCTAAGGAAAACTCGAGTGGAAATTTCATCATCTACTGCACTAGTTGATTCCACTATCCTAAGTTGAGTTGAAAAAATTGAAATCAGAAATGTTTCGTGAAATATTAGAATGAGCAGCAGTCTGTACCGCATCATCCAGTGTCTGCGCGTACCATTCGACGCCGTTTACAGCAGAGTGGTCTGCCCGCAAGACGTCCATTGCTTCGTCTACCCTTGACGCAGAACCACAGACGTTTCCGCCGCCAATGGTGCGATGAAAGAAGGATGTGGACGGCAGAATGGAATGAAATTGTCTTTACTGACGAGTCACGCTTCTGTCCGCAACACCACGATGGTCGGATTCGAGTCTGGAGACACCGTGGAGAGAGGATGCTAAACAGCTGCGTTATGCACCACCACACTGGTCCTGCACCGGGTATTATGGTATGGGGCGGTATTGGATATCACTCTCGCACTCCTCTAGTACGCATTACCGGTACTTTAAACAGCCAGCGCTACATCTCCGAGGTGTTGGAGCCAGTTGTCCTTCCTTACCTTCAGGGCTTGCCCACAGCCATATTTCAACAGGATAATGCGCGACCACACGTGGCACGCATTGTCCAAGGGTTCTTCGTCAATCGCCAGATTGAATTGCTTCCCTGGCCAGCTCGCTCTCCGGATCTTTCGCCGATAGAAAACATGTGGTCCATGGTTGCTCAACGATTGACCCAGAATACATCCCCAGCTGCCACACCAGATCAACTTTGGCAACGTGTGGAAGCTGCACCCCAAGAACACATCCAAAGTATCTTTGAATCAATGCCGAGGCGTGTGGCAACGGTGATCTCCAACAATGGCGGCTACTCTGGCTACTGATTTTGGCAGGAACCACACTTCACAGAAGTCTATAAATTTAATCATTTGATACTTGGTCAACATGTTATCTATAAAATAAATTTTGTTGTGATATCTCTTATCTTTCTTGGAGTTGCAATTTGGGTGGCCAGCAGTGTATTTTCCATGTTATAAAGTGGAGCTAAACGATCATCAATTAATGAAATCATGCAAAAGGAATCGCTCGAATCGTAGCAAATAGGTGTAAACTGAACAGCTAGGAAACAAAACGAACTGATTCCCCCTTTTTTTCTGCATAGTTAATGCAGAAAATATTCAAGGTACCATTCAATGGGGAAGAAAGATTTTAGTCTAATTTGTCTTTTTATGACGTTTCATGAATTTTGTTTCGTTATATCAGGAGATAGTCGATGTTAACTACGTTGGCTCTATCAGAGATTATATCCACCATTGAAGTGTTGTTTGTAAGTGTTCAGAATGCTAACATTTGATTCGGTAGCTTCGGCAGTTCCATGGAACTACCGAAACGTTTTTTGAGACCCAAACAAATACGCAACGAACATGACAAATTCAAACATTTATTTAAAAAAAGATTATTTGCCAGTGGTGGATAACTTCCTGATAGGAATTTTCAGTATAAACAAACAAGCTACTCAATTGCTTAAGCATAATGCATATCGAAATTGCTATAAAGTGTAGTCTATCGCCGTTTTGGTATTGTAAACTTGACTGATGGAAATCATTCGCAAAAGTAATCAAGTTACACCATATTCGGAATAGGTTCATTGAAATACTTTTGATATCAGATGCACTACCGCCACCTACATTTAGTGCTTAACAAAAAATCTTTACACTTAACAACGGAAATTATTTGTAGGGCTTACCGAAATCAATAAATCGCAATAATCAAAGTATCGTTTGACGGTGCCTCGATCACTTGCATACCGCTTTCGATTAAATCGTTATATCAATTTATTTCTCAGAAACTGGTATTATTTTTATTGTTCTTTTGAGTAAAAGTTTTGGTTGTAAATTTTACGAAATGCATATATTGTTGCAAAATTTGAGTAAAACGAAGAATTCAAATTTATAGTAAAGTTCACTGATTTAGGAATAAGTTTTTTGCTTTAGTTTTAAATGGAATTATTATTTCTAGGGCAGATAACAAATTCTCTAGGTAGGTGTTAAAAACACTTCACACTAGAGCGGGTTATTCATAATTTCTAGAGAAAAGCGAAACTGCTTCTTATGGTTACTGTGTTAGAGCCTAAAAGTAATTTAAATAGGAATTCTCTACATTCTTTCAGTCTAATTGCGCTGCTATTTAAAATATCTTTCTGCAGTTAACTTAACCACAAAAACGTTTTAAAGGTGTATAATCGTTGCCTGATAATTATTCACAAATTCAAATATTTATTTATACAAATTATTTTTTTTCAATAGTGATGGATAAATATTGGAAGGCTTTCCAGTATTAACAAACAAATCTTAGAAACCCAAACGCAAATACATAACATATATCTGAGTTATTAAATATCAGTTTATCGTCGAAAACGTTTGACTTCAAATCTAATTGCTGTTGACAATCACTATTATACATCTTTTCGGTTTTGAAATTTCTAGCGGCGACATGTTAATGTCGAAAAAATGATTGATGTGAAAAAAATAAGTGATGTGTCGAAGAAAAAGAAGTTATGTGCTGTCTCATTCGGAGTAAATACAGGAAAGAAGTGTCCGCAGAAACACTACCGTCATATACATTTACTTTGTCACCAAATGTTTCTGACATAGCAAATGAAACAATTTAAAGGGATGATCGGAAGCAGTTGTCAAGGTACCGGGTGTTAAAACTTTACTTCAGTTAGTATGTTTCAGCAGTTCATTAGAACCACCGAAACGTTTTTAAAGCTGTCTAACATGCTTATAACTAATTAGTTTTGCAAATGTTTACTTATAAAATAATTTCTTATTCACAAGTGGTGGATAAATAAACGAAAGGGAATTTCAGAGGAATTGCACTACACTACTACTATGAAGATTTTTCTCCCATTATCCTCTTGCATGACACTCATTGATGTAACCCCCACCGCCTAAAATGTAGTTTATCCTCGCATTAGCAACGTTTGGCATTCAATTTTATTCACGTTGACCAGTCAATTATTAGATGTCCATTCAGAAACCATTCTTTGAAATTTTAAATGGCAAGGTGCTGAAATCATTTTCGTGAAAGAACTAAACAGACATCTTAACCACAAAAACGTTTTAAAAGTGTATAATCGTTGCCTGATAATTATTCACAAATTCAAATATTTATTTATACAAATTATTTTTTTCAATAGTGGTGGATAAATATTGGAAGGCTTTCCAGTATTAACAAACAAATCTTAGAAGATACCCAAACGCAAATATATAACAAATATCTGAGTTATTAAATATCAGTTTATCGTCGATTTAGAACGTTTGACTTCAAATCTAATTGCTGTTCACAATCACCATTATATATCTTTTCGGTTTTTGAATTTCTAGCGGCGACATGTTAACGTCGAAAAATAACTGATGTGAAAAAAATAAGTGATATGTCGAAGTAAAAATGATTTGCTGAAAAAATACAGGAAAGAAGTATCCGCAAAACCACTACCGTTTTGTTGCTCTAGTACGACGCGTTAATTAATTGTCGGTACCTTTCATAACGATGGTGGAATTCCGAAATTCGCATTCCTGGTGCAAAGTAAAAAGACATTGATAAGAAAAAAAACTGAATGCAATACGGTGTATGTCATTTTTTAAGAAAATGAACTTAAAAGGGTCAATCAATCCCAAACTCAAAATCGACTTTTGAAGTCATCTCAGTATCAGTTTTTGTAGGTTTGTCTCTCCTATAGCGTGTGAAATGGATCTAAAGTAAATTGTAAAAGCTATAAAAATAAGTTTTATAAATTATTTTGCGCTCGCTTATTTGTTCACTATACTTGCATTTTCTATGACAGAAAAGTGATTTTTTGTATCACTTTCAATCGACATTTAGCCAATTAAACCCGAGCAACGCCGGGTAAATTCAGTAACATAAAATACAACTTCAAAAATGTTTCAGTATTCCATCGAACTGCATAAACATCACATTTGAGGACATTTAGGACCTTCCAAAGAAATCCTTTGCAAGCAAAATTGAAGAATCCGTATTGCAAATGGAGTAAGACCGGCTTTTTGTAAAAGATAATATGCTTCAAGAGAAAAGGATATTAGTCCGACTAATGACGCCGCGTAGCGGTGACTTTCTTCATTATTGGATTCGTCTGCCCTAAAATGTAACAATTTTTTCATCTCAATCTCAATAGAAACCAGTAGACTTAGTTTCTCTCGAAAGCACATGCCCATAAATCAATCAATTAGAAGTTTTATTTTGCTCCTTTAAAAGATTTCAAAAATGACTTGCTTTATTTAAATGGTTTTGAACTTCATCAATCCATGAAATCAAAAGGATTTGATTCTATCCTCCCATTTCACGGAGATGGAAATAATGTAATTAAACATTATTTTTCCTTCATAACTGCGGTCAAAACTGAGTGTAGTCTTTTTAAAACTCATCCTAAAGTAAATAATAATTAATTTCAAAATAGAAATAGAAAATCGCTGTTATAAATAAAATTTTAAAATAACATTTTTATTTCAATTAAATTTGAGATGAACTGACTCTGAACTCAGCAATTCTGTTTCATACTGTTACTAACTTTGAATTTTACAATTACAATAAAAGCCTTTCTTTGTCCATTTCCCATTCATTATTATTAGGAAACGAAAACAATCTGATCGTGATTCCTACTTCGGTTGCGAGTTCGAAACTAGGTCCAGCCAAACACCGCCGCGTACATGCATGGGGGGCTGTTGCATGTCAAATCTGCCGTGGCCTCGAACGTCCTCACGTTGGCGTTATGTGGAAGTTTGGAGAGTTGGGGGCCAACTCAGGTTTTGTTCTCGTCATCTGACCCTGGTTCAAAATTAGTTGTCCTTGGAGGATTTTTCTCTTCGAGATTGATAACGGACCGTCGCCAATAGCCCGTTGCTTCAGTGTAACTTTAATTATTCTAACCAAACCCAAGAGTTCGTAACATTCAAACGGAAGTGAGAAATTTCAAGTTTTCGAGAGGTAACTTTATAACAAACTTCTGGTAAAAACTAATTTACACCATCTGGTGGTAGAAAAGAAACAAAGAAAATCACGAGTAATCATTAGGAGATTTCGAATAGGGTTAGGTTTATTTCTCTACGGCAAAACTGGTTCGTGGGTTAAGTGCGGTCCATCAAGTCCCATTAAATATCACAAACATGAAAAAGTAAATTCAACACTGAAAATGAAAGAAAAACCTATGAGTGACAATTTCTGTTAAGCTAAATCTAGGTTGCAGTAGTTTTGGGACTACACGTTTTTCTTGTACGTATTCCGAATGTGACGTCACTAGGCTTGTTTTCCAAATACGATTTCAGCAAGACATTCCAAAGAATAAATTCTTATTTGATATATAATTTTCATTGGTCACCTCCCATTGGAATAAACGCCAAACATTGCCATTAGTGATAAATTACAATTTAATATAAGAACATATGTGTAATACTAAACTACTAATACTACCTAAATATATTCATACGAGAACATTTAGGCAGTGGAAAAGTCAAATCTTCATATACCGGCTAGTATATTTATATTGGAGACCTCACATGTTTATCCACCACTAGCAAATAAAAAACATTTTTATAAATAATTATTTCAAAAGCAACTAGTTGAAGATTCATATATAATTATTCACTTAAAAACGTTTCTGCAGTTCTATAGAACAGCAGAAACACTTGTCAACATGAAGCACGGTTACAATGGGGTCATTCCATGTGAAATGAGCAAATCGGTTGACATCACCGATTTTAATGAAACTCGATTTTTAAATAGGTCACATAGTAATGAGCAACTGCAATTATTGGGTTTCAGAAATCTATTGACATTTAAAGGTCACTCAAATTTAGATTTTCTAGCATTAAAAGTGTCCTGTTTGCGACCCTATAGTTCAATAAGTTACCGACACAAATTCAAAATTTTTGCATTATTCAGAAAAGGGTCTCTTAGGAAACGTAATATAATTTAATAGCCGTCATTGCTGAATCTGAGAGATGGACGAAAATAGAAATTTTGCCAATTTACTACAAATTTCAAATTGCTCTGGTATCTCTAGAAATGGAAAGACAATATTAAAAGTTATTCGTAATGAAGAGCCTTTCCTAACAAATAGCGTGACGTAATTCGGCGTTTATATTTCAACTTCTTTATAAAGAAAAATATTTAAAATCAAAATGGAAAAATACGATTTTTTAATATTTAAAAATGCATATTTCACTGTGAAGGAAAGCTCCAGAAACATCAAAACCATTCAACATAAAAGAGCAAGATGTCTATTATGTTCTGAAATTTTCATAATTGTAATTTGATTATTTTTGTCTCAGAATTTTTTTTAACTAGACGTAAATTTTACTTTTTTATCTCAGCTGATGAGTTATAACCTTCGATAATATAAAAAATGTGATATAACAATGAAATAACTATTATTATGACACAAGTGGAAAATTTCACAGGAAATTTCTTTTTTAAATCTTTTTGCTTAATCTAAGGAGTGTTTCCATCAGTGAAATAAGTAGGTAGAAAGTTCATTTTGTTAGAGAAGTCTTTTCGATTTGCTTTTCCTTTGGAATTATTAAATACTTAGAAGTATTAAATACTAGTACTTGTGAATATTAAATGTTTTTTGTAAATATTAAGCATTATTAATCAGGTAAACACTAGTTTTGAGAGTAGAAAAAAATTTAAACATCGTTGTTTTACTCGATTCTCCCAAATTTATATAACTGACGAATTCTTGTTCAATATTTACCACAATCACTAGTGAAATAAGTAAAATATTTCAAAAATTTGGCAGCACTAGAAAAATTTCAATTTAAGCAACTACGAAATTGAACAAGAGAATCTTTATCACATTGAAAGTTTATTTCAAGACAATCAAGTAAAAGTTTTAAATGTTTAAGCTTTTTTAATTCTGATTTGACGTCTGCTTTTAAAATTACCTTCAAAACTTACAAATAATTTGGTAATTCATTGTTGATTTGGGGTTTTATTGTTGCCATTTGAAACGAGTTATATGCATAAAATGGGAAGGAAATGCTATGATTGGCGATAATAAACATTTCCAGTTAGTGCGATACTGATGAAATATGGTAAACCGTCGTAGACCTATCCGAATAGTCGTTTGGCGATGAAACTTTTAGTCGCCAATTGATTGGATGGGCAAGAACGTGTTTTTGCTTTTACTAATTTTGTTATTGTTACTTAGAACTCAAAATACAATCCTGAATATTTTTTACAAGTAATATACATATTAAACTATATTCTTCCAAATTATAGTTTTCGTCAGAATTGTCCTTCATTTCATTTTGTGTGCCTATTTTAAGTGGAAAATCGTCATTTCATAATTTTCCTTTGCTATTTGGAAGATGAAGGAAATAAAAGCCGACTTCCAAACTTCAGCAGTAGTTTTATCATTCCTAGTACTGTATCTGGCTTGAATTTCAACGATGCATTTAAATTCCCATTAGTCCATAGAAACCTTTTTAATTCTATCAAAATTATTTTCCATTTTTCGCTACTAATTCTTAGCTTCAATATGATGTTTAAAATTGTTGTTTCCAAATAGATAAAAAGAAAATTTTTCATAGATTACAAAATATGAAACATTGTTGTCTACGTTAAGTAGTTTTTGAGAAAGAGATCTTCAAACATGCAACATCAAGTGATTTCACAACTGCTCTTCAAAGTTCCAAGTCCTTAAAATGCCTGAAACTTCCAAAATACTTCATTTTGAGCCAAAATATTTTGGATATCGTTATTTATGCACCCCTGTAAATTTCATGAAAGTCCGTCACCCTACGACCACAGGTTTTTTCTGATTTTTGCTCATTTCACATGGAATAACCCAATTGGATTGGTTTTATAGGGGTTTTATGGCTGAAGCGTAGGGATGGGAAATACTTTTCTTTTCGGCGAACAGTTCTTTGCTGTTCCGTTCTTTTTAAAAGAACTGTTCTTTGACCTGCTCTTCTGTTCACCACTGTTCTCTAATGTCTACTCCAAATGTGCAAGGCCTATTCCTCCCCCTAGACAATGTGGCGCCAGCAGTTTTCGCGATAGACAGGATAGAATTTTGTTGACATGTCATCTTTGTTAGTACAGTAGAACTCCAATTATCCGGATAGCTTTGAATAAAAAAAGAAATAAACAAAATCCGCATTTTATTAAGTTTCTTTTCGGCGAATGATAGCAAAGTGCGCTATTGTAGCGATAGCGGATACACAGACGATGAGTCACCAGTCTTGTCACTTTATAGTGGGATGTTTGCGAGAGGTCTTTAAAATCGTAATAGCTGACTTAATGAGATCCTTTTTCAATTTATAGAGAGCATGAGAGAAAGACACCCGATCCTAATCTCCCTTTCAGTGATGTCCACACATTTGAAATTTTGCTTTCCATTTTGTAAAATTTGGTTTCAAAATAAAGTTAAAAGCATTGCAAATCCTGAGAACGAGTAGAGACGACACCACCAGAGAAAGCCGGACAGCAAAATCTTGATCAGTAATGTTTAAAAAATAATAATTTGTTTAAAACTAAAAATTCATCACCATGTCATTGCCTAACAATAATAAAATTTCACAATTATTACGCTAATCTCCTCGCAAATACGTCAAACGTCGGGGCTTGGTTCAGTCGAGAACAGATTGAGAACAATTGCGGGAGCAGTCAGGGAGATCAGCTCCGCGGACAGCTCATGGAGAACACCTCCGAGAACGGAGAACAGCTCTGAGAACGGAAAACAGTTTGAGAGCAGGGATTAATTCCCGAACAGGAAGTAGAGTAGTCTCAGAGCAGTGAGTACTTATGGATAGAAAACGGGTGAATGAATCAACAAGAAACGGTGAGTCAAGAACTGTAGGATGAAGAACTGTGTTTCTGACTTCGAAAATTCTTAGCGAACTTAGAAATCGAATTAGAATTAAAATCGAAGTAGAAAAAAATTCGGATGTTTCTTTTTACAAAACTGAGAACAGGGTTTTGTGAAAAGTAGGAACAGGCTGTTCCCGTTCTTTTTGAAGAACAGGTGAAAAAGAACAGGTTGTTCTTTGTTTCCTAACCCTACTCAAGTGCTATATTTGGCCATGCTGGGACAGACACGAGACAGAATATATCAAGTATCACCTGACAGGAATCGAACCTGAGCCACCTACAACTCGAAACTCATTTTATGGAATTCAATATGAATGTAGGTGGTTCATAAACGTCACACTGGAGCAACACACTCGCTATTGACGACGAACCGGGACCAATCCCAAATTGAAAGATCGAGGACAACACCACGTAATTTTGAACCACGGTCAGATGACGAGGCAACATCTGAGCTGGCACCCCACTCTCCAAACTTCCATTCCACGTCAACGTGAGGGCATTTAACGTACATCAGCCCCCATACACGATGGTCTTTGGATCGAATTTCTAATTCGCAACTCTTCGTTGGCAAATCGTTACTTGACCAACCGGGCTACCACGGCCCCAACACTTCCATCGAACCAACATTGACGTGTTAGCTTTACAAAAACAAGGTCATTATTTTTAAGTTGCCCGCCTTTTTAATGTTATATTACAAAAATAAGGGAAATTTTGTCATTTACATTAACTACACTGTTGGCCACCGTAAATGCAACACCCTGAAGGAAGCATGCAAATAATATGAAATTTACAACATGCATTAGCGGAGGTGAGATATGCAAATGATTAGAATTTCAGCGCAGACGCACATCACGCGCGCCTGTGGCGCCACTTCAAAGCGCTATTTAAGGCTTGGAGATTTCGACGATTTCAAGTACGGCAATTGTGTTTTTCTTGTGTTTTTTTCAAAAAAACGATCAATTATGCCTCGTAGAAAACAGCGATCATCTTTTGATCAAGTATCCGAGTTCGACAGAGGAAGGATAGTGGCCTACCGAGATTGTGGATTATCTTTCAGGGAAATCGGTAGTCGTGTTAGATGAAACCAAACAACTGTAATGCGGATATGTGATCGTTGGATGCAGGAGGGTACGACGGACCGACGTGTTCGATCGCATCCACCTCAGTGCACCACTTCACGTGATGACAGGCATATTGTGCGTATGGTAGTGACGGATCGCTCAGCCACATCACGAACCATAGCACAGCACATTCAGTCTGTACCGCATCATCCAGTGTCTGCGCGTACCATTCGACGCCGTTTACAGCAGAGTGGTCTGTCTGCAAGACGTCCATTGCTTCGTCTACCCTTGACGCAGAACCAAAGACGTTTCCGCCGCCAATGGTGCGATGAAAGAAGGATGTGGACGGCAGAATGGAATGAAATTGTCTTTACTGACGAGTCACGCTTCTGTCTGCAACACCACGATGGTCGGATTCGAGTCTGGAGACACCGTGAAGAGAGGATGCTGAACAGCTGCGTTATGCACCGCCACACTGGTCCTGCACCGGGTATTATGGTATGGGGCGGTATTGGATATCACTCTCGCACTCCTCTAGTACGCATTGCCGGTACTTTAAACAGCCAGCGCTACATCTCCGAGGTGTTGGAGCCAGTTGTCCTTCCTTACCTTCAGGGCTTGCCCACAGCCATATTTCAACAAGATAATGCGCGACCACACGTGGCACGCATTGTCCAAGGGTTCTTCGTCAATCGCCAGATTGAATTGCTTCCCTGGCCAGCTCGCTCTCCGGATCTTTCGCCGATAGAAAACATGTGGTCCATGGTTGCTCAACGATTGACACATCCCCAGCTGCCACACCAGATCAACTTTGACAACGTGTGGAAGCTGCTTGGTCTGCTGTACCCCAAGAACACATCCAAAGTATCTTTGAATCAATGCCGAGGCGTGTGGCAGCGGTGATCTCCAACAATGGCGGCTACTCTGGCTACTGATTTTGGCAGGAACCACACTTCACAGAAGTCTATAAATTTAATCATTTGATACTTGGTCAACATGTTATCTACAAAATAAATTTTGTTGTGATATCTCTTGTCTTTCTTGGTGTTGCAATTTGGGTGGCCAGCAGTGTACTTTGTATAAGGTTCATGCAAGCCAAAAGGTTGAACACTTTACTAAATATAAATCATCAAATTAATTATCGCTTAAAAACACTGATCGCTACATTGTATCTTGTGTTTTCTGCTTCATTCAGAAGTTTCGTGACAGGGGAGTTGAAGTAATACGTACATCCCACAATTGATACCGATCTTAATTCGATATCCACATTGAGTATACTTTACACACCTCGATGATGATCATACGGATTCATATAAATCTTCATCTAAGACCAAGCCTCTTTAGAGATCCCGTCCTATATGCACACATTTTTCTAACGTTAACACGAATTATTTACAACAAATAAAAAATTATTACAAAATTTTAAATTTATTATTAATAATCAAAGTTTACACTTTCCATGATACATGTTAAATGTTAAAAAATGTTATGTTAAAAAATGTAATCAAGAAATTTGAACAATTGTGATTTCCGTTAAAACAAATCTAGAAGTTGCGTGATAGACAGATAGCGTATTGTTTCGCAACTTAGAGTGTGTTGCTTTCGAACGGAAATTAGATATTGGAGTCTTCAAGGGTGAAGGCGATTAAAGGCCTATTTCATTCCACACCATCTGGTGGTAGAACAAGAAAGTAAATCCTGTGATGCAAGGAAGACAGTCACCAGAAACGACTAAATGAGATCTCACTCGAGTGATGGGGCTTGCCGACCGCTCATTGTAACGCCTTCTCCAACCATACCAACTGCAACTACCTCCTTGGTAACCCAACACCCAAGACTGCTACATCGTTGAAAGTTTCTGATAACCTAAACATATTCGGAACACAAGGACTTTGTTATATGGAGACAGGACCTTCGGCCCAGGAGCGCTCCATGAAAAATTCACTCTTAGAAACTGACGGCATTTTGTGCAGCGCCATCTGTTGTTGAATTTGCGCACTATACCATGGTTCTTCGAAGGGAGAACGTCCTTTTTCGAGTCCATTCGTGGGATGGGATATTTGGTAAAGATGTAGAATCCGAGACATGTTTGTCGCCAAGCAATTTTTGTTGCCAAATCAAGATGGCGTCCTAAGCCAGTATGTTCGAAAAAAAAAAAACCCGTTGACTTTCCTACGCGAAATACCTTTTGCATAGGGTTGCCATAAAGCTTAATCAAAACAACAAGGTTACCATGTTTGGCGATAAATCGCCACGGTCTCGGATTCGACATCTCACCCGGATATTTTTCCTCAAACTTTGATTTCACCCATTCATCGGTTGAGAAACGACGATTACTAGCCGTGTTTTTATTCGCACTTGACGTTAAGCTTTTCCCCCTAGTTTTTAAATTTTACTTTATTCTTCAGGGAGCGATTATAGTTAAGAAAGTGAGAGTGAATTTTCCATGGTCATGGACTGAAGACCCCGTCTCCAGTAGAGTTCTGGGTAGGTCTGGGTAGGTAGGGTTCTATGGCGCAAAATTATAACAAAGTCTTGGGTGTCAGGTTATCAAGGGGGAGTTAGAGTTGGTGCTGAGATGTTACATTGTTCTTGTCAAAAATTATCATTCATGCGAATATGATAATTTTTTACAAGACAATCAAAATTTTTTAAATGTTTTGATCAAGTTGTGCTTAAAAAAGGAATTTATTTTTCTCAAAACTCAAATTTTAAATCTGAATTATATTTTAAAAATTTCCCTTTTCCGAATTATTTATGTAAATTTAAGAAAAATTAAGTATGTGTGATAGCCACTGTTAATAATCTATCTGAACCGTAGACAAATTGTATTTTGATGCTGAATTTTGTGGTCACATATATATTTTCTATGTGTCAAGTACTTTTTATCTTGATTTTACAAATCATGATTTTTAAATTTTAGTTTTCGTATCAGAAAAAAAATTGTTTTTCTACTGTGAGGTAGCGATTTTTTAAAAAAATCAGACTAATAATCCTTTGGGACACAAACTTTAATTTTGCAAACACAGCACAACATATAACACAAAACATTTGAACGTATAAGTTCGACACCAAATCCTGCGAATCTCTCTGGCCACATACACACACTACTAACTCCTAAGTTCTCTGCAGAAAGCCCGTTCTAACTGGTCCGATAAAACTGGGTCAGTTCGGGGCGCCATCTATCGCTCTTAATAATAATGAACTGTTAAATCGTTACACTACCCTATTTTGAGGAAATCGTTAATAATCACTTTTAACAGGGAACGAAGCCAGAATTTTATTTTGGAGGGAGCCCCGAACGAAAGTTTTTATACAAAACTCTTGAGAAAGTTTGTATGAATGTAAAAAGTATTTTGTTACTTTTAATACAGGATCTGAAACTTCAAAATTATTTCTGTAAATTTGTCATAAAAGTGACACATCTCGGTCGATCTAAGTGTAAGAATGGTTCCGTAAATATTTACAAAATAAATTACGTTAAATAATCAAATCTTGTTCCTGAAAATTCGCTTTTTATTTTTTGCAACCACTGTTTGGAGTACGAAGATGTGAGAAGAGGTAGAGTCGAAGCAAAAATTATTCATAATCATTTTACAATCATAATAAACATTTTGTCAGATATTTTTAAAGAGAATTTTAGTTATTGTCAGATATTTTAAAGAAAATAACAGCCATCTTAAGAATGAAATAACGTTGTTTTACTTGAAGAAAAAGAAAAGCATATCAAGCATTATGTATCTTATTTGCAGATATATTTTAAATGTCAGAAATAAAAAAGTTTGAAAATTCAATTAAATTTAAAAACAAATAAGTGTAATTAATTGAAATTTAAATATAGCTGAAATTAAAAAACTTGCAGCTTGATTTTCAAAAATAAAAGGCAAATCATTGTGTAATTTACTGATAATTAAGCCTGCCTATTCGGGAAATTGCTTCCAGAAAATTTCAATCCCTTAATCGATGGAATTTTTCGACACTTCACGTGCATTTTCAGGACGTAAAATTGGAAAAAGCAAAATCGATACAAGAAACAACACTAACGAGAATCATGGATACCCATGCAATGTGACACCTCTACATAAGATGAATATTCTGATATTCGAACACACACAAAATGAATACTTTTGGCACAGAATACCTAGGATCGGTATTCTTGCAACCGAATACCTTGGATCCGAGTACTTTGGTATTCGAATACTTTGGAAAAGAATCGAGTACAACGATTACTTTTAAGTATCGTACATGAGTACTTTTGTATTCGAATATTCCCATCACTAATAAATAAATATATGGAGGAAGAATTGTGCGTGGATTCATTTTTACGTATTAGAAAACAAACGAAATGTAAGTTTATACCAATTCGAAACTGTATTTTTTTGTAACGAGTTACTAATTTTTATTTTCGAGACAGGTAGTAGAAATAAAGTGTTCTCAGTAACTTTAATTAGAAATTAATATTGAAGTATCTTATTTCATTTTTATAATGTTTCAAACTTGCGTGTAAACATTCTTGATAATCGTGTCTTTTGTTCTCTGGCTAAAATGTCGCTCTGAAATAATCATTAATAACATACGAAAATCGATGTGCAGCCTCCCCACACGTATTTGCACTCTGGTCTCCAGTGCAAAGTTACATAACGGACGCTTCCTGAAAACACTTCTGTATCGAGTATTTCTTTCCTTTACATATGGGGCTGCGGTAGCCCAGTTGGTGCAGTAGCGGATTAGCAACCAGAGAATTGTGAATTCGAAACTCGATTCAACCAGACCTTCGTGTATACACTATGCGGGGTAGTGCAGAATTGAATGTGCCTTAATGTTAAGTTAAATTTAGTGCCTTAAATGTTTTCAAGTTGACATGGTGTAGAAGTTTGGAGAGTAGGGTCAACTCAGGTATTCTCGTCATCTAACAACCGTGGTTCAAAATTACGAGGCGAAATTGCTTTGCACCGGTGCGAACCTAATTCAAGTACCTAGCCAACTTACACATGAGGGATTTTCAGAGCAAACAAAACGATCTATGAAAAATTTACTTTTAATTGCAGAAGTAAAATTTTCATAGATCGTTTTCTACATTACTACATTTACTACTATCTACATTTTCGCCATCGGGCCCCGGTTCTATGGCACCGGCGATTTTCCCACTATGCAAAGGCATTTTATATACAATATAACATTCTCAATAGAATAAACCAGATACAGACTTTTTCTTTCCGACTGGCTTAATATGATCCAGTTTGTTGTATAACTGACTCAGGTTTTGTTCTCGTCATCTGACCCTGGTTCAAAATTGGTTGTCCTTGGATTTTTCTCTTCGAGATTGATAACGGACCGTCGCCAATAGCCCGTTGCTTCAGTGTAACTTTAATTATTCTAACCAAACCCAAGAGTTTGTAACATTCAAACGGAAGTGAGAAGCTTAAAGCCTTCGAGAGGTAAAACTTTATAACAAACTTCTGGTAAAAACTGATTTGCACCATCTGGTGGTAGAAAAAGAAAATCACGTCATCAAAGTAATCATTACGAGATTTCGAATAGGGTTAGGTTTATTTCTCTACGGCAAAACTGGTTCGTGGGTTAAGGTGCGGTCCGTCAAGTCCCATTAAATACCCCAAACATGAAAAAGTAAATTCAATACTGAAAATGAAAGAGAAACCCGAGTGGCAATTTCTGTTAAGCTAAATCTAGGTTGCAGTAGTTTTGGGGAGACACGCTTTTCTTGTACGTATTCCGAATGTGACGTCACTAGGCTTGTTTTTCAAATACGATTTCAGCACTTCGCCAAGAGATTCCAACGAATGAATTCTTATTTGATATATAATTTTCATTGGTCACCTCCCGTTGGAATAAACACCAAACATTGCCATTAGTGATAAATTACAATTTAAGATAAGAACGATATGTATCATGCGAGAACATTTAGGTAATGGAAAAGTCAAATCTTCACATACCGGCTAGTTTGTTTATATTGGAGACCTCACATATTTATCTACTATCAAATAAAAAACGTTTTTATAAATAATTATTTCAAAAACTACTAGTTCACGAGTTTCCAGCAATTCACTTAAAAACGTTTCTGTAGTTCTATTGAACAGCAGAAACACTTGTCAACATGAAGCAGGTTTACAATTGGGTTGGTTTTGTAGGGGTTTTAAGGCTCAAGCGCCATATTTGGCCATGTTACGCCAGGCACGAGACATACAATATCAAGTAATAGACAAACACAATGAAAGTTAAACAGAAGAGAGAAATATACCCCAGGAAGGACATTTACAATTGATTACCCCTGATTTAGAGGTTATACTCCTAAATCAGGGGTAGTCAACCTTTTTATACCTACCGCCCACTTTTGTATCTTTGTTGGTAGTAAAATTTTCTTACCGCCACCGGTTCCGCAGTAACTTATTTTAGTGGAACTACAAAGTACTCCTAATTTTTGAGTAGAGGTTTAGTAAAAATATGTAGTTAAATTTATCTTTTTATTTATACTTTGCATGTTTATAACACACAAAAAATTTAATTTGATGCTGCATTTCTGCATCTACAACGATACAGCGCCTACTAGTGTGGAAGCTGCTTAAATTGAAGAAAAAGAAAATTAAATATAAAAACTACAAAAGTATATTAAATGACCTTTAATTAGTTATTAATGAGGAGGCTGATGCTGTGAAACTAAATATTTGTTATCTGGTTCAATTTTCGTAAGGAACAAACGAAAGTCTCTTTCGGAAATATTCAGATGGTTTCAGTTTGGTGATAATGATTTACAGCACTAAAGCCTGATTCTACAAGATATGAGGTAGGGAAAGGTATCAATAAATTGAATATCACTTTCCACATATTTGGATATAACGCAGGCATTTTTTTATTTAGCCATAGATTTTTATATCCACCACCTATAGAAATTATATTTACTCTCTTCATCATATAATACCATATCATATCATCATTCTAACAGATATTGCAAGTTGTACCAGCCTCCTAAATATTTCCAGTAAAAGGATTTTTCATCCAGTCAAGTTCAAAATATCTTCAAATCGTTTTTCCATATCCAATTTAAGTTCGTTAGGGTGGCTATTGAATCTTTCAATCTCCTCTGGAGTTACATCATCTTTTACAGATGATAATTCACATTGGGAGTTGTTTATTTACAACAGATTCGATGAAACCCATCTTCAGATACTCCGGTAAATAGCCACGAGCGTATTTCTTTTTTTGAGACATGGGATCGCAATATTTCACACAATTTATACAACTTGTTTGAAGCCGTAGGCACGTGCTTACTTTCACAAATCTAACTACGTACTGGCCCCACCATGAAACGAACTCAACTTGAGAGATGGCCTCTGGTATACCCCGCCCTCGTCATGCGCACTACAACCTGCTTTGTCATTGAGTCATAGATGCGCGGTGATAACGGAAAGTATCTTCATCATCGGACAAAACCCCTACCGCCCACCATGAAAGCTTGAATCGCCCACTAGTGGGCTTTAGGGACCAGGTTGACTACCACTGTCCTAAATGATTCCTTTCTTATTATTCGTATCGTTGAGTAATGAATCTCATTTTGTAATACAACCTCCACCAAAGCTAAGTAGCATTAATAATGTGAAAAGATTAAACACCAAAACGGCGATAAACTGCATTTTAGGGTCCCCCGAAATGTATGAGTGAGCATTCGAGTAGCGGAAAAGTCAAATCTTCGTCTTCCGACTGGTTTGTTTATATTGGAAAGCTCTCACATTTACACACAACTAGCAAATAAACCTTTCCATGAGTAAATATTTTAATACCCATTACTTCACTAAAGCTTTACGAGAAGCCAATTAAACACGTTTCTGTCGTTTCATTGAACTGTAGAAACTCCTGTTCACACGAAGCACATTTACAATTGGGTAGGTAGGTATTTTAATCAACGTTGCACTGGAAGCAGCGTAACGGGCTATTGGCAACGATACGGGATCAATCTCAAAGGCAAAGAACCGAGGACACAACATCACGTAATTTTGAACCACGGTCAGATGACGAGGCAACACCTGAGATGGCACCCCACTTTATACTTTCATACCAAATTTTGAGAGGCACTACGTTTATACTCCTAAATTATTCCTTTTACATTATTCGTTTGGTTGAGTAATGAATGTCGTTTTCTATTTTATCATGAACAAAAAAGTAGTATTACTAATGTGAAGAAAAGGTAAAACACTAAAACGGCGATAAACTACATTTTAAGGTAACCCCGATATGTATTAGTGAGCATTTGGGTAGCGGAAGTATTTTCTTCACTTTCTGTCAGTTTTGTTTGCTGCACTGAAAATCCCTCTTATATCAAATCAGACCTCTCTCGACACGTGAAACATACGAAACCCTAGAATACGAAGGTAAGTTGAACTTTTGCATTTTCGGGGTCTCCATCAACGATGCTGCTATCTGGATCACATAGAAACGTACTGCTCATTATGATCAACCCATGAAAAGATCAACCCATCATACAATACCTTGTAATAAAGTTTGTTTACATGTTTACTTGAAAAATGATTTAATGTTAACTAACTAGCCTATTAAAGTACAAATCTGTTTAGTGTAAAATAACTAATATGAACAAGGATGAGTCTTCAGTTGCTCAAAACACTATTTTATCGGCATTTTATAGCACTTTGAGACTCAGAAAATGATTTTTAAAAGTTGGCTTATTTTTTGAAAAACGTTTTCCCATGGGGAACCATTTATGTACCCAATTGGGGACATGGGGATTCATTTATGTACCCAATTGGGGACATGGGGATCAGATACGATTGCTAATCAATGTACAAGTAATTTGGTAAATCTACCCGGTTCTACAAAGATCTGTGCCCTTTATACATTTTGGTCTTACCAGCTTCCATGCATGGCATTACTGGTAAGCCCAGAGTATTCCAAACTGTTAAAAATGTGGGAAGGTAGATAATTGAATTAACGTCACACTGGAGCAACACAGCGGGCTATTGGCGACGGTCCGGGATCAACCACCGAAGGGAAAGATCGAAGACAACAGCACGTAATTTTGAACCACGGTCAGATGACGAGGTCACACCTGTGAGCTGGCACCCCAATCTCCAAACTTCCACACCACGCCAACGTGAGGACATTTGAGGCCATGACGGATTTAACTTGCACCTGGACTGAATTTTGAACTCGCAACCCTCCGTTGCTCTTCCAACTGTGCTACAACGGTCCACAAGCCCGAAAGTAGGAATATTTATTAGGTTGGAATATAAGCTGTTTTGAAATGGATGTTGCGATGGTTTGCAAGCTACTGAAAAAGTGCTGAAAAGAAAAAATAAATTTGCAGAATTTGTGAGAGCTGTATTCTACCATGCAATTTTCTTCTATATTCTGAATTGATTCTGTATGCTATTTTTTATTTCATGAAGATTTACTCCCCCCCCCCTCCCAATTGGGTCACATAATTACTCAACAATTTTATCTTAGAGCAAGGATGCACGGACTTGTTAAGACCAAGGGCCACATAGATTCAGTGCCGAAAAACATGAGTTATCTTTATTTTATTTATTATTTACATTATTTATATTCAAGATCGTTACAAAGATAAAAAGTAAATAAAGAATTTAATTTGATGCGTGACATTGCACCGATTTAACAATGGTTTTAATATTTGGTTCGATTTCTGTAGAGCCAAGCGCAAAATTGATTCTGAATTTTCATTACTCAAGCCGTTCCTATTTTTCGATTTGTTAATATTCGGGATTGAAAAAGTTTGTTCGCACATATATGTTGACCCAAAGAGACTTGCGCGTTTTAATGTAGTATCTAGCAACGAAGTTTTGACCTAATTTATCTATTGTGTGACTTGTTCAAGATGAAATAACACATGGTGAGGCGACAAATCAACGGAGGGCCGCATGAGGCCCTCTGGTCGCTGTCTGTGCATCCCTGTCTTAGAGGCTCCTACGCCTCAATTGCCAAAACTCACCTTCATAATTCTCACTGCGCCCTGTGTGGCATGCATCTCCCCAAGGATCGCGGAAAACAGGGCGCTCTTCCCAGCGCCCACGCGCCCCACGACCGCCACCAGGCTTCCGCGGGGGACCCACATGCTGACGTCACGCAGGAACGGCATCTCGCCATTGGTCCAACTGAAGGTTCCGTCATCGATTTCCACCGCGTTGCCTAGGGGACGAGAGAACAAAGAATTGATGTCTGAATGAGAAATGGGGTTCTTGGATTAGGGATAAACATCTTTGTCAAAGTATCGATATTCTGGATCGAACCTGCTCGAAGAATCGATACACCTAAAATATCGGGCAAAAAAGATCGATCCGTGAAATATCGATACTCGATACAAGTTTTTTAATTTAAAGTACCCCGTTTCTTTCACGTCGCCCTCCCCCTTATATACACCGCCAGTTCAAATCGCCTTGGTATCGGACTAGTATCTCCTAGGAAAAGTATCGAAGCGGTTCGACCCGATTTGAATGAAAGCCGGTCCGAAACCCGCTATCGGTCCCTGTACCGGTCAACTGGCTTGATATCGGACAGTTTTCGGTGTGGATCGCCTTGGTATCCGTTGGTTTCCTGGTTTTATGGCGCAAAGGCCATATTCGACCGAACTGCGCGGTCAGATTGAACCACGATCAGATGACAAGAACACCTGAGCTGGCACGGGGCCATCGTGAAGGATCGGGCCAGAACCTGCGGCGCTGCGGTCGCTTTGACGTCACGATAATGGGGCTATCGTTCCCGTTCTTTCTCGCAGACATGCATGCTTTAGAAGACGCTCGAAACCTACAAATATTTATCTTTCTTCAGATTTCAAAGTGATAATTGATTCAGACCGTTCCTGTACGGTATGATGGATTTACATAGTAAAAATGAAAAGGAAAAAGGGGATGCGTCTTCTCTTCTCACTGCATGGTATAAGTGATAGTTACTTTTATGGGTATTCATTAGGCGCTTTTCATTGTTAATGTAGTAATTATAAATGATGCGGAAAAGATCATATGCCATCTAGATAAGAGTTTGAATAGGTAAAGAACATTTTCAAGAGGAAATGTCCCCAAACTCATCCCTCCGAGCAGTGATTAGGGGCACGCAGGTACCGGATGATCTTAATTATTTCAATCTAAAACGGAAGGTGTAAGATCGTTTCATTTTCCAGTCCTAAAGATTCCTACTGTGCCGCATAAATTTACTACCACACAGGTGCAAAGATGTTATTCATTTGCAACAAATAGATTATAAAGGAGAATTCGATCTAAAAGGTATACTAATGATTATTTACATTTGAAGACCAACTATAAGCCATTATAGTCATTGATTAAGTCATTGAAGTTAATCAACTCAACTTGCCGGTCTACTTCCTTTGTTAACAATATATGATTATGAGATATCACAGGTTATTAAACAAGCCCCAAAGTTATCATAGAAAGTTCTTTACCCTACAGACTAAAAGGCAAAATGTTACTCATGCATTGATTCCCTTTCATGAGATTAACATTGTTGCCTTGCAGTTAAATAGCGATAAATTTAATTCAGACTTTCTGCAAACCAAGAATTTTATGTCCCACATTTTATCTTGGTGGAAAATTGTAAATTTTAAACATCATTTCAAAGGGAAACATCCCGGGGATAAATTTAGCAACCCAATAAGTAACAAAGATGAAAATGGTGAATTTAAAAAAAATTAGTAAATGGCTAAGTACTTGGAACAACCTATCTCAACTTTCTAAAGTTAAAGCAAATTTAAAAATACCAATTAAAGGTGGGATGTTGTCTGCTGAAACGCAATTCACTTTAAAGTACACAACAGACACTTTGAGTTAATCCATTACATATTCAGCAGAATTAAACCGCGATATTTGTTACTCGGCAAATACCAGACCGATAGCTTAGAGGCTCGCTTCGGACCATATCGTCAAATGTGTGGGGGCAATAACAATGTTTCAATACGCCAAGTGTTAGAATCAGAACGTAAACTGAAAATTTTAAGTATGGTAAAGCTACAATCAAAGAGCAGTGGTAGCTTCCAAATAAAAGACTGATTCTAGGGATTCAGCTGTAGAAACTATGACTGACATACCAAATGTATTTGAGGAGATCATTAACAACTGTAATGTTAATGTTTCAGATGATGTTTTGCCTATTCTGGTATATATATCTGGCTATGTTGTAAAAAAAAATGTAACATGAACTCAATTGTGAGATGCGCTGTTCGATCTTGTAAAATGAAAAACTAATTTATGAATGTTCGGATGGGTTTATTCACCAATACTTAAAATTAAGTGATAGGGGTGGCCTTAAATGGCCTAAGGATTTTTAATGAATTGATTAATGAGCAGTATGGAGACTTTCTGTCACACAAATTACAGAAAAGAGTGTTAGTTGAACTAATTCTACTTAAAATAGGTACCTTCAATGAAATAATTGTAGAGGGCCACATCTGTAAAATGCCACAAAAATTTATCATAAAAAAAATGTGTGTGCATAATAGCAAACATTTTACTTTACAATTATTGTAAAGCAAAAAATGACCTGAAAACAACGCAAAGTAGAAAACTTGTAACATTTAAAAATTAAAAACATGTGTAGCTGTAACCTGACTAAAGAAAAATAAAAGTTTGACTTTTTTAGGTCATGATAACCTAACATTTTTGCTTATAATTTAAATTACTGTATTACATTATCACCAATATGTATAACCATTATTTAAAAAGATTATCAGCTTAAAATTTAACTTCAAATATTGGTATTGAGCTATTTAAAATTCAATAAAGATTTTTTCTTCACTGTTAGAATGTTTTTCAGAAAATTATGTGTAATTTGATTTTCTACATATTTTGGATTCATTTCAACGATTCACATGCATTAGCTATTGAAAAATTGTTCATGTTTTATTTCCTTATATTCATAAATCATACACACTATAATAAATATATTAATTTATTCTTATTGCAAAAATTGTTATATTAAAATGTTACTTCAGAGAGGAAATTAAACAAAAGGAGATGTTAATTGTTGCGAAAGAAAATTTAAAAATTACTTACAAAGTAAAAATAGAATTTGTAGGTATATTTCCTTTAGTTGAAATATTTTCATAGGAAAAATAATTACATTTTGACAGGCTAACACCTTTATAGTATACCGAAAATTCCATAGAATTTAATTCTTGAATTTCATTCGCCTCAGATAAACACAATTTTGTTAAACACGCCTTCAGTCTAAAAGAAATTTCAGAGAACTATTTGATTTAGAGAAAGACCCTAGAATTTAAGTGAACAGTCAATTAATTCAATAATTATCAAAAAAATGTGAATAATCAGAAATGCAAGTTTTAACTTGTAAAAGATTGCTTACAAATCATATTATAAGAATGGATTTGTTTCATTCTTTATATAAATAGAACTACTGTTAATAATTATTTTTAAGCTGTCAAGTTATCCAAAAATGTATTTGTTTAATGTCGTAATTTATCCTAAAAATAAGTAATACATAAATCGATACAAAGACTACTATTAAATAGGAAAGAGGTAGAGAATATTTTTGTCTAACTTCAATTTGAATTTACAAGAAAGAGGGAAAATATTCCCACTAGTTGTTACATAAAGACCATTCAAAAGTCTTTTGAATTGCTCAAATTACCGAATGACTTCTTTAAAACTGCTTCTATTCGTTCACAAATTCAGCAGTTATTTCTAAAGGTCAAAAGTCTAATGTAAGACAAATATTCAACATTTTAACGAATTATATGGTACTGGGACCTCTTGACGAAAATTGCTAGAAAACTTTATGTTAATCCCGGAAATACAAAGGAACGAATATTTTTATGTATGAAAACTAATCCAAAATTAACAAAAAGATTGAGCTGTGTTGTTTCAAATCTTGGAAAAAATGGATTGATTTGATTATATTGAGATTTTACTATCGATTTCCGTCTGATCGCGGACTCTTCGCTGCTAATTCTTCTCTCCAATGGCTTCACTATCGCGATGTCTCAGAAACTTCACAGGCCCGTTCCTTCACGATGGCCCCCACACCACACCAACATGAGGGAATTTGAGGATACGACAGATTTAACGTGCACCAGCCCCGTGTATACGACGATCTTTGACTGGACCGAGTTTCGTACTCGCAGAGATCCGATTGTTAATCCGTCACTCTCTCAACCGGGCTACCGCAGCTCTAATCTCGATCGGAGTACTACATTTTAGTGCTCAATAAAATGCTTTGGCGTACATTGTATATATTTCAGACCCTCTTCAACTACTTTTCAATGAGAAAATTACGGGAAAAAGCATGAATCCTAAATTACTGATGGGTTAAAGTTATTATCCATAGTGATCGAAAATACTAGTCTGCGCTTCGATAGCCAATCGGCTTTGATTCGTAGGCCCACATGATTTACCCTTCAGAGATCTTACTAGAGACTCTACCCACATGTTGACCATTTCATTAGAAGGTTGATTCTATCCTTGTCCTGTCGATTCTATCCTTGAAATGATACTTAACTAGCTAGACCATCATGAATTAGAATTAATATTGGTTTGCTAGGATTTTATGGCACAAGGGCCATGTTTGGCCATGCTGCGCCAGACACAAGACATACAATATCAAGAAATAGAAACACAATGTAAGTTCTACTGACACAAGAGAGAAATACCCCGGGAAAGAATGCATCTGACATGAATCGAACCTGTGCCGCCTATAACTCGAAAGTTTCTAGTTCAGTGGGCAAACCCACTGAGCCACGACGGACCCTAGAATTAATATTGAAAACAGATGCCCGATACCATTATTCCTATACTTACAGATAGCTGTATCGTCGTCGACGGCTTTTTCGCTGAGTTCTTCGCAAAGTAAGAAATCTTTTACTCTTCTGAAAGCGATTTGGCTCTGAAAGTTATAAGATTGAGTATTCATTAAAATGATTAATCTTTCTCATATAAAAAGGTTACTTAATATCAACTCCCCATACATATAAAAATATATTTTGTAAGGTGGGACAAGTGCTAACACAAATCTTCAAGGCTCTTATTGAGCCAGTTACTAATATTTCTAGTATCTGGTACAGTTTTGATAGACTTATGGACAACGCTTTAGGCACGTTTTAGGCGTGCTTTTTGTAGTGAGTTGTGCCAGGAAAAGCATCCCCGCTTTATTAGGATTATGGTAACCTCACAGAGTTGAAATTTCCATTTAAAAAACTTTTTTTCAGAAAGAAATTGGGAATGGTAGTATATTTACATTAAGTTTTGAAACAGGATTGTCCATCTTACCTGGATAATTTCTGTAATGACATTGGGTACAGTAGACATGTTTGTCCGAAGTGTGTTAAATAATGAGAGCGACACAAATGCTATACTTGGATCGAGGACATTCTTCTCATCCATCAAGACAAATGTCGTGAAGCAGCTGAGGGCAATCTGCAAACACGTAAACGAAATTAATTCACCGCAAAAAACTATTGCTCTTAAAACCCTTCTCAATCCAATCCATTTAGAGATAGATTAGAAATCAACCCCAAACATCGTTAAAAGCGAGAAATCAAATTAAATTTTAACTCGGAAGTATTTTGTTTCAGTGTCAGTTTTGTGAATTGAAAACTCATTTGCAAAGGAACTAATTCTTCAATTTAGCATATGAAGGGTACAGATCGCACACAATCATCCTAGTTGACAGCCAGAGTAAACTCAATTTATATGTATTTCAATTAACGTCACACTGGAGCTACACAATGGGCTATTGGTGACGGTCCGGGATCAATCCCAAAGGGAAAGATCCGAGGACAACACCACGTAATTTTGAACCACGGTCAGATGACGAGGCAACACCTGAGCTGGCACCCCACTCTCCAAACTTCCACACCACGCCAACGTGAGGACATTTGAGGCCACGACAGATTTAACGTGCACCAGCCCCCTTTGTACACGACGGTGTTTGGCTGGATTCGAACTCGCAACCCTTCGGTTGCAAGTCCGTTACTCTTCCAACCGGGCCACCGCGGCCCCAATTTATATGAACGCTGTTGATTGGACACTGATTCTTATCGTTCTTCCAAAGTTTCCGTCAAAGATTAACGTGGCATTAAGGTCCGATCACATTTAATATAATTTCTGCAATCCCGGGATCGAACTCCGACTTTCGAGTCTCGGGAATTGCTTATTTCATTCACATTGAAAGCCATCTCACTATCTGGTGTCGGAGTTCAGACCAATAAGGTATGTTAGTAGGTAGTTAAATTAACGTAGCATTAGAGCAACACAACGGGATATTGGCGATGGTCTGAGATCAATACCAAAGGGAAAGATCGAGGACAACACCACGGAATTTCAAACAGATGGCAAGATCAACACCTGAGCTTCATCCCACTCTCAAAACTTCCGCATCACACCAACATGAGGCCACTAGATTTGACGTGCGCCAACCCCCACTGTCTTTGGTTGGGTGAAGTTGCGAACTCGCAACTCGCTGGTTGCTACTGAGCGCATCAACCAACTGGTCTACCGCGGCCACCCACCAATAATCTAGTTACCGCTCAACCATAATCTGATACTTAGCATCACGTTCCTCAATTAGCATTCTCATTATTGTACGATGTCCCCGAAATAACGAAGAGCAACGGTTCCTCCGGAAATGTTAGTGGTTCAAAGTTACGAGGTGTTGTCCTCGATCTTTCACTTCGGGATTGATCAAGTCTCCAATAGCCTGTTGTGTTGCCTCAGAGCGACGTAAATGCAACTACCTACCTTCAGAAATGCCAAATTGGAGTTAAACCACATTTAATCCAGCTTGGATCTAAATTCGTCTGGTTGGTTGTCTTGGGGTTTTATGGCGCCATATTTGTTCCAGCTGCACGAAAGCAAGACCAAGTAAAAGTGTCGTAAGAGGGGAGAAAGGAGGGGTAGGTAGTTGAACTAACGTCGCAAAAGAGCAACATAAAGGGCTATTGGTGACGGTCTCTGATAAATCTCAAAAGGAAAGACCCGTAGACACTACCTCGTAATTTTGAACTACGGTCCGATGACGAGGAAAAAAAAGGATTGGGGAATAGAATGGGATGGAAGTAGAAAAGAATCACGTGGGTATCCCAAGAGCACGACCCCTGTGTTTACAGTATACCCCATGGTTGGTTGTTTTGGGGTTTTATGGCGCAAGGGCCATATTTGGCCATGTTGAGCCAGACACGACATACAAAATCAAGTAATAGACAGACGCAACGACGGTTTTACTGAAACAGAAGAGAAATACACCTGACAGGAATCGAACATGCGCCACCTACAACTCGAAGGTTGCCAGCGCAGTGGGCATACCCACTGCCACGACGGCCTCATGAAACCCATGGGAAAAGAAAAGATCACTAGAGTACTTTGGAGTCGTGAAGCCGGTACACATTTAAGGATGTACCCTTGAGGGCCTAAGTTTGGTTGGTTGATTTGGTTTTAAGGCACAAGACCCAGAGATGGATAAGATGCGCCAAACAAGGGATAAAATTCAATAATATATAAGGCATTAAAATAACAAGACATTAATATTAAATGTGAAGTAAAAGATAATAAATTCAAGTAAATTTCCTAAAATCAAAATAAGACTAAGAGTTTATTCACAAGAAAATGCAAACTTGTTAAGATGAAATAAGATCTAAGATGGGGTGTCCCACTCTGATGATAAAACAATGAAATGCAATTTAAAAGACGGATTATAAAGGTGCCAAAAATCCTGAATGATGAAGGAAGGTAAAAAGGAATCTAAATTCGTCTGGAATCCCTAACATTCGATAAAGGTTCGCAGTTACCAGGAAGGGGGCAGATATCCAAATGAAGACCACCGATCCGGTGATAAAAGCCATTTTTCTTAGAGCAACAACCTCCATCTTCCTTATAGATCCGATGCGCTCCATGAATGGCGTTTCCCAAGCAAATAACTTCAGCACCTGCCAAATAAAAAGACATTAACAGTATACAGCTATTGTTGTCGAAGCGCGTTCGCTTCTCTAAACACCATGAATGGTCCGATAGAATGCATCGACACTCGATATATACACTGGTTAATGAATTAGAAACCTGTAAATATTTATGTAAATGTTGATTACGGGCGTGGTTATGCAAAATCCGTCTATGACATGGGTGACACGTAATTAAATTGACGGTATACGTATGATGTGCCTGTTCATTTCACGAGAAATTAATCACAGAATGGGGAAAACGAGACCGTTCACCGTTTGAAAAAGGAGTTATTGTTGTAGCCCGTTTAGTTCCGTTATGTTAAACTGGTTTGGAAATAGTCCCCTAGTGCTTCTGACAGGCACGGTCAGGCATGGAATACTTGATCATCCTGGCAGATCCAGTGCATCACATTTTTACTGTGAAGGTGGAGGATCTTTCATGGACGATAATGCAACGTTCGAGTGTGGTTCATGAAACATCAATCTGACTACCAACATCTTCCCTGGCCGCCTCAAAGCCCGGATCTTAACTCTATAGAGAACGCTTGGGACACTTTGGAAAGGCGCATCCGACAGCAATCTCTGCCATCCACATTACATGATCTTGAGGTCTGTATCCAATGCATGGTTATTCTCTGGACGTGAATGCACTTCAGAATCTTCTAGAATCTATTCCTAAATGCATACATGCTGTTATCCGTGTAAAAGGAGGTTCAATAAAATATTGATCCCGGGTTTCTAAATCATTGGTCAGTGTGTGATAACATTACAAATACAATAGACATAATTTCATTTCGAAAGGGATTCAAAGTTAAAAAATACAGTTAACCCTTGTTATTTCGCTCCTTCTTACTTATCGCCCAATGCATTTATTATTTGCGAACATAAAATTCTCAATCTGTTTAGAATTAGGTTGATTGTAGAGGCGAGGCTAGATTTTTGAAGTGAATACGTCTTTAAAATTGACAGTACTGGGTGGCATGCCCTAAAAGTTGAGCTTTACAAAAAATCTGTTTGATCTTGTGATTTCAGAACTAGAAGAACCACCCAGAAGATAAATATAGTGTCGTGTGGACAAAGGATGTCCGTACCTGATATGAACTTCAGGCCGAGTCCGCAGACACACTGAGCTCGGGGAGGGGTTTGCAATGTGTCGAAATTCTACGGTGCTGGGCGAACTTTGGTTCAGTGTAACTTTGGATTTAGAACCATTAAGTAGTGTTATTCTAAAGCTACCAAATTACGCTACAATTAATATTGTTTTACAATCTCTCGACAATTAACATCAAACTGTACTTTAATCTTTCAAACTTAAAATAATTGTCGAATATTCACAATAAACAATTGTTCAAACTTCCTATATCTGCTTCTTTCGTTCCATACCTCAGGCCCGAGATTAATACCAAAAATAGCTGATCTTGATTTTAATTTAATGACACACAAATAGAGCATTTAAAAAATATTAAGAGGTTATATTTATAACTACAGGCATTTAACTTTGTTAAACGCAGAAAAAATTATGTTTGTGTTAAAAATATCAAAAATTTATGTCTTTGATACATCATTTATGGATTGAATGTTACCTTAATCCCATTAAGAATTTCTGACATCTGGCGTAGTCTTGAATCTTTCCATTTCATTTGCTTCTTCTAAGAAATAAATAGTGTTGACATTGATGTAAAAACAATTTTAAGAACGAGATAAAAAGTGAAGGATTCACTTATTTCGGAATATTCAATTGTATTTGTAAGATAAAACGAATTAGATTTTAGGGTAGATATATATAGTATGTATATGTTACTATGAAAGACCGATATCTGGCAAATGTCGATATTCTCCGGCGAATGTCAGCATTCATATAGTCGCTTGGTGTATGTCCGAAATATTTGCTAAATATCATTATTTCTCACTTACACCGGCAAATGTCGACATTCAGCATGCACTGATGGTGAATGTTGAATAAAAATATTTTTGATACGTTAAGACAAAAATGCAACTTTTTAAATCATACTTTATTATTAAAACATATTATAATATATGGTAAAATAGGATAAAGCTCAAGTAACAGTACATGTAAATAAACTGTTGAACCTAAAACGAACAGTACATTCTGAATGAGAAAAGAAAGTAATACCAATAATAAACTTATACACAAATTATGTTATAAACGTTATACAATCTTATTTATTGCAACAACTTAAACGGAGGGCGGAGAGGCCTTTCCGCCTTCTCGTTTCGACCCCCACCAGAGCTAATCTGTGCTTGTCGACATACACCGGCGATGGTTTGAATGTATAAGATTATAACCAAATATTCGGTCTTTCACCGACGTATTTGGTGTGTGTCGACATTCACCGGAGAATATTGACATTCTCTAATTTCGGTCTTTCACGGTAACATATGTAATGTACACGTATCAACCTCCAAGAGAAAAAAAGCCAGGAAGATTTTTTTACTGCACAAAAACCAATGCCAAAGTTCAAAACAAACGCAACAAATAAGTACAATATACTTCAATCCCAATTTCTGAAAGTCGACTTGCCCACAGCAAATTTTCTGGCAACCCTCCAACTGATACACTTAATTGTGAAAATAAAATGGCTCTTATCGACTTTTCATTCGCAATATGCGAGGAATATCCATCTTCCAAAGTGGGCTTGGCCAAAGCAAATCTTATCTCGCCAACCTGATTCCATAAGTCTATAATATCCAATCCTTTATGCATTGCACTCAATCCTTTATGGCGCCAAATTTGATGTCTACTGGCGATTTTGACCTCATTTGAAAGCTTAACAGTGAAATGCAAAATCCGAAAGATATTTCATCGTCCCTAAGACTAGGAAAAGTGTGGTTTTTCGGAAGACTTCCGGAAAATCTAGGGGGTAGTGAATTAAGGTTCACTGGAACAATATATCGAGCTATTGGCGACTATCCGGGATCTATCCCGAAGAGAAAGTTCAAAATTACAAGCTGTCCTCTGATCTATGTTCAGATGACGAAGAAAACACCTGAACAGGCAACCCACTCTCCAAACTTTCACATCATGCTAACGTGAAGACATTTTTTGAGGCTACGAGAGATTTAGCGTGTTAGATGGAGTTTCGAACTGCAAACCCTCCGGTTGCTAATCCGCTACTCTTCCAACCTGGCTACCACACCCCCGGAAAATCTGGATGGTTGTGGGGTTTTATGGCACAAGGGCCATATTTGGCCATGCTGCGCCAGAAGACATACGATTTCAAGTAATAGACATACACACAATGAAAGTTTTACTGACACAGAAGAGGGAAATACACCCAGGAAGGAATGCACCTGACAAGAATCGAACTTGCGCCGCCTACAACTAGCAGGTTGCAAGCGCAGTGGGCATACCATGAGCCACAAGGGCCCCGGAAAATCTGGAAGAGTTGACTGTTTGGTGTGTTTGTATGATGCAAGGGTCATATTTGAATATGGTGCGAAAAAGCACAAGACACGTCAAGTAACGAACATACACATAAGGAACGTTTTGTTGACACAGAAGAGAGAAAATACACCCAGAAAAGAATCGAACCTGTTGAGCCTACAGCTCACGGGTTGCCAGCGCAGTGAGCAAATCCACTGAGACATGGCGGCCCGGAAGATTTGGTAGGTATATTAATGAATCCCATACATCATCGAGTGAGATGTGATATAAATGTCCATCTCAAACCATGGATACACGCCACCTACCGATAGCTGATGAAAACATCATCTGCCGGAACGATGGAAAAGGAGGTCAATCAAAGAGCATATGTTACACTCAATATATGCTCAATATTTCGACAGTATATATGGAAATTGCATCAAAGAGCTTCTTAGCTCTTGGAGTTATAGATCCTATTACGTGGAGTTATTATCTCTTGCAACTAGTGACATGAAAAACTGAAGGAACACCACTATTTTTGAAAGTTACAACCACAAAATTAAACTAAACAACCAGATTTGCACAACCGAGGATATTCAGTAGAAAGCTGATGCATATTCAGATTTTGGAATCATGGCGTCAGAAGCTCTAATATATTAATGGGTAGCGCTACCGCAAGAACCATCAGCGACATCATTCTCTATTGAATATCTTTGAATTTGCTCTATGAATAGTGCTTGAAATAAAGGAGTGGTTCGCTTTTTTTCTGCTACTGTACATCGCCAGTTTCTTTCAATTTTGAATAATTTCAATTTCAAAATAATGGAGCTTCTTAAGTTTCGCATGCCAGTGCACTTGTAAAACCTGATATCATGGTACACATCTAATGATACAATTATTTATCTTCTTAATGTAGTCACAGGATTGGATGTTTGGGTCTTATGGGGCAAGGTCCGAAAACAGACAAGCTGCGCCAAGCTCAAGATGAAACAATAAAAGCGCTATAAAGATGAAAAACAAAAAATGAGGCGGGAAGGTAGGCATTTTAATTAACGTCGCACTGGTGCGACATAACGGGCTATTGGGGACGGTCCAGGATCAAACCCGTAGAGAAAGATCCGAGGACAACACCACATCATTTTGAATCACGCTCAGATGACGAGGTCACTCTCCAAACTTCCAAACCACTCCAACGCGAGGACACTTGAGACCACGACAGATTTAACGTGCTCCAGCGCCTTTTATACACGACGGTCCTTTGGTTGGATTCGAAAACAAAAAATTAAGGTAAAAAAACTATGTAGCTTAGACATATCCTCCGACACTGGATAAAATAAACTCCAGCTAAAACACAAGGAGGTAAAAGATGGGTTGGAGAGTTTGAACTTTTAATCAAACTATTAAATTTCAAGAGTTGTAAAATTTGGTCAAATGAATGGAAGAGTCAAACATGAAAGGTTAGTCATAAAGGTGGTCAATCATAAAATTTAAAAATCAAATCTATTCTAGTCGGACATTTAATTTTCGTGCGATAAAAAGCATATTATTTTCGATGCTAAAATTCTTAAAATAATTTGGAAGAGTTAAACTATGTACTCTCACCTGTAACTTATGGGACAGGGAAGCTAACTTGGCCGTTATGGGCATTATGATGACCATCACCAGAACCCCGGCCAGACTAGCCGCTCCCAAGTACCGCCATAGCAAAGCAATGGTGAATATTATCCTCAGAGGACAACTCCAGACCAGATTCAAGGACCACGTGAGCTCGTAGATCCTTTGAGAGTCCACGGCAATCAGATTGCACAGCTCGCCGACAGTGTAGCTGCGCCTTGAACTGTTGCTCATGCACAGAACCTGTAAATGAACAATTGAAATCATTTTACTTATTGCACTTCGGAAAGCGTATCTTTCTTTGTATTTAAAACTTTATAATTTATTACCCAACCAAATTAATTGCACAAGACTTTTTAATGAGGTAAATATCATGTTTTTCACTTTTCTCAATCTACTCAAACCTGATTAAGACGAACTCCCTTAATACGAATTACTGATAATACAAACCAAATTCCAATCCCCGTTAGAATGTATATCCAAACAATGTTAACTCATTCATTTAAGAATTAGGGTTACACTAATTTCCGGATAAGACGAACAAATTTTCGAAACTTAAGGGCAAACGGATTCTTTTCAATGGTATTATCAGAAACTTTAAGTCACTCCGAAATTGTAGATTTATTTGTGGAAGAGAGTGAAGAAAAGAGAATAAATGAAGTAGAGGAATAAATGTGCCTTCTTTAAAAGAAGCTACTGCTGGCTTAGAAATTGTTCACCGCTTTTTGTTAGGCAGTGAATATTTATTTGCTCAATTAAACAACGTTGACTGCATCAAAGATTTTCTTAAAGAATGTCATGAATAAAACAAAGTAAAGATCAATAACATAACTATTTCAAGGCAAAAATTTGCGCAATTAAGAAATATGTGTGTAATCTTTGTGAAGAATAGCATTTACCTGTGAACCAAGAATTATACAGTAATGTAAATACCTTAATATTCTATTTTATTGCTGAAATGTTTTTTCTGAATTCGGATAAAACGAACTAAGGTAAATACGAATTTAATTTTTTTATGGTTCCGCGAAATTCGTCTTAACAATGTTTGACTACCTTCTAATGAAATAGACGGCGTATGTGTGAAGCTTCATGCTATTTCTGCCGATCGCTCGATTTGAAGATCTGTCACATGATATTGGGAGAAAGCACGAATCATGATGCATAACTAATTCTTGACTGATTAACGCGTTTTTAGGACAGTTAAAAACACTAGTTTTTGAGAGAAATATCATGTTCCTTCATATACCATCTCTCTTCTATTGAGTATGTGTGCGCAGTTTTATGCTATTTCTTCCAATCACTCGGTTTAAAGATGATTAGTCATGTGGTATTAGGTGAAAGCACAATTGGTGTAGGACAATTGTTAACTAGTTAACGCGATTATCGAGAATTATAAAACACTAGTTTTTACATCAATAGCCAACCGGCCCAAGTAGATTGCCAGGTCATAGTAGATTGCCAAGTCCAAGTAATCTATATTTGAGATCTCACTTATGACAGCATCTTCGCCCCTATGCTCCGTCTATTTTAGTAGAAAAACACCAGAAAAAAATCAGGTTTAGCGAAACATTTTACATCAAGAGTTACTTAAAAAACCAGCCAATTTTCCTATTTATGGCGGTCAAATAGTTTACTCCACAAACTCTGACTTTTCTTTGACGGTTCGGGGTATTAAAAATTGCAACAGTGATTTAAAAAACTAAAACTTTTCTTGGATTTCATTGATTGTATGTTATTTCCTTTGGTGTCGTTTCATGTATATTGTGCTTTATTTTTTGTACTTTTTAGATCGTGTTTTGCCTTTTATTATTTTTGTGCATTTTTCTACTGCACTAGTACTGTCATGCACATGATTGTTCATGCACACAAGTAATACTAAGTACATGAACAATCGAAGTAAAATATGCCAGTTTTGCAGTTAGTCTTGAATGACAATATTTGTGCATGACAGTATTAGTGCACTAGAAAAATGCACAGAAAATAACCGAAGGCTAAACGCGATGAAAAGCACAGAAAAATAAGCACAATACATATGAAACGATACAAAGAGAAGTAACACACAATCAATAAAAATCGAGAAAAATATTTTAGTTTTTTAAATTACTTGCAATTTTTAATAAGAACTATCACAAAACATGTTAGGGTTTCTGGTAAACTGTCTGACAATTATAAATTGGAAAATTGATTGACTTTTTATGTAACTCTTGATGTAAAATGTTTCGTAAAAAATGATTTTTTTGTGCATTACGCATCGAAACTTCTAATAAAATACGTGTCGCTGTCCTAAGATCTCGAGTGTAATCACGTAGACTTCGAAATCTACTTGGGCTTCGAAGATTGGCTTTCGAAGTAAAAATTATTGCCTTTAATCATTCTCGATACCATAGATGATGCCTTTCCCCCTTTGAAGGGTTGATAGAGCGTTTTTTTTTATTTGTTGATAATCCTAGCATTTCATATCCATTTAAAAAATATTATATTGAATAACGAATTTTTATGATGCAAATTAAAAATTCAATAAGCCTTGATCGAATATTTGACAGTATGTATCAAATTTATGATATTTGTTTGTTACTTGTTACCCTATTTTTGCTGCGTTACTGCATTATGGATTTAAAAAAGCAATTATTTTGACTCTTAATCGGTAATACAAGTGGTCTCGTCAAATTGAGTCAAAGTTTGTCCACGAGTTATGCAATGCAGACACAACTCCTTGATAAGTCACCCGATGTGTTTGGTGCTTCAATGGGTCCCGTCTTATTATGACGTACCTGGAATTGAGACAGCGAACTGGAGTGAGACTCGCGCCAAAAAGGGTTGGTTGGTTGATTTGGGTTTTATGATACAAGATATAAAAGAGGATAAGCTACGCCAAACACAAGACAGTAAAATTAGTAAATGTATACTTTAAACTAATAACCAAACCAATATTAAAACAGAAATGCAATGAATAAAACCAAGTGATATGCATAAAAATTAAATATGAAGGCTAAATTCTAACCAAAAGAAATGTAAAACTGAAAAATAAAACTGAAGAATGTGAACTGAATAAAACCAAGTGATATGCATAAAAATTAAATATGAAGGCTAAATTCTAACCAAAAGAAATGTAAAACTGAATTTTCTTTTTGAAAAAGAGAACTAAGATGGGGTATCCCCATCTTAGTAGTTGATAGAACTATATGGGATTCAATTTAAAATATTATTAATTATATATGTGGTAAAAATCCTGAATGATGAAGAAATCTAAAAAGTAATGGATGGGGAGGTAGACCCAACAGGTCTGAAAAAATTGTAGGGGTGAGTGAAAGAAGGGGTTGTGACATTTTTGTACTTTCGAGATATTTGACCTCAAATTCAATCAAACTTTTACTATCTAGTGTATATAATTCATTCATCTATTAATTATTTCCTAAAGTAATCGATAGATTGCTCTAGTTGTCAGCACGTCATACCTCACCCCGAGGCTACTTCAAAAATGCAATAATCCCAAAATGTAAACAAATGTCACATAATCCCTTCTTCCACTCACCCCTTCAATTGGCAATGAAGTTTTAAAAAAATTGTCGATAAAAATGTCTAAGACCTGTACAAGAAATTAAAATATGATAGAGGTTCTTGGCAATGCTGGCACGACGAAGCGGTTTCTCGACGGCCAAAAAGGGAACCAATGTAACCCAAAAGCCGTCAAACCCTCTTTTCACACTTCGGAACTTTGTATAAGAGTTGTTCAAACACCGTCTAAAAGACTTGTCTGTGCTGCCAAGTATAAATCTTGGGAATGCCTTCTTTCCTCCAGTGACGTCCCAGACTCCAAGGAAGACTTCAGATACTGAGTTTCGTTTCCCGATTGTCTGCGTGCACTTATTTTATTGTAATATTGTTGACTCTCCTGACTGTATTTTGCGTAATAGACAACCTATGAAGGCTCAACACTAACACACTAGTGCACTGCACTTAATAATTTTAGCAATATAGTGCAGAAGTATCGGGGAGCCAGATGGCGAATGACGTTAAAGTGCCTGGAATTTGTTTAACTTCACATTATGGATTAATGGGTAGCGTCTAAAAATGAATTTTTCGGAAAATGATTACTTAGCGTTATTTCCTATGGGTATTTCGAATTGTTTTTAGCCCTCTCTAAAGACCCAGGACGAATCGAACGGGGGTTAATATACAGCCCATGTTTCCCGCAGGATCTAAAGCAAAAGTGCACCAAATTGGATGTGGATTGGTCAGTGATCGTAATGATAATCAATATTATTTCTATGGGGATTTCGAATTGTTTCTAGAAACCTCTGAAGACCCAGGGCGAATCCCCAGGACGAGGTATTTGTCCTGGTCGTCCGGGATTAATATAGCCTGTTTCTCACAGGATTCTAAAGCATAAGTGTACCGAATGGGGTGTGGATTGGTCAAACAGTGATCGTAATGGTAATCAATATTATTCCTATTGGGAATTTAAATTGTTTTAAGCCCCTCTGCAGACCCAGGACGAATGGAATGGGGATGAATAAATATAACCTGTTACCCACAAGAAACCAAAGAACAAGTGTATAAAATTTGGCGTGGATTGGTCTAGTGGAATAGATTTGTATAGAGTAGACAGACACGACTCTGCTTTATAGTATATATAGATAAAATATGTACTCACCTTCCGATAGATAGAAGCACTCAGCCCAGATCGTGGAAGAATTGATGAAATGTTCAGAAAATTTGCGTTATGAGCAGTTGAAAGTGTTGTGAAACAGGACAAGACGAAGAGCAGAATAGCGTATGCGTATCCATGCCAATTTGGCTCATCATTATCGATGAACTTGATTAGAAATCTGAAAGAATGAGCAATTGGAAAGATAAAAAATCTAACGCGATTTTAAATGATATTCTACATGAAATCGTTTCATTTAGAAGTGATTTATTTTGACTCAAAATGCTCTGCTTATTTTAGAATAATAATGAAATCCTTCAAATTTATCTCCCTTTCTTTAAAAATTATACAAACATCGCGTCAAAATTTCGTGCACCAAAATGTTCTCTAGTTTCAGTAGTTCTTTTTCTAGTTTTAATACAACTTGGTGCGGTTCAAAATTACGTGCTATTGTTCTCGATCTTTCCCTTCGGAGGATGATCCCAGACCGTCGCCAATAGTTCGTTGTGTTGCTCCAGTGTGACATTAAATAAATACCTACCTTTAAAACAATTTGGGAAAATGATCAATTTCTAGCAAGCAGGTAGTTGATTTAACGTCGCACTTTAACAACACAATGGGCTATTGGCGACGGTCCGGGATCAGTCTCCAAAGGAAAGATCCGAGGACAATTCCTCGAAATTTTGAGCCACGGTCAGATGACGAGGTCAACACCTGAGTTTGCACCCCACTCTCCAAACTTCCACACCACGCCAACGTGAGAATATTTGAGTTACGTGCACCAGCCCAAGGTATACGATGGTAATTTGTTGAATTGAGTCTTGAACTCGCTACCCTCCGGTTGTGAATACGCTACTCTTCCAACCGGGCTACCACGACCAGGTATTCAAGTTCTTACCCTTTTCTATGCGAGCTAAAAGTGCTGTTTGGGGTAAAACATCTTTTAATAAATTTTACGTTACATTTTCGGGGTCTCCAGCAACGATACTGCTATCTGGATCACTTAGAAACGTTCTGCTCATTATGATCAACCCATGAAAAGATCAACCCATAATACAATACCCTGTAATAAAGTTTGCTTACATGTCTACTTGAAAAATGATTTAATGTTAACTAACTAGTCTATTAAAGTACAAATCTGTTTAGTGTCAAATAACTAATATGAACAAGGATGAGTCTCCAGTTGCTCAAAACACTATTTTATCGGCATTTTATAGCACTTTGAGACTCAGAAAATGATTTCTAAAAGTTGGTTTATTTTTTGAAAAACGTTTACCACGGTGATCCTTTTATGTACCCAATTGGGGACATGGGAATCTATTTATGTACCCAATTGGGGACATGGGAATCAGATACGATTGTTAATCAATGTACAAGTAATCCGGAAAATCTACCCGGTTCTCCAAAGTTCTGTGCCCTTTATTCATTTTGGTCTTACCAGCTTCTATGCATGGCATTACTGGCAAATCCAGAGTATTCCAAGCTGTTAAAAATGTGGGAAGGTAGGTAATTGAATTAACGTCGCACTGGAGCAACACAACGGGCTATTGGTATCGGTCCGGAATCGATTCAGAATGGAAAGATCCAAGGACAAAACCTCGTAATTTTTAACCACGATCAGATGACGCGGTCACACTTGAGATGCCACCCCACTCACCAAACTTCAACACCAAGTCAACGTGAGGACATTTGAGGCCACGACAGATTTAACATGAACCTTCCCGGTATACACGACGGTGTTTGGTTGGATCGAGTCTCAAACTCGTAACCCCAGTTTACTAATCCACTACTCTTCGAACCGGGCGACCATGTCTCCCCATGGGAATACTAATGTACATCGGAAAATCTTCCCGTTTTCCAAAAATCGGTGCTCTTTATTCACTTCGGTCCTACCAGTCTATGAAAGTCACTACTAACAAGCCCAGAGTATTCGAAACTGTAATAAATGTGTGGCAAGGTAATTTTAATATAAAACATCTCTATCTATACTGCGAGAACGTCTTCCGCCACTAAGTCTGGGTGTTGTCGGTCGCTATAGGAACAGGGCTCGCATATTTTAAGTGGGGTGTCTGGCGGATGTTTCCAATGGGAAGAGGTGGTTTACTACTAGATCTTCTAGGCAACAAGAAAAATATATTTACTCTGGCTTGAAAAACTGGAAAACATAATTTTTAAAAGTTACAACCTCAAAATTAAACGCAATAGCCTGTGCCGATTTGCAAAACGGAGGATATTCAGTAGAAAGCTGGTGAATATTCAAATTCTAGAATCGGGACGTCAGAGGCTCTAATATATTAATGGGTTCCACTACCACAAGAATTCATCTGCAACCTCATTCTCAAAATGAAAAGGCGGTGCAAAACCTGCATCAGTGTTTAAGGTGGTCGTACAGGCTACAATGGATCACCTCTTCTCATTTTTTAAGTTTTCAGATGATCTTCTGTATCATGGCATCCAGTGCAGTGTCATTACTTCAGTTCAAAGACTGTTTTATTGCTCACTTCTGTTCTTGTTTATCGTTTTCTTTTTACTAATTAGTAGTGATGGGAGCATTCGAATACAGAAGCACTCCTGTACTCCATACTTAAAGTATTCGTTGTATACAATTCTTTTCCAAAGTATTCGGATAATAAAATACTCGGATACCAAAGTATTCTGATACAAGAGTATTCAGATACAAAAGTACTCACCCTTTGTATTCGAAAACCAAAGTATTTATTCTGACTATTGATTAATCGTTTTGTATATGTATTCGAATACTTACTCGATACTTAAAATAACTCGAATACCACATATTCGATTCTCAAAAGAACTCGATTCTGTCCACCACTACTAATCGGTTCTATAAGTCTCGACGTAACCCTTGTATCATTTCCTCACAACCAGATATCACTTCACTGCAAAGTAGTAGGTAGTCAACCATTCTGTTCCTTAAATTCTGCAATCAAGTGATAAGTTTCGCAAGCCAATATGCCAATGTGATGAATCGAAAACGTTTCTTCACGGATCCGCTATAGAAAACGGGATAAGATCCGTTTCTACGGCAACAAATGCAGGCTCAGACGTTGGTTGAGGTTTAATGGCGCAAGGCCCATACTTGACCATGCTGCCCCAGACACAAGACATATACTATCAAGTAATCAACATACACGCAATGAAAGTTTTACTGACGCAGAAGAGAGGAATATATCCAGTAAGGAATCCACCTGACAGGAAACGAATCTGCGCAGCCTACAACTCGCGGATTGATAGCGCAGTGGGCATACCCACTCAGACTTTAGGGTGGGAGCAGTTCTCGTGATAGATGACAATACAGTTTATTTAATAAGGCTGACACTTTCATGAGGTAAGGACACCAATACTCACTCCAGAATGATCGGTGGAAGTAATGTCACAATATCATAAATCAATTCCATGACAGCAGCTAACAACAGCCATTTCCACTGAGCCTTCATCAAAGCTAGGAAGAGGGAAGGTCCTCTGTTGCAACACCTTTTACTCTCTACTTCGAGCACCTTTTCATCTCCAGCCCTAAAGAGACACAAAGAAAGCTATTTATGATACTGGTATACTCCATTATGCATAGACACCACAAGATCACGTCTTCCACCTATCCCTGACCTTGGTAACATCCACCATATTCCGAATGCTGAACTCAATTTCCCACTTTACTTTCGTTTTCGGCTTGTACTACAATTTAACGTCAACAAGCTGAATCAACAGCCTTAACTGAAGTTAGAAGCTAGTTCGGATCGTAGATCGCAACTGAGACTATCGTGATGTTAGAGTAAGGTAGGATGTGACCTATGTGACCTTAAGACGCAATTAAAAGTATTTCTTGATTGAGTCACTAGCTCAATTTCTCTTGCCCGTTTCCAGTTTGGATTAGTTTCCTTCAACAAGTTAAATTTCTAGCTTTAACTTAAATGGGGAAGTAAGTTCCGATCATCGATCGCAACTGGTGCTACCATGATGTTAGAGTAAGGTAACGTGTGAAGCACTTGACCCTGAGACGTGCTTATAATGTTTCTTAACCATTTAAAGCACGTCTCAGGGTCAAGTGCTTCACACGTTACCTTACTCTAACATCATGGTAGCACTAGTTGCGATCGATGATCGGAACTTACTTCCCCATTTAAGTAATGCTTAAAATGTGTGCTATAAATGTTTCTCAACCATTTAAAGCACGAGTTTTTTTCGGAAAAACTGGTAAAACATGATCGAGTTTTTTTTACAGAAAATGAATATATATATATAGGTATAGTATAAGTTATTTTTTGCAATTTCAGTTGCGGGGGGTGGGGTAAAAGTTATAAAAAAATTATTATACAAACAAAGTGTAAACGATTTGATTACATGTTTATTTTGAATTTAAAAATATTAATAATAATAAAATATTAACTTCAGATTCACTTCCATCACTCAAGAGATCATCACTTTCAACGCTGAAACTTTCTGATAAATTGGCATATTCAAAATCGTCAGAGTCGCTCATTAGCAGATAACTTTTTCTAAACAAGTTATAAAAAACATTTAGTAAAAATTAATTTATGGTTAACTGTTTACTTTTATGATATTTAACGTAATAAAAATGGATATATTACCTTTTCCACACCAAACAACTGCTTTATAACAAAGAATTCCTAACAAACTTATAGCTAATCATCAAAATGCACCACTTGGTTTACACAAGAAAAATGGTGCATAGTGGTGCCATCTACGGTAAATAAGTTTAATATCCATCTATAAATAAGTGGAAAATCATCTATGATAAATACGTTTATGCCATCTATGGTAAAGTTTAATCTAGCCTATCTATTTTTACTAGAACGGATCTCATACGGGCATTAGAAATAAAATAACGCGAGATACAAGAGCGCCCGTGTGAGACACGGGCATGTGCAAATTTGCCGGTAACTTTCGCCCGTGTCAAACACGGGTAAATGCGTTAAGTGGTTAAATGAGTCACCTGCCGCAACGGAAGTGGGGAAATAAGTTCGGTTCGTCAATCACAACTGACGCTACAATGGAGTACAGTAGAATGAGCGAGCATGTGAACTTGAGATGCCTGTTCAGAAGTATTTTGATGCAACGCATCAATTTTAATTTTATTTTCAAAAATAATATTTTCCCCAACAGCTGCGTCTCTTCTTACAATAACTTTTTCTCTCCCTATAGACGCCTCCAGTTTGGGTAATTTTAATTAACGTCGCACTGGAACCACACTACGGGCTACTGGCGATGGTCTGGGATGAATCCCGAAGGGAAAGATCCTAACTAACACCAACACACATTCCCGTGCCTAGTGTCGTGAGACACTACCAGTTTAAATAAATGTGGTTGGGATGAATAGAGCATTCCACCGAGGTGGCATGTCTATCCAGAATTTAGAGCACATTGCATTTATACATTATTATATCTATACAGTAATTACATCTCTATTATACTAAGTTACACTATATACATATATATAACATGAGAGAAGAAAAAAAAAGTAGGTTTTTCAGTCTCTTTGGATGATCAAGTCCTGATGATTCTCAATGAATCTCATCATGTTAATAATTTTGATCCTCGAGCCCTTGGTATTAGCAACGTTCCTGAGCCATGCGATTTGAAGGTGGTCGACAGGCGTCCTCATATGCCATGATGCTGTAAGGGGGCAGACTGGGATGTAATGTAGAGGTGTGCCGATTTCACCACAGGAGCAATTTTCTGAATTGATTTTTTAAACCTCGTTAGGTAGGATGGAAACGGACCATGCCCTGTGAAGAAGAGTGTCTCTTCCCTGGTCCAACTTGCCGATTTTAGTGACACTCTAGCCCACACATCATGTACACGCATCTTAATTTTGATTCATGGTCAGACGACGAAGTCAACACGTTAGCTGACACCCCACTCTCCAAACTTCCACATCACGGCAACGTGAGGACATTTGAGGCAACGACAAATTTAAAGTGCACCAGCTTCCGTTTACACGAAGGTTTTGGGTTGGACTTATTTTCGAACTGGAAATTCCCGTTGCTAATCCGTTGTTCTTCCATCTGGGCTACCGCGGCCCATAATTACATGGAGAATATAAAATAATTCCTTACAAACTTTTAGCTATGTTCTCCTCTTTAGACCAGCGCTCTTGGAATTTCTGATGGAGAAAAGTGGTTCTCATTCTCGGGTTCAGGACATCCAGTTTATCCACGTTGACTGGGTTTCTATAGCCGTACCATATCAATCTAAATAAAAAAGAAACAGTAAGTAATAACAGAAGCCCCACGCCACAAAAGCTCGTACCCAAGGTTCAAACTATCAAGCTTCGAAGATGGTTGTTTTGGCGTTTTATGGCGCAAGGGCCATATTTGGCCAAGCTGCGCCAAACACAAGACAACGCAAAGTAAAAAGTTTCGTGAAAAGGAAAAAGATGGATTAAGTAACAGAGTAAAGGGATGAAAGCAGAAAAAGATCACTTGGGTGGGTACCCAGGAGCGAGACCCGTGTTTACTGAAGACAGTAAACCCATGGGAAAGATTACTAGAGTACCTCGGGTCCTTGAAAACTGTACACATCTAAAGGAAATGTGTCCCCGAGGGCCAAGCTTCGAAGTACAGGATGAACTAATGCCATTACCAGGCCCCCTACAACCTCTAGGTGTTGGCTCAGTGGGTTAGCCTACTACGTTGGCAACCTGCGAGTTGATGATAACGCAAGTTTGATTGTTCTCTAAGTGTATCTATTCCGTGTCAGTAAGGATTTCCTTGTGTGTTATGTTCATTTACTTGACGTTGTTTCTGTTGGAAACAGTTTAAAGCGGATGATGTCATCACTGTTGGCGTAAAAGATTTTTCTCTTTAAAAAAGGTAGGAAGGCTACTAGAGAATATTCGAGATATGAATAACGTTCTATGTGAGCGAGTTGTTCGCTCATTGTAAATGTCTTGGTTGTGTTCTTGTAATTAATAAAATGATAATTGGAATTGGATTCTTTAATCGAATCTTGTAACGCGTTCTACAGTTTCTCGAAACTAGGCCGCAAACAATCATGATCCATTTTTTCTGAATTCGTGCCTCACAATAATAAATCGCAACAATGATCTGAATAATGACTCGCTGTTTACTGACATTCGACAGTCAAAAGACTGATAAAGAAATATTTTTTCAAAAGGGGAATTCAGTTAAAATGCATCATCTTTCAATGTGAAAGTGAACTACAGAAACAATGACACGTTCACCGAATCGCAGAAAATATGCAAATGCTTATCATAATCCTAACTATCTAAAGATAAACCCTAAGTGATAAACCTATTTCAGGAACAATTTATCCTTTACACCTGCTTTATAAAACGCAGGGGCTTCGCAACTTCTCATGGATGTGGTTCGGTTTGTTTTGTCGCTCTACGCTCATATCGATCGTTTGTGTTCTACCAGCGTTGGTAGAAACTAACCCATCATCCCAGAATGGCATCAGACTGCACCGACATCGACTCATCAGACATGGGCACTCTCAACTGCTGCGCAACCAAAGTCGTATACACCAAGTGCTACTTAGTCTGGACTATCGACAACTTCACGCACTGTCGGCAAGGGAATGGTGACTACTTACGGAGCTGCATATTCTCCGACAAGACCACACCCGGTGATCTCAAATTCCAACTGCTCCTCTACCCTAACGGCACGAAAGATTACCCCCATGACGTAGCGATCACTCTTAAGTTGGTGACAGACAAAAACGACGTCCGAGCCCTAGTGAAGTACACTTGCTTCGTGGCTAACGGTAAGAAAGCTTGTTTCACGAAATCTGGGGAGATATTCATGATTCCAGAATCCTACAGCAAGGACGTGTCCCTTATCCGTCGGGAGGATCTGCTGAAGAGGAAGGATGAACTTCTACCAAACGACAAGTTGATCCTCGTATGCTTGGTAAGCTCATCGTACAAAGAGGAACCTGTAGTTAGTGCCTCACCAAACAAACTGTGATGAGCTTTATACGTTATTTTCACTAGTCAATTCAGGGCCGTTCCTGATTAAGTTGCCCTCTTGCAAACCTCAACAAGTCACACGTTCTAAAAATATTTGATTTTTTTAAAAAGAATGCCCTTCAAGCCGTTGTTTGTTGGCGATTGTTCTCTGAAAGCCCTGCAGAAATAAATTTCATAGCCCAGTTTTATTTTTCTGATTGGTTGATTGGATTTTTGTTTTATGGTGCAAGGGCCATATTTGTCCACTCTGCGCCAAACATAAGATAGACAACATCAAGTAATGGATATACACAAAAATTTCCTAAACGTCGAACTGTTAAACAAGCTTTGCGCTTAACGTTACCTTTCGACTGTTTTCAGACTATCCAGACGCATGTTTTGCATGTGATTTCCTCTGATCAGTATGTATTTTTGATAACATTTTTCAAATTCCAAACTCATTTCATTCCCGTATGGTCGTCACGTAATTACATCCCTGCCCTTGAGTGCTTTTCGAATATTCTAATGTAAAGAATAATATGCCAGATTCGTTAGTAACTTTCATTACAATGGCAAAAAGAACCAAAGTATGGAATTAATATTTGAAATTTATTGATTAACATGCTCATTTAAAGTTAGTCACAGCCCTTTCGGCAGCTCCTATTTTTTAAGTGCAAATGCACGCCTAGTACATCTTTTAGAAACAGCCCTGCATGAATTGAATGTGAAAAACATACGAAGATATATATGTACTAACTTTCCTATTGATTCTTGTGAAGAATGACTAGTTAGTTATAAGAAACGCTGATTTTTATTTACCATTTAATTTCTATTGTAAAGGTTTAAATTCATTTTTGTGTGACTTTGTTAAATTATAATTTAACTGGATTAGTTGTCTAGGTAAATCAATTTGATTCTTTCTTGTATTGATTTTAACATCCTCAGGTTGTATCATCAGAACTATATAAATTATTTTTTGTTAAACCTTTAAAAAGATTAACAATTTTGGTACATATATATTTTTAAAAACTATTTCTGAGGTTGACATTTTATAGATTTCAATTCAATAAGTAATCTGTTTTCGATGAAGTGTTTTGTTTTTATCTCTTATCTAACTGTATTTGTCTTTTTTCTTGCCTTTTTGGATACTATATTTTTTATTCTGTGTAATTGGATATTTATCTAGAGAAATAGAAATTAAATATAAATAAATAAATACAAAAAGGATTATATAATAATTTTATTAACTATCAACATATCCAATTATAGTTGATAGCTGTTTTGTTAACTTATGTCTGTAAGAGACTGTATGTCTGTATATTAGAGGTAAGAGTTTGATATTAGAGGTATGATTTTGATGAAATTCAACGACTTTCATGTTTGTTTTATTGAATTTTAAGTGCGTGATTATTCTAATTTCCAATTAATGCTTGTTCATTGTTTGGTCATGAGTTTTTATTCATGATTTTTAATCTTTAGGGAAAATAGCAGTAAAATTAGAATATATTGTATGATATTCACTCATTAAAAAAGTTGATTGATTGAATTTCGATCTACTGAAATTTTCCCGGATATAATTTTGAAAGTTAGAGACATATACACTTTCGTATTAATCTATATTATTAAATTTACACTTGGCAGAAAAAGGGCAAATGTCCATTTTGAAAGTTTTTGGTATCAGCTGATTTAGTAATTATTTTTTAATGTTTAATACAGCATACTTTCCAATGATAATTTTTAGAATGTATTTTGATTGGACATTTTTCCCCTTTCTTTCTACAACTTTTATTAACTTGAGTGATTTGTGGACGTAAGTCAATATCAGTGAATTTCGACATTGGCCCAAGGTACAGAAATATATTCTATCATAATATTTAAGTTATATTTTACCTTGAAGCAATTCATTAATTTCAACGAGATTAAGAAGGTTAGTTTGAAGTTTAACGGATATTTTTTTGCTAAACTGAAATTAAGCTAAAATAAGAAAGGAGCGAAAAGCAAGATTAGTGGGTTGATATTTTGACACAAAGGCCAGGCTGTGCCAATCAACTTAAATCAAGTAAATAGATATGCACACAAGGAAAGTTTTACTAATACTGAAGAGAGAATTACATCCAGAATAGAAAAAGCAAGGCTTATGTTTCGATATAAAAACTACTTTTAACATATTCATCACAACAATCAATTAATGCAATTCCAACTTGATGATTAAACATGGAAGTCTTAAAAGCACAAAAGCTCCTTTCAGTATTTTTTATTAAAAATCACTAGCACCTAATAGTTTTGTGCTTACGTAATTTCGTAAAATATCTTTTACGAAAAAAGTTGCCTACTTTTTGCAAAAAGTTTAAAGTTGTTTATATAAAATTATTCAAAGAAACTATTCTTCGAATGGGAATAACTCTTTAAGCTACACCTGATCTCAAATCTAACTCATACCATAAGTCTAGAAGTATTACGGAAAATAGATTATGCAACATGAAGGGTATTGATTAATTGAATATTTAAAAGATATTTCGTCCAGATAGGTAGATATTTTAATTAACGTCACACTGGAGTACACAACGGGCTATTGGTGAAGGTCCGAGATCAAACAGGAAGGAAAAGATCCGAGGACAATACCACGTAATTTTGAATCACGGTCAAATGACGAATGATACTGTTGGATGTACATCATGTTTAAACAATTGAAGGCTTCAGCAGCAGTGATAAGTCACAGAAGGAAAATACCGCAATGAAAATAATTTAAAAACAAAACAATCAAGAGGGTCAAAAGAATTTCTGATTGTATGAATGAGAATTTAATATTTGAAAGTTTAAGATAATATGACCTCTTGAACAGTGAATAAACCGTTATAATTTATGGAATTTTTAAAAACAAAATTGCTAGCTTGAAAATTTTGAAACATAACTTACCACTATGTTGCCCGGAGTCCATTTCAAAACTTCATATTTATTAAAAACCAACACAAATTTCAAGATGGCGCTTTAGCAATATATTCCAAAAGTATTTAAGATGATTGTAAATCAAATGAATATACAAGCTACATTACGGTTTAGGATTATTCCAAACGTTCTTGGTTTACCAACTTTAATATATCATTTCTCATATTTTCTCACAATTAGAATTGAAACACATTGTTGAAATGAAAATAATTCTTTAAAATTTGAAGACTTCTTAAACAAGATTACCTGTTCAACCAGGAAAAGAACAATCTTGATAAAATTGGTTGGTGTTCCACGAGATGTTCGTCCTGAAAAAAAACTTTATCTTTGAAAATGTACTGGGCTTTATCAAATCCTAAAAAATGCTTTATGAATCTTGTTTGTAATTATGTAGGAATGGTACAACTCCAAAATTTAGTGAAATTGCTTTCTAAGGAGTTATTTTATGGTTGGTTTCTGGGGCTTATGGCACAATGGCCATATATGGCCATACTTCTCCGGATATGATATTCAATATCAAATAATAGACATACACACACTGAAAGTTTTCCTGACACAGAAGAGAAGTACACCCAGGGAGGAATGCACCTGACAGAGTCTTTTTATGGTACAATAACTGTTCTCTATAGTTAAATAAAAATTGCATTTAGTTATTCCGAAATAATAGAAGCATCAATAGATGGCATCACAAGAAAATGCAAATGGTGCCGAGGATGTCTCTTGTCGCCAAAAAAGACATCCTCAGTGCCATTTTCATTTCCTTCCCTTATGTCACTAAAAAAGTCTGCAAGAAAATGTGACCTGAGAGCCGAAAAGTATTCCTAAAAGACACCTCCACTCACAAAAGTGCCCTGATATCTAAATGCATGGAGGATCACAAATCAGTAGTAGTTGCTAGTTAGTTAATTAAGTTGGTACTGGAGCAACACAACGGGAAGTTGGCGATGGTCCAGGATCCGAGGACAACACATAATTTTGAACCACGGTCAGATGACCTTAGCTGGGACTCCACTCTCCAAACTTCCACGCGAGAACATTCGAGGCCAGATTTAACATGCACTAGCCCCTGTATGCACGACGGTCTTTGGTTGGACCTAGTTTCGAATCCGCAATCCTCCGGCTGCTAATTCGTTACTCTTACAACTGGAATAGCGTGATCCTGATCATGAAATCAGGGTTCTTGAGTAGCCGAGAAATTCTGAGACAAAATTTGGCCGATATGGAAATCCTATTCATTTGACAAGAATTTCTTCTGGGGATTATCTTAGTTCCTAAGCTTGTATCACAGGGCAATGGGTTAGCCATGATCAAGACTTAATGTGCAATTTAATTGATTCTATGCCTCGGAATTGGTTGGTTTTTAATTTTTATGGCGCAAGGGCCATATTTGGCCAAGCTGCGCCCGAGACAAGACATGCAATATCAAATAATGGACACACACAAAGTTTAACTGAAACAGAAGAGAGAAATACACCCAGAGAGGAATGCACCTGTCAGGAAACAAACCTGCGCCGCCTACATCTCGAAGGCTGCTAGCGCAGTGGGCCTACCCACTGGTATGCCTAGGAGGATTCAAGTAACAAACAAGAGCAGTCACTATACCTCTTATTGAGTTGTAAACTATTAATTATTAAATAAATTAAAACTAATAAATAAAATGCATTAAGCAAAATAAAGTGTTTTTCCTTTTTACTTGGCAATTATAATAATAATTTAAAATAATTTTAAAATAATTCTTAGTATTTCATTGAAATAGGTACTTGTTTTAATGAAAATAAAACCTAAAAGTCCAAGAAACTGAAGAACTGTGCGGTTTAGGGAATACACTAAAACATGCGTAACATGCATTTTAAAATTCCAAATATTGGGACAGATCCAAAATGGTTCTTTTATATTTCCGACAATTATATATGATCTGATTTGCACAAAAATTTGTAAATTGCTTAATTTTGATGCGGGAAATATTTTAGACATTAAAAGTGGGTGTTGCTGTTTCAAATTTTGTAAATACTATGTAAATAATACGGATTCTTATGCAAATAAAATTTTATTTGTAGTAGGCATTATTTCAAGTCTAATGACACTTTATGACTGTAATTTTGCGACTGGCTGTACATATTTGTTTTTCAATTATGGAGCTACACATACAGAACATTACAGATAGTACTATTATATTGATTTGTGCGTAATATTTTAATATCTACCAGAACTGCTCCAGGCGGAAAATCTAGGTACTGTCGGTCACTATAGAAATGCCTCGTACATTTTGAGTGGGGATGGGTAGGTAGTTGATTAACGTCGCACTGGAGCAACACAACAGGCTGTTGGCGACGGTCCGGGATCAATTCCTGTGGGAAAGATCCAAGGACAATGCTTCGTGATTTTGAACCACGGTCAAATGACGAGAATAACTGAACCGGCCCCCCACTCTCCCAACTCCCTCACCAGGCCAACGTGAGGGCATTTAAGGCCACGACAGATTTAATGTGCACCTGCCCCCGCGTACGTCTTTGGGTAGACCGAGTACCGAACTCGCACTCCTCTTGTGGTTAATCCCCTACTCTTCCAACAGGGCTGCTGCTGCCCATATATGGTATGATTTGAACTAAAATTTATATTTAGCGTAATTTTTATATGGGGAATTGCTTTTAAAGACATTAAAAATTGGTGTTGCTATTTGAAATTTTGTAAATAAATATGAAGACGAATTCTTAATCAAATAAAATGCACATTTATTTGAGGGGGGGGGATATTCAATTAACGTCACACTGGAGCAACACAACGGGCTATTGGTGACGGTCCGGGATCAATCCCAAGGGGAAAGATCCGAGGACAACACCACGTAATTTTGAACCACGGTCAGATGACGAGGCAACACCTGAGCTGGCACCCCACTCTCCAAACTTCCACACCACGCCAACGTGAGGACATTTGAGGCCACGACAGATTTAACGTGCACCAGCCCCCTTTGTACACGACGGTGTTTTGGCTGGATTCGAACTCGCAACCCTTCGGTTGCAAGTCCGTTACTCTTCCAACCGGGCCACCGCGGCCCGCACATTTATTTGAAGTAGGCATTATTTTAAATCTAATGACATTTTGTCTCCATTTCCAAGGAAGGGAATAACAAGGTTTTCGGATGCTTTATTGACTCTGTTTATGTGGTTTTTTTTATTATGGCGCTTCATACACAGGACATTGCAGTTATTAATATTATGCACAAATCAATACAGGTAGTGAAATTAACGTCTCATCAGAGCAATATACTGACGCGGTACGGGATCAATCAATAAGGGAACAAATCAATACAATAGTTCTGTCTACCTAGCAGAACTGCTCCAGGCTAAAAGCCTAGGTACTTTCTGTCAATAGAAATGTCTCGTACATTTTGTGTGGATCAGTCGAGGTTTAGGCCGTTGGTAGGTGATATCCTCTCATTTCACAAAGTCTGGAGAGCTAAATTGTCACTAAGTGCTCCAATGTGGGAAAAACCCGAATACTTGAAGAATCACATATAGAAAATAGGCTGTTTCGTTTCTACAAGACAGATACTCTGTAAACATAATAGAAGCGAAAGCGCAATTCGTTTCATAGTTACGCATTGGCGACATCGTTAAGTAAATCTTATTTATTATGCATAATGGCAGGTAGGTATTTAATTAACGTCGCATTGGAGCAACACAACGGGCTATTGGCGACCGTAATCAAACCCAAAGGGAATGATCCGAGAACAACCCCACGTAATTTTGAATCACGGTCAGATGGCGAGGTGACACCTGAACTGGCACCCCATTCTCCACATGGATCAATCTGTCAGAACATGTAAATGCGTATGGCGCCGAGGATGTCTTGTCGCCAAAAAATGCAACCGTTCCCTATCAACCTTGGACCGAAGGTTGGTAGTTAATTAACGTCGCACTGGACCAGCGCAACAGGTTATTGCACAACAGGTCCGGGATCAATCCCGAAGGGAAAGATGACAACGCCTCATAATTTTGAACCATGGTCAGATGACGAGAACACCTGAGCTGGCATCCCATTCTCTAAACTTCCACACCACGCCAACGTGAGGACATTCGAAGCCACGACAGATTTAACATGCACCAGGCACCGTGTACACGACGGTCTTTGGTTGGACCGAGAACGTCTGGTGAGATAAATGTCGCTAAGTGCGTGGGGAAACTCGAATGCTTCAATAATCACCTGTAGAAAATAGGTTGCCTCGTTTCTACAAGACAGACTTTCTGTAAATATAACAGAAGCGAAAGTTAAATCGTTTCGTAGTATAATTGGCCACATCCTTGAATAAATCTCATAAAGCTTAGATAAATGGCAGCATAAGTAATTGCAAATGGCACCGTAGATGTCTCTTGTCACCAAGAAAATGTGACCGTTCCTTTAGTTGGACCTTGACCGGAGATAACCGAAAAGTACCACTTTCTGTCTGGAGCAGTTCTCGTGGTAGGCAGACAGTACTTCAAACGTTAAGCAACTGCATGACTGCAGAAACTGCAATAGTTTAGATGGAAATCGGCGTTTCAAGAGCCTTGTGTTCTTGAGATAAAAAATTACAGACTCACCTTTTCAGCGTCCCAAAAGAAACTGTACTGAGGATCGGTGAAAAAGGACAGAACAGCTTCCGATAGTATTACAGTGAACGTGATGATTCCCAGAATGTATATCTTTGAATCGATTATCCCTGACATTTCGATCTGCAGAGGAAAAAAGTTTTACAGTACTATTACAATTCGGACGTTACCAAAGAATTCTCAATACTGTCGTACTAGTCTGAAAAGCCATATATTCAAGTTTGAAATAAAATATTGGACTATTACTATGTTGGTATGATTATTACACTATGTTGATATTACATTATATTGGTAACTATTACACTATGTTGATATTACATTATATTGGTATGACAATTACACTACATCTACGACTATTTCACTGCATCTACGACTATTACACGACTTTACATTATGTTGAGCAACACACTTTACACCATGTCGAGCAACACACTTTACACTACGTTGAGAAACACTCGGAGCCAGAATCTAAGCTTAGAACGTAACACAAATGTGGGAACTCATTATTTAGGTTTCATCTGCCTCCGAATAAAAGCATGTGAATCATATTAACTCGCTGTACTTCAGTCAATAATGCTTATGCTGTAAACAGCTCGTTAGGTAAATATACAGCTTGTTTTACACTAGAGCAACGCGATTTCAGATGGAACGTGCCAACCAATCAGCGACGAAATAAGCAGTCATTCCCATCAATCACTGCTTATTTCGTCGCTGATTGACTCACGCGTCCTCTCCGTGTTATTCTAGTCTAAAACGTGCTTAATCATGTCTTTCATACTCGTGGTTGTTAGTTGAAATTACGTCGCACTGGAACGGGACAGTGCATTGGTGACGGTCCGAATCAATCCTGAGAGGGAAAGATCCGGGGACAACTTATCGTAATTTTGATCCACGATCTGATGACCAGGTCAACTAAGATGGAACCGCTCTTAAGCTTTCAAGCCACACCATTGTAAGTTAAATTATGGTAGGTAGCTAAAGTCACACCGGAGCGACACGACGGGCAGTTGGCGAGGGTCCGGGATCAATCCCGAAGCGAAAGATCGAGGACAAAAGCCCGTAATTTTGAACCACGGTCAGATGACGAGGTCAACAGCACCTGAGCTGGCAACCCATTCTCCAAACTTCCAAGCCAACGTGAGGACATTGATGTCACGAAACATTTAATGTGCACCAGCTCCCATGAACACGACGGTCTTTCGTTGGATCGAGTTTCGAACTTGCAATGCTCTAATTTTGCTAATCCGCGACTCTACCAACTAAACTACTGTAGCCCTTATAGTCTGAGCAGTGCATGAAAGCACGTGCCACGCCTCCAGTATGCATTTAAAATAGCATTGCAGCTGACCTATTGTGACGAGATTTGCTTGACGGAAAAAATAGCGTGGCCAACCGATCTATTGTGGGGTGATTTACTTGATGAAGGAAACATGGCTTGGCCAACCTATTGTGGACAAAGCCATCAAGAAGTTGCCAGAAGCGTCACTTGATTTTTGAAGAGTGCGTTCAAATCATGTCTTCTGATAAGAACTGCAGCGTTAAATGTGGATACATGCTTCGTGTTGGCAAATGAACTGCAAACTTACTTTTAAAATATCAAACACGGGAGAAGTGAATGCATTGCAAACGGAGAATAAAGTCCAGAAGAGGGATAATGTGTAAGAGTTTATCTGGCCGTCACGTTTCTGTTTGATTTGGAGAAATAACACCAAAACCTAAAATTAAAAAGGAGAACAATAAATCCACTATGAATATAATTCTTCATAATGAAGTATTTAAGGAACACAAAACAAATTAGGTTGCTTAGTGGCAACTGCTCCGATTTTTGTTTTTCTGTAGGGCAAAATAAAAACGACTATTTTTGTCGTGCCTTTTCATTGTTACGATGCAGTCAGTCACAAGGTTGATACTTTGTGAAATGCTGACCAGCGTGAAAAGCTGATCACTTCCCGAGAGACAATGGCACATTTACAGCAACACTTCCTCTTTCTGACCTTATTTTGTATACTTGGTAGACAGGTCCGACGTGACGTAGAAATTTCAAGTTTGCAGAAACAGCATTCAGACCATGCTCAAACTCACTGATTTTGCTAATCTAATTCATGATCTTATTTCATTACTTATTTTCAAATACCGTACCTCCCAACGTCCACAAAAAAAACCGGAAGATTTACATCAAAACCAACGCGCAACTGTCAGATATGAAAAATGCCTAAAAAGTTAACTAAAAGTCCCAAATTAACAATAACTGCGCCATATTGGGCTTAATAAACCAATTCAACAAAGAAAAGTAACATTGCCCTCTACTACTGTTATATTCTTACGTTTCGGACTTGACAAAACTGGTTGGTTTGTCTTATGGTGCAAAATCCAAACCCAATAAAACAGATAAAATTTTTAGAGTAGTCAACCCAATAAAAAAGCAGATATGAAATGATGTAGGTACACTACATTAAAGACAACTAAGATTAAAATGCTAATTTAAAAGGGTAAAAAATCATGAGTTTTTTTGTTGATTTACAGCAGATGAAATGTGATTCGGTTTGAAAGGTATATACAGATAAAAACATTTATATAAAGTTTAACAAGCCAATTAGGTAAAAATTTAAACACATTTGGATGGGGATTTTCCCCGCCAAATTCCTCAAGTCTAAAATTGGACAGTTAAATAAGTTTCGACGATGATTAAAAACTGGACAATTTATTAAAATATGATGAACGATAAAAGGGAACACACACGTTATCTATCTACCTAATAGAAGATGCCTGCGTGTAAAATGTCTGACGGATACGAAGGGGAGTCAAAAGAATGTCGAGAAGGCAACGAATGCCATGAAGACTTCACGAATCTGATTTGGCAACATTTTTTTACGAAGTGGCTCGAATTATATTCCAAACAAGCAAAAGAATTTGGTAAAAAAAAGACTACTTTTTTGCTAAAATAAGCAAAACAATTTGGTGTTTTATAGGTAGAATTTGGGTTTTTCTTGAAAATGTCTAAGCTTTTACAAAAATCTTGCAATTACTGATACTTGTTTTCCGTTCGTGGTTGCCACTGCGTGGAGCCGAAAATACTAGATATTGGCTTTTATTTAAAAAAATTTCTAAAAATCCGAAAAAAATACTTTTACCTTTCGGAAAATCTGAAAAATTGTCAGGTAGGAAATAGTTTCCTTCGTGGATTGCCACGGCATAGCATCATTTAAAAATTTCTCACTGGAAAAAAAATTGGAAAGACTTTTTGTCCAAAAGACCGGTAGGTATTTCAAGTAACGTCACACTGGAGCAACACAACGGGGTATGGGTGACTGTCCGGGATCAATCCCAAAGGAAAATATCCGAGGACAACACCAAGTAAATTTGAACCACGGTCAGATGGCGAAGCAACTCCTGAGCTGGCACCCCACTCTCCAAACTTCCACGCCAACGTGGACATTTGAGGCCACGACAGATTTAACGTGCACACCTTTGTACACGACGGTGTTTGGCTGGATTCGAAATCGCAACCCTCCGGTTGCTAATCCGTTACTCTCCCAATCGGGCCACCTGGTCTTTCGGAAGACCGGAAAAATAATAGATTTTCAGGAGTGTGCAGGTATGTATAATATACCTGATTTATTATTGAAAATTATAATTAAAAAGCAAGATATGAAAAATGTTTATTTTGAAGGGCATTCATAAATTGCATGCTGTAGATTAGATTTTAATGTTTCATAAGCATTTTTGGTACGTAATTCTGTACACAGAACTTTAAAGTATAACATAAAATAATACTTACAAAAGTGAGGATGCGCGCACCTGAAGACAGATAGTACACTTTCTCTATACTGGTACTGGGTAGACTGCTTAGATACAGCAGATAAACAAGTTCCCCTGTGCTGCATAGAATGAGTATCAGCGTCAATGCCTGGAGAAAAAAATTCGAAAATCCATGTAAACAACGTAAATTCATTAAAGCAGAACACAAAATAAAACGGTTTCTGTAAAAAGTTGGAACAGCTTTGATATAAAGGCTTTTTTGTGGATACGTTTAAGGCGTGCATTTTGTCGCCAACGACGAATTTCTTAGAGAAACGCCATTTTAGGCTTTGTGGAAAATAATTAAAAAATTAATAAAAGGAATTTTTAAATTTTTAAACTAGAAAACAATCCGCTTGATTGATTCTTACTACTAGGTAAGAATTTTTTGAAAAAATCTTTACTTTTTCCGAAATATTGCTATAGAAGTTTGTCCAAGTTAAATAATTTATTAGTTTTAAGTCTAATGGAACCAGTCTATATAATATGATCATAAAAGATCATATTCATTCCAGCAAAGTAGTTATAGAAAATCAAAAAATAATGATTCATAAAAATTAATAAGATTTAAATAATCACTAGGTTGCCATAATCATAATTAAGCGAGGTTGCCTTTGCTTGCCACAACTCGCTACAAAAGCATAAGCGTTGCTAGTCTTTATATCAAGCTGTACCGAAAAATATAATGTAAAAAATCCTTGGATTAGCAAAACAAGTAGGTTTGCTATGGTGAGGCTCTCGCGAGAAAACATGACCATGGGAGAGTTCAGTTCTAAAAAGGTAGTAAGCTCGAGGGATAAGGGGTTGGTTTGTGGTTTTATGGCGCAAGAGCCACATTTGGCTCTTTTGCGCCAAACACGAGACATACATCAAGTAATACACACAGAATGAAAGTTTTACTGACAAAGAGAAATACACCCAGGAAGGAATGCACCGGACAAGAATCGAAACCAGATTACAAATCGAAGGTGGGATTGTAGAGGAACCTGTAGCCGGAACGAAATTAACACAATAAATGCAACTTACCTATAATGAAAGTGATAATCCTGCAGCAAAGAACGAATGCTTGGAAAGCGACCCGTTGAAACAAGCTAAATTTTATAGAAAGCTAATTTCCTGCGAGTCCTCACCAAACCACACGAAAAACAATTCACTAAACGCTTCACGAACCGTTTATTTTAAATCGTCTATACTAACTTCGCTCTTCACGCTAACATAATTTTAACTTCACCTTCGAAGACTCGCAGGAAAAAAAACAAGATTGGAATCAAAACATCTCCAGTGCCTCTGTCGTTGCCAAACTCGCAAAAGTAAAATCGGAGAAATAATCTCTCAACTTTCGGCTGCCGCGGTGGCCCGGTTGGAAGAGTAATGGACTAGCAACCGAAGGGTTGCGAGTTCGAATCCAGCCAAACACCGTCGTGTACAAAGGGGGCTGGTGCACGTTAAATCTGTCGTGGCCTCAAATGTCCTCACGTTGGCGTGGTGTGGAAGTTTGGAGAGTGGGGTGCCAGCTCAGGTGTTGCCTCGTCATCTGACCGTGGTTCAAAATTACGTGGTGTTGTCCTCGGATCTTTCCCTTTGGGATTGATCCCGGACCGTCACCAATAGCCGTTGTGTTGCTCCAGTGTGACGTTAATTGAAATACCCCCCCTCAACTTTCGATCCAATGGCTCAAAACTGCAAGGTGTTGTCCTCGGTATTGGTATTTTTAATTAACATCACACTAGAGCAACACAACGGGCTATTGGTGACGGTCCGGGATCAACCCCGGAAGGGAAACATCCGAGGACAACACCACGTAGTTTTGAACCACGGTCAGATGACGAGGTCACACCTAAGCTGGCACTCACTCTCTAAACTTCCACGCCACGTCAACATGAGGATATTTGAGGGCATCGCAGATTTAAGGTGCACCTGACCCCTTTGTACACAAAGATCTTTGGTTGGATTCGAACTCGCAACCCTTCCGGTTGCTAATATGTTACTCTTCCATCCGGGCTACATCGGCCCCAAACAAGTAATGTTAATTTGAAAACTACATGTAAATTTGGTAGCTATATAGGCAGCTTCGTGGAGACCTAAGCCAGACTCACGATAGCACGTCATGCTCGGTCTGGCTACATTTTTAACGTTCGAATATGTCAAATTAAGTCACGTATTACAAATCGCTTTCATAATTAGAGGCTCGCATGTTTATCTGGCGCTTAAGGGTGCACTAGATAGTGGTGACGTAAGGTGGTCTCAAATTCATCCCTCCAGAGCCCCCGTCATCACTGTCATGAAAGTTTTTCGACAGTTCCTGCCTGATACCGATATTAGCCGAGAAATGCAGCCTTGCGAGCTGATCTCGTCATATGACGCGAATATGTTAATAAACCTCATGGTTATTCTAAAGCTCCGTTCCATTCATAGAGGAAATACAAAAGTAGAATGAGCAATGGTAACTTTTTTATGTGCCCAGAATCATGTGACCAAAACTAGTAGTAACGTGACCCTTGAACTGCTTTCGTCTGCTGGATGGAACCAAACACATCATCTGATTGGTCCATGGGACGGTAGAAGACGCCCATACATTGATTGGTCCATTGATTGATCATCTGATAGTGATCTGACTGGTGATTTTGTCACTTTTCTCGCAAATCTATAGAAATGCGCATTCGCTTGATTTACCCTGTCATAAGGTGTTATATCGCCAAACGAGGTGATAAAATAACAAATCGTCGAACCAAGTCGATTTTTCACAGAGCAGTCACTTGACTTCTAGTCGACATGCTGGTCACATTTTGAAGCTCCTTTCAATATCAATGCTCAATCTACTTATATTCTATGGGCGAATTACCAATAACAAATGTCTACATTTCAGAATGTATATGTATGTTACCGTGAAAGATTCTCCGGTGATCTGGTGGGGGTTGAAACGAGAAGGCGGAGAGGCCACAGCCAGAGAGGCCTCTCCGCCTTCAGTTTAAGTTGTTGCAATCTACACCATTAATGTGTGATAGTTTGTTGGAAATCTATATTCATCTCAACCACAACACGTAGAGATCTGAGAGAGGTGTCAAAATACGCAGAATAAACTGAGAAAGTTATTCCGCCCATTTAAAATTTTCAAAAATTTAAATTTTAACATAAAATGATCAAAAAATTACCTGATTGGACAGAGTGCCATGACGTCACTGTCCGATTCCGTAGCGGTTTTTGCCCCAACTTTTTTATTATGTTTTTTTTTGTCAGACTTGACTTAAATATTCGTGTTAAATTCGAGAAAAAAACGTAGAAAATATTCAAAATTCAATATACAGTACTTTTTCGTGTCTTACATTTTACTTCTTTAAATAAACATTTAATACACTACTTTTACGCGCGAGTCTTACATTTTATTTCTTTAAATAAGCATTATTTTTTATAATTATTTCACATCCAATACAGCAAACCTGTACAACTCAACTCTTAAATCCATCGTAATTTGGAATTTCAAATTGTTTACTGCTGCCTTTTTTATAGCGATTGTTTTTTTTGCGTTGTAGTTACTCTTTTTAACGACAAATGTTACTTTTAAATGTTTTCGCTTTGTAAATAATTCATTATTGTCTATCAATATTTCTCAAGCGTCTTTTTCGAATTTATCTATTTCAGAATATTCTCATAACATCGAAATTCAACGCTTGCTCAGATCTTTCGTTTTTCAGAATTCTACATTTTTCAATGACCGATACGATGACCAAAGTACGATTTAAAAAGTTGCATTTTTGTCTTAACGTAACAAAAATATTTTTATTCAACATTCACCATCAGTGCATGCTGAATGTCTACATTTGCCGGTGTAAGTGAGAAATAATGATATTTAGCAAATATTTCGGACATACACCAAGCGACAATGTGAATGTTGACATTCACCGGAGAATATCGACATTTGCCAGATATCGGTCTTTCACAGTAACATATACAAATGACATTTGTGTACTAGGCCTTGAACTATATGCATTAATATCGAGCAATGCAGGCTTGAGAGCTGAGCTCGTGATATGACGCGAATGGGTTAATCAACCACTTAGTTCATAGTTATTCTAAAGCATCGTTCCATTGCGTCTCCTTGAAAAAGTTAGTACATGAATTAGATGCATACCCATTTCGTGATCCCAAGCAGTGTGTAAGGAACAGGTGTCCCTCTGAGCTCAAAATTGTCCCCCTTGACATGACGGCCGCAGATGACCTTGAACAGAGAAACAAGCCACAGGAACGAGCAGGGCACGAGCACCAGGACCGAGTGTCGGAAGCAGCTCGTCAGGCTCGGGACTTCAGCGTTCCAGAAAGAATTCCAGTCCTATAACACAAAAACACTTGCTTCAGTACCGTCCAATTGCGTAGTCGGGATTTCATCTTACTGGAGGCCTAAAGTTATAACTAAAATTTTATGCCAAACTGGGGAACTCCTTCGACCGCACCATATTTCTGCTAGTTCATAAAACTAGAAGGTTAGGTAGATAGTTAATTGACGTCACACTGGAGCAACGAGCTATTGGAAAAGATCCGTGATCAATTTCCCAAAGGGAAAGAACCGAGGACAACACCTCGTAATCTTGAACAACGGTCAGATGACGAAGTCAACACTTGAGCTGATACCTCACTCTCCATACCACCACGCCAACGGGAGGACATTTGAGGCCATGACAGATTTAACTTGCAGCAGCCTCCATGTCCTCGACGGTCTTTGGTTGGATCGAGTTTCGAACTCGCAACCCTCCGCTTGCTAATCCGTTACTCTTCCAACTGGGCTAGCGCGGCCCTCTAGAATGTTGTGATTTTACACCACTGAATTATGTACAGAGGGTCTCAAACATCGATCCTCTAATGAAATAGGCGGAGCATGTGCAAGACGCACCCAGGATATTAATCAAGAGGGGGTTATATTTTTATCATAATCTATTTACGGTGATTTTAAAATTTAAAATTCCTTTGAAACTTAAAGAAGTTTTAGAGTTAATCAGAGACTAGTTGGGCCATGGTAGCCCGGTTAGAGTAGCAGAAAGCAAACTGGTGGTTGCGATTTTGAAACTCGATCTAACCAAAGACCGTCGTGTTCACGTTGTCTGTTGCACGTTAAATCTTTCGTGGTCTCAAACGTCCTCACGTTGGTGGGGCGTATAAGTTTGGAGAGTGGGGTTCAATCAGGTGTGACCTCGTCATCTGACCGAGGTTCGAAATGACGAGGCGTTCTCAAATTCGGGATTGATCCCCGACTGTCGCCAATAGCGTTGTGTTGTCCCAGTGCGACTTAGATTCAAGCTATCTACCTAAGAAACTAGTTTTAGAGTGTTATATCTAGAGACTAGTTTTAGATTGGGCTACCATAACGGTAGGTATTTTAATTAACGTCGCACTGGAGCAACACATCGGGCTATTGGCAACGTTCCAGGATCAATCCGCAATTGAAAGATCCGAGGACAGCACCTGGTAATTTTGAACAACGGTCGGATGACGAGGTCAACAACTGAGTTCCCCACTCACCAAACTTCAACACCACGCCAACGTGAGGACATTTGAGGCCACGACAGATTTAACGTGCACCAGCCCCTGCGTACCCAACGGTCTTTGGTTGGACCAAATTTCGAACCCACAACCCTCCGGTTGCTAATCCGTTACTCTTCCAATTGGGCTACCGCGTCTCAAAGAGAAGCCAGCTCCGGAAAAATTCTCGTGACATTGATATTCACATTTTTGTTCAATACTTGCTTCTGGAGGCCGAATACTTTGGTGTGCTGGTTTCATGGGTTACATTTTAATTATACTTAAGCAAAACGTTTCGTAATTATTCGATAAATTATAAACCCGAGGTACTCTAGTGATATATTCTTTTCCCATGGGGTTTTCTGCCTCTGGTAAACACGGGGTTGCGTTTCCACGATTTACCCAAACGATTTTTCTTTCTCCTCTCCATCCTCTTTTCACAATTACTTAACATTATCTGTCTTGTTTGGAACATCTTGACCAAATGTGGCTTTTGCGCCATGAAACCCAAAACCAATTAATCGATAAATTACATTTTTACACTAAAATAGAGACCTATGTGGTTAAATTCCTGAATCGTGATTTTAAACACATTTCTATAAAATACACGGAAATAGTACGAAATGTGAGAGGACAAATTCCCAATGAAGGTTTTTCTTTCAGTTGCACATTGCCTTTGTGCGGCATGCTGGTTAAACATAATGAGTAAACACATTACATCTGATTCTCCATTGTAAAATGCATGGAGCTCTTAAAGCAGTCCTGTTTCATTACCTCTTAGGCGTCAAATGTTCAAAATTAGGAATTCTCAACATGTGCAGCATGTCTAATATAGTAGGTTTTCCATAAATGATTTATGGTTATAAACTCTTTTAAACTTTGTCTAACCTTTTCTGGAATTAAATTATTCCTGGAATATTAAAATAAGCTTTTGAGTTTACAAAAAAGGCAGAGTACAAAGTATACAGGGTGTCCCAAAAAGGTTGTTACGCAATTTATCGTTTTACCATTTGGAGATAGGTAGGCAATGTAAATTGCAAAAATGTACCAAATAAGGTAAGTAATTAAGATATGTGAATAAAATTATCACGTGATAACAATTTAAGCGGATACAGTTTTTAATTTGCATACAACCCCTCTAGATAAAAATCCGAGATAGTAGAAATGTTCCTTACCTGCATCCCTATAGTTAGCAGAAAACTGCATTTCTCTAGGTTGAACAGTAACGGAAGCATAAGGACGCAAAAAAGTTGACTTATACCGCTTGTGCACAGCTGTTAAAGCAGTCAGATTAGGGACCGTATACACAATGCTAAAAAGCATTTTTTTTTCGGTCAGAAAGTGCAACATCGTGCAAAGTAATGTAGTATTGCAACTGCAGATGAAAATCGCAATGCATAATAGTAGACAATGTAATCTTTAATAAAAATATTGTAAAAAAAATAGTTTAAATAAAAATAAAAGGAAATTTTTCCATCTGCAGCAATGCAGAACTTAGCTCTTCATTCTTGGCCATGGGTCAGTTTCCGTTCTAGATTAGATACGGCCCCCTTAAAATAGAAACTCTTGTATCTCCGTTACTATTCAACCTACAGAAATATGGTTTTTACTAACGATAGGGATACAGGTAAGGAACATTTTTGCTATCTCGGATTTTTATCTAGAGGGGTGGTACACAAATTAAAAACTGTATCCGCTTAAATTGTTATCACGTGATAATGTTATTCACATATCTTAATTACCTTATTTGGTACACTTTTGCAGTTTACATTTTCTACCTATCTCCAAATGGTAAAAAGATAAATCGCGGAACAACCTTTTTGGGACACCCTGTATATCTACATGAAAGATATTCAGTGCAAACGAACAAACCTTATGGAAGCCTGATTTTACTTCCTCTTACCCTAATTCTATCGCATAATACGCGTATCGAGGTTACTTTAAAATGTAGTCTATAGTCGTTTTGGTGACGTTCGGCGTTTAATCAAACGCGTTGATCAATTAACTATCGACCGTCGTGAAAACTGGTGCTGGTGCACTTTAAATCTATCGTGGCCTCAAATGTCCTCACGTTGGCGTGGTGTGGAAGTTTGGAGAGTGGGGTGCCAGCTCAAATGTTGACCTCCTCATCAGACCGTGGCTCTAAATTACCTGGTGTTGCCCTCGGATCTTGGGGATTGATCCCGGACCGTCGCCAATAGCACGTTGTGTTGCTCAAGAGCGACGTTAATTAGTTACCATTACCATCAATTAACTATCTTATTTTGAAATTCATGCTATGGAATTTCTATTGACGTACTAAAATCAAGCCAAGGGACGGCACGTTTGGAAAAGGACAGAAACACCTACGGCCACTTATACTTAGCTTGTCAGAAAACCTGTTTTTTGGCTCCATCCGTCTGCAAAGGCATAAAAATCCACGTTTATAATCATGGAGGTTAGGGATGGAAGTCAAAGAGTTCTGAATCGATTTCCATCAAAATATATCAAGATCGATACTCACATATTCGATATTTATTTCATAATTCATATTACGTATTAACATGTTTTTTAATGTTACATAGGTTTTGTTTGGATTTTTCAATAGTAACATAATGAAACAAAGCAGCGATAAGATATACGAGTCTGAGGAACTTATCTAATCTTTTACTTAACACCTCGTAACAATACCCTGATAGATTATGCATTCATTTTTGTCTTATTCTTCGGCATTGGTTTTTAGGTCATTTATTGGGATTCTATCATTTTGATCAGGAAATTTTTGTGATAAACTAATAAATGCATTTTTGCTGCAAAACACATTACTGAGGACTCACATAAACCAACGCTTTCCTGCCATTTCCATTGCCGGGCAGCGGTGGCCCGGTTGGAAGAGTAAAGGGGACTGATGCACGTTAAATCTGTCGTGGCCTCAAATGTCCTCACATTGACGTGGTGTGGAAGTTTGGAAAGTGGGATGCCAGCTCAAGTGTTGCAACGTGGTCTGACCGTGGTTCAAAATTACGTAGTGTTGTCCTCGAAACTTTCCTTTTAGGATAGATCTCGGACCGTCACCAATAACCCATTGTGATGCTCCAATGGGATGTTAATTAAAATACCTACCTATCTTTCTATTGCCATAGCAAATAGATTCATGTATCTCGTCCAACTGGACTACCGCCGCCCCAGTGCGAATTTTGGATCTACTGCATGTAGGTAGGTATTTTAATGAACGTCACACTGGAACAACACAACAGGATATTGGTGACGGTCCTGGATCAATCCCAAAGGGAAAGATCCGAGGACAACACCACGTAATTTTGAACCACGGTCAGATGACGACAGTAAAATTGAAATATGTTCATAAAAAGTTAAAATGATGACACTGCGATAAATTGTTTGCAGTGGGAATGTCTTCAAACCGTTACACATGGAAAGGTAGGTAGTTAAATTTACATCACATTGAGCAACACAACGGGCTATTGGCGACGGTCCGGGATCAATCCCGAAAGGAAAGATCTGAGTATAATAACGGGGCCTCGGTAGCTCTGTTGGAAGAGCGACGAATTTGCAACTGAGGGGTTGCGAGTTCCAAACTCGGTCCAGCTAAAGACCGTCGTGTATATGATGTACACGGCTAGTGCCCGTTAAATCTGTCTTGGCCTCAACTGTTCTCACGTTGGCGTGGTGTGGAAGTTTGGAAATTTGGGTGCCACTTCAGGTGTTGCCTCGTCACCTGACCGTGGTGTTGTCCTTGGGTCTTCCTGGACCATCGCCAATAGCCCGTTGTGTTGCTTCAGTGCGACGTTAATCAAATTTCCCCGAATATACATGATAGTTGATCAATATCATTTATATTAAGCGCCAAACGTTGCCTAAACAGCGACAAACTACATTTTAAGGTAACCCAGATATATATAATGCGAGAGCATTTGGACAGATGTAAAATCTCTTCAGACTGTCTGGTTTGTTTACTCTTCAAACCCATCTTATAGCGCTCTAATTACAGAAATTCATTTTTGCTTGAAATTAATTTTCATAAAGGATGCTCCTCTTTTCTTATCATAGTGGAAACGAACTTCAAAATTGCTAATAACTAATTTTGATGTCAAATGTCAGATGTATGTCAAATTTCAAGTAATCGGGTACACAGTTTTTAGATTAGGATGAAGACCTGCATTTTGTTAACCTAAAAAAATTATAAAAATGATTTAAAAATGTAATTGCTACACTTTCGATTAGCGAAATATTTCTTCTAAAAGCCTTTTGTCAAGCTAAATGTAAGTGAAGGAAGTGCTTTTGTGGAAGTGATTCCTGCTTCCTGTACGCTCTTCCGTCACTTGGTATGTTTTGCAAATCAAATTTCATCACTTCGCCCAATAGACGTATTTGACGTATTTCAATTAACGTCACACTGGAGCAACACAACGGGCTATTGGTGACGGTCCGGGATCAATCCCAAAGGGAAAGATTCGAGGACAACACCATGTAATTTTGAACCACGGTCAGATGACGTCGCCCAATAGAATTTATCATCAAATTTTAATTTTTGGTAGGTAGGTATTTAATTAACGTAACACTGGAGCAACACAACGGGCTACTGGCGACGGTCCGGGATCAAACCCGAAGGGAAAGCTCCGAGGAGAACACCACATAATTTTGAACCACGGTCAGATGACGAGGTCACACCCGAGCTGGCACCCCACTCTCCAAACTTCCACTCTACGCCAACGTGAGGACATTTGAGGCCACGACAGATTTAATATGCACCAGCCCCCTTTGTACACGACGGTCTTTGGTAAGATTCGAACTCGCAACCTTCCGGTTGCTAATCCGTTATTCTTCGAATTCCGCTACCGCGGCCCCTTTTTGGCAAAAGAAAGAGAACACTTAAAACTCAACAGGCGTTTGTTGAATAAACGTCATGACAACAAATAAAATAATTGACAATCTCTCGTCTCAGGAATGAGCCTTACAAAGTACGATCGGTTTCAACGTCATAACAACAAATAAAATAATTGACAATCTCTAGTCTCAGGAATGAGCCTTACAAAGTACGATCGGTTTCAACGTCATGACAACAAATAAAATAATTGACAATCTCTCGTCTCAGGAATGAGCCTTACAAAGTACGATCGGTTTCAACGTCATAACAACAAATAAAATAATTGACAATCTCTAGTCTCAGGAATGAGCCTTACAAAGTACGATCGGTTTCAACGTCATAACAACAAATAAAATAATTGACAATCTCTAGTCTCAGGAATGAGCCTTACAAAGTACGATCGGTTTCAACGTCATAACAACAAATAAAATAATTGACAATCTCTAGTCTCAGGAATGAGCCTTACAAAGTACGATCGGTTTCAACGTCATGACAACAAATAAAATAATTGACAATCTCTCGTCTCAGGAATGAGCCTTACAAAGTACGATCGGTTTCAACGTCATAACAACAAATAAAATAATTGACAATCTCTAGTCTCAGGAATGAGCCTTACAAAGTACGATCGGTTTCAACGTCATAACAACAAATAAAATAATTGACAATCTCTAGTCTCAGGAATGAGCCTTACAAAGTACGATCGGTTTCAACGTCATAACAACAAATAAAATAATTGACAATCTCTAGTCTCAGGAATGAGCCTTACAAAGTACGATCGGTTTCAACGTCATGACAACAAATAAAATAATTGACAATCTCTCGTCTCAGGAATGAGCCTTACAAAGTACGATCGGTTTCAACGTCATGACAACAAATAAAATAATTGACAATCTCTCGTCTCAGGAATGAGCCTTACAAAGTACGATCGGTTTCAACGTCATAACAACAAATAAAATAATTGACAATCTCTAGTCTCAGGAATGAGCCTTACAAAGTACGATCGGTTTCAACGTCATGACAACAAATAAAATAATTGACAATCTCTCGTCTAAGGAATGAGCCTTACAAAGTACGATCGGTTTCAACGTCATGACAACAAATAAAATAATTGACAATCTCTAGTCTCAGGAATGGGCCTTACAAAGTACGATCGGTTTCAACGTCATGACAACAAATAAAATAATTGACAATCTCTAGTCTCAGGAATGAGCCTTACAAAGTACGATCGGTTTCAACGTCATAACAACAAATAAAATAATTGATAATCTCTAGTCTCAGGAATGAGCCTTACAAAGTACGATCGGTTTCAACGTCATGACAACAAATAAAATAATTGACAATCTCTAGCCTCAGGAATGAGCCTTACAAAGTACGATCGGTTTCAACGTCATGACAACAAATAAAATAATTGACAATCTCTAGTCTCAGGAATGAGCCTTACAAAGTACGATCGGTTTCAACGTCATAACAACAAATAAAATAATTGACAATCTCTAGTCTCAGGAATGAGCCTTACAAAGTACGATCGGTTTCAACGTCATAACAACAAATAAAATAATTGACAATCTCTAGTCTCAGGAATGAGCCTTACAAAGTACGATCGGTTTCAACGTCATAACAACAAATAAAATAATTGACAATCTCTAGTCTCAGGAATGAGCCTTACAAAGTACGATCGGTTTCAACGTCATGACAACAAATAAAATAATTGACAATCTCTAGACTCAGGAATGAGCCTTACAAAGTACGATCGGTTTCAACGTCATGACAACAAATAAAATAATTGACAATCTCTAGTCTCAGGAATGAGCCTTACAAAGTACGATCGGTTTCAACGTCATAACAACAAATAAAATAATTGACAATCTCTAGTCTCAGGAATGAGCCTTACAAAGTACGATCGGTTTCAACGTCATAACAACAAATAAAATAATTGACAATCTCTAGTCTCAGGAATGAGCCTTACAAAGTACGATCGGTTTCAACGTCATGACAACAAATAAAATAATTGACAATCTCTCGTCTCAGGAATGAGCCTTACAAAGTACGATCGGTTTCAACGTCATAACAACAAATAAAATAATTGACAATCTCTAGTCTCAGGAATGAGCCTTACAAAGTACGATCGGTTTCAACGTCATAACAACAAATAAAATAATTGACAATCTCTAGTCTCAGGAATGAGCCTTACAAAGTACGATCGGTTTCAACGTCATAACAACAAATAAAATAATTGACAATCTCTAGTCTCAGGAATGAGCCTTACAAAGTACGATCGGTTTCAACGTCATGACAACAAATAAAATAATTGACAATCTCTCGTCTCAGGAATGAGCCTTACAAAGTACGATCGGTTTCAACGTCATAACAACAAATAAAATAATTGACAATCTCTAGTCTCAGGAATGAGCCTTACAAAGTACGATCGGTTTCAACGTCATAACAACAAATAAAATAATTGACAATCTCTAGTCTCAGGAATGAGCCTTACAAAGTACGATCGGTTTCAACGTCATAACAACAAATAAAATAATTGACAATCTCTAGTCTCAGGAATGAGCCTTACAAAGTACGATCGGTTTCAACGTCATGACAACAAATAAAATAATTGACAATCTCTCGTCTCAGGAATGAGCCTTACAAAGTACGATCGGTTTCAACGTCATGACAACAAATAAAATAATTGACAATCTCTAGTCTCAGGAATGAGCCTTACAAAGTACGATCGGTTTCAACGTCATAACAACAAATAAAATAATTGACAATCTCTAGTCTCAGGAATGAGCCTTACAAAGTACGATCGGTTTCAACGTCATAACAACAAATAAAATAATTGACAATCTCTAGTCTCAGGAATGAGCCTTACAAAGTACGATCGGTTTCAACGTCATGACAACAAATAAAATAATTGACAATCTCTAGTCTCAGGAATGAGCCTTACAAAGTACGATCGGTTTCAACGTCATGACAACAAATAAAATAATTGACAATCTCTAGACTCAGGAATGAGCCTTACAAAGTACGATCGGTTTCAACGTCATGACAACAAATAAAATAATTGACAATCTCTAGTCTCAGGAATGAGCCTTACAAAGTACGATCGGTTTCAACGTCATAACAACAAATAAAATAATTGACAATCTCTAGTCTCAGGAATGAGCCTTACAAAGTACGATCGGTTTCAACGTCATAACAACAAATAAAATAATTGACAATCTCTAGTCTCAGGAATGAGCCTTACAAAGTACGATCGGTTTCAACGTCATAACAACAAATAAAATAATTGACAATCTCTAGTCTCAGGAATGAGCCTTACAAAGTACGATCGGTTTCAACGTCATAACAACAAATAAAATAATTGACAATCTCTAGTCTCAGGAATGAGCCTTACAAAGTACGATCGGTTTCAACGTCATAACAACAAATAAAATAATTGACAATCTCTAGTCTCAGGAATGAGCCTTACAAAGTACGATCGGTTTCAACGTCATGACAACAAATAAAATAATTGACAATCTCTAGCCTCAGGAATGAGCCTTACAAAGTACGATCGGTTTCAACGTCATGACAACAAATAAAATAATTGACAATCTCTAGCCTCAGGAATGAGCCTTACAAAGTACGATCGGTTTCAACGTCATAACAACAAATAAAATAATTGACAATCTCTAGTCTCAGGAATGAGCCTTACAAAGTACGATCGGTTTCAACGTCATAACAACAAATAAAATAATTGACAATCTCTAGTCTCAGGAATGAGCCTTACAAAGTACGATCGGTTTCAACGTCATAACAACAAATAAAATAATTGACAATCTCTAGTCTCAGGAATGAGCCTTACAAAGTACGATCGGTTTCAACGTCATGACAACAAATAAAATAATTGACAATCTCTAGCCTCAGGAATGAGCCTTACAAAGTACGATCGGTTTCAACGTCATGACAACAAATAAAATAATTGACAATCTCTAGTCTCAGGAATGAGCCTTACAAAGTACGATCGGTTTCAACGTCATAACAACAAATAAAATAATTGACAATCTCTAGTCTCAGGAATGAGCCTTACAAAGTACGATCGGTTTCAACGTCATAACAACAAATAAAATAATTGACAATCTCTAGTCTCAGGAATGAGCCTTACAAAGTACGATCGGTTTCAACGTCATGACAACAAATAAAATAATTGACAATCTCTAGTCTCAGGAATGAGCCTTACAAAGTACGATCGGTTTCAACGTCATAACAACAAATAAAATAATTGACAATCTCTAGTCTCAGGAATGAGCCTTACAAAGTACGATCGGTTTCAACGTCATGACAACAAATAAAATAATTGACAATCTCTAGTCTCAGGAATGAGCCTTACAAAGTACGATCGGTTTCAACGTCATAACAACAAATAAAATAATTGACAATCTCTAGTCTCAGGAATGAGCCTTACAAAGTACGATCGGTTTCAACGTCATAACAACAAATAAAATAATTGACAATCTCTAGTCTCAGGAATGAGCCTTACAAAGTACGATCGGTTTCAACGTCATGACAACAAATAAAATAATTGACAATCTCTCGTCTCAGGAATGAGCCTTACAAAGTACGATCGGTTTCAACGTCATAACAACAAATAAAATAATTGACAATCTCTAGTCTCAGGAATGAGCCTTACAAAGTACGATCGGTTTCAACGTCATAACAACAAATAAAATAATTGACAATCTCTAGTCTCAGGAATGAGCCTTACAAAGTACGATCGGTTTCAACGTCATAACAACAAATAAAATAATTGACAATCTCTAGTCTCAGGAATGAGCCTTACAAAGTACGATCGGTTTCAACGTCATGACAACAAATAAAATAATTGACAATCTCTCGTCTCAGGAATGAGCCTTACAAAGTACGATCGGTTTCAACGTCATAACAACAAATAAAATAATTGACAATCTCTAGTCTCAGGAATGAGCCTTACAAAGTACGATCGGTTTCAACGTCATAACAACAAATAAAATAATTGACAATCTCTAGTCTCAGGAATGAGCCTTACAAAGTACGATCGGTTTCAACGTCATAACAACAAATAAAATAATTGACAATCTCTAGTCTCAGGAATGAGCCTTACAAAGTACGATCGGTTTCAACGTCATGACAACAAATAAAATAATTGACAATCTCTCGTCTCAGGAATGAGCCTTACAAAGTACGATCGGTTTCAACGTCATAACAACAAATAAAATAATTGACAATCTCTAGTCTCAGGAATGAGCCTTACAAAGTACGATCGGTTTCAACGTCATAACAACAAATAAAATAATTGACAATCTCTAGTCTCAGGAATGAGCCTTACAAAGTACGATCGGTTTCAACGTCATAACAACAAATAAAATAATTGACAATCTCTAGTCTCAGGAATGAGCCTTACAAAGTACGATCGGTTTCAACGTCATGACAACAAATAAAATAATTGACAATCTCTAGTCTCAGGAATGAGCCTTACAAAGTACGATCGGTTTCAACGTCATGACAACAAATAAAATAATTGACAATCTCTAGACTCAGGAATGAGCCTTACAAAGTACGATCGGTTTCAACGTCATGACAACAAATAAAATAATTGACAATCTCTAGTCTCAGGAATGAGCCTTACAAAGTACGATCGGTTTCAACGTCATAACAACAAATAAAATAATTGACAATCTCTAGTCTCAGGAATGAGCCTTACAAAGTACGATCGGTTTCAACGTCATGACAACAAATAAAATAATTGACAATCTCTCGTCTCAGGAATGAGCCTTACAAAGTACGATCGGTTTCAACGTCATGACAACAAATAAAATAATTGACAATCTCTAGTCTCAGGAATGAGCCTTACAAAGTACGATCGGTTTCAACGTCATAACAACAAATAAAATAATTGACAATCTCTAGTCTCAGGAATGAGCCTTACAAAGTACGATCGGTTTCAACGTCATAACAACAAATAAAATAATTGACAATCTCTAGTCTCAGGAATGAGCCTTACAAAGTACGATCGGTTTCAACGTCATGACAACAAATAAAATAATTGACAATCTCTAGTCTCAGGAATGAGCCTTACAAAGTACGATCGGTTTCAACGTCATGACAACAAATAAAATAATTGACAATCTCTAGACTCAGGAATGAGCCTTACAAAGTACGATCGGTTTCAACGTCATGACAACAAATAAAATAATTGACAATCTCTAGTCTCAGGAATGAGCCTTACAAAGTACGATCGGTTTCAACGTCATAACAACAAATAAAATAATTGACAATCTCTAGTCTCAGGAATGAGCCTTACAAAGTACGATCGGTTTCAACGTCATAACAACAAATAAAATAATTGACAATCTCTAGTCTCAGGAATGAGCCTTACAAAGTACGATCGGTTTCAACGTCATAACAACAAATAAAATAATTGACAATCTCTAGTCTCAGGAATGAGCCTTACAAAGTACGATCGGTTTCAACGTCATAACAACAAATAAAATAATTGACAATCTCTAGTCTCAGGAATGAGCCTTACAAAGTACGATCGGTTTCAACGTCATAACAACAAATAAAATAATTGACAATCTCTAGTCTCAGGAATGAGCCTTACAAAGTACGATCGGTTTCAACGTCATGACAACAAATAAAATAATTGACAATCTCTAGCCTCAGGAATGAGCCTTACAAAGTACGATCGGTTTCAACGTCATGACAACAAATAAAATAATTGACAATCTCTAGCCTCAGGAATGAGCCTTACAAAGTACGATCGGTTTCAACGTCATAACAACAAATAAAATAATTGACAATCTCTAGTCTCAGGAATGAGCCTTACAAAGTACGATCGGTTTCAACGTCATAACAACAAATAAAATAATTGACAATCTCTAGTCTCAGGAATGAGCCTTACAAAGTACGATCGGTTTCAACGTCATAACAACAAATAAAATAATTGACAATCTCTAGTCTCAGGAATGAGCCTTACAAAGTACGATCGGTTTCAACGTCATGACAACAAATAAAATAATTGACAATCTCTAGCCTCAGGAATGAGCCTTACAAAGTACGATCGGTTTCAACGTCATGACAACAAATAAAATAATTGACAATCTCTAGTCTCAGGAATGAGCCTTACAAAGTACGATCGGTTTCAACGTCATAACAACAAATAAAATAATTGACAATCTCTAGTCTCAGGAATGAGCCTTACAAAGTACGATCGGTTTCAACGTCATAACAACAAATAAAATAATTGACAATCTCTAGTCTCAGGAATGAGCCTTACAAAGTACGATCGGTTTCAACGTCATGACAACAAATAAAATAATTGACAATCTCTAGTCTCAGGAATGAGCCTTACAAAGTACGATCGGTTTCAACGTCATAACAACAAATAAAATAATTGACAATCTCTAGTCTCAGGAATGAGCCTTACAAAGTACGATCGGTTTCAACGTCATGACAACAAATAAAATAATTGACAATCTCTAGTCTCAGGAATGAGCCTTACAAAGTACGATCGGTTTCAACGTCATAACAACAAATAAAATAATTGACAATCTCTAGTCTCAGGAATGAGCCTTACAAAGTACGATCGGTTTCAACGTCATAACAACAAATAAAATAATTGACAATCTCTAGTCTCAGGAATGAGCCTTACAAAGTACGATCGGTTTCAACGTCATGACAACAAATAAAATAATTGACAATCTCTCGTCTAAGGAATGAGCCTTACAAAGTACGATCGGTTTCAACGTCATAACAACAAATAAAATAATTGACAATCTCTAGTCTCAGGAATGAGCCTTACAAAGTACGATCGGTTTCAACGTCATAACAACAAATAAAATAATTGACAATCTCTAGTCTCAGGAATGAGCCTTACAAAGTACGATCGGTTTCAACGTCATAACAACAAATAAAATAATTGACAATCTCTAGTCTCAGGAATGAGCCTTACAAAGTACGATCGGTTTCAACGTCATGACAACAAATAAAATAATTGACAATCTCTAGTCTCAGGAATGAGCCTTACAAAGTACGATCGGTTTCAACGTCATGACAACAAATAAAATAATTGACAATCTCTAGACTCAGGAATGAGCCTTACAAAGTACGATCGGTTTCAACGTCATGACAACAAATAAAATAATTGACAATCTCTAGTCTCAGGAATGAGCCTTACAAAGTACGATCGGTTTCAACGTCATAACAACAAATAAAATAATTGACAATCTCTAGTCTCAGGAATGAGCCTTACAAAGTACGATCGGTTTCAACGTCATAACAACAAATAAAATAATTGACAATCTCTAGTCTCAGGAATGAGCCTTACAAAGTACGATCGGTTTCAACGTCATAACAACAAATAAAATAATTGACAATCTCTAGTCTCAGGAATGAGCCTTACAAAGTACGATCGGTTTCAACGTCATAACAACAAATAAAATAATTGACAATCTCTAGTCTCAGGAATGAGCCTTACAAAGTACGATCGGTTTCAACGTCATAACAACAAATAAAATAATTGACAATCTCTAGTCTCAGGAATGAGCCTTACAAAGTACGATCGGTTTCAACGTCATGACAACAAATAAAATAATTGACAATCTCTAGCCTCAGGAATGAGCCTTACAAAGTACGATCGGTTTCAACGTCATGACAACAAATAAAATAATTGACAATCTCTAGTCTCAGGAATGAGCCTTACAAAGTACGATCGGTTTCAACGTCATAACAACAAATAAAATAATTGACAATCTCTAGTCTCAGGAATGAGCCTTACAAAGTACGATCGGTTTCAACGTCATAACAACAAATAAAATAATTGACAATCTCTAGTCTCAGGAATGAGCCTTACAAAGTACGATCGGTTTCAACGTCATGACAACAAATAAAATAATTGACAATCTCTAGTCTCAGGAATGAGCCTTACAAAGTACGATCGGTTTCAACGTCATAACAACAAATAAAATAATTGACAATCTCTAGTCTCAGGAATGAGCCTTACAAAGTACGATCGGTTTCAACGTCATAACAACAAATAAAATAATTGACAATCTCTAGTCTCAGGAATGAGCCTTACAAAGTACGATCGGTTTCAACGTCATGACAACAAATAAAATAATTGACAATCTCTAGTCTCAGGAATGAGCCTTACAAAGTACGATCGGTTTCAACGTCATAACAACAAATAAAATAATTGACAATCTCTAGTCTCAGGAATGAGCCTTACAAAGTACGATCGGTTTCAACGTCATAACAACAAATAAAATAATTGACAATCTCTAGTCTCAGGAATGAGCCTTACAAAGTACGATCGGTTTCAACGTCATAACAACAAATAAAATAATTGACAATCTCTAGTCTCAGGAATGAGCCTTACAAAGTACGATCGGTTTCAACGTCATAACAACAAATAAAATAATTGACAATCTCTAGTCTCAGGAATGAGCCTTACAAAGTACGATCGGTTTCAACGTCATAACAACAAATAAAATAATTGACAATCTCTAGTCTCAGGAATGAGCCTTACAAAGTACGATCGGTTTCAACGTCATAACAACAAATAAAATAATTGACAATCTCTAGTCTCAGGAATGAGCCTTACAAAGTACGATCGGTTTCAACGTCATAACAACAAATAAAATAATTGACAATCTCTAGTCTCAGGAATGAGCCTTACAAAGTACGATCGGTTTCAACGTCATGACAACAAATAAAATAATTGACAATCTCTAGCCTCAGGAATGAGCCTTACAAAGTACGATCGGTTTCAACGTCATAACAACAAATAAAATAATTGACAATCTCTAGTCTCAGGAATGAGCCTTACAAAGTACGATCGGTTTCAACGTCATAACAACAAATAAAATAATTGACAATCTCTAGTCTCAGGAATGAGCCTTACAAAGTACGATCGGTTTCAACGTCATAACAACAAATAAAATAATTGACAATCTCTAGTCTCAGGAATGAGCCTTACAAAGTACGATCGGTTTCAACGTCATAACAACAAATAAAATAATTGACAATCTCTAGTCTCAGGAATGAGCCTTACAAAGTACGATCGGTTTCAACGTCATAACAACAAATAAAATAATTGACAATCTCTAGTCTCAGGAATGAGCCTTACAAAGTACGATCGGTTTCAACGTCATGACAACAAATAAAATAATTGACAATCTCTAGCCTCAGGAATGAGCCTTACAAAGTACGATCGGTTTCAACGTCATGACAACAAATAAAATAATTGACAATCTCTAGTCTCAGGAATGAGCCTTACAAAGTACGATCGGTTTCAACGTCATAACAACAAATAAAATAATTGACAATCTCTAGTCTCAGGAATGAGCCTTACAAAGTACGATCGGTTTCCAAATACCCTACTACGTCTTCGTCTCTCTTTCGTTCCCTGTCCTTATCTGTCCTTTTCTTCTACCCAATCACCCCTCAGTGTCACCACGTGGTCATTTCTCTGACCACACGACGCACCTATGCTCTCCCCCATCAAATAGGGGTTGGGTGAAGAGGCAGAATATTACACTACACCATCAAATTCAACTACTTTGTCACTCTTACTCCTATATTACAAGGCAACAAATAGACTCGTTCAAAACCACGTGACTCGAATGACAACTCATGCGAATCGGATTACATAATTTTTCCTTATTCGGTCGACGACACAACTTCGGAGGGAGAAGTCGGGCGACAATAAACTCTACTTAGCCACTACTGTTTAAATAACAGGCGCATCAATACATCGCTTCAACTTTTCCAAAGTGAAAAAAGTCGATTTTGAGACGCAAGATTTGCAAATTAGCTGGGTGATATCTATCGTCATTATGCACATTTAGTGAAGCTTTTTAAAATATATGAACCGGACCTTTATTTAGCAGAAGAATTCTAACTTGGGATTCCCAAATTCTCAATTCTACCTTTTCTGTTAGCACACCACTAATATTCTAATTTTAACTTGCTTTAAGGATCGCTCGCCCCCCAAAGTTAAGCGCAACCAGAAATTGGGAGGGTGACCACTCGAGTGCTGTCTCGCCTCGTGGGTGTGTCAAAAGTTTTGGCTAAATTGAATAATTAAGCTACTCCTGTCCCTTCCACCTATAGGTCGCCGTTGGAAGAGTTACGGATTATCAACCGGAGGGTTGCGAGTTCGAATCCAACCAAAGACCGTCGTGTACAAGGGGGCTGGTGCATGTTGAATCTGTCGTCGCCTCAAATGTCCCCACCTTGGCGTGGTGTGGAAGTTTGGAGAGTGGGGTGCCAGCTCAGGTGTTGCCTCGTCATCTGACCGAGGTTCAAATTGACAAGGCATTGCCCTTAGATCTTTCCCTTAGGGATTGATCCCGGACCGTCGCTGACATCCCGTTGGGTTACTCCAGTGCGACGTTAATTAACTACCTACCTCAAGGACGACACCTCGTAATTTTGAACAACGGTCAGATGACGAGGTCAACATCTTATTGAACCAAAGATGTAACATATACACCATTCTGTACTAATATAATATATGCTCATATGAGGCATTTTTCACAACACTCATCTTTTTTTGGACCGATGCCTCTAAACTTTTAGCATAGTTTGACAGCTTAACCTCTGCCAAATGGTCTCGACATGATATCTCGTCCATTAAGATGTGACCAATTTTGCTAATGACCAATTTTGCTTAAGACGAGATAGCTCATCATCAAGATATTGCCGGTATGGTACTTTTATGAGGACGAGATCAAGGTCTGGTCAGTTTTCTCCTAATGACCGTGATCGTGGTTTTTTCTAATGACGAGATATCTCGTCTAACAAGATCTGGTCAGTTTTGCTAATGACGAGATATCTCGTCGAGGCAACCACCAGGAGGGTCGATTCAAACCCAATCGGCCTTGCTTTTAAATACACTGCTGGCCACCGTAAATGCAACACCCTGAAGGAAGCATGCAAATAATATGAAATTTACAACATGCATTAGCGGAGGTGAGATATGCAAACGATTAGAATTTCAGCGCAGACGCACATCACGCGCGCCTGTGGCGCCACTTCAAAGCGCTATTTAAGGTTTGGAGATTTCGACGATTTCAAGTACGGCAATTTTGTTTTTCTTGTGGTTTTTTCAAAAAAACGATCAATTATGCCTCGTAGAAAACAGCGATCATCTTTTGATCAAGTATCCGAGTTCGACAGAGGAAGGATAGTGGCCTACCGAGATTGTGGATTATCTTTCAGGGAAATCGGTAGTCGTGTTGGACGAAACCAAACAACTGTAATGCGGATATGTGATCGTTGGATGCAGGAGGGTACGACGGACCGACGTGTTCGATCGCATCCACCTCAGTGCACCACTTCACGTGATGACAGGCATATTGTGCGTATGGCAGTGACGGATCGCTCAGCCACATCACGAACCATAGCACAGCACATTCAGTCTGTACCGCATCATCCAGTGTCTGCGCGTACCATTCGACGCCGTTTACAGCAGAGTGGTCTGTCCGCAAGACGTCCATTGCTTCGTCTACCCTTGACGCAGAACCACAGACGTTTCCGCCGCCAATGGTGCGATGAAAGAAGGATGTGGACGGCAGAATGGAATGAAATTGTCTTTACTGACGATTCACGCTTCTGTCTGCAACACCACGATGGTCGGATTCGAGTCTGGAGACACCGTGGAGAGAGGATGCTGAACAGCTGCGTTATGCACCGCCACACTGGTCCTGCACCGGGTATTATGGTATGGGGCGGTATTGGATATCACTCTCGCACTCCTCTAGTACGCATTGCCGGTACTTTAAACAGCCAGCGCTACATCTCCGAGGTGTTGGAGCCAGTTGTCCTTCCTTACCTTCAGGGCTTGCCCACAGCCATATTTCAACAGGATAATGCGCGACCACACGTGGCACGCATTGTCCAAGGGTTCTTCGTCAATCGCCAGATTGAATTGCTTCCCTGGCCAGCTCGCTTTCCGGATCTTTCGCCGATAGAAAACATGTGGTCCATGGTTGCTCAACGATTGACCCAGAATACATCCCCAGCTGCCACACCAGATCAACTTTGGCAACGTGTGGAAGCTGCTTGGTCTGCTGTACCCCAAGAACACATCCAAAGTCTCTTTGAATCAATGCCGAGGCGTGTGGCAGCGGTGATCTCCAACAATGGCGGCTACTCTGGCTACTGATTTTGGCAGGAACCACACTTCACAGAAGTCTATAAATTTAATCATTTGATACTTGGTCAACATGTTATCTACAAAATAAATTTTGTTGTGATATCTCTTGTCTTTCTTGGTGTTGCAATTTGGGTGGCCAGCAGTGTACAACAGAAAACTAATGCTAGCTACATATGATAGATTGATTTTGTTATTGATCATAACAGTACATTCCCTTTCTAATTCGAAAACCATTAAAATTACTGCATAATATAATCTCCCCTTGACAAATAACATATTATCTTGACGTGAATACGTCTTTAAAATCGGAACAATACTGGGGGCATGCATGAAAAGTCGACCATTACAATTCTTTTGTCTTGATATCAGAAGTAGAAGAAACATCCAAATGATAAATACAGAGGCTGTCCGGACATTTTTTGAACGATTTTGATGAGCTGTAAAAAATTATGCTACGAAAGAATTTTTTTTGGCAGCAGTTAAATAGTTAAAGTATAACTTATCTGCTAACTCAGAGTTTTGTTTACTTTCAAAATGGCGTTTTTAAATAAGCAATGGATGGAAGTCTGTTTCCTCTCTTTCCGAAGAGAATTATGCTTATTCAATTATTCAAAAAAGCTGTAGAAGTCATTGTTTTTCGATATCTTAAAGGTATGATAAGTAATATTATTAATAAGAAAGGGAAAAAACGTAAAAGTGGAAAAATACTTCCAAATACGTATCCAAAAAAGAAAAGAATTTCTGATAATATTTGTAAGTTAAGATCTTTAATTTTAAAAGAGAATCCTCCAAGTCAAAGGACTATTGCAAAGTCATTATAATGTTCAGTCTCAACTGTAAATAAAATAATTAACAGCGATTTGAATCATAAAAAGGCCAAAAAATACAATATTCATCATCTATCTCCACGACATATTGCAGAACGCAGAAGTCGCTGCAGAATTCTGTATGAGAAGCATTTAAATGTAGAAAAATGGGAATGTGTTGTGACAATAGACGAGGCGGGGGTGTATTTAAATGATTGCAACAAAAAAGAACAATTTATTATCATAAAAGAGGAGAAAAAAATTTAAAACGTGATTCAAAGAATCTAAAGGAACTTTCTCTAAGAGATTTATGATTGTTGCCGGTTTTGCATATAATGGAAAATTAAAAGTAATAAGAGTGGAAAAAATGTAGAAATTAACTCCCACATATCATCAAGACCATATTTTATCCCCAATATTAAAAAAAGAAATACCATATCTTTACCCACAGTGCCAACAATCAGTAGAACTGCATCAGGGTAAAGCAAGCAGCCACACATCTAAATCCAATATTAAATTCTTGGAAAAAATGGAACAAGAAATATCAAATCAATACCCTTTACTGATATTCCTGCTAAATCTCCAGATGTCTCACCCATGGACTTTTGTGCTTTTGGACATTTAAAAATAGCATTATCGAAACGTCGACCGAAAACAATTCAAGGACTTTGGAAACTGGAGCAAGAATGGAACAAAGACCTCTGTTGATACTACAAAAGTCATTATTATCGTAGAAATTAAGGTGTAGAAAGATAGTTAACAATAAGGACTATCAAATAGAACATTTAAAACACAAAAATTTAATGTTAAAAATTAATCTTCAGTCCATTAAAATCGTTCAAAAAATGTCCGAACAGCCTCTGATTAGCAAAAGATGTTGTGTAGACAAAAGATGTTCGTACCTGTCACGACCTTCGGACCAAGTGTGCAGGCGCACTGAGCGTGGAGTGGAGGTGCGCAATATGTCGAAATTCTATAATGTTGGATGAGCTTTGGGCATATGTAACTTTGGATTGCGTTGGACTGCGTACGTGGTGTCATTCGAAATCTATCGAATTACTCTACAATTAATATTGGGTAACAATCTCTGTACAACAATTAGGGGTCGCGGTGGCCCGGTTGGAAGAGTAACGGATTAGCAACGGGAGGGTTGCGAGTTTGAATCCAACCAAACACCGTCGTGTACAAAGGGGGTTTAAATCTGTCGTGGCCTCAAATGTCCTCACGTTGGTGTCGTGCGCAAGTTTGGAGAGTGGGGTGCCAGCTCAGGCGTGACCTCGTCTTCTGACCGTGGTTCAAAATTACGTGGTGTTGTCCTCGGATCTTTCCCTATGGGATTGATCCCGGGCCGTCACCAATAGCCCGTTGTGCTTCTCCAGTGCAGACGTTAATTGGAATACCTACCTCAAATAGCAAAATGTATTAAGAGATTTGAAATAGAGTATAGAACTAAACATGTAAAAACTCAAGAATCCATAGCTCACTAATGACATTCTTTTCTATTGAAAGTTCTACAGGCCTCATAGAAGCCACAAAACCTCTAAGTCAGTGATTCCCAACCTTTTTATACTTGAGTACCACCTGAGAATTTTGTAGGATCGTGGCGTACCACTGGTTATGTTATTACTTTGAAGGAGTCAAATTCTATACACATATGAATAACTTTGAAAAATGTATTTAAGTATAAATAAAACAAAATACAGAAAATAAATCCATAAAACTAGAAAAAGCCGCTTATATGTAATTGTTATTAACAAATGGCAAATACAATTTCCCAACACTAACATGTCGTATCAGGATGTTTAATGAGAAACTTGCTGTTGCTTATGCTTGTTTCTTATTTGAGCTTCTATGTCAGGTTCAATAGTGTTTATCTTTAATCTTAAGTCGTTTTCCACGCAGTCTATTCCTGTACTAGTTTTTCACATACACTAGCTCTGAAAACCCACGTTCACATAAATACATTGTTACAAATGGAGTTAAAAATTTTAGTGCTTTACTAAAAAGAGCAGCGAGGGAAGTTGTAAATTTTAACCCAGTACTTCGGTCTGTATTATTATTGAACCCTTCTGCGTACCACCCCAAATGCACTCGCGTACCACCAGTGGTACGCGTACCATCAGTTGGGAACCACTGCTCTAACTGATTTCTCGATTATCTAGTAGAATTTCCCAATTTCCTAGCTGTCCCTTGACATCTCGGAAGAAACGAATCTCAAGCTACGACTGACCTTGATCCACAAAAAAAAGCACTCGTCCCAAAAATAACGATTTAACAACTTACCCACAGCGGCGAGTCGCAGACAAAGATCTCGCTCACTTTTTCCGCCATGGTCCGACGCTCCCACAAACCTTTCTGCCAGTTTACACTCAATGGCAGTCTATTACATATCACTCAGTGACGCAATGGATCCGACACGCTGAATGGAAATCACGCTGCCATTTGTTATTCAAAAGCCAGAGCGGCAGAGAGATAACAATAGCGTAAAGCTTGTTTGCCTACTCTTCTACTTGGGCGCCCTTTGCCGATGGTAGAGGGGTGATCCTGTGTTATCATTCAAGTGTACGGGAGATAGTGTTGCTGTTATCACAGTTCGATGGTGGTTTCTGGAATCGAATTTGTCAATTAATGTGCGTTTGGATGAGATATTTCTCAGGTTTGGACATGATTCTGTTACAGTAGGTGTGTCGAACCAGCGGCGGCTTTCTGGAGGTATGTATGTATGTTGTTGTATATGGAGTATGTATGTTGGTATATATTTTAATTAACGTCACACTGGAGCAACACAACGTGTTATTAGTGACGGTTCGGGATGAGGACAACACCACGTAATATCGAACCTCGGTCAGATGACGAGGCAACACCTGAGCTGGCACCCCATTCTACAAACTTCCATGCCAACGTGGACATTTGAGGCCACGACAGATTAAACGTGCACCAGCCCCCTTTGTACACGACGGTCTTTGGCTGGATTTGAACTCGCACCCCTGCTGTTGCTAATCCGATACTCTTCCAACTGGGCTACTGCGGCCTTTCTGATGGTAAGAAAAATAAGTAGAATTAGCAATAGCTGTTTGAGAAGTTTTTTGGGGGTAGTTGAATAATCAACGTCGGCTTGGAACAATGCAATGGGCTATTAGTGATGGTCCATTGATCAATTCCGAAGGGAAAGATCGAGGACACCGTAATTTTGAGCTACGGGCACCCCACTCTCCAATCTTCCACACCACGCCAATGTGAGGACATTTGAAGCCACGACGGATTTAACATGCACCATCCCCTACATGCACGACGGTCTTTGGTTGGATCGAGTTTCGAACGCGTCACTCTCCGGTTGCTAATCCGCTACTCTTCCAACAGGGCTACCGTGGCCCCAGATTTATTAGAATTGTTATTCGTAGTGTTAAGAAATTTTTAGCTAATTTTTTCTATGGATTTTCTAAATTTAACACAATTTCGTTTGTTTTTTCTTTAGTGCCCCAAGATAACGTTGTTGTGATGTTATCACTGCGGTTGTGGTTTCTAGAATCTAATGTGTCAATGAGGGTGAGATGCTTGTCAGGTTTGGACATGCTTCTATTGCAGGCGTTCGTGTAAGTCGTAAACCGGAGCGGTTCTTTGGAGGTAGGAAAATAAGTAAATTTATCAATAACTTTGAAAAGAATTATTCAGTGTTTAGATATTTAGCTGATTTTTTCTCTTAAGGGGTCGTGGTAGCCTGGTTGGAGAGTAACGAATTAGCAACTGGAGGGTTGCAAGTTCGAAACTCGGTTCAACCAAAGACAGTTGTCGACATGGGGGAGGTGCACGTTAAATCTGTCGTGGCCTCAAATGCCCCCACGTGGCGTGGTATGGAAGTTTGGAGAGTCAGATGCGAGCTCAGATGTTGGCTTCGTTATCTGACCGTGGTTCAAAATTACGAGATGTTGACCTCGGATTTTTCCCTTCGGATTGATCCTTGACCGTCGCCAATAGTTCGTTGCGTTCCAGTGCGACGTTAATCAACTATCTACCTACCTCTACTGGTAGGAAAAATAAGTAGTTAGAGCAATATTTGGTATTTGGTATTTTCAATTAACGTCACACTGGAGCAACACAATGGGCTATTGATTTAGAGCAATAAAAAACTGTTTGAATATTTATTTGGATAATTGTTATTCCCAGGGTTTGGATATTTAGCTACTTTTTTCTAGATTTCTTCTAGACTCAGATGTTGGCTTCGTTATCTGACCGTGGTTCAAAATTACGAGATGTTGACCTCGGATTTTTCCCTTCGGATTGATCCCTGACCGTCGCCAATAGTTCGTTGCGTTCCAGTGCGACGTTAATCAACTATCTACCTACCTCTACTGATAGGAAAAATAAGTAGTTAGAGCAATAAAAAACTGTTTGAATATTTATTTGGATAATTGTTATTCCCAGTGTTTGGATATTTAGCTACTTTTTTCTAGATTTCTTCTAGACTCAGATGTTGGCTTCGTTATCTGACCGTGGTTCAAAATTACGAGATGTTGACCCCGGATTTTTCCCTTCGGATTGATCCCTGACCGTCGCCAATAGTTCGTTGCGTTCCAGTGCGACGTTAATCAACTATCTACCTACCTCTACTGGTAGGAAAAATAAGTAGTTAGAGCAATAAAAAACTGTTTGAATATTTATTTGGATAATTGTTATTCCCAGTGTTTGGATATTTAGCTACTTTTTTCTAGATTTCTACTAGACTCGATTTCATTTTTCTTTGGTGTACGGGAGACAATGTTGCTGTGAGGTTATCACTGCGATTATGGTTTCTCGAATCCAATTTCAATAAATCTGCGTTTAGATGATAGGTAAGTATTTATTAACGTCGCACTGGAGAAACACAACGGGCTATTGGCGACAATTCAGGATAAAAACCCAAAGGGAAAACTCCGAAGACAACACTTCATTTTGAATCACGGTCAGATGACGAGGTCACACCTGAGCTGGCACCTCTCTCCAAACTTCCACACTAGGCCAACGTGAGGACATTTGAGGCCACGAGAGATTTAACATGCACCAGCTCCCTTTGTTCAAGGGTATGAAAAGAATCACGATTTTTAAAAAATCCAAAATATCGGATTTATTTGTTTTAAATCAGACTTTTTTTTATTTAAATAGGATTTTTATGATTATAATTAATTTCGTGCCCGTACAAGTTTAAATTTGTTGGACATGAGGCACGCAAATTACAGTGTAGTTTCTAGATAGTTGTGATTTATTTAAACATTAATATTTTTATGTAAAACATTAATATTTTAAGAAATATAGTCAGTTAAATTTTTGGAAGATTAAAACGCGACAGGAATTAGCAAAGTAAATCGTATATAGACCCAAATGCCAAAATGAGCAATGTTTTTCCATATGGTTCTCAAGCAGTATAGATTACTTTTTTTAACTCATAACCAGTGACTTGAATTTTTTGGACCCAGATAAATAAGGTTGCCAGATCCCACGTACACCATATTATGAATTTTTTTCAATCATACAAATTTCAGAATTTTTTTGCATTATACATTTATCATATGAATAAAATGTTTTGAATTACTTCAATTATTTGATATAAAATAATTAATTGGTTCAAGACTTGCTTTTGAGAAAAAATCATGTCACCAACAGAAATAAAATAAAAGGAACTTGCATCTTGAAAAAATTTCTACTTCTCATTAATTTTTAGTTTGCAAAAATAACTTATTGGTGAAAAAATTGTTATTTTTTGTAAGTTCAGTACAAAAATTAGACGACATGAAAATACATAAATTTGAAATCAAATGTCTATTTTTCGAATTTTCTGAGCATTGACAAGCATTTCATAGGCATATTAGAAGCACACAAAAAGGGTTTATATATAAAACAAAAAATGAAGCTTTTCTCTATGAGCAGCATAGAACAAGTGTAATATCATCCCCCAGATAATGCCAATTCAGTGGGATTTTGAGCTTGCAATAAAAATGTATCAATTCCAATAGCTTTCTGTTTCAACCCATAATTTTTTTTTAACATACTCAATTATCAGATGAGTGAATTAACTTTTACATTCCGAATTTTAATTCCATAAATATTGAATAGTTATCATAGTGAGTAAAGAATTCTAGAGGATCAATGCATAAAACTTTACAATAAATTTAAATAAAAATAAACTAATATATTACACAAAACAAGATGAAATTATTAAAATTGCCAATTATAAAAATTTATGTGCAAAATTGGAATGCTTTTGTGATAGCGAAGAAAATCTTTTCGTTGTAAATGTCTTTATATTTTTTATGAATAGACTACAATACTAAATAAATAACTAGTACATTTTATAAAAGTAAGCAAGTTACAACAATTTTAATAATTTGATTGAATATATTTCGAGCATCTTCACTGAACGCATGATGAATGGTTTAAAATTGCCCATGTGCGATTTATAGTCACACGGAATATTTAAAACAAAACCAACTCTGATCAGCAGGCTTGTGAGAGGCACCTATTGGTCAATGGCCCAAGATGAAAATACTTGTCTGGTAATTATGATCCCAATCAGCAAATACTGTTCTTTAGTGTCGCCAAAAGGAGGATGACTTTCAATATAACTTTAGAGTGAACTCAGTACGAGCGAAGTTCTTAACTTATTTGAATAAAATAACGCGCATTTTGCTGAGAATTTTATTCTCAATATCATTAAACATAACAGAAAGAAAAATGAAATTTAAATTTTTGATTTTAATCAACTATTTTTTAAATAAAAATCACTTGATTTAAATCAACATACCCTGTTTTGTACACCACGGTCTTTAGTTGAATTCGAACTAGCAATCCTCTGGTTGCTAATCCGTTATTCTACCGACCAGGCTACCGCGGTCCCTTTCCTTTGGGATTAATCACGGACCGTCACCAATAGCCCGTTGTGTTGCTCCAGGTGGGACGTTAATTAAAATACCTACCTACCTCTTCAGATTGCATGTTTTGGGTTGGTTTGGTTTTTTGGGGGTGTTATGGCGCAAGGGCCATATTTGGCCATGCTGCGCCAGACACGACATACAATATGAAGTAATAGACACACACAATGAAAGTTTTACTGAACAGAAGGGAGAAATACACCCAGGGAGGAATGCACCTGACAGGAATCTAACCTGCTCCACCTACAACTCGAATGTTGCTAGCGCAGTGGGAATACCCGCAGAGCCACAATGGCCCTTGCATGTTCTGGGAATGAAAATACATGTTTTAAGGAGACAGGACTTTCACAATTTTAAGTTATAATCCAATTGTTATGAAATTTGTAGACTGTTTAAACTAAAAAATATGCAGTTTAATTCAAAAATATTAATTGCGGAAGTTATATGAAACGTGGTGAAAAATTTTGAAAAGTTATCGTCAATCATGTCCCATGCGCATCAATTTCCCATGTTTTGTCAATATTTTAATCCACATAATAGGTTGGCTGGGTCTCTATGGCGCAAGGGCCATATTTGGCCATGCTGTCATATGTCTGGGCCATATGTCAGACATTTGGCCATGCGGCCATATGTCTGACACAGCATGGCCATATTTGGCCATGCTGTATCAAACCTGCTAATCCAGACATATATCCAGACATAATATTATGTATATCCAGACATATATCCATATAATATCATGTATATCCAGACATCCTCTGTATATCCAGACATAATATTATGTAGTGGATATACAGAGAAAGTTTTACTGACACAGAAGAGAAATATACCCACAGAGGAATCGAACCTGCGCCGCCTACAACTCGCAGGTTGCTAGCGCAGCGGGCCTATCCACTGAGCCATGACGACCCCATTCGCACAATATATCACATACATATAAATCAAATCAACTCCCATTTGGTAAGCGTATCACTCAATGTAAACTAATTTGTTATCGTTACAATTGTACAGGAAAAAAACAATTCTAAGAGACCTAAAATTAAAAAAAAGGTAGGTTAAGCAACATTTTAAACCCCAATTTCAAAATTTGGAATCATGAATTTCTCATTTGTACTTATATCTATTTCCACAAATAGATTTCAAGGATTATCCCCAAAAAATTTCAAGTAAGCAAAATAAACCAAATACTCAGGGAACAGTTCCAAATCAGAGAATCATAAAAATCTCACAAAAAACGTTCCGTTTTTGTAGTAGACTTACAATATTTATATACTGTTTTTTATGTTGTCCACGTAACTTTTAAAAGTGATCGTAATGGAAAAATTATTTTCCTTTCTACAGTTTAATATTAGTCCCTAAGGCTAGATTTAAAAAATCCATTTTTCGATCGATTTTGAGTCTTCTGTCCCTTTAAATATCACTCTCAGGGAGTACTCAAGTGTGTACGCGAATCACAACCCCAAGGTACTCGAGTGATCCGTCCTCCCTTTCATTTTTACCCTCGCGTACCCTTCTCTTTCCTCCCTCAATGTCTGTCTTGTGTTTGGAACTGCTTGGCCAAATATGGCCCATGCGCCATAAAACCCGAAAACAACCCAACCTACTCCTTAGACTCCTTTTAATCGGAGAATGCTCCAGTATGTGACACGTGGAATAATCAATACACCATTCATCACATTTTAATTGTTTATCCTGCTTTTAATAACCATCGTCTAAGGTTTCTTAATAGCTCCATTTTAAACTAAGAAATTTTAATTGGTGAAATCCCCATCGGAATCTGTTCACATTTTTACTTTCCATTCATCTCTTAAATTGCAGTGTTGTTAATTTTTTTTACCTATCACATCATATTGTAAATATTTAGTACCCTGATATCCAGTATTTTGGACCGACGTGATTTTTAAATTTTATATTATTTTCAGGTTCGAACACCATTCATTTGACAAAATTATACCCTCCTGAAGTTCAGTAGAAGTTCAAACACTCCAATACTTTTTTTATACAATCCTCCATGTGTTTTAGTTGGAGTTATGTTTAGTGTCGGATGACACGTCTTACGTATAATGTGACCTCTTAATTTGTTTTTTCTTTTATTTTTGTTTGTCCCCACTCCAATGTTTTTATATAATAATCCTCCATGTGTTTTAGCTGGAGTTTATTTTATCTAGTGTTGGATCGCATGTCTAAACTATAAAGTTTGTGACATTATTTTTGTTTTCTTTCTTTTATTTTTGTTTGTAAACACTCCAATACTTTTTTATGTAGTAATCCTCCAAGTATCGGATGACATGTAAACTAGTATATGACCTCTTATGCTTTTATCTTTATAATACTTTTATTATTTCATCCTGCACTTGGCGCAGTTTGTCCATTTTTGGACTTTGAGCCATAAAACACAAACAAATACAGATACTAATCACTCAGAGCAATACAAATAGAAAGAATAGCAATAATGATTTATGAATAATGAATAACGGCGAACCTACCTATTTTCACTTACCTTGAATGACGCATCATTCCATAGACTTTGCTATTTGTACTCCATCCGCTCTATCTTTCTGAACGTTTTCTACTAGTTATTTACCTTTACAATAGTTACCATTATCCCAAAAGTTTAAGCTCTGTAATCCAAAATCAACAACATACCAGATAATCACTTACTAATCACAGAAGAAAACAAATAGAAAGCATATTAATGGATAATATTTATGCATGATGAATAACTATGAACCCACCTATTTTCCCTTACTTTCAACGACCCATCTTTGCATGGCCAAAGGCAATCCTGGATAAAGTGTGTTTCAAGCATAACATGTTCCGCTCTTTCAAAGCAGTTTTGGAACTGGGTTTGGAAAGCGATGGGATTGTATTCCGAATACATCTCGTTCGTTGAAGAGAATGACTACCATGCTCAGATGCTGTCAAGATAGACAATGCACGAGCTTTCTTGGCAGCTTCCAGTTCAAACACCTACTTAGTCATTTCAAAGCACCAAACATCGTGCGGAATCCCATCGTCTTAATTTCCATTCTCATCGAATCGTCTATATCTGTCGATTTACGGAAAAGGAGTTGAAGCAATACCTTCAGAAGACCAGGATGCCTGCCCCTGGTCAGCTATTTAATGTTCCTACATCTGCCTCTTCACTTCCTTCGCAACATCTTACATCTTTGCAATAGAATGAGGAACATAGTTTCTCTTTGGGCTTACAGACGTGACCCCTATACTATACCCTTTCTAAATCCTGGAAAAGAACTCACAAGCTATATATGCGTTTTCTGAAAAAATGGTGAAATCCCGTCTCGTTTACATCCTTGAGATGACTCAGGTTCTTTCACCATTTCAAAGTGGTTTCAGGGTTGCTCGCTCTACGGTAGATAAAATCTTGTCCCTAGTCACTCAAATTAACCGTGCGTTTCTGCGCCGAAAACATCTTGTCTTCATTTTTTTATATGGTGAAGACTTATGATCGCAATTGGCGATACGGAATCCTCCGAGATTTACATTCGCTTGGGTTCGAGGACATCTGCCGATGTTTATTCAAAATTTTCTTGCCGCTAGACAGTTTCAGGTCTGAATCGGCTGCCCTTTCGGATTTTTCCATTCAAGAGGGCGTTCCTCAGAGTAGTATCTTCAGCTATATTCTTTTTCCAATTAAGATAAAGAATATCTTAAGCCAACTATCCCCAACTGTCCAGAGTTTTTTTGTACGTGAATGACTTGAGCATTCACTGCCAGGGCAAAGGCATGCAGTACGTGGAGAGACAATTTCATGCAGCTGTTTTTCGCTTGACGAGGTGGAGTGTCGATAACGGCTTTAGCTTTTCCACTCAAAAGACATCCTGCGTTCATTTCTCAGGACGTCCGAACCTGTATCATGACCGAGAGATCTTCCTGGATGGTAATAGGATTGCAGTGTTGGACAGAGTAAGATTTTTCGGTATCGTTTTCGAGGAGAAACTTGCCTTCAAACCCCGTCTTCAGACTGCGGATGCCGCGAGATAAAGCTCGATCCTTTAAAAGTACTCTGTAATACATCTTGGGGGCGGAACGATCCTCCTTAACATCTATCGTGTTATAATTCGCTCGAGATTGGACTATGACTCCCCCAGACATCTGTGTTACGAAAGCTCGATACTGCACCATACCTCACTGAGGAGGTTTTCGCACTTCACCTTCCAAAAACCTGTACGCTGTGTGCCATGAACCATCTTTGGCTCACACGTCTTTTGCTGTCACTGCGACTGTATTACCGTCTTTTGAGTCACCCAAATCATCCTCTACGAAATTCACTCCTGGACAGTTCTTATGATTAGTCCTTCAGGAATCGGCCTTTTTCTGCAACTTACGGAATACGTATGAGGAATGCCATGGGTGAGTAGATAGCTAATTAACGTCGCACTGGAGCAACATAACGGGATATTGGTGACGGTCGGGGATCAATCCCGATGAGAAAGATCCGAGGGCAACGTCTCATAATTTTGAATCATGGTCAGATGAAGGGAACACAGCTGGCACCCCATACTCCAAACTTTCACATCACGCCAACGCGAGAGGACATTTGAGACCACGATAGATTTAACGTGCACCAGTTGTGGGATTCTTCAGACTCCACTTAACTGTCCGTTCCTGGTTTTGGGGCCGGCCCAAAAGCAGACTCCACTCAACTGCCCGTTCCTGGTTTTGGGGCCGGCCCAAAAGCAGACTCCACTTAACTGTCCGTTCCTGGTTTTGAACCGAACGCAGTGGGCATACCACTGCGTCCAATACCCTACGCAGTGGTATGCCCACTGCGTCCAATACCCTACGCAGTGGTATGCCCACTGCGTCGGGTATTGGCGCAGTATATTGTATGCGTCGGGTATTGGTAGTATATTGTATGCCCTTTTTCTTTTTTAATTTATATTTTAATGAATTTATACACGGCATGTTCTTGAAGAAAATGTGCATGCTTAAAGGTGAATGTTTTGCCGGGAAATCATTGCAACTCGAGTAGAGGAATTTGAGATATGAATAGGACACAGGCATAACGGTGTAACATTACATTTTTAGGTAAATAAGATGTAACTAGCCAAATATTTTACAGTATACATAGTATTTATGATGAAAGTATACGATTGATATTAATAGAAGCCTCTGGAACTTGTGACAATTTGACTAAGGATTGTTTAGCATGTGTAGGTTAATTAAGATATCAGAAGGAACGGAGTTAAATGCGGATCACGTAACTCACAAGATAACAGATAAAGCAAAAGATGTTCACGGATCTTGAGGTGTGGGAAAAGAAGGGAACAAACAGTAGTGATTCACTTTTCGAAAATGTATTAATGGATTAATTAAACACAGGACAGGGTTCCCACGCTCCTCAGAAACTTCTCAAGTACTCCTTATTTGTAGTTATGATTTCTAAGAGCCCTGAAAATCTCCTTAGTTTTAAAATCAAGAGTCCTTAAAACTCCTTAGTTTTAAAATCAAGATTTTATGGAAAGTACCGCTTTCTAACCCGCTTCATTGTTTCAGAATTTTGAACCTAAAACAATGTGTTTAGACATTACCACCGAGATAACAAGGCCAGACCGCTGTGACGTTTCAATCACGTGACTCGCTAATTAGTAGTCATAACAAACATCGCCGCATGGCCGGCTACTAATGGTTGCCTTTAATGTAGCGTAAGAAATTAGTTTTTTTAATACTATTTTACCGGAAAGTAAGTACAGTTGCAGTTAAATATTGTTATATAACATCTGTGGAACATTACAGTGTCAAGGTGTTAAAGGCTGTCGTCAAACAACACGTTTAACGTGCGTCCAGACCGATTTCTTTAGGCTTAACCACGAGGCTATCCAAAATGCCCTTTAGATGCTGTGTACCTTCTTGCTCTGGAAATTATGGATATGGTGATACACCAAAAGTGGCGGTTTTCTCCTTTCCAGAGGATGAAAATATTCGAAAAAGATGGCTCAGGGCGATTCCACGATAGTTGATAGGTTTTATGATTGAGAGTAAAACCTCTCACTTTACACACGATGTCATCTCTTTGGATGTTTTGCATGCATAATTTTTTAACCTAACGATACAAATTTTGTAAGATATAGTCCCCATTTAATTCATCGGTGAAATCACCCAGAAAATCACCTAAAGGAGAATCATTTTTTTCCGTTGGATACATATATATATATATATATATATACATAAGTATATTACAGAATCTGTATCATAATATAAAATACGATCACTCGATTTGGATAATTCATCGTACAGTTTCAGTCTGGCGTATGAAGTAGTAAACGCAGCAATAAAAAATATTAGCTTTTACATCTGCGGGCATAAACTCCTTTTCCTGCTCATACTGCAGAATAGCGACGTGTTGGATGGGGAAAGCTATATCATGTATCTGAAAGAAGTAAGGAAAAGTGTTCGTCAATGAAAATTTGATATTGGAGTATAAAACTCAAAATAGAAAATCTTAAATGTGACATGCTCACTTCCACTACCTTATCTGTTAGATAACGATTGAAATCAGGCACTGACGAAAAGATGACGGTTTGTGTTTTGTCATCGTTTTGTCCAAATTATCCCCAAAAGGAATTCAGCATAAGTTTAGCGACAGCCCGGCGTCCTAATTTTTTTTTAAATAGTGCTACATTTTTTGTGCTAAAAAAACTAATAAGGGTTCAGGAAAAGGGTCCCTATCACCCTCTGAATCCGCCACTGCGTTTGCTGTTTATTTCCTGGATATGTAATTTTTACCGCATTTCTTTATCGTTTTACGAGTTTCTGCCTTTTTAAAGAAGCAATTTTAGGGGGAAGAATCAATATAATAAATACATTCTAGAATACCTCGACGTAAATGCAATTTTTGTGACTGAATGCTTTATTTTTGCCTTAGTTTATTATTGAATTCCTTATCTCTTCTGTATGGTTAGCACATTCTTTTATTGGTTCTTTTGTAAACTGAGGAATGAGAGCTGCAACTTCGCGTGGTCTCCCCTATTACTCGGGGGTAGAGCTCTGTAAACCTGGAAAGAGAGCGCATTCCTTTCCTTTCTCATCCCCTCAGAGCTCTACTCCGAGCTGTAGGGCGTGCAAGCATTCCTTTACCTCCAGTAGAATAGGTCAGTAGAATGACAGAACTTAAAATGATTACCCTGAATTAGTTAAGTTGTTAGAACAAATTTAAAAGGCACAGAATTAAAATAAGTTAAGATATTAAAGTTTGTAGTAATTGCGCAAGAGTAGGTTTATTTTTCTCCGATTAGGGTTTCTGCAAGTATCAGTAGCTTGTCAACAGGATTTTGTGCTTTCTGGAGTTTAGGTAAGATGGACGCGAGTCCACCAAAGTGTTCGAAAATTTCTTTAAGGGCTTCAGTTAATTCTTGGATATTAGGGATGATTTCATTTGTAAATGTCTTGATCTGGTCTTTGATTTTTGAAATATCATTCTGAGAGTTGGGCGTGACATCGGGGAGGCGGTAGTGTAGGCGGTGCTGGTCTGCTTAGTGCCGCGGCATATGAAAGACCCTCATGGGTTTTTCGTGAAGTTTGAGCTGAGTTTTCTTTAGGATTAATTTGATGTTTGGGTAGAGGACTTTTGGGGTATTTTGGGCAGCCTTTCCAAGAGGCAATGTGTCCCTGCTCGTTGCAATTAATGCAACGAGGATTCGGATTTTTTGGTTGTTTGCAGGTTGCTGTACGGTGGTTGAGTCCACATTTAAGGCATCGGATTTTTAAATTTCAGTTAAAACTGTTGTGACCGAACAGGTTGCAATTGAAGCACTGAGAGGGGCCCTTAGTTCCTCTGTAGTGCTCCACTACTACGGTCATGTTCAGCTCTACTCCTCGCTCGTTTGTGAACATACCCACTTGAGGATGAATTCCTTCAAATGATCTAATTTGTTCAGCCATTGCGTAGCATAGCGTATAATGAAACGCTTGGGAGGGATGATTTAACATTCAAGTTGTGACTATCATTAAGGAATTTATGAAATCAGAATGTTGGAGTCTTTCTTATCCCAAAGAGGTCTTTTTTTTATCTTTGTCAATAATATTTGTTTAGAATTTTTAAACATTTTTCTTACAAGCCATAACAATATATCACTTGATTATTTTCTATGGTTCTTAAGGTTGATTCTTGACTAAGGTTCAATGAATGGGTATTCGTAGCTCAATGGCTAACGTGCGTTAAATCAAGGGACTATGAATACTTTTGTCATGAGATTTTTGTTTCTAGATTATTTCTCGCGGGTTAAAAGGTAAGCTTTACTTACTTTAATATTTTTCATACTGCAATTTAAGTATTATTTTGTAATCACTGTTTTGCCATACATCGTTGACGATTACATCTAATCAGATGTGAAATGCCCATATTATTGTGAAAAGTGAAGATTCCTTAAAATTTAATTCTTAAATTTCATTCCCCTCAGACAAACACAATTTTGTTAAACCGTTACCACCGAGATAACAAGGCCAGACCGCTGTGACGTTTCAATCACGTGACTCGCTTACTAGTAGTCATAACAAACATCGCCGCATGGTCGGCTACTTGTGGATTACCTTTAATGTAGCGTAAGAAATTAGGGTTTTATATACTATTTTACCGGAAAGTAAGTACAGCTGCAGTTATATATTGTTATATAACATTTGTGGAACATTACAGTGTCGAGGTGTTAAAGGCTTTCGTCAAACAACACGTTTAACGTGTGTCCAGACCGATTTCTTTAGGCTTACCACGAGGTTATCCAAAATGCCTTTTAGATGCTGTGTACCTTCTTGCTCTGGAAATTATGGATATGGTGATGCACCAAAAGTGGCGGTTTTCTCCTTTCCAGAGGATGAAAATATTAGAAAAAGATGGCTCAGGGCGATTCCACGAGCCGACTTTACACCATCAAAACGCAGCAAAGTCTGCGAACTTCATTTTCAAAACGATGATATCGTCCGGAATGTATCGTCCAAAAGCCTTTAACACCATGACACTGTAATGTTCCACAAATGATATGTAACAATATTTAACTGCAACTGCACTTACTTTCCGGTAAAATAGTATTAAAAAAAAACCTAATTTCTTACGCTACATCAAAGGCATTCCATTAGTAACCGACCATGCAGCTATGTTTGTTATGACTACTAATGAGCGAGTCACGTGATTTAAACGCCAGAGCGGTCTGGCCTTGTTATCTCGGTGGTAACGGTTTAGATAGTTTTTTAACCACTTAAAGCACGAGTTTTTTTCGGAAAAACTGGTAAAAAATGATTGAGTTTTTTTTTTGACAGAAAATGAATATATAGGTATAGTGTAAGTTATTTTTCGCAATTTCAGTTGCGGGGGGTGGGGTAAAAGTTATAAAAAAATTTATACAAAGTGTAAACGATTTAATTACATGTTTATTTTGAATTTCATATTAACTTCAGATTCACTTACATCACTCAAGAGATCATCACTTTTATCGCTGAAACTTTCAGATAAATTGACATATTCAAAATCGTAAGAGTCGCTCATTATCAGATAACTTTTTCTAAACAAGTTATAGAAACATTCAGTAAAAATTAATTTCTGGTTAACTGTTTACTTTTATGATATTTAACGTAATAAAAATGGATATATTACCTTTTCCACACCAAACAACTGCTTTATAACAAAGAATTCCTAACAAACTTATAGCTAATCATCAAAATGCACCACGTGGTTTACACAAAACAAATTGCTGCATAGGGTGCCATCTATGGTCAATAAGTTTAATTATAATTTAGCCTATCTATTTTTACTAGAACGGATCTCAGACAAGCATTAGAAATAAAATAACGCGAGATACAAGAGCGCCCGTATGAGACACGGGCATGGGCAAATTTGTCGGTAACTTTCGCCCGTGTCAATCACGGGCAAGTGCAAATTTGCCGGTAACTTTCTCCCGTGTCAAACACGGGCAAATGCGTTAAGTGATTAAATGACTTTCTTAGTATTTTTAATGACTTTCTTAGTACTTTCTTAGTAAAAAGGAAAAACTATGGAAAGTTATGGCTAGGCTTCTGTGGAACGTGGATTTAATATCAACAAGTCCTTAGAAGTTGAAAATTTAAAAGGAGACTCCTATATTGCACTTATTTATGAAAATGCTAATGATATTCCAAATTTAGTAATTACTAAAGAAATGAGAAAATTTGTTTCTTCTTCAAGGCAGAAATATGTTATGCATTTCGAAGACAAATTTAGAAAATAAAAAACTTGAGCTACAAGAAATTAATTCCTTAAAATCAAATAGAATTGTCTAGAGGGTGATATAATGAGAATGGAAAAGTCAGCTGAAGAACTGGCTAATGAGGCAGAAGCTTTCTTTAGTGCAAATGCACGTAAAGAAATTAAAGGAAAAGCAGCTGAAATAAAGGAATTGGACAAAATAATTTCCAAAAAAAAAAACAAATTGAAATTTATTCGTGACTTTTCTCAGGGGCAATATTTAATAAGATAAATGTATTTGTATTTAAAACGGAAAATAAATCTTTGTTATTAAAATTTCTTATTTTCTAGAAAAAAAATGCAATGATTTTTAGAATTTCATTTCTTTTCCCCCTTGAGATGACATCCTTAAAAATTATAAAAATTAGTTTTATTGTAGTTAAATGGGGCTAGGAAGCTTATAGGTGGAAAATACATTTATATTTTTTGTGCATTGTTTTTAGAAAGTTAACTTCAAAACACGCAAGGTATTTAACAGACATCAAAAAATTAACTTTTAAGTTGCTATAAATCTGCCAACGGTCCTGCATACATCCCTAATTTTTGTCCTACTAGGTTGACTCATACAATGAAGGTGCAATATGGTTTCTGGTATATCTCGATTAGTCCTTATAAAAAATTATTTGTCCTTAGAAAGTCCTTAAACTCCTTATTTTTTTATTTTGAAAAAAGAGTGGGGACCATGCAGGAGGAAGGGTACATAACTATCGATAAACATGACTCAAAAGCGATAAGCGTGAAACTATAAATACTTGTGTAGGAGATTTGATGATACAAACACACATTTGCTTTGCTGGGTCTCTACTAGTGACGTTTTTGTGTTTTCTGATTTTGTGTATAAAATGAATTCGAGTGGCCAAGAAGTTTCTAGTGTTTGATAAAAATCCCATCACCTATGAGGAAATGCGTGAAATTAACAGACTGGAAAATGAAACTTATGTAAGAACTATTTTTCTATGCCTCCAGAAAATGCTAGTTTATTTTAGTGTTTAAGAAAATAGTTTTTAAAGCAGATTAAATTTATTTAGGAAAATGTTGAGGTTTTGCAATTGTTTCACGAAAATCTAATTGCTGAGGAGCTTGAGTGGTGCGACGAAATTGAAAAGGACGAACTTGTAAGTGTAAACAATTGTACGCCTATTTCAATGCTTGAACGTAAAGTGTTCCTTATAAACTTAAATATCAAAACGTCTGATATTTTTCTTTTTTTAACATATTTACGATTTTGAAAATCAAATTGGAGGTGGTCATGGAAGGGTAAATATTAATTAACATTCTTAATATGTTTGTGTTGTAAAATTTTTTGTTTTATTACGTGCTCATACTTTTTTGTCATTAGATTGTTTCCCCGTATACTTTAAGAAAAACCAGAAGAACCAATACTCGCTTCCAAACCGAAGAACGAACATATTCTGCTCAAATAAACCCTGAGCAAATCCCCAAAATTTAAGAGGTAGCGTCATCAACACTGGTTTGACGTTTCTGCAGATGCTACTAACAGCTCTCTTTGCAGAAACTACTCAAAATTTGCTGTAAAACGATTTCATTAGGTATAAGACTTGTCAAGAAAAACAAACTCTAAAATAATTTTACAGAACATTTATTTTGCCGCTGTTGATGTTTTGATTATTTTATAGATTGTTTCTTTTCGGATAATTTGGACCGCCCGATATCTACCAACTTGAGAATGATTCGAGACATTTCTGTAGAATCTATCCTTTCAACGATTATGAAAGTCTTACAGGTAACTGTTTTTTTTTGTGATTAAAAAATGTATCTTTAACGTGTATGTGCTTTTCTTAAAATTATATTTCATATCTTCAGAGCAAGGAATAGAATTGATGTCATTACGGTCCGAAATCCTCAAGGAGGTGGAAAACGCAAACTGTTAGGTGTTACTTCTAATCGTCTTTGCAAGCGCAGCATTGTGTCTATGCCTAGAGAAAATGATGGACTTTGCTGTGCAATGGCAATTGTTGTTGGTATGCCCTACTAAGAGAAACGGCCGAACTATAGATACATTTCTGACGGGAGGAAACCTCTGCAAGAGAATAGCGCAAGATTTGTATAGGAACGCTGGAGTATCCCTGGGACCCTGTGGTTATGGAGAACTCGGGATATTTGAATATTTCTGTACTTTAACTAGAATCATTATGATCTCTTTAAGTCTATGACTGGATTCCATTCCTCCTCATACTACTGCTCTGACTGTGATAAGCCCTACAACGAAATACAAACACAGATGCTATGTTATTTGTAATGTTTGTTATTTACGGATGTTGGAGGTACTTCGAAAGTATGCTCTGACTGTAAACGCCTGTATAGGTCTGATGATTGTCCAAACAGTCATAAATGCTTAGAAAATAAAAAGAATAGCTTCTGCCAGCAATTTTATGTGTGTCCCCTCTGCAATAAATTTTTAAAGTCAAAAGAGCGACCTAAGAATTTACACAAATGCGGTGAGGTTCTGTGTAAAAACTGCAGAAATTTTACAACAGGTGAACACTTCTGTTATTTAAAGATATATTAAGAAAACGTCCCCTAAATCCCCTAATGAAAAATTTGTATTTTTTTGATTTCGAGACAGATCAAAGTGACTCTGAATATAGTGAACTTTGCTGTCGTCATGTATGCGGATGGTACTAAATTTGTGTTCAAAGTGTACGATGCCTGTGATCAGTTTTGGGCATTTTTATTTTCTCGGTCGCATAAAGATTTTACAGCAATAACCCATAATATGCGAGGCTTTGACGGGCAATTTATCTTAGCATATTTGTTAAAACAAGGTCTGACCCCTACCAATAATACCGAATGGCTCTAAGATAATAGAAATAGATTTAACTTCTCATAAAATAAGAGTCATTGGCTCCTTTAACTTTTTACCAATGACCCTCTGTAAATTCCCCAAGACTTTTGGCGTAACAGAACTCTAAAAGGCTATTTCCCCCATTCTTTCAATACCCTAGACCAGTGGTGCGCAAACAGTGGGTCGCGACCCCTCTGGGGGTCGCTTGAAAATTTTTGTGGGTCGCCAAATTCAAAGAAATTTATTTCACAATAAAAAAAATATAAGGTTTCCCTCAACAAGTATCAGGTACCAGTAAAATAGTGAAATGAGATAATATTATTTATAAAAAGGAACTATATTTTTTTTTACGAAAACAATTGTCTGTATTAGTATATAATACCTATACTTCGGCAACCGGCAGGCGAACATAGTGATGAAAGATAATTGTCAATTTGAGATGCCCTTTACCTGGTCATATGCAACTTGTATTCATATGCAACTTATATTCATATGCAACTTGGATCGGTCTGACGTTTAGCAGTGGCCATCTTTACTACAGCTTTTTCAATCTAGGTGTGAACCCCTGCTATTTAGTCTTTATACTGTGATCACAGCTAGGACCGTGCAGTTCTTTCCGTTGTGCCTCAGTAGCTCAGTTTTGCTGCTTCTTACGTTCATTCAAGTGCATTCTGTAAATCTGTTTATATATCGCTTTAGCTAATTTTAAATAAAATTTGCAATCGGGTATGTACATAACTTATTTTTTAAGTATAGGGCAGTTCAGTAGCGTGCTCGGAGGGCAATATAAACAATTAATTAAAAAATCAATATATATATATTAAAATATTTATAAGGAAAAACTGTTTTTTTTTGTATTATTGTTTTCGTTTTTGATTTTTTCGAAAATCAATTATCCTCAACTGATATTTCGTTGGAAACGCTACCAGGTTAGTTACTATTTTAAAACGTGTAACGGAACAGTTGGTTCTGTTTTTGGATTAAAGATGGCGGCACACTAAACAAAGCCTGCTTTTGCAGTTTAAGTGCGAGTACAAATTTAAGATCATAGTAAGATGAATTTTGAAAAATAAACGCTAATTGTAATTTTTAAATATATATTTTACCTTCTTTGGAGTAAGTAATGTTGGTAAACATAATTATATTAAATCACTATAATTAATTTTGTACTTGTTTTGTATTTTTTTTAAGTAAGCTCCAATATTTGTATGTTATGATTCACTGTAACCTCTGTGTACAATATAGATGTGTGCTCGACTGGCAACACCAGTTGAGATGTTTACTTGCCTTGATTACTATATGTAAATTTTTACTTGTGCGTTGTATTTTTTATTTTAAGAAGCGAGTATGTGCAATTGGTATAAAGAGATGTTTCTCTTATAATTAAGTTTTCTTTTCTTTAATTCTCGTCTGAATAAGCTAAAAATAAACATGATTTATACAGAGTAATCCCGGACTTTATTTTCTTCCTACGTGGTAGCCGCACGTGATTGAACAAACGCAAAGAAATGAAATATTGTATATTTATAATTTAGTTTTAGTTTTAATACCCTCATGATGGATAAATGGCTAAAAATAGGTACCCAACGTCCAGAAAATGAAAAGAATGACAATACAAATTAGAATGATGGACCGACATCCAATGAACTTGGAAAAACTGTGAATGAATCCAATGGCACTGTTTCAACATCAAAAAATATCGAACGAAATGTGTTATCTAATAAAAAATTGAGAAAATATCAAGAATTTATTAAATATGGATTTACATATTGCGTTGTTAATGGGAAAGAACATCCGCTGTGTGTTAATTGCAGGGATAAATTAGCAAATAAAAGTATGAAACCTGCTAAATTAAAAAGACAGTTGGAAACCAAACAAAGAATTAACAAATAAATCTGAAACATTTTTTAAAAAACGAGCTGAAAGTATGAAAAATCAAAATGTATTTTTGAAAAATACACAATTCCTGAGAAGGCCTTTACGGGCATCCTTAAAAATGTTATATTTAATAGTTATATTTACTCATTCTTCCTTCAGCAATTAAAATGATATCAATTTTGCAAGGAGAAAAATAGGGTAACGATTTAAAAACGATACCATTATCAAGAGATACCGTTTCTCGCCGAATTTCCGCCATATCACGTAATATAGAATCAGTTCTGTTAAATCGATTACGAAACTCTCCTGTATTTGCTCTACAACTTGACGAAACTACTGACATTTCTAAACTGTCTCAATTAATTGTTTATGTGAGATACGTTTATGAAGAAGACATATCAGAAGATTTTTTATGTTGTAAAAAATTGGAAGGAAAAACAAATGGAGAGAAAATATTTAAAATTATCAATAAATATTTTGAAACAAATGACCTTACCTGGACACACTGTGTCGCGGTTTGCACTGATGCTGCTGCAGCATTAACAGGTAGTAATAAAGGACTAAGAGGGTTAATAAAGAAAATTGCTCCCCATAAGTATTCAACCATTGCATGATACATAGACATGCTCTTGTTGCAAAAGACATTGATGAAGAATTGAATAAGATATTACAGGATGTTGTTATTGTAATTAATTACATTAAAAGCAACAGCGCCCTAAACAGTAGTCTCTTTTCAATATCCTGTAGTGAGATGGGTTCTGTGTATGAGACATTATTACTACATACCGAAGTCAGATGGCTCTCACGCGGCAAAATACTGCGACGTATTTTCTATTTGAGAAACGAAGTTTACATTGTTTTGGTAGAAAAGAAATATATATTGGCAAGTTCATTCATTAATGAAGATTGGCTCGGAAAACTCAGTTACATGGTTGACATTTTCGAAAAACTTAACGATTTGAATTTAAGTCTACAGGGAGAGAATACAAGCATTTTAAAATCGAGCAATAAAATTGAAGCTTTTAAGAATAAGCTGATACTTTGGCAAGGAGAATTGAACAAAAGCAACACAGACATGTTCCCGTGCTTTTCAGAATTTACTAAAGAAAATAATATAGATTTCTTGATATTTAAAAACACCATTTCCTGTCATATGATAAAACTGGGAGAAAACTTTTCGAAAAGGTTCGAACAATTTCCAGATAATGAATTAGGTTGGATACGTGATCCATTTTCGTTTGATATTTTTAAATCCAATATCTCTTTAAATGAAAAAGAACAGTTGATTGATGTATCAAGCGACGAAACACTGCGCATTTAATTTAAGTCTGACTTGCCAAAAATTTTTGTTATCGATTGGAAACGAATATGCCGATTTGAAGAAAAATGCAATTAATATTTTGATTCAGTTTGCATCGACTTACTTATGTGAAACCGGCTTTTCAAAATTAGTTACCATTAAAACAAAATATCGATCTCGTTTGGATCCAGAGGATGACTTACGGCTTGCGATTTCCAATATAGATTCGAACATAGAAGCAATCGTGATCTCTGCAAGCGCATACCTCACATTGAATTCTTATGTTGTAAGTTTTTTGGAAGTATTTTCCATTAAAAAAATATTTATACCCATATGCATAAATAAAACCATTGCTTCATAAAATTATGTGTTTTATTCAGACCTCTAATAAGGTACAAACATAAGCGCAAATCCCAAAAAGAATTCAACTTTAACAACATAGATGATTAAATAAACATCTATTCTCTATTCAGGGGTCGCGACAAAATAGTACACAAAATTGGGGGGGGGGCCCGAAATGAAAATAGTTTGCGCACCACTGCCCTAGACCATCACTTATGCAGGTGACATTTTTGAGACTAACCTAATAGCAACCAGTTCTCCAGTATTTGTAGGTGTCTAACATCAGAAACCCAGGCATTAAACTTTTCAGGGTAACCTAAAAATTTAACAATACTCTACTTTATTAACAATCTTACCTTTTTTTATCACCTTTTCCACAGGATAATATCCAGAATCATACCTTTTGAATTTCTTTTCCGTAAAAAGTACCCTCGATTATTTCATTATCCAAATCTTTCAACTTATAAACTATAGGTTTCCGGGGAATAATTTGATGTATGGAAAAAATCTCTCTTGTCCAATTTTCATAACTTTTCTGTCGTTTTGTTTTACCTAATACGTACTGTATCTCCTACATTAAACTTGTGTTTTGTTTCAGATTTAGTTAAATCTCCATATAAATTTTGCCATACTTTCTGCTGATTATTTAAATTCACTGATATGGGTTCCATTTTAATACTAGTGCCATGTTCTATTGTAACTAAATCAATTTATCAATAACATCTACATATTTATGTGTATTGAATTCAGTGAAATACTTCCACATTTTAGCTTCTAAGGTACGGTTAAATCTTTCAACACATGTCAACGAAACGATGCCATCTTGTTCCTCCACCAAAATGTAAACAAACGGCCGCCATCTTGAAAAAGGCGGTATAAGAACCACCATACTATTCTCACTACATTATGATAGGCTGTTAGGAACTCTAGGTAGATTGTGTGAACTATGATGACCAGGACCAGATCCCGGATTTTGGAAACCTAAAATTGCATAAAAATGCATTAAAAATTAAATTTTCATTCTTTCGATTTATAAAATATTTCCTTAAGACTAGTGTGATCTGGAATTAAAGTAAGTCTGCGCTCTCATAAGTTATAGAAACATTAAAAATCGTATTCCTTTAAGACATTAAAATCAATGTTTATCATGCAAGTTTATACTCTTGACAACCCAAATAAAAAATTAGAGAAAGGACTTGGTTCCAGAAGCTGGCATACGAGTCATTTGGAATGTTATTAGTAAAAACGAAACATGGATGTAAGATTGTGACTCGTGAATGCTTCAATAAAAATTTGATTAAAACTGGTTGGTTTTGGTGTTTTATGGCGCAAGGGCCATATTTGGCCATGTTGCGCCAGACACAAGACATACAATATCAAGTAATAGACAGGCACACGCAATGGAAGTTTTGACTGACACAGAAGAGAAAAATACTCCTGACAAGAATCGAACCTACACAGCCTACAACTCGATTGCTAGCGCAGTGGGCATACCCACTGAGCCACGACGGCGCCTTTGATTAAAACCGAAAAAACTGAAACATTATGCTAAGTCCAAAAATGACTAAGAAATGACTGAAAATCTTAGATAGCTTAAAAATCGAGAACACAGGAATATGCGAATCCTAAGAACTCGAAAAATAACCTAAAAATACACGACAATCTTAAGGATCCTAAAAATCAAGAACAAATACGCGATGTACACTAAAAACTCGAAAAAATGACTTTAAAATGTCTGAAAAGCTTAAAGCTAACTTCAAAATCAAACACGCGAAAAAATACACTGACCTAAAGGCTGTATTTTAAAATATATAATGTATCTAATAATAGAGTCCTATCACACAAAGCTCTTCTATCTCGCAAACTATGCAAGATACGGAAGTCATTTACAAAGTTGTAGAATATCTCAAATTTGGTGAACAATGATAGCGTGAATAGAAAGCGTGAAATACTAATTTTGTCGGCACGATTCCCGTCAGTATTACGTCACTACTTGCGTCACAAAGCAGCAAATTGTGTAAGCAAATTGTCCACGCTCTGTACTCATCTAACATGCTATCGCCTACTCTCAGTATCAGAACGAACCGACTGCAGAATATAGGAAGTCACATTATAAATGCCTGTGCGACACCTGAAATATTACTGAAGGTACAACGAGAAGGCCTATTCCCGATACAATGTGTATAGTCGCCGACAGTGAAATCTGTATTTTTCATGTGTATTCTCATTCATTTTCTCATGTGTTTATTTCTAGCATGTGCATTTATCATTTTCCTGTCTTCGTGCTGCGAATATCAGAACGAACCGACTGCAGAATGTAGGAAGTCACATTATAAATGCCTGTGCGATACCTGAAATATTACTGAAGGTACAACGAGAAGGCCTATTCCCGATACAATGTGTATAGTCGCCGAAAATGAAATGTGTATTTTTCATGTGCGTATTCTCATGTGTTTATTTCTAGCATGTGCATTTATCATTTTCCTATGTCTTCGTGCTGCGAATATCAGAACGAACCGACTGCAGAATGTAGGAAGTCACATTATAAATGCCTGTGCGATACCTGAAATATTACTGAAGGTACAACGAGAAGGCCTATTCCCGATACAATGTGCATAGACGCCGACAGTGAAATGTGTATTTTTCATGTGTATTCGCATTCATTTTCTCATGTGTTTATTTCTAGCATGTGCATTTATCATTTTCCTGTCTTCGTGCTGCATTCATTAGCACGTTTGAACTATGCACACTACAGCACACATCAGGTTTTGCTGTCGCCCTACCTATGGGGTCGTGGCAGCCCAGTTGGAAGTGCAACGGATTAGCAACCGGGGGTTGCGAGTTCGAATCCAGCCAAAGGGCTGATGCACGTTAAATCTGTCGCGGCCTCAAACGTCCTCACGTTGGCGTGGTTTGGAAGTTTGGAGAGTGTGGTGCCAGATCAGGTGTTGACTCGTCATCTGACCGAGGTTCAAAATTACATGTTGTTCTCGGTAGGAACTCGTTGTGTTGCAACCACGCTGTGACGTTAATTAAAATACCTACCTATGTCTCCAGGTGGATATTTTAATTAACGTCGCACTAGAGCAACATACCCCACTATTGGCAACGGTCCAGTATGAATCTAGAAGGGAAAGATCCAAGGAAAACGCCTCGCCATTTCGAATCATGATCAGATGACGAGAACACCTGAGTTGGCACCCCACTCCAAATTTCCACACACCAACATGAGGACAGCCACGACAGATTTAACGTGCACCAGCCCCCGGGTACACGACCATTTTAATAAGATGAAAATTCAAATTTAATATATTTTTATGAATAAAAAATAAAACAAATTTTAATTTTGTGGCCTTTTCGTTACCCAATTAATTTCTTATGAACTAAGTGATGGTTTACTTCCCCAATAGTTTCTTAAAGGTAGTATTAATTGGAATGTATTGCTGCTAACATCTAATAGAGAATCCAGTTAATTTCAGTTAAAATAGGTCATTCATAAAATAGGTCTTCAAGTGTTAGAGTGGGAGCTAATTTTTAAACTTGTTTGAATAAAATAACTTACATTCTGTCCCATATTATTAAACTTCAATTTAGAAATAGAAATTTTAAAGTTTGATTTAAATTAATGATTTTTTAAATAAAAATAACTTCATTTAAATCAAGCTGATTTAAGTCGGCATACCCTGATTAGAGTGGTGAGTTTTTCAGTGTAAAGAAAAGTTATGTAAAGCTCCCTATTTCATATCAAGCATATTTAATTAAGCGACAAAATTAGTGAATGAATTCCGTAACGGTCGATTTTTAGTGTTGTTGCCATTCGACAATAAACAAATAACGTCGAGTTTTCAAGAGATGACTTATCTGAGGTTTCATGTCATTATTTTTGGGTGTTTAATGCAAGCAAAATGAATTACCTAGTATTTTTGTAAAAAAGGCTTTTAAAATTTTGAGGATTAAGCCTTTTGAGACCTTGCATAAGCTTCTGACGGTAACAGTGGATAGATTTGTAACTTTTGATCTCGATTCTTTCTTTATATTTTTTTATAATTCAACAAAATCGTTTGTCTTTCAACGGAGAGATGTTTGAATGTTAAAAGGATGACTTGAACCAACAATGTTAAACTATTTGTTGACAAAAATAAACTATTTTTGCCAACAAATAGTTTATTTTTGCCATTTTGCTTGACTGGTGCCAATAAAATACAATTTCCAATAATCCAATAGCAGGTAGTCTAAAATATTAAAAAACAATGATTAAAAAGCATCGAAATATGAAATTGGTCTATAGCTTGAGTGGAACACGATTTCCAGAGGAACAAAACATCCACCGGGGCCGTCTTAGCTGAGGGGGTGTGTCCACTGCTCTAGCAACCTGCGGGTTGTAGGTGGCGCAGGTTTGATTCCTTCCAGGTTATTTGTCGTGTCAATAAAACTTTTCTTGTGTATTTCCATTACTTGGCGCTATCTATCTTGAGCTTGAAGCAGCTTTCTCAAATATAGCTCTAGCGCCGTAAAATCCAACCAACACGTCCACCATCATAAAGACCGAAATAAACAAGAGGTAGGTAGTTAATTAACGTCTCACTAGAGCAAAACAACGGACTATTGGCGAAGGTCCGGGATCAATACAAAGGAAAAGATCCAAGGACAACGTCTCGTAATTTGGAACCATTGTAAGATGACGAGCTGCCACCCCACTCTCCAAACTTCCAAAACACCAACATGAGGACATTTGTGGTCACGACAGATTTAACGTGCACCAGCACCAGCGTACATGGTGGTCCCTGGTTGGACCTAGTTTCGAATTCTCAAACCTCCTGTTATTAATCCGCTACTCTTCCAACAGGCCTACCACGGCCCCTCAAATCTGTTGGGTTTTGAATGCAAGCGAAATTAATTCTCTAGTGTCTTTGTAAAAAAGGCTTTTTAATATTTGGTAAGGATTAAGGCCTTGTGTTTCATGGAAAGCTTGCATAAGCTGCTGCAGATAACAGTAGGTAGAATTGTAACTTTCGATCTCTTTTCTTTTCTTTGTGTACATATTTTTTAAATTCAAAAACCAAACGGGACGGGAATGTTTAAGTGGAGAAGACTGGCTTGCACCATCAATGGAAAAAAGCTACATATCTTTTGCCAACAAATAATTTATTCTCGCTATTTTCTCGACTGGTTCCATGATATACTTCGAAATGATTTTCGATAATCCACTCGTTGGTAGTCTAAATAAAAAAAATAAGAAAGATTAATAAGCGCATCGAAACAAAAAAATTAAAAAAATTCTCTATAGCTATTCAATCTCAAAATAAAGAGATAGGTAATTAAAGTAACGACACACTGAAGCAACAGAACAGGCTAATGTCGTAGGTCCAGGATCAATCTCCAAGATAGATCCAAGGACACCGTAGTTTTGAGCATTTATCTTCGATTGAGACTATCTGTCTCGGAAATTCTGTATGATCATGTTAGCTTGACTTCGAGAAGTGCCAAGAAATATAAAACGGAAAACTTGAGTTTTCCTCCTGTTCATTTTGATCCCGATGATGGACATTTTGCCAACGGAAATATAATCACTCCGGAAAGTTGGCATTTGAGTCACGGGGTTGTGAACGAGTCTATTTGTTAAATTAGGGGTCAGGGCTAGCCATAAACAATGCGTTATCACGATTGGTGTCTTTAGCAAGGTCCTAGCTTTGGTAGGTTGGTTTCTTGGGGTTTAATGGCGCAAAGGCCATATTTGGCCATGCTGCGCCAGATACAATATCAAGTAACAGTCGCACAGTGAATGTTTTACTGACACAGAAGATAGAAATACACCCAGGGAAACCACGGTCAGATGACGAGGTCCCATCTGAGCTGGGACCCCACTATCCAAACTTCCACACCACGCCAACGTGAGGACATTTGGGGCCACGGCAGATTTAATATGCACCAACTCCCTTTGTACACGACGGTCTTTGGTTGGATTCGAACTCGCAACCCTCCGGTTGCTAGTCTCTTACTCTTTCAGTCCGTTCCATACCACTTGACTCAAATGCCAACTAACCGGAGCTGGACTGTAGCAACGATTACAAGTTAGCGACAGAAATAATCCCCTGTGGCGATCGCTATATATGATTTTACTTTGGCACTCCTTCCCGTCGCTTTCACCACCTTAGTTGAAATGGACTTCTCCAAGTACATCTGCTTTCTCACCGAAGCTGTACTACTGCTGTAGTGTAGCTCTGGTGGGTCAGTCGAACCAATGGTACTGGGTCAGTAGATTTTTGAAATGGGGTGAAAGAAAATTTGGAGAACATTGGTTGACTTGGGTTTAATTGCGTAACGTTCAAAAGCGGACAAGATGCGTAGAACGTAACCCTTCAAAAGACACTGGAGATCTCATAAATTCGTACTCTTCAAAAATTTGTAAAAACTGAAGGAATTGGAAAATTTAAGTGCGGTTTGCGAAAAATTTTTTCTCACGAAGGGGACATTTTGGTAGACAAAATAATTTTAGTTCACATTTTTGTCAACAGAGGGTGCTTTATGCATTCAAATCACAAATATGCAAATCAGAATCCTATAAAACGCAGGTTTTACGACTAATAACTCATTTCTCAATTTTCGTGTTGTAGACGCAAGTTTTTCGCTGATGTTGGAGAAAGCACTACTGGCGAAGTTGTTTTACCTGAGCCACGAATCGCCTGGTGAAACCTTACGAAGGTTTCGGATACAGAAAAGAGTGAAGAAAGGCAAAGGTCCAATCACTCCTGATGGACTGATCACGGAAAGTTTGTGATCGCCCTAGCAGAGGTGCGCCACGATTTTATCAGAGGCAGGTACCTCAGCTGTGACTTCTCAAATGGACATACAAAGGAAACACCAGTAACTGGCTTACCAAAGGTAGGTATTTTAATTAACTGGAGCAACACAACGGGTTATTGGCGACGGTCCGGGATCAATCCCAAAAGATCCGAGAACAATACCACGTAATTTTGAACCACGGTTAGATGACGAGGCAACACCTGAGCTGGCATTCCAGTCTCCAAACTTCCAAGCCAACGTGAGGACGTTTGAGGCCACGACATGTATAATGTGCACCAGTTTCCGGACCAGTTCCCTAGTATACCGAAGACATCGGTATTCCGTATCCTTCATGGTGTCTTTAACCTGTACCCCTACAAGTTGCAAACACTTCACCAGCTCATTAAATGACACAGCTAAGAGGTGCAATGTGGACTTTTACGAAAGCCGCAGCAGATCCGCAATGGCTGCTCATCATCATCTGGACAGATGAAGCAAATTCTTCATTGCATGGGACAGTCAACACCCATAACTGCAGAATACGGACAAAGGAGAACCCATATGCCTTCACTGAGCATCCGTTACATTTACCACGTGTAACTGTTTAGTGTGGATTCACTGCGTTTATTATTGTAGGTTCTTTTTCTTTGAAGAACCCGAAGCAGGAACAGGAAAATTGACTATTAGTCGGACAACCTGCATTTTATAGGACTCTGATTTGTGTATTTGCTGTGATTTGAATGCGTAAAACGGCCTTTATAGACAAAAAATCCCCTTTGAGTAATTCTTTAATAAATCACATTTCAAGCATATCAATTCCTTCAGTTTTTACGAATTCTCGATGCGTTTACAAATTTATGGAACACCCAGCATAAAATATGTTAAGGTTCATTTGACCAAAATCTTAAGACTTAAAACGCATATGAAGATAATCATTCAAAAGCCCTTTATTAAACTCTCGTCATTGGCAAAAGTGACTGGGTTGCCTCGTCGAGCCACAACCAGAAGGGTTAAGGATTCTGCTGACAAAAATAGTCTCAGAGATCAACTGATAGCCACAAAACCAGGCTCATCCTTTTCATTAGTGATTATTTTTAGTTTTAATGATTTATTTTTAATTACTAATAATGGTGATCAATCTCGTGTGTGTGCAAATTATGTTTTTGTTATTTAATTTAATTTTAATAAGTAGCTTCATAACTTCAAAGTTAAGGTGCAGAATATGTTCCAAACTAGCTCTATGAATTGAAAAATTGCACAGCTAAGTAAATGTTTTGGTTAAATACAAAACTTATAGATAATGCAAAGATAAAATAATAATATTTATATATAGCCCCTATATATTTGTAAAAGACAGCTGCACTTCCTATCTTTTCGTTGATAGTTTAGTTAGAATGAGGCGCTAAACCAAATAGCCTTGGTTAGTTGGTTTTGGATTTCATAGCGCAAGGGTCAAATTTGGGCAAGCTACGCCAAACGCAAGATAGACAACACAATGAGGGAGGAAGAAAAAGAAAGGTAGGAAAACGAAAGGGAAGTAAGATCACTGGTAACTCGGGTTTGTGTATCCCGTACACGCATAAAGATCTGTCCCTGAAGTTGGTAATTAACGTCGCACTGAAGCGACACAACGGGCTGTTGGGGTCCGGGATCAATCCTCAAGCGAAAAATCCAAGAACGCCGCGTAATTTTGAACCACGGTCAGATGACGAAGTCTACACTCGAACTGACATCTCTCCAAACTGCCACACCAAGCCAACGTGAGGACATTTGAATCCACACGACAGATTTGAAGTACACCAAAAAACGCGAGTCCAAAAGGTTTAGGAAACTAGGTATAGAAAATTTTATCTTGGTTTGTCACTTTCTTTACCGATTTGGCTAATGGATCTTGCCTTTTATTCTTCTAATCGCAGGTATTCGTGAAGTCGTGTTGGCAACTCGAGACTGTCTATTCCTACAGGCAACTGGAAGTTAAGGAAAAGTCGTTTCCGGATGGCACATCGAGAGAGATGTTTCAGAGATCGCGACTGAGGTGGCACATCGCCTCCAGCAACACGGTTCTCGTAAAACTTCCTTACCCTCGAGATTGCCTCGAAGTAGCTTGTTATTGGTAGAATTTCCACTCATTGACAGTGCAGAATCATGTGCCCGCACAGTTCTACTGTTGTGAGAAACGTATCGGGAAAAGACTTCCATATCAACCGAATGCACTTCGCGGCTTCTTTCGGTTCAGTCCTGTTGCTGAGAGCCATTTTGGCGAAGTATAGGAGCTGGTTTATACGCATTTCCCTCTTTGAGTGTACGTTCCAGTTGATTATGTACGACGGCATCTCCGGAGGTGCCCTGGAAATGATCAAATTCAGTTATTGCCGAGATAAATTGGACATGCGAAGGTCATCATTTATGGAAAGAACTTTGAATCAATTATTGCCGAGCTAAATTGAACACATGCATAGATCATTTGTGGAAAAAATTTTGCATCAATTATTGCCGAGGTAAATTGGACATTTATAGGTCTTTCGTGGAAAGAACTTTGAATCAATTATTGCCGAGGTAAATTGAACACATGCATAGATCATTTGTGGAAAGAATTTTGCATCAATTATTGCCGAGGTAAATTGGACATTTATAGGTCTTTTGTGGAAAGAACTTTGGATCAATTATTGCCGAGGAAAGAACTTTGGATCAATTATTGCCGAGGTAGATTAAATACCTGCATTGGTCGTCATTTGTGGAAAGAACTTTGGATCAGTCATTGCCGATCTAAATTGGACATCCATAGGTCACCATGCGTGGAAAGAACTTTTGAATGTGAATTTTTCTAAGGAATCGACAGACCAGCTGATAGCATCTGCGCTGAAGTTTAGTAATCACTTACATACGGGGTGTTTCGAAAATACGACCAAATTGTAATATGGTAGAGACCCAACATAGACATTTTTTGTCAAAGAATGTCCGCAACCACTATTCAGGTGGTAGGAGAAGCTGTTTAGGTCAGTCGATAACGTCGTTTCTGAGGTGTTAGGCGTCATTCCCACTCAGATTTCAATCTACTCGAAATCGGATCTTGCCGTTGAAAATCCGAGCTGGGAATGACGCCTTACTCCAGAGACAATGTTATCGATAGACCCCCTAAACAACGCCCTCTACCATCTAAACATAGTATTTCCGGACACATTCTTTGACGAAAAATGTTTATTTGGGGCCCCTCTACCCTTTTACAATTTGACCACATTTTCGAAACAGCATATACATTGATGGCAGTGTCGTTACTCACATTTCATACCTTGCTTAAATCCATTTATAATGAATTTAAGCATCGATATGCACATTATACTCAAAATGAAATAAGATTAGTTCAAAATCAAAACGGCACTCTTCGTTAACATTTTTCAAGGGGGGTATTTAAATTAACGTCGCACTGGAGCAACACAACGGGCTATTGGCGACGGTCCGGGAGCAATCCCAAAGGGAAGGATCTTTTGGTTGGATTCGAACTCGCAACCCTCCGGTTGCTAGTACAATATCAAGTAATGAACATACTGTAACGGCGGCTAGAGAAACGATCACCACGGCAGCGTGGGAAAATGGAAAGTCTTGTTGACTCAGGTGTCGAGAGGAAAAGCCCACACACCATAACGACCACCCGAAAACATCTTCTTAATGATTTCTTAACGACAGCCAGCCAGCAGGGGTCGGAAATCGTTCTGGTTTCAAAACAAAGGGCAGGCGCCTTTCTGTTGCTCTCTTCGACATTTCGAGACCAAGAAGACAGAGATAAATGATGATGAGTTTCCGACAGGGTTTGATGGTCCCCTTTCAAGTCCGCCGAAGTCTGTCGTAAAAGTTGAGGGGAAAGACCAACGTGAGACAGCCAATCAAGAACGTGAGAAATCTTCAACACCCAATCCAGCACCGACTAAAAGGCGGACCAGAAACGGAAAGGAGGAGTCGATAAGCACCCAACATATAGACAGATCACGAGAGGAGAGACGGGGACAGAGGATCACAGAGGATCAGAGAGAGAGCTTGGAGAGAGGCGGTCAGCAGAGACCGTTTTTGGAGCTTGGTGAATATCCGTTCACTGTTGTGCATTTATCCCACCTTGGGATCCTATACTCGCCGGAGTATTTTAGTGAGAAAGGCTCAGTAGTATGGTTTTGATGGTTGTCAAAAAAAGCGTACAAACAACACATTTTAACAACCATAATATAGTATTGAACTCGACAAAAAGTGTTATTTGAATTTTGATGTTTTTCTAGTACACAGACAACATAACAAGAACACAAAAAAGATGAAAGAACGCAAAAAAGATGAACTTATAAATTTATTGAAAAAATATCAAAAGTAAATAGAATATCAAGTATAAAATGGATTGATCGAAGTTGTGACATAATAATATTACTTCAACACCAGAAATTCACATATATCAAAAGAAGTAAATAGAATATCAAGTATAAAATAGATTGATCGAAGTTGTGACATAACAATATTACTCCAACACATGACATTGATACAGATAAAACACAAGAGTTCTTTCATTGTTTTCTTATCGAACAAAGTAATTCAGAAATTCACATATATCAAAATAAGTAAATAGAATATCAAGTATAAAATAGATTGATCGAAGTTGTGACATAACAATATTACTCCAACACCAGAAATTCACATATATCAAAAGAAGTATAAAAATAGATTGATCGAAGTTGTGACATAACAATATTACTCCAACACCAGAAATTCACATATATCAAAAGAAGTATAAAAATAGATTGATCGAAGTTATGACATAACAATATTACTCCAACACCAGAAATTCACATATATCAAAAGAAGTAAATAGAATATCAAGTATAAAATAGATTGAATCAAGTTGTGACCATAACAATATTACTCCAACACATGACATTGATACAGATAAAACACAAGAGTTCTTTCATTGTTTTCTTATCGAACAAAGTAATTCAGAAATTCACATATATCAAAAGAAGTAAATAGAATATCAAGTATAAAACAGAATTCATCAACGATAATTATATATATATATATATATACATAATGACTTCTTTAGTAATTTGTTTTCTTAAAACCCTAAAAATCTAAATAATACCATTTATTCAGTATTATCGTTATCATCAACTTCTCTCTGTGATAAAAGGAAATGACCGTATGAGAGACCATTAATACCATCATTTAAAATGAATTTCTTATCATAAAAAGAGGTTAAACTTAGTTTGTTTTGTATTACCGTCTCAATTTTATGATGTTTAGCTGTAATATTTTGTTGTTTGTGTCTCAAGAATAGTTTTTCATTCAAAACTTTTTTGTATAAATCAGCGTTAAAATTTTCAATACATGATTTTGTGATGCCTTTAGCTGTTTTCTTTAACCCATTGCAATAAACTAGCGAATACATTTTACATTTTAGAGCAATTAATTCTTTAATAGGTTGTGGTGTTTCATTTTTTAGTGCTCCTAAACGACCTTGGTTTTCTAAATTATATAAATCATGACTTTTTGGAAAATTACTGAAATCTATGATAGAGTTAAATACTGTTTTGAGATCAGTGTAAACATTCGATGTGTTAATTTCTAAGTACAAACTATCTGTGTCAGTGTAGAGTAAATTACATTTTTCTCCATAATATTTCTTGAAGTAATGATAGTACATTTTGTACATATGTAGCTTTGAAAGCTCAAGTATGGTAAATCCTACATAAATAGGTTTATCAAGACGTAGTGTTTTCTGTTTCATTTTAAACAAAGCAAAATTTTCATTGATAATTTCGAAGTATTCTAATAAGGGATTGGATAATTTCTTTTTACACTGTTCTTCACTGAACGCACCTTCCACAAAAACTCGATGTCTAGGATTTTGTAGAGTTTTTCCAAAACATGCATTGTTCATAAGTTTAAAAAGATCTTTTTCAAATTTATGTTGTGTCATCTGTCTTTTATCATTATTGAAAGTAATATAAGGTTTAAGCCATGGTTCTTGCTTAAAGCCTAATATTTTATGAATTTTTTTAAGAATTAATCCTTCTTTTAAATAAAATTTTAAAATTTGATAATGTACTACGTAATGTTTCTTTTCATAAAAATTAGGAGTTAATTTCCGATTTTACTTCATGAATTTGAGGTTTCCGTTTTTGAGTAACTTTTTCTGATAATTTGAAAGCATATCATATGTAATGGTTATATGCTCTGGAGCTAGAGGATAATCATGAATGTTATGAAGTTCAGGTGGATAGAAGAGATCCACCTCTAAGAAATACCCAACATCAGATTTTAAGGGTATGTTTAAAACATTGAAAAATTAAATAGAAAAGGAAAATATATATTACCCTTTGCTGACATTGTAGTGCAGGTCCAAGAAGAGCTGGGTCTGGGTGATTTGAAGAAGGATGGAAATTTGGTGATTTGAAGAGTTATCTGGTTATATATATATATATATATATATATATATATATGTACTCTAACCTTCAATTCAAGGATAAGTTATCACTTGTTTAATGAATCGTTCTCGAATCATGTTTTTGGAGGAGGTCAAATCTGACATGAAGGTTTCATATATGTATACATATATATATAAAGTTCTGAAGGTTATAGATTGTTTACTACACGTTAAATTTCTGAAAAAACCCAATTGCTATTTTATATTAACATCACACCCTTGACTTTTAGTGAAGAGAAGAATTGAAATGAGTCGATCGTGTTTCTTATTAAATGTAACCTTGTTGTTTGATCAACAAATTACAAGACAGCATCTGTGCTTATATGTGATCCATAACCTTGTATAATAATTGATATTTGTTTTTACGTGGGTAAATATTGTATAAATTCCTTATTAAGTGAAACATCTTAAACTTTACGATTATTAATGAACCAAAATTCTAATTTTTTATTAAGTAAGCACATACACACAAATAAAACGTACGCAAAAAAGGTGAAAATAAACAAGTTTATTTTCCAAAATCCATTTGTATTACATGTGAATTTGTTACAAAATATGAATAAGCACAAAAACTTCCTGGATGGTAAGTGTCTCACATTTGTGTTTCGAATGGGAGGAAACCAGGAAAACTCCCATCAGACACCTTGATGAACATACAAGACGGTTTATGAAGTTTTCACACAATTTCGTTGATGGTTAGAACTTCACAATTATCCAATATCCATTTTTCGGAATTCATCAGTTCAGTTGTAGGTTCGAACCACAGTTAATTTGTTTTACAATCAAATGTTTGTCGATAATGAATCGGTGAAACACTGTGAAGTTCTCGCACAATTTCGTTGTTGGTGAGAACTTTAAAATACCCGATTTTCATTTTACAATCCATTTGGTCAGTTGTATCCATTTGATATGTTGTAGCTGCTTGTACACAAGTCATCATATTTTCATACAGTGTGTCTGTAAAACAATGAACCACATACGTATTCGACGGTCCAGTGCGTCTTAAATACATAAAACCGTATCTTGGTTCAGATGCCATGGTTCTTGCAGTGAATTCTCGTAGGAAATGAAATGATCGAGAACAGTTTTTCATTTTATAGCTTAGATGAAGGTCAAACTCAAAAATTAATTTAAACAAGTTTAAACTTGTTATATTAGTCAAAGATATGTTTCATTCTAAATCTTTTAATTAAATGGTTAGAACTTTTCATTTTGCTTTATTTTATATTTCTCTTGAAGTTATATGCTTGACACGATTGCAATGAAGATGGTAAAAAACAACAGTTCTGTAGCTTAAACATTTTTCCGATAAATGTTTTAATAAACTTTTCGTTGCTCTCGATTTTAGTAGAAAGCAGAGGTGATAAAAGTTGATTTCTTGCGAATTTATATAAAAAGAAAAGACAAAAGTGACCGCATGTATATGATAACAAACTTTGATATCGATTTCTATTCCATTCAAAATCATTTGAATTATTCTGAATAAAGTTTAAAATATCTTTGTTCTCAGGAGCCGATGCATAGCTACAAAAATAATAACATTTATTATTTCTAAATGTTATTGCTACCCAATGACTTCCTGGCTTTGATTTAGGATCTAAATTTACAATGAAACTTGAATATTCCTCACGGTTTGGAGGAAGTTCATCAGAAGCATAAACTCCTCCGAATTTTGTGCGAAGGACAGTATCACTGCATGCTAATCTACATAAGGTTATGCTATCCATTAGTAATCAGTATAAACACCTCTAGCTTTATCAATTTCTATGGTGTTTCTGTATTCAGCATAGACTATTAGATTCACGGTTTCAGGTAACGATTTGCTAAATTTCATATCAATAGTTAAATTACCATTCTTTAAAATACTCGCATGCATATCATCTGCACTAAAATCAGGAGTCAAATCAAAAGAATATAAAGTGTATCCTTCTTTATATTCACTATAACTAATGTTGATATCTTGATTCTTATGGTATCGACCTAAATCAGTAAACAAGCTCATATAACTTCGAGAGTAACTATTTGTAAGATCAAATTTTGGTTGAAGAGGTTTTGATGGAATCATTCGATTCCCCTCTAAAACAGATAGATACGATAAATCATAATGATTAAAATTGAAAGGATTTTTAGCAAAATCCCCGTTAAATGCATTATTGGATACTAAACCCATGATAAGTCGAGTTGGCAATTGTCCTATGAATGCATTAGAAAGCGTTAGTGATTGAAGACCAGAAGATAGTGCAAAGGATTTCACTTCTGTTCGGTGAATTGGAATTTTTGCGACTCCTTTACCTAATGCGACTTCATGAGCAATTACTATTGACGGAGCCACTTTAACTTTTCTGATAAACAACGATGCATGTTGTATAACAACTTTACAGTCTTGAGCCACTGACATTAACGCAAAAGAATCTTTGTTTCTTTCAAGTTTGATTCGTATATTTACACCATTAAGGAGCAATTTAGGTTGAGTCGCTAAATCAAAATGCAATGGACCTATTAAATCCATAATTTTACTCTCTTTAGAAAAGCTATTTCTAGTTTTCAAGCCAATGTTGTCTCCCTCTGGGTCAGTTACATCGTGTTTGGATGCTGTGTCTTTGTAGAACAGGCTGGAAGTCAGCATTGACTTTTGTACTGAGTTAGGTGAAAAAAGTAATGCATCCAAAATACATCGATATGCATAGTTAGCTTGAGATGAGACTTGTTTATCATTCAATGTTACTGCACATTCAGAAAACAATGTATTAAGAATATAATTGATAGGTGTAACTTTATCTGCAGCTGACAGTGGCCCTCCATTTTTCTTTTTAACTTTCACTTGTAAATGAAGAAGTGTATGTGCTAGATCAATATAATGCTCTCCACTACCAGTTACATAAAATTCTATTGGTGATTTTTCACTCAATGCTGCAACAGGATGAATTTCAGTAAACGAAGAGTCATCTACTGCAAGTTGTACTGGTGAAACGGAAAATAGGTCCAACTCGCTTTTTACACAGGCACATGCTCGTGGATCCATTATGAAAAAATGTCAGATTCTATAACCTTCTGTCGACTACGCTTCACACGCTTTGAATGATTGTTATTGTAGAATTTCTTTCTTTTTATACCTGAACCGCTTTGAATTTTGTGGATAATATCATCCTTGATTTGTTTAGATGTTTCACGAAATCTAGATTTGGCAGAATCTTTAAATCGTGACCCTGAAGCTACATCTGTCATCACTTTTGATCCAGTAGTTAGTAAATGTTTCCCTAAATATTTTCCAGCTTTAATTGCCATGGGAGTTATGAATCTGATTAAATTTGAAAAGAGTCCATATCCTCTTTGATGCCCTACACCTTGAAAATGTAATCCACCACCACCTACTTGCTGACAATAGTAGTTATCACAAGCTTCTTGATCTAAATGCATCTTCGTTTAAAGCCGGTAACCAAATGATCTCAGTTGCATTACCAAGCTTTCTTATATTGTTCTGCGTCGGAACGAAAGTACTAACAGTGATTTTCCTCCAGTAAATATTATTCCATCTCCAGAACTGCTTTTTAATTCGATTTCAATACAATCTATATAATTTTTACGAAGTGGAAAATATAGAGGTCTTTGATAATCGATCACTATTTGATCCGCCGTTGTTGATAACACTGGAATGATGCGGAGCAAAGGAGCAATCGTATCCCCCACAAAATGCGACTCGATAATATCAGAATAAACATATATTTCAGTTATTCCGCCATCTAATTCTAAGAGATAATCAGCGATATGTGTTCCTCCGTGCATCGTAGAATTTTTAAAACCTAACATATCTTTCAATCCATCTTGAAAATGTACGTTTGAAGTGTTAGGTACATGAAGTTTTACTTTATTATTCGGCAAATAATTAAATTTAAGATGTTTGAAAGCATCAAACAACTCTTGTGCGTTTTTATACAATCCAACTTCTAAATTTAAGTGAGCGGTTTTTATAACTTTTTTTGTAACTATAGTCTTATCTTCAATGTTTACGCGGAAGTATTCGTTCAATGGAGGTCTATCAAGTTTTTGAAAATCATGAAAGGTTTTACCTGTTAAAACAGTATCTTTAGTCATATTCAACATTCTCATGAAATTTGGAGCATAGATTAATCGAAACTCAAGTTCAACATTTTTTTGAACTATGATTTCTACTTTATTTTCCTTAAAATTGAATATGAATTCCGCTGCTCCTCCAATTCCAGTCTGTATTAGATTATAATTAATATGTTGAAAGAGTTCGAGATGCATAGAATTTAGGTCTTGATAGTTATGAGAAAATTTTGTTATTCGTATTATAAAATGTCTTTTTGGATGATTGTGTATAATTTTGAAAAAATTATCGTTTATGGTCTTCGATGGCTTTCTAAATAAAAAGCTTTCCGAAAATTTTATTATTCTATCTTCGATTGGTAAACTTAACATATGCAACAATTTCGGTGCCTCCTCTGCCTTAATATGAAGTTCATAATCGCGAGCGAGAGTTATGTTGATATTTTTTTTGTCTAATGTTAAAACCACATTTTTTCCACATTTATCTTCAATATTTTCATTGATCATATCTATTACTTGTTTATTTTGATTTCCTTGTTCAATTTTAAATGTGATATTATATTCAAGAAAAGCTTTCTCTTCAGGTTCTATTTCTTCATAAGTTACTGAATACTTATTATTATGATTTCCAATGTTAAACCATGTTCGAGGAACAAAAATTTCTGATAAACCCACTTCCCACATACCACTAAGTATTATAGGTCTAGCAAGTTTTGTTCGAAATGATGCTTGAGTATTTTGTGGAAAGTAATGCATACTTGAGTTGCTCGGTAACGTAACGTAACGTAACGTAACGTAACGTAACGTAACGTAGAAATCAGACATCATTTCATCCATGATGATTTAACCCACGAATTAAATCGATCATCAAATCCTTGCCACTTCACGAAATACTCTTTCTTACTTCCTGAACCCTTAGTTTTGAGCACTTTTTCTACGTTCCAAAAGTCGTGTAATTCTTTAACAACTTTTTGAAGCTCCTCAACATAAAATCGTCCTTTTATAGGGTCTCCTTTCAGATCTTCTAGTTCATACGTGTTTGGAAAAGATAAAACACGTTTGTTTATTTTAAAAACTTCATTTGACCAGCCAGGAAAATAACCTCGATGAAAAGCTTTCTTTGTTTTCGAAATTCTCACTAAATCACCATCATTAAAAGAATATTTAGAGTTCTTAACTGTGTAACCATACAGTTTTTTAAATATTTGTGGTTCTAATTCACGAGTGACTTTTGATGGTGCAATACCAATACTGCGATGTTCACTGTTATTATATGACTTCACAAGTGATTGTAAAACATCTTCATATTTATAAGATTTTCTATATGTAAAAACTCTGAACATTTTATTTTTCAATGTTCTGTTAAACCTCTCAACAATACTAGCCTTATGGTCACCTTCAGCAGAGTAATGATTAATATTGTGATTTTTAAACAGAGATTGAAGTTGGTTGTTGTAAAACTCCTTTCCTTTATCACTTTGAATATTTTTAGGTTTAACTTTTTGCAATAGATCTTCGAAAGCTATTTTAACAGCAACACCTGTTTTATTTTTGAGGGGTATTACATATGCATACTTCGAAAATACATCAATTATGGTGAGTAAGTACTTTATACCATTGTTACTTTTAGCAAAATGTTGTAAATCAACAAGGTCACATTGCCATAAATCATTTATACCATATGAAATAGTTGATCTTCGAAAAAATTTATTCCGAATCGGTTTGTGCAAAGTATATGTATCTTGAGTCATTAACCAGCGTTTTGTTTTCTGATACGGTACTTTGGTTATTGATGTAAGTTTTTTCACCCCGCCAAATGAAGCTGGATTTTTGAAATCGTAATAAGTTGATTCTAATATTTTTTCCATGATTTCTTCTCACGCAGTTTTTTCTTTTTATTTTCAGACAAAAAATCCGAATCTAAAGATTCCAGATTTATTTTACTTTGCACTCTATCGATGTCTAGCTCTGATTCAGAATTCTGAAATAATTTTTGATTGCCAATCCATTGACTGGGAATATTTATTTCGTTTATTGCCTTCCAAAAAATAGGAAAATTATCTGGTTCCACACTCTTTTTAACATTTCTCATTAGGTACGAAAATAAATCAACAACATTTGTGTTTTTGATAATCTCATCATCTTTAATCAATTCACCTTGTTCATTCCAAGTGTAGTTACGTGTACTTAGTTTCTCAGAAATAGGAGAAATGAATTTTTGAAAATTCCGAGGAACAGATAAAATGATATGAGACAAGATATTTTTGTCATTACTATTTTCAAATGCTTGTGTCTTTTCTTTCTGTTCTTCAATAGCAACACGTAATGGTTTCTTAGGTTCATTTACGACATGTTGATATTTCATAAGAAGTTGACTTAATAATTTTGCTTTCATATCATCTGGTAAATGATTTCGTTCAAGCAAACTCGTTATGTCATCTTCTATTTGCACTTCAGGTACTTTAGGATGATACGCTGCAGCTAATTCTTCAGGAACAAGAGCCATTCTTCGAGACATTCTTCGAGTGGTATATTTCACTAATTTAAATTCGTTTCCCTAATGCTTTCCCAGCAAAACCAGCTATGGCTGAGAGAATAGCTGGTAAAATTATGGGTAGAAAACCTCCTGTTTGATTTATGAGTTCCTTTCTTTTCTTATTCAAGGACAGTTTTTTGTTAGCTATTTTTCGTATAGATGTTTTAAATTTACGTAATTTGTTAATATTAACAGGTAAATTCCCTGCTAACACGTTCAAACAAATTTCACACAAACAGTGTATTTGATTTTTATCAGCAGTTTGTAAAATAGCTCTCTTTTGTGTGGGAGTTGCACTGGCCAATAATTTCAACAAATGATAATGTTTGATAATATTCTTCATTTTATAGGTAAATACACCCAATAAAGACCATTGGAATCGGGAAACAAATTCTCTCGCAGACGATGTTCTTCTGGTGTTCGTGGATGAAGATCTATCACTAAATAACCATAAGGCTTTGAAGTTGCTCTTTTATATGCATCCATAAAGAACGATGATTTGTTTCCATAAATTTGTCTAGAAAAACAACAAACTTGATTCAAATCTCGATTATTTTTAAATAGTATAATGTAATGTGTGTTTAGACTTATATCACGCATTACTTTATTTCGTGGGAAGAGATTTTGTAAGATTAAAATAACACTGATATTCCGATGATGAGAACCTACTGTAAACAACTCAGCAATTTTCTCATTTAAGTTATTCATCAAATCATCAATTACTATTAGCGATCCACTTGGATAAGTTTCTGGTAAACCTTGAATGAAATCAATTTTCTTCTCTTCAAGAAACCAAGATTGGAACACAGAATAACACCATTTTACACATTTAAAATCATAATCATAAACATTACGATCTATCATACGTCTAACAAGGTTTGATTTTCCTGATTGGCTTGGAGCTGCTACAATACACGAACTCGGGTGAATTAACTTGTACATTGTCTACAAACTTGTTTAAACTCGTCTTCAGTCAACTGTATTCCAATAACCATTGGTTTTATATTAGCATGTGCTTCCTTCCAAAAATATCTGATGTCATATACTTTGAGTTTATCTTTAAAGCAAACATGAAAATATAAACGTCTTCCTAAATGTTCTGAGTAAAAACATGTAGAATTACTCAAATCTATGTTCACATTTGTATTTCTATGATAGTGTTTTATCAATATTACTAAAAGTACTGATGTGATGATTAAAGCCACAATGGAAACACTTATAACTTTTAATTTGGTTATTCTCTTACTATCATTCATCCTTTGTAATTATTTTAAAATATCAGTGACAAATAAGTTGTATATTACTTATTCTCCTCTAAATCTATCAACTTTACTCTTGTAATGTTCATTCTAAAATGACAAAATAATGATAGCAATGTGTATTTATATAGGAACGTAAAAACACCTTAATCAAATTTCTTTTTTTGTAACTTCTCAGTTTACAAAAAACCTTTATTACATTTATTAGACATTGTCATGCAAGTAAACATTGGTCGAGTTGTCTAAACCATGAACAATTCGACCAATGTTTATTTAAGTTTCAGGTTCGATCCTACATATTAACACTGCTGCACAATCATTTTATTTCGGAATAATAAATGTGTTATATCACTACATCTTCGAAGGATGTAAATGAATTAATTCTTTCATCAACAACTTAGAAACAATGAGAGGTGAAACTGAGTATCTGACATTGGCGAGCGGAATACAAGCAAGGTTACTTGTATGTTGAATTATTCACCCAACACGTTTCTTTCGCTTTAAAAGTAGGTCAATCGTGATTTTCATTTTAGATATGAGATTGAGAGAGTGAAAACACACAAGTCTCTCGTTTTTGATTTAAACGCTTTTTTTGACAACCATCATATGGTAGCCATCAAAACCATACTACTAGGCTCGACCGTAGCCGTAAAGGAGGAGCCTCCTAGAGATCCGTGTAACTGTTCATCCTAGAAGTGATCCTGTCCAGAAAGACTGAGATTTCCTGACTTGGAACTCTGTACTCATTCGAGTATTTTTTGTTGAGAATAGGCTCACCCGTAGCCGTGCGTTAGACTCCCCCGAGCGAAATTGTGAGGCTCGCCAGTAGCCTAAGCGCCTCGATAGAACTTTGGACCTTCCAAGGAAACTAACATTAATGAACTCTATATTCATTTTCCGACTTTTTGTACAAATTGTAAAATAAACCAATTTAGTCCAGAATCGGATATTTTCAATGGTAACTAGTCTAGCTACCCGTGAATCAAGACGTTACAATACACACATAATTAAAGTTTTAGTGACACGGAAGAGAAGTAACCCAGGGAGAAATCAAATTTGCACCGCCTACAACTCGCAAGGTGCTAGCGCACAGGGATACCTGAGCCACGACGGCCTCCGTACGTGAAATCATAAATAGCTATCGACGTGGAAGTTCCCTCTTGCCTACTCGCTGTCTAACACCTAACAATAAACTTAATTGAACCAGAATCAGCGTTAAAATTACATTTGCTAAAGGACGAGTTTTGAGGAGACTACACTCAGGGTATTAAGAGCTTTGACCTAAGTTATGAAGGGAAAATAATGCGTTTACGTTATTTCCTACTCCCTGAAATGGGAAGAGGAGCAGAAAGAATCAAATCCTTTTGATTACGTGAATTGATTGAAGTTCAAAATCGAAATAAAACAAATCGTTTTTGAAAAATTTTAAAAGGGCAAAATAAAAATACTGATTTATTTATGGGCATGTGCTTTCGAGAAAAATCTTGTTATGCATCTCAAAGCGCTCTGGTCCTCGGTTCAACAGGTTTGAATCATGGTTATGTCATGGACGTTCGTGGTGACTCGGAATCAACTTAAGCCCCGATCAAATAAGCCCTCGTGTTGCTAAAAATTACCGATAAATCATCAGAGGCGAACAGTTAGCTTAGCCATAATCTGGTTAAGCTTAGCCATAATTTGGGTTTTTTTAATCGACTATAATAGCGTACAAATTCTATGATGCAAGGTATGAGACATGATCGCAGTCGGCAATTGCGATTCCGACCAGAGTAACTAGGCTAGTTTCCACCCGGGGCAAGAACTCGCCTTGGCGCTCCCCCCCCCCCGACCAACCAAACGAAAACCCTCCCTGACAACACCTGATATCGCCACCACACATTAATTCCACTAGTCCAATTTCTTTTTATTCAACTTAGATGGTAAATGCTTGATTTCAAAGGTAAACAGATTAATTTGCAGCAATTTCATTTTTAGTACAAGATAAAATACCTAAATAATTCTAAGATATTTCATTGACAAATAATCTAAGAGTAGCATGTTTGGTATATTCTTTCATACTTATAATCGCTGCAAATTAAAAGAAAAGGTTTTATCAAATGATGTGTGGGCTGCATAAAAATCAACAGACTGTTGCTTTAGAATAGGATATTTAATTATGATAAATACAGAGGGCTGTTCGGACATTTTTTGAATGATTTTGATGAGCTGTAAAAAAAATTGTATGCTACAAAATAATTTTATTTTCGCAGCAGTTAAATAGTTAAAGTATAACTTATCGTCTGCTAACTCAGAGTTTTGTTTACTTTCAAAATGGCGCTTTTAAATAAGCAATGGATGGAAGGCTATGTTTCCGCTCTTTCCGAAGAGAATTTATTCACTTATTCAAAAACCCTGTAAAAGTCATGTTTTGTCTATATCTAAAGGTACTATAAGTAATATTAATGAGAAAGGAATAAACGCGTAAAAGTGGAAAAATACTTCCAAATACGTATCCAAAAATGAAAAGAATTCCTGAGAATATTTGTAAGGTAAGATCTTTAATTTTAAAAGAGAACCCGCCAAGTCAAAGGACTATTACAAAGTCATTAAAAGTTCAGTTTCAACTGTAAATAAAATAATTAACAGTGATTTGAATCTTAAAAGGGCCAAAAAATACAATGTTCATCGCCTATCTCCACGACATATTGCAGAAAACAGAACTCGCTGCAGAATCCTGTACGAGAAGCATTTAGCTGGAAAAAGAAGGAAAAATGTTGTGACAATAGACGAGGCGTGGGTATATATAAAAGATTGCAATAAAAAGGAACAATTTATCATAAAAGAGGAGAAAAATCTTAAAACGTGGTTCAACTTGTAACTTTAACGTGAGAACTTTCTCTAAGAGATTTATGATTGTTGCCTTTCCCTTATATGATTTTGCATATAAGGGAAAATTAAAAGTAAAAAGAGGGGGGTGTAAAAATCAACTCCCACATATTATCAAGACCCTATTTTATCCCCAATATTAAAAAAGGAAATACTATATCTTTACCCAAAGTGCCAACAATCAGCAGAATTGCATCAGGATAAAGCAAGCAGCCACACATCTAAATCCACTATTAAATTCGTAGAAAAAATGGAAGAAACTGGTATCAAGTTAATAAATACCCTTTACTGATATTCCTGCTAAATCTCCAGATGTCTCACCCTTTTGTGAGAAAGGGTGAGACAAAGTCCGAAAGCACCTCTTTTGTGCTTTTGGACTTAAAAAGAGGATTATCGAAACGTCGACCGAAAACCATTCAAGGATTTTGGAAAACGGTGGAACAAGAATTAAAAATAACAGATTTTACTCAAGTTATTATCTTGAGTATTATACTTAGACATTTTTCACAATCTCTTAATCTATTGACAAAATGTGAAAAATTAATTTTAACACAGAAAGCTTGAACTATAACTTAACTTAATGTTGCTTTTTCGGCTGCAAACATTTTTACATTTGTCCTCAAAAGAAATTTGAAGCTAACTTGTGCTTTGTTGATATGATGCTTAGGTTGGTTAGTCGTTGTCCTGTCAAGTTTCTGAGGTGATTTTTTATGATTCTTAGTTTGCTAAAATTCCTTTCACTTGAGGCGACTAAGACTGGTATTGTGAGGAAAATTCTCGTTATGTTGGTGGACGCGTCTTCAAGTCCGTTCTTGTATATTAACGTCAGAAGACCTGATGGTGTAGCCGTTTTCATACTAAGGCTTAAATCCAAGGTATAATACTTAAAATCTCCACTTCTATCGCCAGCTTGTCCTTGTCTAAGTCTTCTTTATATGTGGTAGCTAACTCAAGTGTCTGGTTCTTCAATTCTTCTCCATTCATTGTTTCAAACTGAGCTCCATTGAGGAAACCAAATAAACTATTCATGTTTTGAATGACTTGAAACCTTTGCCTCAGTTTATTCAGAATCCAATCTATTATTTGTATAATCAATAATCTGAACTTTTTTCTTCTGAGAATTCATAGCTTTCAACTTCGCCCTTCTCATCAAACCTCCGCTTCTTCCTCCGTACTTCTTTAAAAAGAGGATCTAGGTTAAGCTTTCCTGCTACTTCTTCACGCATTCTGCATTTAGCTCCTTTTATAGTTTTTGTAGTCTACTAATACGTTTTTCCTCTTCATTTTTTATCATACGTAAATATCTATAGTAAAAAAAAAAATACCAATTTAGCGCCCCACCGCCAATCCGGCGCAGATGCCCCGTCTGCGCCCCTCTAGTTACGTCTGATTCCGATACCCGTTCACAGAAAAATTAAGACAAATGTTTTCGGCTTTGACCATTATTTTCAGTAATTGTCAATCATCTCAGTGACGGTAGGTAGGTATTTTAATTAACGTCACACTGGAGCACCACAACGGATTATTGGCGACGGTCCGGGATCAATCCCATAGGGAAAAAGTCCGAGGACAACACCACGTAATTTGGAACCTGTTAGATGACGAGGGCACACCTCAACTGGAACCTACTCTCCAAACTTCCACACCACGAGCTTAACGTAAAATGCACTTAAAAACACGACCAGCTTTCGTCCTTTATCAGAATGCAACGAAATGAATTTTACAAACGCTCAAACCCCCTGAAAATCAAAGTTGGGAGGAAACTATCCGCAACACGCGATTCAATAAAACCGACGTTTTGTTGCCCTTCAAACTTTAGAATTACGGCATAGTGCAAAAATTCACCAATAGATGGCGCTGCATGAACGGGAAGTCCAAATGCGTCGTTCCAGTGAACGGATCTCTTTACTGATTCGATTCAAATAAATGGAATCTTTCAAACGAATCCTCACAGCGCGAATCTTTCAATCACTTGAACCTTTCACGACGCGTTTCCTGGCATTGGACGTCCTACTGATCGATAAAGGAGGTTTGTCACCATACCACGAAACTAAATCTTATCTGACCTTGCGACACACCTAAACCGAACCAGTTTCTCAGGTAAACAGAAACACGTGTTGGTCCACGCTTGTTCCCCTTACCCCTAGGAGGTTCCATTGATCATGACAAACATCCTCTCTCGCCATATGTTCTCTACATAAAGGAGTCGACTCACTTTTGAACATTCCTTATCTCAAACTTGGTCTGATAGCTTTACAATCGAATTTTCAACAAGCGGATGGACACAGCAAGAATCCTAATGTTACAACTTGGACGAATTTTCGAAGGTTGGCGCATGCGCATTAGTTCTGTTATCGATAGGGAAAGTTTTGCGCTGGTTTAAAAAAAAATCCCTAAGGTGATGTTGAAGTTGTTTATGCTTGCTTAATCATGTATAAGGCATAGTCGAGGAAAGGAGCTGATTAAATGGCGGATTAGCGGGAGAAGAAATCCTAATTTTAAAAAACGCTACGAATAAATTAAAGCAGAAAACGAAACTATATAGGTGTAGACAATTTAAATGGTTCAAGATTATAAACTATGTGATGTGAAAAAGGAAATATAAAATACAATTACGCTTCTTAAAAGTGATGAAAAGCAAAAAACAATCAATGGCGGATTAGCGGGAATCCTAATTTTATAAAACGCTAATTAGCACAAAATACAAAACATACAGATTATTACAAAAAAATGATGCAAAATTATAAAACTAAATGATATCACAAAGAAAATACGATACTTGAATTTCGCCTAGTAATCCGAAGTGGTGATAATCAATCAATGATCCTATGGGATTAAGAGTGGAATGGATAAGACAGCAAAAATCCTAATGTTAAATTTATCCATGCCGATTTTCCCCATTTGCACGAATATCCCTCCCTAAAGTATTTTTCCCCATACGAAATCACAACCAATGCGCATGCGCCAACCTTCGAAAATCCGTCTGATTTAACATTAGGATTCTTGCTGTGTCCATCCGCTTGTGAATTTTCAGACCAGTTGTGGTCGAAACATTAAGTCTACCTCTGCCCTTTCCAAAGAGGGCCATTATAATGACACCTTACGAACTATTGAAGCAATTACAATAGATCAAAACCTTGTTAAAGTGAAAGACATAACAAAACATTTAAATACAAATCCGCTTGCTCAGACTTCAACCTAACTATTTGCGAAACTCTAGGCTCCCCCAATTTGCTACTTTTTAAAAATATTTATCTTTATGAATGAGCATCCTCTTAAAATATCTGGTATCCGGTTTCCAGGCAGGAAAGCCGTACCTGAAATGCGGGCAGGCTAAACCAATCCGGATGGTCGTATCTGGTTTACGGGTCTGATAAAATATTTGGAGGGCAGAGTATTTCACCGGAGTTGGTTAGTTGGTTGATTTGAGTTTTATGGCGCAACATCCAGAAAAGGATAAGCTGCGCCAAAAGCAAGACAATAAAATGAGAAAATAGAATAATCAGACCAAAATTAAAAGGAGCAATGCAAGGAATAAAAACAAATGGGTTGCATTAAATTTAAATATAAAGGTAAAATTTTAATTGAGATGTGTAAAACCTTATTTTTTTTAAATGATTATTAAGATGGGGTGTCCCCACCTTGGATAAAACTGAAATTCAGTTTAAAATCATCAAATTATAGATGTGTTAAAGGTAGGTATTTTAATTAACGTCGCACTGGAGCAACACATTGGGCTATTATAGATATGCTAAGTCTTGAATAATGAAGAAAGGTAAAAAGAATGGACGAGATAGGTGATCAAACAAATCCGATAAAATCGAGGATGAGGTATTAAAATATCGACAATAAAGATGTTTAAAATGTGAAGAAGTTAAAATATGGAATCTGAGCGGGGCCTAGGAAAAAATTTCCGGAGAATCGTGTTTGAACTGCGACCGGTTAAACTTATCCAGAGTTCTAAGTCTGGTGTGCTGGCCTGATCTAAACATGCTAGATCCGCGGAGGTTGTGGACAAGGAGCTGATCATGTCTGGTTTGCGGTTCGAATAAACCTCACCGGAAGGCCGTATCTATACTGCCGGTCGCTTAAACCTATCCAGCTGGTGGTATTTGACATGACGGCCAGGGCCTGCGATCAATCTGTTTGCTTCAACTGATTTATATTACGTGGACGGTCCTATATCTTAAGCGAACGGATTTTTACCAAATGGTCTGATTACACTTCATCCTCATGATCGCAACAAATATTTCTTAAATAGCTAATATATATTTCTAAAAATAAATCTGTACAATATTCTGTGGTTAAAAGTGTCGAAAAATACATTCTTTTTTGTTTAATGCAAATAAGAGACGCATCTAAACTGCTAATTTTTATGTTGCTCGAGCTGCTTACAAATTTTTAAAGTCGTATTTTTCATTATATTGTCAAGCTAGTGTTCTTTATATTTTGTTCAAGTTTAATTTCTTATGTATAAATAAAATAATTATTTAAACTAATAAATAATTATTAAAAGAGATAAGATAATTTCTGCAGTTATTAAAAATTTATTGTAATAGGTTATGATCCCAGGATACGTTTTCTAACCCTAAACACCATTTTTCTTGAGAAAAGAAAAAAGAAAATGGAACAAGTCATGCAGGAAATTGAACCACTTCGAGGAAGGGAAACTGGGAAGATTGGAAATATTTGATTCCGATCAAATTAAAAGGAATGCCAAATACAATGGAATTATTTTCAGGAAAATTAAACATTCCTAAAGAACCCAGTAGCAGTGCAACATTAGAAGAAAGAAATGTCTATAAGACTTGGAAAAATTTAACAAGACACAATCAGAAATAATGTTTCTATTATTTTCAACCTCGAGTCCGAAAGTTAGAGCTCAAATAAGAAATCTTAAGCCCGTTTGGACAGAACTCCACAATCTTTTTGCTGGTGTAGAAGAAAATAAATCTTTGAAATTTGTTTGGAGTTTTTTGGTTGTAAATGGAAAGAAAGTCTAGATATGGCTGGAAATTTGTCTTCAACTAGCAGCTTTGGAACAACCTTCAAGAAATAGGAAAATGCATAACAGCAATAATGGAAAATTGCCACCAATTTTTCTTATATGCAAGATACTTGAAATTCTACCCAGAGATTATTCAAATTTTCAAACTTAGCTTATGATTCATAAATATAAAGAAATGAATGTGGACAATCTCATCAACTGGCTCTGCACAGAAGCAAGCAAGTTAACCTCTAAATCAGAAAGTGTTCATCAGGAAGCCTTAAGTCAAGAAAATTGTCAAAAATAGAGTAAATGAGGAAGGTAACAACAAAGACAAGAGGGTACACATACATGCAATTATTGTAAAAAGAAAGGCCATTGGATCAAAGATTGTTATAAATGGATTGCTGATGGAAGACCAAAAAAAGGAAGAAACCAAAACAAAGAATTATAAAAAATAATACAAGGACAGAAACCTCAAGGGAAGTTAATGCCTTGATGCTATTAATAGATGATCATGCATTTGTTACAGAAAGCGATGACAAAGAAAACTGGTACTTTGATAACGGTGCCACAAGTTATTACTAACCAAAATCATTTTTTCTAAACCTATAGTGAATTTGAACCCATGTCAAAGTAAGTTCAGCAAATGGACAAGCTAATGTTTTCGTTCAAGGAACAATTGAAGTTGAATCATTTGTGGATGGAAATATTCTTCATTTAGCTCTTGAAAATGTATGGTATGTTCCTGATATTAAGAAAAACCTTTTTTCAATTCTGCAAACTCACGATAAACTACCCAACAGTGAATTTATCTCAGGACCAAACAGATGTAGCCTAAAGATAAACAAGAAAACATATTTTAATGGCTATCGTAAAGAGAATGGAGGACTGTTTAAAGTGGAAATGAAAGCAAAATCATCAGTCGACAAGCAAATTTCATAGATAAAAATATTTTGCAGCTTTATCATGAAAGAATGGGCCATCAAGATAAAAGACACATTAACGATCTTAGAGAGAATTGAACATAAGGACAAACATTGAAGATGAACATTGTACAGGATGTATAAAAGGAAAACTGCATCGTCAGAAATATGGAACCCGACCACGAACAACCAAGTAGGGAGACACTGCATGGAGATATTTGTGGACCATTTCAAGTTCCATCAAATTCAGGCTTTCATTACTTCGTTTGCTTTAAAGATGATTTTTCTCGAATGCATCTGATCCTTGTTTATTTATGAGAAATAGAAATGATCATACTTGCACTCTATGTGGATGATGATTTTGTTGCATCAACAAATCAAGATGAAATAAATTCTTAAATGAATTGAAAACAGAATTTAAAATTACTTTCAAATCTGCTTCATTCTTTTTGGGCATTGAGATTGAACAAAGAAATGATGGTTCAATAAAGATCACCCAATCTAGCTATATTAAAAAATGTTGGAAGATTTTGGAATGGAAAATTGCAAAGCAGTTTCAACACCAATTGCCAATGATAATTCTCAAGATAATACTGATATAAAAGGAAATTTTCCATTCAGATTAACTATAGGAACTCTACTATATTTAACAACTGGATCAAAACCAGACATAGCATTTTCCGTTAAATATTTAGCAAGTGTTGAAAATCCTACCAGTGCAGATATTGTAAAAATCAAGAGGATATTCAGATATTTTAAGGGAACACAAGAAAAAGGTGTCATTTACAAATCCAACTTTAACCAAGGACAATTAGAAGGATTTAGCGATGCTGACTATGCTGGAGATGATAAAATCGGACGTTCAACAACTGGTATCGTTTATCTGTATGCAGGTGGAGCAATATTGCGGATAAGCCAAAGACAATCTTCAGTTGCACTCTCAACAGAAACAGAAATAGTTGCATCAAGTGAAGCAACAAAGGATTTGGTTAGGCTTAGCAGATTGTTAAAAGAAATGACTGATGTTAAAGCAACACCAGTTCTTTGGATAGATAATGAAGCAGAATCCGGAGTTGCATAGGAAAACCAAACTCATAAAGATGCGTCACTTTTTTGTCAGGGAAAAGGTACAGGAGGGAGAAATAGACGTTTCACACAAAGATTAGCACTAAAAATCAACTAGCAGATGGACTCACAAAACCACTACACAAACCAAAGCTTAATACCATGAATGCAAAGATCGAATTGGAGTAATCCTTGTTTGTGAAAAAAATTGACAATAAGGGAGAGTAGAAAAATATATTGTTCTATTTTTTTGTTTAGTGTAAATAAGAGAACGCAGCTAAACTCTTAATTTTTATGTTGCTCGAGTTCTGTTGTTTACAAATTTTTTAAGTCGTATTTTCATTATATTGTCAAGCGAGTTCATTATATTTCAAACCCGAAGTAAAAATCTTTAGGACAATAGTAAAAAGGAAGATAAGCATGCGCATTGATTGTTGGGCTTTATGGTGCAAGGTCCAAAAGGACAAGCTGCGCCTGGTGATAGTCATAAAATCAGTGTATACATAAAAATAAAATATGCATACAATCTCATCCCAAAAGTAACAACCCGCGTCGTCCAGTTGGAGAACGAAAGGTTAAGGGATCGAAGCTCGGTCCAACCAAAGACCGTAGTGTACGGGAGTGAACGTTTAATCTGTCGTTAAAATGTCAAGTTGGCGTGGTGTGGAAGTTTGGATTGGGGTACCAGCTCAGGTGTTGACCTCGTCATCCGACGGAGGAAATTATTATGTATTGTCCTCGGTTGGTTATTTTGAGGTTTTATGACGCAAGAGTCTTGGCTATGCTGCGCCAGACACAAGACATACAATATCCAGTAACAGACATACACGCAATGAAAGTTTTACTGACTCAGAAGGGAGGAATGCACCTGATAGGAATCGAACCTGCGCCTCATACAACTCTAAGGTTACTAGTGCAGTGGGCATACCTACTAAACCACGACGGCCCTGGTACCATCCTCAGATCTTTCCTTTCGGGATTGATCCTTGGCAGTAGCCGTTGTGTTGCTCCAATGCGACTTTAACCTCTACATAAGTCACATTTTTACATCACACGGTGACATTTGGTATTCAGGTAGTTTAATTAACGCCATACTTGGGGAGGGGGGGGAATTTCAATTAACGTCACACTGGAGCAACACAATGGGCTATTGGTGACGGTCCGGGATCAATCCCAAAGGGAAAGATCCGAGGACAACACCACGTAATTTCGAACCACGGTCAGATGACGAGGCAACACCTGAGCTGGCACCTCACTCTCCAAACTTCCACACCACGCCAACGTGAGGACATTTGAGGCCACGAGAGATTTAACGTGCACCATCCCCCTTTGTACACGACGGTCTTTTGGTTGGATTCGTACTTCCTACCCCCGGTTGCTAGTCCATTACTCTTCCAACCGGGCCTCCGCGGCCCAGGCAACAAATGGGGGGTATTTCAATTAACGTCACACTGGAGCAACACAATGGGCTATTGACGACGGTCCGGAATCAATCCCGAAAGGAAAGATCCGTGGATAACGCCACGTAATTTCGAACCACGGTCAGATGACGAGGCAACACCTGAGCTGGCACCTCACTCTCCAAACTTCCACACCACGCCAACGTGAGGACATTTGAGGCCACGAGAGATTTAACGTGCACCATCCCCCTTTGTACACGACGGTCTTTTGGTTGGATTCGTACTTCCTACCCCCGGTTGCTAGTCCATTACTCTTCCAACCGGGCCTCCGCGGCCCAGGCAACAAATGGGGGGTATTTCAATTAACGTCACACTGGAGCAACACAATGGGCTATTGACGACGGTCCGGAATCAATCCCGAAAGGAAAGATCCGTGGATAACGCCACGTAATTTCGAACCACGGTCAGATGACGAGGCAACACCTGAGCTGGCACCTCACTCTCCAAACTTCCACACCACGCCAACGTGAGGACATTTGAGGCCACGAGAGATTTAACGTGCACCATCCCCCTTTGTACACGACGGTCTTTTGGTTGGATTCGTACTTCCTACCCCCGGTTGCTAGTCCATTACTCTTCCAACCGGGCCTCCGCGGCCCAGGCAACAAATGGGGGGTATTTCAATTAACGTCACACTGGAGCAACACAATGGGCTATTGGTGACGGTCCGGGATCAATCCCAAAGGGAAAGATCCGAGGACAACACCACGTAATTTTGAACCACGGTCAGATGACGATGCAACAAATCGATACAAACATAAAATTAACCTCTACGAAATTCATTCGCCAAATTTTGACTATGCACACATTGTTCTTCATTCGAGATAATGTTGGGTAGACTCATGAGTATGCAAGTGTCGGTGTATTCAAGGAATCCGCGATCTTCGGTGGAAGAACTGCACTGGAGCTAAGTGAGGAAATGAACTACAAAAGCAGCGAACTGCCGCATAACCGTTACCTGAGAGTGTGATGAGCAGTAATCTGCTCTTGCTGCTTCGCATGCAAGGTTTGTAGAAGGGGACACACTTATTCCCACCCCACCTTGAATGCGAGTACGTCAGCTGGACCTGAAAGCGGATTCCCAATGGCCAAACCATAGAGCAGAGGAGAGATAAAGCCTTAAAGGGCCAAACCTGTTTTCCCCCCCTCGACGGCTGGGATCTTTCCTTTAGGGCAGTGGTTCCCAAACTATTTTGGTCGTGGAACCCCAAAATTTGTTGCCAATGATCGCGGAACCCTGAATATTTTTTCGACAACGACTTTTCAAAATTTAATATCTGATATTAAATGAAACAAGTATTATTTTGGTATTTCAGATTTTATTGAATTAAACAAAACTAAAAAAAACAATTCATCATAGAAATAAATAATAAAAATACAAAACATAAACTAAAATAAATGAAAAAAACTTTAATGTGAAGAATGCACCTGCTTCTTTGATTCCATGATCCTCTTAAAATTGGGCGTTGTTTGATAACTGAACTCGCATATCTGGTGCAGCATCAAGTTTGTTACGATATTTGGTTTTGTTTCAAAGCAAACAAACCGCATCTGGAGCCTCCTCGTCACCAGTACTAGTAAATCCAAACGACAGGTAACTAGTATCATATTTACGTCTTTTCGTTGATACCACCTGTCCAAAATTGGCTGCTGGCAGAGTTGGAAGATGAGGCTGTAGCTGTACAGAATTGCATTGATGGCATTACGGGTTCCCGAATGCCTGTATCTGTAGATTCCGCGATTTCTGCATTACTACTAACAACGTCAGTTTTCTTTAACGACCCATATTTTAACCATCGATCCATTTTATAAGGGCAATTCTGTTTTAAAGAAACAAAAATGGTAAAAATATTACAGAGTATAATGAATAAATTATAAAAACTATTTATAGTCCTACCTGATTTATAAAGCATAAGAGAAAATACTTATTTCTGTTCACTTGAAAAAATAGTTATGCTAGATTTAAAGTAACAGCCTAACTCATGATCAGCGTACGAAAATCAACTGATTGCTACGAGAACCGTTCGCTGAGTGAGTGTAACCAATTCACACAGCGAGAGCGCAACATTATTGTATAGGTTAGCGGTAGTAACATATGTATGTTTTAGATATTACGGTATTTCTTTTGATATTGAAACTTTGTTTACGATCTGAATTATATGGTCGACCTGTACCTACCCAGCTATAAATGTTCCTTAACTGACATTCTGGTTGGAATGACAGTTTGGTTTGGTTTGGTTGGTTGATTTCCTCGAGACTTATAGCTGCAGAATCAGGCTTTTGTCTCCATTCTTCCTAATTACAATATCCAATAAACGACACAATACAATAACAAGTAATTGACACACACACTGAAAGCTTTTACTGACACAGAGGAGAGAAATACACCCAGGGAGGAATGCACCTGGCAGGAATCGAACCTGCGCCGCCTAGGAATGACAGTTACCGTTAATTATACAAGGGCACAATAGCATTGGCGCAAATACACTGGTATATTGCACAAAAAAATACATAAATTTTCGTGAAGTTCAAATTGCTACTGATGCTTATGTTTTCAGTCGCGTTATTTAAAAATTTTAAATTCAATTTGGTGGTCGATTGTAAACTTTCCGAGGAAAATGTGAATACATTAAACACCATTCTTATTTTTTTTAATGAAATAAAATTTGTCACGCGGAACCCCTAAATTTTTTCGCGGAACCCCAGGGTTCCACGGAACACACTTTGGGAACCACTGCTTTAGGGATTGACCCCGGACCGTCGTCAATACGTCGTTGTGTTGCTCCAGTGCGACGTTAATTAACTAATAGGTTGTTGATACGCTACTCTTCCGACCGTGTTGCCGCGGTCAACATTTATAAAGTAGGTAGGTATTTAATTAACGTCGCACTGGAGCAAAACTAGGGGCTATTGGTGACTGTCCGGGAACAATCCCAAAGGGAAAGAAAGATCCGATGACAACACCACGTGATTTTGAAACGCGGTCAGATGGCGAGGCAACACCTGAGCTGGGACCTCACTCTCCAAACTTCCACACCACGCTAATGTGAGGACATTTGAGGCCACGACAGATTTAACGTGCACCAGCCCCCTTTGTACACGACGGTGTTTGGCTGGATTCGAACTCGCAACCCTCAGGTTGCTAATCCGTTATTCTTCCAACCGGGCCATCGTTGTGTTGCTCCAGTGTGACGTTAATTGAAATACCCCCAACCGGGCCATCGCGGCCATATATAAGTTGGGATGAAAAGAAAAAGTGGGTTCTTTGGCATTGTAAGGCAGTGACGCTACTAACTCAGCTATAAAGCGGGTTATTAAATGGTAATAAACAGCCAACCTATGGTAGGTAGGTAGTTAATTAACGTCAGCCCTGAATAAACATAACGCCAACTGAAGAGATCCAGTCAGTTTCTCCTCTAGAAAATAAAAATAGCCCGTTGTGTTATTCCAGTGTGACGTTAATTAAAGATACCGTACCTACCTCTAGAAAATGAAAATCAGTTTTGATTCACAGGTATTCTTCGATAACAGTCGCAGTTGGAACTTACTCTGGAATCACTATTATGCTGGATTCACACCAGAAAGACAGGTAGTTATTTTAATTAACATCGCACTGGAGCAACACAATGGGCTTTTGGCGACGGTCCGGGATCAATCCCGAAGGGAAAGATCCGACTAGAAAGAAAAACGTTTTGAAGAAACACTGACGCACCAGCCAATTAGAGATGGTATTTGGTATTTTTGGTATTTTCAATTAACGTCACACTGGAGCAACACAACGGGCTATTGGTGACGGTCCGGGATCAATCCCAGAGGGAAAGTCCGAGGACAACACCACGTAATTTTGAACCGCGGTCAGATGACGAGGCAACACCTGAGCTGGCACCCCACTCTCCAAACTTCCACACCACGCCAACGTGAGGACATTTGAGGTCACGACAGATTTAACGTGCACCAGCCCCCTTTGTACACGACGGTGTTTGGGCTGGATTCGAACTCGAAACCCTTCGGTTGCAAGTCCGTTACTCTTCCAACCGGGCCACCGCGGCCTTAGGTAGGTAGGTATTTTAATTAACGTTGCACTGGAGCACAACACAATGGGCTATTGGCGAGTATCCGGGATCAAACCGGAAGGGTAAAATGAAAAAATTTAGGGATACCGTGGTGCTACTATATACGAACCAAGAATACTTCTGAATTCTTAATTAACATAATCTAAAAGGGCTCCGGTAGCCCGGTTGGAAGAGTAACGAGTTCGAATCCAACCAAAGACCGCCGTATGCAAAGTGGTAGTGGTATTTTCAATTAACGTGTACGCTGGAGCAACACAACGGGCTATTGTGTCGTATGCAAAGAGGGCTGGTGTATGTTAAATCTGTCGTGGCTTCAAATGTCCTCACAACGGCGTGGTTTGGAAGTTTGGCCAGTGGGGCGCAAGCTTAGATGTTCTCAGATTCGTTCGAGGACGCCACTTAATTTTGAACCTCGGTCGAGAACAACACCTGAGCTTGTCCCCAATCTCAAAACCAACGTGAACACATTTGAGGTCACTACAAACTTAACGTGCACCAGCTCCCGTGTATACGATGGCCTTTGTCAGGTTTGGTTTTGGGGGGTTTTGTCGCGCAAGTTGTATTGCTCCAGTATGACGTTAATTGAAAATACCACACCTACCTCTAGAAAATGAAAATCAGTTTTGAATCACAGGTATTCTTCGATAGCAGTCGCAGTTGGAACTTACTCTGAAATCACTATTATGCTGGATTCACACTAGAAAGACAGGTAGGTATTTTCAATTAGCGTCGCACTCGAGCACCACATAGGGCTATTGGCGACGACCAGGGTTAATCCCGAATGGAAAGATCCCAGAACAGGTCTTTCAGAGGACCGTATTTCTAACTCGCAACCCTGCTCTTTCTTGGAATCAGGTCTCTGTGGAAGTGACCATTATCGTCTTGAATGCAAGATCGATCGAGTTTGCAACTGGGAAAGGGATCTTGATCTTGAGGGGACAGGTGGTTGAATTCCTCTTCCCCTAATTAACATTCCCCGTTCTCTTTAATCTAGGTGTGCAGAGGAGGTAAAAACAATTCGAAATTGCCATAGGGATAACATTGGGCATAAAACGACTGCTGTATATAGCTCAGTTTGCTTTACCAGTATTCATCGAAAATCACATTTTCCAATAAAATTGTACCAGTATTGCTGGAAAAACAATTTTTTGCAAAACATTTAAACAATATACAATTCTAATTGTATTTGAACTGATTTTTTATTTCTTTTCATAATATAAATACAATTCAAATATCTGATTGATGAAAAATGTGTGTTTGGATGTTTAAAGTACTTAATTTTACATAACTTACACATTTTATAATGGAACACGAAAAGCCCGAACGAAAAACCCATTGATCTTAAAAGCGTAATTTTGCAATTCGGTATATGCCAACGCCAGAATTAATGTTTTATTTTATAAATCAGATTTGGAATCCTGTGTTTGCGTATTTGAGTTAAGACAGCGAAATGTTCCGGTCATTTCGCTATCTTAACAATTCTCACAAATTTACAAGTTTTGTAAATTTGTGTTCTTTATGTAAATAATTTATTATTGTTTATCAATATTTTTCAAACGTTTTTTTATTAATTTCTGTTTCAGAATATTCTCAAGAAGTCGAAACTCAACACGCTTGCTATCATCTTTCGTTTTTCAGAATTCTACATTTTTCAATGACCAGAATTTCGTCAGTAATGATTTAGGGTTGCATGTCTGCTTCTGGAGTAGGAAAACTGCATTTTATGGATGGCATTATGGATCAATATAAATATATTGACATACTAAAGGCAAATGTGAAAGAAAGCGTGCAAAAATTGGGCTGAAAACGACTTTCATTTCTATCAAGACAACGACCCCAAGCACAAAGCATGGAATGTAAGGTGCTAGTTGTATAACTGTCCTCATGTCATGGAAACACCTCCACAGTCACTAGATCTCAATGTCATTGAGAACATATGGAACTATTTACAGAAAAAGTAAGTGAACATTTCAAATGAAAGATATCTAAAGAACGCTTTAATAGAATAATGGAATAAAATTGACATGGCATTTTGCAAAAAACTAGTGCAGTCCATGCCAAGACGAATCAGAGTTACCAAAGAAATCAAAGGGATGCATACAAAATATTAGCAATAAAATTTTTGTAATTTTTTAAAAGAAATTTACTTGTTAAATGTAAGTGTTCGGTTTTCATTTTGAGATTACAATGTCCATACTTTTATTTATCATTTCATTAAACTAAAAATTACCTTACCTACAGATTTTAAAATTTGTGTAATAAAACACTTCTTAATGTACTTTCAATTTATATATAACTTTATAAAATTTTTGTGTTTGTTCGGACTGTACGTACAAATTCCTTTCATTTTCTTTGGTGTTCGGTTTTTATTTTGACTCATTGTAGTATTCCAGTACATTTCATATTACAGATATATTATCTAGGAGTTAAATTTTAATATGAATTTATTTTATTTTATGAAAATATCACTAGACATGGGTAATTTGGTGGTATATGAAGGCACCGACGAGATCAAAATGTGGAGACGTGTTGATCTCGTCGGTGCCCACAAAATGTGGACGACTAAGGTCCTGTAGAATCAGACACACGGCAACTAGTTTCCAAAATCTTAACAAATTGATTTATTGAACATGGAGATCATAGCAACAACAGACATAAGCGTTCAGCGAATCCGAGAACAAGTGGTCGAAAAGGGGGAAAGTTGACGGGGGTAGTGGAAGGAACAATTCCGCCAGACTAAAAATAGATTTGGAGAGGGAAAGAACGTTTTCTCTGTGACCCTGTGACCTTGGTGTCAGCCAGGGATCTCGCCGAAACGAGAGAGAGCATAAACAGAGTGTTTAAGACCTCATGGACTTTTCTAACGCGCGTTTGATAAGACTTTTCCAACGTTACCATGTGAATACCTATTGGGCGTTTTTCGAGATCAGTTTCTGTTATGCATTAAATTGTGTTTTCTATTCTAATCCAAGTTTCTATCATTTGAATGGTTAAAGATAGAGTCAAAATTTCAACGGATTTCAAATCAGTGTAAAATTTTACGTCATCTCGATACCAAAAACATGATTTTCTTTGTCAATAGTCGCAACTAATCCTTTTGCAGATATTCCTTTTATACTAAGCGTAAGCGGAAGTATTGTCTTATTTTTAAAGGGAATGTCACTTTAATAAGATATTTTGTTGCCCCTTATCAACTGTTTTTACAGCCATTAAAATAACATTGAAAATCTTTATTTTCCAACCTAAAATTAATTTCTCTGTGTTCACAAGAGCCTGGATTTATTTAACTTAGAAATGTATAAAAGTGACCAATAAAATTCGTAAAATAATCTAAAAAATATTCAAGATGACGTAAAAATTTGATATTTCGACTTGTAAAACATCCATTCCCAAACTAATTGCCTGTGAATAAAGTTTTTTGAACTGAAATCTTTATACATAAAAAAGGAAATATAATTGACTTGCTGATCAGAAGTGACAACATAAACAGGTAAATCTGTCGTAACGCATAGTATACGATGCGTTCGGGTGCAATGTCAATGCCATCAACATCGGTTGCAACTTTTTGCACGTTAGCTTTTCGTACGTTTTTCAAAATTTTTCGAATAACGGGATTATTTTGGACCTAGGAACCGGTATGAGCCAGCGGATCAGAGAAACAATGCTTTATGTAGTTCAAATTGTAGCATTATTAAACATTTTCATTAACTCCAAAATCCTAAAATATTCGTTTTTTACTGTCAAGGCTAGAGAAAAAACCTATAACCTTCACTCTCCAGTGTCGATGATTTACCCACCAATAAAAAATAGTAAGAAGGATTTGTTTTGTGTTAAGGGGTGATCACGGATTTTTTGGACTAAAGAAGCTAGGAGATGAGTCATTTGTAATGTTTTTATCGAAAAAGCGAAACTGCGTATAAAAAATTGGAATATTTCAATAAAAATTTGATTCAAACGATACTAAATGGAAAATGACCAAACAATTTCCTTAAAATTTTAAAATTGACAGTGTAAAGTAAAAATATATCCCTCAGATAACTACATTTCTAGAACCAGGAAATTGGAAAAGAATTTCTATTTATATGGCATTGTCTTCGAAGTACTATCAAAAATTTGACACGAAACAAAATCCGGCACTGGTGATAACCTTTCTTTTTTTTTGTTAATTTTGCAGGTTTTATCGTGTTTCCTACGATCTATAGCTAATTTGTATTCAATTTTCCTTCAAATAAATCTCTATATTTTTAAAACCTATCTCTAAACATTTTAATGTATCAGCACAAATAACACATATAACAAAAACTAGTTTTTTAAATTTTTAAACACAATTTTCCTTGAGTTCCGAATATCCGAAACGAAAACTAATCCTCCAACCTACCCTCTTTCAGGGGTTTTGTAGCACGAATAGAATAATGACTGGGAAATATTTCAACTAAAATTTGATTAAAACCCACGATGAAATGAGAAAATTTTGTTAAAACTAAAAAAATCTCAAAGAAAAACCAAAAAACAGTACATATCGAAAACCAGGAGATTGCTAATAGAATTTGCGTCTACACGAATATATAATATAAAAATTTCGATGAAAGTAGTAATACCACTAATTGCAAGATTAAAATATAAATTCTATGAAAAATAAGCTCACAGTAAATAAGTTCAGTAAATCAGAAGTTCCTTTTCAAAAGTGATATTGAGTTCAATGTAAAACAAGAATGTGAAAAATGAATGAAAATTGAAACTTACGCATTCCAGGTTGAGAATAAAAATTGAATATTTAATTTTAGCTTTATTTTAAAGACGTTTGCCGCACATGAAAACTGGAACGGACAGTTGTCGGTATACGTTATTCCCAGAAATATAATTACCCACTATCCTTTTTAGTTATAAACCATCACATTTTTGCAAGTTTTGTGTGAAAGCAGGGTAAATTTCTTCAAAAAATCGAATACGATTCAATTTTCTCATCCTATTTTTAATGGCCATAAATATAAAGTGGATTGAGACAAAATACTTCAATCAAGTTATATCTTTTCTATAAAAACGAGATGAATACCCCCTTTTGTGTTCGTAATGAATATATTCGTCAAATGCGTATCGCAAAAATAGTTACAGTTGAAAAATTATTTATTTAAAGAAAATCATATTGTAGGTATCGATCTAGTGTAAAATTTTCCGCAGATTTCAAATCCGTTGAAATTTTCACTATCTTTAACGATTGCGAAGATAGGAACTTGGGCTAGGGGAATAAAAAGTCCTAACGCGCGTCATGTGAACGGTGCAGTATAATCCTATGTATCTCCAAGCGCCTTTTAATAATTAGAACGACCAAAGATTGTTGCAACGCCGATTCCCGCGATATCTAGCGCGTGGATTCCCGCGAGTTCTGCATGTGAACACTTCAGTAGAACTCTATGCACTTTGGCTACCCGGGTTTTGTTTTGACATAAAATGCTCCTCATGTGAACGGGGCCTAAAGTTTTTTTATTATATAAATTCAATGGTTATTTTTAACAATTTTTACACAATAGAAAGTTTGTGATAAATATGGCTTCTATGGTGCCAAACATTATAATATTATTTAAAACTTATCTAATCTAGAAATAAAAAAAGATTTTATGGAATAGCCATAGATTCCTTTTTTATTATTTATATTCAATGGTTATTTGTGACAATTTTTACACATACAATAGCAGGCTGCGGTAAATAGGACTTCTTACTAAGTTACAAATTTCAACGTTCTTTTAAAATGTCCCAAATCTGGAAATTTTTAAAAATAAAAATCAGTCATCTTTCAGGTAATATGTTTGGTGCTAGGTCTTAATTCAGTTGTTATCAATAACTGCCGCAAAGAATATACATTGTGATTTTCTTGAGAATCGCATGGGGAGAGGTCTTCCACTTTATTGCGTGGAAATTATTAAATGTTCTCTTAATTAACAAATGGAACACTTTAAAATAATAAATAAAAAAAGAACTCATAAAAATAATTTGATTTGGATCTTTAAATTTTTGGATATTTAAAAAGTTATTCTTTAAGAGGACGATGGAATGTTCAAACCAAACGTTTTTCCAATTATCCTATTGTTATGGAATTTGCAGACTGCTTTTTTACTAAAATGTCTCAAAACGTTTTTGGTTAAAAAATATCAAGTTGGAGTTAAAATTTTGATAAATTGTACGTCCCATGCGCATTAATTTTCCCCGTATTGTCACAAAGTTCAATTCACGTAATAATTTGTATACATGTAAATCAAATTAACTCTATTTTCTTAGAGTATAGCTCATTTAAACAAAAGATTTTTGTACTAAACCACCTAAAGTTTTGCAAAAAATAAAACGTAGCTTATACAACATTTTAAACCAAAAGTTGGAAGCATGATGAGATTTTTATTGGCATTTAGATATTTTTTATAGATTTTAGGAATTGTACAAAAAAAATTTCAAATAAATCAATTAAAACCGTGCGCGCAAGCAACATTTTGAAATCAGAAGAATATTAAAAAATCTCGATCGAAGAAAAGCACGTAGACTTACTATTCTTATCTACTATATATTTGATGGTGTTGCATATTGCCTTTGAAAATGATCGTAAATGAAAAATTTGTTTTTCTATCCACAAAATTTCATACCAATTAATTTTTTAAGCTAAAAAACAACTTTTGATCGATTTTGAAAGTCTACTGTCACGTTAATGCATCTTTGCAAAAGCAAATTCTATGTAAAACTCGTAACTGAGTTATTGATGATTCAGTATTCTTATATGGAGTGAATTATTCAGGATTATTATGGGAACATCAAAAAGGGGTCAGAAATAGCAGAGCTTAGTTTCGATCCTTTGACCTATGGGTTATGCGGCGAGAACGCTTCCAGTGTGCCACTCTGCTTACTCTTCCAAAGAGAAAGCAGATATCGTTGAGTTGGGTTGTTATTCTGATAGCAGTTTAAATAACAGTTTTATAGCAAAATAGGACTGTTTTGGACATAGTTCCGAAGTGACAACCCTCCGGTTGCTAATCCGTGACTCTCCCAACCGAGGCCCTGAAATTGACTTGGAATATGATAGGTTTGAAACATTCAAATATGAAACGAAAACATTATTGTTGCAGATCGTTCGCAATTTCTATTGAGATGGTAATGGACTGATGTCCATTACGAATGGGCGTTTGACAAGAATCAGTTCAGTTACATTTCTACTGCTTCTGATTCCTTAGATTTATGAGAGATTTGAAGACAGTAGTTTAAAACATTTCGTTTAGTTAAAAGAATTTGCTGAACAAAAAGCTCTTGCGAGTGGACACTGAAAATGTTGACGCCGCGTGGCATTTGGGCAATATAACTTTGAATTGAGAAGAGATAAGACGTTGAAATTGGTGTCGATTTGCAGATTGCCGTCATTCTTACGGTCAACCATATAATTATGTCGGAAATACTTGTCCAGTTGATGTGATAATGCGTTGTGAATTTCGTTTCATACTCGATTATGTCTAGTTGGTAGTTAATTAACAATAGTTGGTAGTTAATCAACGCAACTGACTATTGATGACGGTCCGGACATCATGTAATTTTGAACCACGGTCAGATGACGAGAACACCTGAGCTGTGTGTTACCCTACTCTCCAAATTTCCAAACTACGCAAAAGTAAGGACATTTGAGGTCACGTGCAACAAACAGGTCTATGCTACAGTCTGGCTGACCTAGTTTCGAACTCTCGACCGTCTGGTTGCAAATCCGTTGCTCTTCAAACTCAACTACTGCGGCCCTTATAACCAACGAGACTTTATTTTCATCTTATCCTTCCTTTAATTATCTTATCCCTGCTCCAAAGACGGATTCACGCCTTAAAGAATTGCCGTTGTGTCCTCATACACAACCGACCCAATTTTTCCTGTCAGTGAGTACTGTGAAGGTTAATTTAAATAAATAGGAAGTAGAAAACAAATTTGGGCTAAGGCTTTCTTTGCCAACATTCATTTCGTCGTCTAAGAACAGAAATTCATCAACTGGCATTTTTCGGAGATGCTAAATATTCATTTTCATGATCATGAGAAATATATTGACCTATTATATCTGAAACAATATAGCTGTGTAAAAATACTTATATTTTTTACTTAAAAACTAATACTTAGTATTTATAATTAACATTTTTGTCAGTTATATTCTGCTCCAATCCGAAGCTATATTTATATAGCTTAGGTGCTTATCTCATCATCTGACCGTCTTCTCAAATTTACGAGGTGTCATAGGATCCTTTTCTTCGAGAATAATTCCGTACCATTGTCTTGCTCCAGTATGACGTTTATTATTCTACTTACCTACATTACTTACCAATTCATATTATTTTTTTTACAATTCATCATTAGCAACTTATGTTTCAATTTTAAATTACCAATTTTCCAACATTTCCTGTTCCTTGATTCTGATCTAATTTAAAGCTCTGGTTTCGACAAGACATTTCGTCCTTAAAGATCTGACCATTTTGCTAATGACGAGATATCGCGTCATCAAGATTGCCGAGTGATGAAGACGTTGCCGTCTTTTATGTTAACGATATCAATCAAGATCGGGTCAATTTTCTCATGACGAGATATCTCGTTCATTAAGATCTGAACAGTTTTGCTAATGACAAGATATCTCATCGAGACAACCAGCAGGAGGATTACTAGCAAATTCGTTTGTCTTAATTCCATTTGCTACTCAGGACCGTGATAGCCCAGTTGGAAGAGCAACAGATTAACAACCGGGGGTTAAGTTCGAAACTCGGTCCAGCCAATGACTGGTGTATACTGGGGCTTCATTATCTGATCGTGGTTCAAAATTAGAAGGCGGAGTCCTTGGATCTTTCCCCTCCAGATTAATCCCGGTCCGTCGGTAATAGCCCGCTGTGTTGCCCCAGTGTGACGTGAATTAACTACTTACTCTTCAGGAACACCTGATTCACTGTACTACTGAACATCATATTTCACTACATTCATGCAGTGCACTAATCACATAATTGAAAACCATTTACCAACAATGAAAAATAATATATTTTAAATAAAAAAAATAGCTTATTTTATACATCTGATGGATTTCAATATAAAATTCGGTAAAAGTTCTGTTCTGGTATGAAGGCGGATGGTCTTCGGCGAGTTGTCACTTCAGTGATGTGGTAGGAAGTCTACTCTTGAAATTGGGGATTAATAAAAAGCAGTAAGTAGCGAGCACAACCGATACTTTTAAGTATCAAGTATAATTAATGAAATATTTGAAAGAAAACATTGCATATTTCTAACGGTTATCCACATGGTGCATATATGGATATAGATATGCTCAAGTATGTATATGTATTTTCATTCTATGTATATGCATGTAACATTACTTTTGTTCGTTATTTGTATTTGATCTGTATGTTTCTATTGTATTTTGTTTGTTCAATACGGCTATGGACCTTATGGGGCCTAACAAATGTCACCCTGACCACTTCTCGTATGGCTTCACACCCTTTGGGTGGCCTGGCGATTAGGGTCTCTAAAACAGTTTCTCCATTCATGACCTAATTCTCAATTCTCCAATCTCAAATATCTTTCCAATTTTGGAGGCAACCCCAGGCTGGATATTCCATCAGGCAAATGGCTACGCTCAAAGAGAACCTTGCGAATGGCGCATCTACAGTATTGCATCAGAAACCTCGGCTGCCGACTTTCAGAAGCAGATCCTGAGACAGCGTCCTCGTAAAAGTTGCACACCTCGGATATTGCTGTGCTCTGGTAGACTGATAGCTCTTTGCGGGTACTGGCCATGTAGTTCTCGAGCTCATTTGTCGTGGGATACACATCTGGTAGCGCCCTCCATATCAATTTGATGCACGTCTGGGCATGTTCCAGTGTTATCATCTCGGCGGCGGACATCGCGGCGTAGTACACGATTTGGTTCATGAGCTTGCCCCTCCTGTAGGGCAGCTGCCAGTAGAGCTTGAATGGTCCCACGTGACTTTCATAAATGTTTCGCCTGTAAAGGACATGAAAACTGAGTTATTTCTGAGTTGAATGGACACATTAGTACACGTCATCATCAAAGGTATGGAATGTAAGTTTTTTAAGATACTAGCTTGAGGTACCATAGAGGAAATTATATATATATAAAAGTATATATTATAAAACTTATAAAAGTAGAGTGAGCAATGAATGGTAGCCTGTTTAGGTACCAAGGACTAGTAGTAACGTGACTCTTAAACATCGACCTTCTAGTGAAACAGTCGGAGCATATGCGCGCAACTTCATGCTATTTCTTCCGGTCGTTCGGTTTGAAGATCTGCCACGTGGTTGTAGAAAAAGCATGAATACTAAATTATTGATTGTTTTAAAGTTGTAACAGAATTGTAACTACTCAACTCTACTCAGAACATTGGAACACCTCAACTCGTGCATTCCTACAATGGACGATCTCATCACTAATGCCTGAACGTTGTTAAGACCTTAATAAATAATGTGTTACTTTCAAATCATGTTCAGGTACCAAATATTTTTTGTTGTTGAAATGAATGCCACACCAATATTGGGTTTAAATGCTTGTGTTAAGTTGAATTTAATACAAAGAATAGACAATTTAAGTGTCGACAATAAAATTGATCTTTTGAAAAGGTACGAAAATGTGTTTCAAGGTCTTGATAAATTTCCTGGTGAGGAATACCATATGGAATTAAAATCTAATGCAGTACCAGTAATAGGCCCACCTAGAAGGGTACCACAATCATTGCAAAATAAACTTTAGATAGATTAGAATGTAATAAAATTGTGTCTAAAGTAAACAAACCAACTGACTGGGTTCAAAGTCTCGTGATTATTGAGAAACCTAATGGAATCCTTCGCCTTTGTCTTGATTCCAGGGGTCTAAATAGGGTTCTTAAAAGGGAACATCATTTAATTCCTTCGGTTGAAGATATAATCGGTCGAATAGGAGGTAAGAAAATATTCTCAGTTTTAGACCTTAAGGACGGGTTTTGGCAGATCCCGTTAGATACTGAAAGCTCAGAAATATGTAACTTTAACACTCCTTTTGGGCTTTATAAATTTAATGGAATGCCTTTTGGGATTGCCCCTGCTCCAGAAGTATTTGAAAAGAGAAATGAAAGGCTATTTGTGGATATTGAGGGGATAGAAGTATATTTTGACGATATAATTATAACTGGTGTTGATAAAAACTCTCATGATATAGCTTTACTTAAAGTTTTGAAGAGAGCACAAACTCTCAATGTAAAATTTAACTCTTATAAACTATTTAGAATGTGAGGTAAGATACATGGGTCAGATAATTTCAGATAAAGGTATAAAGTTTGATCCTTCACACATTAAAGGTGTAATGGATATGCCTGTTCCAAGTTCTAAAGGAGAGGCCAGAAGATTATTGGGCATGATTAATTACTCTTATCTAAATTTATACCAAATTTATCCCAAATTGCAGCACCTTTTAAGAGGGTTGATAAAACAAAATGCAGAGTTTGGATGGGAATTTGAGCATACTACAGCATTTAATAAAAAAGAATGAGACAGATCAGGACAGTGAATTCCAAAGTGTCATTAAGTTCACCATAGAGGGTTGGCCTAAGAGAACCAAAAATATGTCACGCAATTCAAAATTGTACTTTAAATCACAAGGCGATCTTCATGCTAATGAAGGTTTATTATTTCTAAGTGATAAGATTGTTGTCTCTAAGACATTAAGACAACGAATGTTAATGTTGATCCATGAAGGCCACTTTGGAATTGAAAGGTGTAAACGACGAGCCAGAGGTGATGTATTGGCCTGGAATGAACGCTGACAGAGTCTGTAGTGTCACATTGTGATATGTATATATAGGCGTTCCAATGTCAAAGAACCTTTACAACCGCATTCTGTTCCTGACAGACCATTTGAAAAGATAGGGGTGGATATTATGGAATTTGGGAATCTAAGTTATCTTATAATTATGGATTATTATTCCAAATGGATTGAAGATTCAGAGCTACAAAATAAAACAGCTACTGAAGTAATTAATGATCTTAAGGATATGTTTTCAAGATATGGAATTCCGAATATTGTTGTTTCTGATAATATGCCATTTAATAGTTGTACAGAGACTTTGCTAACACTTGGAGTACATTTTTAACAGTCCATATTTCCCACAAAGTAATGGTCAAGCTGAAAGGGAGGTGGGTATAGCTAAGTTCATATTTAAAAAGGTTAAGGAAGAAAACAAACATCATTTTGTTGGCCTAATGGAATATAGGAACACACCTATATCAGGACTTCACCTTTCGCCAGCTCAGTTAATGTTCAATCGAAGACTGCGAACTAAACTACCTGTAACAAACAAGTTGCTTAATGCAGAATTGTTTAATAATGTAAGAGGGCTGTTGACTAAGCGTCAACAAACCCAAAAATGAAGACGTGGGAACCTGCAATAGTAATCTCTCAAGATCCAAACTATCGCGCTTACACAGTTAAGAATCAACTGGAAAGATTTTTAAAAGAAATAGAAAACACCTGATTACATCTAATAGTAATTTTAACGAATACAATGGTGATTTTAATTTTGAAAACATACCTGATGTAATAGGAAGCAACATGACAAATCAAAGTAATATCATTAATTATAATTCTAATGTAACTCTCACTACGAGTGGACGCATTTGTAGAAAACCTAGATATTTAAATGACTGTGTTGTAACTTCGAAATGTATATTTGAAAATTTGTGTACCTATGTATGTTATTGTACTTGTATATCTTTATGCGTGTAATTGCTATTGTATCATAATGTAATCTTGAAATGTGTACTCGTATGTTAAATTGTTTATTGTATATAGTATACACATCTAAAGGTTGAAGTAACAGAATTGTAACTACTCAACTCTATTCAGAACATTGCAACACCTCAACTCGTGCATTCCTAAAACGGAGGCTCTCATCACTAATGCCTGAACGTTCTTCATAAAATTGGAATAAAAAATTAGAGCCTCAATAAAATTGGAAGAGTATGAATTTATTGGAAGACTCTTCGTATGGGGCCTCTTATAAACTTTGAGTATTAAAGTTCTGAACTTTATTTTTCGAGTGAAAAACGATTGAAAAAGAAAATGGCTGAATTGGAAACTCAATTTTCAATCAGTTTTCCCAAGTTAAATACCTTTAATTATAGCAGCTGGAAGATTAATATGAAAGTTTTGCTGATTGACTACGGATCTTGGGACTTATTTCGGGAGAAACAACACCGTATCCAGCAGATGCAGCAGAGCGTGACAAACGAGCGTACAGATGGAGAAAACCTCGTGCCTACACTACAATTTTCCAACGTGTGGAGCAACAATTCCAAACTTTGATTAGCAACACAGAGGATGGAAAAACCGCCTGGGAAACACTTAAAACCAATTTTGAACCATCTTCCAGGGCAAGACTTGCAGGTGTAGTAGACGATTTCTTTGAAATTACATTTCAACCAGAAAGTGAACAAGTTGTTCTGTAAGAGACTCCGAAAAAAGAAAAATGATTGAAGATGCTGGTTTTACTATGCCCGATATGCTAGTTTGTTTTCAAATGATTAGAAAACTGTCTTCGGATTACGACAACGTAGTGCAAATGTTATACCGTCTGGATGACAAGGATTTTACGATTAAAAAGTAGAACTAATCATCGAGTCTGGAAGAATTCAACAGAAGATGAAAGACCTTGGTCAATATATAGTAGCAAACGCTAATACAACTTTCCGAAAAAGCACTCGAATCCTCCCCATACCAGATTCAAGAATTCTCAAAGTAAACACAATGGAAGCGTACTGGACACCAAGAACACTGCTGATCTTAGAGGAAGACAAGACAGACATCGAATAGATTCCCAAAAAAGCTCAAGTTTCTCAAAAGAGAAAATCTTCATCATGCTGCAGTGACACTGCTGGCGAATACACACAGCGAGCATCATTTGCTGATGGAAACTTCGACGAGGACCTGTCAACGACTCTGCTAGTTGATTCTTATGCTTGGTTTATAGTTTAGCGTATTGCGTATGCGTTTGACTCCGCCTCTACGCAAACGCAACGGGAAGTTGTCCAGAGTCTTGCGTCGAGCGCTCCCGTCGTAACGCGATAACCAGCTTTTTATTACGCACACTAGATGTCGCTACGTATTTTGTTTACTTTTCAAGTGATAGGCGTGTGTATCGGAGAGCGTTACGAAACTATAATCACTTTGGAAACTAACTTAACTCCAAACCTAACCGAAAATAGAATAAACAAGAAAATCTCGATTTCACAAAAATATTGTACCGTTTGTGAACACCTCAAATAATTCAAAATTAAAACTATTTTTTCAAAAACAAATGTCTACCTTTAACGGAAACTTTAGGATAGATTTAATCAGAGCATTAAAAGCCCACATGAAATTCTGTTAGATAAATAATTTATTTTGAAATCTTTAGTTTTTGAGCTTATGTAAAATTCAATTAAAATACGAAGTTTGATATCTGATGGGGTTTCCTAGATTTTGAAATCTAAATATATCTCCGATGTATACTCATTTTAATCCAGCCAACCACTAACCATAATTGTAGTTATTCATACTAACCAATGTTTCACTGAAACTCATCAGAACCTTTGTAAAATACTACACATGGTCAAATTTATTTTGCCTTGCATATAAAAAGAAAAAAAATTGAATATTAATTTATTTTCACATTAAACAGAAAAAATTAAGCTTTCATGAATTGGGAGTCACTGCACATTTTTTCATTTGGTTTGGTACAATAAATTCAACTTATCAGTAGCTAGGAATGATCCATTTCTGCCTAAAAGATTTTTTAAACTCGAGTGATTATTTTTCTATTGATGCAACCTAATTTTCTCTTTGAATTTTTGTTAGAGAATTCTGTTAATGCTTCAATTTCATCAATGAACACACACCTTGATTGTTTGGGAAGTAGTGAATTTTTATTGTCATCGAAACATTTGTTAAAATTTTCCAATGGTATAATTCATTTGTTTTCAGCACAAATGTTTTATACTGAGGGTTTAAATTTTACATCAAATTGAGATTAGTTGTTTTCTTGTGTCAACTTACTACACTAGGAAAAATGCTATTTGAGTGCTTTTTATATTTAGAGAAATTCATTTATATATTACACATGTACACTGCTGGCCACCCAAATTGCAACACCAAGAAAGACAAGAGATATCACAACAAAATTTATTTTGTAGATAACATGTTGACCAAGTATCAAATGATTAAATTTATAGACTTCTGTGAAGTGTGGTTCCTGCCAAAATCAGTAGCCAGAGTAGCCGCCATTGTTGGAGATCACCGTTGCCACACGCCTCGGCATTGATTCAAAGAGACTTTGGATGTGTTCTTGGGGTACAGCAGACCAAGCAGCTTCCACACGTTGCCAAAGTTGATCTGGTGTGGCAGCTGGGGATGTATTCTGGGTCAATCGTTGAGCAACCATGGACCACATGTTTTCTATCGGCGAAAGATCCGGAGAGCGAGCTGGCCAGGGAAGCAATTCAATCTGGCGATTGACGAAGAACCCTTGGACAATGAGTGCCACGTGTGGTCGCGCATTATCCTGTTGAAATATGGCTGTGGGCAAGCCCTGAAGGTAAGGAAGGACAACTGGCTCCAACACCTCGTAGATATAGCGCTGGGTGTTTAAAGTACCGGCAATGCGTACTAGAGGAGTGCGAGAGTGATATCCAATACCGCCCCATACCATAATACCCGGTGCAGGACCAGTGTGGCGGTGCATAACGCAGCTGTTCAGCATCCTCTCTCCACGGTGTCTCCAGACTCGAATCCGACCATCGTGGTGTTGCAGACAGAAGCGTGACTCGTCAGTAAAGACAATTTCATTCCATTCTGCCGTCCACATCCTTCTTTCATCGCACCATTGGCGGTGGAAATGTCTGTGGTTCTGCGTCAAGGGTAGACGAAGCAATGGACGTCTTGCGGACAGACCACTTTGCTGTAAACGGCGTCGAATGGTACGCGCAGACACTGGATGATGCGGTACAGACTGAATGTGCTGTGCTATGGTTCGTGATGTGGCTGAGCGATCCGTCACTGCCATACGCACAATATGCCTGTCATCACGTGAAGTGGTGCACTGAGGTGGATGCGATCGAACACGTCGGTCCGTCGTACCCTCCTGCATCCAACGATCTCATATCCGCATTACAGTTGTTTGGTTTCGTCCAACACGACTACCGATTTCCCTGAAAGATAATCTACAATCTCGGTAGGCGACTATACTTCCTCTGTCGAACTCGGATACTTGATCAAAAGATGATCGCTGTTTTCTACGAGGCATAATGGATCGTTTTTTTGAAAAAACCACAAGAAAAACACAATTGCCGTACTTGAAATCGTCGAAATCTCCAAGCCTTAAATAGCGCTTTGAAGTGGCGCCACAGGCGCGCGTGATGTGCGTCTGCGCTGGAATTCTAATCATTTGCATATCTCACCTCCGCTAATGCATGTTGTAAATTTCATATTATTTGCATACTTCCTTCAGGGTGTTGCATTTACGGTGGCCAGCAGTGTATATGGTAACTATGTCCTTTTTATTTTGTCACTCATTCCTTTAGATTTAGTTTGATCAAGACATCACTACTGTCCTTTATTTTATGATTTTTGTATCTTGTATATTTAATAAAGACAGATAGCAGAAATGTCATACAATTTCAAGATATATGTATAATTAAATATACAAGATAACAGGTACAAGAATGGCGACATGCCCACTAAATGTGTGTTTCATATAAACTTTCTATTAAAATATTCCAAGAAAATTTGTGTAACTATGTTTAATACTTGGATAGAATGTCTTTCACTGAGCAAATATTTAAAATTTATAAAATGGATAGGTGGAAAAAATACAAGTGAAAACAGATGAGAATAATTCATTTAAAATAAATGTAGGTAGGTATTTCAATTAACGTCACACTGGAGCAACACAACTGGCTATTGGTGAGGGTCCAGGATCAATCCCAAAGGGAAAGACCCGAGAACACCACCACGTAATTTTGAACCACGGTCAGATGACGAGGCAACACCTGAGCTGGCACCCCACCACTCTCCAAACCACACTAACGTGAGGACATTTGAGGCCACGACAGATTTAATGTACATCAGCCCCCTCTATACATGACGGTCCTTGGTTGGATTCGAACTCGCAACCCTCCAGTCGCTAATTCGTTACTCTTTCAACTGGGACACTGTGGCCCTAAAATACATGTAATTGTAAAATGATGCAGGTAATGTGCTTTTTTTAAATATTTACCCGAGACATTAAGAGAAAATTAGTTATTCAATAAATTCACTTTATTAATTTAAGTGTTTCAAAAAAAATTCATTCTTTTTCTGCATTTGACTTTCTATTATATTAAACAGAACCTTATTTATGAAAGTTTTCATGTAAATTTTATCATGAAACTAGTACTGATAAAATGATGAACAATAAAATGCATACACATACAAGAAATTCTTTGCATTAAATTTATTTAATTATAAATCTAGTAATGTTAGGAAGGGTGCAAAAGTATTGCACACTAGAATTATGCTCATGCAGTTTGTAATATCAGGGTGTTAATAATAAAAAATAATATCAGGTGTCTCAGGGGTGTTCTTTCGCCATTGACTGGGTAACTGATATCTTCCAGAAGTTCAGCTTCCTTATCTTTAGAGAATAAAGTCTGAAATATAAAATGAAGTAAACAAAATGCAAATTACATAATCACAGGTCATGCAGAAGTAGATGAAAAATTATGATACGGCATACTCGCAATATCTATTTGTCACCTATGGTTAAACAATATATGTATCGAAGGAAGCATTACAGTAATTAATCTTGTAAGCATAGAAATGTATTCTCACCAACTGATATACATTGAATGCATTGCAACTTAGCATAAATATAATGACACTACTTTTAAATTCAAACAACTATTATAAAGATGTTAAGGGTTTTAAATAATTATTTTACCCATAGTGTTACTTCTTACAAAAACTTATTGTTCGCGTCCCATATCTCCATAAGTTGTTGATTCCACTCTTTAATTGGCATAACATTTCATTTTTAAGGTTACAAATATGTACTTTCTTAGCCTTCTAAAGGTAGCACATTTGAAATGAGCCCATGGCCTTTGGTAGTTTGCAGAGTTATCATTTTGTTGGATTTTATTAATTCTGACAAAGAAAATCCCTGTTGTCACCATTTTTACTGATACAAATCTGTCACAAGAAAACAATATGTTTAACCCAAACAGTACTTTTCGGTTAAAGGGGCACCAGTCGTAATTGTGTGCCAAAGCTTCCAAATGTGGCAACTTGTTTATATTCATTATGGTCGTATACTGCCACCGCAGTGGGTATTTGCTGTGAATTGAAATGCTTTCAGTGGCTGTGCCAGACTGTGAGCGAAAACTTTGGTTCCAGCCATAAAAGAAAACATGGCAAAAGGAAGTATAATTTACTGACTGTTGGAAAGCGGATGAAATAGGAAATGTCAGATACGAACATCTGTAAGCTAATCTCATAAATACAACTTTATTGATCCTGGTACCGGATGGCTTGTGCAAACAGTTGAAAGGGAATAAACGTCAGCACGGCACCACCCTTTTAATAAAATAGTCATTCTTTTCATGAAGCTGTTTATATCGTTAAGGTTGCCATTCCTATCATTCTTGTCTAGCTAAATTTCATGCCAATATTTGACGCACAATTTAAGTCACGTAAAATAAACAAGTTACCACATTTGGCGTACACTAATAACTGGCATTCCGTTAACCATGCTTTCTCTCGGTGGGTCTAGAAGTACCAATAAAACTTAGGTGAAGCCAGAAGTTTTTTGGTGGGAAATAAATTTTACTTCACTATGAAATCCTTCAATGAAATTATCTTTGAAGAATTTGTTAATTGAATTGTTGAAAAAATACAGTAACATTTGTTGGCAGGTTAATGTACTAAATAGACCTCAAGTGTCTTCTTGTTTCGTGCATGCATAACAGAAGATTAATGATTCAAAGATTACTTGGGTTTTTCGAGACTTAACATCCATAACTGTTCATCTGCCAATCTTTTAGATTGGCTTGACTGATTCTCTCTACCTTCTGTTTTATGTGACTCCAGACAAGTTGTTTTCAATGCTGATCAGTTGGATGTGAACACTGCATGTGTTCACATTTTCAGTAAGCACACAGCAATTAAAGGCTGTGGTGGACTTATGCAAAAGTACTCTAGAGCCATGAGTTAATGCCATCATAGACAAATTCTCAGCATTTGCCAACACTGATTTTCATTTTTTGCAGAAATAAAAAGGGATTTTCTCATGTACAACGAGTGCATTAGACCGTAATGTATGCATTCAGAACTTGGTAATAAAGTGTAGGTGTAAAGTAGAATAAAGTGCCTATGAATGCACACCAATAATAAACGGACAAACTTCGATTTTGAAAACAAACGGAAATTCTGTCTCAGAATCGTTGAAATCAGCGGTGCACAAAATGAATTAGATTGTTTTAAAAAGTTCACCAACAGTAAATACAATGTTTTCGTTTCTAATCCCTAGAGAACATTATCGTTGGACCCGAAGTAAATAAACAAATACAAAGATAGAATACAAACAATACATAGTAGATTATAATAGTGGAAGACATGTACTCACCAGTAATTCATACAGCTTTGGAAATTGCTAGCCAAGGGTTTTTGCTTGGATTTTTCACCGATTGTCGAAAACACATCCGACATTTTCTCGAAGTCGAATCACAACAGTAGACGTTGCATTTTGATTCGTCAAAGTAGGTCATGTGACGCTCGCGTATGCGTCGAAAGTTGGATTTATCTCAACTCTCTTTTGAACGCAACGCAAAGGCTTGCGTAATCCCGCCCATCTGTCAATCACGTTTTTATCGACGCTCATTGGTTCGACGCAACGCATACGCTAAACTATAAACGCGGCCTTAGGCCGTTGCGTTCAAAAGAGAGTTGAGATAAATCCAACTTTCGACGCATACGCGAGCGTCACATGACCTACTTTGACGAATCAAAATGCAACGTCTACTGTTGTGATTCGACTTCGAGAAAGTGTCGGATGTGTTGTCGACAATCGTGAAAAATCCAAGCAAAAACCCTTGGCTAGCAATTTCCAATGCTGTATGAATTACTGGTGAGTACATGTCTTCCACTATTAGAATCTACTATGTATTGTTTGTATTCTATCTTTGTATTTGTTTATTTACTTCGGGTCCAACGATAATGTTCTCTAGGGATTAGAAACGAAAACATGTATTTACTGTTGGTGAACTTTTTAAAACTATCTAATTCATTTTGTGCACCGCTGATTTCAACGATTTTGAGACAGAATTTCCGTTTGTTTTCAAAATCGAAGTTTGTCCGTTTATTATTGGTGTGCATTCATAGGCACTTTTTTCTACTTTACATCTACACTTTATAACAAGTTCTGAATGCATACATTACGATCTAATGCACTCGTTGCACATGAGAAAATCCCTTTTTATTTCTGCAAAAAATGAAAATCAGTGTTGGCAAATGCTGAGAATTTGTCTATGATGGCATTAACTCATGGCTCTAGAGTACTTTTGCATAAGTCCGCTACAGCCTTTAATTGCTGTGTGCTTACTGAAAATGTGAACACATGCAGTGTTCACATCCAACTGATCAGCATTGAAAACAACTTGTCTGGAGTCACATAAAACAGAAGGTAGAGAGAATCAGTTAAGCCAATCTAAAAGATTGGCAGATGAACAGTTATGGATGTTAAGTCTCGAAAAATCCAAGTAATTTATCTTTGAATCATTAATCTTCTGTTATGCATGCACGAAACAAGAAGACACTTGAGGTCTATTTAGTACATTAACCTGCCAACAAATGTTGCTGTATATTTTCAACAATTCAATTAACAAATTCTTCAAAGATAATTTCATTGAAGGATTTCATAGTGAAGTAAAATTTATTTCCCACCAAAAAACTTCTGGCTTCACCTAAGTTTTATTGGTACTCCTAGACCCACCGAGAGAAAGCATGGTTAACGGAATGCCAGTTAGTGTACGCCAAATGTGGTAACTTGTTTATTTTACGTGACTTAAATTGTGCGTCAAATATTGGCATGAAATTTAGCTAGACAAGAATGATAGGAATGGCAACTTTAACGATATAAACAGTTTCATGAAAAGGGCTATTTTATTAAAAGGGTGGTGCCGTGCTGATGTTTATTCCCTTTCAACTGTTTGCATATGCCATCTAATACCAGGATCAATAAATTTGTATTTATGATTAGCTTACAGGTGTTCGTATCTGACATTTCCTATTTCATCCACTTTCCAACAATTAGAGTCAATTATACTTCCTTCTGCCACGTTTTCTATTATGGCTGCAACCTAAGTTTTCGCTCAACAGTCTGGCACAGCCACTGAAAGCATTCTTTCAATTCACAGCAAATACCCACTGCGGTGGAAGAATACGACCATAACGAATATAAACAAGTTGCCACATTTGGAAGCTTTGGCACACAATTACGACTGGTGCCCCTTTAACAGAAAAGTACTGTTTGAGTTAAACATTGTTTTTCTTGTGACAGATTTGCATCAGTAAAAATGGTGACAATAGGGATTTTTTTTGTCAGAATTAATAAAATCCAACAAAATGATAACTGCAAACTACCAAAGGCCATGGGCTCTCTTCAAATGTGCTACCTTTAGAAGGCTAAGAAAGTACATATTTGTAACCTTAAAAAATTTCAAAATTCTGAATTTTATTTCCTGTGTCAACTAATTGGTTGTAATTTTTTGCAGAACAATATCCAACGTCATTTAAGTGATGAAAGTACATCAGTATATTCAGGGACAGATGTTCAGTGGAAATGCAGTATTTCGACAGAAGATGCCGCAACACTGAGTTAAAAAAGTACACTAAAACACTCTTAAAAAAGGTCACTCATTATTTTCATGATTTTCTTAAAATATGGCTTGTTTAAATATTTCTGGTAATGTTTAAAATTTGTCGTGGCTCAAACAAAAACACAAAATTGAGTACTGTTTTTTTTCATTTTACAAATATTGATTCAAATTGCTGTACTATCCTAAGTAAACAGGGAATTGCTGTTCTATTCTAAGTACCCAAGTACTGTACTATCCTAAGTGCATAAAGAGTGGTTCCTGTGAAGGAATGCTGGCAATATTCTATCTTATCAAGAGATTACACTTTCTAAGTTGGCAATGTTCTTAGTGCTTTCCAAGAACATGAAATGTTATGCCAATTAAAGAGTGGAATCAACAACTTATGGAGATATGGGACACGAACAATAAGTTTTTGTAAGAAGTAACACTATGGGTAAAATAATTATTTAAAACCCTTAACATCTTTATAATAGTTGTTTGAATTTAAAAGTAGTGTCATATTGATGCTAAGTTGCAATGCATTTAATGTATATCAGTTGGTGAGAAAACATTTCTATGCTTACAAGATTAATTACTGTAATGCTTCCTTCGATACATTTATTGTTTAACCATAGGTGACAAATAGATATTGCGAGTATGCAGTATCATAATTTTTCATCTACTTCTGCATGACCTGTGATTATGTAATTTGCATTTTGTTTACTTCATTTTATATTTCAGACTTTATTCTCTAAAGATAAGGAAGCTGAACTTCTGGAAGATATCAGTTACCCAGTCAATGGCGAAAGAACACCCCTGAGACACCTGATATTATTTTTTATTATTAACACCCTGATATTACAAACTGCATGAGCATAATTCTAGTGTGCAATACTTTTGCACCCTTCCTAACATTACTAGATTTATAATTAAATAAATTTAATGCAAAGAATTTCTTGTATGTGTATGCATTTTATTGTTCATCATTTTATCAGTACTAGTTTCGTGATAAAAATTTACATGAAAACTTTCATAAATAAGGTTCTGTTTAATATAATAGAAAGTCAAATGCAGAAAAAGAATGATTTTTTTTGAAACACTTAAATTAATAAAGTGAATTTATTGAATAACTAATTTTCTCTTAATGTCTCGGGTAAATATTTAAAAAAAGCACATTACCTGCATCATTTTACAATTACATGTATTTTAGGGCCACAGTGTCCCAGTTGAAAGAGTAACGAATTAGCGACTGGAGGGTTGCGAGTTCGAATCCAACCAAGGACCGTCATGTATAGAGGGGGCTGATGTACATTAAATCTGTCGTGGCCTCAAATGTCCTCACGTTAGTGTGGTTTGGAGAGTGGTGGGGTGCCAGCTCAGGTGTTGCCTCGTCATCTGACCGTGGTTCAAAATTACGTGGTGGTGTTCTCGGGTCTTTCCCTTTGGGATTGATCCTGGACCCTCACCAATAGCCAGTTGTGTTGCTCCAGTGTGACGTTAATTGAAATACCTACCTACATTTATTTTAAATGAATTATTCTCATCTGTTTTCACTTGTATTTTTTCCACCTATCCATTTTATAAATTTTAAATATTTGCTCAGTGAAAGACATTCTATCCAAGTATTAAACATAGTTACACAAATTTTCTTGGAATATTTTAATAGAAAGTTTATATGATACACACATTTAGTGGGCATGTCGCCATTCTTGTACCTGTTATCTTGTATATTTAATTATACATATATCTTGAAATTGTATGACATTTCTGCTATCTGTCTTATAAGTATTGGACAATACTTATAAGACATAATTAAATATACAAGATACAAAAATCATAAAATAAAGGACAGTAGTGATGTCTTGATCAAACTAAATCTAAAGGAATGAGTGACAAAATAAAAAGGACATAGTTACCATATACATGTGTAATATGTAAATGAATTTCTCTAAATATAAAAAGCACTCAAATAGCATTTTTCCTAGTGTAGTAAGTTGACACAAGAAAACAGCTAATCTCAATTTGATATAAAATTTAAACCCTCAGTATAAAACAAATGAATTATACCATTGGAAAATTTTAACAAATGTTTCGATGACAATAAAAATTCACTACTTCCCAAACAATCAAGGTGTGTGTTCGGTACAGCTGTAGTCTCTGCCGCGCGCGGTGGCAACGCGTTTTTTTTGACGTCGTGTTTGGCGCACTTTTTATGTCGCCACGGAAATCTTCCAACATCGAATATATACTGCATACGTATGGATGAAATATGTAAATCTGAATGAAACAACATTTGAATAAAAAAACACTGCAAATATGGATGAAATGTATGGAATTTTGGCGTAGTTATAAGCGACTCATGCAGGTGAGGGTAACCCATTTGTTCTCGGATTTCCAACAGTGAATCGATATCATTCTCCACATATGAATGAAATGAATAAAAAAAATGTACATTAGTAGAATATAAGTTATTCTAATATTTTAACAGATTTCACTAAATGAGAACTGGACGCCGGCAAGGTTGCCATAAAAATAGGTTAACCCTAACCAGAAGAAAATTCGAGAACAAAATGGCTTACCATCAGCCTGCATGAGTCGCTTATAACTACGCCAAAAGCCGCGCCAAAACGCGTTGCCACCGCGCGCGGCAGAGACTACAGCTGTACCGTGTGTTCATTGATGAAATTGAAGCATTAACAGAATTCTCTAACAAAAATTCAAAGAGAAAATTAGGTTGCATCAATAGAAAAATAATCACTCGAGTTTAAAAAATCTTTTAGGCAGAAATGGATCATTCCTAGCTACTGATAAGTTGAATTTATTGTACCAAACCAAATGAAAAAATGTGCAGTGAAACCAATTCATGAAAGCTTAATTTTTTCTGTTTAATGTGAAAATAAATAAATATTCAATTTTTTTCTTTTTATATGCAAGGCAAAATAAATTTGACCATGTGTAGTATTTTACAAAGGTTCTGATGAGTTTTCAGTGAAACATTGGTTAGTATGAATAACTACAATTATGGTTAGTGGTTGGCTGGATTAAAATGAGAGTATACATCGGAGATCTATTTAGATTTCAAAATCTAGGAAACCCCATCAGATATCAAACTTCGTATTTTAATTGAATTTTACATAAGCTCAAAAACTAAAGATTTCAAAACAAATTAATCTAATAACAGAATTTCATGTGGGTTTTTAATGCTCTGATTAAATTTATCCTAAAGTTTCCGTTAAAGGTAGACATTTGTTTTAGAAAAAATAGTTTTAATTTTGAATTATTTGAGGTGTTCACAAACGGTACAATATTTTTGTGAAATCGAGATTTTCTTGTTTATTCTATTTTCGGTTAGGTTTGGAGTTAAGTTAGTTTCCAAAGTGATTATAGTTTCGTAACGCTCTCCGATACACACGCCTATCACTTGAAAAGTAAACAAAATACGTAGCGACATCTAGTGTGCGTAATAAAAAGCTGGTTATCGCGTTACGTCGGGAGCGCTCGACGCAAGACTCTGGACAACTTCCCGTTGCGTTTGCGTAGAGGCGGAGTCGAACGCATACGCAATACGCTAAACTATAAACCAAGCATTATGGTGAATGGTTGATCGACACAGCGGCGACCGCATATTTCTGAAATAGACGGGAGTGGTTCAACTCATTCAAAAGCATCACGCCGACTCAAGTGCTGGTTGGAAACAAAAACAGTTTATCCGAGATAACAGGTACAGGAACTATACACTTTAATATTAAAGATGGCTCTCGATGTTAAAGTTGAATTATTAAATGTTCTATATGCACCTAATATGCATATGGAACATTTAATAATTCAAATCTAATTAATCTTTAATAATTCTCTAGTCCTAATCGCAATTTAATGAGTGGAGCTAAGATGGATATAGCAGGATTAAATATTAAATGGAGTAAAACTAAAATGATTGTGTATAGATCTAATGGTAAATATTTTTATACTGTAAATGGAGTTGATAAATTATATGGTGTATTAGGGGGGGATATACAAAGCAATAAATTATAAATGAAAACATTTGTTAAGAAAATGCATATAATATTAATTGAAGTTCTGAATTATTTCATAAACGTTTCTGCCATATTACAATAGTTTACCTTTAATAAAGCATGAGTGGAAACAATATTGTAAAAGGTATTGAACATTTAAGTGGTAAAATTGAATCTTGTGATGTGTGTAAAGTAACAAAATCCACAAGAACTTGAATTAATATAAAAAATAAGTAATGTATTGTAACGAAAAATATTTTAGAACAGGTATATATGGATTTATGGGGTAAAAGTCCAGTTAACTAGGAGGTGCTCAATACTTATCTATCATAGACCATTCTCGTTATGTGGAAGTATTTACTATCAAAAATAAATCTGAAGTATTTTTTCAATTTAAGGAGTACCTAATTAGAAATGAAAGGCAATTAGGAGTTAAACTTAAAGACGTAAAAACTGATAATGGTCTAGAATTCTGTAGCAGTGTTCGAAGGTTATCTTAAAGATCTTGGAATTAAAATGGAAAGAACATCCAAGTACACGCCGGAACAAAACGGTATAGCAGAACGATTTAATCGAACAGCCATTGAAGGGATCCGAGCTATGCTTCACGATAGGGGGTTACGAACAAGATTTTAGGCGGAAGTCTTGCATTGCTTTGTGTATGTAAAAAACAGATCCGAGCATTATCTAACTAAAGATAAAACTCCGTACGAAATATGGACAGGATATAAACCTTCTGTTCCTCATTTAAAAGTTTTTGGCTCGTTAGCTTATGAGAACATTCCCAAAGTGAAACGTACAAAGTTGCAAGTAAATGCAGGTAAGGGAATAATGATAGGGTACGCTGCTAGGACGAAAGGTTACCGTATTTGGCTACCCAAATACAGACGCACTGAAGAAACAATACACGTAAAAATGGATTAAAACAAAAACGTAGTTAATGTATTATTTGGTGGGAGCAAACCACAATTTGCGATCTTTGAAAATATCAACCCTGAACTGATCACACAAATAGAATATGAGGAAGTGGAAGGTAAAAATCGGAAATGTGAGGAAAACGATCGTGGTTAATCTTACACAACGCTTAAACCTCTAACTATTTCAGATTGGCAAAGGATTGAAAAACCGCGAAATCTAAACGATCGAATCAATGTTTATTATTATCCCCCGTCAGATAAAACTAAGTTACGATCAAAGAAGCGAAAGAGTACTGTGAAAGGAATAAAATCGAATACGATCAAACCAAATTTGGTTTCAAACGATTAAAACTAAATTTCAATGTTAAACCTGATTTTAAGTCTGATAATGATGAAAGTAACTTAGCATATGATTATTTAAATGACATGTACCAAGAAGTAGTATATAACCTCGAATTACCCGAAAACTATGAGGACACTCAAAATGTTTCCGAGAAAAACGAGTGGGAAAAGGCCATGTTAGTAGAGTTAAAAATAATCAACGATAGAAAAGTGGGAGTTAGTTGATAAACCACCAAATGCAAGGGTAATAAGCAATAGATGGGTTTACACTAAAGAAAGATGATGAAAATAAAATTAAAAGTTACAAAGCAGGTTTGGTAGCTAGAGGGTTAAACAAAGGTGTGGTATAGATTATACCGATATTTTTTCACCAGTAGTGAAATTTTCTGTCATAAGATTTCTTTTTATTTTACTTATTTCTATGCTTGGTTGGCAGCATATACAGCTGGATGTAAAATCAGCTTATCTCTATCGTAATATTAAAGAGCGAATCTATGACCCAACCACAAGGTTTTGAAAAGGACAATCCAAATAAGGTATACTTATTAAAAAAATCAATATATGGTCTTCACCAATCAGGGAGACAATGGCATAATGAATTAGATGACATTTTTAAAAACATTGGTTTTGTTAATATTCAATGGTGTAACTGTATATAAAACGAGACATTGTATTATTAATGTATGTAGATGATATTGTTTGTTTTGGTAAAACAGAAAAAGTTATTAAAAATGCAGTTGATTTGTTAAAAACAAATTAGACTTAAAGGTACTAGGAAAAGTAAAGTACTTATTATAAGTGAATTTCGAAACAGTTAAGAACATTACATACTTAAATCAGAGAACTTACATTGATAGATTAATTAAAAAGTTTGACGAATTACCAAAAAGCTATGCAAATTTGCCTCTTAAAGTTGGCTTAAAATTACCTATCAGGGATGAGGAATCTGAAATTGAAGAGACAGTTAATGAAAAAATTTCGTTATAGAACACTAATAGGATGTCTTTCATTTATTTCCTCTAGTAGACCAGATATTGAATATGCTGTAAATACCATGTCCCAATGCTGCAATTGCTATACCCGAGTACATTGGGAAATTGTAAATATTTTTAATTATGTTTGTAAAGAAAGGTTATAATTAATCTGACATCTATTGATAATTCTGGATTAGTTGCGTTTTCAGATGCAAACTGGGGAAGTGAGTTAACCTCTAGACAACTGGAGAATACTTTATTTTGTTTTGTAAAATACCCATTGCCTGGAAAGCCAGAAAGCAAGTCAATTGCTCTCAGCTCAATGGAAGCTGAATTTGTATCACTGACTGAAAGTACTAAAGAACTTTTATGATTTTCAAATATCGTTCAAGAACTGAATTTGGTTAATTTGGAAAAACCTGTTGTATAACGATAATCAATCATAACGATTTAACGATAATCAATCAGCAATTTACTTTTGTTGAAATAAAGTTGAAAATGCAAAGACCAAACCATATTTAACGTGCACCAGCCTTCTTTGTACATGATGGTCTTCAGTCGTATACAAAGGGGGCTGGTGCACGTTAAGTCTACCGTTGCCTCAATCAATGCGAGATGAGTTCGCCAATTTCGTCGCGAAGTTTAAATACGATTATTTTGAGCTGGTTAGGTAGCTAATTAACCTACCACTGGAGCAAAATAAAGGGCTATTGGAGACGTTCCGGGATTAATGCCGAAGGGAAACGTCCTAGGACAATGCCTCATAATTTTGAACCATAATCAGATGATTAGGTCAGCACCTGAAATGGAACCCCACTCTCAAAACTTCTACACTACTCCAACGTGAGGACATTTGAGACTGCAACAGATTTAATGTGTGCCAGCCCTCGTATACACGACGGTCTTTGGATGGACCGAGTTTCGAACTCGCAACCCTCCGGTTGCTAATCCGTTGCTCTTCCAACCGGGGTACCGCGGCCCCCAAATGGATATCGGAAATTAGCAATAACCGTGAACACCGTTATCGAAAAATAACAGCCATACTCCTCTGCGTACTCAATTATTCAAAAGAAATAAACAAATTCATGACTTACTGTACCAAGAAAGATCGATTCGCTGTTCCAGGTTTCGGAACTGCTTTTTCTATTGCTGCACCATACTTGACAAGAGTGGAAATCGCTTCTACACTGTCTTCTATGAAATACCCGGGAATGAGGTGCTTTTTGCTTTCTTGATCCTCGAAAGCTGGAAACGCTCCCCACAAATCATACCGAGCCTTCTGCGAGTGGCTCAGTATGTAATCCAATCCACGCACAGGAACTTGAGTAAACATGGTGTTCCTGAAATCACTCTCAGAAAACAGCAACCTCAAGAAATCGACAAACACCTGCGAATCCCTGCAGTATTGGAACAGGAGGGTGAAGAACAAGTAGAAGCATATTGAATCTAGTCTAATATCGTACCTGTCTTTTTTCAATGCTAACAATAGAGTATACCGCAGTGGAGCGATATATCGGCGTATCCTGGTTTCAGTGTCGGTGGTCGGGATGAGTAAATCGTGAATTTTCAGAAGTAACGAATTACAGCAAAATCGTAGATAATCCGCCCATATGGGTTCGAGCTCGGCCTTGACCTCATACAAATTACTTTCCTCGAAACGGTGGTCCCAGTCTATGCTCAACTGATCTAACATAGCGTGGCCAAAGAACTTGATCCAACCTCTTCGGGAAAACGGGCTCGCTATGTTGAACTGGACTTCCCTCTGGTCTAGTTGTAGGTCTAAATACAATAGAGACTTCTGCAAAAAAGGTGTCAGGAGCTTCCCGTTTCCTGAGGAAAGAGATCTGGAACCGGAGCGATTCAAATTCATTGGATCCGTGTAATAATGGTAACAAAGCAGCGTCATGTTTCTGTGAAATGTGGAGCGCTGAGCTTGGGATTCCCGTCTTGATCTCGTAGTCTCCCCGAACTGAAACTGTAACGACTGAAGAGGAGAGATAAGCAAAGAGCACATAGGGGGTTCAAACCGGTTCTACGAGTAAAATCAGCTGACGTGCGGACGTTTCCTCGACTTTTGAGGCCCCGTTCACACAAGGCGTTTTCCAACGCCCCGTTTTACGTCAAAACAAAACGCGGGTAGCCAAAATACAAGAGTTCTACTGGAGTGTTCACATGCAGAAATGCGAGAATCCACGCGCTAGATTGCTTCGGCGCTTCAACTATCTCCGGTCGTTCTACCCGCGTTTTGTTTTGACGTAAAACGCGCGTTGGAAAACGCCTCATGTGAACGGGCCTTAGAAGGCTCGTTAGGACTTTTTTATTCCCCTAGCCCAAGTTCCTATCTTCGCAATCGTTAAAGATAGTGAAAATTTCAACGGATTTGAAATCTGCGGAAAATTTTACACTAGATCGATACCTAAAATGTGATTTTCTTTAAATAAATAATTTTTCAACTGTAACTTTAATATTTCCGCGATGCGCATTTGACGAATATATTCATTACAAACACAAAAGGGAGTATTCATCTCGTTTTTATAGAAAAGATATAACTTGATTGGAGTATTTTGTCTCAATCCACTGCTTTATATTTATGGCCATTAAAAATAGGATGAGAAAATTTAATCGTATTCGATTTATTGAAGAAATTTACTCTGCTTTCACACAAAACTTGTAAAAATGTGATAGTTTGCAATTAAAGGGGATGGTAGGTAATTTTATTTCTGAGATAACATACGACAACTGTCCGTTCTAGTTTTCATGTGCGGCAAACGTCTTTAAAATAAAGCTAAAATTAAATATTTAATTTAAAAGTTAAACTTTAAAGTTATTTTTTTATTTGTCCTCAACGTGAAATGCGCAAGATAAGTTTCAATTTTCATTCATTTTTCACATCCTCGTGTTACATTGAACTCGATATCGCTTTTGAAAATGAACTTCTGATTTACTGAACTTAATTTACTGCCGAGCTTATATTTCATAGAAATTATATTTTAATCTTGCAGTTAGTGTTATTTCTACTTTAATCGAAATTTTTATATTGTGTACGTGTAGACTGCAAATTCTATTAGCAAATTAGCAATCTCCTGGTTTTCGACATGTACTGTTTTTTGGTTTTTCTTTGAGGTTTTTTAGTTGTAACATAATTTTCTCGTTTCATCGTGGGTTTGAATCAAATTTTAGTTGAAATATTTCCCAGTTGTTATTCCATTTGTGCAAAACCCCTGAAAGACGGTAGGTTGGAGGGTTAGTTTTCGTTTCGGTTAGTCGGAACTCAGGGAAAATTAAATAAAAATTAATTATTGATAGATAGATATATGTTATTTGTGCTGATACATTCAAATGTTTAGAGATAGGTTTTAAAATATGGAGATTTATTTGTAGGAAAATTGAATACAAATTAGCTATAGATCGTAGGAGACACGAAAAAACCTTCAAAAATAACATAAAAAGAAAGGTTATCAACCAGTGCCGGATTTTGTTTGCGTGTCCTCTTTTTGATAGTACTTCGTAGATAATGCCATATAAACAGAAATTCCTTTTCCAAAATAAATTAAATCTGCATCATGCTTCTTAGTTAATTGAAACCCATTTAAAGTGAGACATTGTCCAGATATGTATCCTATCTGTTTTATGAGAAAATGACAGTAACATCTTCAGATGCAGTAATTTTCATTAAAATCAAAGCTTAATGACTTTCGAACAGAAGGTGAAAAAGTTTTCCTCTCATTCTTTTTTCCATTCATAACTAGGCAAGGTCATTAGATAAACCAAGTTTCATCAAAATCTGAGAGATCATGGACTAATCAGTAACATGGAATGACTAGTCAAGTCTTGTGAATAAGTTCTTGCACACTTAGTAATTAATTAAACGAATAAGAATTATTCAGATTAATATTTTGTCATTTTATTATAAAACAAATATTTTTCTTCTGTTCATAAGAAAAATTACATCAGCAAGATGTCTTTCCTTATAGCAATGAAAAATAATTATTTAATCATTAATTATGCATTTTTTGGCATATAGAACTGGCACCTGTTGTAACTCCTAAGGAACTACACCCTATTGGTACAGTTAAAATCTCAATTTGCTCACATCTCTTGGCCAGCATAAATAACTATTTTGTTTTCGTGAATGCAGGGACAATTGGAAACCAATGCAGTTTTTGCGTTCATAAGAAAAAATTGCGAGTTAAGATATGAATGGTTCTAAATTAGCTGTAATGTAATCAAGAATTGTGATGGGTATGCCACATTTGTTAGCTTCAAAGCAATACCTCCTTAACAATGTTCATTCTATCCAAGTCTCATCATGACCAACATTGACTTACACACACTGCTATTCTGTGAATTTCATCATAGGATATGTAAAACTAATTTTGTTGGAACCTATCAACTGAATACTTCTCTTTCCCATGCTGTAGAAAATTGACCACTACAATACCATTAAAATAAGTGGTGTAGATCCATCTACTTTTGCTGTTCCTCTGCTTTTTACAAATCTGAAAAATATTTATTTTTCAGTCACTTTTCCAAGCCATTCATTTTTTGATGGAAAAATTTCTTCAGTTTTCCGAGTGAAGACATTTTTAGATGTGTTCCTCCAAAGAATTTTTGGAGGGAATGTAATTGAGGGAATAGACACATTTTACATTCAACTGAGTTTCACAAATTTGCCATCACACTTTTTGATGAGGCAATATAAATTGGTATGATCGAAAATGCTTTATCATGCTTAACACACAGGAGCTTCATTTCAATCATGCTGCATATGTCAACAAAAGGAGTGACTGCCTACAAATCAAAACTAATGACTGCTCCCTTAATAAAGAAGCAATACTCCCTTGATTTATATCAAGTAATGCTTTCAAATCAAAATTAATAAAATAAAACCCCTTAAATTTATCTGAGATAGAAGCACAAGAAAGCTGTTTTTGAAAGGAAAGGAAGAACCCAGGAAAAATTGTCAAACTATTTTAATTTATACAAGTTTCAAGAAATTAGATCGAATTATGAATTCCTTTAATTATATTTGAAGAATACAATTAAATTATGAAATACAATGAGCGAAGTTTTATATTGAAAAAGATAAAAATTAAATTTACGGATTTGTTGATTCGCAAACGAGAAAATATATATCAGAACAGGAAATACAAAATGCAACGTGATGTTATAAAAATCAAGTTAAGAGCAAAGAACAAAAGGAATGACATTTAAAATGTTGCAAACTTATGAACCAAAGAATGCTGAAATACTCGAACGAATGTGATGAAAAAAATAAACTATAACGCGCGAGATTAGCCAGAGCAGGAAATCCTAATGTAATAAAACTCTTCGTAATAAAACGAAGTAGAAAAACACAGATGAAGACTATCTAAAACGGATCATACACCAAAGTAAAAAGATTAAGAAAATATGTTTGAATATCGCCTAGTAATGGAACGTAACACCGAAAAATCCAAGAAAGTAATGGAATTATGGAACCCAGGTTAGACAGCAAGAATCCTAATGTCAAACTTATGCATGCCGAGGTTTTCCCCATTTTCACGAATATCCTTCCCTCAAGCATTTTTCCCCATACAAAATCACAACGAATGCGCAGGCGCTAACCTTCGAAATTTCGTCCGTTTTAACATTAGGATTCTTGCTGTGTCCATCCGCTAGTCCAGATATCTGTAAGACCCCCCACCTTTCCGCTTAAGCAGCTCGCTTCACGGGGTGGGTTGTAGCGTTACCACCGAGATAACAAGGCCTGACCGCTGCCATCATGGCGTCTCCCTAGTAGTCATACGTGCGATACGAACGACCACCGCCGTATTGGAATATTCAAAGCCTAATACAGTGAAATCTGTCTACAACGATACATAATATATTCTATATACGTCGAGACCACAGGAAAATATTGTTGTACGTTATTGCAAATTATTATAGCAGTTTGTAAATATGGTTTTTCCCTAGTCAAAACTACGATAATCTCAGAATGAAACTTCCACACCCTCGCGTCTTTCTTCCTTATTTACTAACGATAACAAAGAGTGTGCGTAAATAGTAAAAGCAATAACTTATTAAAAAACCGGCCAAAATTATATCGTAAATTCAGTTAAAAAATAGCGAAAAACTCGCTTATGACTTTTATTAACTAAAATACACACGTCAATCAAGCTTAATACCGTCCAATATCATAGTTTCTCAAATGCGACCATAAATCAAAAAGAAAAGAAAACCCTTTCTCATAGTCTAAAGAAATCTAATTAATGTTTTCTTCATCATTAAATCTGTAAAAATGGGAAATCAAAGCAATTGAACTGTAAAAGCAATTGAAGCGATTATCATAGTTGGCTGAAGAATTTTTCCTTGATATTTCATTTATAAAATTCAAACAATTTTCAATAACTTCCAAATTTTACTAACGTGACAGGGTGTTTTGATTTGATTGTTATCTACAGAAATTTCTTGGCCATATAAATGTTTCCATTTTCAGATTTGAATGTATTACAACAGTGTAATTTGTTGCAGGTCCTAAAACAAAAACAAATTTTGAAAAAAGTAACTTTTGACTCCTCAATTAGTTTAAACCAATTTTGTTTATGGGGTAATGAATCCAAAATTTCTAGTAGCCTATTAAAATTTTGAAAAGAAATAGATTCATGATGAGCAATGAACTCAGATTTGCTTTCGTTGATAGCTCTCAATAAATTGGATTCCTCAGTTTCACGAATTTTATCTTCCCTGCTTTTACGAACGGTGGGACAAGTTTTCGAGAGATATTTAGGGCAATTCGGAAATATACTTGGTATAGCACCAACTTTTAAACGGAGACGTTTCATGGAAAAGGTAGAACACTCAGCAGTTTTTTTGTTGAATTTCGATACATTCCGGACGCTATCATCGTTTTGAAAATGAAGTTCGCAGACTTTGCTGCGTTTTGATGGTGTAAAGTCGGCTCGTGGAATCGCCCTGAGCCATCTTTTTCTAATATTTTTATCCTCTGGAAAGGAGAAAACCGCCACTTTTGGTGCATCACCATATCCATAATTTCCAGAGCAAGTAGGTACACAGCATCTAAAGGGCATTTTGGATAGCCTCGTGGTTAAGCCTAAATAAATCGGTCTGGACACACGTTAAACGTGTTGTTTGACGAAAGCCTTTAACACCTTGACACTGTAATGTTCCACAAATATTCTATAACAATATAATTTCTGCAGCTGCACTTGCTTTCCGGTAAAATAGTATTAAAAAAACTAATTTCTTACGCTACATTAAAGGCAACCATTAGTAGCCGGCCATGCGGCGATGTTTGTTATGACTACTAGTAAGCGAGTCACGTGATCGAAACGTCACAGCGGTCTGGCCTCGGTGGTAACGGTTGTAGTCAGCAGACGAGTCCAGCAAACGTGGTTTGGTGTTTGCTGAATGTGTTTCTAGTTCGTCACCTTTCCAACATGAGTTTTACAGTTTGGGATAAAAGACCGTTTATTCCCCCCCCCCCACACATCGGAATTAAAAGATTTTCTAGTACCAAAGGATTATAGAGTGCAATTGGTACCTTTCACGCACAATTCGCTCAACTACTTAGATATGAGTCTAAATGAATTTTCAAAACGGACGAAATCTCTACGCACGAAGAGAGACTGCTTTAAGATGTTCGAAAAAAGGATATATGATGACTTGGGTATTGATAGCGACCAACGCATAGATGAGGCTTACGAGAAAGTAGTTTTCGAGAGGTGCGACATTGAATGGATCAACTACGTGAGAAAATTCCGATACGAAGAAATGCTGTTGGAGATGCGAGACCACTTACTCAAGTCCAAAGACAAATCCAGCCAAATGCGTCGTTTTTTCAGGCTTCTGACGATGCTGCGACGCGGAGAGTTGGGCTCCCAACGCTTTTGTCCTGAGGTACACGACAAATTCATATTCAACATGTTCATGAATGTCCTTGTGGAGCACTGCGAAGATTCCACTACAGTTGTAGATTTCTTGAAGACAATGTTCTCAGACTGTGATTATAAGAATGACATACTTCTGTTGGGCGAATCAAAGACTGTGGATTATATTCTGTACCACGCTCAGAAGATTCGGTTTAATTTGTGGGGAGTTTTTGCCAGCGGATCAAGGCGGAGACGAACGCCAATGCATCAGCAACCCTAAGGTTAAAAGGAACCTTGAAAGTGTTTCCGCACTCATCAAGTATGGTTCTCCTATTGAAAAACTCACGTTTAAAGGTTTAGGAGGTATGTCAATTTATATCGCAAGCCAGTAAGTGTATTTTGTTCTCTTTTGATAGTGTTGTAACGTCTTGATTCACGGGTAGCTAGACTAGTTACCATTGAAAATATCCGATTCTGGACTAAATTGGTTTATTTTACAATTTGTACAAAAAGTCGGAAAATGAATGTAAAGTTCATTAATATTAGTTCCTTGGAAGGTCCAAAGTTCTATCGAGGCGCTTAGGGCTGCTGGCGAGCCTCACAATTTCGCTCGGGGAAGTCTAACGCACGGCTACGGGTGAGCCTATTCTCAACACAAAATTACTCGAGTGAGTACAGAGTTCCAAGGCAGGAAATCTCAGTCTTTCTGGACAGGATCACTACTAGAATGAACAGTTACACGGATCTCTAGGAGGGTTCTCCTTTACGGCTACGGTCGAGCCTTTCTCACTAAAATACTCCGGCGAGTATAGGATCCCAAGGTGGGATAAATGCACAACAGTGAACGGATATTCACTTCAAGCTCCAAAAACGATCTCTGCTGACCGCCTCTCCAAGCTCTCTGATCCTCTGTGATCCTCTGTCTCCGTCTCTCCTCTCGTGATCTCTCTCTCTCTCTCGTCTCCTCTCGTGATCTCTCTCGTCTCTCGTCCTCTCTGATCTCTCTCTCTGATGATATCTCCAAAAACTCTATATGTTGGGTGCTTATCGACTCCTCCTTTCCGTTTCTGGTCCGCCTTTTAGTCGGTGCTGGATTGGGTGTTGAAGATTTCTCACGTTCTTGATTGGCTGTCTCACGTTGGTCTTTCCCCTCAACTTTTACGACAGACTTCGGCGGACTTGAAAGGGTCCATCAAACCCTGTCGGAAACTCATCATCATTTATATCAATCTTCTTAGTCTCGAAATGTCGAAGAGAGCGACAGAAAGGCGCCTGCCCTTTGTTTTGAAACCACAGCGATTTCCGACCCCTGCTGGCTGGCTGTCGTTAAGAAATCATTAAGATGTTTTCGGGTGGTCGTTATGGAGTGTGGGCTTTTCCTCTCGACACCTGAGTCAACAAGACTTTTCATTTTCCCACGCTGGCGTGGTGATCGTTTCTCTAGCCGCCGTTACAGAATTCCTCCCCCCATAGAGAGATTTTGCGATGTGTTAGAGAGCAAAATCTAAAAGGAAGGGGTTAGACATACAGGAGGTCTTGACAATACTTCAGAGGCAGCTATAACTAATGGTTTTAACCTTCCAACATTTTACAATCTTATTCAATTATATAATTTACAAGCACAAGCATCATTTGTATTTACATTTTACATAGATCACAATTTATACACTATTAAATATTTACAATCAAATTTTCATTTGAAGTGTCAAGTGTTATTTACGACTTAAGCAATCAGCGTGCTTATTGTCTTTCCCTGCTCTGTGGACTATTGTACAGTTAAATTTTAGACTCCAGAACAAGATTGGCTGTTCATTTTTGTGTAGTCCTAATTGAGCTATGATAATCCCGATCTCTTTATCAGATGCATCTGTTTGCAAGATAAATTCCCTGCTATAGTCTGGGGGATAAAGTACGGGTTTTTCGGTGATTTCTACTTTTAGCCTATGGAATTCGTGCTTATACTCCGGTATCAGCTCTATCGCTTCCCTTCTAAAAGTTCTGCGGACGGCATCTTTATCGTACCAGGTTTTCCTTTTATGTTGCATGTCTGAAACTCGTTCATAGGCCAATTCCTGACAATGCTTCAACCTGTTAATTAATTCGAACACGTACTCGGTCACGACATTTTCTTCTTCCTCCGGTTCTACCCAATGTTCGAAAAGTAAGGTTTCGGGGGTTCGAAGATTCTTTCCGTGCACGAGTTCAGCGGGGCTAAAATTTGTGGACTCATGAGTCACCGTTCTTAATGCTAAGAGAGCTGCGGGTAGATTTTTCTCCCAATCTAATCCCGATTCCAAACACAAAACTTTCAATAATCTTTTTACGGATCTGTGCCACCTCTCTACTGGGTTACTTTGTGGGTGTCTTACAGAGCTGTGTGTAACCTTAATGCCAAATTTTTCAAAAAACGTGGTGGTCAAATTGCTCGTGAAACAAGTGCCTAAGTCACACTGTATTTCTCTGGGAAATCCCAATCTACTAAATATAATCATGAGGGACTCCACTATCGATTCTGAACTGATGTCGCGAACGGGTATCGCTTCAGGATATTTTGAGGCCATGCAGATAGCAGTTACTAGATATCTATTATCCTTACTTGAATAAGGAAGGGGTCCTACGGTATCTACATTAATTTTCGAGAAGATCTCTTTAATCACCGGCACTAATTTTAATGGGGCTTTCTTCTTTTCCCTTGGTTTTCCCACTCTCTGGCACGGGTCACATGTTCTGACGTATTCTTCAGCATCCTTAATGCAGTTCGGCCAAAAATAATATCTCAATAGTTTATCTTTGGTTTTTGTCGAGCCTAAATGTGCGGCTACTTCTTCGTGGCATAACCTTAGAATTTCATCCCTCATTCTTGCGGGAATGACTAATTGTTTCCTTTCCTCACCTCGGTGATCTGCGGTTATCCTAAACAACAAATTTTTATCCACCCTATATTCCTGAGTTCGCTTTTCTTCCATTTTTTTTCCACAGCGTACTCAATTCAGAGCATTCCTTTTGTGCGTTGGAAAACTCCTCGGGGGTTACTTTCAAAATCGCAATTGTATGCTTTTCAGCAGGGGGTAGATGAATGGGAAGCTCGCGCTCCTGGCTATTCGATTGAAGAGGTGGTTTTTCGCTAACGCAGTTGGGGGTTTTGAGTTTCTCCAAACTCCCTGATCTTTTGTTTCCCCTGTTTTGACTACGCGTAACGACAGCATTAACTAAATGTGGGTTTTTCCTTGCCTCCTCGAGCAATTCTTGGGTCGAGTTTCCCAGGAGATAATGGTTCAATTCTACCGTTTTATCCACTACCGCTGCTTTAGTGATTATCTTGCCGAATTTTTCACTTTCTAAACTAATTGTTGCTATCGGTAAACATCGGAAATGATTTTCCAGAGCCTGTTTCAACCAAACTGTTTCTCCGGTGTAATCATCTGGTCTTACTAAGTGGTTGGGAGCTACGTCCAAACTGGTTCCACTATCTCTCAATATCACGGTATTTATCCCATTAACTTTAGCCTCACTCAGATAAGGGGCAAACGAAGGTGCGAAATTCTCCTCCATTTTTAAATGATTCACGCGTTCGTGATTCGGGTTTCTCCTTAATTCAGGGCATTGCGGTCTCAGATGATCCGTCGAATGGCATATGTAACACGCCGGCGCTGTTCGCCGTTCAAATTCTCGCTTCCTCCACTTTTGCTCATTAGGATTTGGATTCCTCCAATTCGAGCGTTCGCTCCTTTCTGGCTCAAATTTCCTCACTACTGCAGGTCTGTTGTCAGGTTTTGGCTTATCTGGGAAACGTTTTTCTGGGAACTTAGCTGTGAGAGGTCTCCTGACAGTGCGTCTAGCGGCTTCATATTGGTCTAATTTAAATACTAATTCTTCGGGTCTACTATGGCTGCCCACTGATCTATGAAATGCTCCTTAATTTCAGGAGAAACTCTCCTTTTTATTTGATCCGTTAGCATTAGGTTTTTGAGGTCCTCAAAACTTCCCACTCCGACTCCATCTAGCCATCCCTCTAAGTAACTCCTTAATTCAAATATTAGATCTTTCCAGGGCGCTCCTGATCGTCTCTGATGCTGTGTAAATTTGGTTCGGAATGTTTCCGGATTTAATTTAAATCTATTTAGGAGGGTACTCTTAACATGATCATAATCTTCTGATTTTTCAGGGGGCTCTCTCATGATAATTTCTGCAATATCCATCGGGAGTAGGTAAAGAAGGTGAGTCACCCAATCAACCTCATCTATTCCCATCTTTTTCGCCTGTCTTTCAAACAAGGTGAGAAATAGGGCCATGTCTCCTTTTTCTGGGTCAAATTTTTGCATTACGGATTTCAAGTTTTTTGTTGGTCTAGAATTATCCGTTTGTGACGAACCTAAGCTATTTGTTTCAGCAGCTTGCGTAATTCTGAGTTTTTCTAACTCGAACATTCGAATTCGCTCTTCTCGCTCTTCCGCCTCCCTAGCATTTCTCTCGGCTATCTCCCGTTCCTCTCTAGCATTTCTCTCGGCTATCTCCCGTTCCTCTCTAGCATTTCTCTCGGCTATCTCCCGTTCCTCTCTAGCCTGAGTGTCAGTTATCTCCCGTTCCTCTACTATAACCTGCAACTGAGCCTTCACCCATTCTTCGTCGTATTGTGGATGCTCTGATATCTTTGTGGTTATATCTAACGCCCTATCATTAGGTCCTAGGTCGATACCTAACTCATAAGCGAGTTTCTGCAAATCTGCCTTACGTTGCCTTGCTAAAAATGCCATTTTAAAATTCTCCTGTCCCTTACACACAATTATACACACAATAATATACTAATATATGTGACCAATACTTAAAACACAATGCAACACTATAAAACAATGTACCTTAAATTTCAAAACAATCTTAACTCAAATTTCACAAAATATACTAAGCGTAACTCTACACAGAATACTTCGATAACTTTTAGATTACAACAGTACTTAATTTCAATAAATGACTTTTACTCTAATTTCAAAGGAAAGTTCTTCCTGAATTGATAACACAATAGTTTTCTAAATTTTTCAAATCCAGCACTTTGCTAAATGTTGCAACCACTCAATTACACATACAATATAATTTCATTAAGACAATTTTAAATTCCTAGCACATTAATTTACTACAATTTTTGCCTCTAAAGTAAAATCAAGCCTTACCTGCTGTCGTGCTGCACAGGATCTCGTCACTTTCATCTACTTCAGATCAGGGTTATTGGTCGGTCACTTTCCACACAAAACTTGGTCTTCTATTTCTTTTTCGGGACTCGGCGTCTTCCGTAACTGTATTTCGGACCAGGCGTCCTTTTCTCCGGGACTGGATGTCGAACGAAGTCGCTACTTCTCCGGGACTGGATGTCGGTCGGTTGGATACTCCTTCAGAACTGGATGTCGAACGAAGTCGCTACTTCTCCGGGACTGGATGTCGGTCGGTTCGATGCTCCTTCAGAACTGGATGTCGAACGAAGTCGCTACTTCTCCGGGACTGGATGTCGGTCGGTTCGATACTCCTTCAGAACTGGATGTCGAACGAAGTCGCTACTTCTCCGGGACTGGATGTCGGTCGGTTCGATGCTCCTTCAGAACTGGATGTCGAACGAAGTCAATCGGTTCCGCTACTTCAGGACTGGGTGTCGATCGCTTCCGCTACTGCTTTACGACTGGGTGTCGATCTCTTCTGTTACTTCTTCACGACTGGGTGTCGATCGCTTCCGCTACTGCTTTACGACTGGGTGTCGATCGCTTCCGCTACTGCTTTACGACTGGGTGTCGATCACTTCCGTTACTTCTTCACGACTGGGTGTCGATCTCTTCCGCTACTTCTTCACGACTGGGTGTCGATCCCACCGCTGCCACCAGAAAGTTAACTAGTCTGTAACGTCTTGATTCACGGGTAGCTAGACTAGTTACCATTGAAAATATCCGATTCTGGACTAAATTGGTTTATTTTACAATTTGTACAAAAAGTCGGAAAATGAATGTAAAGTTCATTAATATTAGTTCCTTGGAAGGTCCAAAGTTCTATCGAGGCGCTTAGGGCTGCTGGCGAGCCTCACAATTTCGCTCGGGGAAGTCTAACGCACGGCTACGGGTGAGCCTATTCTCAACACAAAATTACTCGAGTGAGTACAGAGTTCCAAGGCAGGAAATCTCAGTCTTTCTGGACAGGATCACTACTAGAATGAACAGTTACACGGATCTCTAGGAGGGTTCTCCTTTACGGCTACGGTCGAGCCTTTCTCACTAAAATACTCCGGCGAGTATAGGATCCCAAGGTGGGATAAATGCACAACAGTGAACGGATATTCACTTCAAGCTCCAAAAACGATCTCTGCTGACCGCCTCTCCAAGCTCTCTGATCCTCTGTGATCCTCTGTCTCCGTCTCTCCTCTCGTGATCTCTCTCTCTCTCTCTCGTCTCCTCTCGTGATCTCTCTCGTCTCTCGTCCTCTCTGATCTCTCTCTCTGATGATATCTCCAAAAACTCTATATGTTGGGTGCTTATCGACTCCTCCTTTCCGTTTCTGGTCCGCCTTTTAGTCGGTGCTGGATTGGGTGTTGAAGATTTCTCACGTTCTTGATTGGCTGTCTCACGTTGGTCTTTCCCCTCAACTTTTACGACAGACTTCGGCGGACTTGAAAGGGTCCATCAAACCCTGTCGGAAACTCATCATCATTTATATCAATCTTCTTAGTCTCGAAATGTCGAAGAGAGCGACAGAAAGGCGCCTGCCCTTTGTTTTGAAACCACAGCGATTTCCGACCCCTGCTGGCTGGCTGTCGTTAAGAAATCATTAAGATGTTTTCGGGTGGTCGTTATGGAGTGTGGGCTTTTCCTCTCGACACCTGAGTCAACAAGACTTTTCATTTTCCCACGCTGGCGTGGTGATCGTTTCTCTAGCCGCCGTTACAGTGTCTTATCAGAGGGATGATGATTAGGGGTTGACCCTAATCACCATCCCAATATATATATATATATATATATATTGTATAGACCCATATATAATATAGACCCAGAGCGCCAGTATATTAGTGTAGCATTTCAGGAATATTAAAAAGTGTTTTTCTCGGAAAATTTTTAAGCATTTGACTTAGAGAAATTATTTGAAGTGGCATGCGGTTGAAGTGATTGTACTTTCTTGCACTCTTCGGTACCACCGTAGCCCAGTTGGAAGAGTAACGGTTTAGAAACCGGAGGGTTGCAAGTTCGAAACTAGGTAAACCAAAAACCTTTGTCTAAATTGGGTCTGGTGCACGTTAAATCTGTCGTAGCATCAATTGTCCTCATGTTGGCGTAGTGTAGAAGTTTTGAGAGTAGGGTGCCTTCTCTTGTGTTCACCTCGTCATCTGAACGCGGTTCCAAATTACGTGGTGTTGTCATCGGATCTTTTCCTTTGGGATTGATACGGGATCGCCACCAGTAGCCCGTTCTGTTGCTCCAGTATGTTAATTAACTACCTACTTATTCTTGCACTCTTCTGAATACAATGCTTAAAAGTCAATTCTCTCATTTATCTACCTCCTGCTTTCATTTATACTCACCAAAGAGAGAAAAGAAAGAATTTAATTCGTCTTCTCACAAACGTCTATGACCACAAAACAACACAGGCGGGTTTTTTCTTATTTCGTCCTGGAGACCAATTAACCCTCCAAGTAGTTTCGACAAGATATCTCGTCCACTAATATCTCACCAATTTTGCTAATGACGAGATATCTCGGCCATCAAGATCGGGTAAAAAAATTTCTCTAATGACGAGATACCTCTTCGAGACATCCTAACGAAGGGTTAATAAGATACTGATAAAGCTAAGCGTTTTTTTAGTCCTCAATATAATTATTGAAAAAAAGAACTAATGTGTTGAGAACATTAATATATTAACAAATTAATTACAAACTTGCTTCGAATGAGTTCATTTCATAACAATAATCTTCCTTCAAAATATTTAAATTCTCTTTTGGACACTGCAGAAATCAGTCTAATATGCCCTAGGCCTCCAAAAATTGGCTCCGCTTTGGCTTTTTAATTGGATGTTATGTTTTTATATTATGGAACAATCAGGGCAAGTAGAAGTTTAATGGATTTTATTATGAAATGGAATCAAAGTTAAAAATGGTATATTTTTAAATGAGATGTTTTTATATTATTAAAAATCAAGGTATCTCGAAGTTGCCTGGACTTTATTTTAAGGGGAGACATACTTGGAAATGATATTTTTTAAATGAAATGTTATGACTTTTCCATAATATAAAAAAATTAAATGAAGAAGTATCCTGGATTATATTTAGAAGGGATCCAAAGTTAAAAATTGTATTTTTTAAATGAGATGTTATGTTTTATATCATGGAAAAAAGCCTTGATTTTATTAGAAGGCGACCAAAGTTAAAAATGGTATGTTTTTAAATGAGATGTTTTTATATTATTGAAAATCAAGGTATCTCGAAGTTGCCTGGACTTTATTTTAAAGGGGAGACATACTTGGAAATGATATTTTTTAAATGAAATGTTATGATTTTTCCATAATATAAAAAAATTAAATGAAGAAGTATCCTGGATTATATTTAGAAGGGATCCAAAGTTAAAAATTGTATTTTTTAAATGAGATGTTATGTTTTTATATGATGGAAAAATCAGGGCATGTAGAAGTAGCCGGGATTTTATTTAGAAGGGGATACAAAATTTAAAATGGCATTTTTTTTATGAGATTTTATATATATATATATATATTATAGAAAAATCAATGCATGTAGAAGTAGCCTGGATTATATTTAGAAGGGATCAATAGTTAAAAATGGTATTTTTTAAATGAGATATTGTTGTGTTTTTATGTTATGGAAAAATCAGGGAATGTGGAAGTAGATTGGATTTTATTTAGAAAGGAATCCAAAGTTAAAAATGGTATTATTTAAAATTGATATGTTGAGATGTTTTTATATGATGACTTAATGATTTCTTCAGTTCATAAGAAAAAATAATTAGTTCTTTAATGAGTTGTGAGTAATTTAACCCTCAAAGTGGTTTCTACAACATACATCGTCGACCGATATTTCTATGACGACGTGTTCAAAATCTGATCAATTGGCTTCTGATCTGATATCTCGTTCACCAAGATCTGGTCAGTTTTCCTATAATGACGGGAGACGGGATATCTCACCGAGAAAACCATCAGAAGGGTTACGATTCACTATTCCTTAACTAGTGTTTACTGTTCCATAACTTAAATTTTATGATTTCTTGAATCTATAAGAGCAAGAAAAAAAAAGAGGGAGAGAGAGATAATTGCTGTGATTTTAAAAGAGTTATGATTAATTTAGACGAATAGGGCAGCGGTAGCCCAGTTAGAAGACCAACGGAAAGCAACCGTAGGGGGTTCCTGTTCGATACTCGCTCCAACCAAAGAATGTCGTGTACACGGGGGCTAATACACATTGAATCTGTCGTGGTTCAACCTCTTCATATCGGTGTGGTGTAGTAGTTTGGAGAGTGGAGTGCCAGCTCAGATGTTCTTGCTATCTGACCGTGGTTCAAAATTACGAGGCTTTGTATTTGGATCTTTCCCTTCGGGATTGTTCCCGGACCGTTGCCAATAGATGTTTTGATGCTCCAGTGCGACATTAATTAACTACCTACCTCTAATGACGATATATCTCATCGGGGCAACCATCCAGGAGGGTCAAGATTTAATGTTCTCTAACTAGTGCGTTTATTTTTTATAACTGTTATGAATATGTTCATTCAACCCAGAACTAATTCAAGTTTTAACCTTCTCTCCAGGCCTTTTATTACACAAGTGCGTTCTAGGAGGATTATGCTCTTGGACCAAGTTGCATTACTTCTCCTTTTTGACCACGACTTCCGGGAAGAAGACAAGGCATGGTTCCAGTTGATATGGAATTCGGTACCTGACGTATATCCCAGTGCATTAGAGATGGAGAGACACATTGTCAGATTCTTGAAAAGGCATGAAGAGCTTGTAAACTTTTACTTCGGTACAACGTGGTTTACGATTGATCACTACGAGAAGATCACCGGTGATTTTACATACTGGCTTCAACCGAGGTCGCTCCAACACCACTGTCGATGCGTCATTCGACAGCGACTGGCCGAAACGTACCAACTACCTGGAGGTATATCCAATTTAGTATTACCTGCAAGGTTACAAGGATATCTGCGATTGGATTTTTGAGAACTGTGACTTTTAAGTACTGTCTGTCTACCATAAAGAAATGAACAAGAAATAAGTTGGCTAAAATCAATCATACACCAGATTTCAGAGAGAAGTTGGTGGAAATACACACATAGTTAATCAAGAAATGAACTCATGTCTTTATAGCGATATTGGGAACAAAATAAATAATTGACGAAGATCGAACTCCCCCAAATAATTTATTTACTACATATAACAAAATGGTACACATACAATATACAACATACAATATACACATACCAAACAGAAATGAACTTTTTTCAAAAATGTAGAATTCTGTAATCCGAAGAAAGATGTGAACTTCTAATCTATTCATGATTAGAGTAATTTGAAAAATATTTAAAATGCTGAAAACAACGATTTACTTGTAATAAATCACATATTCATAATATCTGGATATACTCTAACATAAACGCATTTCACTTAACACAATGTTCTTAACTCAAAGTTCTATATGTAATTAAAAAGGAAACCTAAATTGTAGTATTACCAGATACCGAGTTGTAAATTTTGTTAGCAACTAACAAAATTACCCTACCTCACTCGGGTTGAATTAGTTAACTATAGGTTGAAAAAGTGACCAGAATATAATCATTTTACTCTTTCGCAGAAAAATACCAAATCATTTAAGTGTGAATATAATAATTTTTTAGCCCCTTTTCGACATTTTTATTACTTCTACAAATTACTTTGGACACAATTGTAGATTCATGCATATCCATCCACGTAATACATTCACATATATCGCACCCCTGTTAAACGTAGAATCTGACGAATGGTGATAGACACTAAGGTAATTACTACAAGAGACGATTTCAAGGGACGATTATCAATTCCCTTTCTTAAGTTATTTTTCTGTAAAATTTTCAATTTGTGAAAATGACGAATGTACGGCAAATTCTCTCGCACTCAAAGTTTACTTACCAGTACTTTTTGACTTGTGGCACTCTTGAACCAGGCTTGGACATTTTCGAATTTCGCCATCATTAATAAAAATATGACAAATTAATTTGATCAGATATTTATCACTAAATATGTTTTATAAGCGAATACGTTTTTTCTTGAAAATTCCGTTTTGTGGCACGTGCAATGATAAAGAACCTGTTTTAAAATTTAATGTCTCCAGTACAAACAAAGCAAAGATAACCTATCGCCATTTCTTTAAATGGAAAATCAATTCGAAAGCGTTTCTTCTAAAGAAAATAATTGATTTTAGCAAATTTTCCTCATATAAGTTGCTTAAATATATCTTCAATTCGTAAAATAAGCCACCTTGACCTTCTGTCGCTACGACAAGTAAATTTTAATGTTTGAAAATTCCTAGTTCGAACATTTTTTTTATCATTAACGTTCTTTCACTAATGGCATTCCACTTAAAATTTCCTTTATTATAATTTACATGTCACTTTGAATCAAATACTTTGTGGTGGTGTTGCGTGTGATGAAAAGGAATTACAATTTATTAAAACAATCAATATTGAAAACATAAAACAGCGAAATAAAACAAAATAAAAGTAGGCTGGAAAAAAGTTGTTCGGAAGATACAAATTCGTGATTCTTTTTATCTCTTGATCTCGCACAGTTTCCACAACTTACAATTAAAAATCAGACAAAACTTAGAAATACGAAATTAATTCTGATAGAAAAAAACAGCAAATATTAATGCATGTTGCAAACGAAGGTATGTGTGCAGAATATCGTCTGTCCCACACATTTCGAAATTGTTTATATTTCGCAATGAAAATAAAGCTCAAAATATACAAAAGCATTAAAATTTAAAATCCATAAAAATAATTTTTGGAAAAATAATTTATTTTTCAGCAGCACTGGTAAAACAGTCCAATTAATTGGATTCTCAATATACTTTCCATGTACTCCAAAGTTACCAAATTATAGTTGATTTAAGCAAAGTTACTCGGATATTTTATGAAACTTGCCTAAATATATAAGCAAAGAAATTTGAAATATAGTAATCAATAAACTAAGATATCGTTTATAAAATATAAAACAATGCATTAAAATCTGTTGAATGAATTTCTCATGTGATATTTCTACCAACACAGACACAAAGTCCAACGTAGAACGGGAACACACGGGCAGAATAACGGAACTAAGTTCAATCACTAAATGAATGTAAGTACTCACAGTATGCAGTTTCATGAAAATATACGCAACGTTTGGCCGTAGTACGGGCACACACATATAGATAAACAGACAGACACCAAGCGTCCAATAGACGGATTTTGTATTTTTGTAATCAAATTTTCCTATGTCTAGTTAAAATGTTTCAATTTCACAATGGTGTGTTGACTTCAGTCATCCAAATAACTGCCATAAGATTTACAGGATAATCAGAAGATCTGCTGTAAATAAGAATCACTCACACACTAGTTCATCCATTCTTTTCTTAATAGGAATTCTCAATTTTGTCTATCGATGGCAATGTGCTGGCCCATTGAGAGTGTCTCTATCCATAACTCTGTATAGTAGGCCCACTTCTCTAGCAACCTGCGATTCATCACAGGGCGTATTTCTCTCTTTGCAGTGAACCTTTCTATTTGTGTGCAAGTCCCTTGACGTTGTCTTTCTTGTGTTTGGTACCACAAAAAAATCTTTCTACGACAAACACTCACAACAAGTCACGTCAAGTAAATGGACATACACACACGGTAAGTCATACTGACACAGAAGAGTGATATACGCCCAGGGTAAGTACAGGAATCGTACCTACTCTGATTACAACTCGCAGGCTGCTAGCACGGCGGCCAAACCTACTAGGCCACGGATGCCCCTGTTAGATGTTAGTAGTTTACGGATTTTATGGAGCAATGATTACATTTTTCGCGCCAAGCTGACGCCAAACACAAGGCAGAAAACACATTGAGATATTATATTTCTATTTTATGGAAAAATCAGGGCATGTAGAAGTATCCAAGATTTTATTTAGAAGGGGACCCGAAATTAAAAATGGTATCTTTTTAAAATGAGATGTTGTTATGTTTTTATAATATGGAAAAATCAGGGCATGTAGAAGCATCATATCATAAATTATTTAGTGTCCAGGGGCACTTCTATCTAGATCGCCAAAGTTTCTTGTCCTATGCAGCAAGTCTAGCTTCATACCAGCTCGCCCATCCAGCCTCATTTCTCTCTTGTTCTATCATACGCCGCCAGGTCAAAAAGGGACGTCCACACTTTCTCATTCCATCAGGGGTCCAGTCAATGCTATATAAGGAATATTGTCTCTGTTCATACTTAAAATGTGTCCTGTAAACTTCCAACGTCTAAATTTGATTTCATTTCCTATGTCAGTAAATTTTGCTTTATAATCCAACCAAAGACCGTCGCATGCAAAGAGGGCTGGTGCATATTATATCTGTCGTGGCTTCAAATGTCCTCACAATGGCGTGGTATGGAAGTTTGGCGAGTGGGGTGCAAGCTTAGGTGTTCTCAGGTTCGTTCGAGGACAATGCCACGTAATTTTGAACCTCGGTCGAGAACAACACCTGAGCTTGTCCCCCAATCTCAAAACCAACGGGAAGACATTTGAGGTCACTACAAACTTAACGTGCACAAGCTCCCGTGTGTACGATGGTTTTTGTCAGGTTTGGTTTTGGGGGTTTGTGGCGCAAGGGCAATATTCGCCAGGTCTTTCTCAAGACCGTATTTCTAACTCGCAACCCTGCGCTTTCTTTTGGACAGTGGGGTCCCAGCTCAGCCTTGGTTCAAAATTACGTGGTGTTGTCCTCGATCTTTCCCTTTGGGATTGTTCCCGGACCGTCATCAATAGCCCGTTGTGTTGCTCAAGTGTGACGTTAATTGAAATACCCCCTGCGCTTTCTTGGAATCAGGTCTCTGTGGAAGAGACCATTATCGTCTTGAATGCAAGATCGATCGACTTTGCAACTGGGAAAGGGATCTTGATCTTGAGAGGACAGGTGGTTGAATTCCTCTTACCCTAATTAACATTCCAGGTGTCCAGCGAAGGGAAGACGATAAAGAGAATTTCTGTAGGGGATCTGTGGGAAGACCACTTCTCTCGACACGCACAGTATGTAAACAAACCCTCTCCTTTCTCTGAATGAAGAATATATATTTTCTAGTCCCTTTCCCTTTTTGTCCAAACCAGTATCACTGGTGAAAAGGTGTCTGGGTAATGGAAAGGATAAAGTGATTCATGAATCGACGACAGACTTTCAACAGACAGGCTGGCTACTTTTCTATGGAGCAACATTTCTACTCTACTCGCAGCGAGTACGCACTGCTTTTGTGGATTATTTCACTGGAGATGGTAGGAGAGAGTACTTTTTAGAATCGATTAAAACTTTCAAGTATTGAAATACATACTGGTAGGTATTTTTAACTAACGTCGCACTCGAGCGACAAGACGGGCTATTGGTGACTGCCTTGGAACAATCCCAAAGGGAAAAATCGAGGACAACAACACGTAATTTTGAATCGCAGTCAGATGACGAGGCAACACCTGAGCTGCAACCTTCACTCTCCAAACTTCCACACCACGCCAACGTGAGGACATTTAAGACCGCAAAAGATCTAACGTGCACCAGCCCAGTCTGTACACGACGGTGTTTGGCTGGATTCGAACTCGCAACTCTCAGGTTGCTAATTCGTCACTCTTCCAACCGAGCCATCGCGGCCCTGTATAAGTTGGGATGAAAAGAAAAAGTGGTATTTGGTATTTTGGTATTTTCAATTAACGTCACACTGGAGCAACACAACGGGCTATTGGCGACGGTCCGGGATCAATCCCAGAGGGAAAGGTCCGAGGACAACACCACGTAATTTTGAACCACGGTCAGATGACGAGGCAACACCTGAGCTGGCACCCCACTCTCCAAACTTCCACACCACGCCAACGTGAGGACATTTGAGGCCACGACAGATTTAACGTGCACCAGCCCCCTTTGTACACGACGGTGTTTGGCTGGATTCGAACTCGCAACCCTTCGGTTGCCAGTCCGTTACTCTTCCAACCGGGCCACCGTGGCCCTAAGAAAAAGTGGGTTCGTTGGCATTGTAAGGCAGTGACGCTTCTAACTCAGCTATAAAGCGGGTGTTAAATGGTAATAAACAACCAACCTATGGTAGGTAGATAGTTAAATTAACGTAGCACTGGAGCAACACAACGCCAACTGAAGAGATTCAGTCGTACTTCCTCTAGAATAAAAAAATTGCCCGTTGTGTTGCTCCAGTGTGACGTTAATTGAAAATACCACACCTACCTCTAGAAAATGAAAATCAGTTTTGAATCACAGGTATTCTTCGATAGCAGTCGCAGTTGAAACTTACTCCGAAATCACTATTATGCTGGATTCACACCAGAAAGACAGGTAGGTATTTTAATTAACGTCGCAATCGAGCACAACAAAGGGGTATTGGCGACAGCCAGGGGTTAATCCCAAAGGGAAAGATCCCAGAACAGCACCACGTAGTTTTGAATCACGGTCAGATGGCGAGGCAACACCTGAGCTGGCACCACACTCTCCAAACCTCCACACCACGCCAACAAGCCACCATATTTAACGTGCACCAGCCCTCTTTGGTTGGATTCGAACTCGCAACCCTCCGTTTGATAGTCCGCTACTCTTCCAACCGGGCTACCGGGGCCCAATATTTCGCTGGAGATGCGTAGAAGCGAGTGCTTTGAAGTATTCGAATATATACTGAAAAATGACTTTTCGATTATAAGAATCAACTAACTGCGATATAAGGCTTTTTCATTAAATAAATGGACCGCGGTGGCCCTGTTGGAAGAGTAACGGACTAGAAATGGGAGGGTTGCGAGTTCGAATCCAGCCAAACACCACCGTGTACAAAGGGGATGGTGCACGTTAAATCTGTCGTGGCCTCAAATGTCCTCACGTTGGCGTGGTGTGGAAGTTTGGAGAGTGGGGTGGCAAGTCTGGTGTTGCCTCGTCATCTCACCGTGGTTCAAAATTACATGGTGGTGTCCTCGAACTTTCCCATTAGGATTGATCCCGGACCGACGTCAATAGCCCGTTGTGTTGCTCTAGTGCGACGTTAATCAATTACCATTACCGAACGAGTAGATTGTATTAGAGAAGAGAGCGTAGTATTTTCCGTACTTTGACGTATTGAATATACAGGGTGAGTCCAAATTGTTTTTACAAAATAAGAGGGATGATAATACCCATCCAGACGAGCAATAATTACCATGGAACATAGGGTCGCATTCCACTCTGAGAGGCTGAAAAGAGTAAAATTAGAATTTCAACATGAACTTACAACAATGTTGGGAAGCGAACCTTTTCACCGGACCTCAACCCACTGGACTTTTTCTTCTGGGGCACATGAAATCTTTAGTGTACCAGAGTAGTATACGAGTGCCTATACAGGACGTAAGTGACGTCATACCACGTGACCAGAAGTGGGCGGGGCCAAGTGACGTCATCAAAAGGGGGTGGCCGTAACCGGATGTGGCGTATTGTTTGTTTACATTTTGGACTTGGAATTTTTGTTGGAGTTGTGTTGCCATGGTGATAAATCACTGGAGAAATTCGAAACCCTATTATTTTTAATTAAAAAGGAATTTCTTGGATTCGAACTGGGGACCATAGGATCTGAAGTCAAGTGGACTACCACTACTCCATTGGGACTTTTGTGTCATTGGTGAATTAATGTAGTGTTTTCTCTCTCTCTTGGACGGTATTTTTTCTTAGTATTAGGAATAGGCTATTTTTAGAAAATGGTTTGAATATTTGCATGGGCGGTTTTTTAATTAAGTTTCTATTTTTATTTCGGCAGGTACCGCCATCTAGTGGTAGAAGAAGTAACAATTAGCTTTAAAGGAATTTATTACTTTTAGATTTAAATATATATTTTACTTAAATATATATATTTGATCTCTTGCAAAAATTAAGTTTTCTATTTTTACAAAATGACTTATAGCGCCATCTAGTGATTTTAAAAGCAATTAATCTAAGGAACGAATTGATTTCTTAATGTTTTTACTTTATTCATAATCAGTGACGTCAGTGTGTTTACGTTTGGGACTTAAATTTTGCTCCTTCTGAAATTTCGATGTGACGATAGATTACATGTTAGAACACGAAAATGTCCAATCACATCGATTTTCATCGCAAGTAAGCGCGGAGGAATACAAGCCGGGTATTAGGAATGGGCTATTTTTAGAAAATGGTTTGAATAATTGCACGGGGGTTTTAATAAATGCTTTTACAAAAAGACTTATAGCGCAATCTAGTGAGGGGTTGAACAAGTAAACGTACTTTAGTGAAAATACTATGATATATAAAATAAAATAGATTTACGCGGTTTTCTCAAATTTTAGACTGAATGACTAGTTTAGATGTTTTTACTCAAAAATTAATTATACATTAGATGCTATAACTCCTATTTTATAGCAGACATTTTGTTTTAAATAATATACACTTAAGTAAGAGTAAAATTTTTGAAACTTTACAAGACAAATACTATGAATATGTTTTCTTGTACATTTGAAGAAGTTATAACAGTATAAAAAACATTTATCCTATAAATCTAAATTAAATGTTATTTTTTAATATTTAATTTAGCATTCCTTGCATATTATTTTTTACTTTGAATAAATCATATCATAAATTTTACCGATTTAATTTATATTATATAGATTTACAAACCTGTTTTTGGATGAAATATAAGGATTTTATATTTTAAAAGTTAATGTTTTTACTCAAAATTAATTATATATTAAATGCTATTACACATATTTTTAATATTGAAGATTTTTAGAAAACATTTTACAATTGAAACATATACATTAAATATTATGACAAACACTTAAATGCAGATCCATAAGGGAACATTGGAAATCTTTTTAACGCTTACACCTTTCTATTTTAAATAAATATTTGCTTGCCTTACCACATACACTGTATTTTGGATTATTTGTTTTTTTTATTACATGGTCTTATAAAATTTTCTTTTAAAATGCAAGATCCGAAATGAAATTTTCCTTCATTTTAAGATTTGTTTTATTCAAAAATTAATTATACAATAGATGCTATAGCACATATTTTATTACAGAATTTTTAATATTATACACTTAAGTGAGCGTAAAATTTTTGAAACTTTACAAGACCCATATTATGAACATGTTTCCTTACACATTTGAAGTAGTGAAAAATAGTATTAAAACCCTTTATCCTGTAAAATCTAAATTAAATATTATTTTTAATTACTCTTTCCTTGCATATTATTCTTTATTTGAAATAAATTTTCATAAATTTTAGTGATTTTTATTTATATTATAAAGATTTACAGACTGTTTTTAACGAAATTTTCTTTGATATAAGGATTTATATTTTAAAAGTTAGATGTTTTTACACAAAAATTAAGTATATATCAAATACTATTACACGTATTATAACATTGAAGATTTTTAGAAAACATTTCACAATTGAAACATGTGCATCAGATATTATTCCAACCACTTAAATGCAGATTTGCTTATTATTTTTTAATTTTGCAATTAAGACATTTTTATAAGTTTGATTCTTAAAGTGTGCTTAATGCATACTAAAAAAAATATTAAAAAACCCTGTAAGAGTAAAAATATTTCATACTTTAATTTGAAACTTTGCAAGACCCATGCCATGTTTCCTAGCACATTTGAAGTAGTGAAAAATAGTTTATTAAAACCATTTGTCCTTGAAGTTCTAAATTAAAAGTTCTTTTCCTTTAATGCTTTTGCAAACCACACATTTTACTAAATATGAACTTCCTTTTATTTATTTGAAAACCTTATGCACATCGTACAGTTTAAATTGCACAGCAAAATACCAATACTGTACGAAGCTATGAAGTATTTTACAAGATACTTTGTACTGTTTTCTTAATTTTAAATGTTCTACATTGCTATGTTAAATGGATAGTAAGTGGGTTCTCTGTTTTGAAAATAATGTGTGCACATCTGTGCTGCTAAGCAAATTAACATTTGCCCTTTTCTTGATATTTAATGCATAATCTAAATATTTACTCACACCACTGATAGTTTTACCCATGAGTAAAATTAAATAATAACTGAAAATTTGAAGTATTAATATGAATTTTAAAATGAACAAATATTATTGAAATAATGGATTAAATCTGAATTCTATGTATTCTTAAAACAATCTCTGCAAAAACCAGCACATACAATTCTTAAACAGATTGAAGGAAGCTACATGGAAACAAGGTAAATTATAACACTTTTTAATAGTAAAAACATTATGATTAATATATTTTACAAAAATAATACATTGTAGTAAAAAAAAAGAACTTATTTTTACATACTTGCATTTTTTTAAGACACATATTTCCGACAAGCCAATTATTCAATACCTTCACCTCAGCTATGGGGCAATGCAAATTATTTTTGTGATGACCACATAATAGTTTTTGGATATCTTTGTTGCTACTTAGAGCACATAATACATCGAAATTGGGACACCCCTATGGTTCCAAGTTGATATTCGGAATATTCAATGCATCTAAGCGTTTCTTTTTCACACAACCACCTTTGTAAGCAATTAGGTACTGAGTGGCCCTCTTGGTCTGCTCGTACAATTCTAAAAGCTTAGTCTAGACTTTCTAAGGGAGCACAATTTGTTATGTCATGGAACAGAAATGAAGTGCAAATACGTAATTTTTAACATATCACACAGTTGTACGATCTTTGGCACTAAGTTTATGCTCAGACGATAAGTTAAAACGAATACTTGAAGCTACTTGCGATTTTTACAGCATTGTATACGTATTTACATACTAAGAAACTTTTCTTGAGTCTGAAATCCATCAAAATCCACAATTGCATTGCTATTGAAAAGCGTTAGCTGTTCTTGGAAAAATAATTGTAAACTGGAGGCCACGAAGAACTGGACTATATAACACTTACTAATCATACTAATCAGTAAAGTTAAAATTTATCTTTTGCGTTTCATAGTTACTCACAAAAGATAAGACTAAGTGAAGAATGTACATACTCAGAAAACATGTGTTTGTGATAATGCACGAAATAAAATTTTATGTTGTAATACAAGATTTTAACGAAAGGATATACTTAAATGTGCGTGTGATTTTTTTACTCTACCACGTTTATGCGCTCTGAATGCAATTCAATTCTACGATTTAACTTGAGCAAGAAAAAAACATAAGCAAATATAATTTATAAGAGAAACGTATTTTGACTTTCTTTAAAATGAGAACTTTAAAGTATACTGAATTCTCTTAATTCTGCAGTTTTATTTTTTCTAAAATTACATCAACAAATTGAACTATTTATTTGTGGGCACACACAAGTCTTTGCCTTTGTTGAAAGGAAACTAGTATCTCTGACAAGTATCAGATTTTTAAAAATTGAGTAAAAGTACCTTTTTTCATGAGATTTAACTCAATCTGCTCCATAATTTTATACTTAAGAGTAATAGAGCATAATATAGTTAAGGAAAATGAATAACTATTATGCAAATTTGAAGCCAAAAGTTCCAAGCATGTCTATGCGCCTATCTACGTTTAGAGATTGGCCAACGCACAGACGTTGACATTAGGGACCTAGCCGAAAACGGACTGTATTATACCTGTGTCTTGGACGTGATCAGGTGCTATTGGTATGGCGAAGGGCTTGAAAATTGGTAAAAATAAGATGTAGTGAGATACAAACCCAAAGTTTTATCCAAAATGTTTGGTAGCCCATAGATGAAATTGTACAGGTGCTGGATGAAATCAACAATAATAGCAATGGTTTTACAAAAAAAACGATGTATAGCTTTACCCCTTATACAACAACAAGGACGAACGACTTTGCAAAATTTGCAAGGAATCGGAAAATGAATGCTACTTTACAGCCTTGCGGTCATCTGGTGACATGCATGAGATGTACGAAGAGTCTTTCAACGTGTCCTATGTGCCGAACCAATATTTTACATAAAATTACAACGTACATTTGTCACTAAACTGTCTATTTATTAGTACATGTAGTAGATGCAATTTCAAGTGATACACTGAACATGGTGAGGAAGAAAATTCAATTGTAAAAGGGTGGTATTGAGTTGAAAATTGTTAAATTGGCACAAGTGCTTCAGTAAAAAGATTAGTAAGGAAGTTTGAGACTCCAAAACCCTAAGACTCTTTACTAAGGAAAAAAATCGTGTAGGAAAGACTTATACACCCTTATAAATATATTGACTATTTTAATTATTAGTCGTTGGTTCATTACATGTTAAACCTATTTACTAAAGAATTTTAAAGAGTGCCTTAAACAGGAGTTACTAAATGCTTTAGGAAAGATGTGTAAATGTACTCTGTAATGCAAGACAGAATGCTTGAATTAAATATACATTTTGAGTGTTTCTTTCTTTTAGGGGGGCTTATTAAAACTTTTGTTAAAAGCATTTTAAAATAATTTTTATTAATTTTTTAAAATTTTTTGCTTTACTGCTTAACTTTTTTTATTGTTACTGTTGAACTTTGTTTTACTGCTTAACTTTTTTTACTGTTTAACTTTTTCTCTTTAACTTTTTTTTATTGTTTAATTTTTTCTGTTTAACTTCTTTTTCCAGTTTAACTTTTTTCACTGTTTAATTTTTTCTGTTTAACTTTTTTATTGGTTAATTTTTTCTATTTAACTTTTTTATTGGTTAATTTTTTGTATTTAACTTTTTTTACTGTTTAACTTTTTCAATTGGTTTTTTACTGCTTAATGTTTTTTTCTACTATAAAAATAGATCTAAAAGATTATTCAGGATGTTAATTTTTGTGTAAAAAACATCTAACTTTTAAAATATAAATCCTTATATCAAAGAAAATTTCGTTAAAAACAGTTTGTAAATCTTTATAATATAAATAAAAATCACTAAAATTTATGAAAATTTATTTAAAGTGAACAATAATATGCAAGGAAAGAGTAATTAAAAATAATATTTAATTTAGATTTTACTGGATAAAGGGTTTTAATACTATTTTTCACTACTTCAAATGTGTTAGGAGACATGTTCATAATATGGGTCTTATAAATTTTCTTTTAAAATGCAAGATCTGAAATGAAATTTTCCTTGATTTTAAGATTTATATTTTATTCAAAAATTAATTATACAATAGATGCTATAGCACATACGTATTTTATTACAGAATTTTCAATATTATACACTTAAGTGAGCGTAAAATTTTTGAAACTTTACATTTTATTAATGAATTTATTTTATTTTATGAAAATATCACTAGACATGGGAAATGTCTTGGTGGTATATGGTAGGCACCGACGAGATCAAAATGTGGAGACTTGTGTTGATCTCGTCGGTGCCTACAAAATGTGGACGACTGAAGCGAATCCGAGAACAAGTGGTCGAAAAGGGGGAAAGTTGACGGGGGTAGTGGAAGGAACAATTCCGCCAGACTAAAAATAGATTTGGAGAGGGAAAGAACGTTTTCTCTGTGACCCTGTGACCTTGGTGTCAGCCAGGGATCTCGCCGAAACGAGAGAGAGCATAAACAGAGTGTTTAAGACCTCATGGACTTTTCTAACGCGCGTTTGATAAGACTTTTCCAACGTTACCATGTGAATACCTATTGGGCGTTTTTCGAGATCAGTTTCTGTTATGCATTAAATTGTGTTTTCTATTCTAATCCAAGTTTCTATCATTTGAATGGTTAAAGATAGAGTCAAAATTTCAACGGATTTCAAATCAGTGTAAAATTTTACGTCATCTCGATACCAAAAACATGATTTTCTTTGTCAATAGTCGCAACTAATCCTTTTGCAGATATTCCTTTTATACTAAGCGTAAGCGGAAGTATTGTCTTATTTTTAAAGGGAATGTCACTTTAATAAGATATTTTGTTGCCCCTTATCAACTGTTTTTACAGCCATTAAAATAGCATTGAAAATCTTTATTTTCCAACCTAAAATTGATTTCTCTGTGTTCACAAGAGCCTGGATTTATTTAACTTAGAAATGCATAAAATTGACCAGTAAAATTCCTAAAATAATCTAAAAAATATTCAAAATGACGTAAAATTGTGATATTTCAATTTGTAAAACATCCATTCCCTAACTATTTGCCTATGAATAAAGTTTTTTGAACTGAAATCTTTATACATAAATAAAGGCAATATAATCGACTTGCTGATCAGAAGTGACAACCTAAACAGGTAAATCTGTCGTAACGCATAGTATACGATGCGTTCCGGTGCAATGTCAATGCCATCAGCATCGGTTGCAATTTTTTGCACGTTCGCTTTTCGTACGTTTTTCAAAATTTTTCGACTAACGGGATTATTTTGGACCTGGGAACCGGTATGAGCCAGCGGATCAGAGAAACAATGCTTTATGTAGTTCAAATTGTAGCATTATTAAACATTTTCATTAACTCCAAAATCCTAAAATATTCGTTTTTTACTGTCAAGGCTAGAGAAAAACCTATAAACTTCACTCTCCAGTGTCGATAATTTACCCACCAATAAAAAATAGTAAGAAGGATTTGTTTTGTGTTAAGGGGTGATCACGGATTTTTTGGACTAAAGAAGCTAGGAGATGAGTCATTTGTAATGTTTTTTATCGAAAAAGCGAAACTGCGTATAAAAAATTGGAATATTTCAATAAAAATTTGATTAAAACGATACTAAATGGAAAATGACCAAACAATTTCCTTAAAATTTTAAAATTGACAGTGTAAAGTAAAAATATATCCCTCAGATAACTACATTTCTAGAACCAGGAAATTGGAAAACAATTTCTATTTATATGGCATTGTCTTTGAAGTACTATCAAAAAGATGACACGAAACAAAATCCGGCACTGGTGATAACCTTTCTTTTTTTTGTTATTTTTGCAGGTTTTATCGTGTTTCCTACGATCTATAGCTAATTTGTATTCAATTTTCCTTCAAATAAATCTCTATATTTTTAAAACCTATCTCTAAACATTTTAATGTATCAGCACAAATAACACATATATAACAAAAACTACTTTTTTAAATTTTTAAACACAATTTTCCTTGAGTTCCGAATATCCGAAACGAAAACTAATCCTCCAACCTACCCTCTTTCAGGGGTTTTGTAGCACGAATAGAATAATGACTGGGAAATATTTCAACTAAAATTTGATTAAAACTAAAAAAATCTCAAAGAAAAACCAAAAAGAGTACATATCGAAAACCAGGTGATTGCTAATAGAATTTGCGTCTACACGAATATACACTGAAGAGCCAAAACATTATGATCACCTACTCAATAACGCGTTGCGCCTCCTTTGGCCTGCAAAACAGCTGCAACTCGCCTGGGCATAGATGCCATAATTTCTTGGTACATGACTGGAGACAGATTGTACCAAATGTCTAAGCAGCGGTCAAGCAAAGTCGAGATATTCGGACATGGTGGTGTTTGAGCTCTGAGCTGCCGCTCCATGACATCCCAAATGTGTTCTATCGGATTAATATCCGGCGAGTTAGGTGGGCAGGACATTAAGTGGAATTCATCAGTATGCTCCTCGAACCACTCCACCACAATCTGAGCCTTGTGACATGGGGAGTTGTCCTGCTGGAAGATTCCATTTCCAGTTGGGAAGACATACGCCATGAAAGGGTGCAACTGATCCGCAATGATGTTCAGATAGTTCGCAGCGTTCATGGTCTGTTCTACCACAACTACGGGTCCCAGAGTCGCCCATGACAACGTCCCCAAAAGCATAATACCGCCACCACCAACCTGTGTATGACCTGCTGTACAAGAGGGGAGCAACTGTTCGCCTGGCAGACGGCGTACCCTGACACGATCATCGACGTGATGAATGAGAAATCGGGATTCATCTGACCAGGCAACTCTCTTTTTTTTTGCTTTACCAAGTGGGACAGTCTCCGACGTCCTTTTTTTTGATGACGCGTGGAGGAACAACACCTTGGCGTCTATTGCTGGTGTCACCGTCATTTATCCACTTTGCATGATCGTGAACACAATACCAGTCGTGCAGTTTCGGTGATACTCGTTCTGAGTCTTCGGGCCATTACGATCTGCACTCTATCAAATTCGCTTAGATCAGCTGCCTTTCCCATCACTCGCAAAAGTAAGTGCAGCATTCTCCAGCAGCAGTTAAATACCATTCTCACTTAATCAGTGCCCTCCACGTCATCCAGACGAGTTCATTGAAAAATGTAGGGATGGTCATAATGTTTTGGCTCGTCAGTGTATAATATAAAAATTTCGATGAAAGTAGTAATAATAAGTTAACTGCACGATTAAAATATAAATTCTATGAAAAATAAGCTCACAGTAAATAAGTTAAGTAAATCAGAAGTTCCTTTTCAAAAGTGATATTGAGTTCAATGTAAAACAAGAATGTGAAAAATGAATGAAAATTGAAACTTATCTTACGCATTCCACGTTGAGAATAAGAATTGAATATTTAATTTTAGCTTGATTTTAAAGACGTTTGCCGCACATGAAAACTGGAACGGACAGTTGTCGGTATACGTTATTCCCAGAAATATAATTATCCACTATCCTTTTTAGTTATAAACTATCACATTTTTGCAAGTTTTGTGTGAAAGCAGGGTAAATTTCTTCAAAAAATCGAGTACGATTAAATTTTCTCATCCTATTTCTAATGGCCATAAATATAAAGCAGTGGATTGAGACAAAATACTCCAATCAAGTTATATCTTTTCTATAAAAACAAGATGAATACTCCCTTTTCTGTTCGTAATGAATATATTCGTCAAATGCGTATCGCAAAAATAGTTACAGTTGAAAAATTATTTATTTAAAGAAAATCACATTTTAGGTATCGATCTAGTGTAAAATTTTCCGCAGATTTCAAATCCGTTGAAATTTTCACTATCTTTAACGATTGCGAAGATAGGAACTTGGGCTAGGGGAATAAAAAAGTCCTAACGGGCGTCATGTGAACGGTGCAGTATAATCCTATGTATCTCCAAGCGCCTTTTAATAACTAAACTAGAACGACCAAAGATTGTTGAAACGCCGATTCCCGCGATATCTGCATGTGAACACTTCAGTAGAACTCTATGCACTTTGGCTACCCGCGTTTTGTTTTGATATAAAATGCGCCTCATGTGAACGGGGCCTAAACTAGGACAAAAAAATAGATTTTTTTTTGTTTAAGTGGCAGAAAGTCGAGGTTGCTTACTTGAGAGTGGAAACTGTTCATATACAACTTTGGTACCTGTGAAACATTCGTTGAAAGCAGTGATTTTGTATAAATTGTAATCGATTGAATTTGCTTTTTATTGTTATGAACTGCTAATATTGTTTTGAACAGTTGGTAACAAAATTTAACGGCTATTATTAACTGTTGGCTGCAATTGTTATTAATGATTGTTTTCAACAAATTTTAACTGTTTAACTATTAAGTAACTTGTAAAAAAGGTAGTTTTCGACTTTTTATTTTTACATATTTTAATTTTACACAAAATTCCAATAACATTTTCTGGAAACCTTTAATGTTTTCAATAACAGCTGCTAATCCATAAAATCAGAGAGTAAGTAAAAAATAAAAGTTTACCTATACCTGAATTTATTATTTATTTCACTCTTAAAATGCCCAAATAGAATGCAAAAAATAGAATGTACATGCAAAAAAATTGCCGCAACAATATTTTTACTTTAAAAGGACTACATGTTCGTAGATTGTGACTTTTTGATTTTCAGAGTGGAACAATGATTTTGAAATTTTATTCTGCTAAAAAAATAGCAAGTATGAAATTATTTTTCGACTTATATTTTTTCTCCTCATTTAGATAAGCTATTAGTGATTTTACAAAATAATTGGTGGAAACTAAGAAGTTAAAATCTTTGTTTCACATGTAATGTAAGATTCGAAAGCATACATTTTTCCTTTCTGATTACTGGAAGGTAAAGAAAAATCTAAAAGATTTCAGAAAAATGAAAAATTGTAGAATGTGATTATTTTTGGGGCAGATTTTTATGGCATTTTTCGGCCATTAATTGAAAATATTAAGGCATCTGGAAATTTTTAGTTTGGTCCTGGTCTCTTGAATAACATTTTTGTTGAAACTATCTCGCTCACAAAGAACAATTCATTTATCTGTTATGGAAATTCATATGCGAGGAGCACCAAATTATAAACGACCAACTACAGTTTGAGAGACCCGCAATTTTCGGGAACAGCCGGTGTTTTGGGTTCCCATTTTTGAATACTCATCAAGGGTGCCCGTAAATTACATTTTCGAAAAATATATCTGTTACATTTTTTTATGAAAATTCAATGCATATATTTTAAGCAGGATATATTTTTCACAATGACAGGCTACGCTGTAAATGTGACATCTTCGTTCCTTTGAACTTACCTAATCTGGGATTAAAAAGGATTTTATAGAAAAGATAGATTCAATTTTCTATGGAATTTCACTGAACACTTTAAGTTTTTACATAATAGCAGGTTTGTGATAAATATGGTTTCTACTTGTGCCAAACATTATAATATTTTTAAATTTATCTAATCGAGAAATAATTTTTTTATGGAATAGATGTAGATTCTTTTTTATTATTTAAATTCAATAGTTATTTTTAACAATTTTTACACAATAGAAAGCTTGTGATAAATACGGATTCTATGGTGCCAAACATTATAATATTATTTAAAACTTATCTAATCTAGAAATAAAAAAAGATTTTATGGAATAGCCATAGATTCCTTTTTTATTATTTATATTCAATGGTTATTTGTGACAATTTTTACACATATAATAGCAGGCTGCGGTAAATAGGACTTCTTACTAAGTTACAAATTTCAACGTTCTTTTAAAATGTCCCAAATCTGGAAATTTTTTAAAAATAAAAATCAGTCATCTTTCAGGTAACATGTTTAGTGCTAGGTCTTAATTCAGTTGTTATCAATAACTGCCGCAAAGAATATACATTGTGATTTGCTTGCGAATCGCATGAGGAGGTCTTCCACTTTATTGCGTGGAAATTATTAAATATTCTCTTAATTATAACAAATGGAACACTTTAAAATAATAAATAAAAAAAGAACGCATAAAAATAATTTGATTTGGATCTTTAAATTCTTGGATATTTAAAAAGTTATTCTTTAAGAGGACGATGGAATGTTCGAACCAAACGTTTTTCCAATTATCCTATTGTTATGGAATTTTCAGACTGCTTTTTTACTAAAATGTCTCAAAAAGTTTTTGGTTAAAAAATATCAAATTGGGGGTAAAATTTTGATAAATTGTACGTCCCATGCGCATTAATTTTCCCCGTATTGTCACAAAGTTTAATTCACGTAATAATTTATATACATGTAAATCAAATTAACTCTATTTTCTTAGGGAGTATAGCTCATTTAAACAAAAGATTTTTGTACTAAACCACCTAAAGTTTTGCAAAAAATAAAACGTAGCTTATACAAATTATATTTTAAAACAAAATTAAATTATATTTTAAAACAAAAGTTGGAAGCATGATGAGATTTTTATTGGCATTTAGATATTTTTTATAGATTTTAGGAATTGTACAAAAAAAATTTCAAATAAATCAATTAAAACCGTGCGCGCAAGCAACATTTTGAAATCAGAAGAATATTAAAAAATCTCGATCGAAGAAAAGCACGTAGACTTACTATTCTTATCTACTATATATTTGATGGTGTTGCATATTGCCTTTGAAAATGATCGTAAATGAAAAATTTGTTTTTCTATCCACAAAATTTCATACCAATTAATTTTTTAAGCTAAAAAACAACTTTTGATCGATTTTGAAAGTCTACTGTCACGTTAATGCATCTTTGCAAAAGCAAATTCTATGTAAAACTCGTAACTGAGTTATTGATGATTCAGTATTCTTATATGGAGTGAATTATTCAGGATTATTATGGGAACATCAAAAAGGGGTCAGAAATAGCAGAGCTTAGTTTCGATCCTTTGACCTATGGGTTATGCGGCGAGAACGCTTCCAGTGTGCCACTCTGCTTACTCTTCCAAAGAGAAAGCAGATATCGTTGAGTTGGGTTGTTATTCTGATAGCAGTTTAAATAACAGTTTTATAGCAAAATAGGACTGTTTTGGACATAGTTCCGAAGTGACAACCCTCCGGTTGCTAATCCGTGACTCTCCCAACCGAGGCCCTGAAATTGACTTGGAATATGATAGGTTTGAAACATTCAAATATGAAACGAAAACATTATTGTTGCAGATCGTTCGCAATTTCTATTGAGATGGTAATGGACTGATGTCCATTACGAATGGGCGTTTGACAAGAATCAGTTCAGTTACATTTCTACTGCTTCTGATTCCTTATGATTTATGAGAGATTTGAAGACAGTAGTTTAAAACATTTCGTTTAGTTAAAAGAATTTGCTGAACAAAAAGCTCTTGCGAGTGGACACTGAAAATGTTGACGCCGCGTGGCATTTGGGCAATATAACTTTGAATTGAGAAGAGATAAGACGTTGAAATTGGTGTCGATTTGCAGATTGCCGTCATTCTTACGGTCAACCATATAATTATGTCGGAAATACTTGTCCAGTTGATGTGATAATGCGTTGTGAATTTCGTTTCATACTCGATTATGTCTAGTTGGTAGTTAATTAACAATAGTTGGTAGTTAATCAACGCAACTGACTATTGATGACGGTCCGGACATCATGTAATTTTGAACCACGGTCAGATGACGAGAACACCTGAGCTGTGTGTTACCCTACTCTCCAAATTTCCAAACTACGCAAAAGTAAGGACATTTGAGGTCACGTGCAACAAACAGGTCTATGCTACAGTCTGGCTGACCTAGTTTCGAACTCTCGACCGTCTGGTTACAAATCCGTTGCTCTTCAAACTCAACTACTGCGGCCCTTATAACCAACGAGACTTTATTTTCATCTTATCCTTCCTTTAATTATCTTATCCCTGCTCCAAAGACGGATTCACGCCTTAAAGAATTGCCGTTGTGTCCTCATACACAACCGACCCAATTTTTCCTGTCAGTGAGTACTGTGAAGGTTAATTTAAATAAATAGGAAGTAGAAAACAAATTTGGGCTAAGGCTTTCTTTGCCAACATTCATTTCGTCGTCTAAGAACAGAAATTCTTCAACTGGCATTTTTCGGAGATGCTAAATGTTCATTTTCATGATCATGAGAAAGATATTGACCTATTATATCTGAAACAATATAGCTGTGTAAAAATACTTATATTTTTTTACTTAAAAACTAATACTTAGTATTTATAATTAACATTTTTGTCAGTTATATTCTGCTCCAATCCGAAGCTATATTTATATAGCTTAGGTGCTTATCTCATCATCTGACCGTCTTCTCAAATTTACGAGGTGTCATAGGATCCTTTTCTTCGAGAATAATTCCGTACCATTGTCTTGCTCCAGTATGACGTTTATTATTCTACTTACCTACATTACTTACCAATTCATATTATTTTTTTTACAATTCATCATTAGCAACTTATGTTTCAATTTTAAATTACTCATTTTTCAACATTTCCTGTTCCTTGATTCTGATCTAATTTAAAGCTCTGGTTTCGACAAGACATTTCGTCCTTAAAGATCTGACCATTTTGCTAATGACGAGATATCGCGTCATCAAGATTGCCGAGTGATGAAGACGTTGCCGTCTTTTATGTTAACGATATCAATCAAGATCGGGTCAATTTTCTCATGACGAGATATCTCGTTCGTTAAGATCTGAACAGTTTTGCTAATGACAAGATATCTCATCGAGACAACCAGCAGGAGGATTAATAGCAAATTCGTTTGTCTTAATTCCATTTGCTACTCAGGACCGTGATAGCCCAGTTGGAAGAGCAACAGATTAACAACCGGGGGTTAAGTTCGAAACTCGGTCCAGCCAATGACTGGTGTATACTGGGGCTTCATTATCTGATCGTGGTTCAAAATTAGAAGGCGGAGTCCTTGGATCTTTCCCCTCCAGATTAATCCCGGTCCGTCGGTAATAGCCCGCTGTGTTGCCCCAGTGTGACGTGAATTAACTACTTACTCTTCAGGAACACCTGATTCACTGTACTACTGAACATCATATTTCACTACATTCATGCAGTGCACTAATCACATAATTGAAAACCATTTACCAACAATGAAAAATAATATATTTTAAATAAAAAAAATAGCTTATTTTATACATCTGATGGATTTCAATACAAAATTTGGTAAAAGTTCTGTTCTGGTATGAAGGCGGATGGTCTTCGGCGAGTTGTCACTTCAGTGATGTGGTAGGAAGTCTACTCTTGAAATTGGGGATTGATAAAAAACAGTAAGTAGCGAGCACAACCGATACTTTTAAGTATCAAGTATAATTAATGAAATATTTGGAAGAAAACATTGCATAATTCTAACAGTTATCCACATGGTGCATATATGGATATAGATATGTTCAAGTATGTATATGTATTTTCATTCTATGTATATGCATGTAACATTACATTTGTTCGTTATTTGTATTTGATCTGTATGTTTCTATTGTATTTTGTTTGTTCAATACGGCTATGGACTTTATGGGGCCTAACAAATGACACCCTGACCACCTCTCGTATGGCTTCACACCCTTTGGGTGGCCTGGCGATTAGGGTCTCTAAAACAGTTTCTCCATTCATGACCTAAGTTCTCAATTCTCCAATCTCAAATAGCTTTCCAATTTTGGAGGCAACCCCAGGCTGGATATTCCATCAGGCAAATGGCTACGCTCAAAGAGAAGCTTGCGAATGGCGCATCTACAGTATTGCATCAGAAACCTCGGCTGCCGACTTTCAGAAGCAGATCCTGAGACAGCGTCCTCGTAAAAGTTGCACACCTTGGATATTGCTGTTCTCTGGTAGGCTGATAGCCCTTTGCGGGTACTGGCCATGTAGTTCTCGAGCTCATTTGTCGTGGGATACACATCTGGTAGCGCCCTCCATATTAAGTTGATGCACGTCTGGGCATGTTCCAGTGTTATCTTCTTGGCGTCGGACATCGCGGCGTAGTACACGATTTGGTTCATGAGCTTGTCCCTCCTGTAGGGCAGCTGCCAGTAGATCTTGAATGATCCCACACGACTTTCATAAATGGGTCTTCTGTAAAGGACATGAAAACTGAGTTATTTCTGAGTTGAATGGACACATTAGTACACGTCATCATCAAAGGTATGGAATGTAAGTTTTTTAAGATACTAGCTTGAGGTACCATAGAGGAAATATAAAAGTAGAGTGAGCAATGAATGGTAGCCTGTTTAGGTACCAAGGACTAGTAGTAACGTGACCCTTAAACATCGACCTTCTAATGAAACAGTCGGAGCATATGCGCGCAACTTCATGCTATTTCTTCCGGTCGTTCGGTTTGAAGATCTGCCACGTGGTTGTAGAAAAAGCATGAATACTAAATTATTGATTGGTTTAAAGTCGTAACAGAATTGTAACTACTCAACTCTACTCAGAATATTGGAACACCTCAACTCGTGCATTCCTACGATGGACGCTCTCATCACTAATGCCTGAACGTTGGAAAGACCTTAATAAATAATGTGTTAATTTCAAATCATGTTCAGGAACCTATTGAATATTTTGTTGTTGAAATGAATGCTACACCAATATTGGGTTTAATTTCTTGTGTTAAGTTGAATTTAATACAAAGAATAGACAATTTAAGTGTCGACAATAAAATTGATCTTTTGAAAAAGTACGAAAATGTGTTTTAAGGTCTTGATAAATTTCCCTGGTGAGGAATACCATATGGAATTAAAAGCTAATGCAGTACCAGTAATACGCCCACCTAGAAGGGTACCACAATCATTGCAAAATAAACTTTAGATAGATTAGAATGTAATGAAATTGTGTCTAAAGTAAACAAACCAACTGACTGGGTTCAAAGTCTCGTGATTGTTGAGAAACTTAATGGAAGCCTTCGCCTTGTCTTGATTCCAGGGGTCTAAATAGGATTCTTAAAAGGGAACATCATTTAATTCCTTCGGTTGAAGATATAATCAGTCGAATAGGAGGTAAGAAAATATTCTCAGTTTTAGACCTTAAGGACGGGTTTTGGCAGATCCCGTTACATACTTATTGAAAGCTCAGAAATATGTACCTTTAACACTCCTTTTGGGCTTTATAAATTTAATAGAATGCCTTTTGGTGGGAGCAAACCACAATTTGCGATCTTTGAAAATATCAACCCTGAACTGATCACACAAATAGAATATGAGGAAGAAGCGGAAGGTAAATATCGGAAATGTGAGGAAAACGATCGTGGTGAATCTTACACAACGCTTAAACCTCTAACTATTTCAGATTGGCAAAGGATTGAAAAACCGCGAAATCTAAACGATCGAATCAATGTTTATTATTATCCCCCGTCAGATAAAACTAAGTTACGATCAAAGAAGCGAAAGAGTACTGTGAAAGGAATAAAATCGAATACGATCAAACCAAATTTGGTTTCAAACGATTAAAACTAAATTTCAATGTTAAACCTGATTTTAAGTCTGATAATGATGAAAGTAACTTAGCATATGATTATTTAAATGACATGTACCAAGAAGTAGTATATAACCTCGAATTACCCGAAAACTATGAGGACACTCAAAATGTTTCCGAGAAAAACGAGTGGGAAAAGGCCATGTTAGTAGAGTTAAAAATAATCAACTATAGAAAAGTGGGAGTTAGTTGATAAACCACCAAATGCAAGGGTAATAAGCAATAGATGGGTTTACACGAAAGAAAGATGATGAAAATAAAATTAAAAGTTACAAAGCCAGATTTGGTAGCTAGAGGGTTAAACAAAGGTGTGGTATAGATTATACCGATATTTTTTCACCAGTAGTGAAATTTTCTGTCATAAGATTTCTTTTTATTTTACTTGTTTCTATGCTTGGTTGGCAGCATATACAGCTGGATGTAAAATCAGCTTATCTCTATGGTAATATTAAAGAGCGAATCTATGACCCAACCACAAGGTTTTGAAAAGGACAATCCAAATAAGGTATACTTATTAAAAAAATCAATATATGGTCTTCACCAATCAGGGAGACAATGGCATAATGAATTAGATGACATTTTTAAAAACATTGGTTTTGTTAATATTCAATGGTGTAACTGTATATAAAACGAGACATTGTATTATTAATGTATGTAGATGATATTGTTTGTTTTGGTAAAACAGAAAAAGTTATTAAAAATGCAGTTGATTTGTTAAAAACAAATTAGACTTAAAGGTACTAGGAAAAGTAAAGTACTTATTATAAGTGAATTTCGAAACAGTTAAGAACATTACATACTTAAATCAGAGAACTTACATTGATAGATTAATTAAAAAGTTTGACGAATTACCAAAAAGCTATGCAAATTTGCCTCTTAAAGTTGGCTTAAAATTACCTATCAGGGATGAGGAATCTGAAATTGAAGAGACAGTTAATGAAAAAATTTAGTTATAGAACCGTAATAGGATGTCTTTCATTTATTTCCTCTAGTAGACCAGATATTGAATATGCTGTAAATACCATGTCCCAATTCTGCAATTGCTATACCCGAGTACATTGGGAAATTGTAAATATTTTTAATTATGTTTGTAAAGAAAGGTTATAATCAATCTGACATCTATTGATAATTCTGAATGAGTTGCGTTTTCAGATGCAAACTGGGGAAGTGAGTTAACCTCTAGACAACTGGAGAATACTTTATTTTCTTTTGTAAATAAAGTACATACAATAATAAAGTAATACCCATTGCCTGGAAAGCCAGAAAGCAAGTTAATTGCTCTCAGCTCAATGGAAGCTGAATTTGTATCACTGACTGAAAGTACTAAAGAACTTTTATGATTTTCAAATATAGTTAAAGAACTGAATTTAGTTAATTTGGAAAAACCTGTTGTATAACGATAATCAATCATAACGATTTAACGATAATCAATCAGCAATTTACTTTTGTTGAAAGAAAGTTGAAAATGCAAAGACCAAACCATATTTAACGTGCACCAGCCCTCTTTGCACATGATGGTCTTCAGTCTTGTACAAAGGGGGCTGGTGCACGTTAAGTCTACCGTTGCCTCAATCACTGCGAGATGAGTTTGCCAATTTCGTCGAGAAGTTTAAATACGATTATTTTGAGCTGGTTAGGTAGCTAATTAACCTACCACTGGAGCAAAATAAAGGGCTATTGGAGACGTTCCGGGATTAATGCCGAAGGGAAACGTCCTAGGACAATGCCTCGTAATTTTGAACCATAATCAGATGATTAGGTCAGCACCTGAACTGGAACCCCACTCTCAAAACTTCTACACTACTCCAACGTGAGGACATTTGAGACTGCAACAGATTTAATGTGTGCCAGCCCTCGTATACACGACGGTCTTTGGATGGACCGAGTTTCGAACTCGCAACCCTCCGGTTGCTAATCCGTTGCTCTTCCAACCGGGGTACCGCGGCCCCCAAATAGATATCGGAAATTAGCATTAACCGTGAACACCGTTATCGAAAAATAACGGCCATACTCCTCTGCGTACTCAATTATTCAAAAGAAATAAACAAATTCATGACTTACTGTAGCAAGAAAAATGGATTCGCTGTTCCAGGGTTCGGAACTGCTTTTTCTATTGCTGCACCATACTTGACAAGAGTGGAAATCGCTTCTACACTGTCTTCTACGAAATACCCGGGAATGAGGTGCTTTTTGCTTTCTTGATCCTCGAAAGCTGGAAACGCACCCCACAAATCGAACCGAGCCTTCTGCGAGTGGTTCAGTATGTAATCCAATTCACGCACAGAAACTTGAGTAAACATGCTGTTCCTGAAATTACTCTCAGAAAAGAGCAACCTCAAGAAATCGACAAGCACCTGCGAATCTCTGCAGTAATGGAACAGGTGGGCGAAGAACTTGTGGAAGCATATTGAATCTAGTCTAATATAGTACCTGTCGTTTTTCAACTCTAACAATAGAGTATACCGCAGTGGAGTGATATATCGGCGTATCCCGGCGGTCTTGTCGTCGGTCTCGATGAGTAAATCGTGAATTTTCAGAAGTAACGAATGTGCACAAAATTGCAGATATTCCCTCCATTTGTATTGGAGCTCCTTGTTGACGCTATTCAAACACCCTTCCTCGAAACGGGGGTCCAAGTCCAGACCCAACTGTTCGACTATCTCGAAGTTTAATAACTTGATCAAGTCCCTTCGCGAAAACGTACGCACTATGTTGAACTTGGCGTTCCTCTGTTCTAGTTGGAGATCTAAATAATCCAGAGATTTCTGCAGGAAAGGTGTCAGGTGCTTCTCATTTCTTGGGTAAATAAATCTGTACGCAGAACGCATAGTGCACATTCCATCCATGTAGCAATGGTGATAAAGTGTCATCTTCTGTGAAATGTGGAGCGCTGAGCTTGCAATTCCCTCTTTATCTGGTAGTAAGTCTCAGCGAACTGACCCCTCTGTATTAACAAGTGGAAACAGGCTCCAACCATTTTCTGCTGGTTGATTGAGAGCGCTATCACTAGGATTGGAGGAGTCAAGGCCAAACAGGTTGGTCCATCCACATTTGCCCCTTTCTCCGCGATTAGAGGGGTGACTTTATGACCTCACGTGGAGGGAAGCATCGACCTTCAACTACTTTGAAGGTCGATGAGGAACGTTTTTTCCAGCGAGCAAGTGTCTCGTCATTGTCACTCAGTGGAAAGCATTGCGATTAGATTCCTTCAAGCCTCAGTACTCGAGAATTTGTTCTGTTCATTTTACGGAAAACGACGTGATCTGAGGAATGAACTTTTGGGATTTCATAGCAGGAAAGTATTGAGTAAAACTGCCATACCTTCTAAAAATCTTCCGTTTGAAGCTGATTTCAAAGAGAGAGCTTCATTATACAGATTAGAAAACCGAAATATTCGCTAACGAGCCCTATAAAATATCCTTCAACTATCTCTGAAAGAACTGAAAACTTTAAATAATCAGGAAATTCCGGATGAGAAACTTCAAGAAAGATTTGAAACAAGTTGTAAGCCAGAAAAGAATCAAAGAACTGCAAGTTGAGAATCAAAAACTAAGGGACCGCATCTTACAGTTGTAATTAAAGTTGTAATTGGGGACATGACCGTCAAAATTACTTTACATCACCATTGAAATTTCAAAATATTAGACATTTTTAATCATTTATATCTCAAATAATGTTCTGGAAAGATATAAAAAATGAGTTCAAAGCCCTGGAACTTAGATTCTTAGAAAATATCTTTTGGATTGATTAATTGTTGGGTTTTACGGCGCAATGTAATAACTTTTGGGAAAAATTTGTTACAACAGCAATAATAAAAAAGATGGTAAAGCAATCTGAGTTTGACCGTTGTCTCGTGGTCGTGCAGTGAACACTCGTTTCATATAGATAAAAAAGTATTCATTATTCATGTTTTCACTTCTTTTTATGCCTTGAAATTGATGCCAGAGGTGCATATCCTTGGTATGTAAGTTTTGTTCAAAATTTCAGGTTTCTAGGTCGAATGGACTTTTTTTTACTCAACTGACAGACACGGTTCTTTAAGTTTAAAAAGCACAAAAAGATTATGAATCGAATGTCCATACGAATTGGAATACGAATAGATTAAGAATTCAATTGGATACTTACTCCTATTTCCCAGATAAACGATATGGAGAGGGAATAATAAAATTCTGGACGCAAAAGAATACAAACATTCTTGGAAATTAAATGCTGTAGAAATAAATTTCGGAAAAAACTGTTTCACCAGCGATTCTGGTGAAGCAATCTGAGTTTGAATGTTGTCTCTTGTCGTGTACAAAGCACGCGTTTCACATACATAAAAAGGCATTCGTTATTCAGGTTTTCCACTTTTTATAACTTGAAATCGATGCCAGAGGTGCATATCATAACTATGAAAGCTTTGTGCAAAATTTCAGGGGTTTTGATAGACACCATACACTTCGTTTTATTAACCCTCCTGGTGGTTCACACGACCATAGAGGAGAGGTCTCTAAAATTTCGAGGTTGTATCTCGTCTCATAAGCAAAATTGACCAGATCTTGATCGACGAGATGTTTCGTCATTAGGTAACTGACCAGATCTTGATCTTGTCATTAGCAAAATTGGTCATATTTTAATGGACGAGATATGTCGTCGTAACCAATTGGAGGGTTAATAGATTGCAGTGTTGAGAATTGTCTTCAAGCATGTGCTTCATTCGGTACTACTCGGGTTTTGTATCAGAAGTGTTTACTCAAAAACCAATGTTACCAATTCTGAAAAAAAATTCAAATAGAACTGAGAGTTAATCATATTAAAAACATATTAATTTATGTCTCAATTTTTTAAATCGTAAATATCAATCTCTATTTTCAACTTCAATTTCTCCCACCTCCATTGGAAATCCAAATAAACCTTAAGTTTATTTTTGATTGCACAAAATTAAAAATTTCGGATACTACACGCTACACATTCCCCAAAGAAACTGAAGATATAAAATATGAACGGAAAAAGAAATATATCGTTATTACTACGACAAAGCCACGAATTTGCATTTTTGGCGATTTTCAGTGGAAATGCAAATTTTCATGAGACAACCTTATAGTCATAACTCGATTTTTCCCGTAGCATCAAAACTTTGAATGCGTTTTTGAGAAACGTTAATTTTGCAGATTTGTGCCTTTGGCGTGGAGGTAACGATATGATTTATAGATACAAACTGTTAATATTTTCGATAACCGTTGCACAAACTGTTATCGAAATGTGTTATTTTGAAATAATACTGTTATTTAAACTGCTATCAGAACAACCAAACTACCCGATATCTATTTTCTCCTTGTTCAACGCGTGAGCAGAGTGGCGCAGTGGAAACGTGCTGGGCCCATAACCCAGAGGTCCGTGGATCGAAACCACGCTCTGCTAGTTAGGACTTTTTGATCTTTAAAAAATCTTCAATAAATACTTCGGATAAGAATATCGAATTCAGGTTTTACGTGTTATCTATGGAATTTTCTTCTGCGTAAATATGGGTATTAAGGAGACAGTATACCCAAAATAGATCGAAAAGTTGATTCATTTTTTTAATTTTAGCGCTAAAAATTAATTGATATGAAATTTTGTGGATAGCAAAGATTCATTTACGATCATTATCGTTGGAGTTACATATGCAGCAAATTTAGAAATTTTGTTTAAAATGTCTAACCGAAGCTTTATTTTTTGCAAATATCTTGGTGTTTTAATACAAAAATCTTTAGTTTATAATTGAGCTACACACTTGCAAAATTTAGTTAATTTGATTTAGATGTATGCGAAATATTATGTTAATTAAAAACTTGATTGTACGTGGAAAATTAATACGCATGGGATCTACCAGTTTGTGCTAATTTATAAAAATTTTCCGCACAGCAATATTTTTGAACCCAAAACTTTTTGAGTTTAGTAAAAAACAGTGTGAAAATTTCATTACAATCGGATAACTGAAAAAGTTTGTTTTTGAAAGTCTACCAGTCCTCTTAAAGAATAACTTTTTAAAGATCCAAATTGTTCTTGTTTTAATTCGTTCTAAATTAATTAATTATTTTATGGCACTTGTTAATTTAGAGTATTTAATAATTTTCTACATAAAAAGTTTCTGTCCAGTCCCCCCTTGACGTTTCTCAAAGTTTTTCTTTCATATATTCTTTGCGAAAGTTATTGATAACTACTGAATAAAAACCAAGCACCAAACATTATTTGAAAGATGAGTAGTTTTTATTTAAAAACGTTAAGGATCTTTATTTAAAGATATGATACGTTTGAAAAGAACGTTGAAATGTGTAATTCAAGTAGAACTCATATTAACCGCAGCCTGCTATTATGTAAAAATTGTTCAAACTGATCATTGAATTTAAGTAATAAAAAAAGAATATTGTATATCTATTCCATAAAATCTTTTTTATATCTAGGTTAGATATGTTTAAAAAATAATAAAAATGTGTGGCTCAAGTAGAAACCATATATATCAGAACCTGCTACTGTGTAAAAGTTAAGAACTGTTAAATATATTCAGTGAATTTCCATAGAATATCGAATTAAAACTATTTCATATTTTTTTTAATTTCTAATTTAGATAAGCTTTAAAAAAACAATAAAAATGTGTGGCTCAAGTATAGGCCATATTTATCACACCCTGCTATTGTGTAAAAATGAAGAACTGTTAAATGTATTCAATGTTATTTCCTTAGAAAATCAGGGCCGCGGTGGCCCGGTTGGAAGAGTAACGGACTTGCAACAGAAGGGTTGCGAGTTCGAATCCAGCCAAACACCGTCGTGTACAAAGGGGGCTGGTGCACGTTAAATCTGTCGTGGCCTCAAATGTCCTCACGTTGGCGTGGTGTGGAAGTTTGGAGAGTGGGGTGCCAGCTCAGGTGTTGCCTCGTCATCTGACCGTGGTTCAAAATTACGTGGTGTTGTCCTCGGATCTTTCCCTTTGGGATTGATCCCGGACCGTCACCAATAGCCCATTGTGTTGCTCCAGTGTGACGTTAATTGAAATTCCCCCCTTAGAAAATCGAATCTACATCTATTCCAAATAGCCCGTTGTGTTGCTCCAGTGTGACGTTAATTAAAATACCTAATACCTACCTATTCCATAATTTTTTATTTGTAGGTTAGATATATGTATTTAAAAATAATAAAAATGTGTGGCTCTATAGTAGAGGCCATATTTGTCACAACCCGCTATTATGTAAAATTAAGAACTGTTAAATATATTCAGTGAATTTCCATAAAAAATTGAATTAAATCTATTCCATATTTTTTTATTTCTAGGTTAGATCAGTTTAAAAAATAATAAAAATGTTTGGCTCAAATAGAGGCCATATTTATCACAACCTGCTATTATGTAAAAATTAAGAACTGTTAAATGTATTCAGTGAATTTCCATGGAAAATTGAATCTTATAACTATTCTATAAAATCCTTTTTAATCCCAGATTAAGTAAGTTCAAAAGAACGAAGATATCACATTTACAGCATAACCTGTCATTTTGTAAATTATGTCCTGCTTAAAATTTGCATTGAATTTTCATAAAAAAATATAACGGATATTTTTTTCGGAAATGTAAGTTAGGGACACTCGTGATTGCTTTTCAAAAATGGGACCCCAAAACCCGCTGTTCTCGAAAATTGCGGGACCCCCAAACAATAGTTGGGTCTATGATTTGGTATATGATTGTTTCAACAGAAATGTGATTCAAGAGACCAGGACAAAACTAAAACATTTTGTTTAAAACTAAAAATTTCCAAAGATCCTTTAATATTTTCAATAAATGGCCAAAAGATGTCCAAAAAATAATCACATTCTACCATTTTTCTTTTCTGTGAAATCATCGAGATTTTTCATTACCTTCCAGTAATCAGAAAAGAAAAATGTATGTTTTCGTAACTTACGTTACATGTGGAACAAAGATTTTTAACTTTTTTATTTTAAATTATAAAAATCCATTACTTTCAAAAACCACTGATAAGTTATCTAAATGAAGAGGAAAAGATGTAATCGTGGAAAACTATTTTTACACTTTATATTTTTTAGCAGAATAATATTTCAAAATCATCCTATGTTACACTCTAAAAATAAAAAAGTCACAAGGTGCGAACAGGTAGCCCTTTTAAAGTAAAAGCATTGTTGCAACAATTTTTTTTGCATGTACAAATTATTTGGGCATTTTACGAGTAAAATAAATAATAAATTCATGTATATGTAAACTTTTATTTTTTACTTTCGCTGTTCCTGTTCGTGGATCTGCTCTCTACTAGAGATGTGCTGTTATTTCAGTTATTAGTTTAAACAAGTGTTGCAAAATACAAGTTAGTAACTGTTATTGAAAACATTAACAGTTTCCAAAAATGCTATTGAGTAGCGATGAAGCTGTTTAAATGGAATTTTGTATAAAATTAAAAAATTGAAATTTGTAAAAATATTCGATAAAAATAGAAAATTAACTTTTTAACAAGTTACTAAATGGTTAATTTAAACAGTTAATATTTATTGAAAACAATTGTTGATGTCAACTTCCAACAGTTAACAATAACCGTTGAATTTTGTTACCAACTGTTGGGTTTCTGATAGATAACAACTGTTCAAAACAATGACACTTCATAGTAATTGTAGTCGTAGAATAACAATAACAGTTTGCACTGGTTATTGTAAAATAGCATTTTTTCCAATCTATTTTTAGCCTTTTGCCTGAAGGGAGAATTCCTTAAAGGGAGTTAAAGATTGAACTGGAGAGGTGGTCATTGTAGAACTTGGAAGCTAGTAAAGGTCTTTGGTGAATTGATTCCTCTCCTTTTTATTGGCTTTTACGAGCCGAAGCAGAAAAACCTTCTCCATCAGTCAAGGGAAATGAAAGATCATTGGGTTTATGTGTTAGAGATTACAAAAAACGTGTTAATGGTTATTACTAATTTGCAATACCAGTTATAATAAAATGTTAATATTACCGGGATTGTTATCAATTAGCAAACGACACTAACAGTTAACAACTAAATTCAACGGTTATTATTCACTGTCAAAAAGTGATATTAACTGTCACATTTAACAGTTGTCAACTGTTAAATTAAATTATTAAGTGATTTCAAAATGTGGTAGTTTTTCAATATTTTATTTTTATCAACTATATCAAAGCAAAGAAAATAAAGCTTCATTACACAGATTAGAAAACAGAAATATTGGCAAAGCACCCCTTCAACTATCTCCGAAAAACTGAAAACATGAAATTATTAAGATATTCCAGGTTAGAAATTTCAAGAAGGCTTTGATACTAGAGTTGTACACCAGGTAGGTAGGTATTTTAATTAACGTCGCACTGAAGCAACACATCGGGCTATTGGCGACGGTCCGGGATCAATCCCCCAAGGGAAAGATCAGAAAACAACACTACATAATTTTGAACCAAGGTCAGATGACGAGATAACAGCTGAGCTAGTTACCCCACTCTCTAAACTTTCACTCCAACGTGAGGACATTTGAGGCCATGACAGATTTAGCGTGCACCAGCCCCCTTTGCTGGTGGCTTACACGATGATCTTTGGTTGGATTGGAACTCGCAACCCTCCGGATGCTAATCCATTACTCAGCCAACCGGGCTTCCGCGGCCCGAGTTGTAAACCAGAAAAGAATCAACTTGAAGATCAAAAACTAACATCTCACAATTGGAAAAGAAACTGGAAAAATCAGACACTCAAATCTGTAAAAGAGAAAAGATTGCTTCTATTAAAAATAAATAATCTTTCGAGACATTTTAAATTTTAAAGACAAATTAAAAAGAGAAGGAAAAAGAATAGTGGTAAAGCTTTTCACAGATTCGTAACTTCGGTTTTTGATTTACGCAAGCGCATTAAGAAATGGAACGAGGGAGATATTACCAATACCATTGCTTTGAGAACAATGTTTCATAAAAAATCCGAAATTAACAGCAAAAAGAATAAGCTCTGTTTCAAATCTTGGAAACATGGATTTGCTTATAAGAAGACATTTCCATCTGTTTCCGTGCGATTAGGACTAACGCTTTCATCACATTACTTTCTCCCCTAACGTATAACGACGCATTCGCTATCGGATTCTTCCCTCCAATGGACCCCTAACGGGACCATCTCCCCGCCCGCACCACGTGACTTCACAGAAGTTGCACTCAGGCAGCGCCCACTATATACAAGTACCGGTTTCGAACTTGGGGCATGTAGAATCCCATACATAAAGCACAAAAATGTATTCTTTTATAGAAATACAAATGATCAAATATTATCCAAGAAAAAGAATGTGCAGCAAAAAACGTGAGAACGCAATGCGATCAAATGGCAGAAAGTGTCCAAAGATTGCGATTGGAAGTAAAAAGGCACTAGAGCAGTTTTCAACTTTGGCTGAACTCAAGAATTCAAGCCAAATGTGTGTGTTCCCCCTCAAGTTAGCCGTGATAAAACTGAGATATATCCATAGAGCAGAGATCTCTCCTCTAAGGATATATCATGGGTAGGGGAACGAAGGGCATCATGGGACAAAGTGTAACGAACCAATAAGCGCGCGGATCTAGCAAGTTCACCGGGTCCTCTCCGATAACCAGTTCCAGATTGCTAAAAGACCCCCTACCTTTCCCCTTGAGTAACCTCGCTTCACGGGGGGAGTTGAAGTCAACAGACGAATCCAGCAAAACGTTGTTTGGGGTTTGCTGAATGTGTTCCTAGTTCGTCGCCTTTCCAACATGAGTTTTACAGATTTCTTCCCGATGATTGCCTACCGTTGGGAAAGAAAAGCATCGCTAGCACCAAAGGATTATATAGTGCAGTGTATACCTTTCACGCACAATTCGCTCAACTACTTGGATGTGAGTCTAAATGAAGTTTCAAAACGGACGAAATCTCTACGCACGAAGAGAGACTGCTTTAAGATGTTCGAAAAAAGGATATATGATGACTTGGGTATTGATAGCGACCAACGCATAGATGAGGCTTACGAGAAAGTAGTTTTTGCGACGTGCGACATCCAATGGATCAACTACGTGAGAAAATTCCGATACACAGAAATGCTGTTGGAGATGCGAGACCACTTACTCAAGTCCAAAGAAAAAGGCAGCCAAATGCGTCGTTTTTTCAGGCTCCTGACGATGCTGCGACACGGAGAATTGGGTTCCCAACGCCCGCATCCTGAGGAACACGATCAATTCATATTCAACATGTTCATGAATGTCCTTGTGGAGCACTGCGAAGATTCCACTACAGTTGTAGATTTCTTGAAGATAATGTTCTCAGACTGTGATTATAAGAATGACATACTTCTGTTGGGCGAATCAGAGACAGTGGATTATATTCTGTACCACGCTCAGAAGATTCGGTTTAATTTGTGGGGAGTTTTGCCAGCGGATAAAGGCGGAGACGAACGCCAATGCATCAGCAACCCTAAGGTCAAAACTACCCTTGCAAGTGTTTCCACACTCATCAAGTATGGTTCTCCAATTGAAAAAGTCACGATTACAAGTTTAAGAGGTTTGGAGAGATTCATCGCAACAGCGTAAGTGTACTTTGTGCTTTTGATAGTGTCGTAGCAGAGGGATGGCGATTAGGGGTTGGCCCAGAGCGCTAGTATAATTAGGGTGTATAATGAACATTAGAACATTAATAACACTAGAACATTTGAACGTGAAATAACACTAGAACATTTTTTTAAATTTTGACTTTAAAAATCCAGTTTTTTCACAATGGGTCATTGTGCTTAAACTCATTTCAGTGTGAAGAATTCTGATTAAGCTACTCATTAATTATCTAATTTAGATATAATTAGCCAATTAGCATGTTTTTGAACAGTGATATCTCAAATTCTAATGTGTTCAGAAAGACAATTCCTGTTGGAAATTATCCCTAATATTATTCTTCATGTTTTGAACCTCCATCAAGTTGCTAGAGGGAATAGGTTATTTTTACAATTTTTTTTCACGAAGGAAGCTTAAAAAAATCAAAATTTTTTTCAGGAATTTCAACATTTAAAAATCAACTAAAACTTCATTTCTTAACCAATAAATCCGATTGAGGGTCAAAACATCCACTGTATTATATAGATTATAATGACACAAGAGTTATTATAATAGATTAATTCATTGTTGAGTTATCACTGTTCGAAAGAAGCATCCCATTGCCAAATCATAGTTCTTCAGAAATCGAGCTTAAACTTTTGGAAACGTGTTTGTTTAAGTTGACAGTACCTAACCCAAACCCGTGTAACTTGAAAACTATTTGGAATATTTACAAGATCTTGGTATCGTTAGAAAGCTAAGGGGTTGAACAATATTTTGAATTATTAAAAAATATATCGATATTTTGGTCAATTTTCGTGATTTCTAATGTATACATACACCTTAAAGTGGAGCCATTTTAGGAATATTAAAAAAAAAATTTCTCAGAAAATTTTTAAGCATTTGACCTAGTAGAAATTATTTCCAGTGGCATGCGGTTGAAGTGATTGTGCTTTCTTGCAATCTTCGGGACCGCCGTACCTTGTTGGAAGAGTAAAGGATTAGGAACCGGAGGGTTGCAAGTTCAAAACTAGGTCAAATCAAAAACCTTCGTCTAAATTGGGTTTGGTCGTTACCACCGAGTTATCTCGGTGGTAACGGTTTGGTGCACTTTAAATCTGTCGTAGCCTCAATTTTCCTCATGTTGGCGTGGTGTGAAAATCTGGAGGGTGGGGTGCCTTCTGTTGTGTTCACCTCGTCGTCTGAACTTGGTTCCAAATTTCGTGGTGTTGTCCATGGATCTTTTCCTTTGGGATTGATACGAGATCGTCACCAGTAACCCATTCTGTTGCTCCAGTGCGACGTTAATTAACTACCTACTACTCTTGCACTCTTCTGAATACAATGCTTAAAAGTCAATTCTCCTCATCTATCCCCTGCTTTCATTTCTACTCGGCAGAGGGAAGAGAAAGAATTTAAATCGTCTTCTCACAAACGCCTGTGAGCACAAAACAAAACAGGGGCCTTTTTTTACTTCGTCCTGGAGACCAATTAACCCTCGAAGTGGTTTCGACGAGATCGGGTAAAAGTTTTCTAATGACGAGATTCTCGTCGAGACATCCTAAAGGAGTGTTAATAAGAGACTGTTTTGTTAGTCCTCATCGATAATAATTATTACAAAAAAGGATTAATGTGTTGAGAACATTTATATATTAACAAAATTAAATACAAAATTTGGTTCGAATGAGTTCATTTTATACCAATTATCTTCATTTAAAATATTTAAATTCTCTTTTGGACAGTGCGGAATCAGAGTAATATGCCCCAGGGCTACAAAAATTGGCTCCGTTTTGGCTTTTTATATGCGATGTTATATTTTAATATTATGGAAAAATTAGGCCATATAGAAGTTACCTGGATTTTATTTAGAAATGGAACCAAAGTTAAAAATGAAATTTTTTTTAAATGAGATGTTTTTATATTATTAAAAATCAAGGTATCTAGAAGTAGCCTGGATTTTATTTTGAAGGGGACCCATAGCTAAAAATGGTATTTTTTACATGAGATGTTATGTTTTTATATTATGGAAAAATATTGGCATGTAAAATTAGCCAGAATTTTATTTAGAAGGAACCCAAAGTTAAAAATGGTACTTTTTAAGAGGTCTTGGACTAAAAATTCTAAAATCTTCAATTTTAAAGTTTTTGTTCTGAAATTTTTTCTGTAGGTATACATTGTATTTTGCAATTATAATAACTATTTTATATTTTCAAAACTTCAAATTTTTTAAAATTAAAATTAAAAAATTTTGACGTTGGGCAAAATTGATATATCTTAAAATATTTTATAACAAATCACATCATTTTTGCACTAACTGACTCCTAAAAGTTCATACTATAAACTGTCTTCATGATTTTTGGTTAAAACAGTTAGAAAAAATTTAAAAATATATTTTGTTCAAAAATTACATAAAACACATAGTATACAAAGTTCGAAAAATTACAGAAAAAACTGCTGAAGTCAAATTAAAGAAATATATTTGCAAAGTAATTGTAAAAAATTTCATTCATTTATGACAAGTAGTTTTTAAGTTATATCCATTTTTCACTATCGAAATCCCATTTAACAGAAAAGGAGAAAAGAGCGTTTAAAATTATGAAAATATTCAAGTTATTAAAAAGCACTTGTGCATAATTTATGTTTGTTTAAAATCCTCCTGGATAGTATTGTGTATTACTTCTTAGTTTTACTACTTCATTTAATTTAATTTGAGCAAGTTGGACCTTTTTCCTATACCTTTTAAAAGTATTTGTGGACTTCATCGTCCCTTTCCTGGACCGTCTACAGTCCTTTATGGAAAGCGTTATTGAAGTATATTGATAGTACAGAAAATTCGAAAACGTGCAAATTCAACATTAAAAACAGTGAGAATATTACGATAATCAATTCAGATCACTTCAAAAGTGTTCGTAGCGTAGTTTATTTGAGTTAGAAAAAAAATAGAGCTGAAACACTAGAAAGTAGACTCCAAAACAGTTTGTCTACATTATCTGATGGGTGGGGCTCGTTTGATTTGCAGCTGTCATGTTATAAAAAGCCGAATATTTCCGGTTCTACTGATGGTAGAAACAAAATGTAGGTGTTATTTTACTCAGAAATATCTATATTATTTTTAAAGGTAATAAAAAAAATTTCGACTTTTCATATTTTGGAGTCCCAGACCCTCCTTAAATAAGATGTTATGTTTTAATATTATGTAAAAATAAGAGTATATAGAAGAAGCCTGGATTTCATTTAGAAGGGAACCCCAATTTAAAAATGGTATTTTTTAATTGAGATGTTATATTTTTATATTATGGAAGAATCAGGGCAGCCTGGATTTTATTTAAAAGGGTTGGTTAGTTGATTTGGGGTTTATGGCGCAATAGCCATATTTGGCCATGCTGTGCCAGACACATGCAATATCAAGTACTATACATACACACACTGAAAGTTTTTACTGACACAGAAGGGAGAAATACACCCAGAGAGGAATGCACCTGACAGGAATCGAACCTGCGCCGCCTACAACACGGAAGGTTGCTAGCGCAATGGGTCTACCCTCTGAGCCATGATGCCCCCTTATTATTTCGAAGGGAGTTAAATATGGTAATTTTTACAAGTTTTTTTTACATTATTGAAATACAGGGCATTTAAGAAGTAGCCTGTATTTTATTTAGAAGGGGACCCATAGTTTAAAATTATATTTTTTTAAAATCAGATGGTTGCGATGATTTTATGTTGTGACTTACTGTTTTCTTCAGTTTATAAGCAAAAAATAATAATTGGTTTATTTTAAGAATTGTGAGATATTTAAACCTCAAAGTGGTTTCTACGACATACATCGTCTACCTATTTTTTTATGATGGCGAGATCAAGACCTGGTCAGTTTCCTTCTAATGACGAGATAGGACAGCGGTAGCCCAGTTAAAAGACCAACGGATTAACAACCGTAGGGGTTGCTGTTCGATACTCGCTCCAACCAAAAACGTCGTGTACACGGGGCTGATACACGTTCAATCTGTCGTGGTTCAACCTCCTCACGTTGGTGTGGTAGTTTGGAGAGTGGAGTGCAGGCTCAGATGTTCTTGCTATCTGACCGTGGTTCAAAATTACGAGGCGTTGTATTTGATATTTCCATTCGGGATTGATCCCGGACCGTTGCCAATAGCCTTTTTGATGCTCCAGTGGGACATTAATTAACTACTACCCATAATGATGAGATATCTCATCGATACAACCATCCGGGAGGGTCAAGATTTATTGTTCTCTAACTTGTGCATTTATTTTTTTTTATAACTGTTATAAATATGTCATTTCAACACAGAACTAATTAAAGTTTTAACTTTCTCTCCAGGCCTTCTATTACACTCGTGAGTTCTAGGAGGATTATGCTCTTGAACCAAATTGTATCAATTGTCCTTAGCGGCGTGTCCTTGGATGAAGGCAATGCATTGTTCCAGTTGATATGGAATTCCGTACCTGACGCGTATCTCAGTACAATAGATATGCAGAACTACTTTGGCAGTATCTTGGAAATGGATGCAGAACTGGTAAATTTGAACTTGCCAGCATTGTTTATGACTAAACTCATTTGGAAATTCACCGGTGGTTTATCATACTGGTTTGAACCGAGGTCGCTCCAACACCATTGTCGATGCGTCATTCGACATCAACTGGCCGAGACGTACCAACTCCCTGGAGGTATATCCAGTTTAGTATTACCTGCAAGCTTACAGGGATATCTGCGATTGGATTCTTGAGAACTGCTTAACTTAGTATTCTTAACTCAAATTTCTATATGGAATTAAAATTGAAACCTAAATTGTAGTATTGTCGGATACCGAGTAGTTATTTTTATTAGCAACTAGCAAAATTACCCTACCTCACTCGGTAGTATTGATTGAAAAAGGGATCAGAATGATCATTTTCCTTTTTCGTAGAAAAATGCCAAATCATTTAAGTGTAGGTATAACAATTTTTGTCCCCCCTTCGACATTTTTATAATTTCTACAACTTACTTTGGACACAAGTTGTAAATCATGCATATGCATCCATGTAATGCACAAGTGTCGCACCCTTGTTAAAGGTACAAACTGACAAAAGGCGATAGACACTAAGGTAATTATTACAAGGGGCGATTTCGAGGGAGGATTAGGAATTCCATTTCTTAAGTTCTTTTCCTGTAAAATTGCGCAATTCGTAAAAATGACGAATCTGCGGCGAATATTCTCGCACTCATAGTTTACATACCAATATTTTTTGAGTTGTTGCACTCTTGAATTAGTCTCGGACGTTTTTGAATTTCCCCATTATTAATGGAAATATGTCAAATTAATTTGATAAGATATTTATCACTAAGTATGTTTGAAAAGCGAATACGTTTTTTCTTGAAAATTCCTTTTTGTGGCACGTGCAATGATAAAAGAACCTGTTTTAAAATTCAATGTCTTCAATACAAAAAAGCAGAGGTACTAATTTCTATCACCATTTCTTGAAATGGTAAGTCGATACCAAAGCCGTTTCTTCTAAAGAAAATCATTGATTTTAGCAAATTTTCCTTATATTTTTGCTTAAATATATCTTTAATTCATAAAATAAGCCGCCTTGACCTTATGTCGCTATGAAAAAAAAAATTTTAATGTTTCAAAAGTCCTATTTCGAATTTTTTTTAACATTAACGTTCTTTCAATAATTGCAAAATTCCACTTAAAATTTGCTTTATTCTAATTTACATGCCGCTTTAAATAAAATAATTTGTGGTGTTGCGTGTGATGAAAAGGAATTACAATTTATTGAAATAATAAATATTTAAAACGTACAACAACGAAATCAGACAAAATAAATTCTGTCAGGAAAAAAGTTGTTCTAAAGATACAAATTCGTGATTCTTTTCATTTCTTGATCTCGCAGTTTCCACGACTTACAACTAAAAATTAGCCAAAACTGAGATTCAGGAAATTAATTGTGATAGCAAAAACAATATCGTCTGTCCCAAACATTTGGAAATTGCTTATATTTCGCAATGAAAATAAAGCTCAAAATACAGGGTGAGTTTAAACTAATACGACAAATTTCAGGGGGCAACGAAACAAACACTTTTCACCATAGAATGTATGGTTGCAAGAGGGCGCTTTCCATTTCGGCACAAACACACGGTCCGACGCAAGTTGGAAAGAGGCATGAAATATGGAAACAACGATTTAATGTCAAATAAACATCAATAACTGCTTGATAAAACGAAATAATACAATTAGATTTGCATAAATTAAAGATAAGTACAAGGAACAACGGGTAAGAAAGAAATGACATGTACAAAACATGAGAAACTTTTCACATGGAAATGAAACGACATGTACAAACATCAGTTGGTAAACACAACGCAAATGCACAATTACAGAAGCTGTTCAAAATGTCGACAAACACACCTGATGCAGGCCTCGCATCGCCGACGTAACGCTTTTATACAAGCGCTTGACTTCGTTCTGTAGCGGCCAACCGCTGCACTTGCGACCATACATTTTATGGGGAAAAGTGTTTGTTTCATTGTGTTCTATCACCCCCTGAAGTTTGTCGTAATACTTTAGACTCACCCTGTATACAAAAGCATTAAAATTTAAAATCCATAAAAATACTTTTTTGAAAAATAATTGATTTTTCAGCAGCACTGATAAAACAGTCCAATTAATTGCATGTTCAATATACCTTCCTGCTACTCCAAAGCTATCAAATTATAGTTGATTTAAGTAAAGTTACTCGGATATTTTATCATGAAAGTTGCCTAAATATATAAGGAAAAAATTTGAAATATAGTAATCACTAAACTAAGATAATGATTTATCAAATATAAAACAATGCATCAAAATCTGTTGAATGAATTTCTCATGTGATATTTCTACAAACGCACAGACACAAAATCCAACCTAGAACGGGACCACGGACAGAACTAAGTTCAGTCATTAAATGAATGTAAGTACTCACAGTATACAGTTTCATGAAAATATATTCAACGTTTGGCCGTAGTACGGGCACACACATATAGATGAACAGACAGACACCAAACGTCCAAGAGACGGATTTTGCATTAGAAGGTTCAAAACGGATAGAAAACTTGAAATTGTTCGAAAAAATTCAATGTAAAAACAAACATTCCATTTTTATTTATATAGATCTGTCTTACTTTCGTTTCCTTCAAAATTAAAGTTAAAAAGTAGTAATTGTGGAGAAAAAAATTTATCTTTAAAATTAATTTACATTATTATCGAAATTTCAAAAAATTAAACATTTTTAATTATTTTTACATCTTTCAAATATATTGCACTTTAATTTAGAATGGGCAGAATCGTACACTTGGTATTCGAGTATTTTCAAGTATCGAATAAATATGCGATACAAAAAAAGATTAAACGATTGCAAGAATCAGCCACTTGCGATATAAGGCTGTAAATACTCTTGAATCTGAATACTATTGTATTCGAATACAAAGAGGAAAAATCCAGTATAACTAAAACTTTTAAAAATCGTTATGCTGGAAAATCCAGTATAACAATTATAAATTCGTTATACTGGAAAAATCCAGTATAACGAATACTTTTAAAAATCGAGTTCACGAGTTCTTTTGTATTCGAATTTTCTTATATCTAGTTAAAATGTTTCAATTTCACAATGGTGTATTGACTTTAGTCATAAAAATCACTGCCATAGGATTTTCAGGTTAATCAGATCATCTGCTGCCAATAAGAATCACTCACGCACTAGTTTATCCATTCCTTTTCTCAATAGGAATTTTCATTTTTGTCTATCGATGGTAATGTGATGGCCATTGAGAGTGTCTCGATCCATAACTCTGCACAGTATGTCCACTGCTCTAGCAAAGTGCTAGTTGTAGGCGGTGCAAGTTTGTCTCCTGTCAGGTTCGATTCATCCCTGGTTGTATTTCTCTATGCAGTAAACCTTTCTATGTGTGTGCACGTCCATTGACGTTGTCTTGTGTTTGGCACTACAAAAAAACAACCAACCTTTCTATGACAAACACACTCACAAGTCACGTCAAGTAAACGGACATGCACACACGGTAAGTTATACTGACACTGAAGAGTGATATACTCCCAGGTTAAGTACAAGAATCGTACCAACTCTGATTACAACTCGCAGGCTGCTAGCGAGGCGGCCAAACCCACTAGGTCTAACAGGGTTCCCACTCTTTTTTAAAAATAAAAAATAATGAGTTTCTAAGGACACAAACAATTTTTTATATGGACTAATCGAGTTATACCAAAATCCATATTGCACCTTCATTGTATGAGTCAACCTAGTAGGACAAAAATTAGGGATGTATGCTGGACCGTTGGCAAATTTATAGTAACTTAAAAGTTAATTTTTTAATGTTGTCTGTTAAATACATTGTGTGTTTTGACGTTAACTTTCTAAAAGCAATGCACAAAAAGGATTAATGTATTTTACACCTATAAGCTTTTAGCCCCATTTAACCACAATAAAATTAATTTTATAATTTTGAGGATGTCATCTCAGGGGGGAAAAAGAAATGAAATTTTAAAAATCATTGCTTTTTTAGAAAATAAGAAAGAACTTTAATAACAAAGTTTTATTTTCTGTTTTCAATACAAATACATTTATCTTGTTAAATATTGCACCTGAGAAAAAAAGCCTTACGAATAAATTTCTCAACTGATTTGTGTTTTTAGAAATTATTTTATCTAATTCCTTTATTTCAGCTGCTTTTCCTTTAATTTCTTTACATAGTGCATTTTCACTTTTTAAAAGAGAAAAGTCCTCAGAAGCTTCTGCCTCATTAGCCAGTTCTTCAGCTGACTTTTTCATTCTCATTATATTACCCTAAAGTTAATTCTATTTGATTTTAAGGAATTAAGTTCTTGTAGCTCAAATTTTCTTTTATTTTCTATATTTGCCTTCTAAATGAATAACATATTTCTGCCTAGAAGAAGAAACAAATTTTCTCATTTTAGTAATTATTAAATTTGGAATATCATTAGCATTTTCATTTCTTCGGGGTCTACTATGGCTGCCCACTGATCTATGAAATGCTTCTTAATTTCAGGAGAAACTCTCCTTTTTATTTGATCCGTTAGCATTAGGTTTTTGAGGTCCTCAAAACTTCCCACTCCGACTCCATCTAGCCATCCCTCTAAGTAACTCCTTAATTCAAATGTTAGATCTTTCCAGGGCGCTCCTGATCGTCTCTGATGCTGTGTAAATTTGGTTCGGAATGTTTCCGGATTTAATTTAAATCTATTTAGGAGGGTACTCTTAACATGATCGTAATCTTCGGATTTTTCAGGGGGCTCTCTCATAATAATTTCTGCAATATCCATCGGGAGTAGGTAAAGAAGGTGAGTCACCCAATCAACCTCATCTATTCCCATCTTTTTCGCCTGTCTTTCAAACAAGGTGAGAAATAGGGCCATGTCTCCTTTTTCTGGGTCAAATTTTTGCATTACGGATTTCAAGTTTTTCGTTGGTCTAGAATTATCCGTTTGTGACGAACCTAAGCTATTTGTTTCAGCAGCTTGCGTAATTCTGAGTTTTTCTAACTCGAACATTCGAATTCGCTCTTCCGCCTCCCTAGCATTTCTCTCGGCTATCTCCCGTTCCTCTCTAGCCTGAGTGTCCGTTATATCCCGTTCCTCTACTATAACCTGCAACTGAACCTTCACCCATTCTTCGTCGTATTGTGGATGCTCTGATATCTTTGTGGTTATATCTAACACCCTATCATTAGGTCCTAGGTCGATACCTAACTCATAAGCGAGTTTCTGCAAATCTGCCTTACGTTGCCTTGCTAAAAATGCCATTTTAAAATTCTCCTGTCCCTTACACACAATAATATACTAATATATGTGACCAATACTTAAAACACAATGCAACACTATAAAACAATGTACCTTAAATTTCAAAACAATCTTAACTCAAATTTCACAAAATATACTAAGCGTAACTCTACACAGAATACTTCGATAACTTTTAGATTACAACAGTACTTAATTTCAATAAATGACTTTTACTCTAATTTCAAAGGAAAGTTCTTCCTGAATTGATAACACAATAGTTTTCTAAATTTTTCAAATCCAGCACTTTGCTAAATGTTGCAACCACTCAATTACACATACAATATAATTTCATTAAGACAATTTTAAATTCCTAGCACATTAATTTACTACAATTTTTGCCTCTAAAGTAAAATCAAGCCTTACCTGCTGTCGTGCTGCAAAGGATCTCGTCACTTTCATCTACTTCAGATCAGGGTTATTGGTCGGTCACTTTCCACACAAAACTTGGTCTTCTATTTCTTTTTCGGGACTCGGCGTCTTCCGTAACTGTATTTCGGACCAGGCGTCCTTTTCTCCGGGACTGGATGTCGAACGAAGTCGCTACTTCTCCGGGACTGGATGTCGGTCGGTTCGATACTCCTTCAGAACTGGATGTCGAACGAAGTCGCTACTTCTCCGGGACTGGATGTCGGTCGGTTCGATGCTCCTTCAGAACTGGATGTCGAACGAAGTCAATCGATTCCGCTACTTCAGGACTGGGCGTCAATCGGTTCCGCTACTTCAGGACTGGGTGTCGATCGGTTCCGCTACTGCTTTACGACTGGGTGTCGATCGCTTCCGCTGCCACCAGAAAGTTAACTAGTCTGTAACGTCTTGATTCACGGGTAGCTAGACTAGTTACCATTGAAAATATCCGATTCTGGACTAAATTGGTTTATTTTACAATTTGTACAAAAAGTCGGAAAATGAATGTAAAGTTCATCAATATTAGTTCCTTGGAAGGTCCAAAGTTCTATCGAGGCGCTTAGGGCTGCTGGCGAGCCTCACAATTTCGCTCGGGGAAGTCTAACGCACGGCTACGGGTGAGCCTATTCTCAACAAAAATTTACTCGAATGAGTACAGAGTTCCAAGGCAGGAAATCTCAGTCTTTCCCGACAGGATCACTACTAGGATGAGCAGTTACACGGATCTCTAGGAGGGTTCTCCTTTACGGCTACGGTCGAGCCTTTCTCACTAAAATACTCCGGCGAGTATAGGATCCCAAGGTGGGATAAATGCACAACAGTGAACGGATATTCACTTCAAGCTCCAAAAACGGTCTCTGCTGACCGCCTCTCTCCAAGCTCTCTCTCTCTGATCCTCTGTCTCCTTCTCTCTCTCTGCTCTCGTGATCTCTCCAAAACTCTCTATATGTTGGGTGCTTATCGACTCCTCCTTTCCGTTTCTGGTCCGCCTTTTAGTCGGTGCTGGATTGGGTGTTGAAGATTTCTCACGTTCTTGATTGGCTGTCTCACGTTGGTCTTTCCCCTCAACTTTTACGACAGACTTCGGCGGACTTGAAAGGGGACCATCAAACCCTGTCGGAAACTCATCATCATTTATCTCTGTCTTCTTGGTCTCGAAATGTCGAAGAGAGCAACAGAAAGGCGCCTGCCCTTTGTTTTGAAACCAGAACGATTTCCGACCCCTGCTGGCTGGCTGTCGTTAAGAAATCATTAAGAAGATGTTTTCGGGTGGTCGTTATGGTGTGTGGGCTTTTCCTCTCGACACCTGAGTCAACAAGACTTTCCATTTTCCCACGCTGCCGTGGTGATCGTTTCTCTAGCCGCCGTTACAGTATGTTCATTACTTGATATTGTACTAGCAACCGGAGGGTTGCGAGTTCGAATCCAACCAAAAGATCCTTCCCTTTGGGATTGCTCCCGGACCGTCGCCAATAGCCCGTTGTGTTGCTCCAGTGCGACGTTAATTTAAATACCCCCCTTGAAAAATGTTAACGAAGAGTGCCGTTTTGATTTTGAACTAATCTTATTTCATTTTGAGTATAATGCGCATATCGATGCTTAAATTCATTATAAATGGATTTAAGCAAGGTATGAAATGTGAGTAACGACACTGCCATCAATGTATATGCTGTTTCGAAAATGTGGTCAAATTGTAAAAGGGTAGAGGGGCCCCAAATAAACATTTTTCGTCAAAGAATGTGTCCGGAAATACTATGTTTAGATGGTAGAGGGCGTTGTTTAGGGGGTCTATCGATAACATTGTCTCTGGAGTAAGGCGTCATTCCCAGCTCGGATTTTCAACGGCAAGATCCGATTTCGAGTAGATTGAAATCTGAGTGGGAATGACGCCTAACACCTCAGAAACGACGTTATCGACTGACCTAAACAGCTTCTCCTACCACCTGAATAGTGGTTGCGGACATTCTTTGACAAAAAATGTCTATGTTGGGTCTCTACCATATTACAATTTGGTCGTATTTTCGAAACACCCCGTATGTAAGTGATTACTAAACTTCAGCGCAGATGCTATCAGCTGGTCTGTCGATTCCTTAGAAAAATTCACATTCAAAAGTTCTTTCCACGCATGGTGACCTATGGATGTCCAATTTAGATCGGCAATGACTGATCCAAAGTTCTTTCCACAAATGACGACCAATGCAGGTATTTAATCTACCTCGGCAATAATTGATCCAAAGTTCTTTCCTCGGCAATAATTGATCCAAAGTTCTTTCCTCGGCAATAATTGATCCAAAGTTCTTTCCACAAAAGACCTATAAATGTCCAATTTACCTCGGCAATAATTGATGCAAAATTCTTTCCACAAATGATCTATGCATGTGTTCAATTTACCTCGGCAATAATTGATTCAAAGTTCTTTCCACAAAAGACCTATAAATGTCCAATTTACCTCGGCAATAATTGATGCAAAATTTTTTCCACAAATGATCTATGCATGTGTTCAATTTAGCTCGGCAATAATTGATTCAAAGTACTTTCCATAAATGATGACCTTCGCATGTCCAATTTATCTCGGCAATAACTGAATTTGATCATTTCCAGGGCACCTCCGGAGATGCCGTCGTACATAATCAACTGGAACGTACACTCAAAGAGGGAAATGCGTATAAACCAGCTCCTATACTTCGCCAAAATGGCTCTCAGCAACAGGACTGAACCGAAAGAAGCCGCGAAGTGCATTCGGTTGATATGGAAGTCTTTTCCCGATACGTTTCTCACAACAGTAGAACTGTGCGGGCACATGATTCTGCACTGTCAATGAGTGGGTGTTGAAGATTTCTCACGTTCTTGATTGGCTGTCTCACGTTGGTCTTTCCCCTCAACTTTTACGACAGACTTCGGCGGACTTGAAAGGGGACCATCAAACCCTGTCGGAAACTCATCATCATTTATCTCTGTCTTCTTGGTCTCGAAATGTCGAAGAGAGCGACAGAAAGGCGCCTGCCCTTTGTTTTGAAACCAGAACGATTTCCGACCCCTGCTGGCTGGCTGTCGTTAAGAAATCATTAAGATGTTTTCGGGTGGTCGTTATGGAGTGTGGGCTTTTCCTCTCGACACCTGAGTCAACAAGATTTTCCATTTTCCCACGTTGTCGTGGTGATCGTTTCTCTAGCTGCCGTTACAGGGGTGTTTAACCCTCTGAATGTCGACCCGACCGAAACGCCTTTTCATTCAGACCACCGCTCGCCGCCCGTCCGGCTCTTAATGTAATCGGCGTTTCTGCCCCTCTACCAGTGAGGAGGGTAATCGGTCATCCCCACTCTACAAAGGATTTTCGAACATCTCCTTGTCACCTGAAGGTGTGCTAAATGATCATCAGGTGTTAGGGGGTCGATTTCTAACTACGTTCTTCAGTCTGTCTGCGGATCGGATAACCACCTGTTAGATTTTTTGCCTTTAAAATGCCTCGGTACAGAAGAATTGACTCGAGAAGAGATCGAAACAATACTTTTTAATGATACAGATGAATCAGATTTGGATAGGAGTGAAGATGACGAATTAGAATTGCCAACTAAGGAATTGGGAAACAATTCGATCAGTGTCGATAGTGAATCCGAAGATGAAGAAAATATAGATATTCTTCATACTGAAAAAAATGACGGTACCGTTGTATGGGATTCAGAAGTGGTTGAGAACGAACGCATAAACGTCCCCAATTCATTAATTTTTCTGGTCCCCTTCATATGTTACCACCTGGCTCTTCAGCGTTGGACTATCTAAAATTATTAATGAGTGAAGAGATATGCGAACTCATCAGGGTTAATACAAATAAGTATGGTGAATTTTGTGCCAAAATGCGAGGATTTGCAGACGAGAGATGGGAACCTATTGCGAGCATCAAAGAACTGTGGAATTCTTTTACAGTTCTGCTTGTAATGAGTATTGTACGCAAGCCTAGAATCACTGATTACTGGTCCAAAAATGAGACACTTGGAAATTCAAGAGTGAAAATGATGATGAGTAAAAATAGATTTTTACGCATTAAACACTATTTCCATATATCCGACAGGGAATACGAACTTAAGGACAGTGAAAATTTTATTTTCACCAAAAAGTAGAGCCACTAGAAACATACTTGCGAAAAGAATTTTCCGAACATTTTAAGCCGTACGCTCACTTATCAGTTGACGAAGCACTGGTCAAATTTAATGGAGAATTCTATAATTCTTGCTATAATTTAGAATACAGTTACCGTTGTTCGGTAGCTGTGCTTTAGAATACAGTTAGATAGTTCTTCGGTAGCACCTCGATCTATTACACATTGTTACTTTCACTTGGATTAAAGTTTGGTTTGGAGGCAGTTGAGAAAATATGTCTGTTTCTTTAGAACTGAGGGCTCAAAGCTTCCAACAATTTCTTTCACCTTACCCATGGGATCCCCACAATGTTAAATTTCACGTGGATATTTACCACCCAAGTGTTAACTGGACCTCTAAAGATAGGTAGAAAAATAGTAAATGGCCTCTCTCTATTCAAGGCGGCTCTTAGGTTTAGCTCTCACTGCTTGAGGATGAACACGTGTTTTTGCTGCAATGAGAAACGTAAAGGACTGTAGCTGAGGGTGTTTTTCGCGTTGAAGAGAATAGAGCGGAGTTGGGACCGAAGGATTCAAGTGATCGTTTTTGTCCATTGTCCCTTTCAATACTATGCTTCATATAAAAGAACCAGTGTTGCTGTTTGTATACAGGTTACGGGAAATCGAAGCCTGAGGGACAGAGGGAGATTCTTGAGTGAACAATTGACTTCGCGTCGATAAGCCAGTTTCTCTTGTATACAAAACCACTTGTATCGACCGGTAACATGAAATAATCCGAGAAATGTTTTAAACATTAGTCCCGAAGTGGTCGTTGAGGGTATGTCGTAACCCAATAATCAAACGAACAAAATTCTAAGAATGCATACTTTTAGAATGAGATGACTTTATTAGTAGCTGAGTTTTATGTTTTCTCTCATCTGACCATTTTAGCCCCTTGGTTTTTTAGAATGGAAGTTATCACAAATTTATAACAATAGAAGAAACTATAATGCACTTCTCATTTTGAGTGACGCTCACTTGACCGTCGCTTTCAACGCGGAATTTGACTCAAGTACATGTTCACTTGTATTATGTAAAATTTAATTCCAAGACATGTTTTGCACCTACGCATATAAAATAGTAACTGAAAAGAAAAATTGTGTAAAGAATGACTTTTAAATTGAATTACGAGCTATAAATGCTAATTCTGCGATTTATTAGTGAGGGTTAGGTAATAGTAGTAAAGTGTGAATTTTATTTCTAATAAATAAAGGTTATTACACTTAAAGGTTTGCGTATCTCTGTTTTAAGGAAAAAGCGCATATTTTTAAGTCCCGCAAACGAATAAAACGTCCATTTCAGGGACATAACTGTGACGTAATTCTTCCATATTTTATTGCAAGATGCTTTTGGTCTACAATTTTAAAAGAAACCATTATCAAAAAAATCACGCTCCTTTTAAGATCATATTTATAAGGAAGAATTATTGAAAAATAACCACTTTTATCACTTTGTATTATATTTCCGAAAACCTTTTTTAAACATCAATTTCAAAGCAAAAGATATATTATTAATTTGAAAATTATCACGAATTTTTGATACATTGCTTTAAAAATAAGATAAGAAATTCCAAATTAATTGCCGATAACACAACAGAAAAAGTATACCTTGTATATTCCTGTTGCAAGAGATTTGAAGTAAAAGAGATCAGAGGGAAATAAAGAAATTAAATTGCCTTTTTAAAACATTTAATGAAAAATATGTACTTAAAATTAAACGTAACCTAATGTGTTTGTTCTAAAATTAAAAAATATTTTCCTTGTTTTATAAGTAATTGCAATTGCTTTACTTTTGCGCTATATTTCATTAAAAGAAAATTGTTCTTTCTTACAATTTGACAATTTTCTATCCGTGTTTTCTTTTTGAGAGTTTAAAAATGCTATGTAATGGACGCAGAACATCAGCATACACAACATGTCTATATATATATATAATTCTAAGATCGACTTATAAGTTGAAAAGAGCACTTTCCATACAACCCCCCATTAAAACCAGCGCGGTTTTCGGTCCCAGTGTAGAGTCCCCGGATTAGGTGTAAAATAAGTTGCAAACGCGGGGGGAAGAAATATTGGTGATTGAACTAATGCTACTCGGGCGTTTTCGGTTTCTGAGGACATGATGTTTAGATGCGTACGGATGTCAGAGGGTTAAGATCGCCAAAAGCAGCAGGACGAGGAGATTGTCCCGCCTGACTCATCGGTGGAGAAAAATAAGGTCCAAAAGACCATGCCAAGGAATCTTATTACCCCCGAGAAGGGGAAGAACAAAGTCCACGAGAACGAAGAAGGGGGCGGGAAACACTCCGTTTCTGAAACCCCAAAGCTTAGAGGAGAGATAAGGATCTTTATCTCTGCTCTATGCCCCAAAGTTGCATGGGGGAAATGTGAGGGTTAGATTCTGCCCAGGGCGTTCTTGGACCTAGGTAAGAAGCGGCGTGGGCTAGAGACGGATAATTTGGGTTTCAAGGAGATCGGGATAAGGAAAAAGGTTCGTCACCGAATAGTTCCTTTGAATCGCAGACCAGAAAGTTTGAGAGTGCGTTCTGAGACTTTAACGGGTAATCAGGGGATAGGAGAGAATACTCGAGATAGGGTAACTAGACCAGGGTGGAGGAAAGGCATAAAGAGGGATGGCAGAGAGAGAGAGAGGAGGCTTGCTATGAGAGTAGATTGAAATTGATACTGGAGTTCTCGGAGAAGGTAGGGATTTCCCGAAAGACCCTGAAATACCTTAGATCTAACATGAGGGGTTGAATTTTGAATGGATGAAAAACGGGATATACCATTTGATTGTTACCCAAGAAAAAGGGTGGATTAGACAGTGGTCATTTTTGTGGTGGTACTATCGCAAAAAGTTCATTTATATACCAATTTTGGCTGATAACATGGAAAATTGATCGGTTTGCTAAAGGGTTTAGAGGCCTGGAGAATCAAGGATAAATGAAAAGTGAATACTGTGATTATTGTTGTAATATATGAAGTGCTTACTACTAGTGAAATTATTATTGCTATGATGTGTAGATTGTTTTATTATTGCTAAGGTGCATGTATCTTTCTAATTTTAGTGAAGCTATTATTATTGTGATTATGTAGTAGTATATTGGGAATTTTTCAATTTAAGCTATTGCTTGAATTGGGTGTTTAAGTATTAGGTCTTATTTATTATTAAGCTATTGTGAACCATCCAAAAGAAAAGGAAGAGTAATTAATTTTGGAGTCCCGAATTCCATTTCAGAAGATCAAGTTAAAGCTGTAAGACAGCTGGCCCACTCCCTGGTCTGGCCAACCCAATCCCACTGCAATGTTGAACTACATTAACAACTGGGAAGTAACCAAACGAGAATTGATCAGTAATCACAAGCTAATCACATTTCAAGTCGAAAATAGTCATGCTACGCTACACAAGACAACACCTAGATTAAAAACAAAATTTGGTAGTCATCACCATTTATTTAAGTCCGCCATTAAAGAAAGAAAGGCTTTTGGTTTAAATTAAAGACAGTTAAGAACACGGAAGAGTTAAATCTATTTGCTAACGATTTTTTGGAAACCATAACCTCAGGTTGTAAAGATACCTATAAGATCTTCAAAACTAGCAGAAATTCCACTCCTAAATGGTAGAGCCAAGACTTTTTAGTGATAAAAAAGTCATAGCCCTTCGAAGATGTAGTCAAAAGGAAACTGTAGAGGAAAGAGAGAAATAGATACAAGTATATAAGAAAGAAAAAACTCTATATAAAAAAGCAAATAAGGGAAACTAAAGAAACCATGTGGAAAAAATTTCGAACTGAAACTGAAACTTTAAGACATTTAAATTAGCCACCCAAAAAATATTTAAAAGCGCCATACTCTACGATCCGTCAACAGACCCATATAGCACATTACAAATGATATCTTACAAAAACTTGAAGATATTTTCCCAAATAATGATATTTCTACAGTTGAAACGCACCATATCTCCATCAGATAAAATGCTGATTACATCAAGACGAACCTACGTATAAATCAAGATAATAGAGATGAACCTCCTTTTATTATGGAAGAATTGCAAGAAGCCATAAAGAGAACACCCAATATCAAATCTCCTGGTCTAGTTGATACTGATGGAGAAATTCAAGACATTATCTACAATGCTATCCCCAATATCCTCTTGGAACTCTACAATACCTGTCTACGACTCCAACATATCCAAAAGTGCTTCGAAAAGGGTGAGGTTATTTTAATCAGCAAACCTGGACGAGATTCTCAAAATCTAAAATCCTTTAGACCCATCTGTCTTCTACTTGTCTTGATAGAGACATTGTAAATATTATTGCAAACAAGAATCAATCATCATCAAAAGACAAAGAATGTGATGGACGGGAATCAATACGGATTTCAAGAAGGTAAATCAGCAGAGCATGCTCTAAATAATTTAATGAAAATCATTAGTGGAAATTTTCAATCTAAAAAGTACACCGCTGTCATGTCCATTGATATTAAAGGTGCATTGGATAACTTATGGTGGCCCTCCCTAATTAACGAGCTTTTTAAAAAAGAATTTACACGCATAACATCCTCCAGATCCTGTGTAGCTATCTTCAAGACAGAAATTGTCTCCAAGTACGGAGATATTTAAGTCATGAAGAGGCTGCAAAAAGGAAGTGCTCAAGGTTCTTACCTGAGTCCTATTTTATGGAACATCATCGCCGACAAGATCTTGAGTATGGATTGGGGTCTCCACATTCAGACTCAATCTTTTGAGGACGTTTTTATAATAATAATAACCTGCTCCCTTTTCAAAATGCTCTTAATAAATTTAGCATCCAGATATCAGATGAAAAACTAACTTTCCTCCAAGTAAAACTAAAGCGGTGCGACATTAATTAAAAATAAAAATACATCGAACAATAGATGCCCGGGGGTAAAACGGGCCTGTTCTAAGGGAGTCTTCTCAGTTGAAAGAACAACGGATTAGCAACCGGAGGGTTTATAGTCCAAACTCGGTGTAGCCAAAGACCGTTGTTTACATGGGGGTTTGTGCACGTTAAATCAGTCGTGGCCTCAAATGTCCTCTGCTGTGGAAGTTTGGAGACTGGTCAGGTGTTTTCGTTATCTGACAGGGGTTCAAAATTACGAGGCGTTGTCCTTGGATCGTTCCTTTCCGGATGGTTCCCGACCGTCACCAATAGCCCGTAGTTTTTTTCCAAAAGCACAATCCGCGCCAAAGTAATGACAGAACGTGAACCATTAAAAGATAAATAAAATATTTCAAGATTCGTGTGTTCAAACAATAATAAAAGGTAAATTTAAAAAATGTAGTACTTGAAATCATTGAACATGAAAAAAAATTAAATATTCAAATGCCACGATTAAATAGGGAAATATGAAATTTACGCTGTCGTTAAGAGTAGTAAATTTAAGGTTTGGTAAAGAGAGTTCAAGATATGAAAGACAAAAACAGTAGACGGCATTTAAAAACCTTGTACTTTGTAAAATTTAAAGATTGGGTGGTAATTCTCACCCAATGAAATCTTGCAAGTTTAAAAGGGATTTAATTAAAAAATAATAGAGGGGACGATTAAAAACTGGACAATCAATTAAAATATGGCTTATAGAAGGGACCACAAGTGTTACGTATCTTGAGATGAATCGAACCTGCGCAGCATACAGCTCTCACAGGTTGCTAGATTAGTGACAGCCACCAATAGCAACCATCAGGAAAAATTCTTGTGGTGGACAGATAGTAGGCAGTGAATCATGCGGAATAAAAAGGGGATGATTAACGTAGACATACATCAATCACCCGTGCATAATCTTCTAGATGTCCAGGTGCAGATAAGGGAACCTGTTTATTGACAGGTGCCTGGTGCATGTTTGTTTTACCCAGACCGTTTTATTCACAGCGTACTATTTGCTTTCCACAAGAATTCCTCCTGACCCTCTGTTGGTGGCGGTCACTACAGAGTGGTTTGTTTTGGGGTTTTATGGCGCAGGGCCATATTGGGCCAAGTTGCGTTAAACATAACAACGACGGTAGGTATTTAATTAACCTCGCACTGGAGCCACGCAACGGGCTCCAGTGCGAGGAACAACAACGAGGAAGGCAAAAAGCAGAATGATAGACGAGTTTAAAACAGACGACGGGTAGGTATTTAATTAATATCGCACTTGAGCAACACAACGGGCTATTGGCGACGGTCCGGGATCAATTTTGAAGAACAAGGCCTTGTGATTTTGAAGATGAAGAGATCAACACCTGAGTTGACACTCCCTCTCCAACAGAATAGAAGACAGATCAATCGTGTACCTCGGGGTTATGATGCACGCCTAAAGATGTGCCCCTGGGGGCACAGATGGGAACGTGAGGGTAAAAATAACAGTGGAATAGATCACTCAGGTACTTCGAGGTTGTGAAGCCCGTACACGCCTGCAAAAGGTATGTCCCTGAAGACATGGTCAATATAACAATGTGGCTCATGACAAGTCTAGTAAAAGAGACAGGTTCGTCCATCAGCCTTTGTCCCTTCCTTCCAGAAAAGAGGGGTGACCGGGCCATTGTGAAGGATCTGGCCAGAACCTACGGCGCTGTGGTCGCTTTTACGTCACGATGAGGGCTATCGTTCCCGTTTGTTCTGGCAGACATGCATGCTTTGGAAGGCGCTCGACACCTAAAAATATTTATCTTCCTTCGGATTTTAAAGTGGTAATTGATTCAGACCGTTCCTGAACGGTATGATGAGTGTACATAGGAAAAAAGGGGGAGGCATTTTATTTTTATTTTCTCACATCGTAGTATACGAGTGGTAGTTACTTTTATGGGGATTCATTAGGCGCTTTTCACTGTTAATGTAGTGTATAAATGATACGGAAAAGATCTCATGCCATCTAGATAAGAGTTTGAATAGAGAAAGAACATTTTCAAGAGGAAATGTCCCCAAGCCCAACCCTCCGAGCAGTGATTATGGGCTCGCAAGTACCGATGGTGATGAACGGTATGATGGGTGTACATAGGAAAAAAGAGGGAGGCATTTTATTTTTATTTTCTCACATCGTAGTATATGAGTGGTAGTTACTTCTATGGGAATTCATTAGGCGCTTTTCATTGTTAATATAGTGTATAAATGATACGGAAAAGATCTCATGCCATCTAGATAAGAGTTTGAATAGAGAAAGAACATGTTCAAGAGGAAATGTCCCCAAGCCCTTGTGATGTGGCTGAGCGATCCGTCACTGCCATACGCACAATATGCCTGTCATCACGTGAAGTGGTGCACTGAGGTGGATGCGATCGAAAACGTCGGTCCGTCGTACCCTCCTGCATCCAACGATCACATATCCGCATTACAGTTGTTTGGTTTCGTCCAACACGACTACCGATTTCTCTGAAAGATAATCCACAATCTCGGTAGGCCACTATCCTTCCTCTGTCGAACTCGGATACTTGATCAAGAGATGATCGCTGTTTTCTACGAGGCATAATTGATCGTTTTTTTGAAAAAACCACAAGAAAAACACAATTGCCGTACTTGAAATCGTCGAAATCTCCAAGCCTTAAATAGCGCTTTGAAGTGGCTCCACAGGCGCGCGTGATGTGCGTCTGCGCTGAAATTCTAATCATTTGCATATCTCACCTCCGCTAATGCATGTTGTAAATTTCATATTATTTGCATGCTTCCTTCAGGGTGTTGCATTTACGGTGGCCAGCAGTGTATATGAACTGTGCCGCTGTAAAACGAAGAAAAGAGAAAAAAATTAAACATTTCAAAACTATCGTGAAGGGATAACTGTCACCTTGTTGAAGACGTTTCATCTCAGGGTGTAAGTTGCTAGTAAAACTTATTTATTTTCTTTTTAACTTATGACTAAAGCATTTACAAGAGGTTCAATCCTGAAAAAAAAAACACTTCGCAGACAAGAAACTTAATATTAAACAACATTGTTTAAGACTTTACAACGAAAGGAAATGACAGAACGTTCATAGGTTTTACATCTAGGAACCATATCTAACTACCCGCCAAGTGACGTCACATTTCTTTCCCTTTCGAAACTGCTCTGGAGAACCTTACCTTTCCCCTTAAGTAGCCTTGGCTCTTATATATTATGAGTAGGGATGACTGATAAAATTTTTAATTTTACTTTGTTTTCAGCGATCTTGTGGTGGAAAGATACTTCATAGTCCAGCTATGATATACAGTAGTTAATGCATCTATTGGGAATGAAAAAAATCGTATTTTGGGGCAGATTTGGAAAAGTTCCCTGATGGGGGATATGAATATCTCTCGATTTTAGTGTCAAACTGATAAAACGATTTGTTCTGCCTTTTCTGGAAGTTGTTGAATTCATATTTCAGATTCTCGGCAGAAACCCTTAGTTCACTATAGATAACCCCTTAACTTTTTCGTAACTATTAACTTCTTGTTCATCAAGTTTACAATAGATGCAATTTTCTAATTCCTCGTCCATCAAGCATTTTACAGTGAAATTCCTCTACAGTTGAATGTGTGATAAAAAATTACCATCTAAAGTTTTTAAAAAATTGCACTCTTTAAATGGGATCCCTTTGCAAAGAAGAATTTTTTATTTTACTTTCTTTTTAGCGATCGTATGGGTAGAAAGGTATACTTTATAGTCCGGTTACAATATACAGATAGGTAGTTTATTAAGGTCGAACTGAAGCACCACAACGTGCTATTGACAAAGGTGCGGGATCAATCTCCAAAGGAAAGATCTGAGGGCAGAATCTCTTAATTTTGAGACATGGTCAGATGACGAGGTCAACACTTGAGTTGGCACCCCACTCTCCAAACTTCCACACCACGTCAACGTGAAGAAGTTAATAGTTACGAAAAAGTTAAGGGGTTATCTTTAGTGAACTAAGGGTCTCTGCCGAGAATCTGAAATATGAATTCAACAACTTCCAGAAAAGGCAGAACAAATCGTTTTATCAGTTTGACACTAAAATCGAGAGATATTCATATCCCCATCAGGGAACTTTTCCAAATCTGCCCCAAAATACGATTTTTTTCATTCCCAATAGATGCATTAACTACTGTATATCATAGCTGGACTATGAAGTATCTTTCCACCACAAGATCGCTGAAAACAAAGTAAAATTAAAAATTTTATCAGTCATCACTACATATAATATATAAGAGCCAAGGCTACTTAAGGGGAAAGGTAAGGTTCTCCAGAGCGGTTTCGAAAGGGAAAGAAATGTGACGTCACTAGGCGGGTAGTTAGATATGGTTCCTAGATGTAAAACCTATGAACGTTCTGTCATTTCCTTTCGTTGTAAAGTCTTAAACAATGTTGTTTAATTTTAAGTTTCTTGTCTGCGAAGTGGGTTTTTTTTCAGGATTGAACCTCTTATAAATGCTTTAGTCATAAGTTAAAAAGAAAATAAATAAGTTTTACTAGCAATTTACACCCTGAGATGAAACGTCTTCAACAAGGTGACAGTTATCCCTTCACGATAGTTTTGAAATGTTTAATTTTTTTCTCTTTTCTTCGTTTTACAGCGGTACAGTTCATATATATAAATCGGAAAAATTTCTTGTTCTTATAAAACGTTTGAAAGCAGAAGCGTAGGAAATTTTTCCTGTAATATCTGTATAAATTTATATATTAGATTTATTTCATTGCATGGCTGATTTCATTGAGGCCATGGCAGATTTAACGTGCACCATCTCCTAGTGGGGTGCACACTGGGCTACCACCGATAGGAACAGGTGTGCTAGTTCAGGAGACTTTTTCAGAGATGGGAGACTACTTCAATTAAAGATGGAAAGATGGTCATTTTGTAAATCAATCATAAAATCCCTACTGTTGTTTATGGGTTTAGTAATTTAAACTTACAGGTGCAATAATGGTGATCATTAGTAGAAAAAATTGTAAAGGAGAATTCGATCTAAAAGATATAGAAATGATTGGCTACATTTGAAACTACATCTAAACCATTTAACTGATTTGTTATAGAAATTGATCAAGTAACTGCTTTATCAGCACATTATGAAACTCACAAGATCATCCTTCTCCCCAAAAGGGGATTATCACTTACAGATTATCTAAACTCTCCCATTAGGACAAAATCGGTAATCTTCCAATCGAGTTCATCTTCGGAGACAGTAGTTTTCCTCAGTGCAACGTTTATTTTTAAGAGTAAAACTTTTTCTTACTCGATTGTTTCTGGGAAAAAACGGCGAGCTGTCCTAAGCAATAAGTTTCAGTTCTCAGGAGTTTCATTTTCTTTTAAAGTTTGTTTTTGCAAATACTATTAAAATACATTCTTGACTATAAATCTGACCAGGTGGTAAAAGATAAGCCCATTATGTGAAACCAGGGCACAAAATTAGACATGTTGCGTTTTTTTTATCTGATTAAACTCAAAAGTACCCAAATATCCTCTATTCATATTTACCGATTATTTTTAAAACATGGAATATTTTGAAAATTACGAAAATCCAATTAATTGTAATTTATAATTAGTCATGTGAAAAACGAAGAGTTTATGAAAAATAATCTGGTAATAATTAGAAAAATTCATCTGTAATAATACATTTTTCAGATGTCCGCGTAATAGATTAGGTCCGCGGTAGCCTAGTTGGAAAGGCAACGGATTAGCAACCAGGGGTTGTGAGTTCAAAACTCGGTCCAACCAGACTCAGAAGAGTGAAATACACCAAATATGAATCGAGCCTGCACAGCATATAACTCGCAGGTTGCTAGAGCAGAAGGCATACCCACTCAGTCAAGGCCCCTACCATCTGATCAAATTTAATTATTAATGTTGCTTAGAAATAATGTCTACACAAATAGACTTTTTAAAGAAAAACTAAACTTATTACAGAAGCATAGCTTTCTTTTTGCTCGAGAAACAATCGACAAAGAAAAAAGTTGTGCGCTATTACTGTCAGTAAAGATGAATTCAATTAGAAGAGTCCCGATATCGAACTAATGTGAGATCGAGTTCTTCCTTGTGTGAAACTTTAAGGGCCTAACATTTTTTTAAATGAAAAAATATGATTTATTTGATTTAAATCGGACTTTTATGATTTTAGTTAATTCACGTGCAAGTTGAAACTTGGACATGAGACACGTTGGGAAAATCGCATTGATGTTTCTAGATAGTTTTGATTTATGTTAAACATTAATATGTACCACGTATGACATTAATGTATTTGGAAATATAGATGGTAAAGTTTTGAAAGATTAAAACACGATATGGGAATTAGCAAATTTAATCACATGATGGAGTAAATAGAACTGTGCCACAAAATGCCAAGCATAAGCAATGTTTTTATATCTGGTTCTCAAGTGAAGAAGCTTACTCTGATGTTAACCCATAACACGTGACGTAAAATGTATAATAAAATTATTCAAAATCAGAAAAATTTCAGAATTCTTTTTGCATTATATATTCATGATTTTTGTATTAAATGCATATGGAATTTCTTTTGTCATTTTTATAAAGAATGATTTATTGGAGATATGTTTTTCACAAAAAATTATGTCACTAATAGAAAACGAAACAAAAGGATTTGCATCATGAAAATTCCTACTTCTCATAAATATTTAGTTTGCAAAAAATACTTGCGAAATTTTATTTATACGTAAACATTAAATAGTGACTCAAGACATGAAAATGTACACAAATTGAAATCAAATCTACCTATTTTTCAAATTTTTTCTGAGCATTGTTAAGTATTTACAGGTTTCATTTCAAACATGCAAAGAGTGTTTATGCATAACATTCAAGAAAATGAAGCTTTTCTCAATGAACAGCATAGAACGAGTGTAATAGCATGCCAATTTATTGGAATTTTGAGCTTGTCATAAAAAATTCACAATTGAAACCATTGTTTTGAATTATGTTGAAAGTTAATTTGTACGATGTATAACATTAATGTATCAGTCAATAAACCTCGGTAAATTTTGGTAACAATAAAACACGATATAAGAATTAGCAAAGTTAATCCCATGATAGTGTAAATAGAATAGTCCACAAAATGCCAAGTATAAGCAAAGTTTTACTATCTGGTTCTCAAGCGGGGAAGATTACTCTGATTTAAAACCATAACAGTGATGTGACATTTTTGGACTCAGATAAATAAGATTTCGAGATCCCACCGACACCCCATAAATTTTTGTACAAAATTATTCAAAATTCAGACGCACTTCAGAATTTTTTTGCATTATATATTTATCATTTTTGTATAAAATATATATAGAATTTCTTTAGATATTTTTTATATAAAAGAAATAAATTGGTTGAAGATTTGGTTTTGAGAAAAATCATGTCACCAATAGAAAATAAAACAAAAGGAACTTGTAGCATGAAATTCTTATTTCTCAATAATATTTAGCTTGCAAAAATTACTTGTGAAAAAATTGTTATTTGTAAGTAAACTCTTGTCTCAGTTTTTAATAAAATGAGACAAGAGTGATTCATAAATTCAAGTCAAATATGCCTATTTTCAAATTTCCTCTGCGCATTGATAAGTATTTCAAAGGTATATTCCAAGCACAAAAAAAAGTTAAAACAAAATATACAAGAAAATAAAGCCTTTTGCTATGAACAGCATAAGAAGTGTAATAGCATGCTTATTTAGTGGAATTATTTTGAGTGTGCCATAAAAAATTCATCATTGCGATCATCACAATCCTAAAAATATCTTATTGCTTCAATCCATAACCTATTTTGTCAGTACACTCACTCAATTATCAGGTGGCGAATTAACTTTTACATTCCAAATTTCAATTCCATAAATGCACAATATTTATACTACCAGTGTAAAGAATTCCTAGGGATCAATGCTCAAAATCTTATAATAAATATTAAATGAAAAACTAACCATTATATTATACAAAACAAAATGAAAATTTTAAAATTGCAAATTATAAAGATCAATGTATAAAATTGGAATGCTTTTGGGGATAATACTTTAGAAAACTTCAATGATCCAAGATTCATCATTGGACTATAACGGGAAATGTCACTACTTGTGTGGTAATTATAATCCCAATCAAGAAATACTGCTATTTTGTGTCTCCATAGGAAGGATGATTTTCAGTATAATTTTTGGGGTAAAAAGAGTAAAAGCAGAGTTCTTAACTTAGATGAAAAAAATGACATGCATCTTGTCATAATTATTTCATTTTCAATATTATATAACTTAATTGAGAAAGGAGAATGAAATTTAAAATTTAGATTTGAATCCATGATTTTTTTAATAAAATCACCTGATTTCATTGGAATACCCTGTTCCATTCAATTGTCCAGTTGATTCCGGATGGTACATCAACAGGAGTAGAGAGCGAGTGATACAAAAGACAATACAGTCAAACCTCATTAAGGCGAACTTGCTTAATACGAATTACTGATAGTACGAAATAAATTCCGATCCTCTTCGAAATGTGTATTCAAATAATGTCAATTCATTCGTTTAAGAATTCGGGTTACCCTAATCTCCAGTTACGACGAATAGCTTTTGGAAACTTTAACGGCAAACGGATACTTTTCAATTATATTACCAGAAAAATTAATTGACTCCGGAATTGTAGAACAGAGTGGAGAATGTAGAATGAATGAAGATTCGGAATGTGAAGGAATAAAGGTTCCATCTTTAAAAGAAGTTACTGCTGGCTTAAAAATTGTTCACAACGTTTTTTAGGCAATGAAAATTAATCTGCTCAATTATACAGCGTTGTCTGCATCAAAGATTTTCTTAACAAATGTCACGAGAAAAACAAATACAAAAATCCATAACAGAACTATTTCAAGACAAAAATTGCGTCATTAGGATATATCTGTGTAATCTAGAATCATCTGAGTAATCAAGAATCATCTGCACAACATTTCTGATGAAGAATACCATTTAATTGTGAACCAAGAATTGCACATTAAGTAATGCAAATAGATTAAAATTTCATTTTATCGTTGAAATAACTTCTTCGGATGACACGAATTACGGTTAATTCGAATTTTTTTTGTGCTCCATGAAATTCTTCTTAACGAGGTATGATTGTATATCACAAAACAGGAACGTGTGGAAATAGACAGATTGTACCTGATCGTAACTCGATGATGGATAAATTGGCGAAGCATACACCGTTAGCGAAAAACAACTGCTGGAAGCCTTGAAATCGAAAAAAGTTAATTAAAAGACGTTCTTATCACTCTAAACTTAGATATTTCTGAATCAATGACGGTGCTCCGAGACTGGATATTCCTCCAGGCAATTGGAAATTTTTGGCCAGTTCCTTTCGAATGGTAACCCGGCATAACTGCTGTAGGGATCTCGGCTGAAGTTTTCCTAATGTCTCTCCTGAGACTTTGTTAATATACCAGTTACATATCTTTTTTAACGAGGTATACCGAATATCTATTGAAAGCCAGTTAAACTGCACCTGGCATCTAGATATGTATTCCTTCAGCTCGGCTGCCGAGTGATAAGCGTCAGGCAAACACTGCCATATCAGCCGAATGCATTCTTGAACTTGAGTCAGTTCAACACACTTCTCTGTGTAAAGATAAGCGAAGCAAGGAAGGATATGTTGAAGTGTTTCCCTCTTATACTGTTCTTCATCCGTTTCGATACCCTTCCTTTGAAGTCTTTCACGAAACCTAAAAATAGAAATAGGCTGTTAGTCCGATAGCAATCAAAATAATGTTATTTGAATTATCAGTGTCCTGAATCTTCCCCAGCTGAAAACAGGGTCACCAAGCACACTAGTCTCTCAATTTAGCGATGGTGCCCTAAGGGAATCAGGTCTGCGCATGCTCCTCAACAATTCGATTTCTTAAGGAACATAGGTTGTTGCGATGGATAGAATGGCGTTCTTGGTATTCATTTCTTTCAAGTATCAAGTAAGTATTCGAAAACATATACTAAAACGATTAATCGATAGTAAGAATCAATACATTGGTATTCGACCACATAAGGTGAGTACTTTTGTATCCAAATGCCTAGGTACTTTTGAATCCGAATGCTCTAGTATTCGATTACTTTTGTATCCGAATGCTCTAGTATTCGATTACTTTTGTATCCAAATACTCTTTTATCCCAATACTTTGGTATCCGAAAACTTTGGTATCCGATTACTTTGGTAGCCGAGTATTTTGGTAGACGAGTATTTTGGTATCCGAATACTTGTATCCAAATACTTTGGAAAAGAATTGAGTACAAAGAATACTTTTAAGTATGGAGTAATCGAGCACCTTGTATATTCAAATACTCCCATCACTAATTGGTAAATAGTAAATTCGAAAAGAGTGATTCGATTCTTTCATAACTTGTTTGTACCAGCGGGCTGTCCTAACTATCAAATTCCCTTTTTATGATTGTTTATTTACTTGGGAGTCTACAAATTAAAAACTTATTAAATATTAATTAAATTGTGGGGGCATTAACAAAATTGTTAATGCCTTCAACAATTTCGAAGGAGATTTATAGTTCGATTACTCTCACGAAGCTTATTCACTTTCATGCCGCCAAAACCAAGGAAATTAATCCAATCGAACCGAAGAATCAATCTGGAATCGAATCAAATCATTCCTTTTTCGGCATGTACACATGGTCGAAAATCGAATCGTCCACACTACTAGCATGTGCAGAAGTGATTCCTTTAGAGGACCATCGCTAATTTGAGACACCAGCTACATAGCACGATATCTATTTGTACCCAGTTCCCCACTTTCAACACAGCCTCGGTAGCCCGGTTGGAAGAGTAGCAGATTAGCAACCGGAGGGTTGCGAGTTCGACACACGGTGCAACCAAAAACCATCGTGCGCATGGGGGCTGGGGCTTGTTAAATCTTTTATGGCGTCAAACATCCACACCTTGGCGGGGTATTGAAGTTTGGAGGGAGTGAGGTGCCAGCTCAGGTGTTGACATCGTCATCCAACCTGGTTCAAAATTACGAGGTATTATCCTCGTAGGTAAGTAATAGGTAATTAATTAAGTAGGTAACGTAACTACAATACTTACTCATACTAAATATGCATGGACCATTACTCTGTTAGATAAAAAGTCTACAACTATAATGAGAGTTTTAGAAAAAATATTTTTGGAACGTAATCCTCCATCCTTACAGACAGATGCTGGGAAAGAGTGCTTACAGCACATAAATGTCCACATTATTTTCAAAATAGAAAACCCACATGCTATCCATTTAACGTAGTAATGAATTATATGTAAAATTAAGAGATCAATATGAAGTATCTTGTAAAATACTTCATAACTACGTACAGCATTGGTATTTTGCTCTGTAATTTAATCTGTACAATATGAATAAAGTTTCAATTAAATAAAAGGAAGTTCATATTTAGTAAAATCTGTGGTTTGCAAAAGGATTAAAGAAAAAGAACATTTAATTTAGAACTTCAAGGACAAATGATTTTAATAAACTGTATTTCACTACTTCAAATGTACAAGAAAACATGGTATGGGTCTTGCAGAGTTTCACACAGATTTCTGTATAAAATATTTTTTTTTACCCTTAGTTTTTTAGTATTGTTTTTTACTATGCATAAAACACACTTTAAGAATCAAACTTTTAAAAGTGTCTTAATTGTACAATTAAAAAATAATAAGCAAATCTGCATTTAAATGTTTGTAATAATATCTGATGTATATGTTTATATATATATATATATATATATATATATATATATATATATATATATATATATATATATATATATATATATATAAATTGTAAAATGTTTTCTAAAAATCTTCAATGTTATAATACGTATAATAGTATTTGACATATAATTAAGAGTACAAACATCTAACGTTTAAAAATATAAATCCTTATATCAAAGAAAATTTCGTTAAAAAACAGTTTGTAAATCTTTATAATATAAATTAAATCACTAAAATTTAGGAAGATTTATTTAAAGTAAACAATAATATGCAAGGAAATATTAATTAAAAATAATGTTTGATTTAGATTTTATAGGATAAATGGTTTTAATACTATCATCACTGCTTTCAAATGTGTAAGGAAACATGTTCATAATATGGGTCTTGTAAAGTTTCAAAACTTTTACGCTCACTTAAGTGTATAATATTTTTTAAAAAATTCTGCAATAAAATATGCGCTATAGCATTTAATATATAATTAATTCTTGAGTAAAACGTAAATCTTAAAATCAAAGAAAATTTCATTTCAGAACTTGCATTTTAAATGAAAATTTATAAAACCATGTAATAAAAAAACAAATAATCCAAAATACAGTGTATGTGGTAAGACAAGGAAAAGTTTATTTAAAATAGTAAGGTGTAAGCATTAAAAAGATCTCCAATATTCCCTTACGGATCTGCATTTGAATGTTTGTAATAATATCTAATATATGTTTCAATTGTAAAATGTTTCCTAAAAATTTTCAACATTAACTTTTAAATATAAAATCCTTATATATCAAAGAAATTTTCATTTAAAAACAGTTCTAAATCTATATAATATAAATTAATTCACTAAAATTTATGAAGATTTATTCAAAGTAAAAAATAATATGCAAGGAAAGATTGATTAGAAAATGACATTTGATTTAGTTTTTACTGAGTAAATGGTTTCAATACTATAACTTCTTCAAATGTACAAGGAAACGTATTCATAGTATGGGTTTTGTAAAGTTTCAAAAGTTTTACTCTTACTTAAGTGTACATTATTTAACCCTCTGGATACCGACCCGCCCGAGACGGCTTCTCATTCAGACATTCGCTAGCCGCCCGTCCGGCTCTTAAAGTAATCAGCGTTTCTGCCCCTCTACCAGTGAGGAGGGTAATCGGTCATCCCCACTCTACAAAGGATTTTCGAACGTCTCCTTATCACCTGAAGGTGTGCTAAATGATCATCAGGTGTTAGGGGGTCGATTTCTAACTACGTTCTTCAGTCTGTCTGCGGATCGGATAACCACCTGTGAGATTTTTTTGCCTTTAAAATGCCTCGGTACAGAAGAATTTTGACTCGAGAAGAGATCGAAACAATACTCTTTAATGATACAGATGAATCAGATTTGGATAGGAGTGAAGATGACGAATTGGAAATGCCAACTAAGGAATTGGGAAACAATTCGATCAGGTGTCGATAGTGAATCCGAAGATGAAGAAAATATAGATATTCTTCATACTGAAAAAAATGACGGTACCGTTGAATGGGATTCAGAAGTGGTTGAGAACGAACGCATAAACGTCCCCCAATTCACTAATTTTTCTGGTCCCCTTCATATGTTACCACCTGGCTCTTCAGCGTTGGACTATCTAAAATTATTAATGAGTGAAGAGATATGCGAACTCATCAGGGTTAATACAAATAAGTATGCTGAATTTTGTGCCAAAGTGCGAGGATTTACAGACGAGAGATGGGAACCTATTGCGAGCATCAAAGAACTGTGGAATTTTTTTACAGTTCTGATTGTAATGAGTATTGTACGCATGCCTAGAATCACTGATTACTGGTCCAAAAATGAGACACTTGGAAATTCAAGAGTGAAAATGATGATGAGTAAAAATAGATTTTTACGCATTAAACACTATTTCCATATATCCGACAGGGAATACGAACTTAAGAAGGACAGTGAAAATTTTATTTTCTCCAAAAAGTAGAGCCACTAGAAACATACTTGAGAAAAGAATTTTCCGAACATTTTAAGCCGTACGCTCACTTATCAGTTGACGAAGCACTGGTCAAATTTAATGGAGAATTCTATAATTCTTGCTATAATTTAGAATACGGTTACCAATGTTCGGTAGCTGTGGTTTAGAATACAGTTAGATAGTTCTTCGGTAGCACCTCGATCTATCACACATTGTTACTTTCACTTGGATTAATGTTTGGTTTGGAGGCAGTAGAGAAAATATGTCTGTTTCTTTAGAACTGAGGGCTCAAAGCTTCCAACAATTTCTTTCACCTTACCCATGGGATCCCCACAATGTTAAATTTCACGTGGGTATTTACCACCCAAGTGTTAACTGGACCTCTAAAGAAAGGTAGAAAAATAGTAAATGGCCTCTCTCTATTCAAGGCGGCTCTTAGGTTTAGCTCTCACTGCTTGAGGATGAACACGTGTTTTTGCTGCAATGAGAAACGTAAACGACTGTTGCTGAGGGTGTTTTTCGCGTTGAAGAGAATAGAGCGGAGTTGGGACCGAAGGATTCAAGTGATCTTTTTTGTCCATTGTCCCTTTCAATACTATGCTTCATATAAAAGGACCAGTGTTGCTGTTTGTATACAGGTTACGGGAAATCGAAGCCTGAGGGACAGAGGGAGATTCTTGAGTGAACAATTGATTTCGCGTCGATAAGCCAGTTTCTCTTGTATACAAAACCACTTGTATCGACCGGTAACATGAAATAATCCGAGAAATGTTTTAAACATTAGTCCCGAAGTGGTCGTTGAGGGTGTGTCGTAACCCAATAATCAAACGAACAAAATTCTAAGAATGCATACTTTAAGAATGAGATGACTTTATTAGTAGCTGAGTTTTATGTTTTCTCTCATCTGACCATTTTAGCCCCTTGGTTTTTTAGAATGGAAGTTATCACAAATTTATAACAATAGAAGAAACTATAATGCACTTCTCATTTTGAGTGACGCTCACTTGACCGTCGCTTTCAACGCGGAATTTGACTCAAGTACATGTTCACATGTAAAATTTAATTCCAACACATGTTTTGTACATACGCATATACAATAGTAACTGAAAAGAAAAATTGTGTAAAGAATGACTTTTAAATTGAATTACGAGCTATAAATGCTAATTTTTCGATTTATTAGTGAGGGTTGGGTAATAATAGTAAAGTGTGAATTTTATTTCGAATAAATAAAGGTTATCACACTTAAAGGTTTGCCTATCTCTGTTTTTAGGAAAAAGCGCATATTTTTAATTCCCGCAAACGAATAAAACGTCCATTTCAGGGACATAACTGTGACGTAATTCTTGCATATTTTATTGCAAGATGCTTTTGGTCTACAATTTTAAAAGAAACCATTATCAAAAAAATCACGCTGCTTTTAAGATCATATTTATAAGGAAGAATTATTGAAAAATAACCACTTTTATCACTGTATTATATTTCCGAAAACCTTTTTTAAACATCAATTTCAAAGCAAAATATATATTATTAATTTGAAAATTATCACGAATTTTTGATACATTGTTTTAAAAATAAGATAAGAAATTACAAATTAATTGCCGATAACACAACAGAAAAAGTATACCTTGTATATTCCTGTTGCAAGAGATTTGAAGTAAAAGAGATCAGAGGGAAATAAAGAAATTAAATTGCCTTTTTGAAACATTTAATGAAAAATATGTACTTAAAATTAAACGTAACCTAATGTGTTTGTTCTAAAATTAAAAAATATTTTCCTTGTTTTATAATTGCAATTGCTTTACTTTTGCGCTATATTTCATTAAAAGAAAATTGTTCTTTCTAACAATTTTACAATTTTCTATCCGTGTTTTCTTTTTGAGAGTTTAAAAATGCTATGTAATGGACGCTGAACATCAGCATACACAACATGTCTATATATATATATATATAATTCTAAGATCGACTTATAAGTTGAAAAGAGCACTTTCCATACAACCCCCCATTAAAACCAGCGCGGTTTTCGGTCCCAGTGTAGAGTCCCCCGATTAGGTGTAAAATAAGTTGCAAACGAGGGGGGAAGAAATATTGGTGATTGAACTAATGCTACTCGGGCGTTTTGAGTATCTGAGGACATGATGTTTAGATGCGTACGGATGTCCGAGGGATGTAAATCTATATAATATAAATTAATTCAGTAAAATTTATGAAGATTTATTCAAAGTAAAAAATAATATGCAAGGAAAGATTGATTAGAAAATGACATTTGATTTAGTTTTTACTGAGTAAATGGTTTCAATACTATAACTTCTTCAAATGTACAAGGAAACGTTTTCATAGTATGGGTTTTGTAAAGTTTCAAAAGTTTTACTCTTACTTAAGTGTACATTATTTAAAACAAAATTTCTGCAATAAAATATGTGTTATAGCATCTAATGTATAATTAATTTTTGAGTAAAAATATCTAACTTAAAATACATAAATCTTTATAGCAAAGACAAAATTCATTTCAGATTTTGCATTTTAAAAGAAAATTTATAAAACTATGCAATAAAAAAACAAATAATCCAAAATACAGTGTACGTGGTAAGACACGCAAAAGTTTATTTAAAATAGCAAGATGTAAGCATTTATATAAATAATATTCAGAAAAGCACACAAATTAATTGTAGCGTTTTCCAAATACCGTCTAGTGTCGATACCCTATCGACACTGAGTTCTAGTCTGGGGGGCACATAAGTGGTTTATCGCTGATTTATACAAGAATTTTACGAAACGTTAAGTTTATTCTAGGGCATGATGCATTGCTACGGGGCAAGCTGTGAAATCAAAATTGGTTTGTTGGATACTTCATCACAAGCAAGCTTCCATTTTCCAGAATAATATTTAAAGAATTGTAGTTATTTCTAGAAAACACAAATTGCCTTTTCTGTCCAAATGAAACAGACTCTATGAGTGCATTAAGATCCAAGTCTTTCTCGTTGTCTTTATGGACACCTATACAGTCCTTACCATCTTTATAACGGTTCACCAACACAAAATTAAATCTTGCACCAATTATTCGTTCCACTTGCCTTTATTTCCAATAGTAAAGGAGACCAAGGCTATATTTTTTATAAGGGATTGTCTTCATATCAAATTGCATACAAACACACAATTTTTGTGTAAAATTTAGAATTGATATCAAAATTTAACCACGAATGCCATATTTCAAGTAATTTAACCCAGCCGTTTCCGAATTATGAGTATGGAAATAGTGGAGTTTCTAATGACAAAAAGAACGACACATTTCTCGCTTTTGCCAGTCACAGAATTGCGAAGGACTTAACTTATAACATGGATAGAAATATTAAAGGATATATTTCTCTGACTGTTGTGCAGAAAGCTCATTAAAAATGGAAAAGGGTACTCTTTTATAAACAAGAGGGAAAATTTCCAAATTTTATTTCTTAAACAAAAATACCAGTTATTGAAGCAGTGTCCCAATAAATTTTAGTAAAAGTGTATGTAAAGTGTTTAGTTAAATAGTTAGTATGAAGAAGTCCAATACTGTTTTTCTCAGAGCATAAAATACCTTGAATGATAGCAAGATTGGGGCCGTAGGAACCTTTGGAACGTTTGACAATAAAATCATCATGGATATGACTCATTGAGAACGACATTTCAGTTTTCAACTTCGTAGATCCCTGTAAATTTGAAGGAGGGGAGTAGTTTTCAGCTGGAAGAATCGATACATCGAAAATCTCATTAGAACTTGCACCGTAGAGATGAGGGGTAGCGAAGAATTCTAGAAAATTTGTCCTCTCCGAACCAACGGTCTGGACCATCTGGACACGTCTTACTTTTGTTTAGATAGTTGTAGCCACCTCGTTTATCGATTAATGATTTTTCTCAGTAAGAGGTCTGGGAAAAACTCTCTCTTGCTGTTCCGAACCTGTTGTTTGAATGAAGATAAGAGAAACATTGAGGCTCGACCAAATCCTTCCTCACGAGGTAAAAGGACAAAATCAACTAAACTAATTCCCAGTAAAAGTAAAATTTGAAACGAAACATTTTCTAGTTTGCTGGAACATCATGAAAACCGTTTATTTAACCACAATATTTTCCTGTTTTGAGACTTTTAATCCAAATTTTAATATTTAAACTTAATTTCTCACCTTCAAACACAAGAGTCAATCACATTTTTCTGAATATTGCAAGCAAAATACGGTTTTGGGGCACCTATTCTAGGAACCCGTCCTTTTTGTTTTCGATTTGGTGCTGTGTAAACAATATACGTTAACGAAAAGAAATACTATCCACGAATTCTCTATTTTATTGAGGTTTACACTCGTTATGACGTCGTCATTCGTAACAGTGAAACCCATGATATTGGTGCCCGTCTTACTGTTGCCCGGTAGTTATTGAAAAAAAAACGAAATAGAATAAAAAGATAAAAATGGTAATTTGCAATTCCGTCTAAATGTAATTTTTATGAAAAGATCTTATTAGCCATTTGTAGTAAATTGTTCGTCTGCCATGGCCATGCGCAAATAAATTAAAAAGAGCAACACATGAAGCAGCATACAGTAAAGAACTAATGAAATACCTGAAAATATAACATAAATGGAAATAAACTAATAACATATTATGGCAACTTTTACATAATCCTCATTTGTGGAGGATTTTATTCAACTTATGAAAGAAATTATGAGTAAGCCATGAATAAAAAGTGTAAATTTGCTCTCCAGATTTAACAAACTTTTGTTAAATCTGGAGAATGTTTTAGATTATGAAATCGTAGTTTAAGTAACTGATATGTTCTCATAGTCTCATCTGTGAATCAGTACTCTTAACGTAATTGTAATCAGTAATAACGCAATTGTAAAACGTAGATTATTAATTACAAACCCTAAGAGATGTGAATCATTTTTCTACACTGATTTCCCCTGTTAAGAGGAGCTTTAACTTGTCACCAATAAATTATTCTCTCATGTAACTTATCTATTTGTTTTGAAAACATTGTCTGACAAGAAATTCCAGAGTCAATTTTATAATAGAAACAATGAATTATACGCTTTAAAAATCAAATATTCAGTCATAATTTTTTGTACTTGCATTACGATATTTCAGAATGCGTTCATTACTGCAATAAATATTGTGTTGATCCTCCCACTGAAACTACCTGTTCTCAAGAGACCAATTTTAAAGAATGCACACTCGTTAAACGTTGAACAACAGTAAAAATAACGTATTCAAGAAATAAATGTCAAAGCGTAGCTTTGAATTCAGAGTGTAAAAGGGTCTAGTGAGAGAGCAAATTGCTCATCAGAGCTCTCTTAAATAATTATGTTACCATGGAAAGCATATTTTGTTCATTAGAAAAATTAGGAATTTTTAAAATTAGAATTGCAGTTCAATCACATTGCCATCACACACTTTTAAAACTTTCTTCCCTTTGTTAATACCCATAATTCCTCTGGATTCTAAAGCAACATTATATGTAGGTATAACTGAAGTTAGTGGAATTGTCTTACAGAATAAAAGAAATTTCTCAGTTTAAAAAAAATCAGCATGCAGCCATGTTCTTTTTCCATTCACTAACGAAATCAAATAATCATCTTCTGGCCACCCTGATTTAGACTCATTGTATTTATAAAGTCTTTCAGAGGCACCTATTTTTATACACAATTCATTTTTTTAGAATTAAAAATAATTTACAAGAGGTTAAAAAGAAAATTTTTGCTTTAACAAACCAAACAAAATAGAAAAAATTCTAACACATGTATTCTCACTATACAAATATACCTTACTAAATAATAAGATAAAATTGAATAACAATAATTAAGTTGTCATTTAAAATAGCGAATTTTAAAAACGTTTTCTTCTCAACTTTCCTGTAAATTGTCGAGTTTCTTATATTTATGTAGCCAAATGCGAGGCAACCTGGTGTTTCTTAAAGCCTCCATTAGCATCCGGTTGAAAATCCTAATCCTCTAGAGCAAGGTTTCTCAAACTATGGCACATTACATTAGTTTTGGTGTTACTATTTTTACACAAAAGGGTACAGCTGTAGTCTCTGCCGCGCGCGGTGGCAACGCGTTTTTTTTTTGGCGCACTTTTTATGTCGCCACGGAAATCTTCCAACATCGAATATATACTGCATACGTATGGATGAAATATGTAAATCTGAATGAAACAACATTTGAATAAAAAAACACTGCAAATATGGATGAAATGTATGGAATTTTGGCGTAGTTATAAGCGACTCATGCCGGTGAGGGTAACCCATTTGTTCTCGGATTTCCAACAGTGAATCGATATCATTCTCCACATATGAATGAAATGAATAAAAAAAAATGTACATTAGTAGAATATAAGTTATTATAATATTTTAACAGATTTCACACACTGTAAATGAGAACTGGACGCCGGCAAGGTTGCCATAAAAATAGGTTAATCCTAACCAGGAGAAAATTCGAGAAAAAATGGGTTATCATCAGCCTGCATGAGTCGCTTATAACTACGCCAAAAGCCGCGCCAAAACGCGTTGCCACCGCGCGCGGCAGAGACTACGTATCGTATCTGTACATCGTATCTGTATCGTATCTGATACATAGTATTTTTCTGCTATCTATTGATAATTTGTAAAATGAAATTGTGTTTCCTACTAACTACAGTAGTGAGACCCTTGCTGAATCCATCAATGTGTCTCCAATTATTCCCGGCATTCTTTTGTAACTAAGCCATTTACAGGATATTGCACTGTGACTGAGTTTCTGAATAAGCATTTCTTTTAAGAAATAGTTTTAAATGTTTAAGTAAATATTTTTCATTGAATATTTTTAAGTCATTAATTAATGAAGATAAAGCCCGACATATCGAAATTGGTTACAATGAGAGAGGTTCATTCGTCGCATTAATCGTCATCAATAATAAATCTTAATATTTGCTATAATGTATTATTACCCACTATGTACTACAATATATAGTACATTTATATTTTATTATGAGATAAAAGTTTCATTTACGAATATAATTGAATAATATAAATTTAAAATGTTTCATTCTGATTATAAACACTCCATTTAGGATGCATTGATTTTTAATCGGAAAATGTTTCAATGATGGTACATATATTTTTGATTCTTATTTATGTGGTACAAAATTTAAAAAGTTTGAGAATCCCTGCACTAGAGAAATCCGAATCCGTCAGAGCTCACATGAGTCTTTCTTTTATAGCTAAGTTTAGTTTTGTTTATTTTCATGAAGATGAATTCTCCAAACAATTTTGTATTGAGCCAGACTTTTAAATAATAATGGACCAAATATACAAATGCCGACAAGAAATGAATCCGTATCCTAAACGATATTTTGCAGAAAATAAACAATTCATTAAAACCTCGCTCTTAAATAATTTATCTATAACATACAAAATACTGAAACACATACATTCAAAAGTAGCAGCTTAACAAACAGAAATGAAATTCCAATCATTTAAAAATGCGCAGAATTATAAAAAAATTAATATGAGTAAGAGTGAATTTCGACTTTCTCAATATATTCAGGAACAGAGTAATTCGAAAAGACATTTGAACAATATTCATAGAGAAAATAACGATTAATTAACAAAAGAACATATATTTATAACACTTAGAAATATGACTACAGCATTTCGCTGACAGGAAATTAAGTCAGAATTCTAGATCGAATTAAAAGTATGACGTTGCCTCATACCGAGTTGAAAATTTACGCTTTATGATCAATAGGAGGGAAACAAGCCACGGCGATAGCCATTAACTGTTTTATCTATAGCCAGCTTCTCCTAACAAAGTTTTACACCTTTTCAGAAATCGACTTATTCAAGGTCGAATGCCTGTTAGCCCAAACCAAACTTTTGTGTGATGATAATGGTTATGGAATAAAGTAACGACCACTTTCTAAGCCAATAATAAAAAAATAATTCTAAGCACATGTTTGAAAGAGCTTAATTCTAAAATATAAACAAAAGTGACTTACCATGCCAAACCGGGAACGCAGAACATTAGACATGCCGCATTTTCTATCGAAACTCCATATTTGAACAAAATACGTAGCAGTTCTTGGGTTTTGCCCTCCATTCTATAGAGATATGGATAATCTAGAGTAACTTGGACTAGTTGATTCGACAAAACACCCCACAGATCGAATCGAGCCTTCTGGCAGTGACACATCACGTATTCCATTATCTTTGTGGTTCCGGAAGGTCCCCCATGCATAAAGCTCACGAATTCGTTCATAGAAGAAACTGATGCCAAAACATCCATAACTAGATCTGAATCCACGCAATGTTCTACCAGAATCTCCATGACACAGGTGAAGATGATCACATTTGCGGTATCTCCAATTTCGAAATTCCCAGAGAGAGCTATCATCCGCAGTGGGATGAGGTGACGTCTTATTGCTCCGATTATATCTCGGGAATTTCGGATATGGTCCATAATGTGTTTGGCCAGAAATATTTTCATATCCTTTTCGTAACATGAAATAACAAACAAGGTTACATGTTTGAAGAATGTATCTTCATAAACAGTGTTTATGCGATGGTCATAGCTGAGGTCTAAAGAGTCTACGGTGCTACTACTTAAGTGATCCCAGCAACATTTAAGACTTTTTATGAACGGTGCTTTGTTACGACATATAGGCGAGGTTTCCTTAACACTGAGGTCTAAATAAACTAATGACCTCTGTATATGACAGGCGAGAAATTTTGCGGGATCGGTATCACTCGTGGGTGGCAATGTCCAGTGATGCTTGGACGAAAGATACTCCATGCAAGAAAGTAACTGCATTGCTTCAGTAGGCATCGCATTAAAAATTCAACTGGACGCCGCGTTACAAGCAGATGGACACAGCAAGAATCCTAATGTTAAAACGGACGAATTTTCGAAGGTTCGCACATGCGCATTGGTTCCGTTAGAGGGTAGGGAAAAGTTTGGGTCTTACCACAGGTCTTACAGAAATCTGGAACTCGTTTTTCAGCGAGCACCCAGTGAACTTGCTAGGTCCGCGCGCTTATTGGTCCGTTACACTTTGTCCCATCATGCCCTTCGTCCATCTACCCATGACTCATCTCAGTTTTATCACGGCTAACTTGAGGGGAGAACATTTGGCTTGAATTCTTGAGTTGAGCTTGTTGAAAATTGTTCTAGTGCCATTTTTTTTCCAATCGTAATCTTTGGACATCTTTTTGCCATCTGATCGCATTGCGTTGTCAAGTTTCTTGCTGCATATTCTTTTTCTTGGATAATATTTGATCATTTGTATTTTTATAAAATATTACATTTTTGTTATTTTTAAACTTTATATTCCTTTGATATCTGTTAATCATGAGACTTCTTATAATTGGCGATTCTAGGGTTAAGTATTTGAATGAATGGTACAGCTGTAGTCTCTGCCGCGCGCGGTGGCAACGCGTTTTTTTTGGCGCACTTTTTTATGTCGCCACGGAAATCTTCCAACATTGAATATATACTGCATACGTACGGATGAATTATGTAAATCTGAATTAAACAACATTTTGACTAGAAAAACACTGCAAATATTGATTAAATATTTGGACTTTTGGCGTAGTTATAAGCGACTCATGCCGGTGAGGGTAACCCTAACTGAAAAAGTCATATCCCCGTTACATTTATCGCAAGAAACTTTAGATTTAATTAATCCCGATTCCTTTAAAAAAGTTAAAAAAAGCTCTTTATCGCGACACAACTCGTAACAAAAAAAACGATTAACTACTCCCTCAGTCCCGTAAGTTAGCCTAAAAACAGGTTAACCCTAACCAGGAGAAAATTCGAGAAAAAAATGGGTTACCATCACCCGGCATGAGTCACTTATAACTACGCCAAAAGCCGCGCCAAGAGTCGTTGCCACCGCGCGCGGCAGAGACTACAGCTGTACCATTCTGTTTCTGATGAAATTTCTGTGAAACCTGTCCATTCTCCTTGTTACTCTCCATCTGCTCTTTCTAAACCCTTGTATTCTACTGTTGTTTCTAATAAAACATATATGAAACCTGTCCTTTCTAATAATTCTCCTTGTTACTCTCCATTTGCTGTTTCCAAACCCTTGTATTCTGCTATTTCTAATAAAACCTCTATGAAACCTATCCTTCCTGATGGCTCTTGTTACTCTACATCTGCTCTCTTTGTTAAGCCTATTTCGTCTTCTGTTTCTAATGAAAGTTCTTTGAAACCCATCCTTCAAAGTTATTGTTGCTCTTCATCTGCTCCTTCTGTTAAACATCCTTTGTCTCCTGCTGTTGTTTCTAAAACTTCTGTGAGACCTGTCCTTCCTTCCAATTTTTGCTCTTCATATGCTGTATCTAAATTTGTATTTTCTGACAATTCTCGTTACTCGTTAACTTCTGTTTCTACTGCTGTTAGTAATTCAAGCAACTGTATTGTAGTATCTCCTGATTCTTGTTTTTCTAAACTCTCTCCTTCCGAGTCTATTTCTACTGCTTTCTCTCCTACAAAAATTCAGTCATGCATAATAAGCAATTTCGTTGCACATTGTAGTACTGGAGGGGGTGAGGTTGAGAGTACAGTGTATCCAAGACAATGTGTATCATGTGAAAAATTCTATAAGTCAAAAGATTCTTTCCGTAAACACCTTAAAAAGTGTACTCTTTTAAGTCCAAGTAAAAAAGTTTCATATCCTCGTCAATGTACAATTTGTCTAAAGTCATACGCTTCTAAAGAATCATTTTGCAATCATAAAAAAAGAAACTGGTGTCAACAACCCGTAGAAAATTCTAAATCAAATGAACCACCTGAGTCTATTACTTCACTTGTTCAATGCTCTCAGGATTGTAAGTTAACTATAAACAAATGTGATAAATGCTTGAAAACATTTTCAAGGAAATTCAACCTTAAACGTCACTTAGTAACATGTTCTCGAAGGCAAAATGAAACTGTAAGCATTTGGAAATGTCAGGTTTGTGGAAGATTCTTAAACAATGAACAAGATTTTATTATGCATGAACAGTTTTGTTACTTAAGTAAAGAGAGAGGGGTGTATTATTGCGTTTTTCCAGAGTGCGGTAGGCCATTTAGACACCTTGGACGCTTAAATAGACATGTAATTAAAGTACACAATTCAATTAATCTTAAAGTTCTATCCTTTGATTCTATCAATAGCTTTCAAAATTGGTTAGAGTTGGAAGGCAATTCTACTTTTACATCCTTTAAGAAAATATCAGGAAGTAAATTGTGTGGTTCCAAAATTTTCCATTATTATTCTTGTCAGTTTAATGTTCCATTTTCTAAGCTTCATGTTTCCAGAAAAACTTATCGCAGAAATTAAAAAAAAATTGTAAAGAAATTTAAATTTTTTACAATCAATTAAACTGTCCAGTTAGAATTTGTGCCTGTGAGCAGGACTTAGTTACTGTTTCGTATTGTAACGTTTCCTGTCTTTAATTAAGCATAAGACTGTTTACAGCACAATAAAATATTTATTAAGAATAGAGAAATTTAAAGATTATTTACATATTAGATTAATTGAAAGGTAGGTGGGGACAGCTTTAACAATCTCATCTCCAAGAAGCCTGGAGGCTCGCCAAAATCTGAGAGTCTGAAGGATGCGACTGCTCCCTTCGTGGTTTCAATCTACTCTGCTCTCTTGCGGGGGGAGTTCGTCTCCGTCTTGGAATGTTAATCCCTGAGTTTCACACCCCTGCATCGGAAGGTCATGAGAACCTCGACAACTTCCCGACCCGAGGACAGATTTAATGTCTCTGGCCTGGGCTTCCACAGAACTGAAAAACACGTGTTTTCCTGGGGGTGGCCATCTGCATTCCTCTCATGGAGGGCCCAAGATAATTTAGTTGACAACTTGTTTTGCAGTCGGAAAATCTGAATTCCAGATGTGGGAATGCTAGACCGCAACGGTACAGTATAGTCCTGATCACAATCATTCTCTTAAATTTGAAAATTGTAAATATCAGCCTTTGAAGCAAAGCGTTCAAGATCTAATTAAATCGCAATTGTTACTTTCTATTCCTGTACGAAAAATTCAATTTCTTTTAAGGGATGGTTTGGAAACCGTGACTGCAGAGAATTTTTCCTGTGAAAGAAGTGTTCCTTTCGCGTAAATCAATCAAGGCCTATTCTCGTTACATGTGTAGTGCACTGCAGCCTAAGAGTGATGTGATTTGATTTCTGTTGCCTCTCTTGTCGAGGAGCTTATTATTGAGGATTACAACCCAGTGTTAATTTTTAAACCTCAAGGTTCCAATACCCAATATGGTCCTCCTGATTTAGATTTTCTACCCAATAGTGATAGAAAAAAACTCTTTTGCTTTAGGTTTTCAAACAAAAGAACAAAGAGACATGATGGCTAAGTCTTGCTCTAGAGCATTATGCATTGATTCAACACACAAAACTAATCAATACAATTTTTACTTAATTAATTTAATAGTCTCTAAATGAATTTGGCCATGGTTGTCCTGTTGCCCATTTTATCACCAATTGCTTAATTTCTGATACGATGATTTGTCTTTTTAAGAGTCTCAAGTGTCGCGTTCCTGATTTAAATGTGAATTGTGTTATGACCGATGACGACAAGACTACATTTAGTGCATTTGAAAGAGTGTTTGGGCAAAATATTAAGCATTTACTATGTAAGTGGCATGTACTACGATCATGGAATAGGCAACTGAATTCATGTTGTACCTGACAAAGAACAGCGAAATGCTTTAAAATTAAAGTTACGATGTTTGTTAAATGAAAAAGACCTTACTCGGTTTCATAATCTTTATAATGAGTTTCTTAAATATTCTGAAAATTGTGAGGATTTTGTAAAATATTTCAAGGATAATTATTCTAATCGATGTGAATTATGGGCCTCTTACAGGAGATATTTTCATGCTTCAATAGAAACAAATAATCACTGAATCTTTACATAACCAATTAAAAACTGTTTATTTTGGGCGTAAATTTAATAGAAGACTGGACACCTTGGTAAAGGTACTCTTTGATATTGAGAAAGATCACTTCTTGACTTACAAATATAGAATTTTGAGTTGTGTTCCACCTAAGGAAAATGTGAAAGGCATAAAAGTTAGGCACGATAAGGGTATTAAAATCCCAGATAAAGATGTCCTTAATCTTTCTGATAATACTTGGTCTGTGCAATCACAATCCACAAAAACTATATAGTAAAACTAGTTAACATTAATTGTCCAATGGTTGATCATTGCTATTTCAAATGTGTAGAGCTCATCTTTGTGCAATCATTTATACAATTGTAATTGCCCTGATATGTTTAATTTGTGCAAACACATACATAAAGTTCATTTACCTTCTAAACCCAAGTCTAATCCTAATATTGATTAATTTACTAGTGATTTATCTGAGATAGAAACAAATTTAATGCAACCATTTAATTCGAAATTGATCCCAATAGAATTCCATACTCGATCCAAAGTCAACAAAGTAGAAGCTTGTAAAAGGTTGTCTGATACATTATCACAGGACTTAAATGATCCACGAGTTTAGGAGTTCATGCTTGATAATGTTTACACAACTTTGCAGTCGCTTGTTGCAGGATGCCATGGTGTTTTAGATTCCAAGACTCAGAAAAAGGATATTCCTCATTCCAAAGTGGCTCCTAATCAAAGTTTTGAACGTCTTTCTATAAAACCAGTAGAAAACACAATAGTTCAATATTGCCTAAACGAAAAGGTACTAAAAGGCCTCTGTTCTCTGAAGATATTGACGATCCTTTTCTAAATGTGCCCCCTTGTAAACTAGCCAGAATATCTTGTAAGGAGCCCTTAACTGATTTAGATAATGGAACCAATAAGGCATTAACTATAAATGTTGGGATATACAAATTGGATCAACCTGCTTTAAAATCACTTGATCCTTTTCTTAGTGATGATGAAGAAAGGACTATAAAATTAAAATATAAAGATTTTGTTAAAGGGTGGGTGTTTGATGTAATTATTGGTGCCTTCATTCATGTATTATGTATGATTAACAACAGTTTTCTTTTAATCGATTCTGCTTTAACAAATTTAATTGTCAATGGCATTCCAATAGGTGATGAATTACAAATTGAAAACACATTGATCAGTTCTTCCAAATTCTTATTTTTACCAGTTTGTGTAAATGATCATTGGTGTTTAATATTTGTAAATAAAGAAAGAAAAATTATAGATTTTTATGATCCATTGTTTAATGATGATATTAACCAGTATACCCAAATTTTGGACTATGTGAAAGATTATTTATGCAAACTATATTTAAACAATGTTTGGACTATTAACTCTCCTTTGCATGCATTACAACAAGATTCGATTAATTGCGGTGTGTTTGTTTGTTTCTATGCACACCAATTAATTCATGGATCTAGTGTAAATAAGCAATTTGATACTAACAAATTTAGAAAATACATTCATGCTGTTTTGTTAGGTACAGTGACCCCTTCAGAAGACTATTTTAAAACATTAACTGCAAATGATATACCAGCTGAAAATTTGTAAATTTTCTAAATTTGAAATACTAGATAAAAATAATGTTATGACATGTGAGTTAAAAGTTAATAATGTAGAGATTAAAGCATACACGCTAAAGTCTTTTTATCTATCTCTTCATCACTACTGAAGAAGAAACTCTTAAAATCAGCTTCTATTCATTTTCGTAAAGGTTGGTTGTACGATTCCATAATTGATGCATTTGTTTATAATTTAGTAAGATATTCAAACATTTTTGGATCAGTCGATACAATTTATTCCTCTTTAGTTATGAGTGGAGACACAGTACTGGGTACCTATATTAATGAAATCGTCAAACATAAGATTTCATTTATGCCTGCTAATGTTAATAAACATTGGCTTTTAATTATTGTAGATGTTGAAAACTATACATTGGAATTTTATGATCCTTTAAACCACCCTGTAAGTAAAACTTCAACACATTAAATGATGAAATGGTGTTTGGCATTGAGTAATTTATTTTGCAACTCAAGTAAGCGGACACTTAAATTTCCTGCCCACATTAAACAGACAGACAATATGAATTGTGGTGTCTTTATTTGCTATTATGTATATCAAAAAATAAACAATTTATCTTTGGAAGCAAAATTTGACATATTTGGGTTTAGAAAATTTATTTATGATACTATCATTAATATTTAAAGGTGTTTTTAATTAGCTGTCAACATATTCTTACATTTTTTTTCTGTAGACAGGTTCTTTATTTCGTCGCCAACCCTCAATTTCGATTTGTGGTTTTTGGTAACCCCCCACTTATTTCCACTCCATTCTAGCAAGCCTACAGCGCCCTACGCTATGTATATATAGACCGCGTGCCATAACCATTTTTAGTAATCTTATTTATTAGTAATCATGTCCGTTGAAAGTACTATTTCAAAGTTTCAAGGAGTTAATTGGGAGCCGATTTAGTTTTAAATTTTCTAATAAAAGACATACTTTTGGTCGCCCTGGCCTGGCTAATCGCTAGTTTCTAATTCATTTGGCCCAGGAAAAAAATGGTTTTTGATTTTTTAATGGAGGCTCGCTTGATAGCTAATGAGATGATTTGTTCAAAGTGCAATTCGGAAATGAAGCTAATACCTAGATCAACGAAGTCTGATGGGTTTTTGTGGATATGCAAAAAAATGGTTCATGGGAAAGTTCGCGGTTGCGAGAAATCGGTTAGGACTGGATCATGGTTTAGTTCGAGTAGGATGACTATGGAGGAGGTTCTTTTAATGACATATGAATTAGTTAAAGCGAGAAAAACTAGTGAAATTTAACCCTCATTTACAGTGAAATCTGTTAAAAGATTAAAATAAATTTATTCAACTTGTGTACTTATTAACCAACTTTGTATTAACCAACTTTGTAATACATCTGTTAAATAATATCGCCAAGTAACGTCAGGGTTGGCGACGAAAAAAAGTCGCCAAATGGATTGGGGGGGGGGTCTATACTGCATCTGTTCCTTGATTCAGTGCATTTCATGTTTGCATGTAAGGAAAAACATAACTAAAAGGCATGTTACTCTTAATCTAACCCACCATCGCTTTTGCATGAACTTTATTGTATTTTACAGTAGAATTTCTGCTTTGAAATTCAAACTGTATAGAAATATTTTAACCAAGTTTTGTCTAATATTCTCAAAATTCATTTTGTTTTATGCTAGTGTGCAAATTTGTTATTTCTTGTTTTTTTCAGTGCTTATAGAAAATATTTCGATACTAGTTACCTTTTTCAAAATAGTATATACCTCTTAACTTATGACTAAAATTGACTTTAATATATGAACTTTCTTTTATATTTAGGTCATTCACAGTTAGTAGAATCCAAAGAAAGTTATTGTGAATTGTATGGGAAGCAGTAAAATATAAAACTAAATAATGTTTCTTTTTGATGACCAATTCACCTGGCATCAATAATAAGCATCTTTTAGTTAAGTAGAATCAGTGCACTTATGTCCATGGGAAGACATCTACTTTGCTGAGCATGACATCTTGAAATATTTAAAAAGCATATTTTTGTTGGAATGGTCTAGATTTGTTCCTCTTTCAAGATCTACATGTTAGAATATTGTTAATTTTATATTTACTAGTTATTGAAATTCATAAATGTGCATAATAGTTTCTCTTTCCAGTATTCATATATTTTTTAAATAAATACATATGTGTTTGATGTACTTGTTTATAACCTCTAAGTATTACAGTGTATTTCTTTAGTAATCCGGAGATTACGAAAGTAAATTGTGTAGCGAGTCTGATGGATCATCCATTAGGGTATGTGCATAGGGTATTTTTGCAGAAAAGCCACAAAACAGAAAGATTGTGAATTACTGTGACACACTATGAAGGAACATTTTTTAATATGATTATTTTCTTCTATTTCATACTAGGCAAAGGAACTGTGCAAAGAAAAAAATTGCTTTAATATTTGTCACAAGCCCAAAAAATTTTTATGAATAAATATTTTTCTCAAACAATTAGAAAAACTCATTGAACTTTCCTGCATCATAAAATTGTCTTTTATACAAAAGGTTTTAAGTTATTTATACAACTATTTATGAAATCAAAAAACCTTACATTTTTGGTATTGAGTGCCTTTATACTCGACAACAGAAAACCATATTTTTAAAGAACATTTGCTCTGACAACTCGCCTGGGAAAACAAATTTTCTTACACAAGTCAAAACTCGAACTATGAAATATTTTTATAGTTCGATTATTAATGATAATTCAGTCTTCCAAGTAAGATGCAATTTATGAAGCCATAAATGGGATATCAACATCAAAAGTAAAACAATTTCAATATTTACCGACAACGTAGCAAATTTAAAAGCATTAACACTTTTGCCAACAACATTATGGTGTAAACGAAATTTTAAAAAATGTCTTCAAAAACACAGCACCCAAACATTAAAATACACATCAATTGGGTCAAAGCACACCCTGGCATCATTCTAAATGAAGCAGTTGGCCAAATGGGTAAATTAACAACTAAAAGCACAGAGCTCTCAAAAACAACAAGCGGATAGACACAGCAAGAATCCTAATGTTAAAACTTAGACGAAATTTCGAAGGACAGTGCATGCGCATTAGTTATGATTTTGTATGGGGAAAAATATTTGAAGGAAGGATATTCGTGAAACTGGGGAAAATCTCGGCATGCATAAGTTTAACATAAGGATTCTTGCTGTCTAATCTGGGTTCCATAATTCCATTAGTTTCTTGGATTTTTCGGTGTTACGTTCCATTACTAGTTGTACTTCTTGGGCCTGGGTAGGAGCCCTGACAGGTTTTATAAATGAAGAGTGATGGACGGTTGCTGTGAACACTAGCCGAGGCTGGTAAACGATCCCCTTAACCTTTACACTACTGTGACGTTTACAACCACGGGTAGCTTAGACTAGTTACATTTGAAAAGTGACCCGTTTCTAGATTAATGAATTTTATTTAAACTTTTTACAATTAGTTGGTAAAACGAATGAAGAGTTCATTTAAGAGTTCAAAATGAAATTCACGAGCGAGATAGTTCGTTGGAATGTCCAATATTGTATCGGGTTGCTTCTTATGGCTGCTGGCGAGCCTTTCGCAAATTACTCGGAGGAGTCTCCTTCACGGCTACGGGCGAGCCTTTCTCAATAAAATACTCAGGCGAGTATAGAGTACCAAGGTGGGATAAATCAGCCTTCTCGGGCTCTGATGAGCTCAAATCTCCACGACTACTCGGGCGAGTAGTTTCTCCCAAAGATGTAAATCTTTCGCCTACATTGAACGGGTGTTCACTTCCTCTCCGGTTCTCTCCAAAACTGTCTCTCTTTCTCTTCCCTCTCTTTTTCTCCCCAAAGATCCGAAAAACTATATACTATATCGGGGCCTTCTCCTTTTTGTCTCGGATCGGCCCTTCTAGTCGGTGCTCGTCGGCTGTTGATTATCTCACCTTCTCCTGCCCTTCCCAAATGGCCCTCTCACCTTGACTTACGTCAGACTTCGGCGGACGGCAAACGGAACCATTAACCCTTGTCGGCAATGGTCATCGTAACTCATCACCGTACGCTTTTGTCTCGAAATGTCATAGAGAGCGACAGAGGGAAGCCACCAACAATTTCGCCTCTGGAAGGGGTGCTTTCCCTATCTGCCGTTAATAAGCTGCTTCGGTGGTCGTTCTTTTCGGCGCTTGATCACCTGCAAGATTGTCCAGTTTCCTTAGCTGCCGTTACACTACGGCTGGAACAAAGAATGGTTGGGAGTCCCATAAGAATTTTCCTTTTTATAGCGGTTTGGGACAGCTCGGAATTCCCCTCCTTTTAAGTGACCGCTGACATAGATCACGGTTTATGAGCGAAGAGGGTTGTTCCTTTTGTTCAGTGCCTCCCCTATCTATCATTGTGTGAACTCTGGGAAAGATAGAAAATTGCGCAGGTGATATCTCTGACACTCCAAGAAGTGCAGTCATTTATGGAGCGCTTTTCTTATTCAACTCTAATTTTAGTACAATTGGTAGAACACCTAATACCTCACTGCTAACGAAATTGTCTGCGTTTTTAAGATTTTAGTATAAAAGATTGAAAATATTACTTCTGAAATGGCTTGACATTCTAGAAGTTTAACGTAAAAAGAAATAGTTTGAATTGTGAAGGAATTGGACGGCGGAAATTTTGCTGATAGCGATTCAGAATGCGAAATTGAGCATCCTGTGACGGATCTTGTGTCCGAAAAAGAGACTTTTGTAGTTGATAGCTCATCTACAGAATTCATCTGGATAATTTTTATTTTAGATTCCAGATTAGTACAAAATCTATCATTGGCAACCAATTTATGAAATGTGTCTCTATCTCTGAGCAACTGTTATTTAAAATAACCTGTTTAATAGGATTATTAAAGACATAAAAAATAGCGCTTTAGTCTTAAAAAAATACGATTACGTAAGACAAAAGAATTGATACAGTAATTACTCGTTATATCGGATATTCGGCTATATGGCTCTTGTTTTTGAATATTGAAGTTTTGGTCTCGAGGACGCAGCAGAGAAAACCGCATAATAGTCTCTTTTGTAATTAACGACGCAAACGCAATTATTTCTAGAAGTTTTCTTCACCTTTTAACGTGGGATTCGTTTTCTCTAAGCAAAATTCCAACATAGTCAAGTTATGGGGGTACAGGTTCGTAACAATTCCTGAAGGAAGGTGAAGAAACCGTAAATCGCTCCTATTCAGAGTGGCTCATAAAAACATCTTCACTGATTGAGAAAGAAAACATGCTATTCATGCCGTCGTGGTTCAGTAGGTATGCCCACTGCACTAGCAACCTTCGAGCTGTAGGCGGCTCAGGTTCGATTCCTGTCAGGTGCATACCTCCCTGGGTGTACTTCTCTTCTGTGTCAGTAAAACTTTCCTTATGTTTATTACTTGATATTGTATGTCTCGTGTCTGGCGCAGTCTGGCTAAATATGACCCTTGTGCCATAAAACGCCAAAACGGACCCTTATTGAGAACATTAGAATTATATAATAGTCCCAACTCATGTATCCAAGCCTCTGTGCGAAAGTTATTTTGAATTAGTAAAACCACTTGAAAAAGTAAATGAAGAAGGATTTTTGTTTTCAGAATCTAGAATTTTTTATAATGTATTGTCTATTGTGTGTTCAGCTTGTAAATGAAAACGCTTCATTTAACCTTCGCAATCCAGAAGCAACCGAAAGTTGGATCCCGAGGTTTGTGTTTACCGGTTATTTCTTTTATTTTTACGATACTCCGTTATTTACTTTTTAGAAAATTTAGTTTTTACAATAGTTTGGACACATAATTTAACCATTGGATAAAAGTAATATATTTTGCTATTCTGAAGAACTCTTGGGTATTTAAGGAAGGACAAATGAATGTATATTGCAATACATGACCATGACCGAAATCAACTTGCTTTCAATATTATATATTACGAGGTCGTTTGTTCATATTCAAATCCTTTTATACGTTAATGAAAAAAGAGGTCGAAGGAATTCGACGAAGAAAATTTTGCTGATAGGAATTCAGAATGCGAAATTGAGCATCCTGAAACGGAACTCGTGTCCAAACAAGAGACTTTTGCAGTTGATAGATCATCTACAGAATTCCCACATATAAACTGGAAATTTCCCGAACCATCTGATGAAGTAACAGTTTAGGACTTCAGTGGAAATGGGCTTTCCTCAAACGTCCAATCATTAGAACTGAAACAAGAGCTTGATTGTTTTCCCCTGATGTTCAATTCGAAAGTTTTACGAATTTTAGTTGAAGAAACTAACAAGAATGCAGTACAAATTTTGAGCATACGTGCAAACTCTTCAAAGAGAAAACACTCATAGGATTGGAAGCCCACGACTGCGTCAGAAATGCAGAAATTTTTAGGATTGCTTCTACTATGGGCCACAGAGAAGAAAATTTTCCACTAATTTTAAATATTTTACTTTACAAATTGCCAATTTTGATTTGGTTGATTTTTACCTGATTTGCACAAGAGGATGTTAAAGAATCAGAAAATTTTAAATTTCTAAGTTTACTAAGCATCAAAATTGCCGCATTTATGTTATTTTAATGTTGGTTGGCTTCGGGTCTTATGGCACAAGGGCCATATTTGGTTTAACTGCGCCAAATATAAGACAGTCAACATAATGAGGAAGGAAGAAAAAGCAGAGGGGTAAAAATAAAATGTAGGAAAGATCACTGGGTATCTTGGGGTCGTGATGCCCGTACACACCTAAATATGTGGGCGTTATTTTAACTTAAAAGAAGCATACACTTTTCATGACCTTAATATAATGGTAAAAAATGACCATGTTTTCATTAGGCAAAAATTATTCGACTTGTTCCAATAATTTATTTTTAAAACGTTTTGATTGTACTAAACAATCAATATTTTAGGCATGATCTCCAAATTATTTTAATTTAAAGATCATTTTTCAATCATTTAAAACCATATGCAAAAATAACCGATGAAACTGTCGGTCAATATTCATAAAGAAAGTTTGTACATCTTTTTCGGGACATAAAATCTTCGTCGTAAAAGAAGTGATTTTCTTAAATCCAATGGAAACTGGAGTGCTCTAAGAATATTAAAATTAGATCAAAATATTGGAAACTGGTGTGCATATGATACTCACTTGATCAGGAAATTTAGTCATTTTATGTATCTTCTCTTGTCTATGACTGAATTCCAAAACTGATTTTAAAGTGAATTAAAAACCTTTACAACATCTATTAAAATAACAACCAATTACTTTCGAACTCGCTACCCTCAGATTGCTAATCCAATACACTGACGAGTTCTTGATGGACGAAGTATCTCGTTATTAGAAGAAAACTAACCAGATCTTGGTCTCGTCATGAAAAAATCGGCAATATCCTGATGATGAGATAACTATCAAAATTAGTCAAATTTTGATGCACGAGATATTTCATCAAAACCACTTAAAGGGTTAATATTTGCTGAATGTCTAAAAAGCCTTAATTTTTACGAGAACACTGCATATTCTATTTCACCTCCATTCAAAAACCAAGATCAATGATATTCGTCATCAAAAATATCTGTCCATGGATTTAGGGCCCCCCGATTTATAGGTCCGCTGAAAACGTCTTTAAAACTGAGTCCATGAGACCCGAACATAGCACTCGTGGAAATGCAATCTGGTCGGTTTGGTCGTTTGTGTTTTTTGGCGTATGGTCCGAAAATGGACCAAGCTGCACCAAGCACAAAATTAAACAATAAAAGAACGGTAAAGATAAAAAAAAATAAGGAGGTCATTAAACTTTGTAGTTTAGACATCATCCGGACACTACATAAAATAAACTGCAGCTAAAAAACGTGGAGGCTAACTATATCAAACAACATTTGAGTGTTTGGACTTCTATTAAATTTCAAAAGTGGTAAAATTTTATCAAATGAATGGTGGTCATGAATGAAAATAATGTGATAAAATTTAAAAATCACATCGATCAAAAGTACTGGATATCAGAGTTCCAAGCTGCGCAAAGAACGAGACAATGCCAAGTAAAAAAGGTCTTGAAAAGAAGAATTGGTAACAGAGTAGTAGGGTGAATCCAGGAAAAAATCGCTTGGAATTCCCGGATGACCCCAATGTTTACTAAAGATAATAAACCCCACGAAAAAAGATAAATTGAGTACTTCGGGTCCATGAAGTCTAAAATAGATGTGTCCCAGGGGGCTACAATCTATGTGAAATGTAATCTAAAAATGAAAAACAGCCTTAAAAGGGCTCTAAATTTCTTTACCTTGAAGAATGGGAACCTTGTAAATAAGCGACAAACTTTTCAAAATCCTAAACTTCTCGGGGTGGGTTAGTTCAGTTGGAAGAGTAACTAATTAGCAACCGGAGGGATGCTAGTTCGAAACTCGGTACAGCCAAAGACGGTATTGTACACGAGAGTTGGTGCACGTTAAATCTATCGTGGCCTCATAGTCCTCACGTTGGCGTGGTGTGAAAGTTTGGAGAGTGGGGTTCCAACTCAGGTGTTGACCTTATCATCGGAACGTGGTTCAAAATTACGATTTGTTGCCCTCGAATCTTTCCCCGGACAGTTGCCTATAGTCCGTTGCGTTGATCCAGCATGCGACGTAAATTAACTTCCTTCCTAAACTTCCCAGACTGGTCAAAGACTTTTCTTTCAAATGTTTTCTTTTGTTACTATTCATTAGGCTTTTTTCATTATACTCTAAGTCAGTAATTTTCAACCTATGTGCCGTTAAAACGACGTTAGTATTCCTTACGCATTTTGAAGCTTCTTAAATTGCGCAAGATTTAATTCATTTCAAAGGTTGTTTAGTGTTTGAACTTTTGACATAAGTGTCCAACAATAATTTCAAGTAAATACCGGTATAAATAATTTTGAGTACTACTTTTTTATGACAAGGTATCAAAGAAATTGCTCCAAAGAAATCTTTTAGAAAGTCACTTCATAACAAAATAATCGTAATCGTTCGTAAATCAAGTAAAATTTTGTTTTTGCGAGAAGGCAATCGAATCTTGGGTGAGTTGATTTCAGAACAGAAGGCGCGTTAGGAGCAGCATGAATGGCAATCGCCGTGGATATTTCCCCCCCTAGCAACGTTATCATCACTACTTAGTGATACTATGGCTTTCGGCACCGAATAATTAATTGTACCAGAATCCTCCCTAATGGCGTCTATTGTGGAAGGGATTTGCTCATGTTGCCACGTTCCCTAATTTAACTAATAGACTCGTTCACAAACACGTGACTTAACTGACTTTTCCTGCGAACCGCACCATATCGATTTGATTGTGAGTTTGGTAAATTATACTTTTTGGTATGATGAGAACTTTTGTAATTAGTTTATGTGTGTCATGAGATAAAAGATTGACTTTCCTGCTCCGAGTTGATGTAGTAAGGTAGATATGGTTGGATGTTTTGGCGTTTTATGGCGCAAGGGCCATATTTGGTCAGGCTGTGCCAAACACAAGACTATGTTAAGTAAAAAATGTGAAAGTGGGGAAAAAATTGGGGAATAGAGTAGTGGTTATGAAAACAGGAAAATATGGCTTGGTTATCCCGAGAGCGTGATCCCGTGTTTATTACAGACATAAACCCCACGAAAAAGTTGGTTGATTCGTTGATTTGGGTTTAATGGCACAATGTCCAAAAATGGAAGAGCTGTGCCAAGCTCATAACAGAACGTAACCCAATAAAAAATTGGAAAACTTTTTCAAGATTCATTTGTTCAGCCAATAATAAAAAGGAAATTAAAAAAATGTAATACTAGAAGCAATTGAATATAAAAATAAATATTCAAACACCACGATTAAATAGAGAAACATGAGATTATCGTTGTCATAGTTGAAAGTTCTGATGAAGTTTAAGACATAAAAGATAAAAACGTTAAATGTAATTTAAAAATTTTATGCACTCTAAAAATTTGAAGATATTTAGGTGGCGAATTTCCCCTATCAAATCTTGCAAGTTCAAAATTGTGTTATAAAAAATATGTAAGCGATGTCGATTAAAAATTGGACAATCAATTAAATTTTGTCGGACAGTAAAAGGGACCACACACAGGTGCACTCTCATAGAACAAAAGGGCCGCGGTAGCCCAGTTGGAAGAGCAACGGATTAGTAACCGGAGGGTTGCGAGTTCGAATCCAACCAAAGACCGTTGTGTACAAATTGGGCTGGTTCACGTTAAATCTGTTGTGACCTCATGTCCTCACGTTTGAGTGATGTGGAAGTTTGGAGAGCGTAGTACCAGCTCAGGAGTGACCTCGTCATCTGACCGTGGTTTAAAATTACGTGGTGTTATAATCGGATCTTTCCCTTCGGGTTTGATCCCGGACCGTCGCCAATAGCCCGTTGTGTTGCTCCAGTGAGACATTAATTATAAATACAAATACACCGAACAAAAGATGCCCGCGGGTAAAAAAGGAAGTTCTAAGAGGGCCGCGTTAGCCCAGTTGGAAGAGCAACGGATTAGCAACCGGAGGGTTTCGAGTCCGAAACTCGGTCCAGCCAAAGACCGTTGCGTACATGGGGGCTTGTGCTCGTTAAATCTGTCGTGGCTGGATCGTTCCTTTCCGGATGGATCCCTGACCGTCGTCAATAGCCCGTTGTGTTGCTCCAGTGAGACATTAATTATAAATACAAATACACCGAACAAAAGATGCCCGTGGGTAAAAAAGGTAAATTCTAAGAGGGACGCGTTAGCCCAGTTGGAAGAGCAACGGATTAACAACCGGAGGGTTTCGCGTCCGGGACTCGGTCCAGCCAAAGACCGTTGCGTACATGGGGCTTGTGCTCGTTAAATCTGTCGTGGCTGGATCGTTCCTTTCCGGATGGATCCCGGATCGTCACCAATAGCCCGTAGTGGTTTTTCAAAAGCGGATAAGCTGCGCCATGCTCATGACAGAACATAACCCAATAAAAGTTAGATAAAATATTTCAAGATTCGTGTGTTCAACCAATAATTAAACGTAAATTTAGAACTTGAAATGCATTGAATATAAAAAAATTAAATACTCAAATGCTACGATTAAATAGGGGAATATGAGGTTAACGTTGTCGTTATGAGTAGCCAGTATTTAACCCTCCAGGTGGCACGCTCAAAATATCTCGAAAATCAAAATGCAAACTTAAATGTCAACCCCGAGAATCTTTGAACGGTCAATCTTGTCCTCTGATGAGGGGGAGTGGCTGGAGACCTTTTGTGCGAGGGGTCTTGTTAGGAACGGACAATCCCTAAAGTGCTATCCCTCAAGTCACTGCCTTCGGCGTGTTCGTTGAGTATCACAATGGCATTCCTGTCTTTGTTAAGCTACTCTTTGCAAGCTTCTATCTTCGGTTTCTTCGAGAAAATAATTTGGAACTTACAAGCGCTCTTCGAAAATGTATTCTCACTGCTATTTTGCTTTTACTTTTTGAAATGAAAATATTTTTAAATGTTTCATCTGAAGTACGGTTAAAAATTTAACTAACAGAAAGCAAATAACAACATGAAGTGACATGAATTCAGGTAAAAAGATTGGAAATTAAAAAATTAAAGGTATGAATTTTGCTGCAGCCAAAACAAGACACTTTTTAAACTACGCGCAATTGTTTAATTTATTATTTCAGTACGTATTGAAAACTTGACGAAGTGCAATAATTGGCGGAGTTCGAATAGGTTTTGTGAAGCCGCCGATCTGTAGGACATCAATTCGGTAAAGAATTTTAAAATTTCAAAACTGCTAGTTTGGTTCTTTCTCACAAACATAAATTATCAACGGATAATTAACCCTTCGAAAAGCATGCTAAATAAAATATGTTTTGCAAAAAGGTAAAGGCCTTTCACCTCGTATGCATGTAATTTGCACAAAACAAAATTTAGTTTTTAAGGGATATTTCGTTCTTGTATGTCTCCTCTAGAACACCTCCTAGGTATTACACTATCAAATGAGAGAATATAGTCTTAATATGCCTATACCTAGCTTTTACCATTTGAAGGTAATGAGACGTCCCACAGCCCTAAAATTGTTAACATTTGCCTGTCTTGTTCTAAAAGCTTGTACAAATTACTTTTAACTTATTTTTAAGAAACGAAATGTTCCAGTAACACATTTGTGAATGTCTTTTAGAGAAATTTAACCAAGGAACATATGTATGTGCAGTCACTAATGAATTCGGTTGATGGGACACGTTATACTTTGTTATAAATACGTTATAGTTTGTACAATTCTGTTTCATAAATGGAAACTTTTTTAAGTAAGGTGTATAACTTCTTATTTTAAAATGACTGGTAAAGTTAAAATAAAGTTGTTCTAAGATAAGATATGTTACGTTAAATCAAAACGGATAGCCATACGTTGGAGTTCAAAGATATTTCTAAATTTTGACATATTTTCATTACAAGATGATTAAAATCAATTTAATTTACATTTGTTTTTCATGTATGGGTATTATTGAAAGCTGTACTCCATAGTCAAATAACTACATCTACCATTCTAAATAGGTACGTGGTTTTCATATAGAAACTGAATATCTCAATTGAAAAAGTACCTTAAGGATTCGATTTAAAACTAAACTTTTCTGTTGGAAGAAAGCGAATTTTAAATAAGAGTGCTGATCTTGGAATAAAATCATAGAAAGGAAATATGGAAACTAAGACTGTTGATAAATAGAAATGTCTTGTCTTAAGTGGCAGATGGTCGAGGTTGCTTACTTGAAGTTGAAACTGTTCGTATATAACTTTGTGGCTACCTGGCAACCCTGCTGATAAGCAAACCGCTAGTCGTTTGCAACGAATTTTTAATTCGAGTGGCATCAGCGGAAGATCGTAAATCAGAGTAAACATGCCAGAACTACTCGTGCTCTTTCTCTCGTGGAGGAAACGTCTTTCTGTATTCCGTAGTGTTGATGTTTAATAAATGTTGGTTGTTATATGAAATTGCCTTCAGGTTTTCTAAACAACTTGACAAGCCAACAACTTAGGTACCTGTGAAACATTCATTGAAAGCAGTGATTTTGTAAAAAGTGTAATCGATTGAGTTTGCTTTGTCTACACTGATGACTTTTGTTTAAAAAAACAAACTCCATTATTCCACATGCGGCTGAATAGAATTTAATTTTCAAGAAAAAAATGTGTGCTTCAAAATAAATTAACCACGAATGCCATAACAGTTTATAATTTGCCATCCTCTCACAATGATAATGTAATTCGAAAACATCGAATCCATGGTGCAAGGATACTTTCAATCTGATTACTCTCAAAAGTATCCAAATATTTCTTTATTCATACGAACCGATTATTTTAAAAATGTTTAATTCTTTGAAAATTACTAAAATACAATTAAGTCATGCGGAAAACGAATTGTATATGAAAATTAATCTGGTAATAATTAGAAAAATTCATCTGTAATAATACACACACACATTTTTCAAAAGATAGTTTGCGTAATAGATTTGGACCGGGGAGGGGGTGGGGGCAGTTGGAAAGGCAAGAGAATTAGCAACCGTGGATTGCGAGTTCGAAACTCGGTCCAACCAGACACAGAAGAGAGAAATACAGAGAAATGCACCAAATATGAATCGAGTCTGCACAGCCTACAACTCGCAGGTTGCTAGCGGAGCGGGGGATACTCACTGAGACACGAAGGCCCCTACCATGCGATCAGATTTAATTGTAAATGTTGCTTGGAAATAATGTCTACTCAAATAGACTTTTTAAAGAAAAACTAAACTTATTACAGAAGCATAGCTTTTCTTTTTGCACGAGAAACAATCGACAAAGAAAAAAGTTGTGCACTATTACTGTCAGTTAAGTTCAATTCGATTAGAAGAGTCCCGATATCAAGCTAATGGGAGATCGAGTTCTTATAATCTACAGGAGAATCCTTCCTTGTGTGAAACTTTAAGGGCCTAACATTTTTTGAAATGAAAAAATATGATTTATTTGATTTAAATCGGACTTTTATGATTTTAGTTAATTCACGTGCAAGTTTAAACTTGGACATGAGACACGTTGGCAAAATCGCAGTGATGTTACTAGATAGTTTTGATTTATGTTAAACATTAGAGATGATACAAACAGTGATTTCACAGTAACAGTTCTTACTGTGACTCCTACTGAAAAATATCTGTGATTCTAAACTGAGATTACGATTCTAAACTGAATCTGATTGGTTGATTGAAAAGTATATCTAGCCACTCGTAGCAACCCATTTCGAACTTTGGTTTTTCTTTTCATCCAGAACAACCGAAATAACTTTTACATTTTTTTTAAATTTACCAAACACAATACCACTCAATAAACCTACAATTTAAACTGAATTAAACATTTTCATTCCGCCGATAAGCCGTTTTTTTATATTAGCCCGTTATTTCTTTCCCTGAAGATATTTGTTCCCTCAATAAACTAATATAGACAACATTTTTTAAAAAGTCGTTTAAATCAATTGCTCTTATCTAAAATATTGGTTCGTTGAAAATTTTTTTTATACCATATGTGTAACAAGACAATTTCCTTACATTTGATAATCTGGAGGTACTGAAATATTCAAGGAGCAACTGTTTCAAAACATTAAGTAATTTTTCTGAATCTCTGGTAACATCCGAATCCATTTGTGTTTATAGCACTCAAATTTAAAGTTAACTATTTTCTTTTGATAAGGAAAATATTGTTTTCTATCATTTTTATACATTCACATGCTTAAAATTTGTATAGGGGATTGTCTTCGTATCAAATTGCATACAAACACCCAATTTTTGTGTAAAATTTAGAATTTATGTAAAAATTTAGCATCGAATGCCATATTTCAAGTCATTTAAACTAGTCGTTTCTAAATGAGTATGAAAATGTGGAATTCTATTGACAAAAAGAACGATATATTTCTCACTTTTTTGTCAGTCACAGAATTGGAAAGAACTCAACTTATAACATCAGTAGAAATATTTAAGGATATGAAGATGAAGGATATGATTAAAAATAATTTTTTTATGTTCGAACAAAACAAAAAAAATAGAAACAAATTTCTAGATTATGTGTTCTTTATATAAAAATATAAGTAAATAAATAATCAGAGAAAATTGAAGAACAATAATTAATTTGTCATTTAAAATAGCGGATTTTACAAACGCTTTCTTCTGAACTTTCCTTTAAACTGTCGACCTTTTTTATTTAGCAAAATGCACGGCAAAATGGTGTGTCATAAAATTACTTTTAGCGCATCCAGATGAAAATCCAAATCCTCTAGAGAAACTCGAATCCGTCACAGTCAATCGAGGGAATCACCGATAAACCAGCTGTAACACCTACCAAATCACCGATACTCGGTCGCAGTTGAGATATCAGCCAAGGGATCAGCTTAGCTATCAGGTAAAGTATCAGCTAATCGATATTAGCTCAATCACAGATACTCTTAATCACTGTTTCCAAGCATCACTGCTACCAAATCACTATTATTTTGATATTCCAGTAACAGGTAGTGATGTGAAATTTTTGGACTCAGATAAATAAGATTTCGGGATCCTACCGCCACCCCAAAAATGTTTGTATAAAATTATTCAAAATTCAGACGTACTTCAGAATTTTTTTGCATTATATATTTATTATTTTTGTATAAAATATATATAGAATTTCATTGGATATTTTTTACATAAAAGAAATAAATTGGTTGAAGATTTGGTTTTGAGAAAAATCATGTCACTAATAGAAAATAAAACAAAAGGAACTTGTAGCATGAAATTCTTATTTCTCAATAATATATAGCTTGCAAAAATTACTTGTGAAAAAATTGTTATTTGTAAGTAAACTCTTGTCTCAGTTTTTAATAAAACTGAGACAAGAGTGATTCATAAATTCAAGTCAAATATGCCTATTTTCAAATTTTCTCTGAGCATTGATAAGTATTTCAAAGGTATATTCCAAGCACAAAAAAGTTTAAACAAAATATACAAGAAAATGAAGCCTTTTGCTATGAACAGCATAAGAAGTGTAATAGCATGCCTATTTAGTGAAATTATTTTGAGTGTGCCATAAAAAATTCATCATTGCGACCATCACAATCCTAAAAATATCTTATTGCTTCAATCCATAATCTATTTTGTCAGTAAACTCACTCAATTATCAGGTGGCGAATTAACTTTTACATTCCAAATTTCAATTCCATAAATGCACAATATTTATACTACCAGTGTAAAGAATTCCTAGGGATCAATGCTCAAAATCTTATAATAAATATTAAATGAAAAACTAACCATTATATTATACAAAACAAAATGAAAATTTTTAAATTGCAAATTATAAAGATCAATGTATAAAATTGGAATGCTTTTGGTGCTTTTGGGGATAATACTTCAGAAAACTTTAATGATCCAAGATTCATCATTGGACTATAGCGGGAAATGTCACTACTTGTGTGGTAATTATAATCCCACTCAAGTAATACTGCTATTTTGTGTCTCCATAGGAAGGATGATTTTCAGTATAATTTTTGGGGTAAAATGAGTAAAAGCAGAGTTCTTAACTTAGTTGAAAAAAGTGACATGCATCTTGTCATAATTATTTCATTTTCAATATTATATAACTTAATTGAGAAAGGAGAATGAAATTTAAAATTTAGATTTGAATCCATGATTTTTTTAATAAAATCACCTGATTTCATTGGAATACCCTGTTCCAATCAATTGTCCAGTTGATTCCGGAGGGTACATCAACAGGAGTAGAGAGCGGGTGATACAAAAGACAATACAGTCAAACCTCATTAAGACGAACTTGCTTAATACGAATTACTGATAGTAAGAACTAAATTCCGATCCTCTTCGAAATGTGTATTCAAATAATGTCAATTCATTCGTTTAAGAATTCGGGTTACCCTAATCTCCAGTTACACAGCTTTTGGAAACTTAACGGCAAACGGATACTTTTCAATTGTATTACCAGAAACATTAAGTGACTCCGGAATTGTAGAACAGAGTGGAGTGTGTAGAATGAATGAAGATTCGGAATGTGAAGGAAGAAAGGTACCATCTTTAAAAGAAGTTACTGCTGGCTTAAAAATTGTTCACAACTTTTTTTAGGCAATGAAAATTAATCTGCTCAATTATACAGCGTTGACTGCATCGAAGATTTTCTTTACAAATGTCACGAGAAAAACAAATACAAAAATCCATAACAGAACTATTTCAAGACAAAAATTGCGTCATTAGGATATATCTGTCATCTAGAATTATCTGAGTAATCAAGAATCATCTGCACAGCATTTCTGATGAAGAATACCATTTAATTGCGAACCAAGAATTTCACATTAAGTAATGCGAATAGATTAAAATTTTATTTTATCGTTGAAATAACTTCTTCGGATGACACGAATTACGGCGAATTTCATTTTTTTTGTGCTCCATGAAATTCGTCTTAACGAGGTTTGATTGTATATCACAAAACAGGAACGTGTGGAAATAGACAGATTGTACCTGAGCGTAACTCGATGATGGATAAATTGGCGAAACATACACCGTTAGCGAAAAACAACTGCTGGAAGCCCTGAAATTGGAAAAAGTTAATTAAAAGAAGTTCTTATCACTCTAAACTTAGATATTTCTGAATCAATGACGGCGCTCCGAGATTGGATATTCCTGCAGGCAATTGGAAATTTTTGGCCAGTTCCTTTCGAATGGTAACCCGGCATAACTGCTGTAGGTATCTCGGCTGAAGTTTTCCTAATGTCTCTCCTGAGACTTTGTTAATATACCAGTTACATATCTTTTTTAACGAGGTATACCGAATATCTATTGAAAGCCAGTTAAACTGCACCTGGCGTGTAGATATGTATTCCTTCAGCTCGACTGCCGAGTGATAAGCGTCAGGCAAGCACTGCCATATCAGCCGAATGCATTCTTGAACTTGAGTCAGTTCAACACACATCTCTGTGTAAAGAAAAGAGAAGCAAGAAAGGATATGTTGAAGTGTTTCCCTCTTATACTGTTCTTCATCCGTTTCGATACTCTTCCTTTGTAGTCGTTCACGAAACCTAAAAATAGAAATAGGCTGTTAGTCCGATAGCAATCAAAATAGTGTTATTTGGATTATCAGTGTCTGGAATCTTCCCCAACTGAGGACCACCAAGGGTCAGGGGACCTTACGAAAAGGGGACCAGGGTCACCAAGCACACTAGTCTCTCAATTTAGCGATGGTCTCCTAAGGGGATGAGTTCTGCGCATGCTCCTCAACAATTCGATTTCTTAAGGAACATAGGTTGTTGCGATGGATAGAATGGCGTTCTTGGTATTCATTTCTTTCAAGTATCAAGTAAGTATTCGAAAACATATACTAAAACGATTAATCGATAGTAAGAATCAATACATTGATATTCGACCACATAAGATGAGTACTTTTGTATCCGAATACCTAGATACTTTTGTATCCGAATACCTACATACATTTGTATCCGAATACCTATATACTTTTGAATCCCAATGCTCTTGTATTCGATTACTTTTGTATCCAAATACTCTTTTCTCCCAATACTTTGATATCACAGTTTTTTGGTATCCGAAAACTTTGATATCACAGTTTTTTGGTATCCGAAAACTTTGGTATCACAGTTTTTTGGTATCCGAATACTTGTATACAAATACACTGCTGGCCACCGTAAATGCAACACCCTGAAGGAAGCATGCAAATAATATGAAATTTACAACATGAATTAGCGGAAGTGAGATATGCAAATGATTAGAATTTCAGCGCAGACGCACATCACGCGCGCCTGTGGCGCCACTTCAAAGCGCTATGTTGGAATCGGTCTCAAACCTCCACTTATAGTGCCGTGTGGGGCACATAAATTTGAGGGGGGGTATTTTTATTTCAATTAACGTCACACTGGAGCAACACAATGGGCTATTGGTGACGGTCCGGGATCAATCCCAAAGGGAAAGATCCGAGGACAACACCACGTAATTTTGAACCACGACATAAATTTGAAGAATGTAAATCTTTGAATGTATAAAAGTGAAGAAAGATTGGGGATCATGATTTGGATCAGACTTCTTGTTGTTTTCTGAAATTATGTTTTTAAACCATAAGACTTGGCTACGTAATAAAATTTATTTTTAAAGTATAAAACTCTGTCTTCAATCGATAAAACCCAACAATTGGTTATGGGCCCCAGACCTTAAGCTGAACCTGAATTCTGCCACTACCGGTTTCCAGTATGATGGGTATTCAAGAAATGTCCATGTTTTCCTTCCCGAAGTTATCGGATTTCAACTATGTCACGTGGAAGACGGACATGAAGGTATTGCTAATGGACCGGAACTGCTGGGAATTTATCATTAAAACGGAACCTCTATTATTGGAAGATGCTCCAGAACAAGAAAAAAGAGACTATCGTTATAGGAAGCAGAGGACATACACAACTATCTACCAGGGCATAGACAGAAAATATCAAGTCTTAATTTCATCTACTGAGGACGGTAAGGAAGCCTGGGATATATTAAAGACCAACTTTGAACCAGCATCTAGAGCACGATTGGCAGGCCTTGTGGACGAGTTCTTTTCAATCCGCTACCAGCCGGAGGACGAATCCATTGGACTCTTCTGCAAACGAGTGCATGAGAAGCTGTTACAGATAAAAGAAGGTGGATTCGAAATCCCAGACCTCTTAGTTTGCTTTCAACTAATAAGACATTTGCCTCACGAATACGATAATCTGGTACAACTGCTATACAGGATGGATGACAACGAGTTCACGCTAGACAATTTGTCTAAACATTTAATAACAGAATCCAGCCGAATCGAGCTGAAGCGGAAAGACGAAGGCACAAAATTAAGTATCGTGGCCGATGCTTATGCTACAAGAAACAAGTCATCTAGATACAAGGAGACACGGGCGTCTACTCCTGATCACAGCAGATGCGTACTGGACCCTGAATTAATTCCTTCAAGCCCAAGAAAGTCGACAGTTTGTCGTATGGGGCCGCGACCATTCTGCAACTACTGCAAAAAGTCGGGACATTACGAATCGAAGTGCTTCAAGAAATGCAATCGGCAGAAACCTGGTGGTGAATTATTTTATATGGAGGACAATCCAAAAACTGATCTTCAACGTGCCTATGCAGTTTCAAATTTTTCAAATGAAAGACCGAGGGAATTTCTCATTGATTCAGCTGCAACTGCTCACTTCTGTAAAGAACGTGATATGTTTACGACATTCAGAAAACTACCACCACAGAAGATCCTAGTCGGAGACAAGGACAGCACATCGGAAGTATTAGGTATGGGTGATATTCAATTTACAGTTTTAGATAGAAGCCGAAATTTTGATTTAACTTTGAAAGATGTGTTATACTCGCCTAATATGAGAAGAAATTTAATTAGTGGTGCTCGTATTGACCTTGTGGGAAACCAAATTAAATGGGCAAATAACAAAATGATTATTTATAATAGTTATAATAAATATTTGTTTACTGTTCCCAGAATTGGAAAATTGTATATCTTGAAAGGTTATCCCAAGATTAAAAATTATACATATGTAACTGGTTTAGATCTAGAAAAAGCCCACCGTAGGTTTTGTCATGTTAACATGCCCTTAATTGAAAATATGAGTAAAATTAATTGTGTAAAAGGAATTGAAAAACTTAATTGTAAGAATATAGATAAAAATTGTAAGATTTGTGCTATTGCTAAATCCACTAGAATATCCTTAAAAAGAAACTATATGTACGAAAGGAAAACTAAAAATGTTTTGGAAAGGATCCATATGGATTTGTGGGGTCCTGCTCCAGTTAACTCTCTAGGTGGAAACAAATACTTTTTATCTATTATTGATGATTTTTCACGTAAAGTAACTGTTTATATTATTCAAAATAAGAATGAAGTTTTTGATTACTTTAAAAAATACTTGGTTAGAGCTGAAAGACGGCTAAATGTTAAGTTAAAATGTGTCCGAACTGACAATGGTTTAGAATTTTGTCACAAAGAATTTAAAAAGTTTTTAAATGATCTAGGAATAAAAATCGAAAGAACTTCAACTTATACCCCTGAACAAAATTGCATTGCTGAAAGGTTCAATAGAACAGCCATGGATTGTGTCAGAGCTATGCTTCAAGACAGTGGTTTACAACCACAATTTTGGTCAGAAGCACTTTTAGCATTTATTCATACTAAAAATAGATGCGAACACAAATTAACTGAGGGTATATCTCCTAACGAAATATGGACTGGTTTCAAACCATCAGTAAAACATTTTAGAATTTTTGGCTCTTTGGCATATGTTCATATTCCTAAAATACAGAGAAATAAATTACAACCCAGAGCAAAACTTGGTATTTTGACAGGATATGGTTTGAAAACTAAAGGTTACAGAATATATATCCCAAACGAGAAGAGAATAGTTGAAACAGTCCATGTTCATATCGACGAAAGTAAGAAAGCTGTTGATGTACTATTTGGTAAAAACTTTGAGTACGTTTCTTTCGATCTTAATTCTAATATTCCTATTTATCAATCAAATGAAAATATAAAAGTAAAATCGGAAAGTGAAACTCAAGTTTTAGATTCTAAAGATTTAGTTAAAACTGAGGACTTAAAAAGTCTTAACATTTCAAATTGGCGAAGAATCGAAAAACCTAGAAATAAAAGCAATAGGATAGATGTATACTATTATTCTCCTGAAAATTTGAGAATGAGATCTTTAAATGATATTAAAAAGTACTGTACTAAAAATAAGATTAGGTTTGATCCTGTAAATTTCAATTTTAAGCCAGAAACTGAACATCCTAATGTGGATATTTCTAATGTGCCATCTACTTCTAGTGATGAATCTAATTTTTTAGACCAACAGATGTACGACATGTATGATCAGTGTTACAATGTCGAAATCCCCAAAAGTTATGAAGAAACGCAGGCAAGTAAGGATAAAATTAAATGGAATACTGCCATGAATGAAGAAATTCAGATAATGAAGGATAGGCAAGTATGGAAATTAGTGGACACCCCCCCCCAAATACAACCATAATTGGAAGTAAGTGGGTGTACAGCATAAAAATGGACGAAAACAATATACCTAAAAGGTATAAAGCTCGTCTTGTTGCTCAAGGTTTTAAGCAAAAACCCGGCATTGATTTTAAAGATATTTTTTCACCAGTTGTGAATTTTTCTATTGTTAAATTATTGTTTGTACTATTGATTTCTATGTTGGGTTGGTATCACTGTCAAGTTGACGTGAAAAGTGCATATTTATATGGACACCTTAAGGATACTATATACATGAAACAGCCAAAAGGATTTGTGCTGAAAGGATCCGAAAACAAAGTATGTCTATTGGAAAAGGCTATATATGGTCTGCATCAAAGTGGTAGAGAATGGAATTTGGAATTAGACGGTATTTTAACTAAATTAGGATTTTCTCAGTTAAATTGGTGTAATTGTGTCTACAAATTTAAAGATGTAATTTTAATTGTTTATGTAGATGATATGGTTTTGTTTTCAAAAAGGGAACATTTGATAAATGAAGTAATCGAATTATTGGACAAAAAATTGGATCTTACAGTCCTAGGTAAAACTAAATATTTGTTAGGCGTAAACTTTCAAGAAATTGAAAATTCGATTTATTTACATCAAATTACCTACATTGAAAAATTAATGTCAAAATTCAAAGATCTTCCTAAACGTTTTGTGAATTTACCTTTTAAAATTGGTTGTAACTTACCTGATAAGGTTAAAGAGGAAGAAATAATTGAAAATGATTTAATGAGGAAATTTCCCTATCGTTCCTTAATAGGATGTTTATCGTTTTTGTCAGATAGATCCAGACCAGATATTGCATTTGCTGTTAATATAATGTCTCAGTTTTGTAATGGTTATACTTACAAACACTGGTCTTACGTTGTTGATATTATGAACTATGTTTTTCTTACAAAGGATTTTAAAATTAATCTTTCCAATGTAAAAAGTTCAAATTTGATTGCTTTTTCTGATGCAAATTGGGGATGTGGTCTCACAAACAGACATTCAAGCAGTGGCTATTTAATTTATTTTGGTAACATCCCAATATCATGGAAATCTTCTAAACAAAAGTGCATAGCTCTTAGCTCAATGGAATCTGAATTTATTGCACTAACCGATTGCACTAAAGAAGTTATTTGGTTTAGTAGAATTATAAATGAATTAAGTTTGTGTGATTACATAAGACCCCAAGTATATTGTGATAATCAATCTGCTATCTATTTTTCAAAAAATAGTCAGGAAAATGTGAAAACTAAACATATTGATATCAAGTACAAATTTATTCGTAAATTAATAAAAGATGAACTATTTAACGTAAATTATATTTCATCGGAAAATAATTTGGCTGACTTTTTAACAAAGCCTTTATTGTTAAATAAATTTAAAAATATTATTAGAAAAATATTTTGTTAGATTTATGTATATATATATATGTTGAATTGTAATACATCTGCTGAGGTTTTACAACCGATGGGGCCGCATGTTGGAATCGGTCTCAAACCGCCAATTATAGTGCCGTGTGGGGCACATAAATTTGAAGAATGTAAATCTTTGAATGTATAAAAGTGAAGAAAGATTGGGGCTCATGATTTGGATCAGACTTCTTGTTGTTTTCTGAAATTATGTTTTTAAACCATAAGACTTGGCTACGTAATAAAATTTATTTTTAAAGTATAAAACTCTGTCTTCAATCGATAAAACCCAACACGCTATTTAAGGCTTGGAGATTTCGACGATTTCAAGTACGGCAATTGTGTTTTTCTTGTGGTATTTTCAAAAAAACGATCAATTATGCCTCGTAGAAAACAGCGATCATCTTTTGATCAAGTATCCGAGTTCGACAGAGGAAGGATAGTGGCCTACCGAGATTGTGGATTATCTTTCAGGGAAATCGGTAGTCGTGTTGGACGAAACCAAACAACTGTAATCGTTACCACCGAGATAACAAGGCCAGACCGCTGTGACGTTTCGATCACGTGACTCGCTTACTAGTAGTCATAACAAACATCGCCGCATGGCCGGCTACTTATGGATTACCTTTAATGTAGCTTAAGAAATTAGGGTTTTTATACTATTTTACCGGAAAGCAAGTGCAGCTGCAGTTAAATATTGTTATAGAACATTTGTGGAACATTACAGTGTCAAGGTGTTAAAGGCTTTCGTCAAACAACACGTTTAACGTGTGTCCAGACCGATTTATTTAGGCTTAACCACGAGGCTATCCAAAATGCCCTTTAGATGCTGTGTACCTACTTGCTCTGGAAATTATGGATATGGTGATGCACCAAAAGTGGCGGTTTTCTCCTTTATACTTTACACCATCAAAACGCAGCAAAGTCTGCGAACTTCATTTTCAAAACGATGATATCGTCCGGAATGTATCGAAATTCAACAAAAAAACTGCTGAGTGTTCTACCTTTTCCATGAAACGTCTCCGTTTAAAAGTTGGTGCTATACCAAGTATATTTCCGAATTGCCCTAAATATCTCGAAAACTTGTCCCACCGTTCGTAAAAGCAGGGAAGATAAAATTCGTGTGTATTTTAGTTAATAAAAGTCATAAGCGAGTTTTTCGCTATTTTTTAACTGAATTTACGATATAATTTTGGCCGGTTTTTTAATAAGTTATTGCTTTTACTATTTACGCACACTCTTTGTTATCGTTAGTAAATAAGGAAGAAAGACGCGAGGGTGTGGAAGTTTCATTCTGAGATTATCGTAGTTTTGACTAGGGAAAAACCATATTTACAAACTGCTATAATAATTTGCAATAACGTATAACAATATTTTCCTGTGGTCTCGACGTATATAGAATATATTATGTATCGTTGTAGACAGATTTCACTGTATTAGGCTTTGAATATTCCAATACGGCGGTGGTCGTTCGTATCGCACGTATGACTACTAGGGAGACGCCATGATGGCAGCGGTCAGGCCTTGTTATCTCGGTGGTAACGCTGTAATGCGGATATGTGATCGTTGGATGCAGGAGGGTACGACGGACCGACGTGTTCGATCGCATCCACCTCAGTGCACCACTTCACGTGATGACAGGCATATTGTGCGTATGGCAGTGACGGATCGCTCAGCCACATCACGAACCATAGCACAGCACATTCAGTCTGTACCGCATCATCCAGTGTCTGCGCGTACCATTCAACGCCGTTTACAGCAGAGTGGTCAGTCCGCAAGACGTCCATTGCTTCGTCTACCCTTGACGCAGAACCACAGACGTTTCCGCCGCCAATGGTGCGATGAAAGAAGGATGTGGACGGCAGAATGGAATGAAATTGTCTTTACTGACGAGTCACGCTTCTGTCTGCAACACCACGATGGTCGGATTCGAGTCTGGAGACACCGTGGAGAGAGGATGCTGAACAGCTGCGTTATGCACCGCCACACTGGTCCTGCACCGGGTATTATGGTATGGGGCGGTATTGGATATCACTCTCGCACTCCTCTAGTACGCATTGCCGGTACTTTAAACAGCAAGCGCTACATCTCCGAGGTGTTGGAGCCAGTTGTCCTTCCTTACCTTCAGGGCTTGCCCACAGCCATATTTCAACAGGATATTGCGCGACCACACGTGGCAGTCATTGTCAAAGGGTTCTTCGTCAATCGCCAGATTGAATTGCTTCCCTGGCCAGCTCGCTCTCCGGATCTTTCGCCGATAGAAAACATGTGGTCCATGGTTGCTCAACGATTGACCCAGAATACATCCCCAGCTGCCACACCAGATCAACTTTGGCAACGTGTGGAAGCTTCTTGGTCTGCTGTACCCCAAGAACACATCCAAAGTCTCTTTGAATCAATGCCGAGGCGTGTGGCAGCGGTGATCTCCAACAATGGTGGCTACTCTGGCTACTGATTTTGGCAGGAACCACACTTCACAGAAGTCTATAAATTTAATCATTTGATACTTGGTCAACATGTTATCTACAAAATAAATTTTGTTGTGATATCTCTTGTCTTTCTTGGTGTTGCAATTTGGGTGGCCAGCAGTGTACTTTGGGAAAGAATTGAGTACTTTTAAGTATGGAGTACACGAGCACATGTGTCAGGTGACGAGGGCACACTTGAGCTGGCACCCCATTTTCCAAACTACCACACCAGGTCAGACCAATTAAATTCAACAATTTTGAAACAGATTTTTTCTGCGATCACACTCATGATACCTATTCATCATACCGCCAAATTCAACATAGGAACTGAATCAAATCGAATGAAAATTCAATCTGGAATCTAATCGAATCATTCCTTCTTCGGCATGTACCCACGGTCGAAAATCGAATCGTCCACACTACTAGCATGTACAGAAGTGATCCCCTCAGAGAACCATCGCTAATTTGAGACACAGTTACACAGCACGATATCTATTTGTATCCAGTTCCCCACTTTCAACATAGCCTCGGTAGCCCTGTTGGAAGAGTAGCAGATTAGCAGCCGGAGGGTTGCGAGTTCGACACACAGTGCAACCAAAAACCATCGTGTACATTGGGGCTGGTGCTTGTTAAATCTATTATGGCGTCAAACATCCACACCTTGGCGGGGTATTGAAATTTGGAGAGTGAGGTGCCAGCTCAGGTGTTGACATCGTCATCCGACCTGGTTCAAAATTACGAGGTAATTCCTCGTAGGTAAGTAATAAGTAATCAATTAAGTAGGCAACGTAACTACAATACTTAAACTCACACTGGGTCAACACAACGGGCTATTGGCGACGGTCCAAGATCAAAGCCGAAGGGAAAGAACCAGATACAACATCACGTAATTTTGAACAAAGGTCAGATGATGAGATCTCACCAGAGCTGGCACCCCACTCTCTAAACTTCAATACCCCGCCAAGGTGTGGATGTTTGACGCCATAAAAGATTTAACAAGCATCATTCCCCTTTGTACACGAAAGTTTTGTGTTGGATTCGAACTCGCAACCCTCAAGTTGTTAATCGGCTACCATGCCAACCGGGCTACAGCGGCCCTGATCTTCTTTAACCATCGCTGATTTGAGGCCCCAACTATCAAGCCCGATATATATTTGTCCCCAGTTCCCCACATTCAACACAGCCTCGATAGCCTGGTTGGAAGAGTAGCAGATTAGCAACTATAGGGTCAACCTGAGTGCTCGAAATTCGGTTGAACCAATGACCGTTGTGTACGTGGGAGCTGGTGCACTTTAAATCCGTTATGGCCTTAAATGTTCTCATATTGGCATGGTGTGGAAGTTCGAAGAGTGGGGTGAGAGCTCAGGTGTTGACCTCGCCATCTGACCGTGCTTTAAATTTACGAGGCATTGTCCTTGATTCTTTCTCTTTGGGATAGATCCCGAACCGTCACCCGGGCCGTCGTGGCTCACTGCGTTAGCAACCTTCGAGTCTGAATCGGCGCAGGTTCGATTCTCGTCAAGTGCATAGGTGCATTTCACTTTTCTGTGTCAGTAAAACTTTCTTTGTGTGTCCATGTCTATTTATGTGATATTGTATACCTTGTGTCTGGCGCAGCATGGCCAAATATGGCTCTTGCACCATAAAACCCCCAAAACAGCCAGCCCGGACCGTCGCCTCTCCCAGTGTGACGTTAAATCAATTGCCTACTTATCACCCCACTCTCTATCTATTGCTGAGCCACGGTAACTTGCTTGGAATAATAAGGGATTAACAACCGGAGGGTTGCGAGTTCGAATCCAACCAAAGACAGTCGGGTACAAAAGGGGCTGGTGCACGTTAAATCTGCCGTGGCCTGAAATGTCCTTACGTGGACTGTGTGGAAGTTTGGAGAGTGGGGTGCCAGCTCAGGTGTTTCTCGTCATCTGACCGTGGTTCAAAATTACGAGGTGTTGACTTCGGATCTTTCCATTGGGGGATTGATCCCAGACCGTCGCCAATAGCCCAATGTGTTCCTCCAGTGCGACGTTAATCAAGATATCTACCTACCTCCATCTGTTGTTAGCCTTTAGTAGAGGTTGAAGTGGTGTCTCAACTATACCTCCACATAACATTCCAGTTTTTCTAGAACTTGTATGTCCGCACCTAGCTTGGCATATTGGTTGGTTGGTTTCTTTTGGGTTTTTTTTATGGCGTAAGGTTTGGCCATCCTAGCGTGGCTGGACGTATGTCTATGCCTATTATATCTCCTTGTTAAATAAATTTACTTTGTCTAAGTTACCAAAATACTTGTGTGATTGTACAGGACCTCATTGAGCCCACATGTTTGTCTCGTCTGTACCTTCAAAATGCGAATGACTGCGATTCTGTAGAATCGGACAGAAGTCCTTAGAAAAGACTTAAACCGAAAAGACATACAGATTGAGGCAATGGCGTTCAGTTCGTTGACCTTCTAATCAAATAGACGGAGCTTGTGAGCGGACTCGCTGTCATAAGGTCTCAGAAGGTACGAACGTGGGTTACGAATTGACAAAAGCCCATTGACTGTCGAATCGCAGCCTAGTGATTTGATCACGTTGGATAATCATTTTAGCCGATCAATAATTTAGGATTCATGCTTTTACCCATAACCACGAGACAGATCTTCAAACCTGGAAGAAATAACTTGAAGCTATGGGCACATGCTCCGTCTATTTCATTGTAAGGTCAAGGGTTAAGTTCATCGACCTTACAATGAAATAGACGGCGCATGTGGGCGGAGTCAGAAGGGTAAGTCACGTGAGCTTAAGAATGAACATAAGCCGATTTGCTGAGATTGTGGTTCCAGTTTAGGTGTAGTCATCTGACCAAGGGATGGTAGAAATAGTGATTTCACAGTAAGAGTTCTACCTGTGACTGCTACTGAAGAATATCTGATTCTAAACTGTGACTGAATCTGACTGGTTGATTGTAAAGTATCTCTTGGCCACCCTTAGCAATGGGATGCTCCTATTTATGTTTTAAAATCCTTTTGTAGTTCTCTCCGTAAGAGTAATACAGAGCTAAGTTAATAGCGTCGCGTCTTATTACGCTAGAGAACCCTGTTCGAACCGGGTTTTTCTTTTCATCTAGAACAACTAAAATATACTTTGATTTTTTTAAATTCAAACACAATACCACTTCATAAACATAATTTAAACTGAATTAAGCATTTGTATTCCGCCGATGAACCGTTTTTTATATTAAGCCCGTTATTTCTTTCTCTAAAGATGCTTTTTCCCTTTATTATACTAATACAGACAACATTTTTTTCTCTTTCTTCACTAATTTCCCATTGCAGACTCAAAACACACACATAAAAAAAAAAACATTTGAAAATAAATTCAGGGCAAATATTGCAGATCCACAATTTGTTATTTTATTTTCGCATTATTACATTTGTTACAAATTTATACTTGGTTTCGTGAAACAGAAATTTAAAGAGAAGGATGAGGCTGTTTTGATTTGCACAATCAGATTATAATCTGACTGAATTTCGGATAGTTGCAACTGAATATCTTACTCTGCATTGAGAGGTGATCTGTATTTTGTTTTAGTAGGCGGCGTATGCGGAGAATCCTGTTTCGCATAAATAAGTGGTTGCGATGGGATTTATACTCGATTTTGTTCCTTACACACCGACAGCGCAAAAGGTCATAATATTCAAATATTTTTGTCCCATTTGTTTCGTAAAAGATATTTTTAATTTTAAACTTTAAAACATGTTTAATAAAAGTATTTTTTAATTTTAAACATGTCCTACCTTTTCGCGGAGCACTGGGAATTGTCTTGCGGAGCACAGTTTGAGAAACGCTGCTCTACAGCAAGGTTTCCCAAACTATGGTGCATGTACCTAATGATACATTACATTATTTTTGGTGGTACTATTTTACACAAAAGATTTAAATGAATGTTCAAACCCTTATATGCATAATGTATCATATCTGATACATAGTAGTTTTTTTCATTTTTCTGCTATGTATTGATAATTTTTTAAATGTAATTGTGTTTCCTACTAACTACAGTAGTGAGACTTGCTGAATCCATCAATTTCTCTCCAATTCTTCCCGGCATTCTTTTGTAACTAAGCCATTTACTGGATATTGTATTGTGACTGAGATTTTGATTAAGCATTTCTTTAAGAAATAGTAATATTCATCAAATCAGTATTTCTTTTCGAAAAAAATAGTTTTAACAGCGTTGAAGTACGTATTTTTCATTGAAATATTTTTTAAGTCCTTAATTAATGAAGATAAAGCCCAATATATCGAAATTGGTTACAATGAAGGAGGCTCATTCGTCGCATTAATCGTCATCAATAATAAATCTTAATATTTCCTATTATGTATTATTACCCACTATTTACTATAATATATAGTACATTTATATTTTATTATAATATAAAGTTTCATTTACGAATATAATTGAATAATATAAATTTTAAATGTTTCATTCTGATTATAAACACTTCATTTAGGATGCATTGATTTTTAATCGGAAAATACTTTTATGATGGTACTTATATTTTTGATTCTTATTTATGTGGTACAAAATTTAAAAAGTTTGAGAACCCATGTTCTAGAGAAACCCGAATCCGTCACATAGCCTCACATGGGTCTCTTTGTTTTGTAGCTAAATTTTGTTTACTTTTAAAGAATATTGGTCGAAATATACAAATGCCGCCAAGAAATGAATCCGTATCCTAAACGATATTTTGCAGAAAATAAACAATTCTCATTAAAACCTCGCTCTTAAATAATTTATCTATAACATACAAAATACTGAAACACATATATTCAAAAGTAGCAGCTTAACAAACAGAAATGAAATTCCAATCATTTAAAAATATGCAGAATTATAAAAAAATAATATATGAGCAAGAGTGTGAATTTCGACTTTCTCAATACATTCAGGAACAGAGTAATTCGAAAAAAGACATTTGAACAATATTCATAGAAAGAATAACGATTAATTTACAAAAGAAAACATTTATAACACACTTAGAAATACAGAAATATGACTACAACATTTCGCAGTCCGGTACATTAAGTCAGAATTCTAAATCGAATTAAAAGTATGACGTTGCCTTATACCGAGTTGGAAAATTACGCTGTTATGATCAATAGGAGGGAAACAAGTTACTGTTTTATCTATAGCCAGCTTCTAACAAGGTTTTCCATCTATTCAGAAATCGACTGATTCAAGTTCGAATGCCTGTTAGCCAAATCCAAACTTTTGTGTGATGATAATGGCTATGGCGTCAAGTAACGACCACTTTCTAAGCCAATAATAAAAAATAATTCTGAGCACATATTTGAAAGAGCTTAATTCTAAAATATAAACAAAAGTGACTTACCATGCCAAACCGGGATCGCAGAACATTAGACATGCCGCATTTTCTATCGAAACTCCATATTTGAACAAAATACGTAGCAGTTCTTGGGTTTTGCCCTCCATTCTATAGAGATATGGATAATCTAGAGTAACTTGGACTAGTTGATTCGACAAAACACCCCACATATCGAATCGAGCCTTCTGGCAGTGACACATTACGTATTCTATTATCTTTGTGGTTCCGGAAGGTCCCCCATGCATAAAGCTCACGAATTCGTTCACAGAAGAAACTGATGCCAAAACTTCCACAACTAGATCTGAATCCACGCAATTTTCTACCAGAATCTCCATGATACAGGTGAAGATGATCACATTTGCGGTAGCTCCAATTTCGAAATTCCCAGAGAGAGCTATCATCCGCAGCGCGATGAGGTGACGTCTTATTGCTCCGATTATATCTCGGGAATTTCGGATATGGTCCATAATGTGTTTGGCCAAAATAATATGGAATATCCTTTTGTATAATGAAACTGTAAACAAGGTTTCCTTGAAGCATATATCTTCATAAAAAGTGTTTATGCGATGGTCATAGCTGAGGTCTAAAGAATCTACGGTGCTGCTACTGAAGTGATCCCAGCAACATTTAAGACGCTTTATGAACGGTTCTTTGGTACGACGTATAGGCGGGGTTTCCTTAACACTGAGGTCTAAATAAACTAATGACCTCTGTATATGACAAGCGAAAAATTTTGCTGGATCGGGATCAATCATGGGTGGCAATATCTTGCTACCCACGGACGAAAGATACGCCATGGTTGAAAGTTGCTGCATTGCTTCAGTAGGCATCGCTTTAAAAATTCAACTGGACTCAAGGTTCGGTTAAACCTTTCGGACCACGAGACGGGTAGCAGGAACTAACGGTTGGTTTGCTGGGGAAAGTGCCTTCACTCCAAGAAGGCGGTGTTGAAAAGTCGCCTTTCTCCCTACGACTCACAAGCAAACTCCTTGGACAAGCGAACTCCTTGACTGCCTTAACGTCCAATGGACCCCCAACCCCCAATGGAAGAGTCCAGCGCCCACTGGGGGGTGGTACCGCCCCCGGACGGGAACGTGGTTTAAAGGAAACCGGCGACAAGCGGATGGACACAGCAAGAATCCTAATGTTACAACTTGGACGAAATTTCGAAGGTTAGCGCATGCGCATTAGTTGTGATTTTGTATGGGGAAAAATCAAGTATTTTTCGTGAAAATGGGGAAAATCTCAGCATGTATAAGTTTAACATTAGGAATCTTGCTGTCTAGTCTAACCTGGGTTCCATAATTCCATTAGTTTCTTGGATCTTTCGGTGTCACATTCCATTACTAGGCATTATCCAAACATATTTTCTGAATCGTTTTACTCTGATCCGTTTCAAATAGTCTTCATCTGTGTTTTTCTACTTTGTTTCATTACGAAGTTTTAATATATTAGGATTCCTGCTCTGGTTATTCTCGCGGGGTATTTAATTAATTTTTTTATCACATTCATTCGAGTATTTCAGCTTTCTTTGGTTCATAATTTTGCAACATTTTAAATGTCATTTCTTTTGTACTTATGCTCTTAACTTGATTTTTATAACATTACGTTGCGTTTTGCATTTCCTGTTCTGCCATATTTTCTTGTTCGCGAATCCGTAAGTTTGATATTTCTATCTTTTTCAAGATATAAAATTTCGCTCATTGTGTTTCATAATTTAACTGTATTCTTCAAATATAATTAAAGCAATTCATAATTCGATCTAATTTCGTAAAATTTGCATAAATTAAAGTTTGACAATTAATTCCCCCGAGTCCTTCCTTTTCTTTCAAAAACAAAGATTTCTTGTGCTACTATCTCAGTAGTATGTGGGTCACTCTACCGTTTTTTCCAAGATGGCCGCCGTTTGATAAGGAGTTGACTGCTGATAAGGTGTTGGGGAGGATTGCTGATAAGGGGCTTTGAGGTGGTGACGTCGTTGTAATTTGGTGGGGGGAATGAGAAACCATATATTTTGGAATTAAAAAGGAATTTCGTGGATTCGAACTGGGATCTGTAGTGCAGTGTGCTATCCGTTAGGCTGTAAGAGCTGCTATGGGTGGTGAATTAATGTAGTGTTTGCTTTTTTTCTTAATACTAGGAATACGTTATGGGACTTGGTTTTATTTGATGATTTTTTTTATTTTCCAATTAGTTGTAAGTGTGTTGGACTCGTAGAACCATCTAGTGATTTTAAAAGGTTAACGAATTTATTTTTGTCATTCATTCTGGGGAAGGTGCTATGTTTAGAAAATGGTTTGAACAATTGTGGTGGGGTTTAATAATTCTTTTAAAAGACATGTCAGCCAGGTGGAAGAAGTAACAAAAAAGATTTATTTTCTAGCTGCAGCGTGATACTTTAGACTGGAGAATTTTTTTTTAAAAGAAAATTATGAGGGTGGATTTGAACTCATCAAAAGGTAATCGCGGCCGCCCGTTTTTTACACAAGCACTTTAACCGTTTGATCACCTACTTTGTATAATACTAGCTCTTGAAGTTACATCTTAAGGGAGTGAAAGTATGTTTTCTTTATTGAGCCCTTATGAATATGAACATAAAACCCATAAAGTTGAATTTATAAACCTTAGCTATATAACAAGTTTATTACCAAGATTCTAAAGTCTGCGAATTGTATGTAATGACAGGAAAAGTATCAGAATATAGAAGACTCTGGAACTTGTGACAATATGACTAAGGATTTATGTGTAGGTTAATTAAGATAACAGAAGGAGTTAAACACGTAGTCACCGATAGGATACAAGCTTAAGTAAATGAGAAAGCTTTTAAACGCATTGCTGTTTAAGGGAGTGTTGTTTTTCTGATTGTGAGAAAAGCAAATGAAACTACAACATGCCAATGAATCACATATGACATGCCCGAACTGGAACTTTCTATAGGGGTTTTAGCTATGAAATAGTGACGAAGGGATTATCTTAATACTCTAACGTTGGAACTCGGAACATAAGTAATTGAGGCCAACCAATATATGCGAAGATTTTAAGCGTATGAACACTACATGTAAGATAGAATTTATAATACGGAAACCTTTTTTATATTTTAATGAATTTATATACAACATGAGCTTGAAGAAAATGTGAATGTTTAAGGGTGAATGTTTTGTAGGGAAAATTATTATTACAATTTGAGGGGAGGACTTTGAGATATGAATAGGACACACAGGCATAACGGTGTATGAAACATTACATTTTTAGGTAAATAAGAAGTAACTAACCAAAGATTTATAGTATACATATTATAAGCGATGGCAAGGAACCGTATAAGATTGATATTATTAGAAGCCTCTGGAACTTGTGAGAATATGACTAAGGATTGTTTTTGCACGTGTAAGTTAATTAAGATAACAGAAGGAACGGAGTTAAACACCGAGTCACAGATAACGATAGAAACTATTTGATAATAAGAGGCTTTTTAAAGCATAGTTGGAGCATCTTGGGTCTTTGAATTACTTTGCATCTTGTTTTGGGGTTTTTCTGCCCTTTTTTACTGTTTTTAAATAAATCATGGATTCTAAGGACATTAGACCTGCAAAGAAAATGCGTGCAGACAAAGAACTGTGTTTGCAGAAATATTGTAAAGATTCTTTATGTTATGAGTATGGTAAACTGTTTACAGATCGTGAAGGCTGGGCATATTTTTGTCGATTGGAAAACGAATTAACGTACTTAAAGAAGAAGATCTAGAATCATATAACTCATTCTAGATTTGATAATAATAAAAGCCGATAATAAACCGAAATTTCAAGCAAAGTTAATGCAACTCACCACTTGATTCAGTTTTTTGCAGAGATAAAGTCGTTCTACGTCATATGATTCTAGAGTTGATAACAATAAAAACCGATAAACTGAAATTTCAAGCAACGTTAATGAACTCGCCTTTATCTCTTGGTTAAGTTGAAGCTTTATTGAAAACGTGTACCTCAAAGTTCTGAAAATGATGCGTTTTACAAATCGACCCAAAGTGTGTGAAAGAATGTATTTCAACGATCAGGTGTTTCCAAGGGAAAGCTTAAGTTTGACGATGCAATCACTTCCTGACAATGTGTTTCACCTTGGTGACTATTTATTCGTGCTAATCAATAACTTCAACGGTTCCACACGTGTCCACATACGTAAATTTGCTTTGCATGAAAACAATGTCTTGAAACCAACGAAGGACTGTGTTTCCCTGCATCCAAAAACATGGTACATTCTAATGCAAAAGTTGAGCACATTTTTCGCTTTTGCAACTGCCTCCAACGTTAAAGTTATAGAAAAAGAAGTCTGCCTTTCTAAAGTGTTTGATGTGGGGGAAATGCACTTAGTTTTACAACGTGTATTTCAGAAAAGAAATTATACTTTTCAGTTCTCGCCCAACTGTGTGTTTATGAATTCTGATCAGTATTTTAAACTGTGTGAAATCTACGGCAATGTGTTAGATGTATTGAAGATATCGCTTTTGACGTATTTGTTGCCATATTATGTGAAACTGGAAATCAAAAAATGTTTTCCTGGTGAAAGTTACAAACCTTACTGCAGTGATACCATTAAATCTGATTGTTGGAGAGAAGTCATAGCTTCTCTCTCTGCAAGTGCCTAAAGGATATTGTGTCAAAAAATTATAAATATTCTTTTTGACTGTTTAGGCTGTAAGAATGAAATTGTCAATCAATCTGTACATAAATGTATGACGATGAGCGTTGACGAACGCTTTTGCGAATTTTTCGCCCTTGCTTTATGTGCTGTTAACTGGAAAGAGTTTGCTATTAATTTTGTAAGACAGAGCAATAAACTGTTAAACTTTTATTACATAATAATGGAGGAAAATGTTTTTGAGAATTTGAATACCACAGATATTTTCAATACTGTTAGAGAGATGTATGTAAAAGACCTGTAAGATATGTTGTTACAAATATATATAAACTGTTGATTCCTTTTTCAATAAATGATTTTTTTCTTCAATTCAGTGTTTTCAAAAAATATTCTACACAACAAATATACTAATTTTGTATGACAATGTTTATTCAACAACAAAAAAGGCAAAGGTAAAAAATTATAAGAAAATATTTTTTAAAATGTTTTTTTTAATTTGGTGTTTACTATTCTAGATGGTTACTTTTCCTTTCTTTTTGTTTTAAGATTTAAAAGTACGAAAGGTTTAATTTAGAAAATAAACAATACACCAAGATGATTGATAAGTACTAAAAATAATAGCTAGATGAATATTTATTTCAAGCGTTCTTTTTCTTGCATTAAAGTACATTTACACATTTTTCCTAAAGCATTTAGTAACTCCTTTTTTAAGGCATTTTAAAATTCCTCTTTAGTAAATAGGTTTAACATGTAATGAACAAACAACAAATAATAATAAAAATAGTCAATATATTTATAAGGGGTAAAAAAGGTCTTTCCTACAAGATTTGTTCCACAAGTCCTTGATAAAAGTCTTATGATTTTTAGAAAAGTCTTAAACTTCATTATTAGTCTTTTTTTGCTGTAGTACAAGTGTTAATTTCATGACATTCAACTCAAAACCACCCTTTTACAATTCTTCCACACTGTGTTCAATAAATCACTTGAAATTGCATCTACTACATGTACTAATAAATAGACTGTTTAGTAACAAATGTACGTTTTAATTTTACGTAAAATATTGGTTCGGCACATAGGACACGTTGAGAGACTCTTCGTACATCTCATGCATGTAACCAGATGACCGCAAGGCTGTAAAGTAGCATCCATTTCCGATTCCATGCAAATTTTACAAAGTCGTTCGTCCTTGTCATTGTATGAGCAGTAAAGTTTTACATCAGATTTTATAAAAACATTGGCATTATTGGTTGTCTAATCCAACACCTGTACAATTTCATCTATGGGTGTTCCTTTTAATCTAGGGTCAACAATCGGTCCTTGTTGGGCTACGAAACATTTTGGATAAAACTTTATGTGTTCGTGTCTGACTATATCCTCCTTTTGCCAATTTTCAAGCCCTCCTCCACACCAATAGCACCTAACCCCGTCCGAGACACCCGTATAATACAATCCATTTTCGGCCAAGTCCCTAATGTCAACATCTGTGCGTGGCCAATCTCTAAACGTAGATAGGCGTTTATTGAGCATAGACATGTTTGGAACTTTAGGCTTCAAATTTGCATACTGATTACTCATTTTCCTTAAAATTATATTATGCTCTGTTACTCTTAAGTGTAAAATTATAGTACAGATTGTGTTGAAAAGTTTCTCTTCGTCATTTTTTAAAAAACAAAAATCTGATACTTGTCTAAGATACTAGTGGTAGAGTAAAAAAGAAAAATCACATGCACATTTAAGTATATCCTTTCGTTAAAATCTTGTATTACAACATAAAATTTTATTTCGTGCATTATCACAAACACATGTTTTCTGAGTATGTACATTCTTCACTTAGTCTTATCTTTTGTGAGTAACAATGGAACGCAAAAGATAAATTTTAACTTTACTGATTAGTATGATTAGTAAGTGTATGGTGTTATATAGTCCAGTTCTTCGTGGCCTCCAGTTTACAATTATTTTTCCAAGAACAGCTAACGCTTTTCAATAGCAATGCTTAATATTTGTGCAATTGTGGATTTTGATGGATTTCAGACTCAAGAAAAGTTTCTTAGTATGTAAATACGTATACAATGCTGTAAAAATCGCAAGTAGCTTCAAGTATTCGTTTTCACTTATCGTCTGAGCATAAACTTAGTGCCAAAATCGTACAACTGTGATATGTTAAAAATTACGTATGTGCACTTCATTTCCATGACATAGCAAATTGTGCTCCCTTAGAAAGTCTAGACTAAGCTTTTAGAATTGTACGAGCAGACCAAGAGTGCCACTCAGTACCTAGTTGCTTACAAAGGGGGTTGTGTGGAAAAGAAACGCCTAGATGCATTGAATATTCCGAATATCAACTTGGAACAATATGGGTGTCCCAAATTCGATGTACTATGTGCACTAAGTAGCAACAAAAAGATCCAAAAACTATCATGTGGTCATCACAAAAATAATTTGCATTGCCCCAAAGCTGAGGTGATGGCATTTAACAATTGGCTCGTCGTAAACATGTGTCTCTTAAAAAATGCAAGTATGTAAAAAATAAGTTCTTTTTTACTACAATGTATTAGTTTTGTAAAATATATGAATCAATGTTTTTTTCTATTAAAAAGTGTTCTAATTTACTTTGTTTCCATGTGACTTCCTTCAATCTGTTTAAGAAGTGTCTCTGTTTTTTCTTGCAGTGTTGTTTTGAGAATACATAGAATTCAGATTTAATCCAATATGTCAGCAATATTTGTTCATTTTAAAATTCACACTAATATTTAAAATTTCAGTTATTATTTAATTTTACTCATGTGTAAAACTATCAGCGGTGTGCGTAAATATTTAGATTATGCATTAAATATCAAGAAAAGGCAGAAGTTAATTTGCTTAGCAGTACAGATGTGCACACATTATTTTTAAAAACAGAAAACTCACATGCTATCCACTTTAACGTAGTAATGAATTAGATGTAAATTAAGAGAACAATATGAAATATCTTGTAAAATACTTTATAGCTTCGTACAGTATTGGAATTTTGCTCTGCAATTTAAACTGCACAATATGCATAAGGTTTTCAAATAAAAGGAAGTTGATATTTAGTAAAATGTGTGGTTTGCAAAAGCATAAAAGAAAAAGGACATTTAATTTAGAACTTCAAGGACAAATGGTTTTAATAAACTATTTTTCACGACTTCAAATGTGCAAGGAAACATGGTATGGGTCTTGCAAAGTTTCAAATTAATGTATAAAATATTTTTACTCTTACATGTTTTTTTTACTATGCATAAAACACACTTTAAGAATCAAACTTTTAAAAAATGTCTTAATTGTAAAATTAAAAATAAAAAGCAAATTGCATTTAAATGTTTGTAATAATATTTAAAGTATATATATATATTTTCAATTGTTAAACGTTTTTTAAAAATCTTCAATGTAATAATTATATGTGTAATAGTATCTAATAGTATCTAATATATAATTAAGAGTAAAAACATCTAATTTTTAAAAATATAAATCCTTATATTTCATCCAAAAACAGTTTGTAAATCTGTATAATAAAAATTAAATCACTAAAATTTAGGAAGATTTATTTAAAAAATATGCAAGGAAAGATTAATTAAAAAATAACAGTTGGTTTAGATTTTATAGCATAAATGATTTCAATACAATTACAACTTATTGAAAATGTGTACGTTCATAGTACGGGTCTTGTAAAGTTTTCAAAAGTTTACTCTTACTTAAGTGTGTACAATACTTAAAACAAAATTTCTGCATTTAAAATATGTGCTATAACATTTAATGTATAATTAATTTTTGAGTAAGAACATCTAACTTAAAAACATAAATCTTTATAGCAAAGAAAAATTTCATTTCAGATCTTGCATTTTTAAAACAATTTATAAAATTATGTAATAAAAAAGTCCTAAGTACAGTATATGTGGTAAGACACGCTAAAAAAATTTATTTAAAACCAACAAGATATAAGCATTTATAAAAATACTATTCAGAAAGGCAAAGATAAATTGCAACATTGTCCAAATATCGTCTAGTGTACGACACTAAGTTCTAGTTCGGGGGGGCACATAAGTGGTTTATCGCTGCTTTATACAAGAATTTTACGAAACGTTAAGTTTATTCTAGGCCATAATGCATTACCACGGGGCAAGCTGTGAAACCAAAATTGGTTTGTTGGATACTTCATCACAAGCACGCTTCCATTTTCCAGAACAATTTTTAGAGAATTGTAGTTCTTTCTAGAAAACACAAATTACCTTTTCTGTCCAAATGAAACAGACGCTATGGGTGCATTAAGATCCAAGTCCTTCTCATTGTCTTTATGGGCACCTATACAGTCCTTACCATCTTTATAACGGTTCACCAACACAAAATTAAATCTTGTGCCAATTATTCGTTCCACTTCTGCCTTTATTTAAAATAGTAAAGGAGACCAAGGCTTGGCTGCAATACAAGATCCGCTAAAGACATAGCTTATTCCTACGTCTCCGTATGCTACAAGTTGCCGAGGCACAGTACATTTTTTACCATAAATTTCAATAGTAGTTTCCTCTTTCTTTAAGTACGTTAATTCGTTTTCCAATCGACAAAAATATGCCCAGCCTTCACGATCTGTAAACAGTTTACCATACTCATAACATAAAGAATCTTTACAATATTTCTGCAAACACAGTTCTTTGTCTGCACGCATTTTCTTTGCAGGTCTAATGTCCTTAGAATCCATGATTTATTTAAAAACAGTAAAAAAGGGCAGAAAAACCCCAAAACAAGATGCAAAGTAATTCAAAGACCCAAGATGCTCCAACTATGCTTTAAAAAGCCTCTTATTATCAAATAGTTTCTATCGTTATCTGTGACTCGGTGTTTAACTCCGTTCCTTCTGTTATCTTAATTAACTTACACGTGCAAAAACAATCCTTAGTCATATTCTCACAAGTTCCAGAGGCTTCTAATAATATCAATCTTATACGGTTCCTTGCCATCGCTTATAATATGTATACTATAAATCTTTGGTTAGTTACTTCTTATTTACCTAAAAATGTAATGTTTCATACACCGTTATGCCTGTGTGTCCTATTCATATCTCAAAGTCCTCCCCTCAAATTGTAATAATAATTTTCCCTACAAAACATTCACCCTTAAACATTCACATTTTCTTCAAGCTCATGTTGTATATAAATTCATTAAAATATAAAAAAGGTTTCCGTATTATAAATTCTATCTTACATGTAGTGTTCATACGCTTAAAATCTTCGCATATATTGGTTGGCCTCAATTACTTATGTTCCGAGTTCCAACGTTAGAGTATTAAGATAATCCCTTCGTCACTATTTCATAGCTAAAACCCCTATAGAAAGTTCCAGTTCGGGCATGTCATATGTGATTCATTGGCATGTTGTAGTTTCATTTGCTTTTCTCACAATCAGAAAAACAACACTCCCTTAAACAGCAATGCGTTTAAAAGCTTTCTCATTTACTTAAGCTTGTATCCTATCGGTGACTACGTGTTTAACTCCTTCTGTTATCTTAATTAACCTACACATAAATCCTTAGTCATATTGTCACAAGTTCCAGAGTCTTCTATATTCTGATACTTTTCCTGTCATTACATACAATTCGCAGACTTTAGAATCTTGGTAATAAACTTGTTATATAGCTAAGGTTTATAAATTCAACTTTATGGGTTTTATGTTCATATTCATAAGGGCTCAATAAAGAAAACATACTTTCACTCCATTAAGATGTAACTTCAAGAGCTAGTATTATACAAAGTAGGTGATCAAACGGTTAAAGTGCTTGTGTAAAAAACGGGCGGCCGCGATTACCTTTTGATGAGTTCAAATCCACCCTCATAATTTTCTTTTAAAAAAAAATTCTCCAGTCTAAAGTATCACGCTGCAGCTAGAAAATAAATCTTTTTTGTTACTTCTTCCACCTGGCTGACATGTCTTTTAAAAGAATTATTAAACCCCACCACAATTGTTCAAACCATTTTCTAAACATAGCACCTTCCCCAGAATGAATGACAAAAATAAATTCGTTAACCTTTTAAAATCACTAGATGGTTCTACGAGTCCAACACACTTACAACTAATTGGAAAATAAAAAAAATCATCAAATAAAACCAAGTCCCATAACGTATTCCTAGTATTAAGAAAAAAAGCAAACACTACATTAATTCACCACCCATAGCAGCTCTTACAGCCTAACGGATAGCACACTGCACTACAGATCCCAGTTCGAATCCACGAAATTCCTTTTTAATTCCAAAATATATGGTTTCTCATTCCCCCCACCAAATTACAACGACGTCACCACCTCAAAGCCCCTTATCAGCAATCCTCCCCAACACCTTATCAGCAGTCAACTCCTTATCAAACGGCGGCCATCTTGGAAAAAACGGTAGAGTGACCCACATACTACTTATCTCAGATAAATTTAAGGGGTTTTATTTTATTAATTTTGATTTCAAAGCATTACTTGATATAAATTAAGGGAGTATTGTCTGTTTATTAAGGGAATATTGAGTCATTAATTTTGATTTGTAGGTCACTCCTTTTATTGATATACCATATGCAACATAATTGAAATGAAGTTCCTATGTGTGTTAAGCATGATAAAGCATTCTCGACCATACCAATTTATGTTGCCTTAGCGGAAAGTGTGAAACTCAGTTGATTGTAAAATATCTGTTCCCAATTACATTTCCCTAAAAAATGCTTTGCAGGAACACATCTAAAAATGACTTCACTTGGAAATCTGAAGAATTTTTTTCCATCAAAAATTAATGGCTTGGAAAAGTGAGTGAGAAAGAAATATTTTTCAGGTTTGTAAAGAGCAGAGGAACAGCAAAAATGGGATCTACACCACTTATTTTTAGTATTAATGTAGTGGTCTTTCTACAGCATGGGAAAGAGAAGTATTGGTAGTTCTGCATATCCTGTGAAATTCACAGAATAGCAGTGATTTGTAAGTGTAAAACTATGTTGGTCATGATGACTTGGATAGAATGAACATTGGCAAGGAGGTATTGCTTTGAAGCTAGCAAATGGCATACCCATCACAATTCTTGATTACATTAGAGCTCATTTAGAACCATTATCTTAACTCACAATTGTCTTATAAGTGCAAAAACTACATTGGTTTCCAAATGTCTCTGCATTCACAAAAACAAAATAGTTATTTCTTATGCTGGCCAAGAGATGAGCAAATTGAGATTTTATTAACTGTACCAATAGGGTGTAGTTCTTTAGGAGTTGCATCAAGTGACAGTTCTACATGCCAAAAAATGCATAATTAATGATTAAATATATCATTTTTCATTGCTATGAGGTAAGGTATCTTGCTGATGTAATTTTTTTTACTATGAACAGAAGAGAAATATTTATTTTATAATAAAATGACAAAATATTAATCTGGGTAATTCTTATTCATTAAATTAATTACTAAGTGTGCAATAATTTATTCACAAGACTTTTCACTAGTCATTCCATGTTACTGATTAGTCCATGACCTCTCAGATTTTGATGTAACTTGGTTTATCTAATGACCTTGCCTAGTTATGAATAAAAAAAAGAATGAGGAAGACGTTTTCGCCTTCTGTTCGAAAGTCATTAAGCTTTGATTTTAATGAAAATTACTGCATCTGGAGATGTTACTGCCATTTTCTCAGAAAACAGATGGGATACATGTCTGTACAATGTCTCACTTTAAATGGGTTTCAATTAACTAAAAAGCATGATGCAGATTTAATTTATTTCTAAATTAAGTATTTCAAAAAGGGCAATTCAAAATTCTGATACAAATTACAAAATTATTTTGTCATCCAAAATTGTCATGTTCGGATCAAGACACACTGGTGTTATTAGTGAGTTACATGTATGGAGATAGCCCAAGCATAGTATGTAATGTTTCACAAAAGTCCTACTTTAAACAAGTTTAGAATATTATGATAGTATAATACAAATTTAATTGACATATTACTAGAGTTATATTTATTTATATAGTGAAAAAAACTCAATTTTCAACTATACCTTCAATTTTAAACATATGCATCTGAATAAGCTTATTTAAATTTATTTTCTTTTAAATAGTGCTTAAGAGAAACTAGATTAGCTTTGAATGCAAATCTGACCAAAGTCAATATTACTAAATGCTTCTAAAGTTACAAGAATTGTCCCATTAGATTGCCAGCTACAGAAAATTTTGTGACTTAGATATTTACCACAGTAAAAATTGGTTGTCAATTTCCTCAGTTATGTAGGATGTTAATGTAAGGACACCATTTTGTTTTGGAATAACTTTCAAATAAAACATTTCTAATTTCATTTTGTTTACTCAATTAGTAACATTCATGGAATATGACATTGGCCAAATGACTCACAGCACTGCAAATTCAGTCTCATTCGACCACATGATTTCTTCGGACCATTTTCCTCTAAAGCATTTACTGGATTTGATTGTCATCTATTTAGGAAACTGATGATTCTGGATGACGAGTTTGAAGCTTCAGCATGTTTCAGTAGTTAAAACATTTTATCGAAATGCATTGTCTATGATGAAGACTCCAAGAAAATTATAAAATTCCTTTAGATTGCATCACGTGCCTTCAAAGCAAACACGACGTAACGAAAAATTTCAAAATACTGTTCTCTGCAAGGTTTGAAAAAGCCTGGCTGACCTCTTACACAGCAAGTTCGCAAGAAAACATTGATACTGCATGATAAAGTGCTATTAAAAAATCGAGGGACCTCTGTTGAAGTCGTACAAGAGTAGGCTTTCTCCGAACACAGTATGGGAAAGATTTGGATTTTCATCTTTAAATACACCAATTCATACAGTTGCAAGAAAATCTAAATCACCTCTTTATCCATGCAGTTACTTAATCTGTCAAATTCCATAAATAAGTAATCAGTTCAGTAAGCAAAATTCTATTTAAAATACATTTCAATTCAGAAAAATTATTGAAGTTAACAACTCTTGATTTTAACATACTTGTACCATAGACATCATTGGTACACTTGAACTATTATGAAATGGAGTATACTAAAAATATCAAGATAAATCTTTTAATGCAAATGTTAAGCAGCAACGTTTACTATTTTCAGAAGATTATTTTGAGACTGACATTGACTTTTCTGACATTGTAATAGATGTTTATGTACACACACATGAAGGTAAACAAAAACAAATGTTAGTGTTACAGTGAATACGTATTTCAATTCATTATACAAGAAAAACAAAGAAAGAATTGGTATATAAAAACTTTATTTTCAATCAAATATACAATGTAACTTGAAATATAAAATAATTCAGTCATACTGAGCAAAAATTTCTTTTTTTTTAATATGATTAACTTTTAAAACTTATTATTCCAAAACTCAAGGGGGTATTTCAATTAACGTCACACTGGAGCAACACAATGGGCTATTGGTGACGGTCCGGGATCAATCCCAAAGGGAAAGATCCGAGGACAATACCAGGTAATTTTGAACCACGGTCAGATGACGAGGTAACAATTGAACTGGCACCCCACTCTCCAAACTTATACACCACACCAACGTGAGGACATTTGAGGCCCCGACAGATTTAACGTGCACCAACCCCCTTTGTACACGACGGTGTTTGGCTGGATTCGAACTCGCAACCCTTCGGTTGCTAGTCCGTTACTCTTCCAACCGCCGCTCCCTAAACTCAAGGAGAAAATTTTGCATGGCAAAACCTGACAATTAATTACGATTAAATGATTTTTTAAATCTAGAAACTTCTACTCTTTTATTTTCTCGATACCTTAAAAAAATTTCATTTTTCGAAAATTAAAGGGACTATTTATTTTTTGAAAAGGTTTGGTCATTTTAAAAATTCCTTAACATTTGGTGATAACTGGTAATATTTTTGATAATAGTTGCTAAAATAACACTTAATTTAACAGCTACAAAAAAAAACAGCCCATTTATAAAGAGACAGAAGGGCAAACTGTTATTTTATGATAAATATACTTGATTGGTTCAACGATTTTCACTCCTTTGGAAAAAAACCAGTCGTTTTCTATTAATTTTTCAATATAGTCGGTAACTGATTTGCAATAACTTATATAAACTGCTATCAAAATAAAACCTGTCTCAAGAAATAAAAACAAAACCATATTGAAGCAAACATTTTGAAAATAGAAATTACATAAACACATTGCATCACAAATGGCCAGTCAGAAATCTGATGAACGAGGAACCTAAAAATATAAAGAGTACATCAAAAAAGAGTCCAATTCAAATAAGTTCACATACCTTTTTGTGTCAACTGAATGTAATAACATACAAGGAAAGTTTGATACAAAAAAGAGAAATACACTCAGGGTAGTCACAGGACTCGAACCTGTGCCGTCTACAGCTTAGGCCACTAGTGCAGTGAGCAAACCCATTGAGCCACAACAGCCCCTAAGCTAAATTAAACTTATTGGCACATAACGTGTTGAAAATAAAGTTGCTTAGAGTAATATAGGAAAGAATCATTCGTAAATTTTATAAAAATTTGGGTATGTTTCCTCCTAAGTACGTTTTGTTTTCTAAGTTAATTGTATTAAACATGCTATTTCTTTTAACACGAGAAGGATGTATGGGGCCTCACACTGTGTGCCAGTTATAACTCCCTTACCATTGAATTAAATATGCTATTTTATGACTTAATTGTTTGGTCAATACTTATTGTGTATTTAATCATTCTGGCCTGGCTGGAAATAGAACCAGGGATATCTTACGCTATACCTACAAAGATGGTATTACGGAATACTATGAAATTTTCCCTGTCAATCACATTCAAAGCAGTTTCACTTTGTTTTCCCTATTACATTTTGTTTAAAAGTGTTGCTCCCCTCCCCAGCTGTAGACACTCTTTTGATGAGACTGTCAACTGACCAGTAATTCTCTTTCTAAATGCTTCCAAGTCTGACACCTTACGTGACCCGTTAAGGAACATGATGCCACTTTCTTTTCTGATAAAGAATAGAGAAGATGGCTTGAAGATGAGGTCTCATTTAGGAAGATATTTTGAAAAGATTTCTAAGATTGGATGAAATAGATACAGGAAATGGTGACAGTAGCTTTGCCGATAAGCTAAAACTGGATCTCCACTTCTTTTATCTACGAATAAATCACAATGTTCTGGACTTGGTGCATCAGACATATCCGATGATAACTAGATAAAGTATGGCATGGACATTGTAGGCCAAATGATACACTTGTTTACTACCAAATCAAGAAAAAGAATTTGTTGGTGAATGTATATGCTTTTATAATATTTTAGATATATCTGTGGTAAATACTTGGATTTTATACAAAATCACAGGGAAGCAGAAACTTAGTTGGGATGTTTCATTCTGTTGCTATGAGAATTTGCACTCCTGATATGGCATTTAGATTTAATAATGCAGTTAATACAAAGATTTTGATGCAGGCATATAAGATATCAGAAAAGATCAAAATTCAGAGTACAGATATTTTTATCCACCATGGATGCCATGGGGTCACTTGCTTCCCACCATCTATCTAGGTTTATGACAACTTTCTCGTATTAACACAATTAAAAGATTAATATCCTATAAAAATGTTTTAAATGTTTATTTTACATATAAAGATTTGTATATACACTGCTGGCCACCCAAATTGCAACACCAAGAAAGACAAGAGATATCACAACAAAATTTATTTTGTAGATAACATGTTGACCAAGTATCAAATGATTAAATTTATAGACTTCTGTGAAGTGTGGTTCCTGCCAAAATCAGTAGCCAGAGTAGCCGCCATTGTTGGAGATCACCGCTGCCACACGCCTCGGCATTGATTCAAAGAGACTTTGGATGTGTTCTTGGGGTACAGCAGACCAAGCAGCTTCCACACGTTGCCAAAGTTGATCTGGTGTGGCAGCTGGGGATGTATTCTGGGTCAATCGTTGAGCAACCATGGACCACAGGTTTTCTATCGGCGAAAGATCCGGAGAGCGAGCTGGCCAGGGAAGTAATTCAATCTGGCGATTGACGAAGAACCCTTGAACAATGCGTGCCACGTGTGGTCGCGCATTATCCTGTTGAAATATGGCTGTGGGCAAGCCCTGAAGGTAAGGAAGGACAACTGGCTCCAACACCTCGGAGATGTAGCGCTGGCTGTTTAAAGTACCGGCAATGCGTACTAAAGGAGTGCGAGAGTGATATCCAATACCGCCCCATACCATAATACCCGGTGCAGGACCAGTGTGGCGGTGCATAACGCATCTGTTCAGCATCCTCTCTTCACGGTGTCTCCAGACTCGAGTCCGACCATCGTGGTGTTGCAGACAGAAGCGTGACTCGTCAGTAAAGACAATTTCATTCCATTCTGCCGTCCACATCCTTCTTTCATCGCACCATTGGCGGCGGAAACGTCTGTGGTTCTGCGTCAAGGGTAGACGAAGCAATGGATGTCTTGCGGACAGACCACTCTGCTGTAAACGGCGTCGAATGGTACGCGCAGACACTGGATGATGCGGTACAGACTGAATGTGCTGTGCTATGGTTCGTGATGTGGCTGAGTGATCCGTCACTGCCATACGCACAATATGCCTGTCATCACGTGAAGTGGTGCACTGAGGTGGATGCGATCGAACACGTCGGTCCGTCGTACCCTCCTGCATCCAACGATCACATATCCGCATTACAGTTGTTTGGTTTCGTCCAACACGACTACCGATTTCCCTGAAAGATAATCCACAATCTCGGTAGGCCACTATCCTTCCTCTGTCGAACTCGGATACTTGATCAAAAGATGATCGCTGTTTTCTACGAGGCAAAATTTATCGTTTTTTTGAAAAAACCACAAGAAAAACACAATTGCCGTACTTGAAATCGTCGAAATCTCCAAGCCTTAAATAGCGCTTTGAAGTGGCGCCACAGGCGCGCGTGATGTGCGTCTGCGCTGAAATTCTAATCATTTGCATATCTCACCTCCGCTAATGCATGTTGTAAATTTCATATTATTTGCATGCTTCCTTCAGGGTGTTGCATTTACGGTGTGTGTGTGTACATGAGGTGTGAGTGTGTTGTTAAGTGCATTGTTGATGAATGAATTGAACTTGATGAAATATGTTGATAGTGGGGATAAATGTTGCTCGAGAAGTGAAGTTATCTACTTTCAAAAACGGTTTGTTTGCTGGGGAAGGTGCCTTCACACCAAGAAGACGTATGTTGAATAGCGGCCTTTCTCCCTGCGACTCTGGTGATAAATAGGGATGTTAGCCAATCACAGAACGGCAACTCAATCACCAATAACAGTGATTTGGTAGCAGTGATTACTAGAACAGTGATTGTCGATATCTGTGAATCGGTAGCAGTGATTGAGGGCTAAGTGAAGGCAAAGGTCTTCCATTCACATTTGCAGTGATGTACTGCTTTTTCTCGTGGATAGATTTAAAGGCCTCCACGTAGGGTGAGAAGCCTTGCTCTTATGCAAAGAGCAAGGCTTGCTCTTTGCATAAGAGCAAGCCTTTGGAGAAGTCGTTCAAAGTATAAAAGCACCAATTCTGAAACTTTTTCTTATGATGACCGATTTCTTATTACAAATGACCGATTTTGAAAACATTTGCTCAATACATGTTGAATCAGTTATTTTCAAAGTGTTGTCACCAATCATAATTGTTCTACAATAAAAAATAATTGATTATAGCAGTGTCAAAAATTATTGCTGAAACCAAAGCTAAACTTATAAAAATGCGAAGTGAGTCGGAGTGGAATAAAGTGAATGATTCAATTCTTGCCTTTGCTGATGTGAACATTTCGCAACCCCACCGCAGAAGCAGAAAACCTAAGAGGTTTATGGATGAAATGGCTATCGATGAAAGAATAGATGATCCTCTTAAGAGTATCAAAGTGGAAGTTTATTTTCACGTACTAGGTTCACATATTAAACAACTCAATGACAGATTCTCTGACAGTTCTCTTTCTATAATCTCACAAATGGCAGTGCTTTCACATGAAGGAATTTTGAAAATTGCAAGAGAAAAAGAAAAGCAGGGATATAAATGCTTGCCAGATTCTTCATCAGTGAAAGACTTGTGTGGGTTTTACGATCTTGGAAGTGACCAAATAGTAGAGGAACAAGAAACTTTTGCAAATGTGTATAAGGTTACTCACTCAGAAATTAACATTTCCGACCTGCTTTTAGAGAAAGTCAAGTGTAAAAATAGGACACCAGACAAGGAATCTGACGTTTTAAGAGGTGAAGGTGGAAATGAAGACCGTAAAGCTAGAGACGAGGAAGAAAATTCAGACCATGATGAGTAGTTTTTGTCTGTTGATCAATGGGTAAAAAGAGGCTTTATTAGGCCTTACAGATGCCTGCAGTATATGTCAGCATTTCCTCAACTCATCATGCATTATCGTATCCTTTTATCGTTACCTGTCACAAGTTGAGCCGTTTAAAGATGGTAAAGAACAGGCTAAGAAACAGCTTAGGGGACGATTGGTTGTCAAGCTTATTGATACTATCATCTGAGAATGACATTCTGAAGAAAATCACAAGTGAAGAAATTATCGAAAAGTTTGCCATATCAAGTGCACACAGAAAAAAGCTTCTGTTAAAATCTTATAAATAGTACATAAATCCCTGTGCTTAAAGAATTTATTTCTGGTCATACTGTAGATTTTTTTCAACATAGAGTTTCGAATGTTCTCTCTTCCCTCCGTATAATAGCTGTTTTTTGTCACTACTCTAAAACAATTTAGTTTTTAAGGTTTTATGAATACTTACGCAACTCATGTAAACATTACGATAATACTCATATCATTAGTTTTTACAAATCTAGTTCGTTTTTTCAATATCTGATTATTGAATTATTAATCTTCATTGATGTGTTCAATTTCTTTTATATTCTATTCTTCCATTCGCTCAATTTTAGAGTATTTTTTATGAATATAAAAATTACTCTTATATAAAAGGTCGAGGTAAAATATTTGTTTTATTCATATGCATTCAGAATCTTCAAAACATCTGTTTTTACTATACTATAGTTATTTTTAAGTTTAAGTAATATCATACATGAAATTCCTGTTATAAATATAAACTGCTCATTTTCCTAGCTGTTCTGGTTTTATTTATCTCATCCAAATTTATCACAATTTTATCTATCTCTAACTGATTTACAAAATACGAAATGTAGAGCTTTGTGTGGATTCAGTTGGAAATTTGAAGATTCCACTAAAGGTTATATGGTTAACTAAATTTGAGGGGGGGGGGCGATAAAAAAATTGGGGGGGGGGGGGATTTGCTCCATTGGGCTTGAGGGGGATGGGCACCCCTGCGGGGATATATTTAAAGGCTTCCACGGAGGGTGGGAAGCGTTGATCTTTGCATTTGGAGAAGTCGTTCAAAGTGTAAAAGCACCAATTCTGAAACCTTTTTTTAAGCAGTGCAATTTTGAATTTGTTCGATTCATCCATTAGTAAGAACAATGGAAAGATTACAAAAACAACATTCATAATTTTAATTTTTGGAAAATACATTCACTAAAATCAATCGCAACATTTTACAAACAGAACAAGTAAAGCTATTTTTAGAGGTATATGTGCACTGTGATATCGTTTCTTACACCATAAATAAAATAAAGTGTTTCCGCATGTATAAATGTTATTTATATGAGAAATATTTACAAACGACACTACTTGATGATCAAGAAGATTAGTTCTAAAACTCAATTTTACATTTAAATAACATGAAATTCATTACCGAATAAATTATTGTTTGTGTGTGTGTTCAAACCTTGCGACATTGTTTCAAGCACATTGTAAGAATTCATAAGCACTTTCCAAAAATTCGTTTTAAAATGTGACGAAGTGTTATACTTGACAAATAACGCAAATGTGATAATAGATCTCTATATTATCAAAAAGCTTCCACGTATATTTATTACTCAAAATATACCACAACTCACCGTATTTTACATAGCTATTTATATCGAAAATTATTTTTTGAAGGAACGTATGTTCTGAATTTTCATTCTTACTTAACTCAGTCTTCCGCAATTAATCTTAGTTTTTATTAATTTTCATCCTTTGTTTACCGATGGTATCCAATAAGCTCATACCATATAGAGAAATATTTCAATTCACTTTAAAAATCAGTTTTAGGATTGTATCATAGATAAGTGAAAGACATTAAATGATCATCTGAATTTTCTTATCAAGTGAAGTCAATATGCTCTCTAGTCTCTAAAGTTTTTATCTAAGTATTCTAATAGGAGTGGACATATATACGTTTAAGAATGATTTAAAAATTATCTTATAATTGGAAATATTTTTAGGATTAAGGTTTCTAAACTAATATTGAAAGTTGTTTTGTACAGTAAAATCGTTGCAAAAATAAATTATTAGAATGTTTCGAATAATTTTTGACTAATAATATAAAACATCGTTCCATTCTCCCATTTAGTTTTGACAATGAAGAGTGAAGGCTTCATTTAGTAGATTAAAGAAACGTGAATGTTGCAATTTCAATGTTCAATAGTGGTTCAAAATTACGTGGTGTTGTCCTCGGATCTTTCCCTCTGGGATTGATCCCGGACCGTCACCAATAGCCCGTTGTGTTGCTCCAGTGTGACGTTAATTGAAAATACCAAAATACCAAATACCAATGTTCAATATACTTAAAAGATTTCACAATCTAATAAATACTCTTGTGTAAATCAGATAAAGATCAGTCAGTACAAAATTTGTAATTTGTAGATTGAAATATTAAAAGTTATTGGAAAATTTCGCATCGAATAGCGATTATCAACATTTGTTACTAGTGAAAGTTAAAGTCTAGTTAAAGTGAAAATCTAAATTTATGGAAACGGAGCATATTTAGGTCAACAATTATTAGGTATTACAAACAATAAGTGGATTTGAAAATCTGTAAACTACTATTCAGTATATATCACTGAAAGCTGGCTAGTTTGATTCGTCTCTCATTTTTTACAACACGAATGCTAATTAGACCTACTGAAAGCAAGAAGATTGAAAATAGCGCAAACAATTGAAATGTTTCAAACGTAAAAGGGGATAAGTAAAAGTGCTACAAAAATTCCTTAATAAGCAGTTCTGATAATGAGACAGGAAAGAACTTCAGGTAGTCAGCGTGAGAACCATTCGTGCTGAAATTACTCAGTGAATCCCCAAAGTTGTAAAGGGGCATTTGAAAAACGCAAACTGAGGGAAAAGATACGGTATCAAAAAATACTTAGCAACGAAAAATTTAACTTTAGAAAAAATCGTATTCCCAAAGGTCACAATCGAGTCAAATTGCCGTGGGGTGTGTTGTAAACGATTGTATTATCTTAGAGGACGGGATAATATGTTACATCCTGCAGACCCAGTTAGCAAGAAGGAATGCAATGTTCATAGTAAGGTCTAAAGTACAGCCATTAGTGACACTCGTACAATACGTGTGATTTTTCAAGAGCTTCCCGCTTTCTATTCGATGCAAGAAATGTTTTAGGCAAAACATAAGAAACTAGAGATTCCCCCTGTGAGAAGGTGATCCGTGGCTTTAGGTCAAATGCTTGTTTGGATACGTATCTGGGATTCAACACACTGGAAACAGGTTGCATTATTCTCATTGGAATTCATCACTCTTTAACGGGCTATATAACAACCTTTGGAAAAGAAAATACATAAGGAATTTCTTCTCACTCATTCTTAGATTTTAGCTCGAACATAGCACACTTCTAGTTCTTTGCTACAAGTCTATTACAGCAGCCAGTTGTGCAGTATAACAGAATCTTAAATTTTCCTAAAGGGGTTATAATTTGTAGATAACAGTATTATTTCTAACATCTTGCAAGATTTCTACTTTTGAGTTTTATTTAAATTTGAAACATGAGTAAGCGAAAAAGAAATATTTTGAGTCAGGCAGAAATTGAAGTAAGTATTTGCGGATCTACTTCAAGTGATGATGACCTTTCAAGTGAAGAAGGCTGGCCAAGAGAGGATCATAATAATAATCAATCCTTTCGAATAGATAAGAATGCTGGCATTGATACTTTCTCTAGACATCAATGAAATTGACAATCAATCGCTGTTGAGAGTATTGAAGAGCTGAATGAGAGTGATCCCCTAATAAACTGGTCCATTATTATTGATAATGATAAAATAGTGGTTAACTCGGAGAACTTTTGTAGTGGTCCTGTACATAACCAAATTGGATCCTATTTCTCTTGGGTGTGCAGGGGGGCTAAAAACAATTAAAAATCACCATAGTACATTTACAATCACTGTCAGACCAATTCAAATCCCATTTGGTAAATTCATTCTTTAGAATCCTGTGTTAAACATATGCTATATATTAATCCCGTTCCGATTTGTACTAAAAGGGTAGAAGTCCCTGAAGAAGGAAAACCATTACGCTACTGGGCGAACCCAATATATCAAAATAGGAGGCTTTACAAATCATAGCCTAGATAATCATAATTTTGTGGGGATTTTAAAATTATTTTCGTGCTGAGACAAGGTTTTCAAGTGACTACTTCAACTGCCTAAAAGCCCTTTAAGCATAGCTAGTTTAGGAATGCCAAACCGTGTTCTCAACACTAACCGTAATCAGACATTTCTGAAACAGTTCAGTGTGGAAAGTATATACAAGACTGGTATTCCTTCCAATCCAGGTTATGAAAAAGTCAAGATTTTGCATAAAAAAGTCCGATTTATTTAATTTATTTTTTAATGATTTTAATTATTCCTTACCAGTACAAGTTTTAACTTATTGGATATGAGACACGAGGGCTAAATCTGAGTGTTGTTTCAAATATTTTGATTTATATTAAGCATTAATATGTGTACTTTGTATAACATTACTGCATCAGGAAATATAGCTTGGTTAATTTTTGAAAGGCATAGGAATTAGCAAGCATGATAAAGTAAATTGAACAGGGTCACAAAATGCCGAGCATAAGCAATGATATTCTATCTGGTTCTCAAGAGGTGCAGATATCTCTGATTGTAACCCATAATCAGTGATGTGGAACTTTTGAATTCAGATAAATAAGGTTGCGGGATCCCACCGACATTACACATAAATTTTTGTATAAAATTATTCAAAAATCAGTTAAATTTCAGAATTCTTTTTGCACTATATATTTATCAGTCTTGTATAAAGTGTATATAAAAAATGAAAATTGTGTCACCAATAGGAAAGAGAAAAGAAACTTATATCATGAAAAAATTTCTATTTCTCAAAAATATTTTGATGCAAATTTTTTTATTGTTTAATGATGTCGTTTTTCATTGCAAAAGATTGTTATTTTTAGGTAACCATTAAAGAATGAGACAAAACATGAAAATATACAGAAATCTGTATTTATTAGTATTCCAAGGTTATAGTCCGAACACAAGAAAAGGGTTTATACAAAATATACAAGAAAATGAAACTTTTCTCTATGATAAGTGTAATAACATGCCAATTTAGTGGAACTTGAAGCTAAGCCATCATGCTATTCATCATTGCAGTCGGCATAATCATTAAAATAGCCTTTTACTTCAATTCATAATCTATTTTGTCAACACACTCGTTTAATTATTAGATGGACGAATAAACTTTTACATTCCAAATTTGAATTCAAGCCGTGGAAAAGGTCACGTAAAAGAAGTTCCCATCACTCCAAACGTAAATATTTCTGAATCAGTGAAGGCGCTCCGAGACTGGCTATTCCCTCCGGCAATTGGAAGTTTGTGGCCAGTTGCTTTCGGATGGTAACCCGGCAGTACTGCTGTAGGGATCTCGGCTGAAGTTTTCCCAATGTTTCCCCTGAGACTTCGTCAATATACCACTTACAAGTCTCTTTTAATGAGGTATACCTAGTATCTGATTGATGCCAGTTAAACTGAAACTGGAGCCTAGATATGAATTCCTCCAGCTCAGCAGCTGAGTGATACGCGTCAGGCAAGGATTCCCATATTATTCTAATGCATTCCTGGATTTGATTCCGTTCAACACTTCTCTTACTGTAGAGAAAAGTGAAGCACGAAAAGATAAGTCTAAGTGTTTCCCTCCTGTATGATTCTTCTTCATCCGTTTCGATATATTTCCGTCGAAGTCGGGCATGAAACCTGGAAATAGAGATGAGGTGTTAGGGCGATAGCAATAACAATAGTGTTTATTTCAATTATAGTCAAACCTCATTATGACGAACTCGCTTAGTGCGAATTACTGATAATACGAACTAAATTCCAATCCCCATCGAAATGGAAGAGCAACGGATTAGCAAATGAAGGGTTGGGAGTTCGAAACTCGGTCCAGCCAAAGACCGTCGTATACACGAGAGCTGGTACACATTAAATCTGTCTTGACCTCAAATGTCCTCACGTAGTGGAAAAGTGTGGAGAGTGGAATGCCATCTCAAGTGTTGACCTCACCATTTAACCGAGGTTCAAACCTCACCATTTGACCGAGGTTCAAACCTCACCATCTCAGGTTTTCACCTGACCGTGTTGTCCTCGGTTCCTTCCCTTCGCGTTTGATCCGGGACCGTCACAAGAAAACCTTTATATTTTTTAAATTTTACTTTTTCCTGAAATTCGGTTACTTTCGTTGAAATATTATAGCATTTGGGTCGTTGGGCCTTTTTGCCCCCTTCTAACGAGCGGGGCGGATCAGCGAAAGGACAGGGGTTTTCCTTTGACTGGGTAAAGTCGTTAATCACAATCGGGTTGTGCTCGTTTAAGTGGACGACTGTGATGCCCCCCTCTTTTGCGGACATTTCCTCTGGGCATTCTTGCCTTCGATCATTTATATGCTCTGTAATAACTTCTCTGGTAGCGTGGTAGATTCAAATCTACAGAGAAGAGTCTAGCTTAAATAATAAACATTAATTTTATTCACAACAATTTCTTGATTAGATGAGGGTTTATATACAAGGCACTTTCACGAATGCGATGCCTCTGCCAAGGGGATACGACGGGTTGTCGTAATCTCGGGTACGCGCAAAAGTCTCTGAGTGGGAGAAAGGTATCTCAACAGTCTCTAGATGAACTCTACTCGTCGGGTAGATGAACTCTACTCGTCTAGATGAACTCTACTCGTCGATTTCACAAGGTCAGCACCGGATCCTCACGGGACGACGGGTCAATCCAGGTTCACTGCCGGACGAGAAGTCGGTACCGGACTCTTCGCAGGTCGTCGGTTCGGCACAATCAGGGATCGGCTCCACTGGGATCGTCGGGTCAGTACAAGACAGGCACGGCTCCGCTGGGGTCGCTGGTTCAAGTCTCGAACGAGAATAAAGCAGGAACTCGAGATAGGCAGCCTACGCCAGGCTACAAGAACGCGTACTCTCAGGGTGAGAGAACCGCCTACCAAATTATTAAGAGCTCCTTAATGGGGTTGACCGCTCAACGGGTCACTGAGCTAAGACGCTAGCTCGAGAACACAAACAAGTCTCGAGATGGGCAGCCTACGCCGGCTACAAGAACGCGTACGGGTGAGAGAACCGTCTTTTAACAATGCTTTTCTCCCTAAGGAGTGACCGCTCAAAGGGTCGCTGAGTCAAGATGATCGATCGAGATCACAGGCAAGAACTGATGATTCGACTCCCTGCTTCTCCTTTTGAAACCTCGCAGCCTTTGTTCGCTGGTGGTTCTTTCGATTCGTTCGTTCTTGATTGGTTCTTACTTTTAATTGGTTCGTTTTTGCTTTGTTCATTTTTGAGGTTGCTGATTCGGTAGAGACTCTCTGACGTAAAATGGGATCAGCTACTTAGCGCAGGTGGCTTGATTACCTAGCAGGTGGACTTAATCACCTGGCAGGTGCACTCCTAAACACCTGGGCGCTTTTCGGAAAGAATCTCTTTTGTTAGTCTCTGATCCAAGTCCCGACCGTCTGGCGCCAGAGAGATGGAAACGTATTGTCCGGCTCTTTTACGACTTGTCGGCGAGTTTGCCTTTGGGAGGGTTAATTGAGGGGACCATCAATGAATCCTCACAGCTCCTTCTCTCACTTTTGTTTGACAGCCATACCTATGCGCGACGTTCCATGATAAGATCCAAGTAAAAATGCCATCTTGACCTTCAGGATCCTTAAATGACCTTGACTGCACATTTCGGACAGTCGATATTGACAGCAAATACGATTAGGCGCTGTTAGATCGTTAGTAAAATGCAGTCTAACCTCATTAAAACGAACTCGCTTAATACGAATTACTCATAATACGAACTAAATTCCAATCCCCGTCAACATGTGTATTCAAATAACGTTAATCATTCGTTCAAGAAGAATTCGGGTTACACTAATCGCCGTTTAAGACGAACAAATTTTCGAAACTTAAGGGGAACGGATTCTTTTCAATCGCATTATCTGAAACATTAAGTGACTCCGAAATTGTGGAGGGCTTATTTGTGGGAGTGAAGAAGAAAGAATAAAGAGAAGATTCCCATAAATACGAAGGAACAAATGAGTCTTCTTCAGAAGAATCTAATGCTGGCTAGAAACTGCTCACCGCTTTTTGTTAGGCAGTGAAAATTCATCTACTCAATTAAACAGCGTTTATGGCATCAAAGATTTTCTTAAAGAATGTCACGAAAAATACAAAACACGAAAATCGATTGCAGAACTGTTTCAAGACAAAAATTGCGTAAACAGGGAATATCTATGTAATCAGGAATTATCTATGTAATCAAGAATTATTTGTTTTATCAGATTCATCTATATAATCTTTGATGAAAAATATCATTTATCAGTGAGCCAAGAATTGTAATGCAAATACATTACAATTCTTTTTTCATTAATTCAATTAATATTTTATTTTATTGTTGAAAAAGTGCGTTTTTCTGCATTCAGATACCACGAACTACGGTTAATAAGAACTTTTTTAGGTCCCGTGAGATTCGTCTTAACGTGGTTTGACTGTACGAAGAATTATACCTATGTGTACTCCAGTGTGACGTTAATTAATTACCTACAGGGCCATATTTAGACATTCTGCGCAAGTTACAAGACATACAATGTCATGTAATAGACATAAGCACAATGAAAGTTTTACTGACACAGAAGAGAGAAATACACCCATGGAGCTGTCATGAGCACATGGCGCTGTCATGAATCCTGTCATGAGCACATGACAGGATTCAAGCCTGCGCCACTTAAAAGTTGCAGGTTGCTAGCGCGGTGGGCATATATAATGTTTGGGGCTCCTAATGTTGGTAGGTTGGAGTTTAACAACTTTAACCAATCGATAATCCGTCTCACATTAGGTAGGTACGTATTTTAATTAACCTCGCACTGGAGCAACACAACGGGCTATTGGCGACTTTCCGGGATCAACCCCGAAGAGAAAGATCGAGGACAATACCTCGTCATTTTGAACCACGGCCAGATGACGAGGTGACAACTGGGCTGGTACTCCACTCTCCAAACTTCCACACCACACGAGCATGAGGACATTTGAGCTCACGATGGATTTAACGTGCACCAGCCCTCTTTGTACACGACGGTCTTAAGTTTTGATTCAAACTCGCAACTCTCAAACCCGAAGAGAAAGATCTGATGACGACACCACATAATTTTGAACCACGATCAGATGACGAGATTAACACATGAGCTGGTACCCACTATCCAAACTTCCACACCACGTTTGACAGTGGTAATTCGTTTCCTAACTAATAATTCAGGGCCCAAACATCCTCTGTACATGATGACAGTATAAATAACGAAACACACTTGTAAATCGAAAAATATTCCGAATAGCAACAAGATCTTGGTAACGTTTGATGAAAGCTTAGGAGTTGAAGAATATTTGAAGCAATAAAAATAGGTGTTATGGTTGGCTTTCGAGATTTCTAGTGTATATTTACACCTTAATCAGACCATCAACTCAGCCATTAAACAAGCTAGCAGTATCACTGAAATTCATAACTCATATTACAGGAATCTCCACCTTTCATCAGAGATAAAATCTAATTAAAAAACAGCCTACGTAAATTCTCTCAGGAAACTCGATAAAACCCAATAAAATATCTTCAACGAAATATCAAATCCAACCTCTAGCAATTTAGGAATGAATTCTGGACTGAATTCTTGACAGATATTAACCCTAAAGACTTTGTGTGAGGGCAAAAGAGGTTAAATCAAAATGGCTACTTTTCAGTCTTTTTAAGTTACATATTTTACTCTTTCTCACAAATATACGAGAAGAAAAAGATGCATGCCATGATACAAATAATTATGATTTAGATTCGCAGATTAATTTAGTTTCAATTTTAAGCATATTATTGTATTTTTTAAAATTATGGATGCACTTGACTCCTTTGAAGCCATCAAAAGTCAGACGACCCCTTTTTCTCTTGTCACGGAATATATAAACTTAATCAAAAATTAACGAAAAAACAGGCATTACAATAAAACATCGTTACCAAATTACAAAACAAAAAATATATATTTAAGCCGCCCTAACGGCACTGGTTTAGTTAAAGTTTAGATGGAAAAATTTGTAGATTTAAGGTGACTCCGACAGAGCAAATACATTCGGTCTCACTCTCCAAAGCACCCTCAAAATACTAACACCAACACACACTCCCATGCCTTGAGACACTGTACCAGTTTAAATGCGTGTGGTTGGTATGAACAGAACACGCCACAGAGGTGGCATGTCTATCCAAAATGTTAGAGCTACCTTAAATCTACAAATTTTTCCATCTAAACTTTATTTACACAACTGTAAGTTGTTAGATCTACACAGTAATTGCATCTATGCCATCATACAACATTACATTATATACGCAACATACAAAAATAGAAAAGTGTTCATTGTCTTTTCGAGCTCTTGACAAAATAGTCGTGAACTTCAACAGGTTACGTTTGGGGGGCTTTCCGTTGTTCGCAAAGTTCAACTCCGTATTACTCTGGACTGCGAAGCGCTATGATGTCAAAGTTGGTTTCAAACGAAAGCTAACGTCGAGGTATAAGTCGATCTAAGACAATAAAAGTGAAATCGAATAGAGTGTTGGTTGTAAAACTTTGGATCGCATTTGAAGAATATTAAAAATTTCACATCGGAATATAATCGTTGAAAACCCAAGCAAAAATACATCGAACACAGTCTACGGCGGAAAAGCAACTCGTCAAATTTCGATAAATACTGAATTTTGTATTTCTTTCATTTACTGTACCCAAATAGATACTATACTTTAACGAGACTTATTCGAAAGCTTCCGGTAGTGATAAGACACAGCCTGCCCGGTTTTCTTAGGAACACGTTTTCAAAGAAAAATAACAAGATATCAATGTTTTTCAAATGCTACCCCTCTAGACATTGGCGCCCTGTGCTGTGGACCCCACAAATCCCTCACCTAAGTCCCTAATAATGAATCAGGAAATAGACCATAAAGTTTGGGGAAGAGATATTATCTTCTAAACAAATAAATTCATCAGTATAATTGGGATCTCGGAATTTGGCAGTCGAGTCGCATGGTTTTGAGCAAGTCTATTAGTTAAATTAGGGGACTGAATGTTTCGTCAACCAATCAAATTCACAACTAGTTCGAAGTTTATTGCTCGGGGGTCGAAAGCAAACGACAGCTGTGATAACGTGTTGTTGTGGGGGACACCAGCCATGGCGATCTCCCTCATTTTTTTACGTATAGCAGCCTTCTCCTAACCAGGTTTCACGCTTTCAAAAATCGACGGACCCAAGTTCGAATACCTTCTAGTCGAAACCGCACTTTTCCATGATAACAATTGTTATTGAATAAGGTGACGACCGCTTTCTAAACTAATCATATACAAAAATTCAGAGCGCGTGTCTGAAGGAACATAACTCCAAAACATAAATAAATGTGACTTACCATGCTAAGCCGGTATCGCGGAAGATTAGACATGCCGCATTTTCAATCGAAATTCCATACTTGAGGAAAAGAAACACTATTTCTCTCGTTTCTTCCCGCATGCTATAGAGATGAGGAGATTGTTGAATAAATTGCACTAGTGTATCCGAAAAAATTCCCCAGAGCCCGAAACGAGCCTTCTGGCAGTGATACAGCACGTAATCCACCCACTGTTTCGATTTCTCAGTATGTAGGCAGCTCACGAATTTTGATATTGAACACAGTGATGTCAAAGCATCCGCAACTAGATGAGAATCCACGCACTGTTCTACCAGAAGTTTCATGACACAGTTGAAGATGATCAAATTCTCGTAAACTTCGCTCTTGATCTTTCCAGATTGAACTATCATCCGTAGTAGGGGCAGGTGACGTCTCACTTCGTCGATCTTATTTCGGGAGTTCAGGATACAATCCAGAATGTGGTTGGCAAGGAAGATCCGGAATTCCCTCCGGTAGTATAAAAATTCAGTCAAGACTTTCTTGGAACAAATTTTTTCATAAAATCGATTCACGCGGCGGTCACTGTCGAGGTCTAAAGCGTCCAAGGTTCTCCTATTTAAATGATCCCAAAAGCGTTTGAGACGTTTTCTCACAGGGTCTTTGGAACAAGACACCGTCGAGGTTTCCCTAACACTAAGGTCTAAATAAACTGATGACCTCTGTAAGTAACGGGCATATATGTATTTTGCGGTATTGGGATCGCCGATAGGGAAAAATTTCATTCCAGCTATCAGTGCAAGACCTTCCATTGCTGCATTAGGTATCGCTTTAAAGAACTGAACCCGAGTTAGGTTTAACCTTTCGGACCTCGAGAGGGGAAATGTAAGAACCCTCATGAATTAACTGGTTGGTTTGGCGGGGAAAGTTTCCCTCACTCCAACAAGAAAACGTATGTGGACAAGTTGCCTTCTTGCTCCGCAACTGGTTTTGAATAGGAGTTAAGCGAATCACAGAACTGCTACTCAATCTCCCGGTGCTCCCGGTGAGATAGTAGCGTCGTATCTTGCAACGCTAGAGAACCCAATTCGAACCGTGGTTTTCCTTTTCATCCAGGATAACCTAAATATCCTTTGCTTTTTTAAAATTTAATCAAACCAATACCACTCAATAAACCTACAATTTAAACAGAATTAAACATTCTTATTCCGCCGATGAGCCGTTTTTTTATATTAAATTCGTAAATTATATCCCTAAAGATACTTTTTCCGCTCAATAAACTAATTTAAAAGCAACATTTTTTCTCTTCCTGACAGCGATAGATCGTCATTTTGAACTACTCGTGTAGGTAACTTAACACTTGCTCATAACTGGTTTTTGCAGATCAAAATATATTGACATTTTTGTTTCATCATAATAAAATTTTATAATTAATCAAAAATTAAAACAATATGCATTAGAATACTTGATTAATTTACTTCTAATAAAATGTAAATTATAGAATTTTCATTATTAAATAAATAAATAATTTACATATCTATTTTTCCTCTTAAAAAATCGTTTAAATTAATTACTCTTATCTGAAATATTGGTTAGTTGAAGAAAAAATTTTACATTGTATGTGTAACAAGACAATTTCCCTACATTTTATAATCTGGAGGTACTGAAATATTCAAGGAGCAACTGTTTCGAAACATTAAGTAATTTTTAGAAATCTCTGGTAACATTCGAATCCATTTTGTGTTTATAACACTCAAATTTAAAGTTAACCATTTTCTTTTGCCAAAGATAATATTGTTTGCTATCAGTTTTATAAATTCATGTGCGTAAAATTTGTTTTGGGGATTGTCTTCATATTAAATTGATTACAAACACACAATTTTTGTGCAAAATTTAGAATTCATGTAAAAATTTAATCTCGAATGCCATATTACAAGTCATTTATCCTAGTCGTTTCTGAATTATGAGTATGAAAATATGGATAATTACTATACTCATAATTACTTGTTTCATTAAAATGATTTCGAACTTCGTCAATCAATTCATGAAAACAAAAAGATTTGACTATCACAGTTCCTCTTCCCCATTCAGGGAGAAGGAAATAATGTAATTAAACATTATTTTTCCTTCATAACTTATATCAAAGCTCATAATACTCAGAGTGCAGTCTCCTTAAAACTCATCCTAAAGTAAATATAATTAATTGTTAAATATCCTTCACTAAATCAATCTTACGATGAAAAATAAGAAAATCACTGTTTGAAATAAAATTTTAAAATAACTCTAATTTCAAATTAAAATTGTTTGAATTGACTTAATGAACAAATGCAATTCTGTTGCATACTGTTATTAACTTTGAATTTTACAGTTACAATAAAAACCATCTTTACTCGTTTTATTTACTTTATCATTCATTAATATTATAAAAATTAAAACACTATCTTATCACGATTCCTAGTTCTGCCGTCACTAACAACCCATGGTGTTGTTCCAATGTGACGTAAATTCAACTAACTACCATTCTAGGTAGATGGGTATTTTAGTTAACGTCACACTCTAGCAATACAGCGGGTTATTTGTGACGGTCTGGGATCAATCCCAAAGGGAAAGAACCGAGGACAACACGTAATTTTGAACCATGGTCGACGAGGTCACATTTGAGCACCTACATCCTAGGTCTCCTGGATCAAATAATAATGATAAAAAACAGCATTAAACGCTATAAATATGTGTTGAATCAGTAACTTTAAAAATGTTCTGTTTCTGTTCGAGATTCGACATTCAGGTCTCATACCTCTCGCAACTTGAATTTAGCGTACGTTGGAACCTGAAGATACATTTGATTTATGTTTGATATATAGATCCCAGGTGATTGAATCAAAATACATTTCTATCGAGTAGTATTAAAATATTTATATCCATCCGTATTAATTTCAAATTAAAGGCTAACATGCTGATTTAATGACTTTCTATATTGCCACATTTTCAATAATATAGCTATCAGTGCAATGATTGAAGTAGTTTAGTTAGTTTTGCATGATCATTTTTAATTAATATCTAACATTCTATATGAAGCTCATAGAATGACAGATTTTTTAATGATTCATACGAAGAAGAAAATAATTCTCAAAGTAGTAAATAAATATTCTCAAAATGTAATTTGATTGCTTTAAAAATAGAACGGTGTAAAGAAATGTTTAGTGACGAAATTTTTCCAGGAAAATGAATAAAATGTTAAAAGAAAATTTTCGTTGTCAATTTTCATCTAAGCTATTTCAATCAAATTCAAAGCAAATAAATCAATTCCCTTTTTTAAAATTAAATTAGAAGGTATTCGAATTTGCGAACGCAAGTTCATTTTTTTGAAAAACATTTTTTGTTTTCCAAAAGAAAACAAATTCATTTTGTGCCAACATCTTATCTAATAGATTGTCAATTTATAAAATTAGATAAAGTGTGCTGGCTGCCGGGGAGGTGACTGCGGACTCCCCACCTCATGATTAAAATCTGTGGAGGTAGGCCATGAACGGGCCATGGCCTGTTAGATACCAAGTCAGGTGCCTATTCGTGACGAGGGTATTAATATTAACCTCCGGGAAGAATTCTTTTACCCGGAGGCCTTTTGTTGAAATAGTATGAAGCCTCATGCCATTGATCTAATATATATTTTTTAATTTTCCTTTTCAAATAGGATATTGGTGCAGGGTCTTCTAAACCCTCGCCACCTATTTTGGCCAGCTTTGCGCACGTGTCGGCCAACTCATTCACGGCAACCCCCGCATGGGCCCGAACCCAATCCAGGCCAAAGAGGTTTCTATTTAGTGCTATTAAATTTTTTATATTATTGATAAATTTTGATTTTATATTGGGAGATTTCAGAGCCTGGATGGGAGCTCAAGCTGTTGGTATAAATATTAATTTTTTTATTATTTAGTGAGGCAAATTCAACTGCTTTATAAATGGCCAGCAAATCCGCCTGAAAGACGGAGTTGTGGCCACCTAGTTTATATTTAAAGATTTTATAAATTTTATTATTTTCGAGGATGCACACCGAGGCCCCGATACAGCCATCTATACCGGAGCCATCGGTGTGCACCTCGTAGTCTGGATTAATTAATTTAGTTTAAAAATCTATAATAATATTTTTAGGATTAATTGAGATTAAGGGTATATTTGTATCCAGTTCAATTGCCGACAGATCGATCTCAGGGTCGGGCAGCCGCCTTTTAGAAATTTTGAATTTAATATATATCGACTTTAGAGCGGGGGGATCCCGCAGAGGACATTGAAGGAGCCGGTGGGGGATGTTCTATAAGCCCCCAACACTCCCAGCAGAAAAACTCTTTGTTCCATTTTAGATTCTTCTTCTAGACCCTCCTCCTCCCAACTCACCGATAAGTTTTGAGTTTTTATATGGGAGGAGGGGGAGGACTTTAACCATGGGCACAAAAGGGGCACGCCGGGAAAACCAGCCCCCCCACACAGAGAGGGTACACCCAGACTCCGGCGCGTCCGCACCGAAGTCCAGGGCACCAACATTTATTATTTTTTCTTTAAAAATATACATAGAAAAAGGACCAACAGGGTCCAAAAACATTAACTAAGTATCTACGACCGGCACACTGCCGGTTTACAAGGACGATATCGGCGCCACATAGGCCATCCTGTAGCACCTGCAACTTACCCACAGATTTATAACATTTAAAGAAATTTTTTTTTAAATTCATTAACTGCAGCTTATATTAATGCCAGTGGGCAGTTTATAGTAGGCGCTACAAATAGGTGGTACAATAGTAGTATATAAGAGGATGGCTCATATGAGGCGCCAATATAAGAACAAAAAGATTATTTATGATATGAGATTTTACAATGAGATTTACAATTATGATGATATTTAATAATTACTATATTTTAAGACAAACTTATATAAATTATAAAACTGGACCATATTCAAAAATAGTTATTAGTCCAAGACCCGTTAATCCAGAGAACCAAAAAACACCAAAAGACTCAAAACCCCAAATTTCTAAAATTTTTAAGAAAAGTAAAATCATAGGATCTAAAATATTGAAGTTTAAAATTGAGCCGGACCTAGTCCTTGACTCACTAATTACCGAGGGAAACAGGGTAGAGTGTCAGGGGAAAGAACCATATACAATTCAAGATTTTTGAGATTTTTAAACTTAGGGGAGGGCGCGTGTGTGCCGCGGCCACCCCTCCGGCCGCCAGCACACACATCCTGATTTTATATTTTGAGATCTTATCGTTCAGGATGTTGGCACACCCTGAACGATAAGATTTCAAAATATAAAATCCATTTTAGATTGAAATCCGGTACTTTTAGGTTTGGTGTAGCTTCGCCAAATATGGTCCTTGCGCCGTAAAAGGCAAAAACAAGCAATCTAGTGACCGCCACCAACAGACAACAGACTTCTTGTGGTAACCAGATAGTAAGCTGAGTGAATCATGCTGAGTAACTAGGGGCTGGGTAGAAGATATACATCAAACACTTGAGCATACCCTTCTATATGTCAAGGGGCAGATAAGGAAACTCATTTATTCAACAGACGCCTGATGTATGTTTGTGTTTCCCAGACACTTGTTTACTCCTGATTCACTCTGCGTACTATCTTTCTACAACAAAAGAATTCTTCCTCATGATTGTTATCTATTGGTGAGGCACTAATCTAGCATCCCGTGTGAGCTGTTGGCCCTGCACGTTCGATTCCCCTTTGTGTGTATAGCGCGTGTGGTCCCATTTAATATCAGGTAGGTAGTTAATTAACTTCTCAGGAGCAACGCAACGGGTTATTGGTAATCACCCAGAATCAGTCCCGAAGAGATAGGACAACGATTCGTAATTTTGAACCACGGTCAGATGACGAGAACAATGCCTGAACTGGCACCCCACTCTCCAAACTCCCATTCGAACTACCATTCCTCCGGTTGATTTTAAACTGTAAGATTTGATTGGGAGAATCACCAGCCTAATTTTTTTTTAATTTTACAAAGTAAAATGTCTCTGATTACAATCTAGTGTTTTTGTCTTTCATATCTTATAAACACTGTATCAAAACTTATAATTATTACTTATAATAACAACCTTAATCTCATATATTCCTATTTAATCGTGAGTCGTGGTAGCCCGGTTGGAAAACTAACGGATTAGAAACCGGAGAATTGCGATTTCCAATCCAACCAAATACCTCGTATACAAAGGGTTGGCGTGGTTTGGAGAGTGAGAGTGGCTCAGGTGTGACCTCGTGGTGTTGTCCTCGGATCTTTTCCCTTTGGATTTGATCGCGGACCGTTGCCAATAGCCCGTTGTTAATCCACTGTTTTCTAGCATACATTGTTGGTTTTGAACATACATGTTTCTATTTACATTCACATTGCAGCAGACAATTTTCGATACACATCGTAAACAGAGGGTAAATGCGTTTCTCTTAAATGGAATAAAATTCATGCTGTCTCTGAGAGTGTTTCTTAAAAAATTATTGATAAGGGTCATGATATTTGACCTCGGAATAATTTCATCTCTGTACAAAATTTCTCCTGTAGGCAACCATTTAATCATGTCGTCTCGAGTTTTCAAATGTTTCAAAATGTCCTTTGCAAAAATCATGTATCGGACGGGTGCTTTTACCTCTATAGATTCTTCAACACCGCCGTCCTCGTTTTTAATATTCGAAGGTGTATTCTCGGCACTTTTGAAATCGAGAGGGATATTTTCTAATTCAGGGCCAGGTATTGTACTGTTGGGTTAATTTTTAAGTATTAATTGTCTATCGTCTGTAATATTTTTTGAGTGCATATATTATGTTGTGTACTGCCTTTACGTTAACTTAATGAGCGCTTGGTAATTCTTCTCACGGTTTAGCTGTGAGAAAGAGTGCATAGAAGGAATGTAATCGTGAATCCCATATGGATCCATAGAGAGAGATCTCCCCTCTATGGGATTCACGATTACATTCCTTCTATGCACTGGAGAGATGATCTCTCCTCTATGGTGAATCCCCGTTGAGGGCAAAGCTCTTATTAGTACCTGCGTATTTGATAGTCTTTGTTCGAGCGGTGGGGAGTGCGTAGCACGGAGTGCATGGCCGCGAAGCGGCCTTAACCTCCGGTAGAATAGATCAGTGGTGTGACTTGATCAAAGATTGACTACCCTGGATTTAGTTATAGTATGATTGAAGTTAATCAGATACTGGGAATGGATTAAAGGAAAATAGAATTGGATGAAAATAAATGAGGTTTGGCAGAATTTAGAACGAGGTGGGGATATATGCTGGTTGAATTTCCGTGAGGTCTGGATTATTAAAAAAATACAAAAAGAAAAGGAATGAGATTTTAGCAAAATTTAGGTGTTTAGATGGTATTACTGTTGTGGTTTCATCATGTGTTCGGCGAGTATGAAAATTTTATCTATCATGTTTGGCGCGGTTTTCAGGCTTTGTACGAGGGTGCTAATATCACCCAATTGATTGAATATTAGTTTGATTTCACGTAGTAGGTCTAAGACTTCACGGAATTCTGAAAAGTTATTGCTTGTGCTTGCTGCGTTATGGGGCAGGAGTCGCGTTTGACCTTTCGAGTAGTTTGGTAAAGTAGGTGCGGTTGGGGGAGGGGCTGGTCGGGAGTTTAGCGCTTGCGCGTAGGAGAGTCCTTGCATTTTCTTAGAATCAAATGTGGTGTTAGTTCGAGTGATGTTTGGTATTTTGGAGGGGGGTTTTTTGGGAATTTTTCGCATCCTTTCCAAGATGCCACATGTCCGAGTTTGTTGCAGTTGATGCATCGAGGGTTCTCCTGCTTTGGTTCAGTGCAAGTTCTAGTTCGGTGGTTAAGTCCACACTTCAAACATCTGGTTTTTAGCCGGCAGTTTTCACTGCTGTGTCCAAACAAGTTACAATTAAAACACTGAGAGGGGCCCTTAGTTCCTCTATAGTGTTCCACCTTGATGGACATAAAAAGGCAATTATCAATGGAATAGATTTCTTCCCAGTTGTCGGTTTTCTGTAGAGTAATTAAAAACATCGGTAGTGGGCTTTTAGTTGACTGCTGCGTCATTTGAGCAATACACTCTAGAACGAAACCTTTCGATTCAAGTTCAGTTTGGATGTCTGAAATTGGAGTGTTTCGAGGGAGGCCTTTTAAAACTATTTTAGCGGGTCTGCTATTGCGGGGGGTTATCACGTAGTATTCCGTTTTGCTATCAGATAGATATTTCGTAAGGGCTCTGTATTCGTCTTCGTTACTGGTGGTAGCTTTAATAAATTCGCCATTTAGTTTGTAGGTGGGGGTCACGTTAAGTTTTTCTTTAATTTCCTTGAAAAGTATGGTGTGATTAACGTTAGGGCGGATATGGATGGGCGGCATCTTGGGTGCAGGAGGATCATCAATGATTTCTTCGAGTAGGTTAAATTTATTTGGTGTTTCAATGTCAACTGGCTGTCGGGGTTGACTTTGCGCTAAGTTATTTTTGGACGTAAGTCGTTTGGGTGGGAGAGTAAATTGATTAGTTTTTACATTAATTTTCTTGTTTGCGATAGATTGAGTATCTTGGCTACTGCATGGGCGTTTATTGGATTTACGCGAAAAGCTATGTTTACTGCAGGTGTCTGGGCAATCAATCTGAGAAAAAATCAACCACTGACCTTGTAATTGCTCCAGAGTTTCTTGATTTGCTCTGCGGGCCTCTTGTACGATGGTCTTGAGGTGTCCGCGGGCTTCGCCCAGTTGGTTTATGAGGAGGTCCTGGTTCATTTGTGTATTCTCCAGTCTTTGTAGAAGAAGGGTCTTCTTCTCGCAGAAGATTTCTGGAGTGAGAGCCCTTATTTTCTCCAATTCTTCTTGGCACAACTCCTCCGTCATTTCAGCTTCCGCTGATGACATAGCGATTGTAGAATAATCAGCTTGACAACTTGGTATTTTGGCTGGTCAATGACTAGTCTAATACTGATGGTTTGTCGCTTTCGTCCGAGAGCAATTCTAGCACGTCTGGTCCGTATGGCAACAGTCTTTGTTGTCTGACCCATTGGTGGTATTTCGTCGGGGTGGATTGAGCATCTTAGAGGATGTGCTCTTTGACTCTGCTCTATGTTGTGCACTCGTCAGGGGGGGGGGTTTGATGGATGACCACTTGGAACAGGTGTGCTTATCTTTTCGGGGGTTTACCTTGGATCAGGGTTGATTGATTTGCGGTCCGTCATAAATCGAAGTACGATATAAATAGTCGTACAAGCCATACTTCTTTTTTACTTCTTTTTTACTTTATTTACGGATACTTCTTTTGTAGGTCACAATATTACGTTTTTGATGTTTGGATAAGGGTATGCTTTTGTGCAATAAATTACGTGCACACTCACACAAGGATTTAATGGGTACTTTTGGGATGGGTACTTTTTAAGAATATTTCTTTTATTTTTCTTTTCGGAATCAAGCGCAGCTGCTGCAACTGTTGTTCAGTGCATTGGGGCAAGCTGATCTTAAATGACACAAAATTGTTATAGCAATGTTAGCATTAGAGCTAACGAGGCATGTAGATGTAAATCAGCACCGGGGAAAAGTCCCGTCCGTAGACGCATAGCCTCGCCTGTGGAGGATTTTAAATCAATTAACCCTTCAGGCGGCCACCCCGAGATATCTCGTAAACCAAAATGTAAGCTTAAGTGTCAACCCCGAGATATCTCGTAAACCAAAATGTAAGCTTAAGTGTCAACCCCGAGAATCTTTGAACGGTCACTTTTCCTTCTCCTTGACCACCCGTGTCCTCTAATGAGAGGGCGTAACTGGAGACTCTTTGTGCGAGGGGTCTTGATGGGAACGGACGATGCCGAAAAGGTACTTCCTCAAAATGTATTGTCAATGGATTGCCTTTGGCGTGTTTCAAAGTGTATAACAACAGGGTATTCCTGTCTTTCTTAAACTACACTTTGGAAGCGTCTACCTTCGGGTTCTTCGGGAAAATGAAGTCGAATTGAAAATTTGGAATCACAATCTTGAGTTTCAAAACATTTCAAATTATTTCATCTTAAGTACTATTAAAAGTTTACGAAACAAAAATGAAAACTGAAAGCAATTAACAACACGAAGTGACGTGAATTCTGAGAAGAAGGTTGAAAATTAAAAAATTAAAGTTATGATTTTCACTGCATTCAAAACTACATGATATACTTTTTAAACTACGCACAATTGCTTAATTTAATATATCAGTACGTAATAAGTACTGATGTACACATAACTTTGTTAATAAGCACTTAACAAAGTACGATAATTGGAAGAGTTCGAATAGGTTTGGTTAAATGGGCAACCTGGGGACCATCGATGCGATAAATAATTTGAAAATTTCAAAAGCTCTAGCTGCGTCCTTTCTCTCAAATATTAATTATCAATGGATAATCAACCCTTTGAAAATCATGCTAAATAAATTTTGCAAAAAGAAACTGGGTAAAAACCTTTATCCTCGTATGAATGTAATTTGCAAAAAACAAAATTTAGTTTTTTAAGGGGTGATGCGCACTTGTATGTCTCCTCTAAAGCACCTCCTAGATATTATACTATCAAATTGCAGAATATATAGCCTTAATATGCCTAGAACATCAATAGACCAAGCTTGTACCATTTGAAGGTGATACGTTCCCCCGCCCTAAAATTATGAACCTTTACCAACATCTGTACAAAATACATATAGAAATTACTTTTAATTTATTTTTAAGAATGGAAATGTTTCATCAACTCACATTCTTGAATGTCTTAAAGAGCAATTTAATCAAGATATGTAGGTATTTAATTAATGTCGCACTGGAGCAGAACAACGGATTATTGGCGGCGGTCCGGGATCAAACCCAAATGGGAAGATCCAAGGACAATTTGTAATTTTGAGCCATGGTCAAATGACGAGGTCAACACCTGAGTTGGCACACCACTCTCCAAACTTCCACACGACGCCAACGTGAGGACATTTGAGGCCACAGCAGATTTAATGTGCACCAGCCCCCTCTATACACAACGGTGTTTGGTTGGATTCGATCTCACAACCCTCCGGTTGCTAAACCGTTACTCATCCAACCGGACTACCGCGGCACGTGTATTCAAGGAACATGTGTGTTCAGTCAAAACGGAATTCGGTGGATGGGATACTGAATAACATATTCAAACTCCAATACAACCTTTACTAGCAGAACGTATTTTATTTGTCTCATTTTAAGCGTTTATTTGTCTTATATAAAGCGTGTCATTATAACAGTAAAGATGAATCATTGGTGTGGTAGCCAACCTATTCGCTGACGTTTTGTAAATTCAACAGTTAGACACGATTTAAAATTTTCCCTTAATATTCAATCCTCAGTAGAATTAAATAACTCTGAATAGCATTTTCACTGTTACTGTAATATGCTAAGTTTCATAAAAATACGTTTGCACGTTTTGTCTGAAAAACATTTATACGGACACGAAACGTGTAACTATTAATTTTGAAATAAAATGATTTTTCAATGAATAAGTTCATTTCAATGAAAAATGAATTGGACAAATATATTTCTGTTCAATATTGATTCTTTGAAATTGACAGCTACTTCCGTCAGGAACGTGTGAAATTCCATAGTAGAAACTAACAATTTAGTAAAGTTAGGGAATGAGTTTCATGGATTCATTGGAGCTCCGAAAGGAAGAATGAAAACTGCAAGGAGCCTCTATTCAAAACGACTTTTAAGATCATTCTCACGGCTAAGGGGCAAAAACGTGGTTGGAGACCTTTTGTGCGAGGGGTCATGATGGGAACGGACAAGCCCTAAAATGCTATCCCTCAAGACATTGCTTTGGCCTGTTCGTTGAGTATCACGACGGAATTCCTGTCTTTGTTAAGCTACACTTTGGAAGCGTCTATCTTCGGGTTCTTTGGGAAAAAGAAGTTGAATTGGAAATTTGGAACCCACAAGCACTTTTCGAAAATGTATTCTCACTGTGCTCTATTTTGCTTTTACTTTTTGAGATGAAAACATTTTTAAATGCTTCATTTGAAGTACTATTAAAAATTTACCAAACAAAAAGCAAATAACAACACGAAGGGACATGAATTCAAGGAGAAAGATTGAAAATTAAAAAATTAAAGGTATGATTTTTGCTGCCGCCAAAATCACAAGACATACATTTTAAATTACGCACAATTGTTTAATTTAATATTTCTCTACGTATTGGAAACTTGATGAAGTGCGATAATTGACGGAGTTCTAATAAGTTTGGTGAAGCCGGTTACCTGCGGGCCATCGATGCGATAAAAAATTTAAAAATTCCAAATTCACTAGTTTGGTTCTTTCTCACAAACATTAATTAACAATGGATAACTAACCCTTTGAAAATCATGCTAAATAAAATATTTTGCAAAAAAGAAGAAACTATGGGTAAAGACCTTTCACCTCGTATGAATGTAATTTGCACAAAACAAAATTTAGTTTTTTAAGGGGTGGTGCGTTCTTGTATGACACTTCTAGAACTCCTCCTAGATATCACTCTACCAAATGAGAGAATATAGACTTAATATGCCTAATTTGCCAGTCTTGGCAAATGTACTTCGTACTTGTTCGTACTTCCTTTCGTACTTGTCTAAAATTCTTTAACACCACCATGCTACTTGCAGGTGCGACTAAAATTTTTTAATCTGAATTTCCCAAATCATCGTATTTGTATAGCTTTTCTTATTTTACCTGCCATATATTCTATTTAATTATAAACATTTCAGATCAGAAACAAAATATGTTCAACGCACATAATGCAACAATGGGATAGACATCTATATACAAAGCTGAGTTGGCGTCTTTCTGTCCACTATACAAATCTACACCGTTTGACCTATCCACACCAAATTTGGTACACTTATTCTTCAGAACCCTTCGGGTAATGTATGCTACATATTAACCCCCGTTCTATTTTTCTTGGGTGTGCAGAAGGGGCCAAAACAAATTTGAAATCCCCTTAGGAATAACATTAAGTATTTTTACGATCACTGCCATACCAATTCACACCAAATTTGGTACATTCATTCCTTAGAATCCTGTGGAAAATATAGACTACATATTTAACCCGTTCTTTTGTCTTAGGTCTGGAGAAAGGCTAAAAACAATTCAAAATCCCCATAGGAATAACATTGAATATTTTGAAGATCACCGTTGTCAGACGAATTCACACCAGATTTAGTACATTCAATTTTTGGAAGCCTGCGGTAAAAATAGGCTATATATTAATCCCGTTCTATTTGTCCTAGGTCGGGAGAAGGGGCTAAAAACAATTCGAAATCCAAATGGGTAGGTAGTTAATTAATGTCCCCCTCGAGCAACACAACAAGCTATTAGGGGATGGTCCGGGATCAATCCTGAAGTGAAAGATCCCAGGACAACGCCTCATAATTTTGAACCATGGTCAAGAACAACACCTGAGCCGGCACCCACTCCAAACTTCCACACTTCGCCAACGTGAGGCCACGATAGATTTAACGTGCACCAGCCTCCGTGTATCCGACGTTCTTTGGCTGGACCGAGTTTCGAACTCGCAATTCTCTGTTTTCTAATCCGTTGCTCTTCGAACTGGGCTACCGCTGCCCTCGAAATCCCCATAGAAATGACATTGATTATCCTTACTATCACAGTTTGATCAACTCACATCGAATTTGCTACACTCATTCTTTAAAACCCCGCGAGAAACATAGTCTAGATATTAACTCCATTTGATTTGTCCTGGGTCTGTAGAGAGATCTCAAAACAATTCGAAATCCCCATAGGACTACTATTGAGTATTACGATGAGTTACGAACAATTCGATCAACGCCGGGTAATTCATATAGTGTTTTATAAGAGGGCCCGGTTTCAACAAATTTACTCGTAAATACCTTTAAAATTCTCTTAAAGTGCATGCATTAAAAAACAATTATTAATTATGTCATGGTTATAAGGAAATGGAGGAGGAAATTAGCTATCAATCACTGGACTTATGAAATCTTGTAGCGCGTTGTAATTTTTTCAGGCCAAAATTTAAATAATTTGCGCTGATTTTCATATCTCATTCTGATCACCAAATATTTATATTTATTGGGCTATAAACACCTTCCATACGAGACTTCTGTACACCAAAGTTAAATGAAATCCCTTGTCTCTTATTCATATTAAAATTTTAATCTTTAGGGCTTATTACTTTTAAAAAAATCACGTCACTCGATTTTCGAAACGAGAACTTACACTGCAAGGAGAACTTGCGAAGAAAATGTATTTAGTATTATCAGATTTGAGACGCCAACGTGAGGATATTTCAGGTTACCGACAGAATTAACTTGCACCAGCCCCCTTTTACGCGATGGTCTTTGGTTGGATTCGGGCTCGCAACCCTCCGGTTGCTAATCCGTTACTCTTCCAACCAGGCTACTCATTTTCAATGGAAGACAAAATAAATGACACAGACCCTCGAAAATGCTGGTTGAAATTTAGGTTTTATTATGTAAAACTGTTTGAGGCACGTCAAACCATTATCACTCAAATCATTTGTATGGATTTATAAAATTATTTTCAACCATTAATATGAAACAAATCGCAAATGTTTCGGGATTTACTTAATTCCTCCATTTTTGTATTCTGTATATTGCGCCTATGAATCGTTAATTATCCGGATGCCATTTTAGTCTTTTGGGGTTCTCAGAGGATTATCTGAAATAACTAGACCATTAAAATTTGTTAAAAATAATCTTTTAAAATCGTGATCAAGAAGATTCCAAACGTCCCATACTTCCTTTCTTTAAAAAGTTATTGGTGCAAAATAACTCAGTTTACCATGTGTGTACGGTTTTGATTCTACTCATTTCTTCACGGATATGTGAACACCCAAAATCTGAAAACCTTTGGGGTAATATCCGTTGTGAATACTCTTTAGGATATTTTACATTAACAAAGCAAAGTATTGAATATTTTTTTTGTTTAGCTTTGCTTTAAGTCTCTCATGTCTAACTCAACTGCGATAAATAATTTCATCGCTTGATTTATACAAAAATCATGCTGTAAATCTGTGTAATGGAGGTAAACTTTTGTGGGGAAGAAAATCAATGCTAGAATTTAACTTATTTACAATTAGTAGAAAATTATTCATTAAAAGAAAAATATATAAATTTATAATTTCAAAGTTTCCCATTGTTACAGTGAATATTTGTTTTTTCAAACACGTATAAGAATATTTGTATGGATCAGTCGAATGTAACTTGGGCCCCTGAATTATTTCACTATTTGAAAATCATTCTACAAGCATTTGAGAAGATTCTAGGTATACTTAGGGTATTCTGGAACCTGGGAAGTAGCCCGTGGCTTTGCTATCTATCACTGTCATCGCTCTCCTTTGATGATCCGGTCTAAATAGACTACTGCTGAGACCAGTTGACTGAAGAAGGGGAAAGCACTCCCTTTGTCCAAACCCTGACACTTTAAAGAGGAACTCGCTTTTTCGGGGTGCCGTTTTCGTCAATACAACTGTGAGATACCACGCCTCCAGAAGGCTTAACAACTAACTAAAGGGCTTAAAGGTAGCATCCTTCTTGAAAACATTTTGCTTTAGAGGGATAAAGTTGACGGCCTAAATGTGACACTTGAGACAAATCTCTGTATTTTTAAATATAGCCAGATAATGACTGTTGAGAGAAATTTCTCTCATCTGTCTTTATGGAAAAGATTTTGAACGATGAAAATTACACTCATATCTTTGTGACGACTACCTTTAGTAAATAAATTTGCTAATTTTGAATCACTTCCCAATTCAACCATTAAATCATCGATCGTGCAAGATTTAATTTTGAGTTGGTGAACCGTTATAAAGATGGTAAGGACTGTATGGGTGTCCATAAAGATAACGAGGACTTAGATCTTAATGCACCCATAGCGTCTGTTTCATTTGGACAGGAAAGGCAGTTTGTGTTTTCTAACTACAATTGTTTAAAAATTGTTCTGGAAAATGGAAGTTTGATTGGGATGAAGTATCCAACAATTTTGGTTTCACAGCTTGCCCCGTGGGAATGCATCATGCCCTAGAATAAACTTAACGTTTCGTAAAATTCTAGCGTAAATAAGCAATAAACCACTTATGTGCCCTGAACTGGAACTTAGTGTCGTACACTAGACGATATTTGGACAACGTTGCAATTGATCTTTGCCTTTCTGAATAGTATTTTTATAAATGCTTACATCTTATTGTTTTTAAATAAACTTTAGCGTGTCTTACCACATATACTGTATTTTGGATTGTTTGTTTTTTATTACATAGTTTTATAAATTGTCTTAAAATGCAAGATCTGAAATGAAAATTTTCTTTGCTATAAAGATTTATGGGTTTTTTTTAAGTTAGATGTTTTTACTCAAAAATTAATTATACATTAGATGCTATAACACCTATTTTATAACATAAATTTTGTTTTAAATAATATACACTTAAGTAAGAGTAAAATTTTTGAAACTTTACTAGACAAATACTATGAATATGTTTTCTTGTACATTTGAAGAAGTTATAATAGTATAAAAACCATTTATCCTATAAATCTAAATTAAATGTTATTTTTTAAATTAATTTTTCCTTGCATATTATTTTTTACTTTGAATAAATCTTCATAAATTTTAGTGATTTAATTTATATTATAGATTTACAAACCTATTTTTGGATGAAATATAAGGATTTTATATTTTAAAAGTTAATTTTTTACTCAAAATTAATCATATATTAAATACTGCTACACATATTTTTAATGTTGAAGATTTTTTGAAAACATTTTACAATTGAAACATATACATTAAATATTATGACAAACACTTAAATGCAGATCCATAAGGGAATATTGGAAATCTTTTTTAATGCTTACACCTTTCTATTTAAAAAAAAACTTTTGCTTATCTTACCACATACACTGTATTTTGGATTATTTGTTTTTTTATTACATGGTCTTGTAAATTTTCTTTTAAAATGCAAGATCTGAAATGAAATTTTCCTTGATTTTAAGATTTATGTTTTACTCAAAAATTAATTATACATTAGATGCTATAGCACATATTTTATTGCAGAATTTTTTACTATTATACACTTAAGTGAGCGTAAAATTTTTGAAAACTTTACAAGACCCATATTATGAACATGTTTCCTTACACATTTGAAGTAGTGAAAAATAGTATTAAAACCCTTTATCCTATAAAATCTAAATTAAATATCATTTTTAATTAATCTTTCATTGCATATTATTGTTTATTTCAATAAATTTTATTGATTTAATATATATTATAAAGATTTACAAACTGTTTTTAACGAAATTTTCTTTGATATAAGGATTTATATTTTTAAAAGTTAGATGCTTTTACACAAAAATTAATTATATATCAAATACTATTACACGTATCACCATGTAATGTAAACAATCTTAGCGATACCTTCACCTTTTTGAACCAAGTAAGCAGAAGAATAAACGAATTGTACTAATTTTGTTACAAATACTGCCTTCGTGATTAACCCTCTGACATCCGTACGCATCTAAACATCATGTCCTCAGAAACCCAAAACGCCCGAGTAGCATTAGTTCAATCACCAATATTTCTTCCCCCCTCGTTTGCAACTTATTTTACACCTAATCGGGGGACTCCACACTGGGACCGAAAACCGCGCTGGTTTTAATGGGGGGTTGTATGGAAAGTGCTCTTTTCAACTTATTAGTCGATCTTAGAATTATATATATATATATATATATATATATATATATATAGACATGTTGTGTATGCTGATGTTCAGCGTCCATTACATAGCATTTTTAAACTCTCAAAAAGAAAACACGGATAGAAAATTGTCAAATCTCGGTGGTAACGGGGTAACCCATTTGTTCTCGGATTTCCAACAGTGAATCGATATCATTCTCCACATATGAATGAAATGAATAAAAAAAATGTACATTAGTAGAATATAAGTTATTCTAATATTTTAACAGATTTCACACTGTAAATGAGAACTGGACGCCGGCAAGGTTGCCATAAAAATAGGTTAACCCTAACCAGGAGAAAATTCGAGAAAAAAATGGGTTACCATCAGCCTGCATGAATCGCTTATAACTACGCCAAAAGCCGCGCCAAAACGCGTTGCCACCGCGCGCGGCAGAGACTACAGCTGTACCAAATACGATTTAAATAAAAAGAAACCGCACTTGCCCATTATGACAGTGGTTATGGAATAACGTGATCCAATCATAAACAAAAATTTAGTGCATGTGTCTGAACATAATGCTTAAACATAAAGAAATGTGACTTACCATGAAATATCGGTATCACAGAAAATTAAGCATGCCACATTTTCAGTCGAAACTCCATACTTCAGCAAAAGAGACATCACTTATTGCGTTGCTCTCTGCATTCTATAGACATATGCACTTCCTTGAGTAAATTCCACTAGTGTACCCGACAAAACACCCCAGAGTCCGAAACGAGCCTTCTGACAGTGGTACAGCACGTAATCCACCCACTGTTTCGGCTCTATCGCATGTATATTGCCCGCAAATTTTGCAATTGAAGACAACGATTTCATGACATCCACAACTAGATGAGAATCCACGCACTGTTCTAGAAGAACTTTCATGACACAGTAGAAGATCATGATATTTTCGTCAACTTCAATTTTAAGTATCCTAGATAGAACTATTACCCGCAGTAGGGGCAGTTGACGTCTCACTTCGCCGATCTTATCTCGGGAGCTCATGATATAGTGCAGAATTTGTCTTGCAATGATAATCTGGAAGTCTCTCCGGTAGATTAAAAAGTCAATCCAGATTTCCCGTAAACAAAAGTTTTCATAATATGTAACTACGCGGCGGTCACTGCCGAGGTCTAAAGCGTCCATTTTTCTCCTCCTTAAACAATCCCAGCAGAGTTTGAGGCATTTCCTCAACGGGTCTTCGGACACCACCATTGTTTCCGTAACACTAAGGTCTAAATAAGCTGATGACCTATGTAGGTAACGGACATATATGTATCTGTCGGAATTGGGTTCACCGATAGGGAAAAATCTCCTGCCAGCCATCGCTGCAAGACATTCCGTGAATGAATCAGACATAACGCTTAACTGGACAACTTTCGAACCTCGGGAAATGGGAGATAAGATTCCTTGGTCAACCGGATGGTTTGCTGGGGAACGTTTCCTGCTCGCCAAGTACATGTATGTTGAAAAGTTGCCTCTCTTCTTATAGTCAATATTAGAACTATTTCCAGAAGGGGTAATGATGGAACGAAAATAAGTGATTCGTGAAAATAAGTGAAGCGCGGTGGCAACGACTCTTGGCGCGGCTTTTGGCGTAGTTATAAGCAACTCATGCCGGGTGATGGTAACCCATTTTTTTCTCGAATTTTCTCCTGGTTAGGGTTAACCTGTTTTTATGGCAACCTTGCCGGCGTCCAGTTCTGTCCAGCATTGGTTGTTCTTTTTAGTTTGGACACGTTGGAGAGCGGGTCTTTTTTTTTCAGGCTATTGCATCGGGTTGTATTTTTACCTTATATTATACTTATGTACATTTTTTATCCATATGTACAGTATAGATTCACTGTTGGAAATTCGAGAAAAAATGGGCTACCCTCACCGGCATGAGTCGCTTATAACTACGCCAAAAGTCCATATATTTAATCAATATTTGCAGTGTTTTTCTAGTCAAAATGTTGTTTAATTCAGATTTACATAATTCATCCGTACGTATGCAGTATATATTCAGAAACTTACGCATTTCAGGACAATGTTACCTGCTCTCGACCATTTTGGGTGCACCAGGTTACTCTACTTTTGTGACTTTTTTGGCGATCTTAATTTTGGCCTCATTTCTTAGATCGAATAGTTATTAAACCGAATCGTTAATCGCAGTTCCCGCTCGATTGTCATTTTATATGGATTTCAAGCGGGATGTATCGCTGTGCTCTGCGCTTGTGATTATCTACTGCAAATGGCTATCCTGGTGATCGGCGATTCCATGATGAAATATTTAGGAAAATGTTTTCCTAAAACGTTGTCAAGCCCATCTAATTGTAGCTGCTTTCCCTGGCGCTTTGAGAAAAATAATTGCGCGTTTTGGAGCCGATGGGGGGTTGGAATTTAGTGACAGATGAATCTGCTGTTGAGTTCTTAACACCATTTTACGTTTGGAACTTCAAAGGTAAGGTAACTTTTTTGCAATTTTCTAAACTCTTGCTAATGTGCATACCGACAATACATAAAAAAGCTTGTGCTGTTTGTGATCCATCTTAATTTGAAAATGTGCTAAAAAAATTTTGTTTGCTCAAGAAATCATATTTTGTTTATTCAGCCCACTATCAATGTAAATTCAAAAAATTACGTGTATGAGGTTAGGAAATACCTGCTGTGTTCTATCGTTTGATAAGGTTTTAATCCACATTGTTACACTGTTCAATGTACTTATATTTTCCTTAGGAATCCCAAGATTTGTTCCCATGCATTCATCAATCTTTGCAAAAGAAATTGAACATGGTTTTTTTCATTTGTACACCCCAATGCTTCTTAACATCTCTCAAAGCTGTCGCTAGAAAAATTTACCACCTCAAAGACTTCTAGAAATGTTTCAAAACTAATGTTATCTGTTTGAAATGTCTTATTATTTTATCAATGCTGATATTATGTTAATAGTTAATGTACTTTTATTCATACACAGTTTCCTTAAAGCTAAAAGAGGGCCTGATTTAAGCCCAAAAAGTTTCAATTTCTATCGTTAAATTTTTTCTACAACCTTAAGTTCTGCAAGAACTTTATATATATATTTCATTGCACCTTTCCAAAGTCAAGTTAATAATACCAATGGCATAACATTTATAGGTTATCTGAAAGTGATTGGTTTGTAATCTGGGTCCATGAGACCCAAATATAATACTTGTGAAAGTTTCTTCATATGCACTAATTGGTGAGTTACTGTGATCTATATGAAATGTAGCCTATAAAATGAAAAATTTCTTTTAAGAGGTACTAATTTTTATTTTACTTGAAGAGTGAGAATTCTGCCTGAACAAGCAGCTTGATTGCTAGTGCCCTTTGGAAACCATATTATTGTATCCTTTGCCTTTTGTTTTAATTATATTCTGATAATGTTAATATCTAATACATCTTAATTACTTTTAGAAATCTCATGCTATTTTAGCTCAACCATCTATTTGGTTGCCTGTACCTCTTAAAAAATCTTGCTGTGCTTTGTCTTCTATTATTGCACCACTGAAACATGCATCATTTTGGTTGCGTGCTTCTCGTTTACACTTCTTTAAAAGGCTCATATCTTCATCCCCTAAATCCAGTTCACTGCAGATGCCTGCTGTTGTATTTCTACAACGTCCACTGTTGCCTGCTAATGTGCCTCCACAACTACTATTGACGCCTGCCTCACTGGAATCCGCTTTGCTTTCGTTCTCAGCACTTTTTTGTTTTGTTAATTCTAAACCTCTGCTTCTGTTCTCAATATCCATTTGTTGATAATGTAATTTATTCCTCTCTCCCTTGATAAAACTTTTACTACACATGGTAAATTGGAAAGTAAAAGGATGTTTCAACTGATACATCTTTCTCATTCAGTGATTTCTCAGATTCACCTTTTTTCTTTGTTTGCAAGTTACTTTCTGTTCAATTAAATTTGGTAAATGGTGAGTATTTCTAATAAGATTGATATTTTGGGAAATTGTATAGGTAAAACTAATATACTAAAGAAAACAAGAAAAAATATCTATTTGAAAGTTTATTTGTTAATTATAGAACTGGAAGGAGTAGAAGTCTTGTTGAATCAATCCAGTGTTTATAATGTAATGGTTTCACTTATACATATAAAAGACCTTTATATATAGGGAGATATTTTTTCAATCAAATAAATTTAATCAATATTTTTAACTGGATATAATAGTACATCACAATCAAATTTATATTTTCAATTAAATAGTAATTCAAATAATAGTTCTTCCCTAAGTGAATCGGTTTGGTTTTCCACCCCTGAAGCAGGAATTTTTGATATCAAGAAGTTCAAATAGTAACCAGTCTATTTCAAATATTAATCAAACTTCGGGTAAATGTACTCTATCCTAGGAAATGGGAAAAGTGTAGCAGATTTTTCGCAACTATGCAGAAAGTTTATTACCATCATAAAATTTGTTAAATATGGAGATTCATAACTGAAGGATGTACAGAGGCTGTTCGGACATTTTTTGAACGATTTCGATGAGCTGTAAAAAATTGTATGCCTACGAAATAATTTTATTTTCACAACAGTTAAATAGTTAAAGTGTAACTTATAGTCTGCTAACTCAGTTTTGTTTACTTTCAAAATGGCGCTTTTAAATAAGCAATGGATGGAAGACTCCGCTCTTTCGGAAGAGAATCATGCTTATTCAATTGTTCAAAAACGCTGTAAAAGTCATGGTTTTTCGATATCTAAAGGTACGATAAGTAATATTATTAATGAGAAAGGAAAAAACGTAAAAGTGGAAAAATACTTCCCAAAAAGAAAAATATTTCTGAGAATATTTGTAATGTAAGATCTTTAATTTTAAAAGAGAATCCGCCAAATCAAAGGACTATAGCAAAGTGAACGTGAGAACTTTCTCCAAGAGATTTATGATTGTTGCCGGTTTTGCATATAATGGAAAATTAAAAGTATAAAGAGGGGGAAATGTAGAAATCAACTCCCACATATTATCAAGACCATATTTTATCCCCAATATTCAAAGAAGAAAATTTCGCTGAATAACTACTGCCAAAAATATAAATTCAAAATTGTTCATATTTAAATATCCCTTTGCAAGTTGAATTGTTTTGTCTGAATGTTCGTTGTTTGTTATAAATTCGAATATTTCTTTAAATTATCCAATCTTCAACAATCGCATTCACTAATTTTGAATTGGAGGACCATCGAGTGTGTTATGGTTGGTATGCGTCTTGTGGAATTTGATGTAAGAGCATAAGATCGCTTTGCCAAGTGATGAAAAAACGAAGGAATGCCGCTGAGGCTTGCAAAAAAATTCTACAGAAATTTTAGAAAAACTTTGCTGCAATACAAGATTGAAATGATGTGCTAGACAATGGACAAAAACGGCTTGAGGAGCTTTATCCTTGAAATTTTTCTGCAGTCCAGACATTACACTGATTCCATCGTAACATTGTCCTATTAATTTGTGTTGATAATCAAATGGATCCAACATTTTGTATAACATTTCTGACGTTCTGTCATGGAAACCCAAAAATTGCTCAACTAATACGCCTTCACAAATCTTAATATTAAGAGCATTGGGAAATTTGATTTATGTCAGTGGTGTCATCCACTTGAATAGAAAAGAATTTAGCCCCATTTATTTCATCTTTGACGTGATCGTTTATATAATCGGAAACACATTCAATCATTTCATTTTGAATAGTTTTGGAGTCACCAGTGAAGACGTTTTTAATCTTTTTGTAATGATTTTGAATTTCCATAGGACTTTTGATATCAACAATCCTAGTATTTTCTTGAAATTTCCGCGATTTATGGAGTCACTGCTTTCATCATGCCCCGGGAATGCCATTTCTTGTTTGCTCAAATATATTACTGCATCAATCACTGTTTGTAGAAACAGTCTATTCAAATGAACGTTTTCATTGAAATGACTTAAAAAACCTAGCATTCTCCCTCAGGGCATCGACAATCGTGTTATGATTTTAAAAAATTTCTTAGCATTAATTCACACTTCAGATGTTCAGCAGAATCATCATGCCTATGGAGTGCTCGTGTTATGTTTAATAAGTCTGCGAATCTCTTTACTCCAAACAGAATGTTTATTACAAAAAAGCAAGCACGGCCAACAAAATAATCTTTTTAAGGTTACACTACTGCATAACCATTTATACTGAGTAAACCAACACTCTTGAAAACTAATATTGTACGACTTATCGCTCTTTTTAATTTCTTTTTGGGCCATAGTTGTCAATAAATCCGTTGGATGTGCTTGACGTAATACGTCCCTTTTGTCTTCGTCTTTCCACCGGCTAAATGGAGTTCCAGTATATTACACAATATCATTAATTGGATTCATTCCGCTGAAAATCTAAAACAAAATGGTCAACAAAATCATTGCTCTATTTCATGTAATATTCGGCGTGATTGGCGCTAAAGCTCTCGATTAGTTTTCTGTGGTTGCTGCTCGCAACTGGAAACGAGAGACATCTATCTTTAGATTTCACCGGCAGCCCTATAGAGGAAGGGAAATCTCTGGTTTTTAGCTTTCGCCTTCCTTCGGAGCTGACAGTCTAAATGCCTTCCGTTGCTAATGACGGTTTTGTCATAGTAACCATTTGGCTTACTGAATATGCGCAGCTATTTTTCAGCAAAAACTTCCATGCTAAACTTTCACTGTCACAGTCGTAAGCATTGTAAAATATTTTCTGTGTATTGAATAACGTGCTGTGCGAAATTAAATTCGTTCATATTTATAAGTACTTTAGTCATTTATAAATCGTAATAGAAAAAATATTTTATGTAGACATATTGAAAATGTATATATATGGAACACTGAAAAAAAAGACTAATTTGAGAAATGAATTTGATGAAAAATGTTGGGGAAGTGGCATTTCCCTTCCTTCCCCTGAAAAGCCGCCACTGCCCGTTAATGCATTAATCTATTTCGCTTTAACTTTCAGTCTGCCAGTCGTATTTTAATTGCATCTGTGTGTCATGTTTATGACAGAACTAAATGTTTCTAATATGTGAAATTAGAGAAAAGAGACCAACTATCTCTAACCAATAACATTGTTGCTTGAACATGAGATATAGCTAAAATTGTGCTATATGTTTTCCCTATGAATTTTTCTAGTTCATTCATCAGAGTTAACCATTTCTCGGAATCAATGTGTCTTTTTCTTCCAACTTCATAGATATTATATGTACATGAATATTTATGGATTCTGGTAATCATGCCATATATAAAATGGGCTAAAATCTTGATTTTTACTTATGAATTAAAGTAACAGTATCAAGGGTCATTTTCTTTTCTTCGTCTATTTGAAACAGAAAATTCATTTAACCTTTAAAGTTTTGCTTGAAGCATGTTAACAGTATCCTAAATTGGAAATCAAACTTGAATCGTCTAAGAAATCATTTGTTGACTAGTTATTGTAACCAATCATTTCTTCACTAACTGTTATAACAACACCAAATGTTAAGTGTTGAAAGGCATTCTACACTAATTTTAGAGTTGAGAATTGTAATTTTTTTATTTGCAAATCTGTTTCAATGTGATACTGCTGTGTTTAAAATAGATGTGTGTTTTGTGTAGTTATAAAGTTGTGATTTGTAAATGTTAATTTATATCATTGTAGGTAATAAATATAAAGGGGTGAAATATGTCACTGAGAAGATTATACCACAGATGAATGGAAGTTCAAACTGAATGATGTTTATTTTTGAATGTTCATTTTTATGACATCAATTATAAATATTTCTCAGTTAATAGAATAAAGACGTATTTGGAAGGAAATAAATTCAACTAAAAACTAAGTAAAGATGGGCTGATACTTTTGGAAAATGTTTTATATTTTTGCATAGTTTTATGAAATATAGTTTCAAAATATTCATTCAAGATGGAAATCTGAAAATTACAAGTGTTCAGAAAGAAAAATCTTTCTGTATTCCATTTATACAGCACATTATCCCCTTTCTTTAAATTGTCAAAGTTCATTTGGTTTCAATTAGCATTTAAATAATTCCCTAGATATCTAATAAACATCAACAGTGGCTTTCAAAACAGTATACACCATGAGATTTCAGTTAGAAGCATAAAACTCAGTTATAAATAATAACTTGAACTTAATTTTCTTAAGAATGATTAAGAACATATGAGGCAGAAAAACAATTTTCTCTATAATGTTTTTAAAAATAAGTTTTAAGTGCCCAAATTACAAAAATCAGATCACAAAATTGAGTAAAGGATTTAAATGAGATGTAAAAGATAATATATTGTACTAAAAATCATTCGTTTTTGTAATTGAAATAAGTGAAAAGCTCCTACAAATCGCAGGACACTTAACAAAAGCATAATGTTAAAAATATTAGTACTTAACGAGCAGAAGAGGAAGCATTTATAATCCCATTACCAAAAGGAAATTTCCCAGGAATCTCCTGAGGCATCAAATAGAATTGATTGATCTGTTGAGAAAGTACCCCCAGTACTTAAATACTTCACATTTGAGTTTCAACTACATACAATTATAATTGAATATTATAAGGAGATTGATTACAAAATTGACTACATTTTCCTTATTCCACTTTGGAAGAATAATCTAAGAAATGGTTTATTTATCACATTTAATTCAGTTATCCTTTTCTTCATTTCTAAGATTAATTCCAAAATGAAGAATATATTTTTTACTTTAAAAAACAATGAATATTTTATACATTAGGCTACGTTTGTGTATATGAATAAAATCATAAGAAATTAATTTCTAACGCCATACTAAAAAATAGAACTAGGATCCCGTTAGCTGGGGTTTAGAAAGTTAACGGCTATAATATAATTCGTGCAATATCTAAAATTTATGAGAATTTCATCGACGCATCAGTAAAATGCCATCAATAATATAGCATTTGAATTAAACCAATTTCCACATCACCTTGAAGGTGACCCCTTTTGCAATCAGTAAGGCGGGTTCCCCGGCACAGGATTTTTATGCAGTAAACCAAAGAAAATAGTCTTGAAAAAGTTATTTTAAATCAACATAGAATTAAATAGGTTTTGAAACCACGACCTGAAATTAGGGAGCAATATGCAAAGCTTGTCTGATCAGTATAAACTGAGTCGAGAGTGCTTAACTCTTTCGATCCCACGGATAGGAAAGACGTGGTGTCCAAAATGCCCAGGTCAGGGCGGATGGAGAAAAAAACGAAATGGACCGTTACCACCGAGATAACAAGGCCTGACCGCTGCCGTCATGGCGTCTCCCTAGTAGTCATACGTGCGATACGAACGACCACCGCCGTATTGGAATATTCAAAGCCTAATACTGTGAAATCTGTCTACAACGATACATAATATATTCTATATACGTCGAGACCACAGGAAAATATTGTTATACGTTATTGCAAATTATTATAGCAGTTTGTAAACATGGTTTTTCCCTAGTCAAAACTATGATAATCTCAGAATGAAACTTCCACACCCTAGCGTCTTTCTTCCTTATTTACTAACGATAACAAAGAGTGTGCGTAAATAGTAAAAGCGATAACTTATTAAAAAACCAGCCAAAATTCTATCGTAAATTCAATTAAAAAATAGCGAAAAACTCGCTTATGACTTTTATTAACTAAAATACACACGTCAATCAAGCTTAATACCGCCCAATATCATAGTTTCTCAAATGCGACCATAAATCAAAAAGAAAACCCTTTGTCATAGTCTAAAGAAATCTAATTAATGTTTTCTTCACCATTAAATCTGTAAAAATGGGAAATCAAAGCAATTGAAGCGATTATTATCATAGTTGGCTGAAGAATTTTTCATTGATATTTCATTTATAAAATTCAAACAATTTTCAATAACTTCCAAATTATTAACGTGACAGGGTGTTTTGATTTGATTGTTATCTACAGAAATTTCTTGGCCATATAAATGTTTCCATTTTCAGATTTGAATGTATTACAACAGTGTAATTTGTTGCAGGTCCTGGATTAAAACAAATTTTAAAAAAGTAACTTTTGACTCCTCAATTAGTTTGAACCAATTTTGTTTATGGGGTAATGAATCCAGAATTTCTAGTAGCCTATTAAAATTTTGAAAATAAATAGATTCATGATGAGCAATGAACTCAGATTTGCTTTCGTTGGTAGCTCTCAATAAATTGGATTCCTCAGTTTCACGAATTTTATCTTCCCTGCTTTTACGAACGGTGGGACAAGTTTTCGAGAGATATTTAGGGCAATTCGGAAATATACTTGGTATAGCACCAACTTTTAAACGGAGACGTTTCATGGAAAAGGTAGAACACTCACCAGTTTTTTGGTGAATTTCGATACATTCCGGACGATATCATGGTTTTAAAAATGAAGTCCGCAGACTTTGCTGCGTTTTGATGGTGTAAAGTCGGCTCGTGGAATCGCCCTGAGCCATCTTTTTCTAATATTTTTATCCTCTGGAAAGGAGAAAACCGCCACTTTTGGTGCATCGCCATATCTATAATTTCCAGAGCAAGTAGGTACACAGCATCTAAAGGGCATTTTGGATAGCCTCGTGGTTAAGCCTAAAGAAACCGGTCTGGACACACGTTAAACGTGTTGTTTGACGAAAGCCTTTAACACCTTGACACTGTAATGTTCCACAAATGTTATATATAACAATATTTAACTGCAGCTGCACTTGCTTTCCGGTAAAATAGTATAAAACCCCTAATTTCTTACGCTTCATTAAAGGTAATCCATAAGTAACCGGCCATGTGGCGATGTTTGTTATGACTACTAGTAAGCGAGTCACGTGATCGAAACGTCACAGCGGTCTGGCCTTGTTATCTCGGTGGTAACGAATGGACTCGTCCTTCTCTTGCGAGTGCGTGTGTTCGTTTAGCCTCCCCTCTTTTTCCAAGGAGAACCCTCAGTAGCTGTTCATCAATGTCAAGAAATCCCCTACAGGGTAGGGGAAACGCGTGCCGTCTTTTGGTTGTCCACGGGACTCTCTTTTACTGTTTTTAATTCTTATTTCTTGAGAAACTCACGATTAGGAAAGCTGAGTTTTACGCAATATGAACGTTTTTAGTATGAAATTTCTATAATTATCGAATTTAAATAGCTCTTCAATCAGCCAATGTTTTAAAAACTACAAATATTTCGAATGTAATAAACATATTTATCAATAATCCCAAATCCAAGCAGTTCCGAATAGATCGTTAAGTGTTAACATATTTTGGGACATTTTCAAACATAAAAATGAAAAATATAATCTTATTTTAAAAATTTATGCAACTTGTTATTTGCACTCAAGTACGCGAGGAATTAAAAAATTAATGATCCAGTGATTAATGCTATTATTCAAATTATTGATAATTATAGAAATATAATTTCATGAGTTTTGTTTACAGTATTTCCGGTATTTTATTGTACGTCGCCATTAACCCTACGACTACCAAGAAAAAGAAATGTGCAAAAATTACCACACGGTTCCAATGGACCTAGGTGGTATTAAAAATTTTAAAACAATTCTGGAAAATTCCGAACGAAATTTTAATTCCAACTGCATATAGAGCTTAAAAGTGTAGGAAAAGTCACGGAATGACATAGTTCTGATCCTATATTTTCAAACAAAATATTGCTGTCGGGTCCAATGAGCCCGTCTGGTAATCGGAAGGTTAATCGAACTAGGTATTGGTCACTGATCAGAAGTTATATTCTAAAGTACCTTTTAATCTATAATAGTTGAATTTTTTCTAATTTTAATATTTAGTTCATATATTTCACAAAGTTAAAGCTTTTCGTTAATAATAAGATTTCTAAAAAAACTCAAGAACAAATACTTAATTTCAATAATTATTTATTTATGATAGACATGGAAATACTTCTGAAAAATATACAATTATTTTCATTCTCTGGAAAATAAATTTGAAAACCTCGAGAAAGGCAATTTAATTATCTTTTGTAGTACATAAAAAACTATAACTTCAACGTTCCTGAAATAAATATCAATAATATAATTTTACAAAATGTTCAAATATTTCAAATTATACAAATGAATAAAAAAATAGTACGATATGTTACTTTAAAGTTTATTTGAATGGCAAGTTTTAGTGTTCTGATTTTTAAGTATTTTTCTCATTAAAAAATCAAAATATCTGAAATATCAAATCAAAGAAATATGTGACAAAATTATGCGATGTTTTCAGTCATCCGTAGATACTAAAACCCTAAAGAATTTATACAAAATTATGAAATAACATTACTATTGAAATTATTTCACATTATTGCTTTAACATTGATATATATAGATATTCGCAGTTCCTAAGAGAAATTATTTAATTGCTTAAGAAATCTCTACATAAAGAAAAGCATTGATGATTATGTGGCTTATGCGGATGAACTACTTCATTTTCTTTTGCATAATTGGGAAAAAATATAAAGAGAAATGTGACAGTAACTACTCTTCCCTTCCAAGTTCTTCATGACCTGGAGTCATTTCTTACCGTGAGAATATGTGGTTCCCACATCCAGTCTCCACAGTCGCAGTTTGTGTTCTAGGAATTACAAAGCAAACACTGCATAAAAGAACATCAGCTGGAGGAAACACAATTCCTTCAGCCTTTCAGAACTATTTTAAGTGCGCACCTTTCAAAGTACTTCTTGAAGGACCAACATGACTCAAACGATTTATTATCTTTCTCTCCTATCTTACTGAAAGCATCACAGGTATCGATGCCAATGATGATTTAGTATCAAGGTGTACCTGCTACTATAGGTTAGAACATTTTAAACTCTTGAATACACAAATGGTCTTGAATGGTCAAAGGGCGACAGTCGCCTTAGAATGCGAACAAAAGGCCATTTCACAGGGCTAGGTAAGTGAAACTACCATTGACAACACGCATTCAGCCACATACAAAGAAAAAAGAGTATCATTGAGAATTGTATATCCTTTCGATTTCTCTCGTCAACGTTCTCCGATACTGAACCAATTACGAATTTCAAGCCAGTAAAATTCTCCATTCAAGGATCAAACAAGAATATCCCATTTGAACACAAACTGAAGAAACGAACGCACGTTGAAATCGACTCCCTATCAGCAAATTCTCAGTAAGCACTCCTTCGGGTGACAAGTGGGACAGACGAGTAGGCTTTGTTGTGAGGGTATCTTTCAATGTCATCTGCTATTCGTTTTTCTAGGCGTTAACAGATACTGCTAACCCATACTTCAAGTCACAAGACCGCATATCCCGAGGATAACAATTAGCGCGGTCCCCCGGGCCGGACCCTTTATTTCCCTGTCTTCTTAGAGGAGCCTGTCATCCGAAGAGGGCTATATACGCGGAGAACTTTTGGTTGCTTGAAAAAGTGGGGTAGGAAACCGGCCGTCTGTTCAGAGTTAGTGATATACAAGAATCTGAGGCTCCCGTAACGAAGAGATGTGGAAATCTCGGCCGTCTACTATAACCAGAGCGTTAAAATATATCTGGAACAAAAAGCCTTGGAACAAAAAGCCAATGTCCAAAGCTTTCAAATTTGAGTTTCAAAATTTCTCAAAAATGTAAAGGAAATCTAAATAAATTTGACACTAGAATGTAATAAAAAACCATGACTAAATTGAAAGGTAAAACTGAAAAATAATGATACACAAACCGTTAGTAAATATCTGTAAAAATCCTTAAACTGAAACTGATGTTCACTGACATTTGGCTAAAATGGACATGGCCCCTTTTGTTCCAAGGTACAGATATATAATCACATATTAGTGACAGAAAACTATTGAAACTATTAACTGACTTATGCAAAACCCACGAAAAAAGAGATGGTAAAAGAAATTAAGCAAACTATTATCTTACTTGATTCTCGGTATGATAAGCACCAAAGCAGGATACGCATAGACACACTTGACATATACTGCACATAGACGAACTCTTTGGATATGATAATTTCCGGCAGTTCGTCGTTTCAATTTGCTACACCTTTTGCACACACGTTTTCGTCCTTTTATCTTCACTCTTTCATGGATTCTTTCCATAAAATTGACCGATGTTGATGGGGTAGAGGTGAGAGACGGATTTCTTAACACTTGTCGTAAAATCTCGTCGATTATCTCTAACTTAAAATCTAAGAGTTTTTTGGATTTCGGGTATGAGGCATGTTTGTACAAGAGTACAAAATATAAGAGTTGTTCATACAAGAATCAAAAATGAACCAAAACAAATAACGCCACCATTTACAAGATCTTCTGGTACTACAATAATATTTTTTCATTTGATCAGAACGATCCACTCCTCCCATAAATGTATTGTACTTGGCAATCATTGAAGGACATTTCACAAATGTAATTTGTGCGCCTTGCCTTCTTTTTACGTCAAATAATTCTCCTGATGAATTAGTGGTAATAGCACACAGCTGTTTTTTATCGCACCAAGCACTACATAATAGGTCCGGATGTTGAATACACTGATATTGTTTTGTGTCTCCAGAGTTCTTTAATTTTAGTGATTTGAGTGCATTTGGTAAATACTTTCTATCCACTTTAATGGTACCGCATGCACGGTGCCCCAACTTCATAAGTTCAACCATAATTGGAACACTGGAAAAAAATCTGTCAAAATAGACATGATGACCCTTGGATTTTATAGGAACTAGAAGGTGACTTACTACGTCATGCCCAAGTCCCATTTTGGTTTTAACGATTTTGTCCTTTTTTCCCGAGTATAAGTCAAAATTTAATACATATCCGTTGGCAGATGACAGCATCCAAATTTTCAGTCCTCTTTTTGCGGGCTTGAGAGGCATGTACTGGACAATTCCTAAGCGACCTTTATATTTTAGGAGTGCCTCATCAATTGAAAGTTCTCTTGAAGGCATACAATGTCGCAAAAATCTCTGTTTTACATCATCAACAAATGGCTGGACCTTTTGCATGAAATGAAATTTTTCATCATCCTTTGAAACTTCATCTTCCCTGTTGGACACATGAAAGTACTATAGAATTTACTGAAATCGGTTTCGGCTCGTTATCTTTTTTACCGTACTGTTTCCCAGTACTTCATTGGTACACCAATAGTCCCTTAACTTTGGAAGCCGAACAATTACGAAAATAAGTATAATGCAAAGAAATCCCCAAATTTCGAGAATATTTTCGATCAGTCTCCATTTCGTATCTATCGTATTTTTTCGGAGCTGTTCAAACTCTGCTTAGTTGTTTGTATGCGTTTTAATTATTTCGGAAAATGAGACCGTAAAGAATAATTTAAAATACGAAAGTGCTGAAGACCCGACACATAAATTATGTACTGGGCCAACTGCTGAATTAAATTCTCCACATGGAGTCAATAACTCATTGTCTACGTGATCAGTCCACGTAATGTCCTCAAAATTTTCAGGATCACCTCTCAGCTTCTTCATCTTCACAAATTTCTTGTTGGGAAATTTCTTCTTCAACATCCATATAACTATCCCCGTCATCATTCTCGCTTTCAGACGAATCCAAATCACTTTCGACGCTGCTAATAGTCAATAATAAATGCTCAATTTCGGCTTGAGTAAGAGGTCTTCGACGACGAACCATTATAATTGTAAAATATTTACAAAATATGATAAATTTCAAAAATACGGGTTATTAAAAATTTCCGTACGCGTCAGAAACACGCCCAACTCTAAGATACGCAAACAAATCTGAAAACTACCCCGAATCCGACCGTGGTCGTCTTGCGATCGAAAGAGTTAAAGTAAACAGCGTTTCTGCCCCTCTACCAGTGAGGAGGGTAATCAGTCATCCCCACTCTACAAAGGATTTTCGAACATCTTGTCACCTGAAGGTGTGCTAAATGATCATCAGGTGTTAGGGCGTCGATTTCTAACTACGTTCTTCAGTCTGTCTGCGGATCGGATCACCACCTGTGAGATTTTTTGACTTCAAAATGCCTCGGTATAGAAGAATTTTGACTCGAGAAGAGATCGAAACAATACTCTTTAATGATACAAATGAATCAGATTTGGATAGGAGTGAAGATGACGAATTGGAAATGCCAACTAAGGAATTGGGAAACAATTCGATCAGTGTCGATAGTGAATCCGAAGATGAAGAAAATATAGATATTCTTCATACTGAAAAAAATGACGGTACCGTTGAAAGGGATTCAGAAGTGGTTGAGAACGAACGCATAAACGTCCCCCAATTCACTAATTTTTCTGGTCCCCTTCATATGTTACCACCTGGCTCTTCAGCGTTGGAGAGTGAAGAGATATGCGAACTCATCAGGGTTAATAGAAATAAGTATGCTGAATTTTGTGCCAAAATGCGAGGATTTACAGACGAGAGATGGGAACCTATTGCGAGCATCAAAGAACTGTGGAATTTTTTTACAGTTCTGCTTGTAATGAGTATTGTACGCATGCCTAGAATCACTGATTACTGGTCCAAAAATGAGACACTTGGAAATTCAAGAGTGAAAATGATGATGAGTAAAAATAGATTTTTACGCATTAAACACTATTTCCATATATCCGACAGGGAATACGAACTTAAGAAGGACAGTGAAAATTTTATTTTCACCAAAAAGTAGAGCCACTAGAAACATACTTGAGAAAAGAATTTTCCGAACATTTTAAGCCGTACGCTCACTTATCAGTTGACGAAGCACTGGTCAAATTTAACGGAGAATTCTATAATTCTTGCTATAATTTAGAATACAGTTACCGTTGTTCGGTAGCTGTGCTTTAGAATACAGTTAGATAGTTCTTCGGTAGCACCTCGATCTATCACACATTGTTACTTTCACTTGGATTAATGTTTGGTTTGGAGGCAGTAGAGAAAATATGTCTGTTTCTTTAGAACTGAGGGCTCAAAGCTTCCAACAATTTCTTTCACTTTACCCATGGGATCCCCACAATGTTAAATTTCACGTGGGTATTTACCACCCAAGTGTTAACTGGACCTCTAAAGAAAGGTAGAAAATAGTAAATGGCCTCTCTCTATTCAAGGCGGCTCTTAGGTTTAGCTCTCACTGCTTGAGGATGAACACGTGTTTTTGCTGCAATGAGAAACGTAAACGACTGTTGCTGAGGGTGTTTTTCGCGTTGAAGAGAATAGAACGGAGTTGGGACCGAAGGATTCAAGTGATCTATTTTGTCCATTGTCCCTTTCAATACTATGCTTCATATAAAAGAACCAGTGTTGCTGTTTGTATACAGGTTACGGGAAATCGAAGCCTGAGGGACAGAGGGAGATTCTTGAGTGAACAATTGATTTCGCGTCGATAAGCCAGTTTCTCTTGTATACAAAACCACTTGTATCGACCGGCAACATGAAATAATCCGAGAAATGTTTTAAACATTAGTCCCAAAGTGGTCGTTGAGGGTATGTCGTAACCCAATAATCAAACGAACAAAATTCTAAGAATGCGTACTTTAAGAATGAGATGATTTTATTAGTAGCTGAGTTTTATGTTTTCTCTCATCTGACCATTTTAGCCCCTTGGTTTTTTAGAATGGAAGTTATCACAAATTTATAACAATAAAAGAAACTATAATGCACTTCTCATTTTGAGTGACGCTCACTTGACCGTCGCTTTCAACGCGGAATTTGACTCAAGTACATGTTCACTTGTATTGTTATGTAAAATTTAATTCCAACACATGTTTTGTACCTACGCATATACAATAGTAACTGAAAAGAAAAATTGTGTAAAGAATGACTTTTAAATTGAATTACGAGCTATAAATGCTAATTTTGCGATTTATTAGTGAGGGTTGGGTAATAGTAGTAAAGTGTGAATTTTATTTCGAATAAATAAAAGTTATCACACTTAAAGGTTTGCCTATCTCTGTTTTTAGAGCTTAACTTCTTTAAAGCATACACAAAAATTGCAAATGCCCACAACAAAGTAGCTGTGGCGTCCATTTTCCTACTTACAAGAAAGTTTCTTAAGAGTTCAATGACAAATTCAAGAGTGTATATTTTGAAAAGATTGATAATTTGATATCCGCCTTCACAAGGATCGTTTTTCTGACTTTCAAAGAGCTCCCTCTTTTTAGTTGGCCAGTGTGATTAAGTGTAACGTTAATCAAGTACCTACCTACAAAACCCGGACATACAGAAACTTCCTAAGGAAATGCAAGTTCATTGCTCATACTGATTAAAACCAAGGGAAGCAATTTTTTGTGATTTTTCTCCATTTATTAGAGATATGATTTATATTATAACTTGTTATAATGTTACTCGAATTTTCCTTATTTGTAAAAATATATTTAGGGCTCTCGAATCATTTTAAAATTGTTCTATGGTACAGGTTTGGCTCTTCCGTCTCAAAAGTTTGCCGACCCCTGACCTAGGCTGAACTTTCGGAGACATCCCCCACACGACATCAGGTGTGTATCCCTTCTTTTCTATTGTTAACGTGATTCCTAGACGGTTAGGGAAGTGAAGAGGAGTGGTCACTCTACTACCCTTGTTCACATTCCAACTTCGGTGACCACATTGTCGGATTCCGAGAAGTGAGTCCAGTGAGAACGAAAAGCTATGCCCGAAGCGTGTGTTTAGGATAATCACATTTGGCAATTTATCGCTCTTTGAAATCATCGTATTTGCCACATTTTACAAGTTATCGCTTTCTTGTCAAATGTTTGTACGAAACGTTTTCTGGAAGCTTTTCAGCCGAGTTAGTAGTGAGCCATCTTTCTTCCTGCTTTCGAAGAATGTTATTTTAAATGAGTGGTGTTGCATCATTTTTAAACATTTCCATTTTTTACACAGTTGTGTATGCATGTTTTGAAAATTCGAAAAAAATTTTATTTTTAAAGAATTCGTTGCTGTTTGGCAGAGAGTTTAGGAAACTGAATCCCTCCATTTTTGCAATTGAGGAGTACACAAAATGCTGACTCTTCCCCCTGATTGAGCAAATCAAACAATACTAAACCCACTTTACTCAGAACAAAATGTTGATTACTTGGGCTTAACTTTTATGTGAGGTGTTTATAAACTATTGATTGAAACTTGCAATGCCTTTTCCAATTTCAAAGGTAAATTTGCATGGCGCAGGGACTAAATCACTCAAATAAATTTTATTTTACAAAAACCACCATGGCAGATTTTGCCCATGAGTGAGAAAACAGGAATGTTTCGAATCCTTCCAAGATTTTATCACTGATAAAAATGGGAAATTTTAATCTAGTAGCTACTATTAATAGTGGTGTACACAACCAAAGTCTGAATTTTTTATGATTTTAACTCAGTTCCATGAGATCAAAAATTTGAAAATTTTGTGTTGTGTAAAGAAAATATTTAAGTTTTGGTGAAAAAATCCATTCTTTCTATTTATTTTTGTATACAATTTAGTACGTTTTTTATTTGTTTTTTCTTTTTCATTACAATCAATAATAGCCGCGGTAGCCCTGTTGGAAGAGTAACGGATTAGCAACCGGAAGGTTGCGAGTTGGAAACTAGGTCCTACCAAAGACCGGCATGTAAATGGGGGCTGGTGCACGTCAATCCTGTCGTGGCCAGAAATTTCCTCACGCTGGCGTGGTGTGGAAGTTTGGAGAGTGGGGTGCCAGCTCGGGTGTTGCCTCGTCATATGACCGTGGTACAAAATTACGTGGTGTTGTCCACGGATTTCCATTTGGGATTGATCCCTGACCGTCACCAATAGTCCGTTGTGTTGCTCCAATGTGACGTTAATTAAAATACCTACCTACCTGCAATTAATAACCATAGATCTATTTCAATATTGTGGACTTTTAATTTGAAAAATATTTCAATGCTAAATTTAAGATGTAAAAAAGTAACATTTTACCACTATGCTAAAAGTTCAATTTATCATCAAAATGTTTAGTTATATCATCACAAATTTGGTCCATTAGTTTCGATTTATAAAGAAATATCAGTTCAAAGTAATGAGAAACCTTTTTTGTTAAATACATACCTCATTGTTAAATTAATTTGTACTGATTTTTATTGATATACCTCATTCTGATCATTCAAAGCAAATCCTGTGTCTATTATTCATATTATGATGTAAATATGTGGGCTCATTCAACAAATCACATTTGGGCCTTGGAGGAACTTGTCAGATGGAGCACTTATCAGAGTTGGTTGAAAAGGACCAAAACCGCTTTAAAAGTTATCTGGAAGAATTTTTAATGCTTCGTAATAAAGCTCCGAATTTCGTCAAATATTTTGAAGTAAAGTATTGTTCTAGATTTCCACTGTGGGCAGCATCTTACCGCAATTTCCCCCATGGTTCAACTGATACTAATAATTATTGTGAATCTTTTCACAATCAATTAAAAACTACTTATTTTGCTAGGAAGTTTAATAGACGTGTAGGTGAACTAGTTAGAAAATTACTTGAAATTGAAAGAAACTTTCATTTAAATCATGAGTACAAAAGACTAACTTCATTTCCTCCAAAATCCAATTGTACTTTAGCTGTTCAATCTAGGCATGATAAGGCTAGAAAAATACCTGATACAGAGGTCATTCGTTTAAGTAATAATTCTTGGTCCGTTTATTCTCAAAGTGTGAAAAATCTACTTTATACTGTAAAACGTGTTGAAGAACATTGTATTTTGCCAGATTTCTGTTACTTTAAATGCTTAGAGATGTGTTGTACATCATTGTGCAGTCATCTGTATAGCTGTAATTGTTTAGATGATAATAATTTATGTAAGCATATTCATAAAGTGCATTCAATCATAGGACGTGAAGGAAATTGTATTTATAATAGTTTAAATCAAATTCAGCCTAAAGAACTTTTGAATATGATTACTCAAAATCAAAGAAATTGCAATTTGAGAAAGTAACTAATCCAAGCTCATTTGATCAAAAGGTTTTAGCTTGTGAGGAATTATGTTCAAAATTAATGGAAAAAATAAAAAATAAATCTGTTCAAGAAGTTATGATAAACAATGTTTTTACAACTTTAAATACTTTAGTTGCTGCATGTGATGGAGTCTTAAATTCAAACGAAAGATCATTGACAGTTATGCCGAAAGGTCTAGTATCACCTAATCAGAAGCTTTGCAAGCAAATTAGTATGTATAGAACAAGTAAAAAACGCAAGAACAAGCAAACAAATTCAAGTAATATTGCAAAAAAAGTTATTAGTATAGAAGATTATGAAGATATACCTTTTATACATGAGCCTCCATCAAAAAAATCTAAATTGACTAATGATAAGTCTTTCAGTTCAAATTTAACTATTCACACCGAAGTATCAGCATGTATTGTAGGTCCATATGTTATAAATAATATTGCCTTAAAATCTCTGGATCCATACATCAGTACAGAAGAAAAGAATGTTCTTGCAACGAAGTCCCCTGATTTTGTTGTAGGCTGGTTGTTTGATGTTGTAATAGATGCTTTTATCTACAAACTGTGTGAAGGCCATCTTAATTTTTCATTCATTGATTCTTCAGTGGCACAGTTCATTGATTTTGAAGGAAATTTTGAGCCAATTTTGCGTGACAAATTAGATACAACAGTGCAGTTCTTATTTATTCCAATTTGTATTGATAACAGTCATTGGGTATTGATATTTATTAGTAGAAGGGAAAAATTAATTTATTTTTTGGATTCGCTAGGTTACTGTAGTAATAAAACTGTTCTAACTTATCCAATAATTTGCAAGAATATTTTAAATAAGTTAGATGATGCCACAAATGCTAGGAATATTGTGAATCCAATTCATGTAATACAGGAAGATGGTGTAAATTGTGGGGAATTTTTGTGTTATTATGTTCATCAATTACTTAGCGACTCGAATATCAACAAACCTTTTGACACTTTGGAATTCAGAAAATATATTTTCGATATTGTAAGTGGAAGAGTAACATTGAAGAAACTGAAGTATAATCATTTTTTAGAGTCGGGTGTCTGTAATTTTTTAAAATTTAATCACATTGATGAAACCAATGTATCAAATATGGTAGTTAAAGTGAATGGTACAGAAATAACAAATTTTATGCTAAAGTCATTAGATGTAGATGTAACGCTAGAAGAAGAAAACATTTTATTTCAAGCATCTAAGTGGTTTAAAAAGGGATGGCTGTATGATACAATTGTAGATTCTTTTCTGTATAAACTTACAGAAAATTCAAATCGTTTTATGTTTATTGAGTCCGTATCTTCAGCCGCACTTTCAAAAAATAAAGAAACATTTAAATTCTCTAAAATTGGTACTCTACTTAAAGCAAACATTTTTTTCCCTATTAACCTTGATAGTCACTGGATGTTGTTATTTGTTGATACTGAGAAACATGTATTTGAGTTTTATGATCCTTTTAACAAAGCTCCCAGTAAAAATTGTTCTGACTTAATTAACAAATGGAGGGAAATATTCGGTTCATTCTTTAATTCACCTATAACATGGACATTTTCTCTCCCTCCCCACATAACTCAAAACGACGACATAAACTGTGGGGGTTTTATTTGTTATTATGCATATAAAAAATTTAACAATGTATCCTTGTTAGATGAATTTGATATAATAATTTTCAGAAAGTTTATGTATAATTGCATCATGGGATAATATAAAATATCTCAATAATAAAAATTATCTGAGATATTGATGAATGATTTGAAGAGTTGGTTATCTTAAAAAATGTTCTCTATATGCATGTACCATTATATAAATTTTCAGTAAATAACTATTTTGAATATGCTTATAAACAATTTTCGTAGAAAAATATTTTCACGAAGACTTGCAACTATTACTAGTTTTTGGTAATTGATGTGTGGGGTTTTCCGGAGATACTTCATGCCTATTCTCAAAAAATATTTTTGGAAGTTTTTTCGCATTTTGGGTGTGATCTAGTTTTAGTTGTGCCCGGTTGTATCACTCACTGGCTCTACATGGCTCATGTACTATATGGTCAGGTATAACCCTACTATTTTCTATTTTTTAAATTTGTTTCAAAAAGAACCTTACTGCCTTTATTCAACATTCCAGCGGCAGTGAAAAGATTAAAACAGGAGTGTGGCCCTTAGCCTGACCGAGATGACATCTGCAGACAGCCAATCAACCAATGTATCATTTTCAACAGCCTAGGCTTCCAACAGATGAAAATCGCCTTCTATAGCCCAAGACTTCATGCTCATCCCATTTCAGTTTTATCAAATATTCTTATTGTGTTGAAGTAACAAAAATCTGGATTAGATATCGGGCATTATTTTCATAATCTACTGAGTGTTATTTTACATGTCCCTTTAATTGAAGTATGAAACTTGAATCACCTGTAAAAAATCATTTGTTGACTATCTGTTGTAACCTATCATTTGTTGACTATCTGTTGCAACCAATCATTTGTTTACTAATTGTTTTAATTTAGTATATCATTGTAGGTAATTTAAAGGTGAAATATGTCAGAATCACTGAGAGGATTATTCCACAGATGAAAAAAGAAAAGTACAAACTTAATAATTATTTTTGAATATTCATTTTCTTGACATTGTAAATATTTCTCAGTTAATGTAATAAAGACGTGTTTGGAAGGAAATAAATGCAACTAAAAACTAAGTAAATATGGGCTGATCTTTTTAGATTTTTGTTTGTTTATTTTTGTGTGATACTTTGCATAGTTTTATGAAAATATAGTTTTAAATCCTATAGTTTTAAAATTATTCATTCAAGATGGAAATCTGAAAACTACTAGTGTTCAGAAAGAAAAATCTTTCTGTATTCCATTTATTCAGCACATTATCTCCCTTTCATTAAATTGTCAAAGTTAATTTGGTTTTAATTAGCATAATTCTCTAGATATCTAATAAATATCTACAGTGGCTTCCAAAACAGTATACATCATGAGATTTCAGTTAGAAGCATAAAACTCAGTAATAAATAATAACTTGAACTTAATTTTCAAAGAATGATTAAATACATATTTAAGAACATAGACAAAAAACAATTTGATATTCTCTATAATGTTTTTAAAGATAAGTTTAAAATGTCCAAATTACAAAAATCAGATCACAAAATTGAGTAAAGGATTTAAATGAGATGTAAAAGATAATATATTGTACTAAAAACCATTGGTTTTTGTAACTGAAATAAGTGAAGCTCCTACAAATCGCAGGACACTTAACAAAAGCATAATGTTAAAAATATTAGTACTTAACGAGCAGAAGAGGAAGCATTTATAATCCCATTACCAAAAGGAAATTTCCCAGGAATCTCCTGAGGCATCAAATAGGATTGATTGATCTGTTGAGAAAGTACCCCCAGTGCTCAAATGCTTCACATTTGAGTTTCAACTACTTACAATTATAATTGAATATTATAAGGAGATTGATTACAAAATTGACTACATTTTCCTTATTCCACTTTGGAAGAATAATCTAAGAAATGGTTTATTTATGACATTTAATTCAGTTATCTTTTTCTTCATTTCTAAGATTAATTCCAAAATGAAGAATATATTTTTTACTTTAAGAATGATCGTGAGAAGCCTTTTTTTCTCACGATCATTCTTGCTCGAAGACAACTTGACACACCAGTTTACCCGGGAAATATCTACCTTCTAGGCATACCCACGACACCACAATAGAAAACACATCTAGTGATAATGGAACGACACATTCCTCTCCATTGTGAAGTCCGTATGTTGTCTGCAAGGCCTTTCGGGGCAGGCTCCCGTAACCAGATTAGGAGTTCTGCAGCGTCATACGGGTTCGTGGTCCTCTCCGGGTGTGTAACATATAAGCTCAGGATTCTGGAGTTTTTACCTATTTAGTTCTATACCCTCTATTTCAAAGCTATTTTTACATTTTGGCTACTTGAGATATCCTGAATAAAATATGCAAATTTTATAGCATCTGAAAATACCCAATTCGGGGTTTAGGACCTAAAACACCTTAACCCTCTGGATGCCGACCCCCCCCCCCCCGAGACGGCTTCTCATTCACAACCGCTAGCCGCCCGTCCGGCCTTTAAAGTAATCAGCGTTTCTGTCCCTCTACCAGTGGGTAATCGGTCATCCACACTCTACAAAGGATTTTCGAACATCTCCTTGTCACCTGAAGGTGTGCTAAATGATCATCAGGTGTTAGGGCGTCGTTAGGACCGAAGGATTCAAGTGATCTTTTTTGTCCATTGTCCCTTTCAATACTATGCTTCATATAAACGAACCAGTGTTGCTGTTTGTATACAGGTTACGGGAAATCGAAGCCTGAGGGACAGAGGGAGCTTCTTGAGTGAACAATTGATTTCGCGTCGATAAGCCAGTTTCTCTTGTATACAAAACCACTTGTATCGACCGATAACATGAAATAATCCGAGAAATGTTTTAAACATTAGTCCCGAAGTGGTCGTTGAGGGTATGTCGTAACCCAATAATCAAACGAACAAAATTCTAAGAATGCATACTTTAAGAATGAGATGACTTTATTAGTAGCTGAGTTTTATGTTTTCTCTCATCTGACCATTTTAGCCCCTTTGTTTTTTAGAATGGAAGTTATCACAAATTTATAACACTAGAAGAAATTATAATGCACTTCTCATTTTGAGTGACGCTCACTTGACCGTCGCTTTCAACGCGGAATTTGACTCAAGTACATGTTCACTTGTATTGTTATGTAAAATTTAATTCCAAGACATGTTTTGTACCTACGCATATACAATAGTAACTGAAAAGAAAAATTGTGTAACGAATGACTTTTAAATTGAATTACGAGCTATAAATGCTAATTTTTCGATTTATTAGTGAGGGTTGGGTAATAGTAGTAAAGTGTGAATTTTGTTTCTAATAAATAAAGGTTATCACACTTAAAGGTTTGCCTATCTCTGTTTTTAGGAAAAAGCGCATATTTTTAAGTCCCGCAAACGAATAAAACGTCCATTTCAGGGACATAACTGTGACGTAATTCTTGCATATTTTATTGCAAGATGCTTTTGGTCTACAATTTTAAAAGAAACCATTATCAAAAAAATCACGCTTCTTTTAAGATCATATTTATAAGGAAGAATTATTGAAAAATAACCACTTTTATCACTTTGTATTATATTTCCGAAAACCTTTTTTAAACATCAATTTCAAAGCAAAAGATATATTATTAATTTGAAAATTATCACGAATTTTTGATACATTGTTTTAAAAATAAGATAAGAAATTACAAATTAATTGCCGATAACACAACAGAAAAAGTATACCTTGTATATTCCTGTTGCAAGAGATTTGAAGTAAAAGAGATCAGAGGGAAATAAAGAAATTAAATTGCCTTTTTAAAACATTTAATGAAAAATATGTACTTAAAATTAAACGTAACCTAATGTGTTTGTTCTAAAATTAAAAAATATTTTCCTTGTTTTATAAGTAATTGCAATTGCTTTACTTTTGCGCTATATTTCATTAAAAGAAAATTGTTCTTTCTAACAATTTGACACTTTTCTATCCGTGTTTTCTTTTTGAGAGTTTAAAAATGCTATGTAATGGACGCTGAACATCAGCATACACAACATGTCTATATATATAATTCTAAGATCGACTTATAAGTTGAAAAGAGCACTTTCCATACAACCCCCCATTAAAACCAGCGCGGTTTTCGGTCCCAGTGTAGAGTCCCCCGATTAGGTGTAAAATAAGTTGCAAACGAGGGGGGAAGAAATATTGGTGATTGAACTAATGCTACTCGGGCGTTTTGGGTTTCTGAGGACATGATGTTTAGATGCGTACGGATGTGAGAGGGTTAAACTACTGTATCATGGATACTACTTCTACTACTACTACTCCTATTATTAGTATGGTAAGTACATCATTCAGTTACTTTTTAACTTAAAAGAAAAATATTCATTTTGAAACGGTCTATTAAATTTAGGTAATTTATTTTAATCATATTTTAGGTATTGTTTGAAGACCCCGATCTTCCTATGCGAGATTCGGATGATGATGTAAGTTTTAAACTTCAGTACTATCAGGCCTAGTTTAAAATAATAATAATAATAATTCTCCGTAATATATAAAATGTCTGTTAGTTTAATAACTGTCAGTGTTTGACTCTTTCATCTTAGGCCTACTTTTCCAATTTGTGTAATCATGTATCAATGAACAGTAAAATAAGTTTAAATAACTTTTTAAGATTAAGCCCAGTTTTACGTTAGTGATTTGATCATTTTAAATGTGTGTGTGTATACTGTGTACATGATTTCATGTTTCTTGCAATTATGTTAGGCATAAAATTTATCTTAAAATGTATACAGTTTGTCTATCAGTTTTGACTCTTTCCTCTTAGGCCTACTTTTTCTCATTTGTGTAATCATGTATCAATGAACAGTAAAAGTTTAAATATTTTTTGTAAGAATTAAGCCTAGTTTTACGTTAACCCTCTGACATCCGTACGCATCTAAACATCATGTCCTCAGAAACCCAAAACGCCCGAGTAGCATTAGTTCAATCACCAATATTTCTTCCCCCCTCGTTTGCAACTTATTTTACACCTAATCGGGGGACTCCACACTGGGACCGAAAACCGCGCTGGTTTTAATGGAGGGTTGTATGGAAAGTGCTCTTTTCAACTTATTAGTCGATCTTAGAATTATATATATATATATATAGACATGTTGTGTATGCTGATGTTCAGCGTCCATTACATAGCATTTTTAAACTCTCAAAAAGAAAACACGGATAGAAAATTGTCAAATTGTTAGAAAGAACAATTTTCTTTTAATGAAATATAGCGCAAAAGTAAAGCAATTGCAATTACTTATAAAACAAGGAAAATATTTTTTAATTTTAGAACAAACACATTAGGTTACGTTTAATTTTAAGTACATATTTTTTATTAAATGTTTTAAAAAGGCAATTTAATTTCTTTATTTCCCTCTGATCTCTTTTACTTCAAATCTCTTGCAACAGGAATATACAAGGTATACTTTTTCTGTTGTGTTATCGGCAATTAATTTGTAATTTCTTATCTTATTTTTAAAACAATGTATCAAAAATTCGTGATAATTTTCAAATTAATAATATATCTTTTGCTTTGAAATTGATGTTTAAAAAAGGTTTTCGGAAATATAATACAGTGATAAAAGTGGTTATTTTTCAATAATTCTTCCTTATAAATATGATCTTAAAAGCAGCGTGATTTTTTTGGTAATGGTTTCTTTTAAAATTGTAGACCAAAAGCATCTTGCAATAAAATATGCAAGAATTACGTCACAGTTATGTCCCTGAAATGGACGTTTCATTCGTTTGCGGGACTTAAAAATATGCGCTTTTTCCTAAAAACAGAGATAGGCAAACCTTTAAGTGTGATAACTTTTATTTATTCGAAATAAAATTCACACTTTACTACTATTACCCAACCCTCACTAATAAATCGCAAAATTAGCATTTATAGCTCGTAATTCAATTTAAAAGTCATTCTTTACACAATTTTTCTTTTCAGTTACTATTGTATATGCGTAGGTACAAAACATGTGTTGGAATTAAATTTTACATAACAATACAAGTGAACATGTACTTGAGTCAAATTCCGCGTTGAAAGCGACGGTCAAGTGAGCGTCACTCAAAATGAGAAGTGCATTATAGTTTCTTCTATTGTTATAAATTTGTGATAACTTCCATTCTAAAAAACCAAGGGGCTAAAATGGTCAGATGAGAGAAAACATAAAACTCAGCTACTAATAAAATCATCTCATTCTTAAAGTATGCATTCTTAGAATTTTGTTCGTTTGATTATTGGGTTACGACATACCCTCAACGACCACTTTGGGACTAATGTTTAAAACATTTCTCGGATTATTTCATGTTGCCGGTCGATACAAGTGGTTTTGTATACAAGAGAAACTGGCTTATCGACGCGAAATCAATTGTTCACTCAAGAATCTCCCTCTGTCCCTCAGGCTTCGATTTCCCGTAACCTGTATACAAACAGCAACACTGGTTCTTTTATATGAAGCATAGTATTGAAAGGGACAATGGACAAAAAAGATCACTTGAATCCTTCGGTCCCAACTCCGCTCTATTCTCTTCAACGCGAAAAACACCCTCAGCAACAGTCGTTTACGTTTCTCATTGCAGCAAAAACACGTGTTCATCCTCAAGCAGTGAGAGCTAAACCTAAGAGCCGCCTTGAATAGAGAGAGGCCATTTACTATTTTTCTACCTTTCTTTAGAGGTCCAGTTAACACTTGGGTGGTAAATACCCACGTGAAATTTAACATTGTGGGGATCCCATGGGTAAAGTGAAAGAAATTGTTGGAAGCTTTGAGCCCTCAGTTCTAAAGAAACAGACATATTTTCTCTACTGCCTCCAAACCAAACATTAATCCAAGTGAAAGTAACAATGTGTGATAGATCGAGGTGCTACCGAAGAACTATCTAACTGTATTCTAAAGCACAGCTACCGAACAACGGTAACTGTATTCTAAATTATAGCAAGAATTATAGAATTCTCCGTTAAATTTGACCAGTGCTTCGTCAACTGATAAGTGAGCGTACGGCTTAAAATGTTCGGAAAATTCTTTTCTCAAGTATGTTTCTAGTGGCTCTACTTTTTGGTGAAAATAAAATTTTCACTGTCCTTCTTAAGTTCGTATTCCCTGTCGGATATATGGAAATAGTGTTTAATGCGTAAAAATCTATTTTTACTCATCATCATTTTCACTCTTGAATTTCCAAGTGTCTCATTTTTGGACCAGTAATCAGTGATTCTAGGCATGCGTACAATACTCATTACAAGCAGAACTGTAAAAAAATTCCACAGTTCTTTGATGCTCGCAATAGGTTCCCATCTCTCGTCTGTAAATCCTCGCATTTTGGCACAAAATTCAGCATACTTATTTCTATTAACCCTGATGAGTTCGCATATCTCTTCACTCATTAATAATTTTAGATAGTCCAACGCTGAAGAGCCAGGTGGTAACATATGAAGGGGACCAGAAAAATTAGTGAATTGGGGGACGTTTATGCGTTTGTTCTCAACCACTTCTGAATCCCATTCAACGGTACCGTCATTTTTTTCAGTATGAAGAATATCTATATTTTCTTCATCTTCGGATTCACTATCGACACTGATCGAATTGTTTCCCAATTCCTTAGTTGGCATTTCCAATTCGTCATCTTCACTCCTATCCAAATCTGATTCATTTGTATCATTAAAGAGTATTGTTTCGATCTCTTCTCAAGTCAAAATTCTTCTGTACCGAGGCATTTTAAAGGCAAAAAATCTCACAGGTGGTTATCCTATCCGCAGACAGACTGAAGAACGTAGTTAGAAATCGACGCCCTAACACCTGATGATCATTTAGCACACCTTCAGGTGACAAGGAGATGTTCGAAAGTCCTTTGTAGAGTAGGGATGACCGATTACCCTCCTCACTGGTAGAGGGGCAGAAACGCTGATTACTTTAAGAGCCGGACGGGCGGCTGGCGAGTGTCTGAATGAGAAGCCGTCTCGGCGGGTCGGTATCCAAAGGGTTAATGATTTGATCATTTTAAATGTGTGTGTATTCATACTGTATACATGATTTTATGTTTTCTTTCAATTAAGTTAGGCATAAAATTTATCTTAAAATGTGTACATTATTTTTATTTTAGGACTTCCTTTTACTGTAATAATTTTTTAAAATATATAGTGCAGTTCATAACAAACTTACACCTAAAAAGAAAGAGTATTTTCGAACAAAAAAATTCTAAATGAAACTATTTTATTATTATTAATACTATTACTACTTTTTATGTTTATAGCTTATCGATGAATTGTCTCAATTTTTTTTGGAAGCAGATGACAATGTAAGACTTATTTTTCTCCCGATTATCAAGAGCTGTAAAATTCATAATTTGTTTATTCCGAGTAACGGCGTTTTTTTTTCTATATCTAGATTCTCGATGAATGTTCACAATTGTTCATTGAAAATCCTATGCCACTACCCTTGTATTATCAAGTGGGCTCAGGATTTCAGGTAGTATTTTTTACCTTAATAATTAATTCGTTTGAATATATATATATATATATATACAAACATTCTGCTTCTTTTTTAATAGAATTCTGCAGGACCTTCTAGTGTGAATCCCGCTGGTGATGCATGTGCAAATGTAAGTGTAGTTTTATAGTTCAAGGCCATTGCTTTGGCACAGCAAAGACCCTCATCGTCACTGGGTATGGCAAATACCGACGTCTTAGTCAATCGATCGAGCGAGATGTTAATGACTCTCCTGTTGCTTTTCCCTGCTCCTACAGGTCGTTGAATTGTAATTACGTCTACCGAAAAAGTTGAGTCCAATTCTATATGCTCTTTTGATTGAAGGACTTTTAGCACCCTACTTAATAGATTTTCAACTGTTAAAGTTGAACTCTGCATCATTGAGGTAGAAATAGGTTTATCCAAACCCTCTGCTTGTATGCAAAAACGGATCAAATCCGAAGGATTACCAGACTCCGTCGTTCGACGTATAAGAGTTGAAAATAAACATTTCACAGCCCCCACTACAGCTGACGCAGGCATCCCCCTGACACTTTGTGGAAGTCGCTGAGGGTCTACTTTGGCCTGATAAATTATCTCCTCTGCATGATATTTTTTATTTTGGCGTCGTGCTCTTTCTATGAGAATAATTGCATCTTCAATCTGAAAAAAAAAATACTCTTTTAGTAAGTTGAACGAAAGGATTTAATCATGTGTAATTCTACGGTAATTATTTTGGGCATACGATAGTTGCAGTAAAAGTACAAGAGTCACAGTTCCAATGAACTATAAAACTACACTTACATTTGCACATGCATCACCAGCTGGATTCACACTAGAAGGTCCTGCAGAATTCTATTAAAAAAGAAGCAGAATGTTTGTATATATATATATATATATATATATATATATATATATTCAAACGAATTAATTATTAAGGTAAAAAATACTACCTGAAATCCTGAGCCCACTTGATAATACAAGGGTAGTGGCATAGGATTTTCAATGAACAATTGTGAACATTCATCGAGAATCTAGATATAGAAAAAAAAACGCCGTTACTCGGAATAAACAAATTATGAATTTTACAGCTCTTGATAATCGGGAGAAAAAAATAGGTCTTACATTGTCATCTGCTTCCAAAAAAATTTGAGACAATTCATCGATAAGCTATAAACATAAAAAGTAGTAATAGTATTAATAATAATAAAATAGTTTCATTTAGAATTTTTTTGTTCGAAAATACTCTTTCTTTTTAAGTGTAAGTTTCTTATGAACTGCACTATACATTTTAAAAATTTATTACAGCAAAAGGAAGTCCTAAAATAAAAATATTGTACACATTTTAAGATAAATTTTATGCCTAACTTAATTGAAAGAAAACATAAAACCATGTACACAGTATACAGTATGAATACACACACATTTAAAATGATCAAATCATTAACGTAAAACTAGGCTTAATTCATACAAAAAATATTTAAACTTATTTCTGTTCATTGATACATGATTACACAAATGGGAAAAAGTAGGCCTAAGATGAAAGAGTCAAAACTGATAGACAAACTGTACACATTTTAAGATAAATTTTATGCCTAACTTAATTGCAAGAAACATGAAATCATGTACACAGTATACACACATTTAAAATGATCAAATCACTAACGTAAAACTAGGCTTAATTCTTACAAAAATTATTTAAACTTATTTTACTGTTCATTGATACATGATTACACAAATTGGAAAAGTAGGCCTAAGATGAAAGAGTGAAACCCTGACAGTTATTAAACTAACAGACATTTTATATATTACGGAAAATTATTATTATTTTAAACTAGGCCTGATAGTACTGAAGTTTAAAACTTACATCATCATCCGAATCTCGCATAGGAAGATCGGGGTCTTCAAACAATACCTAAAATATGATTAAAATAAATTACTTGAATTTAATAGACCGTTTCAAAATGAATATTTTTCTTTTAAGTTAAAAAGTAACTGAATGGTGTACTTACCATACTATTAATAGGAGTAGTAGTAGTAGAAGTAGTATCCATGATACAGTAGTTTAATACAACACAGCTAAGCACAAGCGAGGAGCAGCAGCGACCAAGTCAAAGCAAGAAATACAATCCTCACGATGCCACAAACACAGTAGAAAACTTTCTTTCCATTTTTTGTTGCCATTCTGAAAATTCTAACGTTTCTGTTATATTGTTATTGGATCTTTTCCGAACCGACCCTATCCTCCAACCAATCCGCTGTAGGTAGGGTGGGGACGGACCACAACCTACTCCCAAAACAGTCGCGCAGAGAGATCATGAGCGAACATGTCCAAAGACAAGATGGCGGAGTTGTCCGACACGGATGGGATGACGTTACAAACACCTTGCAAAAATTTCCCTGAAAAATACAAGTCCTAAACGTAAAAAACGAATTTCCTTCAAAAATTTTGCAGTGACATACATTGCAGGTTTTGATAACAACAAAGCGTCCTTATGCTCCCATAGTCTATTATAAAAGGAATCGACAATTTCAATGACTTGCACTGCAAAGGCTGCAGAATTGAAAGTTTCTGGGCTATTACCCCATTCTTCCTCTCCCAAAAGTAGAGGGTTTTTCAATCCTCCTTTTACTTTTAAACAATCACTTATTGAATTTTGTAACAGTTCTAACAAACATTGAGTCCCTAAGCTTACATCTAAAGAGTCCGGTAAACATTGGTCAATGTTAATCAACCATTCATCGAAAGACTGTTAAGCGTTAAAGAAATCCATAGCACCATAAACATGGTCCAGGACACTTTCAGCAATATCGTTGTACCGTTGCATCATTTCAGTCCATTGAAATGAAGATAGAGTAATTTGTCTGGTCAAAGTCTCACCTTTCTGCGTAGTTTGGAATCGCGTCAGTGTAAAATTCTTGAAGTCTGAACTGTCGATTTTAAGATCTTTCTCGGGCAAGAAAAAGCCTCCTCGAAGATCTCTGGGTTCTTGGGGTAAAGACCTCGGTTTCATGATGTATTCTATCAACCATGGTACAGCGTGACGTCTTCTTTCGTCGGATAAAAGATCTTTCCATATTTCACAAACCTGATATGTACTGTTACATTACCTCGAAAGGTACTTGGGTACACGAATGTGGAATCGCCGATATGGAACATCCCTCTGGAATTTCATCTTCTGTAAATATTCCTCCCTGGAAAATTTTGTTACATTAAATAAACATTTGTTGGTTAGAATTGCTATTAAAATATAGAGCACACAAATAGTTGAATTATAGTAGATTGTCATTTAAAGAGAATTACAATATATATATATATAAGTAGTATGTGGGCCACTATACCGCCTTTTCCAAGATGGCCGCCGTTTGATAAGGAGTTGACTGCTGATAAGGAGTTGGGGAGAATTGCTTATAAGGGGGCTTTGAGGTGGTGACGTCGTTGTAATTTGGTGGGGGGAATGAGAAACCCTATTATTTTGAATTAAAAAGGAATTTCGTGGATTCGAACTGGGGACCATGGGATCTGTAGTGCAGTGCGCTAGCCGTTAGGCTGTAAGAGAGTTAGCTTTGGGTGGTGAATTAATGTAGTGTTTGCTTTTTTTCTTAATACTAGGAATGCGTTATGGGACTTGGTTTTATTTGATGATTTTTTATTTTCCAATTAGTTGTAAGTGTGTTGGACTCGTAGAACCATCTAGTGATTTTAAAAGGTTAACGAATTTATTTTTGTCATTCATTCTGGGAAGGTGCTATGTTTAGAAAATGGTTTGAACAATTGTGGTGGGGTTTAATAATTCTTTTAAAAGACATGTCAGCCAGGTGGAAGAAGTAACAAAAGGATTTATTTTCTAGCTGTAGACTTGTAGCGTGATACTTTAGACTGGAGAATTTTTTTTTTTTAAAGAAAATTATGAGGGTGGATTTGAACTCAGAAAAAGGTAATTGCCGCCGTGCGTTTTACACAAGCACTTTAACCGTTCGATCACCTACTTTTTAGAATACATATAGAATACTAGCTCTGGAAGTTACATCTTAAGGCAGTGAAAGTATGTGTTTTCTTTATTGAGCCCCTGTGAAGATGAACATAACGTTGAATTGACAAGTTTATATTCAAAGTCTGCGAATTGTATGTAGTCACCGGTAAAGTATCAGAATCTAGAACTCTCTGGAACGTGTGAAAATATGACTAAGGATTGTTTTACACGTGTAGGTTAATTAAGATAAAAGAAGGAGTTAAACACGTAGTCACCGATAGGATACAATAGAAAGTAAATGAGAAATCTTTTAAACGCATTGCTATTTAGGAGAATGGTGTTGTTTTTCTGATTGCGAGAAAAGAAAATGAATGACATGCTAGAACTACATCACCCAATGAATCCCATATGACATGCTTGAACTGGAACTTTCAATAAGGGTTTTAGCTATGAAATAGTGACGAAGGGATTATCTTAATACTCTAACGTTGGAACTCAGAACATAAGTAATTGAGGCCAACCAATATATGCGAAAATTTTAAGCGTATGAACCCTACATGTAAGATAGAATTTATAATACGGAAACCATTTTTATATTTTAATGAATTTATATACAACATGAGCTTGAAGAAAATGTGAATGTTTAAGGGTGAATGTTTTGTAGGGAAAATTATTATTACAATTTGAGGGGGAGGACTTTGAGATATGAATAGGACACACAGGCATAACGGTGTATGAAACATTACATTTTTAGGTAAATAAGAAGTAACTAACCAAAGATTTATAGTATGCATATTATAAGCGATGGCAAGGAAACGTATAAGATTGATATTATTAGAAGCCTCTGGAACTTGGGACAATATGACTAAGGTTTGTGTATATTACAAATGTGGGAAATTGTTTTATTGATTAGATGCAATCTTAGGCAAATATATTCTACCAAAGGTTTGTGATGGTAAAGTATCAGATTGAAAGTCTAGAAGCCTCTGGAACTTGTAAGAATATGACTAAGGATTGTTTTTGCACGTGTAAGTTATTTAAGATAACAGAAGGAACGGAGTTAAACACTGAGTCACAGATAACGATAGAAACTATTTGATAATAAGAGGATTTTTAAAGCATAGTTGGAGCATCTTGGGTCTTTGAATTACTTTGCATCTTGTTTTGGGGTTTTACTGCCCCTTTTTTTCTGTTTTTAAATAAATCATGGATTCTAAGGACATTAGACCTGCAAAGAAAATGCGTGCAGACAAAGAACTGTGTTTGCAGAAATATTGTAAAGATTCTTTATGTTATGAGTATGGTAAACTGTTTACAGATCGTGAAGGCTGGACATATTTTCGTCGATTGGAAAACGAATTAACGTACTTAAAGAAAGAGGAAACTACTATTGAAATTTATGGTAAAAAATGTACTGTGCCTCGGCAACTTGTAGCATACGGAGACGTAGGAATAAGCTATGCCTTTAGCGGATCTTGTATTACAGCCAAGCCTTGGTCTCCTTTACTATTGGAAATAAAGGCAGAAGTGGAACGAATAATTGGCACAAGATTTAATTTTGTGTTGGTGAACCGTTATAAAGATGGTAAGGACTGTATAGGTGCCCATAAAGACAATGAGAAGGACTTGGATCTTAATGCACCCATAGCGTCTGTTTCATTTGGACAGAAAAGGCAATTTGTGTTTTCTAGAAAGAACTACAATTCTCTAAAAATTGTTCTGGAAAATGGAAGCTTGCTTGTGATGAAGTATCCAACAAACCAATTTTGGTTTCACAGCTTGCCCCGTGGGAATGCATTATGCCCTAGAATAAACTTAACGTTTCGTAAAATTCTTGTATAAAGCAGCGATAAACCACTTATGTGCCCCCGAACTAAAACTCAGTGTTGTGCACTAGACGATATTTGGACAACGTTGCAACTGATCTTTGCCTTTCTGAATAGTATTTTTATAGATGCTTATATCTTGTTGGTTTTAAATAATTTTTTTTAGCATGTCTTACCACATATACTGTATTTAGGACTTTTTTATTACATAGTTTTATAAAATGTCTTAAAATGCAAGATCTGAAATTAAATTTTTCTTTGCTATAAAGATTTATGTTTTTTAAGTTAGATGTTTTTACTCAAACATTAATTATACATTAGATATTATAGCACATATTTTTAATGCAGAAATTTTGTTTTAAGTATTGTACACACTTAAGTAAGAGTATAAACTTTTGAAACTTTACAAGACCCGTACTATGAACGTGCACATTTTGAATAAGTTGTAATTGTATTGAAATCATTTATGCTATAAAATCTAAACCAAAAGTTATTTTTTAATTAATCTTTCCATGCATATTTTTTAAATAAATCTTCCTAAATTTTAGTGATTTAATTTTTATTATACAGATTTACAAACTATTTTTGGATGAAATATAAGGATTTATATTTTAAAAGTTGGATGCTTTCACTCTTAATTATATATATATATATATATATATATATATATATATATATATATATATATATACAAGATACTATTACACATATTTTTAATACTGATGATTTTTAAAAAACGTTTAACAATTGAAAAAAAAATATATATATACTTTAAATATTATTACAAACATTTAAATGCAATTTGCTTTTTATTTTTAATTTTACAAATAAGACATTTTTTAAAAGTTTGATTCTTAAAGTGTGTTTTATCCACAGTAAAAAATAATTATAAAAACCTGTAAGAGTAATTTTTTTTTGCTTTTATTTGAAACTTTACAAGACCCTTACTATGAAGATGTTTCCTTGCACATTTGAAGCAGTGAAAAATAGAATTAAAAAGCCATTTATTTTTGAAGTTCTAAATTAAACGTTCCTCTTTTAATGCTTTTTTTGCAAACCATGCATTTACTAAATATGAACTTCCTTTTATTTGAAACCTTATGCCTATTGTTCAGCTTAAATTGCAGAGCAAAATTCCAATACTGTACGAAACTATAAAGTATTTTACAAGATACTTCATATTATTCTCTTAATTTACATCTAATTCATTACTACGTTAAAATGGATAGCATGTGGGTTTTCTGTTTTAAAAATAATGTGTGCACATCTGTGCTGAAAAGTAAATTAACTTTTTGCCTTTTCTTGATATTTAATGAATAATCTAAATATTTACGCACACCGCTGATAGTTTTACACATGAGTAAAATTAAATAATAACTGAAAATTTTAAGTATTAGTGTGAATTTTAAAATGAACAAATATTGAATTAAATATGAATTCTATGTATTCTTAAAACAACTCTGCAAGAAAAAACAGATACACTTCTTAAACAGATTGAAGGCAATCAGATGGAAACAAAGTAAATTAGAACACTTTTTAATAGAAAAAAAAACATTGATTCATATATTTTACAAAACTAATACATTGTAGTATAAAAGAACTTATTTTTACATACTTGCATTTTTTTAAGAGACACATGTTTACGACGAGCCAATTATTAAATGCCATCACCTCAGCTTTGGGGCAATGCAAATTATTTTTGTGATGACCACATGATAGTTTTTGGATCTTTTTGTTGCTACTTAGAGCACATAGTGCATCGAATTTGGGACACCCATATTGTTCCAAGTTGATATTTGGTATATTCAATGCATCTAGGTGTTTCTTTTCCACACAACGACCTTTGTAAGCAACTAGGTACTGGGTGGCGCTCTTGGTCTGCTCGTACAATTCTAAAAGCTTAGAGTCTAAACTTTCTAAAGGAGACACAATTTTTGCATGCCATGGGACAGAAAGGAAGACCACATATGTAATTTTTTCAACATATCGCACAGTTTTGTGATCTTTTGCACTCAGTTTTATGCTTATAAGGCGATAAGTTAAAACGAATGCTTGAAGCTACTTACGATTTTATGGCGATGTATACGTATTTACGTACTAAGAAACCCTCTTGAGTCTGAAATCCGTCAAAATGCACAATTACACAAATATTAAACATTGCTATTGAAATGTGTTAGCTGTTCTTGGAAAAAGAATTGTAAATTAGAGGCACGAAGAACTGCACTATATACACTTACTAAACAGTGAATAACACCATACACTTACTAACCAGTAAAATTAAAATTTATTGTATTCTTATCTTTTGTGAGTAACTACGAACGCTTAAGTGAAGAATGTACTCAGAAAACTTGTACTTGTGATAATGCGCCAAGTAAAATAGTGTGTTGTAATGCAAGAAGATTTTAACGAATGGATATGTTTAAATGTGCATGTGATTTTTTGTTTTTACTCTACCACTAGTATCTTCGACAAGTATCAGATTTTTTAAAAAAATTGACGAAGAGAACCTTTTCAACACAATCTGCACTCTAATTTTACACTTAAGAGTAACAGAGCATAATATAATTTTAAGGAAAATGAGTAATCAGCACGTAAATTTGAAGCCTAAAGTTCCAAACATGTCTATGCTCAATAAACGTCTATCTACGTTTAGAGATTGGCCACGCACAGATGTTGACATTAGGGACCTGGCCGAAAATGGATTGTATTACACGGGTGTCTCGGACGGAGTTAAGTGCTATTGGTGTGGAGGAGGGCTTGAAAATTGGCAAAAGGAGGATGTAGTCAGACACGAACACATAAAGTTTTATCCAAAATGTTTGGTAGCCCAACAAGGACCGATTGTTGACCCTAGATTAAAAGGAACACCCATAGATGAAATTGTGCAGGTGTTGGATGAAACAAACAATAATGCCTATGTTTTTATAAAACCTGATGTAAAACTTTACTCTTCATACAACGACAAGGACGAACGACTTTGTAAAATTTGCATGGAATCGGAAATGGATGCTACTTTACAGCCTTGCGGTCATCTGGTGACATGCATGAGATGTACGAAGAGTCTCTCAACGTGTCCTATGTGCCGAACCAAAATTTTACGTAAAATTAAAACGTACATTTGTTACTAAACAGTCTATTTATTAGTACATGTAGTAGATGCAATTTCAAGTGAACACAGTGTGGAAGAATTGTAAAAGGGTGGTTTTGAGTTGAATGTCATGAAATTAACACTTGTACTACAGCAAAAAAAAAAGACTAATAAGGAAGTTTAAGACTTTTCTAAAAATCATAAGACTTTTATCAAGGACTTGTGGAAAAAATCTTGTAGGAAAGACCTTTTTACCCCTTATAAATATATTGACTATTTTTATTATTATTTGTTGTTTGTTCATTACATGTTAAACCTATTTACTAAAGAGGAATTTTAAAATGCCTTAAAAAAGGAGTTACTAAATGTTTTAGGAAAAATGTGTAAATGTACTTTAATGCAAGAAAAAGAACGCTTGAAATAAATATTCATCTTGCTATTATTTTTAGTACTTATCAATCATCTTGGTGTATTGTTTATTTTCTAAATTAAACCTTTCGTACTTTTAAATCTTAAAACAAAAAGAAAGGAAAAGTAACCATCTAGAATAGTAAACACCAAATTAAAAAAAAAGATTTTTTAAAAATATTTTCTTATAATTTTTTACCTTTGCCTTTTTTGTTGTTGAATAAACATTGTCATACAAAATTAGTATATTTGTTGTGTAGAATATTTTTTTGAAAACACTGAATTGAAGAAAAAAAAATCATTTATTGAAAAAAGAATCAACAGTTTGCATATATTTGTAACAACATATCTTACAGGTCTTTTACATACATCTCTCTAACAGTATTGAAAATATCTGTGGTATTCAAATTCTCAAAAACATTTTCCTCCATTATTATGTAATAAAAGTTTAACAGTTTATTGCTCTGTTTTACAAAATTAATAGCAAACTCTTTCCAGTTAACAGCACATAAAGCAAGGGCGAAAAATTCGCAAAAGCGTTCGTCAACGCTCATCGTCATACATTTATGTACAGATTGATTGACAATTTCATTCTTACAGCCTAAACAGTCAAAAAGAATATTTATATTTTTTGACACAATATCCTTTAGGCACTTGCAGAGAGAAGCTATGGCTTCTCTCCAACAATCAGATTTAATGGTATCACTGCAGTAAGGTTTGTAACTTTCACCAGGAAAACATTTTTTTGATTTCCAGTTTCACATAATATGGCAACAAATACGTCAAAAGCGATATCTTCAATACATCTAACACATTGCCGTAGATTTCACACAGTTTAAAAATACTGATCAGAATTCATAAACACACAGTTGGGCGAGAACTGAAAAGTATAATTTCTTTTCTGAAATACACGTTGTAAAACTAAGTGCATTTCCCCCACATCAAACATTTTAGAAAGGCAGACTTCCTTTTCTATAACTTTAACGTTGGAGGCAGTTACAAAAGCGAAAAATGTGCTCAACTTTTGCATTAGAATGTACCATGTTTTTGGATGCAGGGAAACACAGTCCTTCGTTGGTTTCAAGACATTGTTTTCATGCAAAGCAAATTTACGTATGTGGACACGTGTGGAACCGTTGAAGTTATTGATTAGCACGAATAAATAGTCACCAAGGTGAAACACATTGTCAGGAAGTGATTGCATCGTCAAACTTAAGCTTTCCCTTGGAAACACCTGATCGTTGAAATACATTCTTTCACACACTTTGGGTCGATTTGTAAAACGATTTGTAAATTGCATCTACTACATGTACTTATAAATAGACTATTTAGTAACAAATGTACGTTTTAAAATTTTATGTAAAATTTTGGTTCGGCACATAGGACACGTTGAGAGACTCTTCGTACATCTCATGCATGTCACCAGATGACCGCAAGGCTGTAAAGTAGCATCCATTTCCGATTCCATGGAAATTTTACAAAGTCGTTCGTCCTTGTCGTTGTATGAAGAGTAAAGTTTTACATCAGGTTTTATAAAAACATAGGCATTATTGTTTGTTTCATCCAACACCTGTACAATTTCATCTATGGGTGTTTCTTTTAGTCTAGGGTCAACAATCGGTCCTTGTTGGGCTACCAAACATTTTGGATAAAACTTTATGTGTTCGTGTCTGACTACATCCTCCTTTTGCCAATTTTCAAGCCCTCCTCCACACCAATAGCACTTAACTCCGTCCGAGACACCCGTGTAATACAATCCATTTTCGGCCAGGTCCCTAATGTCAACATCTGTGCGTGGCCAATCTCTAAACGTAGATAGACGTTTATTGAGCATAGACATGTTTGGAACTTTAGGCTTCAAATTTACGTGCTGATTACTCATTTTCCTTAAAATTATATTATGCTCTGTTACTCTTAAGTGTAAAATTAGAGTGCAGATTGTGTTGAAAAGGTTCTCTTCGTCAATTTTTTTAAAAAATCTGGTACTTGTCGAAGATACTAGTGGTAGAGTAAAAACAAAAAATCACATGCACATTTAAACATATCCATTCGTTAAAATCTTCTTGCATTACAACACACTATTTTACTTGGCGCATTATCACAAGTACAAGTTTTCTGAGTACATTCTTCACTTAAGCGTTCGTAGTTACTCACAAAAGATAAGAATACAATAAATTTTAATTTTACTGGTTAGTAAGTGTATGGTGTTATTCACTGTTTAGTAAGTGTATATAGTGCAGTTCTTCGTGCCTCTAATTTACAATTCTTTTTCCAAGAACAGCTAACACATTTCAATAGCAATGTTTAATATTTGTGTAATTGTGCATTTTGACGGATTTCAGACTCAAGAGGGTTTCTTAGTACGTAAATACGTATACATCGCCATAAAATCGTAAGTAGCTTCAAGCATTCGTTTTAACTTATCGCCTTATAAGCATAAAACTGAGTGCAAAAGATCACAAAACTGTGCGATATGTTGAAAAAATTACATATGTGGTCTTCCTTTCTGTCCCATGGCATGCAAAAATTGTGTCTCCTTTAGAAAGTTTAGACTCTAAGCTTTTAGAATTGTACGAGCAGACCAAGAGCGCCACCCCGTACCTAGTTGCTTACAAAGGTCGTTGTGTGGAAAAGAAACACCTAGATGCATTGAATATACCAAATATCAACTTGGAACAATATGGGTGTCCCAAATTCGATGCACTATGTGCTCGTAGCAACAAAAAGATCCAAAAACTATCATGTGGTCATCACAAAAATAATTTGCATTGCCCCAAAGCTGAGGTGATGGCATTTAATAATTGGCTCGTCGTAAACATGTGTCTCTTAAAAAAATGCAAGTATGTAAAAATAAGTTCTTTTATACTACAATGTATTAGTTTTGTAAAATATATGAATCAATGTTTTTTTCTATTAAAAAGTGTTCTAATTTACTTTGTTTCCATCTGATTGCCTTCAATCTGTTTAAGAAGTGTATCTGTTTTTTCTTGCAGAGTTGTTTTAAGAATACATAGAATTCATATTTAATTCAATATTTGTTCATTTTAAAATTCACACTAATACTTAAAATTTTCAGTTATTATTTAATTTTACTCATGTGTAAAACTATCAGCGGTGTGCGTAAATATTTAGATTATGCATTAAATATCAAGAAAAGGCAAAAAGTTAATTTACTTTTCAGCACAGATGTGCACACATTATTTTTAAAACAGAAAACCCACATGCTATCCATTTTAACGTAGTAATGAATTAGATGTAAATTAAGAGAATAATATGAAGTATCTTGTAAAATACTTTATAGTTTCGTACAGTATTGGAATTTTGCTCTGCAATTTAAGCTGAACAATAGGCATAAGGTTTCAAATAAAAGGAAGTTCATATTTAGTAAATGCATGGTTTGCAAAAAAAGCATTAAAAGAGGAACGTTTAATTTAGAACTTCAAAAATAAATGGCTTTTTAATTCTATTTTTCACTGCTTCAAATGTGCAAGGAAACATCTTCATAGTAAGGGTCTTGTAAAGTTTCAAATAAAAGCAAAAAAAAAAATTACTCTTACAGGTTTTTATAATTATTTTTTACTGTGCATAAAACACACTTTAAGAATCAAACTTTTAAAAAATGTCTTAATTGTAAAATTAAAAATAAAAAGCAAATTGCATTTAAATGTTTGTAATAATATTTAAAGTATATATATTTTTTTTTTCAATTGTTAAACGTTTTTTAAAAATCATCAGTATTAAAAATATGTGTAATAGTATCTTGTATATATATATATATATATATATATATATATATATATATATATATATATATATATATATATATATATATATATATATAAAGGGTCAATATTATTGTTGTTATTTTGCTCCATTTTTGTTCTTGTTATTATTTGCATTTTGTTTTTGTTTTTATTTGGTTTCTCCTTTTTGATTTGTGGTGATGGTCTATATATATATATATATATATAATTATATATATATATATAATTATATATATTAATATCTTAATTATATATATATATATATATAATTAAGAGTAAAAGCATCCAACTTTTAAAATATAAATCCTTATATTTCATCCAAAAATAGTTTGTAAATCTGTATAATAAAAATTAAATCACTAAAATTTAGGAAGATTTATTTAAAAAATATGCATGGAAAGATTAATTAAAAAATAACTTTTGGTTTAGATTTTATAGCATAAATGATTTCAATACAATTACAACTTATTCAAAATGTGCACGTTCATAGTACGGGTCTTGTAAAGTTTCAAAAGTTTACTCTTACTTAAGTGTGTACAATACTTAAAACAAAATTTCTGCATTAAAAATATGTGCTATAATATCTAATGTATAATTAATGTTTGAGTAAAAACATCTAACTTAAAAAACATAAATCTTTATAGCAAAGAAAAATTTAATTTCAGATCTTGCATTTTAAGACATTTTATAAAACTATGTAATAAAAAAGTCCTAAATACAGTATATGTGGTAAGACATGCTAAAAAAAATTATTTAAAACCAACAAGATATAAGCATCTATAAAAATACTATTCAGAAAGGCAAAGATCAGTTGCAACGTTGTCCAAATATCGTCTAGTGCACAACACTGAGTTTTAGTTCGGGGGCACATAAGTGGTTTATCGCTGCTTTATACAAGAATTTTACGAAACGTTAAGTTTATTCTAGGGCATAATGCATTCCCACGGGGCAAGCTGTGAAACCAAAATTGGTTTGTTGGATACTTCATCACAAGCAAGCTTCCATTTTCCAGAACAATTTTTAGAGAATTGTAGTTCTTTCTAGAAAACACAAATTGCCTTTTCTGTCCAAATGAAACAGACGCTATGGGTGCATTAAGATCCAAGTCCTTCTCATTGTCTTTATGGGCACCTATACAGTCCTTACCATCTTTATAACGGTTCACCAACACAAAATTAAATCTTGTGCCAATTATTCGTTCCACTTCTGCCTTTATTTCCAATAGTAAAGGAGACCAAGGCTTGGCTGTAATACAAGATCCGCTAAAGGCATAGCTTATTCCTACGTCTCCGTATGCTACAAGTTGCCGAGGCACAGTACATTTTTTACCATAAATTTCAATAGTAGTTTCCTCTTTCTTTAAGTACGTTAATTCGTTTTCCAATCGACAAAAATATGCCCAGCCTTCACGATCTGTAAACAGTTTACCATACTCATAACATAAAGAATCTTTACAATATTTCTGCAAACACAGTTCTTTGTCTGCACGCATTTTCTTTGCAGGTCTAATGTCCTTAGAATCCATGATTTATTTAAAAACAGAAAAAAGGGGGCAGTAAAACCCCAAAACAAGATGCAAAGTAATTCAAAGACCCAAGATGCTCCAACTATGCTTTAAAAATCCTCTTATTATCAAATAGTTTCTATCGTTATCTGTGACTCAGTGTTTAACTCCGTTCCTTCTGTTATCTTAAATAACTTACACGTGCAAAAACAATCCTTAGTCATATTCTTACAAGTTCCAGAGGCTTCTAGACTTTCAATCTGATACTTTACCATCACAAACCTTTGGTAGAATATATTTGCCTAAGATTGCATCTAATCAATAAAACAATTTCCCACATTTGTAATATACACAAACCTTAGTCATATTGTCCCAAGTTCCAGAGGCTTCTAATAATATCAATCTTATACGTTTCCTTGCCATCGCTTATAATATGCATACTATAAATCTTTGGTTAGTTACTTCTTATTTACCTAAAAATGTAATGTTTCATACACCGTTATGCCTGTGTGTCCTATTCATATCTCAAAGTCCTCCCCCTCAAATTGTAATAATAATTTTCCCTACAAAACATTCACCCTTAAACATTCACATTTTCTTCAAGCTCATGTTGTATATAAATTCATTAAAATATAAAAATGGTTTCCGTATTATAAATTCTATCTTACATGTAGTGTTCATACGCTTAAAATTTTCGCATATATTGGTTGGCCTCAATTACTTATGTTCTGAGTTCCAACGTTAGAGTATTAAGATAATCCCTTCGTCACTATTTCATAGCTAAAACCCTTATTGAAAGTTCCAGTTCGGGCATGTCATATGTGATTCATTGGCATGATGTAGTTTCATTCATTCATTTGCTTTTCTCACAATCAGAAAAACAACACCATTCTCCTAAATAGCAATGCGTTTAAAAGATTTCTCATTTACTTTCTATTGTATCCTATCGGTGACTACGTGTTTAACTCCTTCTTTTATCTTAATTAACCTACACGTGTAAAACAATCCTTAGTCATATTTTCACACGTTCCAGAGAGTTCTAGATTCTGATACTTTACCGGTGACTACATACAATTCGCAGACTTTGAATATAAACTTGTCAATTCAACGTTATGTTCATCTTCACAGGGGCTCAATAAAGAAAACACATACTTTCACTGCCTTAAGATGTAACTTCCAGAGCTAGTATTCTATATGTATTCTAAAAAGTAGGTGATCGAACGGTTAAAGTGCTTGTGTAAAACGCACGGTGGCAATTACCTTTTTCTGAGTTCAAATCCACCCTCACATAATTTTCTTTAAAAAAAAAAAATTCTCCAGTCTAAAGTATCACGCTACAAGTCTACAGCTAGAAAATAAATCCTTTTGTTACTTCTTCCACCTGGCTGACATGTCTTTTAAAAGAATTATTAAACCCCACCACAATTGTTCAAACCATTTTCTAAACATAGCACCTTCCCAGAATGAATGACAAAAATAAATTCGTTAACCTTTTAAAATCACTAGATGGTTCTACGAGTCCAACACACTTACAACTAATTGGAAAATAAAAAATCATCAAATAAAACCAAGTCCCATAACGCATTCCTAGTATTAAGAAAAAAAGCAAACACTACATTAATTCACCACCCAAAGCTAACTCTCTTACAGCCTAACGGCTAGCGCACTGCACTACAGATCCCATGGTCCCCAGTTCGAATCCACGAAATTCCTTTTTAATTCAAAATAATAGGGTTTCTCATTCCCCCCACCAAATTACAACGACGTCACCACCTCAAAGCCCCCTTATAAGCAATTCTCCCCAACTCCTTATCAGCAGTCAACCCCCAACTCCTTATCAGCAGTCAACTCCTTATCAAACGGCGGCCATCTTGGAAAAGGCGGTATAGTGGCCCACATACTACTTATATATATATATATATATATATAAGTAGTATGTGGGCCACTATACCGCCTTTGATATATATATATATATATATATTGTACAATTACAGGTAGAAAATATAGCTTTCAGTGTGCAACACATAAGGTCAACAAAGATATACTAGAAAACACAAAAAGAACTTGGATGGATTTCCCCCCAAACCAAATTTAACAAAAAGTTGAGTTACAGTAGGTTATATAAAAGAACAGCACAAACTATATTATTAAATTTATTGTCTGTTTGAGAAAAGAGATGTAGCTTACTTGACTGTTTTCCATCTTTAGAAAAAACGTAGACACGGCAGTTTACTACAGCAGTAGTAGTATACGGGCCCGTATAGGCGGCGGAAGTGACGTCATACCACGTGACCGGAAGTGGGTGGTGCCAAGTGACGTCATACCACGTGACCGGAAGTGGGCGGTGCCAAGTGACGTCACACCACGTGACCGGAAGTGGGCGTGTCCGAATGACGTGACGTATTGTTTGTTTACATTTTGGACTTGGAATTTTTTTGTCATCGACTTCGTGCAGGCGTTGAGTTGTTTCAAGATGGCGTCGTTTCGTTGCCATGGTGATGAATCACTCGTAGTGCCATCTGGTGGAGAAATTCGAAACCCTATTATTTTTAATTAAAAAGGAATTTCTTGGATTCGAACCGAGGACCATAGGATCCGAAGTCAAGTGCGTTACCACGGGGCCATTGGTCAGTTAGTAATAGGTGATGAATTAATGTAGTGGTTCTCTCTCTTTTGGACTTGTATTTTTTCTTAGTATTAGGAATGGGTTATTTTTAGAAAATGGTTTGAATAATTGCATAGGGGTTTTAATAAATGCTTTTACAAAATGACTTATGGCGCCATCTAGTGATTTTAAAAGTAATTAATCTAAGGGACGAATTGATTTCTTAATGTTTTTACTTTATTCATCACCAGTGACGTCAGTGTGTTTACGTTTGGGACTTGGATTTTTTTCGTTATTCGTACCGCCATCTATTGTCATTTACTTGAGTGAAATCCTAAGAAAATAAAAAATATTTGATATTTTATTGGGGCTCGAACTTAGTACAAAAGTACTCATGGTCGAGGGTTAGTTGAATGACTATAACCGTTCGGCCACGAATACCTATTCTACAGGGATTTAAATGTTTAGAGACCTTTTTTTTTAGAATTGGCGCACGCGTGACGTCAGTGTGTTTACGTTTGGGACTTGGATTTTTTCCTTCTGAGATTTCGATGTGACGTCACGATTATGTCCATCAAGTCTGAACTCGAAAACCCAAGTCTGAACTTGAAAAACCTACTCACAGTACATTTCCTACGCAGGTTACGCGGAGGAATACATGAAATGGACCAATGGGAGGACAGGAATATGACGTCATTACCGTTTCGTCGAATCGGAGTAGCGGATAGCTTTCAGTGAATCACAACACCGTATGATTACAACATGAATTAGAATTAGTTACTGTGCTATACCAGTCAATCTATACAGTTCTGTCGTCGAGCCCGAGTGCACACACACACACATCGTGTCCATTTTAATTGTGATATTTGCTGTTTGCTTCCTTGACTTTTCGTAAAATGACCACAACTAGCCATAATAAGAAACGAAATCTTACAGAAAATATGCCGACTGAAGAAAGTCACAAGAGAATTAAGAATGCACATAAAGTAAGTAATAGTCTTTATTTGTTATGATTTTTAAAATTTAATCTTTATGAATTTTTACTTCTTTTACATGTAATTGATATCTTATTATTTTAATCTTATTTTGCAGGGTGGAATCTTTACAGAAGATGGAATTCCAGAAGAGATGTTTCATATCGGAGATTCCATATTCGTTTATCCAAATACTTTTCGAGGAAACGTATTGGTGCACATCAGACGGTTTACAAAGTATGGATCAACTTTCTATCCGACGAAAGAAGGTGTGACACTCTACCCTGGATGGATTGAATTCATCATGAAACCTGGTGCTTTACCACAAGAACCCCGTGATCTGAGAGGAAGTTTTTTCTTACCCGAAGATGAATTCAAAGTTGATAGTGTGGACTTCGAGAACTTTACATTCACTCGATTCCAAACTACACAAAGTGGTGATACCTTGAAAAAAAACATAACTCTCTCTTCTTCTCAGTGGACTGAAATGAAACAACAGTATAATTTTATTGCTGCGAGTGTCTTGGATCATGTTTATGGCGCTCTGGACCTTTTGAGTGCCTACAAGACTTTCGAACAATGTGTGAACATCGATGAAAGTTTGCCGGACTCTTTAGATGTTAGTCTTGGGACTCACTGCCTGATAGAACTGTTGAAAGATTCATTGAGCCATTGCCTAAAAGAAAGGGGTTTGAAAGAACCCGAATTATTATCTGAGGAACTATGGGCCAATAGGGTTGAGAGTTTTAATTCTGCCGCATTTTCTTTGGAAGTTACTGAAATCGTCGATTTTTTTTACCACAGATTGTGGGAACATAAAGACTTTTTGTGCTTGTCAAAACCTGCAATGTATGTTACATCACAATTCTTAAAGGACATTCGATTAAAAGATGTTCTGAGAGAGGTAAGAAATGTGCTCTGTCCTCCATATACGTTTGAATATTTTGACGATTGTAACTGATTCATTGCATTTTTTTTTCTGTGCACAATATGTTTAAATAAATAAATAATTGTACTAGCATTTCTCTTTGGTGTTTTATTTTCTCATAACTGATTGTCTTAATACTTTTGTACTTGATTATTCAGTTTTAATCTCTTAAAAGAAAAAACTTTATTTCCTTTTGTACTTAGTAGTGGAGATTGTCATGAGGAGTATATAAATACTGTATTTCTTAAAATTTTAACAGTCATTATGAATATCAGCTTTAGGTTAGACCACAACCGCTGCTGCAATGGAAGAAATTCTGAATCAGACATATCGGAATCCCAAACTTCCCGGCAGCTTTGGTGGTATCAATGCTTTACAGCGTGCTTTAAAAGGTCGCGTGAAAAGAAAACAGATAAAGAATTGGCTACAAACGAAAGATTCGTATACTTTACACAAGCCTTTACGGCACAAATTCCAGAGAAATCGTGTAATAGTAGGAGGATTAAACGATCAGTTTCAATCTGATTTAGTGGACATGCAATCTCTCGCCCCTCATAACGACGGGTATAAGTATTTACTTACTTGTATTGATATTTTGTCTAAATATGCATGGGCCATTCCTCTGTTAGATAAAAAATCTGCAACTATATTGAGCGCTTTTGAAAAAATATTTTCCGAACGTACTCCTCAATCCTTACAGACAGATGCTGGGAAAGAGTTTACCAATAAACTAGTGCAAAAAATTTTAAAAAAGAAGAAAGTTCATTTCTTTACCACACATAATTCAACAAAAGCTTCAATCGTTGAACGCTTTAATCGTACCCTTAAAACTAAAATGTGGAAATACTTTACTGAAATAAATACGAAAAGATATATTGACGTCATAAACCAATTGATGCATAGTTATAACCATACTTGGCATCGTAGTATTAAAACAGAGCCTTCATCAGTGACATTACAAAATGAAGGAAAGGTATGGGATACGTTATACGGTCAGCAAACTGTTGCAAAACAGAGCAGTTCAGAGTTAAAGGTTGACGATACTGTTCGTATTAGTCGGGAGAAAATGCACTTTGAAAAAGGATACGAACAAAACTGGACAAAAGAAATTTTTACTATCGATAAAATAATACATCGGATACCTGTTCTGTATAAACTGAAAGATTTAGCAGGGGAAGTGATACAAGGAAGTTTTTACAAAGAGGAATTGCAAAAGATTCCGGATTTTATCCAGTAGAAAAAGTTTTAAAGAAAAGAAAGCGTCAGGGTAAAACGGAATACTTTGTGAAATTTCAGGGTTATCCTGACAAATTTAATGCTTGGGTTGAGAATGTCAAAATGATATAAATAGAGCTGTCACCGTACTTACCTTCTCATTTTCACTGTACGATGTCGTTCTACATTACGCTTCCCAGCGATAGCTCTATCGAGTTTTATCCTGGCAACACAATGTCTCACTTCTACACGAAACTCCCTAAACGTCTGGAACTCTCAGGTGAATGGGAAGTAGGATTAGTTGAAATGATTTATCCCAGAATGTGGAATAACATCATTGATGGTGAAAATTCTTTCGAATATAATTTAGGAAACGGAGTAAAAGTTAATGGAAAAATAGCGTGCGGATTTTATGATTCTCCGATCGACATTTTAAATGCATTTCCAAAGCACATAAAAATTAAAATGAAATATAACAAACACACTAAAAAGGTGATGGTGCAGCTCACTAATGGTGCAACGGTGAAATTATCCAAGGGATTAGCTGAAAACTTAGGTTTTGAACCTAATAAAGTGATTGGAGAAAATTTTATTCCAGGAAATGGAGGCCCAGATACAGTAATCACTGAGTCCTTTTGTTGCGGATCCTAATGTTGATTTACATTTGTTGTACGTTTATACGGACATCATTCAGCCTGAATTTGTTGGTAGGATCTTAGCTCCTCTTTTACGAACTCTGACAGTGAAGTGAAGAGATGGTGATATGATTCAGGAACAATTTGAGAGACCTCATTATTTACCAGTTTCCAGAAAAAATTTTGACTCGATTGAAATCATTATAAGGACGCACACTGGTCGTTACGTCTCATTTGAACGCGGAAAGTTGATAGTGAAACTACATTTTCGCTTGAAACAAATCATATAAAAAGAGTGTTCCTTTCTGAATTGATTCATTTTTCATTTTCGCATTCAGGAAAAGAAGTAACAAAATGTTGGTTCCTTACACGTGTTGTAGTAAAATGTTTGAAGATTATTATTCAGAGCAAATTGGAAATGGCTTGCCCTACTATAAAGGAGTTGTTTTTCAGAAAGGGCACGGAATAGGAGGATTTTTTGCAAAACTATTTCGCAGAGCATTACCTTTTTTGATTAGTGGTGCAAAAACGGTTAGAAAAGAAGCTTTACGGACAGGAACAATGGTTGCTAATGACGTGTTATCAGGCGAAAATTTCAAAACATCAGTTAAAACGCGTGCAAAAGAAACTGGGAAAAAATTAGCAAGAAAGGCGATTAAGAAAGCAGATGAGATGATTGGTCATGGAAAGCTTAAAAGGAAGCGCAAACCCCTGAAACGTGTCATTTCATCTAAAGTCAGGAAGCTACAAGGACGTGATATTTTCGACTCGTAACACCATGGCTTTTCTACTAAAAGATTCTCCAGAATGTGTGAAATCAGAACTAGAATTATTCTCTTTACCTCCAACACAAACTGTCATCGAGAGAGGTCAGTGGGTTGAATTTCATCCCGTAGCCAATGTTTCTGGTGGAAGCCCTATCGAATTCAATGTCTCTGGAAGCGGAGACGAATACCTCGATTTGTCACAGACCCAATTATATGTTAAAGTTAAAATTTTAAAAAGTGACGGCAAACCAATCACAACTGAAAGTAAAGTAGGCCCTGTAAATCTCTTTCTGCATTCCATGTTTTCTCAGGTGGATATCAGTCTAAACGAAAGACTCGTTTCCTCCAGTAATAACACTTATCCATACCGAGCCATGATAGAAAAATTACTGAATCATGGTTATGATACTAAAACTTCTTAATTGTCTTCAGAACTGTTTTTTAAAGATACCGCAGGTCGTATGAATGTTTTTGATACGGCAGATGCTCAACCTAACGATGGATTTAATCAAAGGACAGAAATGTTTAAGCTAGGTGCATCGGTGGATATGATTGGCCGTTTGCACTTGGATATGTTTCATCAAGAGAGACTCCTTTTAAATATGGTGGACGTGAAAGTTAAGCTTATACGCAGTAAACCGGAATTTTGTTTGTTGGGAGACGGGGAATTTAAAGTTTTGTTGGAATATGCTTCCTTGTTTGTTCGTAAAGTCAGAGTGAGCCCCGGTGTTGTTATAGGACATGCAAAAGGTTTGGAAAAAACAGCAGCTAAATACCCCATTAACAGAGTACTGTGTAAAGCTTATTCCATTCCGGCTGGTAATATGAGTTTTGTTCAAGATAACATTTTTACGGGACAGATGCCTAACCGTATTGTGATTGCCTGTGTCGATAACGACGCGTTCAACGGACACTATAAGAAGTCACCCTTTGAGTTCAAACATTACAATATTAATTTTATAGGAGTCTATGTGGATGGTCAGCCCGTACCTCATAACCCACTCCAACCAAATTTTGAAAAAGATCAATTTGTAAGAGCATATCAGAACTTATTTACGAATGCTGAAAATAGAGGCCTGTACCTCTCAAGGTCAGAATTTTCGAAAGGTTATTCTTTATTTTGCTTTGATTTATCCCCAGATTTGTGCGATGGTTCACATTTAAATCTTGTTCGACACAGTAACTTAAGAATAGAAATAAAATTTGGAACTACGTTACAGCAAACAATTTCATTGTTGGTGTATGCTGAGTTTGAAAATCTAATCGAAATCAACAAAGCTCGTAATATACTTTATGATTTTGGGAACTAATGAATTCATCACAGATTCATAGAATCTTATCTCGTGATTCTATTTCGGCGAGATATTATGGTGGTGTTTATCCCTCAGATAAGATACCAACTATTGAAAAGTTTCCCTCTGCTATAGTGCTCAATACTGATAAGCATGATGAGACGGGTTCTCATTGGCTTGCTGTGTACGTTCAAGATAACAAGACTTGAATTTTTTTATTCCTATGGATTGCCTCCCGACGCATTTGGAAAAGACATCGCAAAATTTGTCAAGAAATTTCAATACGTTCAATGGAACAAGGTTCCACTTCAAAGCTTAACGTCTAATGTATGTGGACACTATTGCATTTATTTTATTGTTAAACGATGTCAAGGATTTTGTATGAAATTTATTATCAATCAGTTAGCAGGAAAGAAGAATGATTTTAGAATATTTCAATTTGTCAAAAAAAGATACGGTGTAACCATGATTTTTAAAAAATAGTAATAAAATTGTTTTATTGCCAGATATTGACTCATTTTTATTTACTTTTTCGATACTTTTTAGATGTGTTTTATTTTTTTCTGACAAATGGTTTTTTGGGGTAAAATCCAAGAGTTTAAAAGGGTTGACGTAGGAAAAAGAAAACACTTTGTTAAAAATATTCACCAGAGTAAGTCGTACAAAAATGGAAAGCACAAAAAGTCAAATAATATTAGTTACAGTACTTATTTTTTCCTATGTTTGTTTTTCTGTTTTTGTTATCTGGAGCTGTTTTTATCGGACTAAAGATCAATCACACATCTTGTTTCAGAATGAAACGACACTTGACATATATAAAATATATCAAAGCATTGATTCAGTTGGATACATCAAATGCAACGAATTTTCCAACCTTTATTTCAACAACTCCGATTGTGGGAAAGAATTATGTGATTGCGTTAAAAATTCTTTAAATGTCTTTGAAAACCACTGTTTAGAATTTACTCAAAACATTGTTGATTCGTTCAGCGAGTGTCGTCTCGTAGCAAACACAATTAAAGGGTGCACAGACATGTTCTGCAAACTATAAAAGTGGAAACCTCAGCAATAAATTTATTATTATAGAATATGGAACTCCCCCGGTTAGTTCATCCTTCGACATGCCTCCTCAGTGGGCCTACAGTATCAGGAAAAACTGTTTTCGTAAAGAAACTGATAGATCACAAAATGTTCCATCCAATGCCTACACATATTGTCTACTGCTACGGAAGTTACCAATCTATTTTTAATTCTATGAAAAATGTTAATTTTGAAGAAGGTTTGCCCTCCAACCTCAGATCCATTCGAGATGCTTTAATTATCATAGATGATTTGATGGTAGAGTTATCAAGTGATACTCGCTTAAGCAATCTTTTTACAAAAGGTAGTCATCACCGAAATCTTTCAATCATTTTTATTACGCAAAACTTTTTTCATCAAGGCAAAGAAATGAGAAATGTTCATTTGAATTCGCATTATGTAGTTCTATACAAAAATCCTAGAGATAAAAGTCAAATAACGCATCTAGCTAAACAAATGTTCCCCAGAAAAATCAAGGCTTTTCAAGAAATATTTGACGATGCCACCTCAACGCCCTTTAGTTATTTGCTCATTGACTTAAGACCGGAGACGACTGAACGGTTACGGTTACGTACCGGGATATTTCCTGGTGATAAGCATTTCGTGTATGAACCTCGATAGGGTCATTAAACGGGTACCTTCGAAACCTATATAAAACAAAGTGAAAAAAGCAGAAAAAATCATTTCTATTTAGAATGCCTTCTCAGAAGGATGTGGTATGTCTGAAACTCTTACAGAAAAGCAGGAGAAAAGCAACTGTATTGAAAAATTGTCCAAACAGTCTCATTAAATCAGTTTGTGAATGTGTACTGAATTTATTAAAGGGGAATCTTCCTATCAGTAAGCGTGCTAAAAATCAACTCATTCCTTTCAAAAGAACTTTAAGAATACTGGCTGCGAAAAGAGTACCTCTCTATAGAAAAAGGCGTATTTTAGTACAAAAAGGTGACGGATTTTTATCCTTTCTTATTCCAGCTGCAATAACCGTCTTATCATCTCTTATACATGGAACACAGTAAAAAGTTTGCACTGGTACCGTTAGACCGTATGCAAGAATTGGAACAGGATCATCTGAGCGAAATAGATGCACAGATTCAATATATCTTGAAAAAGAAATTAAGTGACGATGAAAAAGTGAAGTTGTACAATCAAGTTTTACAAAAATATGTCACGTTCCCAAACGTTAATAGAACTAAACCACTCGACGAGAAGCCTCCCGATAAAGACCCTGAAAACAATTTTGATATAGAAAATGAAGTTCTTGGATCCGTTCCTGTGAAATATAAAGAAACTGCAGTGAAAATTATGGAGTTCTTAAAACACCATAAAATTTCCTGGAGTCAGAACAAAGAAGTCAAAGTGAACGATGAGATTATTCCAGGCCCAAATGTTATTCAATTCATCAATTTTCTTTTGAGAAACAGAATTAGAAGACCACCGGCCTTTGAAAAATTTAAGGAAATATTAACATTCAACAATTTTCCTCGAGAATTTGTGAAAAATACTTATTTAACTGATGTGAAAACTATGTATGCCAAACCTAAAAAATCCATAAAGAGACCGTCTTCAAGCAAATGGCTGCAGTTATGAAAAGCAACTTTGTAATTTTTTCTTGAAAGTTATGAATAAAATACTTTTTTCCAATACTTACTTGTGAATTTTATTTTAAAGTTAAATATTCATAAAATTTAATAGTTAGGTCAGTTTATTTTTTACACAATAAATTAACTTTTTTTACTTTAACATTTTAACAAAAGAAAAAAATCTTAGAAAAGGTCATATAAAAGATACTCGTTTTTGAAAAGTGAAAACAACAACATTTATTTGACACGATATATAACATTTTTTACACTATTTTACAAATAATTGCAACACCTATTTGCTTTAATATCCGTATGGAAGAGTGGAAAAATTGCCTTGCCTTACTCTTTTTGTATATACAGTTTTGTATGTTTTATTTTCTTCCTTATTGATAACTTTTCGTCGTTTGCCTTCACGGACAATTTTCTGTGGGTTGCATAGTGTGAGGGAGGCTGTAGGATCCATACTCTGCACCAGATCTTTCATAGAGTTGAAGTTCAGCACGGCGTCATTCCTATAGTTCAGAGTAAAGCCCCGGACTTTGCAGCATGTTTTTCCAGTTGCCGTTTTGTACGCGTAATTCTTTGGACCACCTGCAAAAACATAAAAAGAAAAAAATACTAAATTAAAGAGTTTTAAAATTCCAAGAATAAAAAACAATTTCATTTTGAAGAACGTACAAAAAAGTAATCATTTCATTTAATAGTGCACCGCTTTGAAAACAATAAAAAATTCACTACTAACCAGATCCGAATGTTGCAATCTCGTCCCCACCTAATTCATCGGTAAAATCTCCTAGGAAGTTTCCTAGAGGTGGGTCGTTGACTCCATTGGTGGCGTAGATTATGGAGTCCGTGTCGTGATAAAGGACAGCTTGGCCCAACTTGTCCATTTCTGCGTACAATTTCATTCTTGCATACGCTGTCGTGAAGGCAGCCAGAAAAACATTCGTTGCACAGTCTTGAGCTACAAACTCTTTCGCTAGATCGAAATGCACCGCAACTGTGTCTTCGGTGCAGAAGTATATGTCTTTAACCTACAGGGAAAGGTGATGTTAGCCACATTCATTTAAAATGAACAAAAATAAGTTGAATATCAAAGGTAAAAGAAAGCGTACATTTTTCGTTTGATCCACTAGAAGTTTGTTAAAGTCCGTCAGAGTTTATATATTTCAGCTGCATTTTATTTATGTTCATTCCCCACCTGTAAAGAAAACAACGGAATAAACTTACCTACTCAAACTATTGGTATGGAATCTTTTTTAAAATGGAAAAAAAGAAGTTTACCTTCCCCAGAAACTATTCAGTGCCAATTTCGCTACCTGCCGCCGTCCAGCATTATATGCAATCTTAGAAGCATCCAACACCACTCCCTCGCGCTCTTTATACTCTTTGATATATTGGTCACGTTCTTCGGGTGTACAACACTCAGAAGGCCATCCACTGCTCTCTTGCTTGATCTTCAAAAATAGATCAATGTATGATCTGAACAGAGAGTCAGAGGATTCCTTGAAATGATATACTTCGAAGATCTAGATAAAAGCAAAACAAAATGCATATTGGTATTTCTAAAACAATATTCAGCAATGAAAAAATATATAGATAACTTACATCCGCGACCTTATACCCTTTTTGAACTGCTAGTTTGAGTTCTTCTGAGACCCAGGTCCCAATGAGAGAGCGTTCTTCGTCAGAGTGTTCACAGGGAATTTGCTGCATGAGTTCGGCACAAGTCCGACAAAGGGGAAATAACAGCTTAGCATTACACCGCACCGGAAGAACTGGAAGGTATAACCCTCTAGGAGGAACAATCTTGCATTTTACAATGCCAAAGTAACCTTGGACATCCCCAAAATTTTCGGTGATTATTTCAGGGTGTCCGACAGGGTACCGACAATATTTATTCACCTACAAATAAGCATGTATCAGAAAAATGTAAAATCAGAAAGGAAAAATAAAGTTAAAAACCATAAAAACTGGAATAGTTACCCAGGGATAGAGGGATGTGAAATCCGCGTATTTTGCCTTGCCCTCATAGTAGAGGGTTAAAGCGTTAGTCCGACCGCCAAAAAACGCGTCCCTCGCATTCAATCTGCCTTGAAGGGGATGTTTTGATATAAAATCTCTCAAAGACACGTCTTCTTTTAGTTGTACTTTGAACTCATGCTCCCATTTCTCAATGACTATAAGTCCCTTAGACCGAAGAAAAGCAGTGTTATTTTCAGTCTTTTCTTTTAGGCTGCCCATGGTAACTGCCATCAGTGGATTTATGGTGTCGGCATCATAACACTTAGAGCATCCGTGAAAAAAGCATCCCTAAAGGAATTGTTAATGTATATATATGAGAACTTATACTTTTATATTTATGTAAACACTGAATTAAAACTAAATAAGTCAAACATACGTGAAACTGATAAACGGTATTCGAATCAGCACAATAGCCGTCCACAAAAATTCCATGCATCTTTTTTTCTCCATTTCCATTTAAGGCATGCTGAATGGAAATGCCTTCAGACCTGGCTATATGAACCAACCACCAGATGCTCTCGCTACTAAAGTTTATGTGACTATGATATCCACTTGCCGGAATCATGGCAATGGTGCCTTCTTTAATGTGATTGGCCCTGTACATAGCCATGCACGTGGATGCAATCGTCACATAACTGAAAAAAAAAGAAAGTTAAGGGTAACTGTGACCGAAATGTATGTGGTGAATACATGCATATAGGTAGTATTGGAAAAATATGTAAAACAAATATCAACGTACCAAAATGGATCAACTCCGGCAACATCCAATAATTGGCTTCTAAATTCCAGGCAACACCTCCTGAGAATATCAACGTCCGACCTTGAATGAAATAGTATATTTACATAACTCAAGTCATTACATATCGATACCTCAGTTCCAAAGAATAACTCAAATTGAAGTAATTACATGAAAATTCACATACCTACAGTAGGACAACATTTCCTGTTGAAAATCAAAAGTGTCCCTCTCGTGCTCTCTATGCCACATAAGAAATGTCGATCGGGCAGGCGGTGACATGGTGTCCGGGCTATAAAGGTTTACTTCAGGTAATACTCCCACATAATCCTGGTTGTCAGGGGTGTTGAAAAGATGCGGAAAGTACCCTTTTTTCAGTTCTTTCAAACCGAAACAGGCAGGCAACTTCGACAGTACCATTGGCAAGAAGTTGAAAGAGTCGATTACTCTTAAATTGAGTGTCTTGCTGGTGATTGCCATAACCTTTGAACCATTGGGGATCACTTCTGGAGGTGTGCCCTGTTCTAAAAGCCACGCCATTATAAACTGGCCGTCGAATCTAGAAAAAAGGAAATTTTAGCTGCATATTAAAATGAGTTAACTAATTAATCAGGATACAAATAACTATAAGAAAAATAGTTTTCAGTTTATTAAATAAATAATTTAAAAAAATCAATTACGGAAGCTTACCCTTGCATGTTATGTGCGATGGCTGTGTAGTCTTTGTGATGTTTGGTAAAAAGCCATGCACAAAAATCTTGGCAAGCTGAATACCCCTTAAAAACTTTTTCTCGACCATCGGCATACTGCGCGACCGCAAAATTCACCAGGTGCACTCCCGATGACTGGTCCGTCTCAAAATCAAAGAAAATAAGACGGTCCGAGGGTGTTTTAGCCTCTTTGACTGGTAGAAAGCAACGATGTTCCGTAGCGTCCACATATTTGCCACACGCCGGGCATTTAGTGGTCCCACAACGATGGTATTCCATGGGACATTGACGACGCAAAATTACTCGGCAACAGTCTCTGCATTGATACATCTGAGCATAGAAAAAAACGATAGTTTTAATTACAAAAAGTAATCCTCTTTTACAACGAAATAATGATAATACTACTACTAATAATACTTACTTTTTCGCACATCGAAAATTGTTGTTGCCCTGTTTTCGACTTGTGAGCACGGTAGCAGGCTTCCGACTGGCACATCCTATCACATTCGAAACACCTTACAGGTCCATCTTTCTCACAGCATTGCCTCAAGCAAACGTGGCAAGCATTCGGACATCTGTGGTCTTGGATGTTCCTGAACGGTTTTTCGCAGCGTTCACAGTAATAACTGGAGCCGTAGAATCCCGTTAAGCTCTTTATGACATCATAGTGTTCACCATGAAGCCATAAATTTACTCGTTTTTGTTGAGCGGGTCCCTTATAGGAGATCTAGGAGAAAAAATAAGACATGTCGTAACAGCATATATCTTTACTATGCAAAATCTGAAACTAGGAAACGTCTGTTTTATTTAGGAAAACATAATAAGCCTTGAAAAATATTAAGTAAGAACTAGTATTAACAAACACAAAAAGTTAAGAAATAAAAAATAATGCGAAGCCTAAATAGAACAGCATTTTTTTAGAAAACAAATAACATGATTAATCAGCAAAGAATTTCGAAAAAAATAGTCCGCAACCTGAAAAAAAAACATGTCATTGCTACAAAAATTTAGGAAATTTTTTTTAAAGTTGGGTTTAAAACTTTTTTTTTTTACCTTATTTAGATTTTGAGCAGAAAACACAGCCACTTGAATTTTGAGGTGTTGTTCAAAGATGGCTATCTCTCTAAATGTGCACGGGCCAACAGGTATGCCTGCCGCCTCGTGTAATTCCCGAGCTTTTTTTAAAAGCGCAGGCCTTCGTCTGTCTCTCATGGACTTAATCAAGGACTTGTTTTCCTCTAGATGGGCCAAAGCATATACAATTGCCTTGGCACAACATAACCCTTCATCATCTTGAGGAATTGCTAATACTGACCTTTTCTGCAATCTATCTATTGAAATGTTCGTAATTTTGTTTGCTCCACCGCCGCCCATTTCTCTCCTGACAGTGATGACATCAATATTGAAACCTGAATCTAGGGCAATTTCCTCCTTGGACTGCAGGACTTTCATGACTAAAGTCATTACTTTCTCCACTGTTAAATCGGAAACAGGTATCAAATGCGTGGAGATGGGTTTGTCAAGACCCTCAGCTTGGATGCAAAAGCGTACCAGGTCCGAGGAAGCTAACCACTCGGTAGTCCGACGAATTAATGTAGCAAAAAGCTCGCGAACAGCATCCACGATCGCCGCCAAGGGTACACCTCTCACACCTTCTGAAAGCCTTTCTGGATCCACACGGGCACTGTACGTGATTTCTTCTGCCTGGTACTTGTTATTTCTCCGCCGCGATCGCTCGACGAGTATCACCGCACTTTCCATCTGTAAGAAACGAGGAATAAAACAGAATAAGAACTAAATAAGAACATACAGGATAATAATATAAATTAGTACTTAAAAATGTGGGCAAAATATGTAATTACACTAGAAACCTCGTCATCAGCAATATTCCTGGGTCCCACTTCAGATGACTCGCTGCGGCCAGTCTATAAACGAAAACAATTAATAAAAGTACACTTTTCCATAGGATCAAGGGTTCAAACAAAAAAAATGTAAATTACCTCAAATCCTGAACCCACTTGGTAATACAAGAGAATAGACATTGGGTTTTCCAGAAAAATCTGAGACATTTCATCTAATAACTAAAAAGGACATTAGAAATAGGCCAAATAATCAATAAAAGAAATATATATTACAGGAAAAGCAACTTACATCATCATCTGAAACCCTCATGGGAAAATCAGGGTCTTCAAATAAAATCTACAAGAATAAGGGCGAAAAATGGAGCATACTAGCATGGCATAATTAAAATATTCACATACTGTATTTTCAATGTTAAAAAAAATGAGGTATAAAAATCTGAGAGTTTAAAGAAAATATCTAGCAAATTCCTTTTTAAAATATATTTTTAAATGTTTTCTAATTAATCTAAACAAGGTTATTCAAAAAAAATTGAAAAGTACTGGGACTTACCATATTGGTGTCATCCATAGATCGCTTCATTTTTTCAAAGTAAAAATCCCGTTGTATAAACACGCGAAAACTAGTTGCAACGTAGTTCAAAGCGTTGTGATTCACTGAAATCGTGATACTAAGAAAATCGCTCCTATCTGATCTTACATAGCAACATTCCTACCCCATAACCGGTATGATTGCATCAGCTTACCACTCGCATTCATGTTCTAACGTGTAATCTAACGTCATTCAAAAAGCCGAACCCTGGCTTGTATTCCTCCGCGCTTACTTGCGATGAAAATCGCTGTGATTAGACATTTTCGTGTTCTAACATGTAATCTGACGTCACATCGAAATCAAAGAAGGAAAAAAATCCAAGTCCCAAACGTAAACACACTGACGTCACCGGTCATGAATAAAGTAAAAACATTAAGAAATCAATTCGTTCCTTAGATTAATTACTTTTAAAATCACTAGATGGCGCCATAAGTCATTTTGTAAAAGCATTTATTAAAACCCCTATGCAATTATTCAAACCATTTTTCTAAAGATAACGCATTCCTAATACTAAGAAAAAATACAAGTCCCAAAGAGAGAGAAACACTACATTAATTCATCACCCATTGCTAACTTACCAATAGCCCCGTGGTAACGCACTTGACTTCGGATCCTGTGGTCCCGGGTTCGAATCCAAGAAATTCCTTTTTAATTAAAAATAATAGGGTTTCGAATTTCTCCACCAGATGGCACTACGAGTGATTCATCACCATGGCAACGAAACGACGCCATCTTGAAACAATTCAACGCCTGCACGAAGTCGATGACAAAAAAAATTCAAAGTCCAAAATGTAAACAAACAATACGTCACGTTATTCAGACACGCCCACTTCCGGTCACGTGGTGTGCCGTCACTTGGCCCCGCCGACTTCTGGTCACGTGGTATGACGTCACTTCCGCCGCCTATACGGGCCCGTATACTACTAGCAGTGACCAAGTCAAAGCAAAAAATACAATCCTCACGATGCCACAAACACAGTAGAAAACTTTTCTTTCCATTTTTGTTGCCATTCTGAAAATTCTAACGTTTCTGTTATATTGTTATTGGATCTTTTCCGAACCGACCCTATCCTCCAACCAATCCGCTGTAGGAGGGGTGTGGACGGACCACCCCCCTACTTCCAGAACAGCCGAGCAGAGGGAGCATGAGCGAACATGTCCAAAGACAAGATGGCGGAGTTGTCCGACACGTATGGGATGACGTCACAAACACATTACAAAAATTCCCCTGAAAAAATGATGACATTTGGTCAGGAATACGTGTCTTGATCTGGGAAAGAATGTATCTATTGGTTTGCAATCAACTTTAAGTCGTAGGTTCCAGTCTAATTACACTGCTGGCCACCGTAAATGCAACACCCTGAAGGAAGCATGCAAATAATATGAAATTTACAACATGCATTAGCGGAGGTGAGATATGCAAATGATTAGAATTTCAGCGCAGACGCACATCACGCGCGCCTGTGGTGCCACTTCAAAGCGCTATTTAAGGCTTGGAGATTTCGACGATTTCAAGTACGGCAATTGTGTTTTTCTTGTGGTTTTTTCAAAAAAACGATCAATTATGCCTCGTAGAAAACAGCGATCATCTTTTGATCAAGTATCCGAGTTCGACAGAGGAAGGATAGTGGCCTACCGAGATTGTGGATTATCTTTCAGGGAAATCGGTAGTCGTGTTGGACGAAACCAAACAACTGTAATGCGGATATGTGATCGTTGGATGCAGGAGGGTACGACGGACCGACGTGTTCGATCGCATCCACCTCAGTGCACCACTTCACGTGATGACAGGCATATTGTGCGTATGGCAGTGACGGATCGCTCAGCCACATCACGAACCATAGCACAGCACATTCAGTCTGTACCGCATCATCCAGTGTCTGCGCGTACCATTCGACGCCGTTTACAGCAGAGTGGTCTGTCCGCAAGACGCCCATTGCTTCGTCTACCCTTGACGCAGAACCACAGACGTTTCCGCCGCCAATGGTGCGATGAAAGAAGGATGTGGACGGCAGAATGGAATGAAATTGTCTTTACTGACGAGTCACGCTTCTGTCTGCAACACCACGATGGTCGGATTCGAGTCTGGAGACACCGTGGAGAGAGGATGCTGAACAGCTGCGTTATGCACCGCCACACTGGTCCTGCACCGGGTATTATGGTATGGGGCGGTATTGGATATCACTCTCGCACTCCTCTAGTACGCATTGCCGGTACTTTAAACAGCCAGCGCTACATCTCCGAGGTGTTGGAGCCAGTTGTCCTTCCTTACCTTCAGGGCTTGCCCACAGCCATTTTTCAACAGGATAATGCGCGACCACACGTGGCACGCATTGTCCAAGGGTTCTTCGTCAATCGCCAGATTGAATTGCTTCCCTGGCCAGCTCGCTCTCCGGATCTTTCGCCGATAGAAAACATGTGGTCCATGGTTGCTCAACGATTGACCCAGAATACATCCCCAGCTGCCACACCAGATCAACTTTGGCAACGTGTGGAAGCTGCTTGGTCTGCTGTACCCCAAGAACACATCCAAAGTTTCTTTGAATCAATGCCGAGGCGTGTGGCAGCGGTGATCTCCAACAATGGCGGCTACTCTGGCTACTGATTTTGGCAGGAACCACACTTCACAGAAGTCTATAAATTTAATCATTTGATACTTGGTCAACATGTTATCTACAAAATAAATTTTGTTGTGATATCTCTTGTCTTTCTTGGTGTTGCAATTTGGGTGGCCAGCAGTGTATTTTTCATTTAGGAAAAAATTACTATTGAGCGGCCAATCAAAAGTAAACCCAAACCCAGGTACTGTTAGACATCATGCAAAACATTTAGTGTGTTATTAACTGTGACCTTAACTGTTTAAACACTTTTCAATGTGAATGGTAAAAAGTACATCAACTACTTCTAAACTTGTTCGAATGGCTGTATGTTGCGTTTTTGTTGTCCTGAATAAAGCTGTTATGATCTATTTATTCAATTGGTTGATTAATTTATATATTTAACTAGCTGAATTACCCGGCGTTACTCGGGTTGAAATGGTTAAATATTGCTTGAAAAGTGAATTAGAATAAGCACTTTTCTTTCACAGAAAAATGCAATCATTTGAGTTGTACGGAAAGTACGTTTTAACTTTTTCATAGCTTCTACAATATACTTAGGACGCAAATATATACAGGGTGTCCCAAAAAGGTTGTTCCGCAATTTATCTTTTTACCATTTGGAGATAGGTAGGCAATGTAAATTGCAAAAGTGCACCAAATATGGTAAGTAATTAAGATATGTGAATAAAATTATCACGTGTTAACAATTTAAGCGGATTCAGTTTTCAATTTCTATACAACCCCTCTAGATAAAAATCCGAGATAGCAAAAATGTTCCTTACCTGTATCCCTATCGTTAGTAAAAAAGCATATTTCTGTAGGTTGAATAGTAACGGAGATACAAGAGTTTCCATTTTAAGGGGGCCGTATCTAATTTAGAACGATGGCCAAAAATGAAGAGCGAAGTTCTGCATTGCTGCAGATGGAAAACATTTTGAATATGCGTTGTAAATTTCCTTTTATTTTTATTTAAACCACTTTTTCTACAATATTTTTATTGAAGATTACATTGTCTACTATTATTCAGTGCGATTTTCATCTGCAGTTGCAATACTACATTACTTTGCCCAAGTTGCACTTTCTGACCGAAAAGTGCTTTTTAGCATTGTGTATACGGTCCCTAATCTGACTGCTTGAACACCTGTGCACAAGCAGTATAAGTCAACTTTTTGCGTCATTATGCCGCCGTTACTGTTCAACCTACAGAAATGTAGTTTTCTGCTAAAGATAGGCATGCAGGTAAGGAACATTTTTGCTATCGGATTTATATAAAATTAAAAACTGAATCCGCTTAAATTGTGATAATTTTATTCACATATCTTAATTACCTACCTTATTTGGTGTACTTTTGCAATTTACAATGCCTACCTATCTCCAATTGGTAAAAAGATAAATTGCGGAACAACCTTTTTGGGACACCCTGTACATTTAATTCCTGAATATATTGCAATATGTAAAAGATTAAGACATAAAGACAAACAAAAACGAAATTCCGACGAAAAATTGCAGAATTCTAAAAAACGAAAGATGCGCAAAGTGCAGTTTCAACTGCTTCTGTTTAAATACTCTCGCAATCAAGTCGTGGCGCTCACTGGGTAATTGACCATTGGTAAGAACCTCCTTGATATCCGTCCAAGTCGGATTGCAGGTGAAGGTGATAAATAAGTCTGGTCTCCCTTGCGTCCTCACGTACGTCATAGCATCTTGCGTGTATTCGTGCATGTGTCTGGGACTGCCTGTAAATGTAGCTCGTAGTACGACTAAGGCACCGAGGTTTTCAACGTTCCCGTCATTTGACACAGCATCTCTCAGGTGAATATATCAACTTTCAGTTTACGTTGATTTAGACGAATGTAAAGGAGATGCTCACTCTCGACTTTTGCGTACATATCGACGATGAACTGATGAAGCAATTGCCTGCAGTTCAATACGTGGTTCTGCTCAGTATCTCGAACCATTAATCTGTACGCATAGAAATCCATCGCTGAAACTTTCTTGCTCGTTGTTTCACCTGTTCTTGGGTTGATCTGCCTCAGATTAAAATGATATCCATCTTCACCATGGGGGAATATTACTGGGTACTGCAGAGCATCATAAGATCGATGTGTTTCCAAAATACGCTGCAATGATTCACCTCGTCGCTGAATAACGATATCCCGTTGATGAAACTCATCTCCTGATATCACCACCACAACTTGATCTGCTTGAGGAGAGTAAAAGCGCCGCTCGTGTTCGCCTGCTGGTCTTCGGTCTGCTCTTATGACTACTTTATATTCATCTGTTGGCATACGTTCCAATGCTGTTCCAAACGTTTTAATAAGATTATTGTGCTCATGAAACATCCTCTGTAAGTTTAACACAATCTGACGTCTTGTTCCCGAGATGTAGGCGCACTTCTGATCAGTTTCCATTTGTTCGTTTTGAATAAAATATAGTTGTAGAAATTTTGGTGGTTGATCTGTCAGCGGAAGCAACGATCCCGCTCTATGGTAAATCTGCCCTTGCACCTTGAATGTCGACGGAAATCCGGGCTGTCCAACAACTGATGTGGCGCCGAATGATGTCATTTGGAAACATGAGTTGTATTTTCCGATGTTACTAAGAAAATGCTTCGACTCTGACGTATCTCCTGATGTGTAAGTCAAAAGTTCTTGTGGTGGTGGTTCCAGTTTGCAGAGTTTAACTTTTCCATTTTTACAGCAAATACTCTGATTTAAACTTTATGGCTTGACAGTAACTATAAACCATTTCCATTTTCCCGATGGTAACACTTGCATGCAGCGAGTAGTCTTTATGTGAATCGTAGTGGAATTCTTCCAATGCTAAGCTAAAATGGTGCGAGTCCGTGATCGTTTGGCTATATCCCTCTTATCCTGAAGTCGGGCCTCACGCTGCTGTGCAGTCTCTGTTGCTCTAGATGTTGTAGCTCTCTCGCAATCGCAAGTCTTCTATTCCTCTCCTTGGAAGTTTCTTGACTACGCTCATCTTTCATCATCTTAGCCGTTGACTGCACTTGGCCGATCGCCTTCCACTTCCTTGGAGGCATTGCTACAGCAGAGAAATCTGTAAAATACAAAGAAATGCTATTTCATAAAATAAGCAAAAGGCACACTCTCACTGAGCAATGAAAAAGCTAAAATTAACGAAAAAACGAATATAAAATTACGTAGTACTTACATCCATTTAGAAATATAAATCCAAAATGTACACTATCACTGTCAAATAAAGTAGGAAATACTTATACATTCAACTAAAAGAGCGAATTAAAACTGTCAGATTCACTGAAAGATTATAAACTGGAAGACTTACCGAGTTAGCTTCCTTTAAATACGACCAGTTAAGAATCGAGTGGGTGCTGGAATAAAGGTTAAAAAAAGTAAACATTAATTCTGGTGCTGCCAGATACCGAATAGCAAAATTACGCTTTTATGATCAATGAGTTTTTCGTTTGTGCTTTTCGGAATAACGGTGCTTGGGATAGAAATAAATGTAATCGGTGTAGACAAATTAAACTGAATAGGTAAAATTTTTTTCCAAAAGCAGAAGGTCGATTTTACAGAATTTTTAAGAAAGAAAATCACTGCTTTAAACGGAGGATTCACATGTATCTATTCGGGAAATTTTAAAATAAGTTACACACCTTACCTAAAAAGCTTATGAAACAGAATTCTACGTATTCAATAAATTATTTAAGGAAAGTTGGTCGAAATATATACACCAACTTTCCTTGAAAATCCTTGAACTCCTCTTCATCAATAAAATATCTATAATTTATTTACATCATGGGAAGAACTAAAAAGTCAGTTCAAACATAAATATTGTAATTTAATTTGTTTCGGAAAAAATAGTTTTTCGATCAACACTGGTAAAGCAACCATAGCTGCCTAAATCAATCAATCTATGGTCAATGTTATTTCTATGGCGATTTCGAATAGTTTTTAGCCCCCTAGGGCCAATAGAACGGGGGTTAAGAGTTAGCCTATGCTGACCGCAGTGTTCTAAAGTATAAGTGGACCAAATTTGGTGTGGATTGGTCAAACGGTGTAGATTTGTATAGAAAATACTTTGTGCCCCACACCCGTCTGAAAAAATGTGCAAGTGCTTGATCGATTCCAATGATTGAAACAAATTTGACTCAAGTTTAATTTGTTTTTCAATCATTCATGTATCCTATACTTTTTACTTTACAAGGTTCGCCGTTCGTTACCATAAAATATTACCTTGCTCAACAAGCAACATATTTCGTAAATATGCATATCACGGCTTAGAGCAGAAACTCATTAACTGACAAAAATAATATATTGCCATAAAGCTGTTTAAAGGCTAACTATTAGTTTTAGGTACGAAAATAAGAATTATGGGCATTTTGATAGTATTATATATCTTTTAAACATATTTCAATATGACCATGCATTTCTCATCAGGAAAATAAGCATTTAGTATCCCCGAAAGTATGTCAGGTAATGAGTTTCTGCTCTAAGCTGACGATGTGGACTATATTATTAATGAAAGTTGTCGAATACAGAAACTCACATAATTTCAGATGCCATTTTTATTTTATTCAGAAAGTAATTTTAAAATTAAACGAACAAGACCTGAATGGAAGCTTATGAACGGAATATGGAATCAGACTGTCTTTCGTGAGTAAATTTGTTATTAGATATTAGTCACAGATTTCACTTCAGTGTTAAACATATACGTAATACAATACATAGGTGGAAGGGGCTATGGGAGCTTAAGTTTGAAAAAACCCAAATATATTTGATTTAATTTATTGAACTGTTTTTAACACATTTCTGACTTCCCAGGTTGGTTACATTAGGGATAAATCAACTGGGCTTCTAAAGTAATGATCAGAACGAAAATCTAGTTCTGATCATTACTTTTCCGAGAAGACAGGGAAAACATTCAACACATACATAAATATGATGGACACAACTAAGTTATATATTTTTAGATATGTTTTGAATCAGTATCAAGGTTATTTTCGTCAACAGCCATACTTTATTTTTCGCAAACGTATGCATTGTAAAAGGCTAACTGAATTACCAGGCGTTGCTCAGATTGAATAGTTTGTAATTCATCGTAATATTAATGTTATTCCTATGGGGATTTCGAAGGCTTTCTAGCCCTCTCTACAGACCCAGGACAAATAGAATGGGGGTTAATATGTAGCCCGTGCTAAGTGCAGTAGTCAAAGAATTAGTGAACCAAATTTGTTGTGAATTGGTCGAATTATGATAGTAAAGATACTGAATGCTATTCCTATGGAGATTTCGAATAGTTTTTAATCCCCTCTGCACACCTAAGAGAAATAGAATGAGGTTAATATGTAGCCTACGTTACCCGCAGGGTTCTAAAGAGTAAGTGTAGCAAATTTGGCGTGGATTGGTCAAACGGTGTAGATTTGTATAGAGAACAATACCCTTCACATTGAAAACGTTAGCAAATTGTATACTAAGTTGTCGGCAAGAAAGAGCATTTTTATTTCAAGTCTTATTATACGATTTTTGGTGGGGCAGTGGTAGCCCGGTTGGAAGAATAGCGGATTAGCAATAGGAGGGTTGGGAGTTCAAAACTCAGTCCAACCAAAGACTCATGTACGTGGGGGCTGGTGTGCGTTAAATCTGTCGTGATCTCAAATGTCCTCACGTTTACGTGGTGTGGAAGCTTGGAGAGAAGGGTTCTAGCCCAGGTGTTACCTCATCATCTGACCGTGGTTTAAAATTACGAGGTGTTGACCTCGGATCTTTCCCTTCAGGATTCAACTACCCACCCCCCGGTTTTGGAAGTGCTGTTCGTTTCACAGTTCACACTTAATAAACCATTAACGTAGACAGGAATTATTTTCGGAGGTACAAAATAGAGATTGAATTTTTATGCTAATTGAAGGTTATGGGACTTATTACATTAAAAAGATATTTTTTAATTTGTACTTTGAACCAACTTAGGAATACAACTTTTTATGCAAAATGAATATCTGAACTTCATTATATTTTAAAAAAGATATTGGTTCGCTAAGTCTTTGTATAGTATATTAAATTTAGTCCTGACTATGAATTGAAAAACAGACACAGTATTAAAATTGTTACACCTCAGTTGATTTCAGTACAGAAATGATCTTAAGAGGATTTTTCAACAAATATTTATTAGTTATAATACATACAATTTTCTATGCGAAGTATAGAGTACTATAAACAACAATTATTTTCATAATTCAATAACTATTTGTTAAAGAAATCCATGCATTTTTATAGTATTTTATCTTGAAAACATTTTAAAAAGCCGATTCCAACGCTTTCGAGGTCAGCTCAGGACCCCATTGCCCGTCCCCTGGCCAAGAATATATGCTTTTAATATAGACTTGATATAATATAATTTATTTTATAAGGTAAATGCCAGACATTTAAATTATTACAAAGTATTGTTCTCAGGGTCATCTGAAAATAGATATTTATAAAATTATTCTATGTACGCACTGAAAATTGTATCTGGGAATTTGTCAAAAAAATTCGAATAAATTTAAAACGTCGTAAAAAACTAATTATCCGAACTCCTAATGCATTTTTCCATCAAGGGAGGTTTGACACATTTCAGTCTGAAAAATTACTACCTCCTTAATTAGTTATATTTATGGAAAATGTGTATGAAATCAAACAATTAATCAAGTGGATATATTAAATTTAACTATTTTATTCTCAATTTATTTATGCCTAATTTCAAAATTTATGACTAATTATAATTAATAATATTTGAAATTTATTATATGACCAGTTAATGCTATAATGTTATGCAATATTTCAGCAACACGACATTTGATATTGTCATTGCTAATTCATCAATTCAGTTGAACCAGTTTTCTTCTGCTATATAGAACCATTGAAACAGATTTTGTCCAGAATAAGAAAACAGGAGTGTGTTTTGATCCTTTCAAGCCTTTCCAAGATTTGTACACTAAAAATGGGAAATTTTGAAAATTCCATTTTTTTAGTTGATGCTCGTGGAGTACGTTGAAAAAATCTAAATCTGTACTAAGGGCTTCTCTGTAACATAATACTCAAATTTGATCACTATTGTTTTTCGTCAAAAAGTTTAAGAGGAATCAGAGTTTATAGTCGTGAAAAAACCATTTTTCTATACATTTACCAAAATTATGTATTAGGGAGACTAAAAATTTTCTTGAGCTTGCTTTCTTGATCTTAGGAGGGTTTGGGGAGAATTGATTTACCAATTCCCTGAGTCACCATGAGACACTTTACGTAGATGTATTCTACAGATACAAAACGATGATTCTGTGTGTGTATGGTTTATCATCTTAGCATAGGGAAAACGTATTTCAAGAAGTCTGTTGAAGCAACATCAATTTGAATTGCCTACAATAAATAGACGCCCTTTACATTTTCTTTACAAAAGCAAGCAGCTCACGAGATTTACCACTACAATGTTTTCTTTTCAAATTAAAGTTACAACATTCAACAAGATCTATCGTCATTTAATAAATTTCAAAAGGTGTTAAATAAGTAATAAACAGGAAAAAGATAATGAATTGTCCTTAAAAAAAGAAATACAGCGAAAAAAGTGTTTTATAACTTTGAACTGATATTTCTTCATTACTCAAAACAAAGTGACCACATTTTTGATGATATAACTAAACATTTTGATGACAAATTCAACTTCTAGTAGAGTGGTATAATTTTACTTTCACTCTTCAGTAAAATATTTTTCAAAAGTCCCCAAATTGAAGTACAAGATCCATGGTTATTAATTGCAATGAAAAATGTAATAGGTATATAATAAACTGTAAAAGAGTATTAAACTGCCTTTAAAAATAAATAGTAAAAGTGGATTTATCACTTTAAACTTAAATATTTCCTTAATTCGCAAAACAAAGTGATCAAATTTTTTATGTCAGAACTGAGTAGAAGCCATGAAAAATTCAGATTTTGGTTGTGTGTAATACCAGTAGCTACAAGATTAAAATAGCTCTTCTTATCAGTGATAAAATCTTGCAAAGGCGCGCGCTCGAAACATTCCTGTTTTCTTACTCATGACCAAATCTACTACTGTCACTGGTTCTTGCAAAAAAATTTATTTTAGTGCTTTTCCCTTCATGTAAATTTGTCTTTGAAATTAAAAAAAGGCAAATCGCAAGTTTCAATCAAGAAAGTTTTTGAATACCTTCCAATCAAAATTAAGCCCAAGTTCTATCTGCAATTTATTCTGGGTAAAGTGAATTTCGTATTTTGTGATTTACTCAATCAGGGGGGGGGGGGGAGTCATAGCATTTTGTGTACTCCTCAATTGAAAAAATGGAGAGTTTCGCAGTTTCTTAAAATCTCCTTTCCAAATGGTAAAGAAATCTCAAAAATAAAATTGATTTTGAATTTTCAAAACATGTACACACACAATTGTACAAAATGAAGACGTTTATAAATGATACACCACCCTTTGTTAAGATGGATTCCCTACTCCCCTTGTAGCAGATTTCTTCAGAGGAGAGATATTTCTATTCAACAGCAGTTCTTCGAAAGAAAAGGGGAAAAGATGACTCACTAATGACTTCAGTGAGAAAACGTCTCAAAGAAGCCAAAAGATGCGCCAACGCATTTGTCAAAAAAGCGATAACTAGTGAAATGTGACAGTTGCAAAGCAGATAACTTGCCAAATATGATTACCCTGAACACACCGCTGCATTTTCGCTCCCATTTGACACACTAGTATCCTATACTTGTTCAACCTCTAGATATCCAACCAAATCAAGGCTTCATTTTAAAATCCTAATCTTTGTTAATGTGGTAAACTTACTCATTGAAAATATGGTAAGCTCACTCAAGATCCCTTCAAATTTTTGAAAAATTGTCGAATTCTAATGAGTATACCCAAGCATTTGAAAAAATACTGAACGAGCATGAGTTAAAAGAATTTGGATAAAGCTTAACGAAAAGTGCGAATGAAAATACGATCAAGAGGAACTGTTATTTCCCAGAAAGGAGAGATACGTGTTTTGCAAACGGTCTGTTCCCCACCCGATATACGGGGGAAATGATCCCAATGGGAATCGAAAATGCTGTGATTTTGCCAACCCCTTTCAAACAATCCTTTTAACATAACATAATGCGAAAATTTAACTATAGATGGCGCTGCATGTACCGCAAGGCCAAGATGAGTCGATTCCGGCGAACGATTTTTAAAAGGTTTTACTCGGATGAATCGAATCTTGCAAAAGAATCGATTTGGCACAGCTGTGGGGCGTAATGAGGCAAATCGATTCTTTCAAAAGATTCGTTCGCGGAAACGACTCATTTCGACCTTTTGGTACATGCAACGCCATCTGTATTCCAATCTTCACACTATTGTCATGTTCATTATTGTTTAAAAAGGGAAAAAAATCTTGGCTTTTTCGAATCCATCTGTGGGATCGAGATCATTTCCTCCAAATATCTGGTGAGATTCGAGCGTTGGTAAAACTCGTTTCGTTGTTTTCTCTGAGAAATGACGTTATTTTTAGTCGTATATCATTTACACTTCACGTTTAGTTTTTCCAAATATTTTCTTTTGAACTCTCAAATGCTTGGTTGCAATCACGGGGATTCGACAAACTTGAAAAATTTGAAGAGATAGCGAATTATTTTAACAAAAATCATTGATCGAAACGGATTTGATTTTAAAATGAAACCATGGTTTGGCAGGTTGGTTGGATTGAATTTTATGGTGCACCAGCCATAATTGGCCATACTGCGCCAAGCACAAGACAGACAACAATAAGTAATGGACATACAAGTAATAGACCTACAAACATCAAGTAGCGGAGCCTACAACTCGCAGATTGCCAACGTAGTGGGCATACGCACTGAGGCCCGACGGTCTCAGGCCGGATGTCTAGGCGATAGGTAGGTAGGTAGGTAATAAATTAACGTCGCATGGGATGGTTTGGCTGGATGTCTACAGGTAGGTATTACGTTGTTAATTAACGTCGCACTGGAGCATTACAACGGGCTATTGACAACGGTTCGTGATCTATCCCTTAGGGAAAGGTCTGAGGACAACACCTCGTAATTTTGAACCACGGTCAGATGAGATCAATACTCGAGTTGGCACCCCACTCTACAAACTTCCATACTATGCCTACGTGAGGACATGCGACCATGACAGATTTAAAGTGCAGCATCCCCTTTGTACACGACGGTCGGATTCGAACTCGCAACCCTTCGGTTGCTAATCCGTTACTCTGCCAACTGGGCTACCGTGGCCCTAGGATGTCTAGAGATTGAACAAGTATGGGGAGAGGCTTTTCCTGTCAAACTAAATGTTGGTGACGGTGTATGCTATGCTTAGCGTATTCCGAACATGAATTCTATTGATGTATTGATGATTGGCCAACGACAATTAGATTAAGCGCCAAACATCGCCTTAACGGCAATGAGCTACATTTGAAGGCAACCCCCCGATATGCATTATGCGAGAGCATGGGCACGGGCACCGCTGGTGACCACTTACCTCCGGACAGTTTAAGTGGTGTCTAGGTCACCTACGGGAAAGTAGTCTGAATTCACCTATTCACTGAATTCACAGCTGTGACCGAAGTCACCACCGTGGCCAGACGTCTCGGCTTCATTCCTTAAAGCATAGTTGCATAAATTTCAATTTTAGATTAATGTACAAAAATATTTACAGATAAACCATTAGCAAGTACAGGTACATTCACTTCTATCACTCATGGATTGTTCGCCCCTGTTAGGTTACATGCACTGGCTCATTAGTTTATGTATTTTGCTACCTTTTAATAATGTCAATGTTTTCTGTGAGGAATTGCATTATTTTCTTAATTTTATGTAGCACTGTGTTGTTTTTTGCCATATTCGCGGCCAAGTACAGGTATTCAAAGGCACAACACACACACAATAATTTATAGTTTTTCCTTAGCACAATCTTATATGCGGTGTTTGCATTGTTCATATTCTCTTCTATCACTCATGGATTGTTCGCCCCTTTTGGGTTACATGCACTGGCTCATTAGTTTATGTATTTTGCTACATTTTAATAATGTCAATGTTTTCCGTGAGGAATTGCATTATTTTCTTAATTGAATACATTTCTTCAAACTTCTACTGTGCAGAATAGGATAACGTCTGCTTCTACAGGCACAGGCTTTGTGTCTAGAACAGTTCTGGTTATAACCAGGAGGTGTTATGATCGACGGTGGTAACTTGCTTGGCTGGTATAGCGCAAGGGCCATATTTGGCCCAGACACAAGACATGCAATGGCAAGTAAGAGACAAACACACACAACGAAAGTTTTACTGGCACAGGAAAAATATAGATACACCCAGGAAGGAATGCACCTGACAGGACTCGAACCTGCGACGCCTACAACTCGAACGTTGCTAGCGCAGTGGGCATACCAACTGAGCCACGACGTCCTCGGTAACTTGCATGGTGAATTATGTCAAAGTTTCGGTCTTGTATGTGAATTCACGTCGGTGTGATGTGAAAGCTTAGAGCAGTGATTCTCAACCTTTTTTTGTCACGGTACACTTTTAATAATTTAAAAATTTGGCGGCACACTAACAATAAGATAAATTTAAAAGAATTTTACTTGGTTAATTGATTGATGTACCTAAAATATATTTTGTAAAAATAGCATACGATCATAATTTAAAATGAAATATAAAATGAAATTCCATTACAAAATAAACAAAATGTTTATTTAATGATAAATTAGAAATTACATTTAATGCGAAATTTGAGCTTGGTGTTTTTTAACAACTTCATTTATATTTGGGCGTAAAAAGGATAATGCTACTTTCATTTCGTGATCCAGATTTAAAGTCTGGATCTTCATTTCGTTTTAATGTTGGTCAAAGCCGAAAATCCGAATTCGCACAAATAAGATGTGGAAAATTGCAATAACACACTAAGGCTTTTTGAGATATTGTGGGATAATCGTATCTAAGATTAATCCAGAACGAATTAATTGATTCTTCTGAATGTTCGCAGTGGCGGAACGCTTCAAAAATCTCGCGGCACACTAAAGTGCCGCGGCACAGTGGTTGAGAATCACTAGCTTATAGAGTAGGGTGCCAGCTCAGGTGTTACCTACAATGAATACTTTTAAATATCGAGTATGCGAGTTCTTTTGTATTCGAATACTCCCATCTCCAAAGAAAACAGACAGGAAGCGGAAGATGATTGTCCTGAAAAACGGCGAGCGACCCCCCGTTCCGGACGATAGCCAGTGTCTATTCCAATATCCGTTGTCTGTCCCGGACAACAGAAAACTTCGGATGAGACTTACTGGAAGGAGTTCCAGCCGTACCTCACTCAAAGGATACTCTGGCCTCTTACCAAAGTTTGGCGGATCACCCATGAAAAACATACTATTTTACAGTGCGACCTGACGGCTTGGCAGGTAGGTAATTAGGGTTTTATGGCGCTAGGTCCGAAAGCGGACAAGCTGCACCAAACATAAGAAAAAAAGAAATAAAACAATGTAAATATAAAAACATTGTAATGAAAGGTAGATGTAAGTTTTGCGCAAGAAATTTACATGACCCAAAATTTATTTCATGATTTTTTAAAATCAGTTTATGAATATAAAAAAAGTATTCGTGGAAGGAAATTATTGACTGAAGCAGTATGATGGAATTCTATGATTAAAAATATGCTGATCAACATGACGTACAATATAAAAATGTATGGAAATAATGGATGATATAAATATGGTGATGGATACCTTGAGATACGAGTGCCCCAACATACGAGTTTTTTGAGATACGAGCCGTCACTAGGTCGATTTTTTGCCTTGAGTTACGAGCCAGAATTTGAGATACGAGCTTGATTCGGTAACGTCACAACCACCACTCCGCTCATATTCCCGTCTTGCGCGTCGTTCAGTTCACATGTTTACCTCATCTGATGACCAGTTAACGTCTGTCACAAAAATCAATCAATTTCTTAATTTTGTTTGACATTTATTGTCAAATGCCACAGGGAGGTCAGAATCTCTCTCTTTCTTATTTTTTTTTCATTTTTCTTTTCTCCGACCATATGCGTCAATTCTAAAAACGGAAAAACGTGGTGTGTACAGTTATTTAGCTAATTTTTTCATATAACCATGAGTCCAAAGAAGGTGAGTGTAAAGAACAGTGGTGAGAAAAGGAAAAAGGTAATATCCATGGAATGAAAGAGTGAAATAATAGACAAACATGAGCAAGGCGTAAGAGTAATAGACTTGGCAACGCAGTACGATCGCACTACTACGATATGTACTATTCTGAAGCAGGACTCGATAAAGGCTACAGCTCCAGCTACAATATTTGTTCATTATAAATACATTATTATAAAAAAATTGGAGTGTGGGTTGTTTTGAATAGATGTGAAAGTTTGTTAGAAGGGCTGCTCTACCAAATACATGAATCGCGATCGTCGCGGATGTCTTTTCCGGTACCAACTCGTGGTTACTGTATCGAACGATAGACGTAGAATCCGGATCCGCACTAAAGACACCAATTGTGGGAGAAGCCGGACAATATCACCTAATTTAAAGAATAGACTCGTCCAAAACCACGTGATTCAACTGCCTTCTCGAGGAAGCCGGATTATACCTCCTAATTTAAGGAATAGACTCGTCCAAAACCACGTGATTCGACTGTTTTCTCAAGGAAGCCGGACTATATCTCCTAATTAAAAGAATAGACTCATCCAAAACCACTTGATTCGACTGTCTTCTCAAGGAAGCCGGACTGTATCTCTTAATTTAAGGAATAGACTCGTCCAAAACAACGCGATTCAACTGCCTTCTCGAGGTATCCGGACTATATCTACTAATTTATAGAACAGACTCGTCCAAAACTACGTGATTCGACTGTCCGTTCGAGGAAACCGGGCTATATCTCCTAATTTAAAGAGTAGACTCGTCCGTAGCCACTTGATTCGACTGCTTTCTTGCTGGACAGGACTATATCTTTCAATACCTTTGATAGTCGGAAGTCGGCAGTCGGAAAAAGGATTCCAAATTACAGATCCATCTTTACTAAATTATGGTGTTAGCATTTTAAGTCTCTTGTTTTCACTTGATTCTACCAAGTTTGCAGTGTAACGATTTTACCATAGATTTTGTGTGGTAGTTGAAAGAAAAACACGAATCAATAAAAAAAATTATCCTCCAAGTGGTTTCAATGAGGTATCTCGGCTATCAAGATCTGACCAATTTTGCTAATGACGTCGGGTCACCAGGAGGATTAAACAAATGCGCAATAGAGTGTGATATCCAGTATCAGAAGGTTGGGTGTACAAATTACGTCCGGGTCACCATTTTAAAGTTTGCCAGCATATTAATTTCAAAGACAAATCTAGAATATTTAAGATAAGTTTAGTGACAAGAGCTAATATTAGCGAAGTCCAATTGGAATAAGCGAGAAACATTTATAAAATTTCAATTCATTTAGGATCTACGACTTGTAGATGATCTCAACAGAAAATGATAGCAAATAATCGGGCATTCAGTAGCAGATCTACGAATACAAAATTTGAAAGCAGTTAAAAATTAAAGTTAAGAATATAATTTATGTATGATTGCAACGATTTTATACAAATGCAAACGATGTTTGCCGCAAATGTATTACACGTTTTTTTTCTCTGACAAGGAAATTTTTCTCTGATATATCGCTTATCTAGGTATATCATGCTTTTCCCTAGTCCTGGAAGCTCGATATATCGCGCGGTGTTAGTGTATATGTTACCGTTAAAGTATGAAATCCGTTATTTCATAGAATACCTAGTTATTCCATGGAATAACTGATCGTGTCCGTTAAAGTGTTAAACTCTCTTGTATTTCATGGTTTAACTAGTTATTTCATAGAATAACGATCTGCAGCCCGTTAAAGTGTAAAATAATCTATATCATATATCGAAAACCGGAGGAATCGAAGAAGTCCGGTCGGATGCTACAGCTCAAAGTTTAGGTACTGGTCAGGGATTTAAAAAATATTCGTGTAAAACCCAGTGTGTCAACAAAAAATGTTTTTGTTTTAGAAATAATGTTCTTTGTAATTCCAAGTGTCATTTTAGTAATCCTTGTTGTAACAAATGATTTTATGGTACGTTTCCATAAATACCATTTATACGCTGCATAAATTAGATAAATTGCTTCTTTTTCATTTTAATTGTCTATCATTAGTTTAATTTCATTTTAGATAAATTGTTTATTTTACACTTGAACTGTCTCTCATTAGTTATTTCATAGAATACCTAGTTATTTCATAGAATAACTAGTTAAAGTGTCAAATTAATAACATATTACACACTTTAACGGACACGATCAGTTATTCCATGGAATAACTAGGTATTCTATGAAATAACTGCATTATATACTTTAACGGTAACATATATATATTTTTTAAAACGGGAGAATTTTATTGCATTGATAAAAATTGGAGATGGACAAAAATGTTATTTTAAGACAATAGCGTTAATAATTATTGCCAATTTGCGATAACAATTATTAATAATTGTTAATATCAACATTGTTGCTATCAGTTAGCAACTAAATTTTGTATGCTGTCAGAAATTGACGTTAACCGTTATTTTGAGTTTTGTTGACTGATTAAACAAGCCATAACATCCCAGAAACATCTGTCGATAACTGTTAATATTTTCTACAACAGTTACAAACAACAGTTACTAACTGTTGTTTTGGAACAAGACAATTATTCAAACTGCCGAGTTTAACTCAACGGGGGAAAAATTAAGCATGGTTTGCTTTGTTATTTTACAATTCTCTGAAAAATTGCCGCTTTTTAGCTCGGAAAAACAAGAGTTTCTTTCCAATTTCAAAATAGATTTTTAATATAGATAGATTAAAGATTAGATAGAGATAGAAAATATTTTCGCTGGTATTTTCTTACGCATCCGTTCATTCCCATTCCAATTTAAGCGCCTCCAGAATAATCCCTACTCATACTCGCTTAGGGAAAAACTCCAAAGCTTTTCATTTGCTGAAACCTCACCGACGTTTCATCCGGGTATCGCAGCAGTTGGTGGGGAAACCAATCAGATTATCGTATCCAAGCTACTCGGGAGGCAGAAAGGCGGGCGTCAAATTTGATGGAGAACGGCAAGCGGAAGTTCCTCTTTCGAAAGTTAATGGCGAAAAACCGAAATAATTATGTAGAAAAACGAAATAATTTTGTATTTTTCGATTTTATAAAGCATAATTTCCTTCATGAAATGATCCAAATTCAGTTTTCAAAGAGTATCTTCACTGTAAATGAGTTTTTCGATAAAGTTCTACGATTAATCGACAAAATGGCGATTGTTGTAACGTGAAGTTATTACTAGAATTGGTCTCTTTTACAGCGTATGTTCTCTCTTAACTCTGAAATCGTTTAGAAATGTCTTTCGGAAGCTGTGTTAGCTTTATTTTTGCCCCTTAAAGGTGTTGAAAAGTACCGAAACCAGCTTTAAAAAGCGATTTTTTTCTTCGTTTCTTCGGTTTTTAAAAATGGCGGATAAAAATTGCGCCATCAACTCGAAAGCAGTGTGCTGGTTTACAGTCTAGAATTTCCTAGGACTTAACAGGAAAAGTGAGAAAGACTTCTTTCCGAACGTTTTCAGATATTGCGATATTTAAAAAAGATCAATTCGTTTTGAATGGATCTTTTTGGATCGCTCACAGCTACATTCAACATGGACGCCAATTGTGCATGTGATAGGAATAAAGCCTTTTATTTACAAATTAAAGAAAAGAATGTATTTCAGTTGAATCAATACATATTCAATCTTGTTTCCGATATTGAGCATAGCATTTGACTCTTCTCAATATCGCTCATGCATTTCTAATGGTTCCACATTGATTCATGCGGCACAGAAATTCCCATTAAGTTGTATGTGTATACACCAAAACATTTTTTTTTTTCAATTTTGATTTGAATAAAAATCCAGTTTTCTTTACAATAGGTCATTGATTTATGTTTAAACTCATTTCAGTGTGAAAAAGTCAAATTAAGCTAATCATTAATTTCCCAATTTGGATATAATTAACTAATTAGCATGATTTGGAACAATGATATTTCAAATTCTAATTTGTTCAGAAAGACAATCCCTGTTGGAAAGTATTTCTTACATTATTCTCAATCAAGTTATTAGAGGGAATAGTTTTTTGCAATTTTTTTCATCAAGCATAAAGAAAAAAATCAAGATTTTTTAGGAATTTTAACATTTAAAAATCGACTAATATTCATTTCTAAACTAATAACTGTTTACGGGTCAAAACATCCACACACTGTATTATATAGATTACAATGATACAAAACTAATTATAATAGATCGATTCATCATTGAGTTATCACCGTTTGAACAAATAATCATATTGCAAAGACACAATTATTCAGAAATTGGGTTTAAAGCTTTGGAATTGTTAGGTTGTGTTCTAGACATAACCTAACAATTTTTTTTACCAACTCCTGGTCAAACTGAATGTTAGAAGTGTTACATTATTATGGCACTGCGAGGGGTGGAATTGTGAACCACTTGGCGTTACCCTGGTGTAGCACGAGGATGGGGTGAATTCACGTTTCACCCCAAATACATAGAAAGGCCACATATTCACTCCAGACGAACAAATATCTTCGCCTCATCCCGAATTCGAACCAGGAGCCTTTCTATCTAGAAGTCAGCCATCCCCTGTAAAAAATGGGATAGAATCTGTTCCTGTGGCCACAGGCAGTTGCAGACTTTTTGGCGGGAGTAGTTCTCATAATAGACGGACAGCAAATACTCGGGAACCAATCACTCGGGCTCCGATACCATGGCACCAGCGATCTCTTTAAATGAGAACCGGATAAAGTATATTTTATTTATATATACAGGATGATTCATAAGGTCATAGAGAAACTTTAAAGGTACGTCAGGAATACCAAAACAAACCAATTTTACATAGGATCAGAGCTGCAGACGCCACTTGGAGTTGATACCTGCTATCTCAGAATTACTGCAACAATGCATCCTCCTTTTCTAAAGTCAACGACACTAGAAAGTTAATGGCTAACTCAATTTCTGGCAAACACTCGCTTGTCGTTTACTGCTATATGTTCCTATGTAAATATGGTTTGTTTTGTATTCCTAAACCACCTTTAGAGTTTGTCTAAAACTTTTTAATCACCCTGTATATAAAGCAGAGTTGGCGTCTATACAAATCTCACCATTTGACCCAATCCATACCGAATTCGGTGCATTCATTCTTTGGAATCCTGCGGGAATCGTAGACTACATATTAATCCCCGTTCGATTTGTCCTGGGTATGCAGAGGAGGTTAAAATCAATGCGAAATCCCCGTAGGAATAACATTAACCTTCAAAGTTTATCAAAAAACTTTTTAATCACCCTGTATAAAAAGCAGAGTTGGCGTCTGTACTCTATACAAATCTCACCATTTGACCCAATTCACACCGAATTCGGTGCATTCATTCTTTAGAATCTTGCGGGAATCGTAGACTACATATCAATCCCCGTTCGATTTGTCCTGGGTATGCAGAAGAGGTTAAAATCAATGCGAAATCCCCGTAGGAATAACATTAACCTTCAAAGTTTATCAAAAAACTTTTTAATCACCCTGTATATAAAGCAGAGTTGGCGTCTGTACTCTATACAAATCTCACCATTTGACCCAATCCACACCGAATTCGGTGCATTCATTCTTTAGAATCCTGCGGGAATCGTAGACTACATATCAATCCCCGTTCGATTTGTCCTGGGTATGCAGAAGCGGTTGAAATCAATGCGAAATCCCCGTAGGAATAACATTAACCTTCAAAGTTTATCGAAAAACTTTTTAATCACCCTGTATATAAAGCAGAGTTGGCGTCTGTACTCTATACAAATCTCTCCATTTGACCCAATCCACACCGAATTCGGTGCATTCATTCCTTAGAATCCTGCAGGAATCGTAGACTACATATCAATCCCCGTTCGATTTGTCCTGGGTATGCAGAAGAGGTTAAAATCAATGCGAAATCCCCGTAGGAATAACATTAACCTTCAAAGTTTTTCAAAAAACTTTTTAATCACCCTGTATATAAAGCAGAGTTGGCGTCTGTACTCTGTACAGATCTACACCTTTTGACCCAATCCACACCGAATTCGGTGCATTCATTCTTTAGAATCCTGCGGGAATCGTAGACTTTATATTAATCCCCGTTCGATTTGTCCTGGGTATGCAGAAGAGGTTAAAATCAATGCGAAATCCCCGTAGGAATAACATTAACCTTCAAAGTTTATCAAAAAACTTTTTAATCACCCTGTTTATAAAGCAGAGTTGGCGTCTGTACTCTACAAATCTACACCTTTTGACCCAATCCACACCGAATTCGGTGCATTCATTCTTTAGAATCCTGCGGGAATCGTAGACTACATATTAATCTCCGTTCGTTTTATCCTGGGTATGCATAGGGGTTAAAATCAATTGAAATACTCACATTAATAACACTGAGTATTACGATCAATTCACATATAACTTGATAGGCTTATGCCGTGAGGGAAACATAGGCTATATATTAACCTCTGTTCGGAGGATTTGCCCTGGGTTTGCAGAGGGGGCTAAAATCAAATCGAAATCCACATAGAAATAACATTGAGCATTATTACGATTATACTGTTAAGTCAATCCATATCATATTTGGTACACTATGCTTATGGACATATGCTTATGGACTTGCGAGAAATATAGAATACATCTTAACCCCCGTTCGATTTGTCCGGGTTATGCAGAGGAAGTTGAAATCAATGAGAAATCCCCATAGGAATACCACTGAGTAATATGACAATCAATTACAATCAACTCAACTCTGCTAGTAGGTAAATAATCATGAAAGTAATTAAGTAACACTCAAATTAATCATAAATGATGCATAGAATGATATAACCTTGCGCCATTAAACCCCAAAATAAAATCCAATCCATAGAATGATGTATAAGATTTATTGGATTCACGAGATCGAGGTTTTCTACAAATGCCTCCTTCAATGGTCAGATTTTATCCACGTAGGACAACCTTAAAATGAGCAATTATGTACTATTAGTAGTATCGCTATGAAGAGAAGACATGACCGTACAATGGTCGTAAGCTCGCTGAGGTAAAAGGCTGCTATAACACATATATCATGTTTCACCGACACTTAATCACTGCTATCGCTTCGGCTATCGATCCATGAATTTGGATATCGAATATTCGCTGAAGACAATTGTGGGAAATCATTGTTTATGTTCAACCTGATCCCTAATTCATTGAATTGGCTCGTCCAAAACCCCGTGGGGTCAAAGTAGCGGTAAGAGCATCGTATTAGCCACGGGAAGGTTCAGATTTCGAAACTCGATCCAACTGGAGACCATCGTGCACTTGGGGGCTGGTGCACGTTAAATATGTCGTTGCCTCAAATGTTAGGAGAAGGTTGTGGTACACAAAAGCTTGAATGGAGATTGCCGTGGATGTTTCTCCCTCTGCCAAACTCGTTATTACCGCAATCGCTTTCGGCACCGATTGATGAATATAGAAACAGATTCATCCCTAATAACATCTATTGTGAGGGATTTGCTTACGTTACAACCCGTAATTTACCTAATAAATTTGGGCTGCGGTAGTCAAGTTGGATGAGTAACGGATTAGCAACCGGAGGGTTGCGAGTTCGAAACTAGGTTCAACCAAAGACGGTCGTTTACACGGGGCTTGTGCGCGTTAAATCTATCGTGGCCTCAAATGTCCTCACTTTGCCGAAGTTTGGAGAATAGGGTGATAAGGTGTGACCTCGTTATCTGACCATGATTCGAAGTGACGAAGTATTGTCCAGTATCTTTCCCTACGCGACTGATACCGGATCTTCGCCAATAGCCCATTGTGTTTGTCCCGTGAGACATTAATTGAACTACCCACCTTCGAAAAGACTCCTTCCAAACCACCTGTCTCAAATAGAATCTCGTCAGAGCTGTCTACATTTGCACGTTAGCTACAGACAGAAACAAAATAAAACCGTGAAACAAATTTTTTGTTCAGGGCATACAAATACGCGCTGTATACAAAAATCTCACGTTTCATTGGCTCTGATGATCATAAGAAAGTAATTGGACTATAAAACTGACTGTATATTATTTTATTTGTTTACTGCTACAATCGTACAGGAGGGATGTGAAACGAGTTCATGTTTATTCAGTGGAGAATTTAATCACCATCCTGCTGAGAGCAGCATGAATGCACTCTACTTTTGGCGTTTAGACGTGGGAAACACGGAATCATGGAGTTGCTACAAACGCGGCTGTTAGATCAAAGATCGTAAATCATTTGGTTGGAAAGATCAGTCACAAGGCTCTAGACTGGACTTAATGAATGGGTATAAGTCTACCATTCTAACTGGATTCAATAGCTCACCCAAATTTAAGTCTGATAGAGCTTCTACATGATTATAATAGTCCTCGATTTCAAGGTTCTGTAGAGAGGTTAGAAAAAAGTGAAATTTATCCCAGAAATGGCGCTTTTGTAATTATTTATGAGGGCGGTAGCCTAGTTTTAAAAGCAACGGATTGGAAACAGGAGAGTTACGAGTTTGAAACCAGGTCCAATCAAAAACCGTCGTGTACAAACTGGGAGCTGGTGCACTTTAGATCTGTCTCAAATGTCCTCACGTGGTGTGGAAGTTTGGAGAGGGGTGCCAGCACAGGTGTTGCTGACCGAGGTTCCAAATTACGAGGCGTTGTCCTAGGATCTTTCCCTTTGAGACTGATCCCGGAACGTTGCCAATAGTCCGTTGTGTCGCTCCAGTGCGACGTTAATTAACTATGTGATCGTTGGGTATTTGTCTCTGGGAAGAGAGGTCTTCGAGCCATGAAAAATCTCGCTAAAAATCTGTAACATTCAAAGTTATAATAAATATGTGATTCTTAGCGATATTTTAATAAAATAATATCTATGATATGATAATAATAAGTTTAATTGGCCGGGCATTAGAAAAAAATTAAGTTTACGATTTTGCGGGGCAGCATTACTAGCTGTCCAGGACGCATGTACCCACAGTCAATGCTAATTTTCATGATGATGAGTACTTGCTTATACTGAAACCTGTTTAAAAGTTTTACTCTATCAAATTGACCACAACTGACAGTAAAAATTTTGTCAGTGAACGAGTTTCTACTGACAATACTAATCAATTCCAAGGTCAGACGATGTAGGAATCCCTAAACTCCTGTTCCTTCAGTCCTGTCATGCGACAGAGCCTGATGCAGTGATAGGGAAAAACTTCGTCACACATAGGGAAAAAAGGGAAGGGATCTGATTGGTTGGTGTCATTGTGAGAGAGCGGTTGTGGTTAGGGGGAAATGGTACAGTTGCGGAGTCGTCAAAGAGGTTGGGGGACGTATCCATATTGTGGAAGAGGTTTAGATAGGTTAATTTTGTAATATTTTTAAAGGAAGACGTGTACTTATTACGTGTAATTCGCTGAGTGTGCTCGCGAACAACAATGTAACACTCGAAGCGATTCGATTGGTTGTAGATTATTGCTGCGAAGATAAGGTGAATCTTTTCATTTGTTTGATTGCGGTTAAACGCAACAATGCGTCACAGGTAGGTATTTTAATTAACGCCGGACTGCAGCAACACAACGGGTTATTGGCCACGGTCCGGCATCAAATCAGAAGGGAAAGATCCTACATTACAAGGATCCTAGGATCCACGTAATTTTGACCCACGGTCGGAATGTGTCACTCATCAGTTCGTAAGACAGAAAACAAAAGACTCTACAATTATGAATTATGTGATCATACATCCATGGCACACATAAATTACTAAAATTCGGCGACACAAAAATTTCACTTTTTGCCAATCAGACAAAATAGGTGTAATAGTTGACTCCACGAACCCGAATGATTTTTTCATTTCCCATGGGGTTTATTCTCTTTCGTAAACACGATGGTTGCGCTCCACGGATAACCAAGCGATCGTTTTCTACTATCATCCCACTACTCTGTTTCCCAATCCCTATTCACCTTTTACAATATTTTTTACTTAAAGTTGCCTCGTGTTTGGCCCAGCTTGGCCAATTGTAACCCTTGCGCCATAAAACCACCAAAACACTAACCAAACATCCACACTGAATCGCTGAAGTGAAATAAATCTTGCACGATTTAAACAGCTTCACCATATGTTTGGCACACCAATGCCATTACTGTCGCACACCGGTTGAAAATCGTTTATCTATGGCTCAAGTCTCAGTTCAAACGTGTTTCATGGTTTTAGGAATTCGATTGGAAAACGGATCCTCCATTTTAATCTTTTGGGGGAACCTGACTGTATTTGAACATTTGGAGGAGATGCTTAGGAATAGAATGTGAGGGAATCGCTGGGGTAGGGTGTAGAACAAGTTGAAAAAGCAAGGACGAATATATGGAAATCCTTCACGATCGCCTTTTTCTCCCTCTCCTCGAGCTGTTAATTTCACCTTAGATTCTGGCGCCATCTAGGGAGGGCTTGAGACACTACTCTTGGAAGAATCGCGTCAATAGTGGAGGATTCTATGATCTGGTAGATCGTCCTGCGGTTTGGACAGCGGTAGCCCGGTTGGAAGAATAACGTCTTAGCCACCGGAGGCTTGCGAGTTCGAATCCAAAGACCGTCATGTAGAAAGGGGCTGGTGCACGTTAAATTTGCATTGGCCTCAAATATCCTCAAATTGGCGAGGTGTGGAAGTTCGGAGAATGAGTTGTCAGCACAAGAGTCTGACCTCGCCATCTGACCGTGATTCAAAATTACGAAATGTTCTTGGTAAGTAGGTATTTAATTAACGTCGGCACTGGAGCAACAGAACGGTCTATTGGCGATGGCCAGGGATCAAACCCGAAGGGAAAGATCCGAGGACGACATCACGTATTTTTGAACCATGGTCAGATGGCGAGGTCACACCTGAGCTGGCTCCCCACTCTCCAAACTCCCACACCACGCCAACGTGAGGACATTTGATGCCACGGCAAATTTAACGTGCAGCAGCCCCATTTGTACAAGACGGTCTTTGGCTGGATTCGAACTCCAAACCCTCCGGTTGCTAATCCTTTGCTCTTCCAAACGGGCCTTTGGTTTAAAATGTTTAACCTTTTTTGCAAGTTGATTATTTTTATGTTTGGGTGCTTTAGTACAAAACTCTATTTCGTTAACAATTTTACTATGCATTTATCAAATGAAGTTAATTTCATTTATATGTGTATAAACTATAATGTGAATGAAAATTTGGACAATACATTGAAAATTAATGCGAATGGGACCTATCAATTTTTGTAAATTTATCAAAACTTTTGACTTCGTTTTATGTAATACCTTAAGAATGACTGCTATTTTTGAACCAAACTTCTTTTATAGCCTTTTCAATAGAAATCAGTCTGTGAAAATGTAATAACAATCGGCTAATAATTGTAAAAGTTTCTTTTGAAGGTCAACTGTTCCCTTAAACGCAATGCTCGTTTTAGCATTACGGCATTTTCAGAACTGAATAGGTAGGTAGTTAATAAACGTCGCACTGGGGCTAATACAACGGAGTATTTACGACGGTTCAGGATCAATCCCGTAGGGAAAGATCCAATGGTGGTAGTGGTAATTAATTAACGTCGCACACATCGGGCTATATACGACAATCCGGGATCAATCCCGAAGGGTAGGTAGGTAGGTATTTTATTAACGTCACACTGGATCAATCCCGAAGGTAGGTAGGTATTTTAATTGACGTCACACTGGATCAATCCCAAAGGGTAGGTAAGTAGGTATTTTAATTAACGTCACACTGGATCAATCCCGAAGGGTAGGTAGGTAGGTATTTTAATTGACGTCACACTGGATCAATCCCGAAGGGTAGGTAGGTAGGTATTTTATTAACGTCACACTGGATCAATCCCGAAGGTAGGTATTTTAATTGACGTCACACTGGATCAATCCCGAAGGGTAGGTATGTAGGTATTTTAATTAACGTCACACTGGATCAATCCCGAAGGGTAGGTAGGTAGGTATTTTATTAACGTCACACTGGATCAATCCCGAAGGGTAGGTAGGTAGGTAGGTATTTTAATTAACGTCACACTGAAGCAAAACAACGGGCTATTGGTGACGGTCAGGGATCAATTCCAAAGGGAGAGATCCGAGGGACAACACCACGTAATTTTGAACCACGGTCAGATAACGAGAACAACACCGGATTTGGCACCCCACTCTCAAAACTCCACAGCACGCCACCATGATGACATTTGAGGTTACGTCAGATTTAACATGGGACCGTGGTAACCCGGTTGGAAGAGTAACGGATTAGCAACCGGAAGGTTGTGAGTTCGAATCCAACCAAAGACCCTCGTGAACAAAGGAGGTTGGTGCACTGTAAAATCTGTCGTGACCTCAAATGTCCTTTCGTTGGCGTGGTGTGGAAGTTTGGAGAGTGGGGTGCCGGTTCTGGTGTGACCGTGATTCAAAATTACGTGGTGTTGTCCTCGGATCTTTCCCTTCGAGTTTGATCGCTGACCGTCGCCAATAGTCCGTTGTATTGCTCCAATGCGGCATTAATTAAAATACCTATCTACCGACAGATTTAACGCGCATCAGTCCACTTTGGTTAGACCTAGTTTCGAACTCGCAATCCTCCGGTTGCTAATCCGTTGCTCTTCCAACTGGGCTGGGCCCGTCGTGGCTAAGTCGGTATGCCCACTGCGCTAGCAACCTTCGAGTTGTATGCGGCGCAGGATTCGTATCAGGTGCATTCCTCCCTGGATGTATTTCTCTCTTCATGTCAGTAAAACTTTCATTGTGTGTATGTCCATTACTTGATATTGTATGTCTTGTGTCTGGTGCAGCATGGCCAAATATGGCCCTTGCGCCATAAAACCTCCCAACCAATCCAACTGGGCTACTGCGACCATCACAATTCAGAACCTTCCAGCAAAGAATCACAATGAGAATCTTCCAGCAAAAAAAGCATGCCACAAAGCATTTTTCCAAATCAAATTCTGGCCGATAAAATCTATTTTCGTCGGGATTCAACGCTATTGCGGAATAGAGCTGTTTTTCTTTGAAACCACTTGAACTTTGCTCCTCGATTTTCATAAAAAATAAACGTACAATAGCGATAGAGACGCATTATCGCAGTTTAGCCTTCCGCGGCCGTATCATTCGTCGAAATGCGTTATCTGATAACACCCCGCTAATAACAAGGAGAGGTTTCCAAGCTGACCTCGCGCTGGAAAAGCATTATCGACCATACAGCAGTCATCCGTACGTCTTTTTTTATTTCCAGTTGCTCCTTATCGCGCGTGCAGTAAATTACGCGATAAGATATCGACTGATGGATTCGCATTTTTTGTTTTTTGGTCCAACATATTGAAATACGAATATAGGTAGTGATGGTTGCATTCATTTTTTTTTTGGACATGATTATCTGATTTAGCGCTCTAGGTTTCAAATACTGTAGAGCCCATAGACGTGTCTGATTTAGCGCTCTAGGTTTCAAATACTGTAGAGCCCATAGACGTGTCTGATTAACGCTCTAGGTTTCAAATACTGTAGAGTCCGTAGACGTATCTGATTTAGCGCTCTAGGTTTCAAATACTGTAGAGCCCGTAGACGTGTCTGATTTAGCGCTCTAGGTTTCAAATACTGTAGAGCCCGTAGACGTATCTGATTTAGCGCTCTAGGTTTCAAATACTGTAGAGCGCGTAGACGTATCTGATTTAGCGCTCTAGGTTTCAAATACTGTAGAGCGCGTAGACGTATCTGATTTAGCGCTCTAGGTTTCAAATACTGTAGAGCCCGTAGACGTATCTGATTTAGCGCTCTACGTTTCAAATACTGTAGAGCCCGTAGACGTATCTGATTTAGCGCTCTACGTTTCAAATACTGTAGAGCCCGTAGACGTATCTGATTTAGCGCTCTAGGTTTCAAATACTGTAGAGCCCGTAGATGTGTCTGATTTAGCGCTCTAGGTTTCAAATACTGTAGAGCCCATAGACGTATCTGATTTAGCGCTCTAGGTTTCAAATACTGTAGAGCCCTTAGACGTATCTGATTTAGCGCTCTAGGTTTCAAATACTGTAGAGCCCGTAGACGTATCTGATTTAGCGCTCTAGGTTTCAAATACTGTAGAGCCCGTAGACGTATCTGATTTAGCGCTCTAGGTTTCAAATACTGTAGAGCCCATAGACGTGAAGGGCCGCGGTAGCCCGGTTGGAAGAGGAACAGACTAGCAACCAGAGGGTTGCGAGTTCGAATCCAACCAAGCACCTTCGTGTACAAAGGGGGCTGGTGCACGTTGAATATTTAGTGGCCTCAAACGTTCTCACATTGGCGTGGTGTGGAAGTTTGGGGTGCCAGCTCAGGCGTGATCTCGTCATCTGACCATGATTCAAAATCCCGGACTGTCGCCAATAGCCCGTTGAATTGCTTCAGTGCGACGTTAATTAAAATACCTACACACCGATTGCTACTCCGTCACTCTACCAACTGGTCCACCGAGGCCCCCCAACAGCAGATTAAACAATTTGTTAACAGTTCCGGAAACGGAGAAGGGAAAAAAAATCCTTCCCTCTTTCCAGCTTCCTCGGATAATAGACACATACTTCTTCCTCGGCATTAAAAAGTCATTCATAAGAGCCATTCTTGCGACCTGTCAGAAATAATTACGAGACTCAGCGTGACGCTCGATAGACCAGCGGCCGTGCCGTCCTTGTCGCGGCGGTCACGTGACGCTCAGATGAATTTTTTGGAGTCACGAAAAGGTGCTTCGACAATCACGCACTCTGCCTTGTTGACTAATTCCCTTTGCGTGAGCCGGGACTTTAGGCGACTTCCCACTCGCATGGGCCCATTTCCCTAATGTTCCCAGGTGCTTTGGGTTTTAAAGTGAAATCGGGGTAATGGAAGTTGGGCCGATGAGAGGCAGTTTGAAGTGCGAAACCCGCAATTAGAGGATGGGTTCCATTTAGGGTTTTTAAAGCAGTTTCCCAAACTTTTTCGGCTACACGCCCCTTTTTCTCGAAGACTATTTTTTGGGCTGCCATCTGTGAAACCATCCCAACTAATAAGTGTAGCCGTGCATTTTGAGCTCGGTAGTTGAACTTATCCGCCTCAACCGTCAAACTCAATTTCTGAAAAACTGTTTTTGCAATATGACGCTTTGTTCAAAAGGCGATAACTCGACAATGAATTGATCTATTGTAATTACTTTTGTATCATTATAATCTATAGAATACAGTGGGTGTTTTGGCCTTCGTTATTAGTTAAGAGATGAATTTTCAGTTGTTTTTTTAAATATTAAAATTCCTGAAAAATCTTGATTTTTTTTGTTAGTTTGTAATCTATATATTAATACGTGAAGAAAAAACTTTGTACCCTTTTTAAGCACATTGCGCGCACGGAGGAGTATGAGATTTGGCATAATTAAAGTTCACATGGAGAAGGAGTGTGCAAAAAGATAAAATTAATGTATAATATGCGTTACAAATATATTAAATTAAACAAAATAAAACATTCATTGTTTACGTTCATATACTGTAATCTATATATTAATACGTGAAGAAAAAACTTTGTACCCCTTTTTAAGCACATTGCGCGCACGGAGGAGTATGAGATTTGGCATAATTTCCCACCACATAAGTTAATATTGAAAGTTAATTGCATCGTTTTGCTGATCAGAAACTTAAATACAAAGGAAGCATTAGTCAATGGAACAAGAATGCGCATCAAATTTATGCATCGTAATACTATTGATTGCGAAGTTTTAACTGGAACCGCACGCCATAAGAGAATTTTGATTCCACGTATAAATTTAACATATTCCGGAACTATTTTACCATTTAACTTTCAAAGAACTCAATTTCCAATTATACCTGCATTTGCGATGACAATAAATAAGTCTCAAGGACAAACATTCGAAAAAATTGGAATTTTATTGAGGCAGCCAGTTTGTACACATGGTCAATTGTACGTCGCAGCAAGTAGAGTTCGATGATTCGATGGTTTGAGATTATATATTTTAGAATATAACGGTCAAGGGCATTTAGCAAACGATGAAAGAGTTTTTACGAAAAACATCGTCTACACAGAAGTTTTGAATCATTAAATTCATTGTCGAACTATTTCAAGTTCAATGGACAACATTTATTTTTTTAACCACCCGGGTTTTTTTTATTCAATAAAAAATATATAAAAAAATACGAAGCACGTATTCCTTATTTCATTTTTTGGATTTAATTTTTATTTAAATTTTATATAATTTGAAAAAGATAGGCAAATTAACTGTGTAGCCTTGGCGAAACCTGTGCAGTATAGCAATAAAAAAACACCCAAGAAAATGTCAAACAACGCGTTATTGTTTTTAAGATATGGCTTAACCAAGCTATACCGCATTTTTCCTATGACGTATTTGTACATGCTCGCAGCTTACGTAATAGAACAAAATTCAAAAAATTATATGCAATGAATATAGAGGTATACTCTTCGACAAAAGAACCTTATTAACGTTCAAACTTAAAAATTAAATGAATTATGGTCGAATTTCGACCACTGGGCGACCACTAGTGATAATTAATTAACGTCGCACTGGAGCAACACGATGGGCAACTGGTGACGGTCTGGGATCCATACCGAAGGGAAAGATCGAGGACAACGCCTCGCAATTTTGAACCACGGTCAGATGACGAGGTCAAAACCTGAGCTTGGTTTCCAGTGTCTAAACATCCACATCACACGAATGCGACGGCATTTTGGGTCACGATAGATTTAACCAGGCCCCTCGTATACGACGGTCTTTGGTTGGATCTAGTTTCAAACTCACAACCCTCCGGTTGCTTGTCCGCACTCTTCCAACTTGACGTTGTCTTTTGTTTGGCCCAGCTTGGCCAAATAACGGCCGATAAAACGTAGACAACCAAACAATTCAACCGGGTTACTGCGGCCCCGTAATTTTTTGAATCTCACCAAAATATTTGTGTTTTTGTATGTGATTTAGGGGCTCATCTTCACACTCTGGGAGTGATTTCAAAGAGTGGGCGGTGCGTATTACTTTTTGTGCGTCCCTTTGCCATTTCGGGGCCGTCGTAGCCCAGTCGGTAGAGTCGAGGATTAGCAACCTTAAGTTTGAGAATTCGAAACAAACCAGAAGCGCCATTAGACATGAAGTAAAGCCTTTTGTCGGGACTGACAATTTTTTTACAAACTTTAGTGGACTGTAACTACATTGATTGTTGTACTATCCTTTCACAAAGAATGGTTCCTGGAACAGAAAGTTGGCGATATCGACTTATCGCGTAAAGAAATCTGGCACAAACTGAGAAGTTGGCAATGTTCTTGGCGCTCGCCAAGCGCATGAAAAATTACGCCAATTAAGGAGTAGCACAAATAACTGTCACGAACATACGTCACGAACACCTCTTATATAAAAAAAGAAATTATTCGTAGGCCGAAGGGCCTAGGTTTTATAAGAAAAGATAAATTATCTGAGCCAAATGTAAATCTCTAACACTACAATAAGACGTACAAAATGCAAAGAACTGCACCTTCAAAAAGTGGGTCACAAAAGTTTCCGAACACTTATTATTCACGTCGGTGAAATTACATATCAAAACCAAAAGTGCCATTAGACATGGAATAATGCCTTTAAAAAATGAGCCTTTCATTTCCATAAGAGCGTCCGTCTTCATATTTAATTAGATATTATTTCCAAAATTTCAAAAGACAACACCCATTTTGAGCGGTATCTAAAAGATTTCCCATATCATAATTACTCTAATCATATATTCTGCAAATCGCATCATAATTCGTAGATAAAGGAGGAAAACGATTCGGGTTTCGTCTTTATATGCAAAATTAATAAATGTAGGTCACGCATGTGGGAATGTTTTTGCATACTTCCAAATTTGTTATCGACATTATCCAGTTTCTTTGATGTTAAGTCTTATTTTCATTATTGTTAATGCCTATTTCGATGAAATATTGAACGGTACTAAAAAACAGTATAAACATTATTTTAAGCTAAACAGTGTAATAAAAATACTGAGCAATAAAAAATAATCTGTTTTATTAATAAATTTTATGAAATAGGACATTTTTCAATGAACTTAAGTGGCCGTTGTTACTTTTTAGATCCGCCACAGCTTATAATCAAATTGCACTCAAGGTCTTGATTCTTTTTTAGCGCGGGGTCGCGGTAGCCCGGTTGGAAGAGTAACGATTAGCAATCGGAGGGTTGCGAGTTCGAATCCAACCAAAGACCGTCGTGTACAAAGGGGGGTGGTGCACGTTAAATCTGGCCTGGCGTCAAATGTCGTCACGTTGGCGGGGTGTGGAAGTTTGGAGAGTTGGGTGCCAGCTCAGGTGTTGCCTCAACATCAATCAGACCGTGGTTCAAAATTACGTGTTGTCTTCGGTAGGTAGGTATTTTAATTAACGTCACACTGGAGCAACACATCGGGCTATTGATGACGGTCCGGGATCAATCCCAATGCGAAAGATCCGAAGACAACACCACGTTATTTTGAACCACGATGTTGTTTCTTTCATTTTGGGATTGATCCAAAAAAAGATTCTTAAAATACCCCCACACCTACATCTCCTTTGCGCTACGTGCTGAAAAACAAGCATAGTAAAGTCACTTCCGGAATAAAACCGGAAGTGCGTATAAGGACAATGGCGATCTCTATACATAGCTTTACGGGGAAAACACTCTTATATCTCTGCATAACACAGGAGTGCTATGCATTTAGTATATTGATCACAATAAAAAACAAAATTTCGTGAAAGTTGGCTGGTTGTTTTGGGGTTTTATATCGCAAGAGCCATATTTGGTGATGTCAGACACAAGTCACAATATCAAGTAATAGATACAATACACAATGAAAGTTTTACAGACAGAAGAGAAATATACCAAAGGAGGATAACCAGATAACCATCAGGAGAACCCCCGAGCCTGTCCAATGGCGATCTCTATACATAGCCTTTACGGGGAAAACACTCTTATATCTCTGCATAACACAGGAGTGTTATGCAGTTAGTATATTGATCACAATAAAAAACAAAATTTCGTGAAAGTTGGCTGGTTGTTTTGGGGTTTTATATCGCAAGAGCCATATTTGGTGATGTCAGACACAAGTCACAATATCAAGTAAGACACAATACACAATGAAAGTGTTACAGACAGAAGAGAAATATACCAAAGGAGGATAACCAGATAACCACCAGGAGAACCCCCGAGCCTGTCCAATGGCGATCTCTATACATAGCCTTTACGGAGAAAACACTCTTATATCTCTGCATAACACAGGAGTGTTATGCAGTTAGTATATTGATCACAATAAAAAACAAAATTTCGTGAAAGTTGGCTGGTTGTTTGGGGGTTTTATATCGCAAGAGCCATATTTGGTGATGTCAGACACAAGTCACAATATCAAGTAATAGACACAATACACAATGAAAGTGTTACAGACAGAAGAGAAATATACCAAAGGAGGATAACCAGATAACCACCAGGAGAACCCCCGAGCCTGTCCAATGGCGATCTCTATACATAGCCTTTACGGGGAAAACATTCTTATATCTCTGCATAACACAGGAGTGTTATGCAGTTAGTATATTGGTCACAATGAAAAACAAAATTTCGTGAAAGTTGGCTGGTTGTTTTGGGGTTTTATATCGCAAGAGCCATATTTGGTGATGTCAGACACAAGTCACAATATCAAGTAATAGATACAATACACAATGAAAGTTTTACAGACAGAAAAGAAATATACCAAAGGAGGATAACCAGATAACCACCAGGAGAACCCCTGAGCCTGTCCTATGGCGATCTCTATACATAGCCTTTTCGGGGAAAACACTCTTATATCTCTGCATAACACAGGAGTGTTATGCAGTTAGTATATTGATCACAATAAAAAACAAAATTTCGTGAAAGTTGGATGGTTGTTTTGGGGTTTTATATCTCAAGAGCCATATTTGGTGATGCCAGACACAAGTCACAATATCAAGTAATAGACACAATACACAATGAAAGTTTTACAGACAGAAAAGAAATATACCAAAGGAGGATAACCAGATAACCACCAGGAGAACCCCCGAGCCTGTCCTTTAAAGGGACTTAACAGTTTGATGTACTTTATTAAAAGCAAAAAAATTACAGTGGGGATTTTGAAAAAGAAAATCACCACTGTGGTATTACAACCCCTTTCGCAGAAGGGATTGCCCACTGGAACAAGTTTACCATAAAAATAAAGTGTCCATAATCAAAACAAGTGAAAGAGAAAAATAAAGAGGTTGTAATCAAAGACTAAGATACTCCTGCCATTTCGCGTCCATACTTCAGCAGAAAATGTATTAGTCCACAGATTTGCTTCTTTGCCTATGGCCAAAGGCAATTTTTCTCCAAGCTCTGTCCTGCCTACTTTCGCCATAGCGTACCAAGGGAGGAACGCACCTGACAGGAATCGAACTTGCCCCGTCTATACCTCGAAGGCCCCGCCCCCCAGTGGACATACATACCCACTGAACCACTTCTTCCTCCGTGAAGAATATTAGAGCTCGCGTGCCGTTTATTATCGTTTGCGCGCGCACTGATATCTCGGTTCGCGAAGAATTATCAATCTTCAGCAGTTTAAAGTCATCTGACCGTGGTTCAAAATTACGTGCTGTTGTCCTCGGTTCTTTCTCTTTGAGATTGATCCCAGACCGTCACCAATAGCCCGTTGTGTTGCTCCAGTGTGACGTTAATTAAAATACCTACATACCATACCTACCGTTAGCAGTTTAATTATTTTTGTTTTTATTCTTTAGAGGCCAGTTGGTGGCAATATTCAAAAAGATATCTAGAATTTTTGTTCTTGTTATCGTAACAACTTCTCGTGTTAAGAATTTGAACATGTACATTTGCGGGAAAACACCCCCCCCCTTTATTTCAAGCGCACCATTCATAGTAGAACAAATTTAAAGATATCATTCAATAGGGAATAACGTCCTCTACAAATTCAAATGCAAAAAAGTTGCATAAGGGGCCATCTTTATATAAATTTTTTTACAAACAAGAAAATTTACTATGGAAACACCTTGTTTTGATGCCTCAATCAGAGTCCGCATTGTTAAATTAGTCTAAATATGAAATTTCATGATTTTATTATATTTATATCCGGAGATATTCAATGTTAAAGTTGCTGGCAATTTCAGGGATCACCTCTACATTGAAAATCGCTATTCGTAGATCGAGATTAACTGTAGTTATAGCTACCCGAATTTCAAATTGGAACACTCTCGAATGTATTTGTCAGCACGTGCAAACGATCCGAGAATTATATGTATTATACGTGTGCTCAAACGATAATATTTTGAACTGTAACCATGATTAAAATGTGATAAAAGAAGGATTTTGGAATTGAGAACAATTCGAAACGGAAAGTGTTGATCAATGTTCTGTATCATTGTAGTCTCTTAATAAATGTTAATTGTTTTAAATTAGTGTTCGTCTTTTTTGTATGCAATCAAAAGGCCTACCTACAATTATTTAATACAATCTAACTGATATTCCGATCATCCAAAAAATGAATAGAGTCATTCATTTGATCATTGATTAGTAGAGTTCATCTATACGACACATAACTGGTAAAAAGAGCAATGTATTTTAAATTACATAAATGAAATTTCCAACCATTTTTCAAGAATTTAAACATTTCTCAGGTTTGTCAGACGTTTTTTAAACTTTTGGTTGCCCCCTAAAATCGCCAAAATGAGAAAAATGTAATGTAACTAACCTTAGGAATGAGCTGAAATTTTGCATTGTCATATTAGAAGTCATTCTGAGCCAAATATAGTAAGGTTCCAATTAATCCTTTTACACATTAATTTAATAATTATTATTGCATACTAAGAACTATATTAAAATAAAATATTAGGTGGATTTTGTTTGGCTTGCTTAACAGTAACACTGTACAAAATATCAGCTCTATAGAAATATTATTTAGGATGATATCCATAAAAGTCTGAGAATCTGATTTAACATTAGGAGCTCCAATCTTTCTGTACTCATAAATTCGAAACGGTAAGACCTAAGAATATGACATTTGGTATCTGAAGTTAAATTTTAATATAGATTTGAAATTGTTCGTCAAAATAAGGGTTTCGATTTGAAATTATGAAGTTGGTGTTTCATTTAATATGAAGACGGCCCCTTATGCAAATTCTATGCATTTGAATTTATAGAAGACGTTAGTTGCTGTCGAACGCCACCTTTGAATTTTCTCTACTGTTAAAATTGCTCGAATGAAGAGGAGTGGCTCGGGTTTTTCTCCCGCTACTGTACGTCCATCTTAGAAAAGTTTCTGGTAGATTCTGTGATGTGAGGCTGACTTATTCTCCACTAATGCGATTCTAACATTCTAGCCTATGGTGGTACATAAGCCCTAAGATCAATCGTCTGGTGATACTCTGGTGATCAACCGTCACATGTCAGTCGTACTTTTTGCTGATGCAATTCAGTTTCATTTCTTGATATCGAATAATATATGCAAGGATGAAAAACCACAAACAGCGAATTCATGACTCAATATCCTAGGATAGTTAGCTTGCAAATGGAATTTATTAAAAACCAAGGAAAAGATATATCCTTTGCAAACAAAATGTAAACAATATGATTCATTGGCATAAAGATATATGATAAAATTCAACAGGGAAAAGAGATATCACTACAGCTCTGCGCACAATGCATAAAAGGGTGAATGACTTCAGTAAAAAAAATTAGGAAATAAAATTACAAGTAAAGCAAACGCGGTCCTAGCAAAGCTATAGTCAAGGTCAACATTATATCGTTGTAAATTTAGAACAAAAGATAAAGCTTTTGCTCTCACGTGTATTTTTCAATGCCGTCTATCGTTAGAGTATTTTATTGATATAAGCTTATCTGTGCTTTTAAGGGGCTGTTCGAAGAGCAACAGGAGAGTTGTGAGTTCGAAACTCGGTCCAGCCAAAGACAGCCTTATACAAGGGGGCTGGGGCACGTCAAATTTGTCGTGGCCTCAAATGACCTCGCGTTGACGTGGTGTAGAAGTTTGGAGAGTAAGGTGCCAGCTCAGGTGTGACCTTGTCATCTGATCGTGATTCAAAATTACGAGTTGTCCTTGGATCTTGCATTTAAGGATTGATCCCTGACCGTCATCAATAGCCCGTTAGTGTTGCTCCAGTGCGACATTAATTAACCACCTACCTGTGCTTTTAAAATTCCGCTGAGATTGGTCGAACGTTTCTCAGTCAATCGAAAGATAGCGGGGCCGCGGTAGCCCGGTTGGAAGAGTAACGGATTAGCTACCGGAGGTTGCGAGTTCGAATCCAACCAAGGACCATCGTGTACAAAGGAGTGCACGTTGAATCTGTAGTGACCGCAAATGTCTTCACGTTGGCGTGGTGTGGAAGTTTGGAGAGTGGGTTGTCAGCTCAGGTGTGACCTTGTCATCTGACCGTGATTCAAAATTACGTGGTGTTGTCCTCGATCTTTCCCTTCGGGTTTGATCCCGGACCGTCGCCAATAGCCCGTTGTGTTCCTCCAGCGCGACGTTAATTAAAATACCTACCGAAATATAACGGTTTTCGTTTTGTCAGTTTTACCTTTGACTTATATTTTCGACGCTTGACTACGTCTTTAAAATCGGAACAGTACTAGGCATGCATGAAAAGTCGAATGTTATATAAAAGTGATACAACTGTTTTGTCTTCGAACCTGACATGACCTTCGGACCGAGTGCAGGAAGCGTACAGAAGGACCTAAGGGCGTGGATTGCGTCCACAATATATCGAAATTCTACTGTGTTGAGCGAACTTTAGACTGCGTAAATGGTATCATTCAAAAGCTACCGAACTACAACTAATATCGAACAATTAATATCAAACTATACTTTGATCGTTCAAACAGTAAATTAATTGTTGAATATTCACACACAATAAACAATCGTTCAACTTCCTTTGTCTCTGTTTCATTTATTCGACAATCCAGCATCAGGCCCGAGTATTCCCGTCAAAACTACGGCTTGTGTCTTCAACAGAACTAGTGAGGGGGCAGATAAAAGTTACAAAAATTGGTAAGTTGTGTAATCAACATAACTCACCAATTTTTATTACTTTTATCTGCCCCCTCACTAGTTCCTTCTTCAATAGGGGAATGAGAGAATCAAAAGTAAGGAAATGTATTATTATTTCAAAATACTATATTTACGCAAAAACTTCCAGTTGATATCAAAATCTAATCTTTCCGCCTAACCATTAAAAATAATGAATGTTATGGACAAGTCTATGGCACGTAGAAAAAATTCAAAACATCGCCTGTGGGTTATATGTGCGATGCCTGCAATTACCTCACCTGTGGAGTAATTGCAAGTATAGCTTTAGGGGTAATGGCGCAATATAAAGAGTAGTGAAAATTTTAATAATGAAGTTTTATTTGTAAATTCAACACTACATTGCTGGATTGTAAACTATTACCGGACACGTTGTATACAATTATGTACACTTATCGCATATCTGAGTGTTTTCTTCATTTATATTGAGACCCAGGTAGCTCAGTTGGATGGCAGGTACTTTAATTAACATCGCACTGGAGCAACACACCGCCTATTGGTGACGGTCCGGGATCAAACCCGAAGTGAAATTTTAATTGTAAATTCAACACTACATTGCTGGATTGTAAACTATTACTGGACACGTTGTATACAATTATGTACACTTATCGCATATCTAAGTGTTTTCTTGATTTATATTGAGACCCAGGTAGCTCAGTTGGATGGCAGGTACTTTAATTAACGTCGCACTGGAGCAACACACCGCCTATTGGTGACGGTCCGGGATCAAACCCGAAGTGAAGGATCCAAAGACAGCGCCACGTAATTTTGAACCACGGTCAGATGATGAGGTCACGTAGCTCAGTTGGAAGAGCAACGGATTAACAACCGAAGAGTTGCGAGTTTGAACCAAAAGACTGCCGTGTACACGGGGGGTAGTGTACACGAATCTGTAAATCTGTAATCGGGTTAAATCTGTAGTTGCCTCATATGTCCTCACGATAGCGTTGTGGAAGTTTCGAGAGTGGGGTGCCGGTTCAGGTGTTGTTCTCGTCATCTGACCGTGGTTCAAAAATACGAGGTGTTGTCCTTGATCTTTCCCTTCGGGATTGATCCTGGATCATCACCAATAACTCGTGTTGCTCCCCCAGTGCGACGCTAATTCAAATACCTACCTTAATGAGTGTTTTCTTGATTAAATCTATTTGGATTTTGGTGCCGCAGATTGTCAAAACTTCACATCTTAAAAGCAGTATGACCCCTTAGCAAGACCACGGGAATAGTTTTCTAAACAATACGCTCACTAATTTGAACCCCTCTACTTCCTAACAGGAAGTAAAGGGGTTCAAAGTTTTACTTTCTGCTCTAACTGAAAACCATTCTGGCGAATGTTTTGGTATTTTGAGTTTAATTGAAAAGTACAGGTGCTATATTTTCTTTTGCGCTATTTGAAGGATACTATCATTAATATGTTCATTGAGGTATGTTTACGTGCTTTTATTTTCTTTAATAGTACTTCATTAATTTACAAGATCCTTTTGAACTTGTAGCTAATTAGCGTCTAACGCAACTAATTTCAAATTTGAACTAGACTTTTAGCATATCATATAACCGTATATCACTAAAAGATTACATGTATATAGCGTGACTCATTTGACGTGCGCAGAACAAAAACTTCCTTGCCAATTTTGCAAAATTGATAGATTTTTCTTAAATTTCAGAATGACTGGAAATTTTTCGTCAGTCCATTTTTGACATTTGGAAGATAAATTCAAAGCAATCGAAAATCGATGCTATTATAACATATTTCTCAAGAAATGGATGAACATTTGTTACCAGATATTGTTTTAAATAGTATTAAAGCGAAAATTCTCGAATCCCTGCCAAAGAATTGAGCAAAAGAGTAAAATGAACATGCACCGAAAACTATTCCTGATTCAAGGAAACTTACCATTTCTCATACTGATTCAAGATCTACCGAATAATTCTCAAAGTGGTTTGAAAAATAGGCCTAGAAGGCCTCAAAAAGATTTTTTAGCCTGTAGTTCCAAGTATAAGGAACGAAAAGTCGTAGCCTTGTAGAGACAACTAGTCAAAAAGAATTGTCAATGGCAACTGAAGTAAATTACGAAAGTCCGGGAAACATATTCTACTTCAAATCGTCAGATAGCTCTCTGTTGCTTTCTCAGAAGAGGTATAGTTATGAAAATGACCCGTGTCTTATTAAAAAGCCAGTAAACTTATCTTAAAATCATGTTCTTGCGCTAATAGTTGATGTTAATATTTCTATGCACAAATACAAAATTATATGTATCAACGTAAAGGGCATTAACACAAATCTGTATACTCTATATAACAAAATTGAATAAGCTAAACGGTTACCTTTTTTGGGATCATTATCACGGAAGCTGTAGCACTAGTCACTCATCAACGGCTATTTATACGGTTATGTACAATTCATGCACAAGTCCTTGAGACTGATTTTGTCAAAAGATGATACCATAAATATAATGTGGGGCATAAATTGTGTTGAACACAAAGGATACCAACAATTTTCTTCTGAAAACATCAATCTGAGTAAAGTTTGTTTAGTATTTGGCAAAATCCTGCTCCATCTTTGACTAGACACTCATTCCATCAAATGTTTTTAGTAAAATTAGTATATTTAACTACTAGGGAAGTTAATGTGCAAGATAACTTTAAAGCTGAATTCGTTGTTTTGCTAGATATACCCAAACAGGAAACAAGGGATACTAAAGACATAAATAAAGCTCGTAGATTTTTTAGAAATATTGAGAGTTCCGCTGAAATAACTGGGATTAATGTAGAATTAATCATGCGCTTCCAAGTCATGTTTAAATTCCAGCTTCCAGATAAACTCTGATAAGTTTGCAGAGCACGAAGCAAATACAAAATATATACCTCAGAAAGCATCCTTGGTAATACGTAAACTATATATACAATACTAGTTCTTGGAAAGGATATTATTGCGTCTTGTATTCTTCAAATTGGTCAGTTCTTAGAAGTGCAAGAAGCAAGAAATAAACATAACAGGCAATAATGAGAAATATTTACTATAAAAACGGTGAAGAAGTGATACGAATAGTGATGAATGAATTTAATGAATTTCATCACCTCAGGTCCATTAATTGCAAGTTTACGAGCAAGATCTGTAACTAAACGCAGCCAAATGTTTCCAAAAAGGTTGAATTTGTTTGAAGAACCTTCCCTTGATTTGAGTACATGAGTAGACTATTTAAGCAGTAGACTGCCTTTTAGTTTTTCTAATGCACACATCTATTTTATTTTTAAATGACTCTTTTGGATATATTTGACGTACACATAATGTAAAATTGCAAAAATACGGTCAATAATTGATCGAAGTATATCTTATATATCGAGCAAAGTTGACAAATTTCTTTAAATTAGCATAATTTTGCATTCAAATAGTAACTAAAAATCGTTAAATGTATACCAAACTAGTATTTCATTCACAGCCTCTAAAAATCACCCAAAACCAGTGTATTTCTGATGAATTTTGTCCACCTAGATTGCAAAAATGACACACTGCATCGTGTACAAATTGAGCTGGCTCAAATTAAATCTGACGTGGCCTCAAATGTTCTCACGTTGGCTTAGTGTGGAAATTTGGAGAGTGGGGTACCAGCTCAGGTGTGACCTTGTCATCTGAACGTGGTTCAAAATTACGTGGTGCTGTCTTCGGATATTTCCTTTCTGGTTTGATTCCGAACCCTCGTCAATAGCCCGCTGTGTTGCTCCATGCGGCGTTAATTTAAATTGCGGCATTAAATTAACCTTGATACCTCAAGGTCGCTGTCGGAGTATGACGTCACAGTAACCATCTGGTGACGAAAGAGCATCGAAATTCATTCTTCGAGGTCGTATATGGAGTAATAAAACAGTAATTTTTATCAAAAAATTTGTTTTGTCGGGTTTTTTTAACAGATTTCCATCGGGATGGGTCTACCCGGCCCGCAGTCCACAATCGACCCTGCGGTTGTTTGGTTGTTTTCGGGGTTTTATGGCGCAAGGGCCATATTTGTCCTTGCTGCGCCAGACACAATACATGCAATATCAAGAAATAGACACACACAATGAAAGTTTTACTGACACAGAAGAGAGAAATACACCCAGGGAGGAATGTACCTAAAGACCCTGCGGACAAGTTGTTTTACCCGACCCATCGACTAGATACGGTACCTCGAAAAGGTTTTCTCTGCTCGTTGGTCAAACACGACCTTCCAACTAGTTTTATCTGGCGCCGCGACCAGATACGAGTAACAGATATTTCTTTACAGGATACCCATTGAAAAATATATAAGTATTTAACGAAGTTGCAAATTGGAGCCTAGCCTCATTTTGCAAATAGCTACGATGAAATTTGCACCCACAGATTCATGTTGGCGTGGTGTGGAAGTTTGGAGAGTGAGGTGCCAGCTCAGGTGTGACATCGTTATCTGACCGTGTTTAAAAATTACGTGGTGTTGTGTGTGTGTGTGTGTGCGTGTGTGCGTGTGTGTGTGTCCTCGAATCTTTCGCTTCGGCTTTGGTTTCGGACCGTAGCCAATAGCCTGTAGTGTTGCTTCAGTGCAACGTTACCATAAGATTGCTTTAATGTATATTGATTACCTGTTTTCCGGTGATCACTTCGGTAGGTAGGTAGTTGAATTAACGTCCCACTCAATAGGCTATTGACGACGGCGGTCCGGGATCAATCCCCAAGGGAAAGATCCGAATTTTGGGGGTTTTATGGTACAAGGGAGTGCGGTAGCTCAGTTGGATGAGTAACGGATTAGCAACCAAAGGGTTGCGAGTTCGAAACTAAGTCCAACCAAAGACCGACGTGTACGTGAGGATTGTGCACTTCAGATCTATCGTGATCTCAAATGTCCCCACTTTGGCGTGGTGTGGAAGTTTGTAGAGTAGGATGCCAGCTCAGGCGTTGACCTCGCCATCTGACGGGGGTTCAAAATGGCGTTGTCCTTGGTTCTTACCCTTCCCGACTGATCCCGTACCGTCGACAGTACCCCGTTGTGTTGCTCCAGTGCGATGTTAATTACCTACCTACTAACTGTCAAATGCCCTCACGTTGTTGTGGTGTGGAACCAAGCAACCAAAAACCACCAATACCTCGGTGACGAGATATCTCGTCAAAACCACTTCGAGGGTTAAACTGAGATTACACCCAAGTGAACACTAGTTTAATAGACTCAATATGGTATTTGTATTTTAATTAACGTCACACTGGAGCGGGCTATTGGTGACGGTCAAGGATCAATCTCCTGAAGGCAGAGACCCGAGAACACCACGTAATTTTGAACCACGGTCAGATGACGAGGCAACACCTGAGCTGGCACCCCACTTTCCAAACTTCCAACGTGATGCAACGATAGATTTAACGTGCTCCAGCCCCCTTTGTACACGACGGTCTTTGGTTGTATTCGAACTCGCAACCATCCGGTTGCTAGTCCGTTACTCTTCCAACCGGGCCACGTCGGCCCAGACTCAATATGGAGACGATCCCCGCAAACTCTCCTCTGACCCTCGTCTGCCGAAGCGCTCGGTTTGTTTTGAAAGGAGTGGGGGAGATTTATTTTTCGCTTTCATTTTCCAATTTTTTCTTCTTGTGTATTATATTGCGGAGGGCGGCATGCGAACTCCGCCCCGTTCCGAGCAGAAAGAACAGCAAATAAGAGGAGAGGAAGGTTTTTTATTATTTAAGAGGTTTATTTTCGGCGGAACTGGTTCTCTAATGAAAGGGGGAGAATCCAATTAAAGGAAGTTGCGCCGCCGGGTGATGCTTTCTGGGACCCTGCGGTTGCACAAGGTCGTTTTTTATTAGTGCAGTTGGAATTCGCCGTGTAATAACACACATTATTGTTGTGTTTGTTCGGGACATAAAATAAATCGCTGGTCCATTTCCCCAATTAGCACATTGCCTTTCCCTAATAAAATTATCTTTTAACCCTCCTTTAACCTTATCGACGAGATCTTTCGTCCATCAAGCACGTTGGCTTAGTGGGAAAGTTTGAAGAGTGGGGTGCCAGCTCAGGTGTTGCCTCGTCATCTGACCGTGGTTCAAATTTACGTGGTGTCGTCCTTCCGATCTTTTCCTTTGGGATTGATCCCGGACCGTCACCAATAGCCAGTTGTGTTGCTCCACTGTGACGTTAATTAAAACCTCTCGTCCATCAAGATGGAAAGTGGTTGATATTTTTAATGTTGGTGTTAACTAGTTAGCTGGTGCACATTAAATATGTCGTGTCCTCAAATGTCCTGCCGTTGGAGTGGTGTGAAAGTTTGTAGAATGGAGTGCGAGCTCAGGTGTTGACCTCGTCATCTGACCGTGGTTCAAAATTACAAGGTGTTGTTCTCGGATCTGTCTTCGGGATTAATCCAGAACCATCACCAATAACCCCTTTGTGTTGCTCCAGTGCGACGTTAAATAAATACCATTACCATCATGCCAATTAGCATATTGCCTTGCCTTAATGAAATATGGGAATTGATCTTTTAGTCCTCTAAGTGATTTCGACGAAATATCTCGTCTATCAACATATGATCAATTTTGCTAATGAAGAGCTGTCTCTTCATCAAGGTGTTGCCGATTCTTTTATGATGAAGAGATGGGTAGTTGAAATTACGTCGTACTGGAACACAACGGGCTATTTTCGACGGTCCTGAATCATTCCTAATATGAAGATTCGAGGATACTTCGTAATTTTGAACCACACAATTTCAACACCTGAGGAGCGGGCACCCCACTCTCCAAACTTCCACATAATCTAGTCAGTTTTCTTGTCTATCAAGATCTGATCAGTTTTGCTAATGACGAGATAACTCTTCGAGACAACCACCAGGAGGGTTTCAATTTGATTTAGAACAGTGGTTCTTAATCTTTTTAGTGATCGGCACCCCTTGAATCTAAAAATAAGTTTTCGCCCCCCTTGAAAAATATGCTTCTATTCCTTTATTTAGGAAATTACTTCTGCATTGCAAGATAATTTATTTATTGCAAAATAAACACATACATTTACATATACATACAAAACAATACCTCAATTTTTAATGGCTACGTTGTTGTTTATTCATAATACCTGTTTATTCATAATAAAGCGCGACTCCTTTTTTGAAAGACCCACGCATAAGTCATCACTTGCATTTAATCGATTTCTGGCTTTTGTTTTTATGTGCAAAAGTGATGAAAATCCCATTCCACACAGATAGGTGGTGGAAAATGGTAAAAGTGTCTGCAATGCTGCTTTTGCCAGCTGTGTATAAGGTTCTAACTGTGTACACCAGAATTGTTCATTCCAGTTTTCAAATCCATTTGAATACGTGCATTGGCTCGTATTTCAATCAGATCATTTTTATTAAATCGCTGTCGTCCATCGAAACTTCTCTCGCACCCCTGGAAATTCTTTCACGCACCCACAGGGGTTGCACACACTCTAGGTTAAGAACCACTGATTTAGAATATAAGAAACTATAGCCAGTTCATCGAAAGAATTAATGTTGATAGGGTCCTCATGTTTGCACTCTATGATAGAAGATGAAGGGCTTCTCGTGATATAAACACAGGATGCACGCGATGGTGTTGGTTGGATAGCTCCCAACCCTCCCGTTGCTTATACCCGGCTCTACCAACTAGGCTACTGTGACCCTCAAACGTTAAGGCAAACCACACATTGCTCGAACACCAGTCGTGCGATACTAAGCTGGCTGAAATCGCTCGAATATCGACATCTTTTCTGTACAGAAGTGGAGCACGCATGCGCATATTTCGACGTATGCTGCTCCAGCGTGTAGCCTGCCTAATAACTGTCTTTGCAGCTGACTGCGAGACTTGAAACGGTGCAGCTGACGCAACTTTCAAGTATGCCCAGAGGGACGGAATGGTCTTTCCCTTTTTAACCCCAATCCGTGTTTAACAAAGGTGGAGGGAAAGAGTGACAGTTCTATAAAACGATCTTTTTTCAGCTTCCCGGAGCTGCCAAGGGTGCAGGCCTCACCAAGACGCGTGACTGAAGAGGGAAACCACGATATCTATTTGATTTACTGTCCTGGAACTGCCCGGGATGATTTGCCAGTATTGAAAATTTTTGACTTTTATATTTGTGATAAGGTATGGTACTTTAATTAAAGTCGCTCTGATCGGGCTATTGGCGACGGTCCAGGATCTGTCCTGAAGAGAGAGGTCCAAGGATAAAGCCCCGTAATTTTGAACCACGGTCAGATGACGAGAACAACACCTCTGAGCTGGCATCCCACTCTCCAACTCTCCCACGATTTATAAAATATCAAGTAATATTTTTGTTTAAAACGCTTGGATGAACTCTATAGAATTCCTTTGTTGATAGTGATTCATCTTATTCAAGATAGAATTCTTTATAAATCGGAATCTTTGATGCTAAAGCTATCACAAATACCCCCACCCCCCCTGATACATTTAGCTTCTTATACGTGGTTCGTACCCTTCAATGAAAAGAAAAATTAGGACTTTATCAAGACTGTTTTTCACTGCATTTTACATAGATTGCAATAATTTAACCTGTGAGTGCCCCAATGGTAAGAAAACTTTTACTAGTGTTAGATTTGGGTTCCTTGGACCCAGTATCAATTTTAAGCTAACCCATAAATATGCACTTGATTTTTTTTATACATATTGATTGGTAGGTAGTTGTGCTGGCGTCGCAAAGGAACAACACAATTAATAAGTATTATTAATTTCGTGAATAGATTATTGCTTACAATGTCTTCATTGAAGCTTTTTATTGACATAAAAACTATCAGGAGGCTCGACTTTATTGATAACGTCTTTCAATATGTCTCCAGGACAAATAAATAGCCCGTTGTGTTGTTCCAGTGCGACATTAATTAAATGCCTACCTATTTACAGGAAGAGTAAAAAATGGCGCCTTGACTAGTTTTGTACACTTCAGACGTTTGGGTAGGTAGATATTTTAATTAACGTCGCACTTGAGCAACACAATGGGCTATTGGCGTCAACCCGGAATCAATCCCGAAGGGAAGGATCGAAGGCGACACCTCGTGATTTCCAACCATGGTCAGATGACAAGGTCCAACACCTGAGCTGAGCTGGCAACTCGCTCTCCAAACGTCCATAGTTCAGGTGTTGACCTCGTCATCTGACTGTGGTTCAAAATTACGAGGCGTTTTCCTAGGATCTTTTCTTAGGGATTGATCCTGGACCATCGCCAACAGCCCGTTGTGTTGCTCCAGTGCGACATTATTAACCATCTATCTACCAAATTTCCACACCAAGCCTAAGTCAGGACATTTGAGGCCACGGCATGTTTAACAAGCACCAGTCCCCTACGTACACAACGGTCTTTGATTGGATCCCGTTTCAAACTTGCATCCTTCCGGTTGCAAATCCGCTGCTCTACCACGGCTATTACCGCTGCCTTACTTGACATTGAATAGATATAAATGATCTTGATTTTTAACTGTTGGTGAAAGATGGTAGGTATTTTAATTAACGTCACACTGCAGCAACACAACGGGCTATTCTGTTGGTGAAAGAAAATATGCAGTGAAAGCAAGCTTTTTAAGGACTTTCAGCAAATTAGTCTTTTTAAGGCCCTTATAAACAAAAACGCTAAATTAGGTATTTTCAAGGCCCTGGGATACTGCTATAAACTGTTTCTTGCATTTCCCCTGCAAATGTAGAGCATCTATTTATTTGAAAAATGAGTCAAAATTACAGTTTTTCATTTTCAGAAGTTACGATTCTGTGTCGAGCATTCGTCAAAGTAACTGAAGAATCTTTCCTCTCCTTCGAAAATAAAAAATTACTTTTTTCATACCAGTCTCCCTGGCCTTGTCGAATTCAGCGCGGTACTGGTTGTATGGGGAACTATAAAAAAATTCGGAAACGATTTCACCTGACGTACGTGTGATAAAAAAGAGAATGTACTGAATATTTTTTTTTTCTTAGGGGTGTTGTTAAAGTGGAGAGGGGTCAACAACAACGGCGGTACCGAGCACCAATATCTAAAGGGGCGGAATTTCAGTCAAATCTACATCATTTCATCAACACACCAAATTCGATTCCCACATCCTTTTGGTTGGTTGGTTTTGGGGATTTTATGGCGCAAGGGCCATATTTGGCCATGCTGCGCCAGACACAAGACATACAATACCAAGTAATAGACAGGCACATAGAAAGCTTTTTACTGACACAAATGAGAGAAATACACCCAGGGAGGAATCCCACATCCTTTAGGATCCTGCGGGAAACAGGCTATATATTAACCCCCAGTTCGGGATATGTCCTGGGTCTGCAGAGGGACCTAAAAATAATTCGAAATCACTATAGGAATAACATTGAGCATCATTATTATTATCTAGTCCGGTTGGAAGAGTAACGGTATGGTATGGTATTTGGTATTTTCAATTAACGTCACACTGGAGCAACACAACGGGCTATTGGAAGAGTAACGGATTATCAACCGGAGTGCGAGTTCAAATCCAACTAAAGACCGTAGTGTACAAAGGGGGCTGGTGCACGTTAAATATGCCGTGGTCTCAAATGTCCTCACGTTGGCGTGGTGTGGAAGTTCGAACAGTAGGGTGCCAGCTCAGGTGTGACCTCGTCATCTGACCTTGGCTCAAATTTACGTTGTGTTGTCCTCGAATCTTTCACCTTCGGGTTTGATCCAGGACGGTAGTCAATAGTTCGTTGTGCTGATCTAGTGCGACGCGTTAATTAATACCTACCATATCATTATCACTGACCAATTCACACCAAATTAGGTTCACTCATTCTATACAATCCTGCGAGAAACAATCCCGTTCGATTTGTCCTGGTCTGCAAAGGTGGCAAAAACAATTAGAATGCCGAGTAATTCAAGAAATGTTTTATAATTTTACACGTGTTTTCCTTGTCACAAAATTGCTTTCCAATGTTATGTCCTGATCTTTAAAATACAGCGTTTAGAAATAAATTCTTCCTTTCATGTACCAGGAGGTAGGTATTTAGGTACGTACTTAATTAACGTCGCACTGGAGCATTACAACGGGCTATTGACAGTGGTTCGTGATCCATCCCTAAAGGAAAGGTCCGAGGACAACACCTCGTAATTTTGAACCACGGTCAGATGAGAACAATATCTGAGCTGGCACCCCACTCTCCAAACTTCGACACCACGCCACCGTGAGGCCACCACAACAGATTTAACGTGCACCAGCTCCCCTTGTACTCTACGGCCTTTGGTTGGATTCAAACTCGCAACCCTCCGGTTGCTAATCCGTCCCTTTTCCAACCGGGCCACCGCGGCCCTCTTAGTTTGGAAACCTAATAACAAACCCCGAATATTTTGCTAATTTGTATGAACAGTCACCAATTAATTGCAATCATAAATTAATATTGTGAACAATATTATCAACAAAATTTATATGCCACTATTTTGCATATTTTATAGTGTATTAAAATAGCCATACTTGCTTTAAATTTGCTAGAGCCATTAATTGACCCGTATCTCTAGATCTAATTGTTCTAACTAAATTAGGGTTTATTTTTTAGATAAGTATATAATCTTTCTAATGCTGTATAAAATGACTTTCTGCGTGACCTTTCTAGTTTCAAGGTCATTTATTTTAACCTTGAATTGCAGAAAAGTGTACGATTAATTTTGGGGGGAACGTCTAGTTCGTTATTTTTCTTTGCTTTCTGAAAATTTCAAAATGAGACACGTATTGGTTCATAGAAAAATATTCTAGGTGAATGGAATCATGTAAACAAAACCCATAAAAACACCTGTATCTTTTTACCTGATTGTCCAATCGATATTAAATAGTTCTTATTTTGTAGACAAATGCATAACCTTTTTAATGATATGGAATATAATTGAATGATCATATATGTATTTTCATTTGTTAATCACACACTTTTTTGTATTTAAAGGTCAAATTGAATGACCATATATTTTTAATAAATCGATTTTAAACTTGCAGGATTTGGCTTGGAAAAAATCTCCACTTAAATTATTATAAATTTATACAAGTTATAAATTTTTTAATTCAGTCTAGTGTTTTTATCATTCACCTTTTGAATTCATCGTTTCATTAAAAATTTCAATTTATTCTTTATGCTTCAAGTTCAGTTGTGACCTCGTCATCTTACCACTTCAGTACATAGATTTTATTACTGCTCTATTCTGCTCTTATCATCGTTTTGTTTTTAAATATCGGTTCGGTAACTCTCGTAGTACCTTTGGTCATCTGACCATGGTTCAAATTACGTGGTGTTATCCTCGATATTTCCCTTTGGGTTTGATCCCGGACCATCGCCAATTGCCCATTGTGTTGCTCCAGTGCGACGTTAATTAAAATACCTACCTTTATGCTGCAAACGATGGTAATCTTGTTTTTTACTTGTTTATTCATGAGTAGGAATTTGAATACTTATTTTTATTCCCATGTTTTTAAATCTTTTACCGTTGTTTGGACTTTAATTTTTAAATATTTTATTTCTTATGTTGGGTTATATTATGTCTTGTGTTTGGCTCAGCTTGTCCACTTTGGACATTCGCCATAAAACCCAACCCAACCAACCTATTGTAAAGAAATTTCAAACTCTTGATTGAAAAGCACATTTTTGTGACAACCCCTACAAGTGCCTCGGACAAAGCAGCCGCGTGCACCGATTTTGTCGTTAAAAGCGTTTGCCTCTTCACTCGCCCCCCCCCCCCAGCACTGAAAGTCCTCCCCCATTTCCGACAACAGCAGGGGAGGGAGAGTGTCTTCATTTCACTTCCTGCCTAGCGCTTCCCCCCTCAGGCGTGTGTGATTTGCTGTTTGACTTGGCCCTTTGTGCAGGTAGGTGTTCTTGGAGAGGCCCGCTTCGAACATAGAAAGAACAGAATGAGGAGAGTCATGCGTTTCTAAGTTGGCTTGCTCTTTCTTGAAGCGGCACTTTTTCTTTCATTACGCGGAAAGAACGATTTGTTATTTCTTGGAAATACAGATGAAACCAATTACCTACATAGAGGCTATTCGAACCCTCCTCGTGGCTTGTCTTCGCGTCGAAAGCCACCCTATAATGGCCAGCCTTTGATGCAAAAACCTGCTCCAAATTGTCACCAGTTCTGCCCAAAATTTGCTGTTCTTACTTCCATTTTCATTCCCCTTAGATAGGTATTTAATTAACGTGGTATTGGCTGGTTTTGGGGGGTTTATGGCGCAAGGGCCATATTTGGCCATGCTAACGTTGAATTGGAGCAACGCAACGGGCAATTGGTGACGGTCCGGGATCAAACCCGAAGGGAAAGAGACAACACCACGTAATTTGAACCACAGTTGACGAGGTCACACCTGAGCTGGCACCCCACTCTCCAAACTTCCACACCACGCCAACATGAGGCCACGACAGATTTAACGTGCACCAGCATTCATCGTACACGGCGGTCTTTGGTTCGATTCGAACTCGCAACCATCCGGTTGCTATTCCGCTTCTCTTCCAACCGGGTTACCGCGGTCCTCGTACCCCTTAGAGTGAGTGACAGGGCAGTTTTTCTCGACGAGGTATCTCGTCATTATCAAAATTTATCAGATCTTGATGGACGAGATATCAAGTCGAAACCACTTGGGTAGGGGTAGGGTATTTCAATTAACGTCACACTGGAGCAACACAATGGGCTATTGGTGACGGTCCGGGATCAATCCCAAAGGGAAAGATCCGAGGACAACACCACGTAATTTTGAACCACGGTCAGATGACGAGGCAACACCTGAGCTGGCACCCCACTCTCCAAACTTCCACACCACGCCAACGTGAGGACATTTGAGGCCACGACAGATTTAACGTGCACCAGCCCCCTTTGTACACGACGGTGTTTGGCTGGATTCGAACTCGCAACCCTTCGGTTGCTAGTTCGTTACTCTTCCAACCGGGCCACCGCGGCCCTGAAACCACTTGGAGGGTTAAACTTAATCTAGGAGAAAACAGCATCCAATTGTCCTGCTCTACCTGCCTTTTTTATTCTTCATATTTGATTCGTTTCTTCAAGCAGACACTGGGGGGGGGGGGCGTAGCATGGTTTGGAAGAGCATCGGACTATTAACCGGACGGTTGCGAGTTCGAAACTCGATCCAACCAAAGACCGTCATGTACTTGTGGGCTGGTGCGTTTTGAATCTGTCTTGACCTCAAATGTCCTCACGTTGACGTTGTGTGGAAGTTTGGAGAGAGGGGTGAAAGCTCAGGTGTTGATCTCGTCATACGATGCACAATTGCGAAGTGCCGTCTCAGATCTTACCCTTTGGGATTCATCCTGGACCCTTGCTAGTACCCCGTTGTGTTGTTCCAGTGTGACGTTAATTAACTACCTACCTATCTTTAGAAGGATACAACGTTTTAAGGTCCGTCCTTCCTTTCATGTAATCTCCTGCAATCGTAATACTATTTAAAAAAGAGAGAACAGACAAAGCAATAATATTTCTTATCTCCCAAGCATTTAAAGAGTACTTATAAGGGCGCCATTTTTTACTTGTCCTGGAGACCTATTGACCGAAGCCATCAATAACGCTCCTCCTCCTGATAGTTTTTATGAGTTGTCAATCGAAAACTTCAATGAAGAGAATCAACATTATAAATAATAATTAAGTTACGAAATTAATATATGATAGTATATTTTACATAATTGAAAACAATTATACTTGATCTTCATTTTAAATACGTGAATTTTGTTTCAAACAGAGGGCGGCATCAGTCTCATTTACCCCGGGTCCCAAAAGGCCAGCACTCAGGCACACATCTTCTTTAGATGTGTACTGGAAACAAACCCCGAAGTACCTAAAAGACATTTCCTCTTTTTCATTTTTACCCTCGCCTATCCTTCTGGTTTCTTCTTTTCCTTTCACCATCATTTCTTTGTATATCTTGTGTTTGACGTAGCTTAGCCAAATACAGCCTTTGCGCCAGTAGGTCAGTATTTAATAAACGTCGCACTGGAGTACACAACTGGCTATTCCTGGATCAAAAACCCGAAGGGGAAGATCCTAGGACAACACCACGTAATTTTGAACTACGGTCAGATGACGAGGCCACACCTGAGCTGGCACACCACTCTCCAAACTTCCACACCATGCTAACGTGAGGACATTTGAGGCCATGACAGATTTAACGTGCACCAGCTCCTTTTGTGCACGACGGTCTTTGGTTGGATTCGAACTCGCAACCCTCCGGTTGCTAATCCGTTACTCTTCCAACCGGGCTACTCTGGCCCTTGCGCCATAAAACCCTGAAAACTAACCGACTCATAAAGAGGAGCTTCCTCTGTTTCTAAGACGGCACCGCCCTTCCTATGTCACATGTTCCGTGCGACACACCTGTAATCAAGAATTTTTTTGTGCCGTACCACTGACCACTCGGCCTTCAGCACTACAAGGGGCGAATTGACGGCTACTTGTTATGTAGCATCTAATGGTTGAGCCGCCTCTACTAACAAAGACAATCACTAACATCCATGTGCTTATAAATCAGATTGACAATCAATCCTTTTCAATTCCCCAAATTCAATTTGGTGGTACATTTACGTAACTCATATACTGTACTCAGATAAATGATATTGACCACAAGGATTATACAGATGAACCTTGATTATACAGATAATTCTTGATTATACAGATAATTCTTGATTACACACACAAATGATTCTTTAAAAATTACACAGATATTTCCTGATTACGCAATTTTTGTCTTGAAATACAAGTTCTGTAATCGATTTTCGTGTCATTAAGAAAATCTTTGATGCGGTCAGCACAAAACTTTGATGCGGTCAGCGCTTTAATTGAGCAGATTAATTTTCACTGTGTAACAAAAGTCGGTGAAGAATTTCTAAGTAGAAACTTCTTTTAAAGAAGGCACGCTGATTCCTTCTTAATTTCTTCTTTCTTCACTCTCTTCCACAAATAAATCTTCTATAATTTCGGAGTCACTTAATGTTTCTGATAATACGATTGAAAAGAACGCCCTCAAGTTTCGAAAATGCTCTCGTCTTAACCGGAGATTAGTGTAACCCGAATTCTTAAGGAATATTAATATTATTTGCATATACATTTTGACGGGATTGGAATTTAGTTCGTATTTCAATAATCAGCGAGTTCTTAAGATTTGACTGTATTTTTTAAAAAGAAATAGTAATGAAACAGTAATGAGGAGAAATTGATGAGACAGGTATATTTTTGGTACATATGACCTCATGAAATACTGTTTTCCTAATGACCCAGATCATTCAGCCTACCAAAAAGACTGAACAAGGAGTGACCGGGAAGGAATTACTAGTTACTAGTTCACAGGAGCCAACACTAGAAGCCAGCCAGCATTTATTTATATTTAATTCAAAGGTGCATATGTATATAAATAAAAATGGAATGTTTCTACAATGAATATTTTGTTCCCAATTCGTTATTTATCCATTTGTGTTACTTTAAATCAAAATCAGTGGTTTCCGCGTTTATCTGTATATCTTTCCGCACTTCGTCCAAATGTCTGGATGTATTTACATGAAATTTTGTATACTTTGAATACTCACAGTAACTTAATGACTGAGTTAACACAGTGTGTTTGTTTGCCTTCCAGTTTTATCTCTTTTTTGTTGCTTGTATGTTTGTGCAAGTATAGTATGGCATCTATGTAATATATTTTTTAAATGCTATACGAAACGGAACTAAAAATATATTCCTGATACTTAAAAGATATTTGCATTTTTCTACGAAAGGGAAAAATTATTATTATAGTCACTTTCAATCTACAATTAATCAATTCACCCCGAGTAAAGAGGATAGGTATGTAGGTAGTTAATTAACGTCGCACTGGAGCAGCACCCGATCTATTGGTGACGATACGGGATCAACCCCGAAGGGAAAGACCCGAGAATAACAACACGTAAATTTGAACTACGGTCAGATGACGAGGTCAAAACCTGAGCTGTGGCACCCCATTCTCCAAACTTCCACACTAAAGCCAACGTTTGAGGCCACTACAAATTTAACATGTAACAGTCCCCCGCGTACATGACGGTCTTTGACTGGATCAAGTTTTGAACTCGCAACCCTCTGGTTGTAAATCCGCTTGTCTTCCAACTGGATATCGCGACCCCAATGATTAGTATTAAATCAAGACTGCGCACAAAGCCAACTTTGCAATAACAGAACATTATCGCATTATTTTCAGCTCGGTCTTTTGCATTTCATTATACTACATTATGAAATTCAGGTTTTCCTAAGATTCCTGACGCCCCAAAACCAAGACAGGCGACGCCCCATGGAATTACGACGCACAGTTAGAGAGCCCTCGCCCTAAGTAGTCAATTATCCTTTGATAACACGTCTAAAGTTTTTGGAAGTGATAATAACGAAGACACTTATTATTTACTATAATTGCGACTAATAACCCATTTATTAAACTTAATTTCATTAGCTAAAATGTTAATTGCGTTTAATATTACCGCAGGACAATAATTACGAGTGTTTTTGGTGGGTTTTTGGTGGATTTTTGATTTCAAAATCAAGATAAGAAAACTCAAGTAATCCAGATGACGACAATTTTGATCACTTTACTTCGCGGAACGCTTTTTCGTGCTCCTTAATGTCAAGGAATTTGTCATTATTCCTTCATCGATTCATTTCTCATCCTTCATGGATCGCGACATAAATGTAGATCAACGAACCGAAAAGGGGCCGCCGCTGTATCTCCGCTGGAAGAGTAACGAATTAGTAACCGGAGGGTTACGAGTTCGAAACTCGGTCCAGGCAAAGACCGTTGTGTAGGCTGGGGCTGGTGCAATCTGTCGTGGCCTCAAGTGTCGTCACATTGGGGGGGGGGTGAAAGTTCGGAGAGTGGGATACCAGCTCAGATGTTGACCTCGTCATCTGACCGTGGATCAAAATGACGAAGGTTATTACATTTAAACCCTTCTCCTAGGAGTTCATGCCGGAGACCCAGACCTCAACCCTCATCACAAATCGACACCTCGTGTGGTTTCTGACGGGGCATGGGCCGTTTAAGGCTTATCTCCACAGGTTTGCCATCAAGAATTCGGACCTCTGCAGATGTGGGGTGATGGGCGATGCCGACCACTACCTCTTCTGCCTCCACTACCTACAAAGATTACCATTTAAAACCACCAGGTAACTTTGGTCCGGAATGGCTGAAGGGTGTTTTAACTTCGAAAACTTTAAGAAATAAAATCAGCCATTGCGTGTTGGCGGCTGGAGGGGTGGCGGATGGGCTCCCCCGCACCCCACAACGACTAAAACTGGTTATTCTGGTGGTCGGTCCGTGCGGTAGTAGGGGGCCTAGGACTATGTCCGGCCCCATTTTATCTTTTAAATGTTTATACATTTTATCACTATTAAAATTTTTTAAAGGATCTATTTTTGTAGTTTTTAATTTGCAAATTTTACATCTCAACTCTCTCTCTCTCTCTCTCTCTCTCTCTCTCTTTTCATTCTTTATATTTCAGATTTTAAAATATATGTCATTTTATATTCTTTTCAACAGTTAAACGTCCCTGTAAACCAGCTTGTGCTGGTCGTCTAAAATTTTTGTTCAGACCCTGTTGGTCTTTTTATGTGTATTTTTATCGATGTTTTCAAAATAAATGCTGTCCGAGTGGGTTTACCTCTTTCGTGCGGCTGGTGGTCAACCCCCCACCTCCCTCCCAAGGGCTTTACACCTCACGGTGAGCCGGGGGGAGGTGGGTCTGGAAACCCTTCTCCTGGTTATATTCTTAAAAATGATGCTAATAGTGAAAAGAGTGAAAATTAAAAATATATTAAGTTGGTAGATAGTTGAATTTTATTCCGCAGTGAAACACTCTTCGAACTTGCACACCACGCCGACGTGAGGACATTTGAAGCCACGACAGATTTAACATGCCCCCACGTACACTACAGTCTTTGGTTGGATCGAGTCTATCTCTCAACCCTTCGGCGCACTAATCGGTAGCCCGGTTAGGGGGGTATTTCAATTAACGTCACACTGGAGCTACACAATGGGCTAGTGGCGACGGTCCGGGATGAATCCCAAAGGGAAAGATCCGAGGACAACACCACGTAATTTTGAACCACGGTCAGATGACGAAGCAACACCTGAGCTTGGTAGCCCGGTTAGGAGAGTAGCGGATTAGCAAACGGAGGATTGCAAGTTTGAAACTCGTTCCAACAAAAGACCATCGTGAAAGTGGGGTGCTTGCAAGTTAAATCTGTCGTGGGCTCAAATGTCCTTACGTTAGAGCGGTGGGAAGCTTAGAGAGTTGGGTGCCTGCTCAGGTGCTGACATCGTCATCTGACCATGTTTCAAAATTATGATAGGTTGTCCTTGGATCTTCCTCTTCGGCTTTGGTTCCGGATCGTTGCACACTAGCCGGTCGTGCGCTCAAGTGCAACTTTAATTCAACCTACCACCCCTGGTAATTAATCCGCGTCTCTTCCAACCGGGCTACCATGACCTCATATTTATATTTAATTGAATTTTAAATTTAAAAAAATGGCCCAAATTGCTTCGGTCGATAGGTAGTTAATTAACGTCGCCCGATCAATCCCGAAGGGAAAAATCCTTGGACAACACCACGTAATTTCGAACTACGGTCAGAAGACGAAGCCAACACCTGAGCTGGCACCCCATCTCCAAACTTCTGCATCAGCGTATACACAACGGTCGAAATGCCTCGGTCATCCCATTTGATTAAAAGGGGAGCATCACGCTAACACATTTTACGAATGGAAAAGCTTTCTCTTGAGTGCTCATCAGAAATGAATTCATCAAATTTACATAATCCATGTACCCCTCATCGTTGCGGCTTCAGATTGACAAATCAGAACCACTGCTCAAAGGGCGGATCTGCATCCCCCAATCCACATCACCCCCTCTTCCAGTGGCCATCATGCAACCCCCCTCCCCCAGACCAAATTACTCACGAAATACAATCAAATGATTTCTAAGTTCACGAACGCCGGAATATAATATCCACGCTGGATGCCATTCCGGTCGCTATGGTTACCGCATGCAAGGGAGGAGGAATGAGTCGTTTGCGGGGTAGGGGTGAAGGGGTCAAAATGTGGGCAGGCGGATCGGAGGTTTGACCCCCATATTTCAAAGAGTAACCTGTGCTGTTTTCGAGTTGGGGAACAATATGTCTGGTCCTACGCGATCACGGTCTTTAGTTCATTTGTTGATGGTGGCTTTGGTTAGTCGTGAGCTATCAGTGAACTCTAATACCGGTTACCGGTATTAGAGTTTACTGAGCTACCGGGTTATGTTTGGGTGAGAGGTTACTGCGGAAAATTCTGCTGAAGAGTTGGTGAATTGCAATTAAGTGTTAAATTTATGGGGCTTTTTTTGTCAAGCTAGATGTTTCTTTATTGGCACTTAGACAAATACATCTATTAAACCCCATGTGTCACATGAAGTCAGAGCGTAGAACAAAACAGTAGATTGTGTTGTGGACACAAATCGTAGTTTTGATATGAATACTCGGTTGATTTGATTGGTTTGTTGGGGGTTTATCGCACAAGGGCCATATTTGGCCATGCTGCGCCACACAAGACATACAACATCAAGTAATAAACACACACAATGAAAGTTTTAGTGACACAGAAATAAATACACCCAGAGAGGAATGCTGGATGACAGACTGTCAGATGACAGGAATCGAATCTGCGCTGCCTAAAACTCGAAGACATGAATACTCGGGCATGGTATTTTTTTTACCGTTGCACTGGAGCAACATAAGGGGCACTGAAGATCAAACTCAAAGAGAAAGACCCGAGGACAACACCACATAATTTTGAACCACGGTCAGATGACGGGGACATGATGTTGGATTGTGGAATGAATTAAATTTTACTGACACAGAAGAGACATATACCCAGGGTGTAAGATACAGGAATCAAACCTGCATCGCTTACAACTCGTAGAAACAAATGATTGCATAATTGTATGGTGTCCATGCAAGCACAGAAACCCGGCATCGCCTTTCGAAAAAAATTGGTAGGTCGTATCGAGGAAACAAACTATTGTTTTGACGTGAATACTCAGGCCTGGTGTTGAATTGTGGAATAAATGAACCTGACACAGGAAGTTTGAACGATCGTTTATTGTGAATATTCAACAATTAACTTACAGTTTGAACGATTTAAGTGAGTTTGTTATTAATACTGTGAAAGATAATTTAATGATTAAAGGCCTTAGATTGTAGCGTAGTTCTGTAGCTTTCGAATGACACCACTTACTCAGACCTTACTCCTCACAATCTAAAGTTACACTGACCCAAACTTAACCAGAAACACTACCACTATCTACATTCAGCTTTACAGGAAAAGCCTCTGATAGATAACCTATCCAATTTAGTCGTAAAACAAGCTTTTTTGTTGTTGCAATCTAAGTGTTGTAAAACTCGTTGAAGCGTTGCATTTAATTTTTGATGAATGTTTTATAATTTGAATAATTTTCTTTCCACTAATGCGTATTTGTTCTTCACATAGTACTGATATCATTCACCTTAAAAACTTATTTGTTGTTGAGGGTAAAAAAAGGTGTAAAAAATTTATATATATTTTTTTAATTCGCAATTTGCTTAAAAATGTAACTTTGATCAGCTTGTGATTCAAAAAGAGATGTATCAGCATCAAAGCGATGGAAACTTATGCCAACTGTAGACTTTCCTTATTTTGTATGCTCCCTTTTGCATATTTAAACCATATTTTTATTTAAAAAGTTTCCCTTTAATCAGAACACATGAATCCAATTCAATTATACGAGGAATGATATGAAATGTATTAATTTATCGAATACCGAAAATGAATAAATTCTTTGTACAGGAGAAAAGAAAAAAATAAAATTTTCCATTTCTTTTTCGAACTCTAAAGTTAATTTAATTACTCTTTTCCCGTTGCTGATGTCAATCTAGATTCTCAAAGATGGAAAAGGCGCGTTCATTTCCAGGAAAATTTTATTTTTGTTCCTTGATTCCAGTTTTTAATCATTCCAAAAGTACCACAGCAGAGTCCGCCTTCGCAACGCAAGAATTCCAAAATTGCAATTCGTCGTTCTATCGGATACTTTAGGAATTTTTTTATTTACATCTCTAATTAAATGCGAACCGGATGGTGGAGATTCTTGGAAGAATGGGGGCGGCAGAAAAAAAGAACGTCGGAATTCTTGACTTTTCGAAGCATTCCGTCATTCCTCGAGAGTTGGAACTTTGAATTAAAGTGGTGTTCTGGGTTTTCGCAGATGACTCTCTATCAAATTTTTAATGAATGTGTGGTGTATTTTTTTAGGTTTCGCTTTTTTAAAATAAAATATCAAGCAAATGAAAGAAAATAATTCCAAAATTCGAGTTTAGAGCAAGAGAAATAATTGATTTTGGTTTCGCATTCGTGTCTCTATTCTAGATGTCGAATGGATATTGGATTTGCAAAATCACCGACTGTTTCAGTAAAAGTAAATTACCAACGGAAACTCTCAATACCGGTTTTAAGTTTCCCTTTTCTTAGTCAGCTGTGGGGCAACGGTATCCCAGTTGGTGGATAACTGATTGGCAACCAAGTTCGAAACCCGGTCCAGCAAAAGACAGTCGTGTACACGGAGTCTGGTGCATGTTAAATCTGTCGTAACTTTGCATGCATTCTGGTGCATGTTAAATCTGTCAGATGTCCTCACTTTGGGGTGGTGTGCAATTTTGGAGAGTGGGGTGCCAACTCAGGTGTTGACCTCGTCATCTGACCGTGGTTCAAAATTACGGATTGTCGTCGGATCTTTTCCCTTCTGTATGAATCCCGAACCGTCGCAAACAGCCCTTTGTGTAGCTCCCCCCAGTACGACGTTAATTCAACTACCTTAGTGAGCTGCTTTGTAGAGCATTTCCGAACTGACAGTAATTGTGACAAAGACAATGAGGTTTAATATTTGTATTACATGTTGTACATGTAAATATTTGCAAGAATGTACTGCGCGATTTAATTCCTTCCGAAACTCGCTAGCACCCCACTCTCCAAACTTCCACACCACGCCAACGTGAGGACATTTGAAGCCACAACAGATTTAAGCATACACCAGATCCCGTGTACACGACTGTCTTTGGCTGGACCGAGTTTCGAACTCGCAACCCCCCGGTTGCTAATCCGTTGCCCTTCCTACTGGGCCCGCCTTCCACGGGAAGCAATTTTATGGTTGGGGCCCATCATTATTAGTACATAATTTAATTTTGGACAGAAGGCAGCAGCAGCCTTACTTATTCTAGGTTCTCCCAAAAAATCTTGTTTGTCTTATCGTAAATATTGTCATAAATTGGCGGACAAAACTCGGTTAAAAACGTTTATGCTGTTCTTATCGCAACATGGAGAATCATATAATCTCTTGGTAGATTCTAGATTTGATAATAATAAAAGCCGATAAACCGAAATTTCAAGCAAAGTTAATGCACCACTTGATTCAGTTTTTTGCAGAGATAAAGTCGTTCTACGTCATATGATTCTAGAGTTGATAACAATAAAAACCGATAAACTGTAATTTCAAGCAACGTTAATGAACTCGCCTTTTTCTCTTGGTTAAGTTGAAGCTTTATTGAAAACGTGTACCTCAAAGTTCTGAAAATGATGCGTTTTAAAAATCGACCCAAAGTGTGTGAAAGAATGTATTTCAACGATCAGGTGTTTCCAAGGGAAAGCTTAAGTTTGACGATGCAATCACTTCCTGACAATGTGTTTCACCTTGGTGACTATTTATTCGTGCTAATCAATAACTTCAACGGTTCCACACGTGTCCACATACGTAAATTTGGTTTGCATGAAAACAATGTCTTGAAACCAACGAAGGACTGTGTTTCCCTGCATCCAAAAACATGGTACATTCTAATGCAAAAGTTGAGCACATTTTTCGCTTTTGCAACTGCCTCCAACGTTAAAGTTATAGAAAAAGAAGTCTGCCTTTCTAAAGTGTTTGATGTGGGGCAAATGCACTTAGTTTTACAACGTGTATTTCAAAAAAGAAATTATACTTTTCAGTTCTCGCCCAACTGTGTGTTTATGAATTCTGATCAGTATTTTAAACTGTGTGAAATCTACGGCAATGTGTTAGATGTATTGAAGATATCGCTTTTGACGTATTTGTTGCCATATTATGTGAAACTGGAAATCAAAAAATGTTTTCCTGGTGAAAGTTACAAACCTTACTGCAGTGATACCATTAAATCTGATTGTTGGAGAGAAGTCATAGCTTCTCTCTGCAAGTGCCTAAAGGATATTGTGTCAAAAAATATAAATATTCTTTTTGACTGTTTAGGCTGTAAGAATGAAATTGTCAATCAATCTGTACATAAATGTATGACGATGAAGGTTGACGAACGCTTTTGCGAATTTTTCGCCCTTGCTTTATGTGCTGTTAACTGGAAAGAGTTTGCTATTAATTTTGTAAGACAGAGCAATAAACTGTTAAACTTTTATTACATAATAATGGAGGAAAATGTTTTTGAGAATTTGAATACCACAGATATTTTCAATACTGTTAGAGAGATGTATGTAAAAGACCTGTAAGATATGTTGTTACAAATATATGCAAACTGTTGATTCTTTTTTCAATAAATGATTTTTTTTTCTTCAATTCAGTGTTTTCAAAAAAATATTCTACACAACAAATATACTAATTTTGTATGACAATGTTTATTCAACAACAAAAAAGGCAAAGGTAAAAAATTATAAGAAAATATTTTTAAAAAATCTTTTTTTTTAATTTGGTGTTTACTATTCTAGATGGTTACTTTTCCTTTCTTTTTGTTTTAAGATTTAAAAGTACGAAAGGTTTAATTTAGAAAATAAACAATACACCAAGATGATTGATAAGTACTAAAAATAATAGCAAGATGAATATTTATTTCAAGCGTTCTTTTTCTTGCATTAAAGTACATTTACACATTTTTCCTAAAACATTTAGTAACTCCTTTTTTAAGGCATTTTAAAATTCCTCTTTAGTAAATAGGTTTAACATGTAATGAACAAACAACAAATAATAATAAAAATAGTCAATATATTTATAAGGGGTAAAAAGGTCTTTCCTACAAGATTTTTTCCACAAGTCCTTGATAAAAGTCTTATGATTTTTAGAAAAGTCTTAAACTTCCTTATTAGTCTTTTTTTTGCTGTAGTACAAGTGTTAATTTCATGACATTCAACTCAAAACCACCCTTTTACAATTCTTCCACACTGTGTTCACTTGAAATTGCATCTACTACATGTACTAATAAATAGACTGTTTAGTAACAAATGTACGTTTTAATTTTACGTAAAATATTGGTTCGGCACATAGGACACGTTGAGAGACTCTTCGTACATCTCATGCATGTCACCAGATGACCGCAAGGCTGTAAAGTAGCATCCATTTCCGATTCCATGCAAATTTTACAAAGTCGTTCGTCCTTGTCGTTGTATGAAGAGTAAAGTTTTACATCAGGTTTTATAAAAACATAGGCATTATTGTTTGTTTCATCCAACACCTGCACAATTTCATCTATGGGTGTTCCTTTTAATCTAGGGTCAACAATCGGTCCTTGTTGGGCTACCAAACATTTTGGATAAAACTTTATGTGTTCGTGTCTGACTATATCCTCCTTTAGCCAATTTTCAAGCCCTCCTCCACACCAATAGCACCTAACCCCGTCCGAGACACCCGTATAATACAATCCATTTTCGGCCAAGTCCCTAATGTCAACATCTGTGCGTGGCCAATCTCTAAACGTAGATAGGCGTTTATTGAGCATAGACATGTTTGGAACTTTAGGCTTCAAATTTGCATACTGATTACTCATTTTCCTTAAAATTATATTATGCTCTGTTACTCTTAAGTGTAAAATTATAGTACAGATTGTGTTGAAAAGTTTCTCTTCGTCATTTTTTTAAAAAAAATCTGATACTTGTCTAAGATACTAGTGGTAGAGTAAAAAGAAAAATCACATGCACATTTAAGTATATCCTTTCGTTAAAAATCTTCTTGCATTACAACACACAATTTTACTTGGCGCATTATCACAAGCACATGTTTTCTGAGTACATTCTTCACTTATGCGCTCATAGTTACTCACAAAAGATAAGACTAAGATAAATTTTAACTTTACTGATTAGTAAGTGTATGGTGTTATTCACTGATTAGTAAGTGTATATAGTCCAGTTCTTCGTGCCTCTTGTTTACAATTCTTTTTCCAAGAACAGCTAGCACATTTCAATAGCAATGTTTAATATTTGTGCAATTGTGGATTTTGACGGATTTCAGACTCAAGAGGGTTTCTTAGTACGTGAATACGGATACATCGCCATAAAATCGCAAGTAGCTTCAAGTATTCGTTTTAACTTATCGCCTTATAAGCATAAACTGAGTGCAAAAGATAAAAAAACTGTTCGATATGTTGAAAATTACATATGTGGTCTCCCTTTCTGTCCCGTGGCATGGGAAAGTGTGTCTCCTTTAGAAAGTTTAGACTCTAAGCTTTTAGAATTGTACGAGCAGACCAAGAGTGCCACTCAGTACCTAGTTGCCTACAAAGGTGGTTGTGTGGAAAAGAAACGCCTAGATGCATTGAATATTCCGAATATCAACTTGGAACAATATGGGTGTCCCAAATTCGATGTACTATGTGCACTAAGTAGCAACAAAAAGATCCAAAAACTATCATGTGGTCATCACAAAAATAATTTGCATTGCCCCAAAGCTGAGGTGATGGCATTTAACAATTGGCTCGTCGTAAACATGTGTCTCTTAAAAAATGCAAGTATGTAAAAAATAAGTTCTTTTTTACTACAATGTATTAGTTTTGTAAAATATATGAATCAATGTTTTTTTCTATTAAAAAGTGTTCTAATTTACTTTGTTTCCATGTGACTTCCTTCAATCTGTTTAAGAAGTGTCTCTGTTTTTTCTTGCAGTGTTGTTTTGAGAATACATAGAATTCAGATTTAATCCAATATGTCAGCAATATTTGTTCATTTTAAAATTCACACTAATATTTAAAATTTCAGTTATTATTTAATTTTACTCATGTGTAAAACTATCAGCGGTGTGCGTAAATATTTAGATTATGCATTAAATATCAAGAAAAGGCAGAAGTTAATTTGCTTAGCAGTACAGATGTGCACACATTATTTTTAAAAACAGAAAACTCACATGCTATCCACTTTAACGTAGTAATGAATTAGATGTAAATTAAGAGAACAATATGAAATATCTTGTAAAATACTTTATAGCTTCGTACAGTATTGGAATTTTGCTCTGCACAATATGCATAAGGTTTTCAAATAAAAGGAAGTTCATATTTAGTAAAATGTGTGGTTTGCAAAAGCATTAAAGAAAAAAAGGACATTTAATTTAGAACTTCAAGGACAAATGGTTTTAATAAACTATTTTTCACGACTTCAAATGTGCAAGGAAACATGGTATGGGTCTTGCAAAGTTTCAAATTAATGAATAAAATATTTTTACTCTTACATGTTTTTTTAGTATTGTTTTTTTACTATGCATAAAACACACTTTAAGAATCAAACTTTTAAAAAATGTCTTAATTGTAAAATTAAAAATAAAAAGCAAATTGTATTTAAATGTTTGTAATAATATTTAAAGTATATATATTTTTTCAATTGTTAAACGTTTTTTAAAAATCTTCAATGTAATAATAATATGTGTAATAGTATCTAATATATAATTAAGAGTAAAAGCATCTACTTTTTAAAAATATAAATCCTTATATTTCATCCAAAAACAGTTTGTAAATCTGTATAATAAAAATTAAATCACTAAAATTTAGGAAGATTTATTAAAAAAAAATAACAGTTGGTTTAGATTTTATAGCATAAATGATTTCAATGCAATTACAACTTATTCAAAATGTGTACGTTCATAGTACGGGTCTTGTAAAGTTTTCAAAAGTTTACTCTTACTTAAGTGTGTACAATACTTAAAACAAAATTTCTGCATTGAAAATATGTGCTATAACATCTAATGTATAATTAATGTTTGAGTAAAACCATCTAACTTAAAAACATAAATCTTTATAGCAAAGAAAAATTTCATTTCAGATCTTGCATTTTAAAAACAATTTATAAAATTATGTAATGAAAAAGTCCTAAATACAGTATATGTGGTAAGACACGCTAAAAAATTTATTTAAAAACAACAAGATATAAGCATTTATAAAAAAATACTATTCAGAAAGGTAAATTGCAACGTTGTCCAAATATCGTCTAGTGTACGACACTGAGTTCTAGTTCGGGGGGCACATAAGTGGTTTATCGCTGCTTTATACAAGAATTTTACGAAACGTTAAGTTTATTCTAGGCCATAATGCATCCCCACGGGGCAAGCTGTGAAACCAAAATTGGTTTGTTGGATACTTCATCACAAGCAAGCTTCCATTTTCCAGAACAATTTTTAGAGAATTGTAGTTCTTTCTAGAAAACACAAATTGCCTTTTCTGTCCAAATGAAACAGACGCTATGGGTGCATTAAGATCCAAGTCCTTCTCATTGTCTTTATGGGCACCTATACAGTCCTTACCATCTTTATAACGGTTCACCAACACAAAATTAAATCTTGTGCCAATTATTCGTTCCACTTCTGCCTTTATTTCCAATAGTAAAGGAGACCAAGGCTTGGCTGCAATACAAGATCCGCTAAAGGCATAGCTTATTCCTACGTCTCCGTATGCTACAAGTTGCCGAGGCACAGTACATTTTTTACCATAAATTTCAATAGTAGTTTCCTCTTTCTTTAAGTACGTTAATTCGTTTTCCAATCGACAAAAATATGCCCAGCCTTCACGATCTGTAAACAATTTACCATACTCATAACATAAAGAATCTTTACACTATTTCTGCAAACACAGTTCTTTGTCTGCACGCATTTTCTTTGCAGGTCTAATGTCCTTAGAATCCATGATTTATTTAAAAACAGTAAAAAAGGGCAGAAAAACCCCAAAACAAGATGCAAAGTAATTCAAAGACCCAAGATGCTCCAACTATGCTTTAAAAAGCCTCTTATTATCAAATAGTTTCTATCGTTATCTGTGACTCGGTGTTTAACTCCGTTCCTTCTGTTATCTTAATTAACTTACACGTGCAAAAACAATCCTTAGTCATATTCTCACAAGTTCCAGAGGCTTCTAATAATATCAATCTTATACGGTTCCTTGCCATCGCTTATAATATGTATACTATAAATCTTTGGTTACTTACTTCTTATTTACCTAAAAATGTAATGTTTCATACACCGTTATGCCTGTGTGTCCTATTCATATCTCAAAGTCCTCCCCTCAAATTGTAATAATAATAATTTTCCCTACAAAACATTCACCCTTAAACATTCACATTTTCTTCAAGCTCATGTTGTATATAAATTCATTAAAATATAAAAAGGTTTCCGTATTATAAATTCTATCTTACATGTAGTGTTCATACGCTTAAAATCTTCGCATATATTGGTTGGCCTCAATTACTTATGTTCCGAGTTCCAACGTTAGAGTATTAAGATAATCCCTTCGTCACTATTTCATAGCTAAAACCCCTATAGAAAGTTCCAGTTCGGGCATGTCATATGTGATTCATTGGCATGATGTAGTTTCATTTGCTTTTCTCACAATCAGAAAAACAACACCATTCTCCTAAATAGCAATGCGTTTAAAAGCTTTCTCATTTACTTAAGCTTGTATCCTATCGGTGACTACGTGTTTAACTCCTTCTGTTATCTTAATTAACCTACACATAAATCCTTAGTCATATTGTCACAAGTTCCAGAGTCTTCTATATTCTGATACTTTTCCTGTCATTACATACAATTCGCATACTTTAAAATCTTGGTAATAAACTTGTTATATAGCTAAGGTTTATAAATTCAACTTTATTTGTTTTTATATTCATATTCATTCTTCATAAGGGCACTATTCTCAAGGAAAAAAAAACACATACTTTCACTCCCTTAAGCTGTAAATTCACGAGTTAGTATTCTATATGTATTATACAAAGTAGGTGATCGTGGTCGAACGGTTAAAGTGCTTGTGTAAAACGGGCGGCCGCGATTACCTTTTGCCGGGTTCAAATCTGTCTTTATAAAATTTTCTTAAAAAAAAATTCTCCAGTTAATTCTAAAGTATCAAGCTACAAGTCTAGAGCTAGAAAATAAATCTTTTAAAACTAATTGTTACTTCTTCCACCACCATATGGCTGTACCACAATTGTTCAAACCATTTTCTAAAAATAGCACATTCCCAGAATTAATGACAAAAATAAGAAAGTTCCTTAGATTAACTTCTTTTAAAATCACTAGATGGCATCACCAGTCCAACACACTTACAACTAATTGGAAAATAAAAATTAATTATTCATCAAATAAAACCAAGTCCCATAACGCATTCCTAGTACTAAGAAAAAGCAAACACTACATTAATTCACCACCTATAGTTAACTCTCTTACAGCTTAACGGATAGCGCACTGTACTACAGATCCCATGGTCCCCAGTTCGAATCCACGAACTTCCTTTTTAATTCAAAATAATAGGGTTTCTCATTTCCCCACCAGATGGAGCTACTTTTGATTCATTACCATGGCAACACAACAACGCCATCTTTACAATGACGTCACCACCTCAAGGCATCACCCTCTCCTTATCAGCAATCCTCCCCAACTCCTTATCAGCAGTCAACTCCTTATCAAACGGCGGCCATCTTGAATTTGACGGCCAAGTGGCCCCCATACTACTTTCATTTCTTACCTGAAAGTTTTCATCGCTGCGAGGTTTCTTTAAACCAGCGATGCACACTTAAAGATCAAGGGCCACATAGATTCGTTGCTACTTATGCGAGAGCCGCCCCAAAAAACATGGAAGTTATGTATCATATATTATTTATTTTATTGATATTTATTACTCATATTTCATATTATTATAAAAAAGATTGTAAAAAGTAAATAAATATGTAATTTAATTTGATGCGTGACATTGCATTGATTTAACAATTATTTTATTACTCATATTTCATATTATTATAAAAAAGATTGTAAAAAGTAAATAAATATGTAATTTAATTTGATGCGTGACATTGCATTGATTTAACAATTATTTTATTACTCATATTTCATATTATTATAAAAAAGATTGTAAAAAGTAAATAAATATGTAATTTAATTTGATGCGTGACATTGCATTGATTTAACAATTATTTTAATATTTGATTCGATTTTAGTAGTAGCCCAGGGTAAGTTGATTCTAAATTTTCATTAGTCAAGCTGTTCCTATATATGCCAATTTGTTAATACCATGACTGAAAAGGTTTGTGCAGATTTATGTTTACCCAAAAAGGCCTTGCGCGTTTTAATGCATTATCTAGAAACGAAGTTTTAACCTAAATTACCTAAGCGTGACTCGTTAAAGTTAAAATAAGGCGGGCCGCCAGCAAATCAATGGAGGGCCGTATGAGGCCCGCGGTCTGTGTATTCCTGCTCTAAATGGAAGTACACACAAAAAATGGTAATTTATATGATGCCATCGCATTTTTTACAAGGTTCTTGCAGAACTTCCGAATTTAATAAACAAACAAGGAAAAAAGCTGCTTCCATTCACAATTCCTCACGAATTTTCGTGGGTAGAGACAATTACGAAGAACGTTCTAAGCGGGTGGTGCAATCTAATCATTATTCCATTCATGCCTCCCTCCGTTCTCTGTGGGGACCACCCCAGAGGGGTGTCAATTGAATGGATCTTTTGCTAACAGGTGGTAGATTCGCAGGTAATTTTTCCGAGTAGAGGGTTTGGCGAACAATGGTTTCAGATAGTCACCACAATCGGAGAGAGAAATGGACTGATAAAAAATTGATTGTGCTTATGTTATTGTGTTATTACGAAAGTTGCATTTGCAGACATGTTTTCATGTTTTCGGGCGCTTATAATTATGGCTTTCTACTGTATGTGATAGCGAGGGGAATTACGTTCATTCTTATCAATAGATGGAAATCCAATGAAGAAATGTTTGGTTCTAAATATTAACAGGAAGCGATCAATGTGACAAACCCAGTCCAAAATCAATTTGAAAAACCACTTTAGTTTTCTTTATTCTGAAAACTAGCTAGATGTTTTTTTCATAAAAGCGGCCCAGTTAGTATGCCCACTGCGCTAGCAACCGGCGAATCGTAGGCGTTTAAGGTTCGATTCCTGTTAGTGCATTCCTCGCTGGGTGTATACACTATCTTGCCATTCGTCACCGGACACCCCTCGAAAAGCGCTTGGTATCATCCGTACACGTCATACAACTTATAAAAGACGTTGAACGGTTATAATATTCTTATAGCAGCTACAGTTCTGGACAATTCTGCGCTACCGATATTGTGGCAACACTTTGGTATTGGTCCATACCTGTTTCAGCGGACAATGCTCCATGTCATACAGCAGGTGTTATTAACACGTGGTTTGAGGAAATGGGTGTGGAAAAACTTCATTGGCCAGCCCAAAGTCCAGATCTGAACCCTTGGAACACCTTTGGGATGAGTTGAGAGCCAGGCCAACTCGGCCAAAAAACACCACTGAGTTGTTTGCCAACTTGAAGGACGAATGGAGCAAGATTCTTTCAGAAACGTATCAAAAATTGGTGGAAAGTTTTCCTCGAAGAGTTACAGATGTCATTACGACGAAAGGTGGCCCTACACTATACTGATGTCGTGCTGGGTCCACTTTAACTTAATAGTATGGGATGTCCGGTGACGAATGGCCAGATAGTGTACTTCAGCACAGAAAAAAAAAATTTAATACTCATTTTGTATCTCTGATCTTTCCCTCGGGGATTGATCCCGTACCGTCGCCAATAGCCCGTTGGGTTACTCCAGTGCGACGTTAATTAACTACCTACCTCATTTTTTTACTGTACTAGAGCAATTTGATTAATTTCTACAGCAAGCGAAAGTTGCACTTATGTGCTTTGTCTGGACAGGGCAATTTACCTGAAAGAGATAAACTTTCAGGCTAATGCATTTCGTAGTACGTTAACCCTCCTGGTGGTGGTCTTCGCGTCTGTATGGTAGTTTAATTAACGTCGCACTGGAGCAACGCAACGTGACGATCCGGGATCAAACCCGAAGGGACAGACCCGAGGAAAACACCACTATGTTTTGAACTACGATCAGACGACGAGGTCAACATCTGAGCTGGCACCCCACTCTCCAAACTTCTTCATCACGCTAACGTGAGGACATTTGAGGCCACGACAGATTTTATGAGAATCAGCCCCATCTATACACGAGGGTCTTTGGTTGGATTCGAACGCAACCCTCCGGTTGCTAATCCGTTACTCTACTAACAGAGCTACCGCGACCCATTATTTATATAGATGCGGAAAGGTATTATATTCTCACCATTTTCTGAAAAAAGCTACTGAGACACAAAGTTGGATACCGATGAAGTTCAAATATGTCTTAAAGATATCAAGATAAAAACAATGCACACAAAATTGGAGGGAGATTAAACTATTTTTATTGATTTTAAAATTCAAAATTTCATGGAATGTGTTTTTTTTTTAAGGAAAGTTAAAAGGAATAACTGTATGAGGTTCTCGTTGAGCTAAATGAAATTTCCAAAAGTCAATTTGAAGTTTTGAAAACGGAATTCGGTCAAACATGGTTATGTACTTTTTGTTGATTCTCATTCAGCCTTTTGACTTGAGGACTCTTCAACATCTGGTGCTCCAGTGATTTCATCCAACAGTTGGAAAGGTTGGGCCGACGTTCCGTTGGTTTCGGTGCCGTTCGGAGTCTTGTTTCCAGAGTCCGTATTTTCAAGATCATCCTATTCCGTCTTCTGGGTAACAGGGCAAGTTGGATCGCCTGTGGTTCTGCTTTTCACGAAGATGTCAAAGCCATCGTCTTCTCTATTGAGATCTGCGGCAGATTCCTCACCGTCAACTTCGTTGGTTTTGTCGATGGAATTATTTTGTGCCTCGAGTAGAGCCCTATCCGCCATTTCGTCTTCGATGGTTCGCAGACGCAAGTCGGGATGTTCGGCATTCCACTCTGCGAGGTAGTCGCGCTCGACGTATGGCTTTTCTTCTGCTTTCTGTTTCTTTGCCTCTTTCTTGGTTTGCTTCTTTTCTCTACGCTCCTCTCGAAACTTCTTTCTGAAATAGCAAATTAGAATAAATTATTTTTCCTGTCAAGACACAGCAAAGGGAAACAGAAGTTAAATTTATGTTAAAAAAGAGTAAATAAAGTTTTAAAGACTAAAATGTATGAAAAATAATAAATTCTCAGAGTACGAGTACACTTACATTTTTTTTGCACCAGTCCAGCATCTTGAAGGTAGATAAGTCGTCTGTAATAATGACGTAAATAGCACTAAAAAGTACTGTTTGTAGGTAGCACTAAAAAGTACTGTTTGTAGGTAGCACTAAAAAGTACTGTTTGTTTGTGGGTAATACTAAAAAGTACTGTTTGTTTGCAAAAAGCACAAAAAAGTACTGTTTGCAGATTAGTTGCAGCGGAAGATTCCTCTACAACCAAAAATCGCTTTAATCAAACGTTTATAATATCACTTGATCAGAGCTTTAAAAATCGCCAGTAAGCAGTTTGACAGACAGAACATGAATGAAGAAATATTTTTGTAAGCGCTACTATTTACTTACAACAATGCTTGATTAACAATCGAAAAGTAATGGTAGGCTTTTAAATCTATTTGTTTACAAAATTTCTGAAAAATATGTATTGTTATATAGTTAGAAGCAATTCATTCTTATAAAAAAGAAGTGCTTTTATTTCCATTGTTGCATTTAATATGTACAAATTTCGCTGCTAATTAATGTGGTGAAGAAATTACAATTTTAATAGATAATTTGCTTGGATATTTAAATGTTTTTGGTGTAATTAAATTCCATATTAAGCTAGAATTATTGTTAATGTTATATTTATTTGTTGTAGTCTCATTTGTTTCATTTTATACTAATTCTATCCACTTTTATGGCTTAAAGTCCCTTTAGATTTGTAATACAAATAAAATATGCAATCGAGCATCAGTACTCAATCGACTGAAGAAATGCTTTTAACCCTCCTCGTGGTTGTCTTGACGAGGAATCTCGTCATTAGAAAACTGACCAGATCTTGATGAACGAGATATTTCGTCATAAGAAGTTTGGTTTGTTGGGGTTTTATGGCGCAAGGGCTATATTTGGCCATGCTGCGTCATTAGAGGAAAACTCACCAGATTTTTATTTCGTCGTCATAAAAAAAATCGGCAACACCTAGATGGGATATCTCGTCATCTGCAAAATTGGTCAGATCTTGATGGACGATATATCTCGTCGCACCACTTGGGGGGTTAAGTAAAATCTCATCAAAAATTACAGTGTGCTATTATACGTCAGAGGGGCTTGAGGGGACCAGGCACGCCCGAAATCTTGGATGTTATGAAAATAAATGCTGAGATTAATTTAAATCCATTCAAACCGAATATTTGTCAAGCTCATCAACAGAAAAATCGTGAACAGGTTTGGAAATACACTATCTTGCCATTCGTTACCGGACATCCCTCGAAACGTGCTTAGTATCATCCGTACACGTCATACAACTTATAAAAGTCGTTGAATGGTTAGAATATTCTTATAGCAGCTGCAATTCTGGACAATTCTGCGCTATCGACATTGTGGCAACACTTTGGTATTGGTCCATACCTGTTTCAACAGACAATGCTCCATGTCATACAGCAGGTGTTATTAACACGTGGTTTGAGGAAATGGGTGTGGAAAAACTTCATTGGCCAGCCCAAAGTCCAGATCTCAACCCCTTGGAAACCCCTCCAGATCTCAACCCCCCAGATCTTACCCCTTCGGGATAAGTTAGAGCGCCGGTTGAAAGCCAGGCCAACTCGGCCAAAAAACACCACTGAGTTGTTTGCCAATTTGAAGGATGAATGGAGCTAGATTCTTTCAGAAACGTATCAAAAATTGGTGGAAAGTCTTCCTCGAAGAGTTACAGATGTCATTACGGCGAAAGGTGTCCCTATACTATACTGATGTGCTGGGTCCGCTTGAACTTAATAATATGGGGTGTCCGGTGACGAATGGCCAGATAGTGTATCTCTCTTGTGTCAGTAAAATTTCATTGTGTGTATGTTTGTTACTTGGTATTGCATGTCTTGTGACTGGCGTATCGTGGACAAATATGGCTCTTGCGCAATAAAACCCCAAACCAACCATAACAGCAGCAGTAGGAGCTGAACGACTCGACACCCAAACAATTTAATCTTATTCTACCCTCCAAGTGTATAACCCTCGAAGTCCGAGATATCTCAACCAAGGTCTGGTCAGTTTTGCTTAAGACGACATATCTCATCGAGACAAAACTGCCCTAGTATTCCAAGGGAATGAAGATCCAATAGGAAAAGTAAATTTTCCTTGACCAGAATCTGGTGATAGTTCGGTGCAGTTCGTAAAAACTGCAATCACTCCAAGAGCTTGTGCCAGTTTATACCTTTTACAGGGAAACTTTTGGCGTGTGGGCTTTGTCCAAAGTCATACTGGAATCACAATGGTTATTTCATATGGTATGGACTAATGAAGCCCAGTTTTTACTGTATAGAGCACCCATAATTGTCACATGAGTAACATTTAATCTACGTGACTAGACACGGAAACCACTTCATTCACCATGTGTGACCGTTTGGTGAGGCTTCATCGCAATATCTTGGATCCTCTTTCTTTGAGGAGTATCGCCCAAGAACTAGCTGGAAATCTTAGTTATAGAAGTACGGAGGAGGCATTCATACGCCTATGGAGGAGTCAAAGGCGTGTGTTACGAGATGTGCGCACCCATAACTGTCACATATGTGCAACCTTTAATCCACTTGACTAAACACAGGTTATTTCATTCACCATGAGTGACCATTTGATGAGTCTTCATCGCTTATTTCATCTTGGATCCTGTTTTTATCAGGAACATTGCCCAAGACTGGAAATCTTGTAGTCATAAGCGTATGGTATTTGGTATTTGGTATTTTCAATTAACGTCACACTGGAGCAACACAACGGGCTATTGGTGACGGTCCGGGATCAATCCCAGAGGGAAAGTCCGAGGACAACACCACGTAATTTTGAACCGCGGTCAGATGACGACATAAGCGTATGGAGGAGGCATACATAAGCCTATGGAGAAGTCGTAGGTGTATATATGGAGGGGAAGTGAGCACCCATAACTATCACAAATGGGTGATCATCAGTCTACTGGAGTAGACAGATCATTTAATTCATGAGGAGTGGCCGTTTGGTGAGGCTTCATCGCCCCCTTCATCCTGGATCCTCTTTCTATGCGTCTATAAAATCTGTAAGCCTTGATAGAGGTACAAATAGGCCTCTTGATGTCACGTAGAGGCATAGGGGAGCATAGAATTGATGTATCGTATGTCAAAATGGTGCCCATAAAACCGACAACAGACTGAATGATACAATCTGAAATGCAAATGTGTGTATGCGGAAAAAAAACAGACAAATTTTGATGGTGATGGTATAAACAGCCTGAGGAATAAAAATTTGTTTCCTTCCCCTATATACAATTTCACATTTCTACCATTGCGTACCTCTCATTCTCAACTCCCTACTCCAATAGCCTCGAGCCAAAAATCCGCGCTCAATTTATCTAACTTCCCAAAACATTTACCGGATAAACGACTCAACGATAAAGAGGAAAACGAAATACATATTCTATTTACATTTCCCGTACTCGTTTTCTCAGTGCCTCCCGCCGTATTCCTTCAACTAATATTTACCCACGCAGCACTTTTCCCTTTGTCTGGTCTCTCCCCCGCTCTTTTCCCTCATGGTAGGGAAAAACTCGAGATAGGGAAAAGAATCGGATGAAAGGACGCCGGTCCACTCTACCAACGGGCGGGGAGTAATTGCATTTCCGTGCGGGTTTGACATTTAGCGAATTGGCGGAGAAAGAACAGGGCTCGGCCGCTTTAATAATGGACCGCTAGTGGTTGCTTTGTTATTAAGTCAAGCCGGTAGCGTTTCCAAGGTTTTATTTTGGATCCCAAATTGAAAATAGGATTTTTATATTGTCATAATTTTTAAAAATATATTTTTTCTTTTATTTCTTTCAGTTATCAATAAAAAAGACATTTCTGAAAATGGGATGAATCCTGATTTTGCATATAATTCCATTTTTAATTTATGACCGTCGTGGCTCAGTGGATATGCCCATTGCGCTAGCAACATCCGAGTTTTCGGCGGGGCGCAGATTCGATTCCTGTCAGGTGTATTCCTCCCTGGGTGTATTTCTCTCTTCTGTGTCAGTAAAACTTTCATTATGTGTGTCTGTTACTTGGTATTGCATGTCAGGCGCATCATGGACAAATATGGCTCTTACGCCATAAAACCCCCGAACCGATCAACCATAACAGCGGCAGTAGGAGCTGAACGACTCGACTCCCTAAAAAAAATTCGTCTTATTTAACTCTTCTAGTGTATAACCCACAAAGTCCGAGATATCTCGCCCAAGATCTGGTCAATTTTGCTTCGGAAGATATATCTCGTCGAGACAAAAAGGTCCTATTACTCCAAGGGTAATGAAGATCTTATAGGAAAAGCAAATTTTCTCTTGAACAGAACTGGTGACAGTTTGGAACAGGTTTTTGCACCAGAAGCTCGCCACTACAGGACAGTTTTCGACTCTTATAAACCACTAGAAGGGTTAAAGAACCTACGAAGGGGCCTCTGTGGCTCAGTGGACTAGCAACTTGTAAGCTGTAGGAGGCGCAGGTTCGAGGTGTGTGTCTATTACTCGATATTATGTTTTATGTCTAGCGCAGCACTGTGAAATATGACCCGTGAGCCATAAAACCCAACTAACCAATCATTTTTAACTTTGGTGGGAAGCATCCAATCAGACTCTTAAACTCTTAGCTGATCCTGACAGTGGGTTTCTCTTCTAGAAACCTTGGAGCAAACCCCTTCCAGAAATCCTAAGTGGGTTCTAACTGTAGGGTCGTGGTACGCCTTCTTCGGGGTCCTGAAATTCCTCCCTAACATGAGCTGACCGTCGATGTATAAAAAATCTTCCAGTGGGAGTGTCTGGAGAATTTACGACCGGATGGAATTAAGGGGTATCCAGCAGACCCCTTTTTAAGTAACTGTACCCGTTCGTTAGCGAGTAATTGGAGGAGGGATGACCTTCATTCCTGACCTCCCAACAATGAGGTCCGTTGAAGTTCTGAAAGTGAACAGACGCAGAACTGTTCTGCTCAGATGGAACCGCATGACTGAAACCTTTCGTTTTAACTTTTAACAAGCCTCGAAACCTGCCTTAAGTTGTTTGACCATTGTATGGGTTGATGCAAACGTTCGTCCCGCTTTTTGGCGCTAGATGGCATTGCATCGCAGAACCGAAGTGTTATCTATCATGTTGTTTGAAAGACGGAATTTCAGCCAGTGTTTGGGGAAAAAATTGGGTGGAGATGTCGAATCCGGGGCACTGGCGATTTATTGCCAAACATGGTAACTTGGCGTTTTGATCCAGCCTTATGGCAACCTTATGTTTAGCGAAATTGCGATGTATTGCGTTCTATGATTGGCTAGCGTTTTGAAGTTTGGATTTTTTCGCTCTCTGATTGCTTAGCTCTTAAGAATGATTTTCATTGGTTTCCGCTTAACCACCTTTTTTGCTTGCAACGGAGTTTATCAGTGTTTATTTGGTTCTGTGCTTGCCGTTCCAAAATATATATATATATATATATATATATATATATATATATATATATATCAATAGAGATGAGCCACTTTCTTGAAAAGACAGAATCAATATATATATATATATATATATATATATATATATATATATATATATATATATATATATAAATTAGAAATTAAATTAATTACTTATCGTTCGTGATATAGATTTATTAGCCGCTCACTTACCCTTGATTAGGTATGGCAATGGATGGATGGTTTGACTGGCCGTATAAATGCATATTTTTGTGGGAAAATGTATGAATCTAGCGAATCCGGAGAGCTTGAAAGTGATTGAATGGTGCCAGAAAGTTAGCTTGATTGCACAAAACGTTAAATGTTCAGAATGTGGGCGTGAAATGGCTTTGAAAGACAGAAAGGATGCGGGCGATAGGTACGAATGGTTATGCAGAAAGGATGGACATAAGCGAAAGCGATCGGTGCGAAAGAGAACATGGTTTGAGAATAGTAAATTGCATATGTGTAAGATTCTTTTGATTATGTGGTACTGGGTGAATGAAACGCCAATTAAATGTGTTATGAATGAAATGGATGTGGCGACCCATACGATGACTGATTGGTTTAATTTATTCACATTTTCAACCCGGAGAAACCTGAGCAAATTGGACCGTAAGTTTTATTTTTCTTTACTTTTTATTGCTTATTTGTGCATTCCTCATTTTCACTTGCTGATGTAACAAATCGAATCGCCAAGATGGCCGCCATACTGGTGTTGGACGCCATCTTGATTTGGCGACAAACATGCCCGGATTCGACATATTTACCAAAAATTGTGTTATTTGGTTGCGTTTTTTAAATTTTGTTAAGCATTAAAATTAAAAATGGCAGAAAATAAGGAGCATATTCGAAATATGCTTTTTTATTTCCCAAAAAGGCAAGAATGCTTCGCAGACGTAATAGAAAATATGTGTTGGGTGAGGGAGTGGCCTTGACGATTCCACGTGCCGTAAGTGGTTCAGAAAGTTTCGTCACCTGGATCAGTTCTTTAGCCAGAAACCTCAGAACTTCTACGACCGCGGGATTATGCAGCTATCGGAGATGGAAAAATGTCATCGAACAGAATGGCACATACTTTATTGATTAAATGTAATTTTTAGTAAATAAAAATTTTCAATTTTTGTCAAAAAAGAAAAAATGGGACGAACTTTAGTATCAATCTAATAAATATCGTAAATTTCATTTAATTTAATGTGTCTTTTGTCTCAAAGTTGTTTCTATGCCTATATCCACTCGCTGCAGCTTAAAATTCGTCTCATTGTGTTACACTGCTTACTGTGGTGTGGGAAGAAACGAAAGGGCGAACCTTTAGCGAAGAAAGTTTCATTCTACTTAGCTTCTAATCAAACTGGAATCCGGTAGTTGAATTAACGCCGCGCTGGAGCAACACGACGGGATATTGGCGATGGTCCGGATCGGTCCCGAAGGGAAAGGTGCGTGAACACCTCGTCATTTCGAACCACAGTCAGATGACGAGATCAACACCAGAGCTGGCACCCTACTCCGACGTGAGGACGTTCGAAGCCACGACAGATTTAACCTGCTCCTACCCCCGCTTACACGACGGTCTTTGGCTGGAACGAGTGTCGAACTCGCAACCCTCCGGTTCCTAAAAATAGAGAATGAAAAATATATAAATTCGACGTGTTCAATGAAGATAGTGAAAGGAATGGGAGTTCCTTACCGATTCATGGTCTCCAATTCCAAGTTTTCATCGCGATTCAGTTGTTGCTTTGTTTCGTCTTCTTACTTGACACGATTACGCTAAACCTATTTATTTAGAGTGTTAGTGGTCGAGGTTCGATTCCTCCCTGGGTGTGTTTCGCTCTTCTGTGTTAGTAAAACTTTCCTTGTGTGTGTATTTCCTTTAGGTGTAGGCGGAATTCACGGGCCAAGGTACTCTAGTGACCTTTTCCTTTTCCATGGGGTTTACGATTCAAAATTACGTGGTGTTGTCCTCGGACCTTTCCCTTCGGGTTTGATCCCGGACCACCGTCTCCAATAGCCCGTTATGTTGCTACGTTAACCCTCTCGCTGCGCATCCCGCGATTTCCGCGGGTTCGTAAAAGTAGCAAAATTTGCGCAGCCCGCGATTTTCGCGGGGATGCATTTTTGCCGTCTATTTAACTGTGCAACCCGCTCTTTCCTCATTCATGCTTTCATTTTGGCTTTTCTGTGATGTTTAACTGTTTATTCAAATCTGGGTTAACAGATGGCTTTAGATGTCCACATTTCTGCGAAATATACAAGCATTTTTTGCAGCATTTTGCGCGCTCTTTTCAAAGCTCAAAGATGTCTGGCAGGAAGCGTTTCGCGAGTGATAGAACCTACATTCCTGACACTATTTGCGACACTGATAGCAGTTCTGACTCTGATATCAAGTATATTGAAGATAGTTATAGCGAAACTGATGAGAATTTCTCGGATTCCTCTGCGGATAGTGATTTCTAATAATTCTTCATTTCTAATAAATATTTTGTAAGTATTTTGCATATTAAGTATTTTGCATATTTTCATTAGTATATACGTTTTACCTTTGTATTTCATAAAATAAATCATAATTTAACCAAGATTAATTTTCAAAATTTTGCTTTTATATGATTATTCTTCAATTTCAATATTCCGACAACCTTTTTTTATGATCTAATTCTATATTGAAAAAAACTCTTTTACAAAATATTTTTGTGTATTTTAACTCTAAAATATATGTAGATTTGAAATGCGTAATAAAAAAAATACGCAATTTTTGAACCTATTTTGATAAAAAAAATTACGCAGCGAGAGGGTTAATAAAAAGTACCTTCGGAGCATCATAATTAAAGGAAAAATTTTAATAAAAAGTAGTAAAATAAGAGCGAGTGAATTTAAAGAAAATGTCGATCTAGGGGGCAGAAGGGAACTTAAGTGCTAAAGGAAAACAATAAGCCCCGCCTAGTCGCAAAAGTAGGAGGTCACCCTCCCATTTGCTGACGGCGACCGACGGTGCTTATGTTTGAGGTCAAAATATTAATTCTGAGACGTATCCACTAGACTGCTACACGCTCGCACAGAAGCTTGTTAGATACAAAAGGAAAGAGAATTTAAAGTTAAAGAAATTGAGATCTAAAGTGCTAGGGATATAACTTTAGGAACAAGGTGATGCAATTAGTGATCCCATCATATCCTTATATTGTTAATGTATAGAAATAATATAAGAGGAAGTTAGTGGGGAAGAGAATTAACGGAGTTGAAGTCATAAACTTCAGGGTGCTTAGTCGTAACGAGTCTGCATCCCTGTTTACAAGCTCCAAGATGATGGTTCGTTTCTTCGTAACTGTCTTGGTCTGTCACTAGAGGGGTAACTTCCCCCTCTCGACCCCCCCCCCCTCCATCTTCGCGGGCAGCAGTGGAAATTCTCCACCGCAAAACGTGACAGGTGGTAATTTTCCGGCTCCTTTCGCAGGGCTGTTAATCTGGGTGACCTTGAAAAGAGCTTTTCCCGTCTCTATAAACACACCTTTCGAACTTAACAGCTCCATTGCAACTCGTGCCTCAGTTCCGAAGAAGGGCCCAATTTTATGGAAATGTCGCGCTTTCGGTTTTGGAATTCTGATGAGATGGAGCTTACGTAATTATAGGCAAGGTCGGGTGGTATTTACAAGTGGGGTATTTATCGTACTATTAATTTTGAAAAGTGTATTCGTTCTTGATCGTTTGCTAAATTATGTTATGCGTTTCAGTTCAGGGGATATGAAAGAATATTATATCTGTACGTCTATCTATGGCATCTCTCCTTGTCTTATTATATAGGTAGTTAATTAACGTCACAATGAAACAACACACAACGGGCTATTGGCGACAGTCCGGGATCACACCCGAAGGCAAAGATCCGAGATACTAAAAGGGACTAACACACTCAGAGAGGGTTGGCGTGGTGTGGAAGTTTGGAGAGTGTGGTGCCAGCTCAGGTGTTGCCTCGTCATCTGACCTTGGTTCAAAATTACGTGGTGTTGTCCTCGGTTCTTTCTCTTTGGGATTGATCCCGGACCGTCACCAATAGCCCGTTGTGTTGCTCCAGTGTGACGTTAATTGAAATACCCCCCCACTCAGAGAAGAATCGAACCTGAGCCGCCTACACCTCACACAGATTAGATTAGTGACTGCCACCAACAGGTAGGTATGTATTTTAATTAACGTCGCACTGGAGCAACCAATGGGCTATGCCCGGGATCAAACCCGAAGAAAAAGATTCGAGGAGAACGCCTCGTAATTTTGAACCACTGTTAGATGACGTGGTAAGTACCTGAGCTGGCACCCCACTCTCCAAACCACCACACCACGCCAACGTGAGAACATTTGAGGCTAGGACCGATTTGACGTGCACCAGCTCCTTGTACACGACTGTCTTTGGCTGGACTGAGTTTCCAATTCGCAACCCTCCGGAAACTAATATGTTGCTCTTCCAACTGTTCTATCGCGGCCCACTATTAGGGGTGGTTGTTCTCGGGTTTTATGGCGCAAGGGCCATATTTGGCCAAGCTGCGCCAGTCAGAAGACAGACGACACAATGAGAGAGCAAGAAAAAGCAGAAGGGTAGGCGAGGGTAAAAATAAAAGGAAAGAAAGATCATTCGGGTACCTCGAGTTGTGATGCCCGTACACACCTAAAGAAGATGTGCTCCTAAGAGATGGAATCAAATAGAATAAGTTAAGTGGAATTAAAAATATTATATTAGGCAGAGGTATTTGATATAATTAATGGGCCAGTGGAGTCCTATCCCAAGTTAGAGATGACAGTAAGTGGTCTTCTATAGTGGCTGTTCGGACATTTTTTGAACGATTTTAATGGACTGAAGCTCAATTTTTTTTACATGAAATTTTTGTGTTTTAAATGTTCCATTTGATAGTCCTTATTGTTAACTATCTTTCTACACCTTAATTTCCATGATAATAATGACTTTTGTAGTATCGAAAGTGGTATTTTGTCCCATTCTTGTTCCAGTTTTCCAGTCCTTGAATGGTTTTCGGTCGCCGTTTCGATAATGCCCTTTTTAAAAGTCCAAAAGTCCATGGGTGAAACATCTGGAGATTTAGCAGGAATATCATTAAAGGGTATTGACTTGAGACCAGTTTATTGTTCCATTTTTCCAAGAATTTAATAGTCGATTTAGATGTGTGGCTGCTTGCTTTACCCTGATGCAGTTCTACTGATTGTTGGCACTGTGGGTAAAGATTTGGTATTTCTTTTTTGAATATTGGGGATAAATGGGGTCTTGATAATATGTGGGAGTTGATTTTTACATTTCCCCCCTCTTTTTACTTTTAATTTTCCATTAAATGCAAAACGGCAACAATCATAAATCTCTTAGAGAAAGTTCTCACGTTCACTTTGCTATAGTCCTTTGACTTGGCGGATTCTCTTTTAAAATTAAAGATCTTACCTTACAAATATTCTCAAAAATTTTTCCTCTTTTGGATACTTTTTTGGAAGTATTTTTCCACTTTTACGTTTTTTTCCTTTCTCATTAAAAATATTACTTATCGTGTCTTTAGATATCGAAAAACCATGACTTTTACAGCGTTTTTGAATAATTGAATAAGCATAATTCTCTTCGGAAAGAGAGGAAACATAGCCTTCCATCCATTGCTTATTTAAAACCGACATTTTGAAAGTGAACAAAACTATGAGTTAGCAGACGATAAGTTATACTTTAACTATTTAACTGCTGTGAAAATAAAAAATTTTCGTAGCATGCAACTTTTTACAGCTCATCAAAATCGTTCAAAAAATGTCCGAACAGCCTCTGTACATTTGGACTTGCAAATGATTAAGTTGCAGGGGATAAAGTAAAGGAATTGGGAATCATATATTTTAGGATCCAGACGGAACACTCCACATCAGCGTTAGGTTGGGGAAGTTTGAAACTGTTGATGCAGAATAGCTCTTTTCTGCGAACTTTTAACAGTTGGGTCGTTAAGTGGTAGTGACCTAAGTTCTTCGTTTGGAACCTGAGGTAATTTGTCAAAGAAATTGTCCAAAAGATGCTTATGTGTTGTCAATAAATAATTGCAATCAAAATTTAATGTTGCCACAATACGTGGTTCTTTTCATCTATGTAGGCTACTATGAAGAATGCAGTCTTCTACAGGGTGCTTTTCTATATATTAATTTACACGTGATGCCATGCTATATTTATATATTAATATACGAGTAGTTAATATTTTTATATTTATATTAACAGCGTTCACATGACTACGAAGGATCCTGACTACGTCCTTTCTCGTCGGTGTCCACCACCTTTTCTCACCCCCATTGTTCTCTTTTTCCTCCTCATCCGGATGATCGTCCAAGGACAACCCCGCCAATGTCCTTCGGGGACCAAATGATTCCTTCCGGCCAAAATTCCTCAGTGTCTGCCAGAGAACCCCGCAGTTGCGAACGATGATTTATCGATAAAATTAATGCTGGTCTAATTAGTATATTTATCTGAATTATTCAAATAATTATACTTTATCTTCATTTTAAATAAAGTTTGCTTTGAACAGAGGGTGGCATTAGCCTCATTTGTCCCATGTCCTAAAACGCTTATCTTCATATCTGACAACATCAGGCAAGAATTTAAGTCAAGGCTACGATGACGAAGACTTGGAACTTCGAAGGCCAGTACGACACACTTATCCACATGGCAATGCCGCATCCATTTCTATCCCGAAACTCTTCACTTTCAACACAGCTGTTGGCTGGCGTTATTTATTAGGTTATTTGTGGAATAGGAACTTTGGCCCTTTCCTTCAGCGCTCTATCAGTTCTCAGCCAAGATTCGTCGGGCCAAACGCCCTCATCTCGAAGTCGGTCTGCTTCTCAGGACACATCCATCTTGCAAAATCGCTCAGACACCCGGGCGAAGGACCAATCAGCCATTAATCAGACTTTGTGGAAACAGTAGTCTGGGAAAATAAACTTCCCAAGGACGGGAGCGGTGGCGTTTACTTGGTCTGTCTTGCTTAGTCATTCACGGCTGTCTTGGCGATTGCATAAGTTTTTGGAAGCTTGCAGTGGAATAGCGTAAGTGGTAACTGGGAGGCCGAGATTCGATGGAAATGAAAATATATATGCTTGGCTTTAGACAACATTGTGGGCCGCGTTAGCCCAGTTGGAAGAGTAAAAGATTAGCAACCGGAGGATTTCAAATTCGAAACTCGGTCCGACCAAAGACAGCTCTGTTCCTAGTGTTGAATTAATTGTATGTGTTGTGGAATGCATTTGTTCGATTCTGTTTATACTGTAATATGTCGTGGCATCAAATGTCCTCACGTTGGCGTGGTGTGAAAGTTTGGAGAGAGGGGTGCCAACTCGTTGTGTTGATGTTGACCTCGTCATCTGACCGTGGTACAAAATTACGTGGTGGTGTCCTTGGACCTTTCCCTTCGGGATTGATCGTCAATAACCCGTGTTATGTTGCCTCCAGTGCAACGTTATAATTAACTATCTACCTACCTTATATAATATCTCTTTATATAGTTTCAGGATATACGTTATTTGAAAGTCAAAAGCCTTATATATATATATATATATATATATTATATATATATATATACTAAACACCCAAACAACTTCATTACATCGCTCTTGACATCACTAGTAGTTTCCCCATCTTAAAGTTTTGGCTGACTATTTCTCAACAATCCTCAGAAAAATCTCCAACTCACCTATCTTGTTAGCGATTGACAGAATCCATGCCAGTCACCAGTATTGATGCAGGAAACAAGGATATAATAGTGATATCTTTTATAGATCTAAGCTCGTAACGACATGCTTCTATTCGAGATAACATACTATTGACGCAGTATACAGAAATTCCCGATTATAATGACGTTTGTACTCGTCCTATTTATCGAGGGTTGTAAACTGGAAGCAATCTTTCCAATTTGAAATTTTTGTTGACTCCAGTGTGATTGTAATCCTGTCTCTGACATACTCCCTAAATTTGCTAATTAATTCCCTAATTTGTTGATTTGTTGCATTTGAGAACCTGCTTGTGCTATACCACAACTTGGTTGTAGTGTTGCTCTAGTGCGACGTTAATTACAATTCGTTTCGTTGTTTTTGGAGCAAGGTTCAACCATCACAATTTTCTATGATTTTATGTTTCAACCATCGGCAAGCATATACCAGAAAAACGGAGTTTTGGTGGGGTAGGCAGTTAATTAATGTCGCACTGGAACAACACAACGGGCTATTGGAGACGTACCGAGAGAGAAAGATCCGAGAACAACACCATGTAATTTCGAACCACTGTTCAGATGACGAGGTCAATACCTGAGCTGGCACCCAACTCTTTAAACTTCCACACCACGCCAACGGGAGGTCGTTCGAGGCCACGACAGATTTAACATGCCTCCGGGTACATGACGGTCTATGGCTGGACCGAGTTTCGAACTCGCAACCTTCCTGTTGCTCATCATTTACTCTTCCAACTTGCTAATAGTAAATTTGTTGAAGACATAGCCGCTACATATGTATATTGGAAGTAGGTGCTTCTTGAAACCAAACTGTAATTGTTTCATTTACTGTCGGAAGAAATAAACAACGAACATCGAAAAAAGGGTGACAGATCAAATCCTTCGTCTTATGATGGCGCCGCCCATTTGGAAGAGTAACGGATTAGCAACCTAAGGGTTGGGAGTTGAAACTCGGTCCAGCCAAAGACCGTCGTATACATACACACTGGCTGATGCACGTTAAATCGTCGCGGCCATAAATATCCACATATCAGCGTGGTGCGGAAGTTTGGAGAGTGAGGAACCAGCTCAGGTGTCGACCTCGTCATCTGACCATGACTCAAAATTATGTGCTGTTGTCCTTGATCTTTCTCTTCGGGATTGATCCCGGTGCGTCACCAATAATTGTCCGTTGTGTCGCTCCAGTGCGACGTTAAATTACCTAGCTACCTGATTGTTTCATTCTCTGTCGTAAGAAATAAATGCTCGACACCGCACGAAACGGAGAGGGATCAAATCCCTTACCTTCTGGTGGTTTGTTTATGTTTGCGCCAAAGTACTCTCGTACATGTGTCCCATTAAAAAAAATATATATATAGGGCAAGCCTGCAAGATCGTGAACCACCTGCCCCGAGGGCTGAAAATCGCAAGCGATTCCTGCCAAGTGAAAAGAGAAATCGGCTGCGAAAGGAAAAGAGAGCAGGTACGACCCTGAACGCAAACCCGAAAATAAATAAGAAAACGCTGGGGGGGGGGAAATCGCAGATATCACTTCTCCCCTCTTCCGCCTTCCTCGTCCCCCTTTTAACTTCAGTTCCTCACCTCCTCGCGGGCTGACGGTAATTAGTTTTACATGACGTAACGGGACGATCCCCTTCCGCACTTGCGCAGTAGGGAGCTCTCTCCCTGCCCGCAATCAATGAAGAGGCGCGTCTGTTTTGTCTGTGCTAATGAACCCGGTGTGGCGCTGGCGTTTGGTCTGCTGGATAAAGAAATGGGAGACGCTCGTGTCTGAGATGCAGAGGTTTCGACAAGCGGTGGGCAGAGAATCGAGTGCTTTTTGCAATCGAATACTTGGTTTACGAGTACTTTCAGAGAGTGGATGAACACGGTTTTTCTATCCTTTGGAGGGTGTATATTTTAAAATAGCGCATGGCAGCTAATATCTATCTATATACAGGGTGTTTATATTTTTGGAATCGAATACTTGGTTTACGAGTACTTTCAGAGAGTCGGATGAACACGGTTTTTCTATCCTTTGGAGGGTGTATATTTTAAAATAGCGCATGGCAGCTAATATCTATTGTTGGGTTTTATCGATTGAAGACAGAGTTTTTACACATTAAAAATACATTTTATTACGTAGCCAAGTCTTATGGTTTAAAAACATACATTTTAAGAATAACAAGAAGTCTGATCAGATCATGATCCCCAATCTTTCTTCACTTTTATACATTCAAAGATTTACATTCTTCAAATTTATGTGCCCCACACGGCACTATAATTGGAGGTTTGAGACCGATTCCAACATGCGGCCCCATCGGTTGTAAAACCTCAGCAGATGTATTACAATTCAACATATATATACATAAATCTAACAAAATATTTTTCTAATAATATTTTTAAATTTATTTAACAATAAAGGCTTTGTTAAAAAGTCAGCCAAATTATTTTCCGATGAAATATAATTTACGTTAAATAGTTCATCTTTTATTAATTTACGAATAAATTTGTACTTGATATCAATATGTTTAGTTTTCACATTTTCCTGACTATTTTTTGAAAAATAGATAGCAGATTGATTATCACAATATACTTGGGGTCTTATGTAATCACACAAATTTAATTCATTTATAATTCTACTAAACCAAATAACTTCTTTAGTGCAATCGGTTAGTGCAATAAATTCAGATTCCATTGAGCTAAGAGCTATGCACTTTTGTTTAGAAGATTTCCATGATATTGGGATGTTACCAAAATAAATTAAATAGCCACTGCTTGAATGTCTATTTGTGAGACCACATCCCCAATTTGCATCAGAAAAAGCAATCAAATTTGAACTTTTTACATTGGAAAGATTAATTTTAAAATCCTTTGTAAGAAAAACATAGTTCATAATATCAACAACGTAAGACCAGTGTTTGTAAGTATAACCATTACAAAACTGAGACATTATATTAACAGCAAATGCAATATCTGGTCTGGATCTATCTGACAAAAACGATAAACATCCTATTAAGGAACGATAGGGAAATTTCCTCATTAAATCATTTTCAATTATTTCTTCCTCTTCAACCTTATCAGGTAAGTTACAACCAATTTTAAAAGGTAAATTCACAAAACTTTTAGGAAGATCTTTGAATTTTGACATTAATTTTTCAATGTAGGTAATTTGATGTAAATAAATCGAATTTTCAATTTCTTGAAAGTTTACGCCTAACAAATATTTAGTTTTACCTAGGACTGTAAGATCCAATTTTTTGTCCAATAATTCGATTACTTCATTTATCAAATGTTCCCTTTTTGAAAACAAAACCATATCATCTACATAAACAATTAAAATTACATCTTTAAATTTGTAGACACAATTACACCAATTTAACTGAGAAAATCCTAATTTAGTTAAAATACCGTCTAATTCCAAATTCCATTCTCTACCACTTTGATGCAGACCATATATAGCCTTTTCCAATAGACATACTTTGTTTTCGGATCCTTTCAGCACAAATCCTTTTGGCTGTTTCATGTATATAGTATCCTTAAGGTGTCCATATAAATATGCACTTTTCACGTCAACTTGACAGTGATACCAACCCAACATAGAAATCAATAGTACAAACAATAATTTAACAATAGAAAAATTCACAACTGGTGAAAAAATATCTTTAAAATCAATGCCGGGTTTTTGCTTAAAACCTTGAGCAACAAGACGAGCTTTATACCTTTTAGGTATATTGTTTTCGTCCATTTTTATGCTGTACACCCACTTACTTCCAATTATGGTTGTATTTGGGGGTGTGTCCACTAATTTCCATACTTGCCTATCCTTCATTATCTGAATTTCTTCATTCATGGCAGTATTCCATTTAATTTTATCCTTACTTGCCTGCGTTTCTTCATAACTTTTGGGGATTTCGACATTGTAACACTGATCATACATGTCGTACATCTGTTGGTCTAAAAAATTAGATTCATCACTAGAAGTAGATGGCACATTAGAAATATCCACATTAGGATGTTCAGTTTCTGGCTTAAAATTGAAATTTACAGGATCAAACCTAATCTTATTTTTAGTACAGTACTTTTTAATATCATTTAAAGATCTCATTCTCAAATTTTCAGGAGAATAATAGTATACATCTATCCTATTGCTTTTATTTCTAGGTTTTTCGATTCTTCGCCAATTTGAAATGTTAAGACTTTTTAAGTCCTCAGTTTTAACTAAATCTTTAGAATCTAAAACTTGAGTTTCACTTTCCGATTTTACTTTTATATTTTCATTTGATTGATAAATATGAATATTAGAATTAAGATCGAAAGAAACGTACTCAAAGTTTTTACCAAATAGTACATCAACAGCTTTCTTACTTTCGTCGATATGAACATGGACTGTTTCAACTATTCTCTTCTCGTTTGGTACATATATTCTGTAACCTTTAGTTTTCAAACCATATCCTGTCAAAATACCAAGTTTAGCTCTGGGTTGTAATTTATTTCTCTGTATTTTTGGAATATGAACATATGCCAAAGAGCCAAAAATTCTAAAATGTTTTACTGATGGTTTGAAACCAGTCCATATTTCGTTAGGAGATATACCCTCAGTTAATTTGTGTTCGCATCTATTTTTAGTATGAATAAATGCTAAAAGTGCTTCTGACCAAAATTGTGGTTGTAAACCACTGTCCTGAAGCATAGCTCTGACACAATCCATGGCTGTTCTATTGAACCTTTCTGCAACGCCATTTTGTTCAGGGGTATAAGTTGAAGTTCTTTCGATTTTTATTCCTAGATCATTTAAAAACTTTTTAAATTCTTTGTGACAAAATTCTAAACCATTGTCAGTTCGGACACATTTTAACTTAACATTTAGCCGTCTTTCAGCTCTAACCAAGTATTTTTTAAAGTAATCAAAAACTTCATTCTTATTTTGAATAATATAAACAGTTACTTTACGTGAAAAATCATCAATAATAGATAAAAAGTATTTATTTCCACCTAGAGAGTTAACTGGAGCAGGACCCCACAAATCCATATGGATCCTTTCCAAAACATTTTTAGTTTTCCTTTCGTACATATAGTTTCTTTTTAAGGATATTCTAGTGGATTTAGCAATAGCACAAATCTTACAATTTTTATCTATATTCTTACAATTAAGTTTTTCAATTCCTTTTACACAATTAATTTTACTCATATTTTCAATTAAGGGCATGTTAACATGACAAAACCTACGGTGGGCTTTTTCTAGATCTAAACCAGTTACATATGTATAATTTTTAATCTTGGGATAACCTTTCAAGATATACAATTTTCCAATTCTGGGAACAGTAAACAAATATTTATTATAACTATTATAAATAATCATTTTGTTATTTCCCCATTTAATTTGGTTTCCCACAAGGTCAATACGAGCACCACTAATTAAATTTCTTCTCATATTAGGCGAGTATAACACATCTTTTAAAGTTATATCATAATTTCTGTTTCTATCTAAAACTGTAAATTGAATATCACCCATACCTAATACTTCCGAGGTGCTGTCCTTGTCTCCGACTAGGATCTTCTGTGGTGGTAGTTTTCTGAATGTCGTAAACATATCACGTTCTTTACAGAAGTGAGCAGTTGCAGCAGAATCAATGAGAAATTCCCTCGGTCTTTCATTTGGAAAATTTGAAACTGCATAGGCACGTTGAAGATCAGTTTTTGGATTGTCCTCCATATAAAATAATTCACCACCAGGTTTCTGCCGATTGCTTTTCTTGAAGCACTTCGATTCGTAATGTCCCGACTTTTTGCAGTAGTTACAGAATGGTCGCGGCCCCATACGACAAACTGTCGACTTTCTTGGGCTTGAAGGAATTAATTCAGGGTCCAGTACGCATCTGCTGTGATCAGGAGTAGATGCCCGTGTCTCCTTGTATCTAGATGATTTGTTTCTTGTAGCATAAGCATCGGCCACGATACTTAATTTTGTGCCTTCGTCTTTCCGCTTCAGCTCGATTCGGCTGGATTCTGTTATTAAATGTTTAGACAAATTGTCTAGCGTGAACTCGTTGTCATCCATCCTGTATAGCAGTTGTACCAGATTATCGTATTCGTGAGGCAAATGTCTTATTAGTTGAAAGCAAACTAAGAGGTCTGGGATTTCGAATCCACCTTCTTTTATCTGTAACAGCTTCTCATGCACTCGTTTGCAGAAGAGTCCAATGGATTCGTCCTCCGACTGGTAGCGGATTGAAAAGAACTCGTCCACAAGGCCTGCCAATCGTGCTCTAGATGCTGGTTCAAAGTTGGTCTTTAATATATCCCAGGCTTCCTTACCGTCCTCAGTAGATGAAATCAAGATTTGATATTTTCTGTCTATGCCCTGGTAGATAGTTGTGTATGTCCTCTGCTTCCTATAACGATAGTCTCCTTTTTCTTGTTCTGGAGCATCTTCCAATAATAGAGGTTCCGTTTTAGTGATAAATTCCCAGCAGTTCCGATCCATTAGCAATACCTTCATGTCCGTCTTCCACGTGGCATAGTTGAAATCCGATAACTTCGGGAAGGAAAACATGGACATTTCTTGAATACCCATCATACCATGGAAACCGGTAGTGGCAGAATTCAGGTTCAGCTTAAGGTCCTTGGCCCATAACCAATTGTTGGGTTTTATCGATTGAAGACAGAGTTTTTACACATTAAAAATAAATTTTATTACGTAGCCAAGTCTTATGGTTTAAAAACATACATTTTAAGAATAACAAGAAGTCTGATCAGATCATGATCCCCAATCTTTCTTCACTTTTATACATTTTTTGGGATTGATCCCGGACCGTCACCAATAGCCCGTTGTGTTGCTCCAGTGTGACGTTAATTGAAATACCCCCCCCTTTTATACATTCAAAGATTTACATTCTTCAAATTTATGTGCCCCACACGGCACTATAATTGGAGGTTTGAGACCGATTCCAACATCTATCTATATACAGGGTGTTTATATTTTTGCAATCGAATACTTGGTTTACGAGTACTTTCAGAGAGTCGGATGAACACGGTTTTTCTATCCTTTGGAGGGTGTATATTTTAAAATAGCGCATGGCAGCTAATATCTATCTATATACAGGGTGTTTATATTTTTGGAATCGAATACTTGGTTTACGAGTACTTTCAGAGAGTCGGATGAACACGGTTTTTCTATCCTTTGGGGGGGTTTGGGGGTATTTCAATTAACGTCACACTGGAGCAACACAATGGGCTATTGGTGACGGTCCGGGATCAATCCCAAAGGGAAAGATCCGAGGACAACACCACGTAATTTTGAACCATGGTCAGATGACGATCTATCCTTTGGAGGGTGTATATTTTAAAATAGCGCATGGCAGCTAATATCTATCTATATACAGGGTGAGTCCAAATTGTTTTTGCAAAATAAGAGGGGTGATAGTACCCATCCAGACGAGCAATAATTACCATGGAACATAAGGTCGCATTCCACTCTGAGAGGCAGAAAAGAGTAAAATTAGAATTTCAACATGAACTTATAACAGTGTTGGGAAAGCGAATGAACGATACCAAAAGTTGCACAATCTGATTTATTGATCAGAGAAAAACTCACAGCAAGTGCTCAAAGTGGCGGCCACGCGTGTCGTTGCACAGTTGACACCGGCGAAGGAATGACTGGCGCACCCTCTTGAAGATTCCTGGTGTGTTAATTTTGTCTGCGGCAACACCGATTCTCGCTACGAGATCTTCAGACGAGTCCACAGGCGTATGGTACACTAAAGATTTCATATGCCCCCAGAAGTCCAGTGGGTTGAGGTCCGGTGAAAAGGTTCGCTTCCCAACACTGTTGTAAGTTCATGTTGAAATTCTAATTTTACACTTTTCTGCCTCTCAGAGTGGAATGCGACCCTATGTTCCATGGAAATTATTGCTCGTCTGGGTGGGTACTATCACCCCTCTTATTTTGTAAAAACAATTTAGACTCACCCTGTATATTTGAAATTGTATATAGGTTTGAATACATAGGTTATTTATATAGGTTTGAAATTATCGGTCGCTAGTGGAGAATCGAGTTCTTTTCCGAATCGAATATTTGGTATTCCAAGTACTTTCAAGTATCGAATCAGTATTCGAATACCTATACTTTGGTATTCGAATACTTAGATTAATAATTTGGTTAATTGTTTTCGGGTTTAATGGCGCAAGGACCATATTTGGCCAAGCTGCGACAAACTCAATACAGATAACCTAATGAGGGAGGAAGACAAAGGCAAAAGGAAGTTGAGGCGAGGTTAAAAATGAATACTTAGGATCAATACTTTGGAATTCGAGTGCTCTGGTATCCTATTGCTTTGGGGTAGGTATTTTAATTAACGTCACACTGGAGCAACACAACGGACTATTGGTGACGGTCCGGGATCGATCCCAAAGGAAATATCCAAGTACAATAATACCACGTAATTTGAACCACGGTCAGATGATGGGGCAACACCTGAGCTGGCACCCCACTCTCCAAACTTCCACACCGCGCCAACGTGAGGACATTTGAGGCCACGACAGATTTAAAGTGCACCAGCCAGCGTGTATGTATACGACGGTCTTTGGGTGGACCGAGTTTCAACTCCCAATCCTTAGGTTGCTAATCCGTTACTCTTCCAACTGGGTTACTGCAGCCCTCAAATTTTGTAGATTGATTTTAAAATGAATGAAGAGACATTATTTCCAATTGGCGAACAACTTGGCGATATTTTGCCTAACCGTTGTAGCACGTGTCTCTGATATGAGTGGAACCAATGTAGGATTATGAAAAAAAATTGGACGTTAACGAAAATCATGCAAAAATCCCTTTGACGAGAGTCCTAATATCTACTTTTTGTCCCGATGCTCCACATCTATTGAAACTACTGCGAAATTAGTTTGTTGATACTGGTTACGGGCTCGAAAATGGAGTCAAGATCGAAAAATCGCCGTTTTCAATTATTAGTTAGATGACAATGAATTGAAGTTTGCCACAAATTGAAACTGATTCACAATCAATGTGCTTAGAAGCAGTTACAAAATGTTCGTATAGCAGTACAGTTATTCTCTCACACCACAGTAACGCATTGAAACATTTCTCAGCAACATAAGATGCCATGAATTTATCAAATTCATAAATGTGTAAACGACTGGTTTGATGCGATAAACAGTTACATTCAAATTAAATTTAGATTCCCTTCTAAAAATGCATTTACCCAAACATACCCGAATTTTAAGTGATACTTTTCCTATGATAAAGGTTGGTTGTTTTGAGGTTTTATGGCGCATTGGCCATATTTGGCCATGCTGCGCCAGACACAAGACATACGATATCAAGTAATAGACATACACAGAATGAAAGTTTTACTGACACAGAAGAGAGGAATACACTCAGGGAGGCATGCACCTGACAGGAATCGAAACTGCGCCACCTACAACTCGAAGATTGCTAGTGCATTGGACATACCCACTGAGCCAGGACGGCCCCCTATGATAAAGAAATGAGGCAATAGGAAAAAGGGATGCAACTTTTCCAAAGGGGATTCTGCAATCTTAATTCTATCAAAAGTCTGTTCTATGAACTACAACTCAAAAATTCTATTTCCTATCTATTGTTTCCAAGATTGAATCAGGATTTATTGGAAAACTTTTTTTCTCAAGTGCGATCCAAAGGGAGACTCGGGACGCGGTATCCGGTTGGAAGGGTAACGGATTAGCAATCGGAGGGTTGCGAGTTCGAATCCAATCAAAGACCGTCTTGTATAAAAGGGGCTGCTGCACGTTAAATCTGTCGTAGCCTCAAATGTCCTCACGTTGGGGTGGGGTGTGGAAGTTTGGAGAGTGGGGTGCCAGCTCAGGTGTGACCTCGTCATCTGACCGTGGTTCAAAATTACATGTTGTCCTTGGATCTTTGTCCTTCGGGTTTGATCCCGGACCGATGCCAATAGCCCGTTGTGATGCTCCAGTGCGAAGTCAATTAACTACCTCACTCCTTAGAAACGGAGAGAAAATCGGTTCTGATCTAATTCAGTTCTGCGGTCAGTTTGGTAGGTATTTTAATTAACGTCATACTGGAGCAACACAGCGGGCTATTGGTGACGGTCCGGGATCAATCCCAAAGGGAAAGACCGAGGACAACACCACGTAATTTTGAACCACGGTCAGATGACGGCGGTCAGTTTGGAGAGTACGACTACGTAGACTTGCAGATCGGAGAGTTGAAATGAGAAAAATGAGACTAGAAATGAGCTAATTGCGTTAAAGTGTTTATATATTGGTCATAAAAGTGCTTAATTAAAATACCATACCAAAGGGGGACTCAATGATCATCCGACTCCTTTGAACGTCTTATATATAAGAATTATTCTGATTAAAAATCCTAGTATTTTTCAAAATAATCTGAACACAATAAGTCAAGAAACGACTGTGGAATGTTATGAGACTGCTAAGGCGTTACGACATGCCAGTATTAGTGTCAAAAATCAATACTCGAATGCATCCAACTGAAAACATTGACGCAAGTGGAACTCAAAACAAAATTTTCACTTCAGCAGAAGATTCTGCTCAAGAAAATCTCTGGGTAGGTCACTATGAAAGATAAAAGAGTATCCCGATTTAAGTAGGTAGGTATTTAATTAACGTCATACTGGAGCAACACAACGGGCTGTTGGCGACGGTCCGGAATCTAACCGGAATGGAAAGATCCGAGGACAACATCATGTAATTTTGAATCACAGTCAGATGACGAGGTCACGCCTGAGCTGGAACCCCACTCTCCAAACGTCCACACCACGCCAAAATGAGGACAACGACAGATTTAATGTGCAACAGCCCCCTTTGTACACTAGTCTTTGGCTGGATTAGAACTCGCAATCCGCTGGTTACTAGTCTGTTAGTCTTCCAACCTGGCTCCCCCGATTTAGGATTTTACAGTTATCAAACGAAAGATCCTCTAAAACCGAAAAAGTGGGTGGAGCATTTATCTTTCAATGGACTTACTGTACCCTCATCTAAATGGTGTGAAGTCAACGAACTAATAGAAGACGAGTTCATTCGATTTCACCTTCCAGAAGATTCGCATACAAGCCAGAAAATCGTAAAGGTTTCGATAAGATAAATTTCTTTCATGTTTCGGGAAAAGAGCCAAAGAATTGATTTAATTGAAAATCAAAAGAACTATCATACGAATAAAGTAATTAAACAGGAAAATCAGTGAGTAAAAGAAACCGAATGTTGAAAATCTGGACCGTTAACAGAAAGAAAAAAGTACTTAAAAGCAAGTGAATTATTTTAAGAATCTACTTCAGTTTTCCCGTAGAATTTGTAAGTAATATATTAATTGCACATGCTTCATGAAGTGTATTAAATTTGGTTCAATTAACCTTGAAAATCGCTTCAAAATACCGCATTTTATTCAGTACTCAGTGTTTCGGCTTCTCTGAGCATTGGGTCGTCCAGGACGAAAAGTCCGGCCGTTTTCCGCGGAATACATAACCCTATACTCTATTCTATAAACCTTGCTGCCTACCTACGTAATGAAGAAGCAAACATCGACTTTCTAATGAAATAGACAGAGCATGTGCCCTCAGCTTTCTGTTATTTCTTCCGATCGCTTTCTTTGAAGAATATGTCACGTGGTTGTGGGGAAAAAGCATGAATCCGAATGGATTGGTTAAAGTGATTATCCACCGTGATCAAAAGCACTAGACTGCGCTTCGATGGCCAATTGGCCAAGTCGATTAGCAAGCCCACGTGACTTACGCTTCAGAGATCTTAAAACAGCGACTCAACCCACTCTACGTCTATTTCTTAGGAGGTCGATGGAAGCAAAAGGCATTGATTCGTGACTAGAGAAAAAGGATTTGAGCTATTGGTTTAAAAATGGGAGGGGAAGGTCTAATTTCCATTGACCAATGATGAATTTTCAGAAAAAGCCCCCAAAATTTTCAAAATAGGAGCTTTTGAGGCGATTTTGCTGAAAAAGGTACTCATAATCGCCAAGTTTGAATAGTTGCAAAAAGTCACCTTTTAGTTGTCTGTGGCAGCCCTGCTATAGTCTTACATTAATATTTTATATGTAGGTAGTTAATTAAAAAACGCCGCACTACAACAACACAGCGGGCTATTGGTGACGTTCCGGGATCTATCCAGGTGGGAGATCCTAGGACAACGCCTCACAATTTTGAACCACGGTCAGATGTCGACAACACCTGAGCTGACAACCCACTATATTATGGAAATCAGTAATTTGTATAATTTGCATCAGGAGTTGTATTTAAGAGAAATAAATCTGATAGATGGGTATAGATTTTTTCTGAAATGAGCGATAAAAGCCTAGACCTACACTTTCAAGACTTGAATTGTTATAGAGTTTTATTCTTTGTCTTCCAGGAGTACAACACCCCTTGAGAGAATATTTTCAGTTATGAACAGTATATGGTCAAAAGGTTGGTAGTTCATTAACGTCGCACTGGAGCAACACGACGGTCCGGGATGTATCTGAAGGGAAAGGTCCAAGGGAAACACCACGTAGTTTTGAACCACGGTCAGGTTCAAAACTACGTGGCGAGGCAACACCTCAGCACCTACTATGACGAGGCAACACCTGAGCTGGCACCCGACTCTCCAAACTTCCACACCACGCCATCGTGAGGACATTTGAGGCCATGACAGATTTAAGGTGCACCAGCCCCAGCGAACACGACGGTCTTTGGTTGGACCTAGTTTCGAACTCTCAAACCTTCCGGTTGCTAATCCGTTGCTCTTCCAACTAGGCTACCGCGATCCCCGGTAAAAGAAGGAAAAACTGAAATTTCATGAGATTATTTCATCGGATAATGTAGTGGTGTTGTAGCGTCTTCACACTATGTGGTGGGAAATCGTATAAATGAGTACTAATGGTTGTACTGCTTTCTGGATTATTTAATAACAAAGAAATATCTCCAGTTACATGAAATATGTACAGTACAGAAAACAAATTTGCCCGCAACGGGACTTAAAGGCGGTACCCTTTCTGGAACCTCTGAGAGAAACTCCCAACTCCGTTGAAGTTCTAGCGTCGTCTGCCTTCATCCTCCCCGGACTCGGGTCGGCAAAAGGCGATGGGGGACGTCCTCTCGTCCCCCATTGGTCAAAGTTCTCCTCCTGGTGGATTTTTCTTTTGAGTTCTAGAATGTTCGGGCGCCGCCGAGACGAACTGTCCCCGAATTCCTTCAAAACCCTGGGAGCGTCGGCAGAGATGAAGGGGCTTCGGTTCCCATTCACCTTTTGTGCCCCGGCACCGAACCATGGCTGCTGAGCTGATCGGCGCCTCCATAGTCTGAAAAGGGGAGAGGAACACCTCCGGGAAAAGGAGTGTAAGATGCTTCGTCACAACTCCTCCCCCCATAAAGACGAAGTTTCCAAGGTAACCTGGAAACTTCGGCTAAACCTGAAAGTAAGCCCATCTTAAGATAGTCCCCTGAGAGGCATTCACCCGAATCCCCGGAATCCTCAACTCATACTAAACATTGAGTTTTAACCAAAATAACATGCTTCGGAAATACAAATTTGGGTTCCGAAACTAAATCTCAGTTGTGCGATCTAGTGACAAATCTTTACATACCAACTAACAAATATTTACATTACATAATTAACGAAAATAACACCTAAAAATACAAGTAAAAATAAAATTGATGATGTCTTGGTTTTGGACACCTTCCTAAATTTTCTGATTTCCAGCTCTACTGAGACCATCCGCGTTGCCATTTTTGCTCCCCGGCTTATGTCTTACCTCAAATCGGTACTGTTGTAGAAACAGGGCCCATCGAGTTAAACGACCATTCGTCCCAATCATTTTATTCAGGTAGGTCAGGGGGTCATGGTCCGTCTCTATAACAAAAAGTTGACCGTCCAGATAGTAGTGGAGTTTCCTTACGCCATATACGATGGCTGCGAGCTCGCGTTCGACCACTGCGTAGTTTCGCTCTGCTCTCGAAAACTTCTTACTGAGATAAATTATGGGGTGCTCATCCTCCCCGATCTTTTGGGACAAAACAACACCCACACCGGAATCGCTGGCATCCGTTTGCATCGTGAACTCTCTCGAATAATCCGGAGCATACAAGACGGGCTTGGTTACTAAAGCATTCTTCAGTGCCTCGAAAGCCGCCTGACACTCCTCATTCCAATCTACCTTCTCTTTCCGGGTTTTCCCTTTCAACGCATTTGTTAAGGGGACCTCGATGACGCTGTAATTTTGGACGTACTTGGCATAATAGCCACTCAACCCTAAAAACGACCTAATTTGCGTCTTCGTTGTTGGGCTGGGGAATTCATGAATGGCCCTAATTTTTGCTTCACTAGGGGAGCGTTTGCCACTTCCCACTTCGGGACCCAAAAACCTAACATGGTCTTGCGCAAATTTGCACTTAGAAGGCTTTACAGTAAGCCGTGCCTCTAACAACCTATCCAATACCGAACTCACATCCTTAACGTGCTCTTCGAATGTTTTTGAATAAATTGCAATGTCATCAATATAAGGAGATGCAATTCTCTCCAAACCTCCCAAAACCTGAGCCATTAGCTTGCAAAAATAAAAGGGAGCGTTCACCAGCCCAAACATCATCTTTTTGGGAATAAACGCTCCAAATGGCGTCACAAAAGCGGCGTACCTCTGCGCACTTTTTTTCAAAGGAATTTGAAAGTAACCTTTCGTTAAATCCATCACCGTTATATAAGGTGCGGCACTAACCCGCTCTACTACCACTTCTATATTGGGGAGAGGAAACGACTGGATTCTGGTAATGGCATTCAATCGCCGGTAGTCCACACAAGGACGTGGTGGTTTTCCCTGACTTTCTACCAGAATCATGGGCGATGCGTAATCGGACTGCCCCACTTCTATCACCCCCAAATCCAAGAGTCTTGTAATCTCCTCCCTCAAAATTTCTGTTTGTCTAGGAGACATGCGGTAGGGCCTAACTCTAACGGGCTCACTACTGGTAAGCTCGATATCCATCTCTAACAGGGGCGTAGAACCCGGGTCCGAGGAGAACACCCTGCTATGATTTCGCAACATGCACCCAAAACTCCCTATCTGTTCCACCGTTAAACTTTCCACCAAAGCGCTCTCTCTTATTATCTCCTGGAGATCAAATTGAGTAGGATCGGATAAGGGGTAAGGTATTTCTGCCTCCTGCTCCACCTCTTCACTCTCCTCGTCCATTATCAAATTAACACATTCGGGTCGCTTGAAATAGGGCTTAATGAGGTTCACATGGTATATTGTGGATTTGTCCCTTTTCTCTGGGAGGTCCACCAGATAATTTGTATCGGAGATTTTACTGGTCACAGTCCCTGGCCCTATCCAGTTCACTGCCATCTTGTTTAACTTCAATACCAGCACCTGATCTCCAACCCTAAAAACCCGCGATACGGCATTCCTGTCATACCACAATTTTCGTTTGCTCTGCTTGTCGGTCATTTGTTCGGCCGCAAGCTCCATCCATTTTTTTAGCCTATTGGTTATTCCCAAAATATACTCGACTACATTTGGATCCGAGTTATCCGGCTCTAACCAATTTTCAAAAATCAAAGTCTGGGGGGTACGAAGATTCCGTCCGTGCACTAATTCCGCCGGGCTAAACCCCGTACTTTCGTGAGTAACAGTTCGAAGAGCAAACAAAGCCGCTGGCAAATTATGCTCCCAGTCCTCTCCCGTCTCCAAACACAACACTTTGAGAACCCTCTTTACCGAGGAATGAAATCTCTCAACAGGGTTGCTTTGGGGATGGCACACTGAACTGTGAGTCACATGAATCCCGAATCTTTTAAAAAACTCTGATGATAAAACACTGGTGAAGGACCTTCCCAAGTCGCTTTGGACTTCTTTAGGAAATCCCATACGTGAAAAAACCATAATTAGAGCGTTAATTACATTCGCCGACGTAATATCCGGAACGGGAATAGCTTCGGGATATTTAGAGGCTAAACAAATCGCTGTGATTATGTATTTATTTTGTTTTGTGCTCTCTGGAAGGGGACCCACCGCGTCAATATTTATTTTGGAGAAAATCTCCGAAATAACGGGAACCAGCTTCATAGGGGCCTTTCTCTTATCGTTGTTTTTGCCGACTTTCTGGCATTCGTGACAATTTTTTACCCAGGACTCTAACTCGGGGTAACACCGGGGCCAGTAAAATTGCCTTAAAACCCTATCCTTCGTTTTGGTCGCCCCCAAATGACCAGCTACATCCTCGTGGCACAATGCCATAATTTTCTCCCGATACTTTAAGGGAATGCATAACTGTACTCTTTTTCCTCCCCGCTTCGACTCCACCACACGCGTTAATTTTCCCTTCAATACCTGGAATTCCTCCCCTTTCTCGGAAAGTTCCCAACACGATTTCAAAGAATCACAGTTCCTCTGTGCCGATTCGAACTCCCGGGACGATACTCCAGCCAAACTATTATTCTCCTGCATGGACAACTCCGGGGGAAAGGGTAGTTCTTCCTCCTCAGGGCTCTGTGACGAATTATGAATGGAAGCTCTCGTTTCATTTGCGCCTTCGACTACTTGAGCTCGCTGCTCTTCCCTCGCCCTACTTCGCGTAATGGCATTAATAGGGGTTGGGTTTTTCCTATTATCTTCTAAAAGTTGGGCAGTTTTGTTCCCTAATAAGTAGTAACCCTGATCCAAAGCATCCGATTTCACGGCGACCTTCGTTACAACTTTCCCGAAATCCCCTTCTAGCTCAACTCTCGCTAACGGCAGACACTTGCATTCGGGGTCTAAAGGTTGGCGTAACCAAATTACTTCACCCGTAAAATCCTCTGGATCAATCCAACTCCTCACGCATACATCAATGCCGCTTCCACTGTCACGCAAACAACTTCGTTCTATTCCACTTACAGATATAGTGCTGATGAAAGGTCTAAAACTCTCGCTTAACCCACTCAGATTATTCAACCCTTCTAATCTTCTTTTTGCTAACTGGGGACAGAGGGGCCTAATGTGACCTGGCTCATTGCACAAAAAACAGACTACTGGTTTTTTCCTATCAAAACCCTTATTTTCCGTGATTAAAGCATCTCCTTTTCCTTGCTCTTTCTCCCTGGGCTTTCCTTCCCCGTTTTTAAACTCGCGCCTGTCCTTCACGGAGGCATAGTCATTCCTTTCTTTACCAAAGGGACGTTTTTCCCATGTTCTGACTTCCTTCATTTTATAATTACGCCGGACGCTCTCGTAATGGTCAAGTTTAACCGCCAAATCCGACGCCTTTTTGAATTCTTCCCATTGATCTAGATAATGGTCTCGGGCTGCGGGCGACGCTCTCCTTTTAAGTTGCTCTACCAGCATTAGCTCCTTAAGTGAATCAAAATCAGTCACCTCAACCGACTCCAGCCAATTGTCTAAATACCCTTTTAATTCAAACACAAGATCTGACCATGACGCCCCAACCTTTCTTCCATGTTCTTCGAATTTAATTCTCAGGTCTCCGGAGCTGAGTCTAAATCTCTTTAATAATACCTTTTTAACATGATAATAATCATCATTCCATTCCCTTGGTATTTTAACTATAATTTCAGAAACATCCGCAGGCAATAAAGGAATTAATTGGGGCACCCACTTGTTTTCTGGCACACTTTCTTTGTTCGCTTGCCGCTCAAAAATCATAGGGCGATGTCCAACACCTTAGGATCAAATTTAGGCACTAAGTCCTTTAAATTTACGCGCCTAACAATTTCCTCAGCTGGCGTAGTAGTTGACGCCAAACTTGCGTTCCCAAATGAAGCATTAATTTTTAATTTCTCCAACTCATGCGCGCGCTCTGCTAAACTATCAAGACGTTCTTGTTCTGCTACTTTATCAAGACGTTCTTGTTCTAATTCATCCAAAATCCTATCCACAAAAGCTATTCCGGTCTCCTCATCATAATCCGGTGCACTCAATATGGACCGAATGATATTTTTAACAACATCTGAGCTAGATACGCTAACTTCAAATTCTGCCGCTAATAATAATAAGACCTGCTTTTTCTGCTTTTTTAAATAAGCCATATTTTACCCTAAATGAATTAATATTACCTAAAGGGTACTCTCAACGATACACACTAAACTTCTACAATTTCTTACTAGATCAAAAATAAATTCTCTACTACGAAGAAAAGTTGTCAACTAGATTTCAAAACTGAGTTCTTATCAACTACTAATCACACAGTGCACAATAATAAACCTTACTTTCTTAGATGTACAAATTCCCACACTAGTTATCACTCTGAAGTAAATTTAACTTTAACAAAATATACTGAAAACACAATTGCTAATGCCATTAAATTAAATGAAACACTAAAGTTTTACCCTACTTTCACTGAATATAAACTCTCTCGCTAACAATTTGGAAAACTACATAGAATTATGCCTCTCAAAAGAAAAATCTCCAAATAGGCCTACCTTTTCCCACATCAGAACATCAGGCTCCCTTGTCATCAATCTCGCAAGGTCGGGTCCAAGATTCCACTCCGTCGCTCGGCTCACGCTGGAGTTGACTGCGCTCCTTCAAACGTCTGGACGCGGCACACGCTGTAGTTGACTAGCTGATTTCAGAGGTCTGGAACAGCTCCTTTAAAGAGTTTAGCGCCCGACTCACGCTGAAGTTGACTCGCTGATTTCAGAGATCTGGATCGGCTCCTTTGAAGAGTTAAACGCCCGGCTCACGCTGAAGTCGACTGCTCTCCTTCAAACGTCTGGGACGCGGCTTACGCTGTAGTTGACTATAGAGTTCAGTACAGTAACGACGAACGGGTCCGCAGATTTGATTTAACGAAAATCCGCATCCGATAAGCTGCCACCAATAGAAATATAATTAATAGCTGTAGCGTCTTCACACTATGTGGTGGGAAATCGTATAAATGAGTACTAATGGTTGTACTGCTTTCTGGATTATTTAATAACAAAGAAATATCTCCAGTTACATGAAATATGTACAGTACAGAAAACAAATTTGCCCGCAACGGGACTTAAAGGCGGTACCCTTTCTGGGACCTCTGAGAGAAACTCCCAACTCCGTTGAAGTTCTAGCGTCGTCTGCCTTCATCCTCCCCGGACTCGGGTTGGCAAAAGGCGATGGGGGACGTCCTCTCGTCCCCCATTGGTCAAAGTTCTCCTCCTGGTGGATTTTTCTTTTGAGTTCTAGAATGTTCGGCAGCCGCCGAGACGAACTGTCCCCGAATTCCTTCAAAACCCTGGGAGCGTCGGCAGAGATGAAGGGGCTTCGGTTCCCATTCACCTTTTGTGCCCCGGCACCGAACCATGGCTGCTGGGCTGATCGGCGCCTCCATAGTCTGAAAAGGGGAGAGGAACACCTCCGGGAAAAGGAGTGTAAGATGCTTCGTCACAGTGTGATTAGCTTTCATAAATTACTAGTTATTTCAAAACACTTTTCATCTATCGATGTTTGCTGATGGTGTCCAGTTTATAGTCAAATCAGTTTTACCAGGGGATCTGGAAGAGGCCGGAGCTTCCCGTCAGATAAGGAGTGGATGAAACTCTATTTCTCAAGACTCACCAGGAATCTGTTGTATTCTCACCAGAGGATGGGTATGGACACTGGCTAGCGTCCGGAACAGTTTAACACCTTCCCACAATGGCCCAAACGCCGATGTGGGATGTTCCGTTTGGACCCTGAAGTTTATGACTTCAACCACGGGCGCACCCCATATTCTTTTGAAAAACAATTTGAATTTTTTGAGTCCTAGTTGACAAAAAATAACACCGTTGTGAACGAATTTAACCAAACTTAACTATTACAAATATTAAAAGCTGTTGTACAATAAAAGAATAATGTCGTGCAGGTTTTACTAACCGGTTGCATCGGTAAATGTAAATCCACTTACAATAATCATTGAAAAAACGACATTCAAAGTGTTAATGAATGGTGTTGGTAAGAGTGATGTTTGCTTGGAGGAGCAGGGTAGGTAAAGTAGATAGATCTAAGAGAATATATATATATGGTGACGTCAGATCTGGTTCAAAGTTAATTCTTGTAGAGCGCTAAATCAGATTCACTTTTCGGAGCTCTGGGTTGCGGGTTCATCTCTATAATCTGTGGTTGGATACCGTTATAGTAGTTGCTAGTTGCGTTGCCTACATGCGTCGAGTGAAATTGTTATGAAGAGTTCAAGGCAATTCATCAATATTGTCTTTTTTAAAAGGCAGAGGAATGCAGAATGTGATGGTAAGGAAATATTTATTATAAAATTTATTTAGTATACAGTAGCTTAATCTTACCGCTAGAATGTGGTAGAACACCCGAGTTTGTAGGAATTTATCAATTGTTTTTATAATCTGATCAAAATATAATTATGATCTACTATATATATTATTTTTCCTTGATTGTTTATCTTCAAAGTTTTATATCATAAATTATTAATTGTTTCGGCCTGCAATCAAAATGAACAAAGTCGCATTTTGTAGCTTTGTATCGCAAAGTTTCTGTAATAACATGAAAAGTTCATGGAATATTACATTTTTGCTTCACAATTCTGTTTTCAGAGCTAATTCTCAAATTAATAAATAAACTATAGGCAAACTACATGGCAATACTACAAATAAGCAACAATTCAATTAAATAACAAAATATAGTCACAGTAGTTTCAGCAATACATACTATTAAAATTTTCTGTTTACTGAGCTACAAGGTTAAGTTTATTCGGTTTAACTATATTCGCAAATTCTTTTATAATATATATTGGGGTATCCATAAGAAGTTTTTAGATGATATACAAATTCGTTCTGATCGAATTTTCTAATTTCATTTGAACATGTTATACAACTTAACGCTAGTTACATGATAGCTGTTCATTATTTTTGATTTTTGAGTATAGCTGAACTATATTATCACTTTGCCTCCTGGTATTGTATTCATGTATATTTTGTACAGAAGTAAGATGTTTGTAAAGTAATAGGCCTTCAGCGTTCTTCGTATAATTTAAAAGCATAGGCCTAGTTCTTTTAGCTACGAAATACATTGTGGTTTCTGGCGGACTATTGTCACTTTGTTAAATTGCTTTTGATAATTGACCATAAGTTTATGAGATATATTCTTTTATTTTCATATAGCTTTTTTGAGACTACAACAAACATTTAACATCCTTTACAATTCTGATTCTAGTCGAATTAATGTATGTTCAGTTTCAGAGAATTCGGAAGAGAACGCTGGTGAGCTTTCATCTGAAGGAAAATCTAAAGAACAATTTCTGCCATTGCCATGTTCATCAACATCTTAGAGACCATCACTCGTCGCTGCAGTTTCCGAAGAGTTGGTGGCGCCTGATGCTAGCTTTGCTTGCTCCTCCTTCCCACATCAGCCTGAGATTCTACCAGATGACTTCCCTGTGCAACACCTCTCAGGCCGAGTACTTAGGTTCCAAAAAAGTTGGTATAGGACGTTCCCTTGTCTTCACATAGTTCGATCTGAAGGGGTAAGCTGTTTTTATAGCACAAAATATGCTAAGTTATGTCCAAACAAAACTCTTGCAACTAAAGCTGATACAGCATTTACCGGGAAAGGATTTAAAACTGGAAAAGGCCATTGAAAAATGTAAAGCACATGAGAAGAGTGCTGCTTATTCTCAGGCTGTACTGAGCCATACTCGATTAAAAGCGGCTATTGAAGGGAAACTATCTCAACTGAAATTTGAGCAACAAGGAATGGCTTTAGAATCATTGATGATCATTATTAGTAGTCTTAAATATCTTGTCAGACAAGAATTGGCTATTAGAGGACACAAAAATTTGGAGGGAAACTTAATGGAACTGCTGAAACTTCGCATTGAAGACAAACCATCTTTGAAATTGTGGCTTCAAAGAGAACAAAGTTACACCCATCCTAATATACAAAATGAAATAATTGAGATCCTTGGTAAAGAAATTGTTAACAGTATAGCTCAAACAATTAGGTCATTGAATCTTTTGATTTATTCAGTGATATGTGATGGCACAAGGGATATTTCAGGTGATGAACAAATTAATTTTTGTGTAAGGTGGTGTGATGACAATTTAGAACCTCATGAAAGCTTCTTGGGATTCTATAAAACTGCTTACACATGTGGAGCAGACATAGCAGAACTCATTTGTGATGTTCTTCTTAGACTACAGCTACCTATAGCTAACTTCGTGGGCAGACTTATGATGGAGTGGGCAACATGAGTGGGATTCATAAAGGGACTAATCAGTTATAACTGACAAGCAGCCTTTGGCAGATTTTGTACATCGTGGTGCTCATTGCTGTAATTTGGTTATGAAAGCAAGCTGTGAAATTTCAAGGGCTGTCAACAACTCCATGGAATCAACCCATCAATTAGGAATACTGTCAAAAGTAAAAGACGAGTTTATGCGTATCATTGAAGATGCAGCTGAAGGACCTGAAAGTGATGTTGCCTTTATGTCTCACTAGATGGCTATACCAACGGTCTCAAATCAATGAAACCAATGAAGAACCAATGAAATTTTGAAAAAAAATCCATTGGTTCTCAAGACACTGAATGAATTAACAGAACAGGGATATAAAGGACCCATTGGCCTACTTAGTGTTTTTGAGACTGGCAAAACATACCTTGGTTTGTTAATGGGGAGATAAGTAATTGAGCTTCTAGAAATCTTGAAGTGTTTCCAAGGAGAAAAGAGAGCAGTTTCGGGACTTTGTTCATCAGTTAAATATATAATTAATGGCCTTAAGAAACTCAGGACAAATGAAAAATTTTCGTCCTTATATGAAGAATGTAATATTAAAATTTCTGAGCTTGGTTTAGAACAGCTGCAACTTCCAAGGAAAAAAATATTGCCTAAGCTGTTGTCTGACGGCAAGGACCCATATGAATTTGTATCACCTGTATCACATAGGCAAGAATATTTTGAGGTCATTGATATGGCTGTCCAAGGGCTTAGGAATCGAATACTTGACCAACCTGGCATGAAGAAACATATTTATCTGGAAAAAGTGTTATTAGAGAAAAAGGACATGATGTGGTAGTTCCATAGCCGGAAATTGATGTTCAATCTTTAAAAACAGAACTCGAACTCTTTCATCTTCGATACAAGGTAAAATGCCTGAGAGACAACAGATGTTTTGGTTTCTATGAAAAAAGAGTTTTCGCGAATTATTTACTAATGTCGAAGCATTGGTAAGAATTATGCTTGTGTGCCCAGCTTCAAGCTGCGAAGCAGAACGCAGGTTTAGTGCTCTGCGACGACTAAGGAGTTATCTGCGTTCAACAATGACACATCAGAGACTCAATCACGTAGCCGTTTGCAGTGTGCACAAGTTATTGGACCAAATAGATTTGTGAGAAATGTTGCTAGAATATTTATATCCAATGTTGACAATAGGCGAAATGTATTTGGATCACTGTAGGCTTAACTTTATTAGATTAAAATTTTACCTGTGCACTTAACTTGACACCTTATTTCATTTTCATTTCTGATTTTGAAACAATTTACATTTTTATTTCTACTTTTCATATTTTTTTAAATAATATACCGTTTGTGTTTTTAAATGTATTTTTGATATTTGAAATAAATATTAAATAAACTGAAAAATAATGTGTGTAATATTTATTTACATTCCCAATAAAAAAACATGGGAAACGTTAATAAATTTTGTGTTTTAAAACTATTTAATTTGAAATATTTTCCAGGGCCAAACCATGGGTTATTTAGGACATAATTCATAATAATAATATGCATTCTGTTGGTAATTCTAAATTTTATTATATAGCGTTTTTGTGTTTGGTAATTGCAAAATAAGCTTTGATTGAGATTTAATTTGGTATGTTTTAGGAGATTTAAATACCTTTAAAATACGGTCGGAGGCATTCAGAATGCCTCAAAAAGTGCTTCTAGTCCTTAATTTTTTCAACATTTTCTAGAGGGACCTCCCTTAGACCCCTGGTAATCTATACCCTATCTATTGAGTCATCCCCCAATAATTTGGTGCTGGTGACGCCCATGACTTCAACTACGTTAATTCTCCAACTAATTTCCTATCTTCACTTGATTTCTGAATACTAATAAGGGCTTTTGGACTCGATTGGACCGCTTTTAAAGTTAAATTTTAACAATTAATTCGTAATTTCTCTCTTCAGTTAAATTGACTTTCTTTTATCAATTTAATGCTAACGCTCTACTGTGCGAGGGTACAGAGGTCTAGGGGATACGTCCCCGAATAATCTTTTTGATCCAAAACCTAAGCATTGTAGGTCGAGGTTCTCAGATGGGAGGATGACCTCCTATCTCTTGTGACTGGACGAGACCTATGGTTTTTCTTTAGCACTAAAGTTCTCTTCTGCCCCTAGATCGATATTTTCTTTTAAAGTCACCCACCTGTATGTTACTAGTACACTAGCACTGTGTTCATACTAGCACAAATTTATTTAATTTTTTTCTTTTTATGATGCGGGGATGAGCTGCTTTGCAGCGAGTTCCCCGAAAATGATATGTCCTGTCCAACTAGCGTCCGGAATTGACGTTAGGGTCACTCGTGCCTCTTAGCAACAGCCCAGTTCAGCCCTTCTCTGCACGCTGTCTATACTCTTCTCCCTCGTTAGGGCAAGGCAGAAAGGGGGAAAGGCACCCCTTTTCGTTAGTACAAGGACCCGCTTTCCACCTCGACTCTCGCCAATCCAGCGGAAATCCTCAAAAATCAAGCGAGGTCCATCGAAGATATCATACCATAACAATAAATATTCATGTTAAGATCGTGGTGAAATATAATCTACCTAAGACGAGTTGAAGTACCATATTCTACATGAACTTAAATTTTTGTTTCGGTTCTATCACTGAAAATTTTTATTAACTCAATATGTTTATGAAATAAAACTTTTTTAACTCCTTACTTTTACATGAATACAGAATATTATACCTCCGTTACTTTTTTGCCATACCAATGTCCCGTTGTTGTCCCAAGGAAATATGGTCAGTCTGCCCAGAACCCATGAGAAATCTATAGTGAAGTGGTAAAAATATTTAGGAGACTAAAACAGGGGTGCATGAAGAGGAATTTTTGTGAAACCTTCTATCACTAAAATGGAATAAACAAGTATTTTGTGAGAAATACTGCCTATATCGTGTTACTTTTCACAACGAATTGAATTGAGAGTAATAGCTAAAAGGTAGGAACGTTTGAAAACAAATTCGTTTTCATCTACTAGTTAAGAGAGATAGATGCATAGTTAAAAGAAACTGACGAGAGGAACCTGGGTAATCTTTCCTCCCTTTCATTTTACTACCTTCATGCCTTTTTCCTCCCTCCCTCATTGTGTTGTCTGTCTTGTGTTTGGCGCAGCTTGGCCAAATATGGGCCATGCGCTATAAAACTCGAAAATCGACCATCAAAACTGCCGATCCGCCAGAACATATTTTCTCGTCGGATCATCAAGCCGTATTTCAATTAAAACATGTTTTAAGTTCGTTCACCACCAGATGGCGCTGCAAGCACGCAGTGAAACTTGCAACGATCGACAGCAGGGATATGCAACAAACGACCTTGACGCTAGAAGTGGCTTTATTTGTTTGACCGGGAAATAAAAACAGTTCAGATTAGATTTGGAAATTGTTCCCTGGTGTCTGAATGAAAAAGACGTCAGATTCTAGTGCCGTTTTTTGTGGCGTAGTTTATGGATTAATTAATTTTAGTGGCTTAAGTATTTAGTTTCATTGAGGTTGTAACCCATTCCATTAGTGGTGTTGCTAGTGGGGGACTTTAATGGCCCGAGCCCCTGAAAGTGTTGGTTTCTCATTTTCATACAACTATCAGAAATGCATGGAATACTTTTTAGTTATGATGGGTAGGTAATTAAACTTATGTCGCACTACAGAAACACAACGGTTTATTGACGTCGCTCTGGAATCAATCCCGATCACCTGAATTGGTTGAATCGAGTTTTGGACTCGCAGTTTTGTACTTTTACAAAACAATGTGGTTTTGTGTAGGATATCAGTTATTTCTGTAGATGTTAAAGAATGCTGTTCTTTATTCGACGACATGAAATTTTACTATGCAGTAAAACCTCTATAAGCTGTCACCTGGATAACTTGTCACTCCGAATAACTCGTCAATTTCCTAGCCCCATCTGGCTCTCGTGTACAACAATGTAATTAAAACAACGTTTCCTCTTCTCGAATTTAACTGCTAACCCGGATGACTTGTCACTGAAAAGGTTCATTCTGTTGCCTGATGGGAAACAAAATGAAATCGAAAATGAAGCTTCTGATCCTGATTCTTTACTGAATTTATTTGAAATCGTAAATGAAAGGGAAATGTTCTAAAATGACACCTTAACATCGTTGAAGTATGTACTCAAAAAACTACAAAAGTTTAACTGCGGGATTTTTAGAATAAAAACACACGAGCGATAAAGTGAAAATGAAGGAATTCTTCCACTACCTAATAAAAGACAAGTTCTTGAAGTCTTAGAAACAACTAGCTGAATTACCCGGCGTTGCTCGGGTTAAATTGTTTATAATTCATCGTAATATTACTCAATATTATTCCTATGGAGATTTCGAATTGATTTTAGCCCCCTGCAGACCCAGGACAAATCGAACGGGGTTAATATATAGACTATGTGTCCCGCAGAATTCTACAGGATGAATGTATCAAATTTAGTATGAATTGAGCTGACATTGATCGTATAAATACGCAATGTTATTCCTATGAGAATTTCGAATTGTCTTTAGCCCCTGTACCATATAGACGATAAAAAAAGAGCACTTTCTATAAAAATAATCTTATATTGACATAAAAATTTACATTCCAATAATAAAGCTACAGTTTAAGAATTTACAGACGGGATACATAAATGATATAATACTGGGCGATTTTCAGCGCAACCGCATCCACCTGCGATTGCTCTAAGATTTTAAAAAAATCTCCAAGGTCATCTTGAGAGGCGACTCCTGTAGATGTTAACTCTGACGTCATCTGCACAGCCAGGCCGGGAGAAAGCGCCCCCTAGCAAGTGTTCTGTCCAGGATGACGAGACGTTACACCCTCTGCATACCCAAGACAAATAGAATGAAGGTTAATAAGTAGCCTACGTTACACGCAGGTTTCCAGAGAATAAGTGCACCAAATTTGTTATAGATTGGTCAAAAAAACGCTGTAGATTTGTATAGAGAACAGGCAGATGCTAACTCAGCTTTATATGTATAGAATAGACTTTTTTTTTGCCTAACATCAGTTCAAGGTACTTAATTTACAAGGTATAAGATAGTGATCGTTAAGAAATGCCATGTAGAGTACATTCAGTGATCGTTAAGAAATGCCATATAGAGTACATTCAGTGATCGTTAAGAAATGCCATATAGAGTACATTCAGTGATCGTTAAGAAATGCCATGTAGAGTACATTCAGTGATCGTTAAGAAATGCCATATAGAGTACATTCAATGATCGTTAAGAAATGCCATATAGAGTACATTCAGTGATCGTTAAGAAATGCCATATAGAGTACATTCCGTGATCGTTAAGAAATGCCATATAGAGTACATTCCGTGATCGTTAAGAAATGCCATATAGAGTACATTCCGTGATCGTTAAGAAATGCCATATAGAGTACATTCCGTGATCGTTAAGAAATGCCATATAGAGCACATTCAGTGATCGTTAAGAAATGCCATATAGAGCACATTCAGTGATCGTTAAGAAATGCCATATAGAGCACATTCAGTGATCGTTAAGAAATGCCATATAGAGCACATTCAGTGATCGTTAAGAAATGCCATATAGAGTACATTCAGTGATCGTTAAGAAATGCCATATAGAGTACATTCAGTGATTACTCTATTTAAGTCGTCATTCCGCTTTTGTCATCGAAATCTCTTGGTCGCATGAGTAACGATTTTTTGAAGTTTAACCGTAATGTACTCTCATTTTTAAAGAAAGCATCCAATCAAGCCCATAAACACTGAAAACTATTCACGAACATATCCTTACTACTACGACAAAGGCGAGAATCTGCAAAATTTACGTTTCTACAATAAAGCGTTCAGTTTTGATGCTTCGGGAAAAATCGTTTTACGAATCAAAGATTGTTTTCTCATGAAAATCGGGGTCTGCGGTGGCCCAGTTGGAAGAGTAACGGATTAGCAACCAGAGGGTTGCGAGTTCGAATACACCCTAACACCGTCGTGGACAAAGAGATTGGTGTACGTTAAATCTGTCGTGGCCTCAGATGTCCTCACGTTAACGTGGTGTGGAAGAGTGGGTGCCAGCTTAGGTGTTGCCTCGTCATCTGACCGTGGTTCAAGATTACGTGTTGTCCTCTCTTTCCCTTTGGGATTGATCCCGGACCGTCACCAAAAGCGCGTTGTGTTGCTCCAGTGTGACGTTAATTAAAATACCAATACTATATTGAGTCTATTAAACTAGTGTTCACTTGGGTATAATCTCAGCTTAACCCTCGAAGTGGTTTCAAGATAATTCGACATCAGAATCTGGCTAACTTTGCTATGGACGAGATATCTCGTCACCGAGGTATTGCTGGGTTTGGGTTGCTTGGTTCCTCAACAATGTGAGGACATTTGATAGTTGGTAGGTAGTTAATTAAAATCGCACTGGAGCAACGCAACGTCGGACCTCATAAAAATCGGCATTTCCACTAAGAATCAAGATGGTTCGTGGCTTCGTCATAGTATAAAACATGAAATGGTGTCTCGAAAAATGCAGTTAGGTGAAAATTGCCAAAAATGGCGATTCGTGCCTTAGTAACGATATAATTGTTTTGTTTGAAGGGTAGGTAGTTAATTTACTTCGCACTGGAGCAATACAACGGGCTTTTGGCGTTAATCCGATATCAAACCCGAAGGGAAAGATCCAAGTGTAACGCCTTTTAATTTTGAAAACTGAAAAAAGCTGAACGAGGCCAACAGCTGAGCTGGAACCCCAATCTCTAAATTTCCATACCATGCCAACATGAGAACATTTGAGGGCGATTGATTTAGCCACAGAGTAATCCCACGTAGCTATTTACTCTGTGGATTTAACGTGCACATATCCCATTGTACACGACGGTCTTTGGCTGGAATCAGTTACGGATTTCCGACACTTGTTCAAAGTATTTTTTCTTTGAAAGTGTAATGGGTTAAAGGGAAACAGAGATTATGAAAATAAAAATCGCAGAAATATAAACAATTTCGAAGACTTTTGATTTCGTAAAGGTGTGCAACAGATGTCCTTACTATTCTAAATTTCATTGCAAAGAAAAGTCATTTATTCAAAATTTCCTCCATTTCGATCTTCACTGTTGTGAGAAAGAAACATTTCGTTAAGCCAGCAAGGATTCCAATCTGGAATCTACAGATCCATAGTCAGACGTATACGTTAAGCCATTGACCCGTTGATGTACTAAAAAGTGTTTGAACTTTTATTTTAAAACATCTAAGGGAATAATTATTAACTTAAGGATACAGTTTTGAAAAATTATTACTGTGTAAAAAACTTTGCAACGAATTCTTTTTGCGAAAATACCTATTCAGTTAATTCGAAAGTAAAACCTTCGACATTGACCTTCGAAAGCAATTTCAAGCTTTTCCCGATTCCAATTTTACTTGTTAAAGACAAAACAATAAAATCTGAAAAGCGAAAACGTTTCGGACACGTTTATATTTCAAAAAGAGGAAGTCAAATTTCTCAGTGATTTTATTGCGTAGAGAAGATTTTGATTAGAAATTAAGTGTTTGTAATACACTTATTTTTGTGAAAATAAACCAAACAAGAATGCCAGGATTCGAACCTGGAATCTCCTGATCCACATTCATGCGCGTTATACGTTGCGCTACACTGGCCTATAAGGATAAAATTGCTTTTATCCTTTTCTTTTAAATCTTGCGATCTTCCGGCATGTGTTAAAAGTAATTTTTTCGTAAAAAAATATAGTTGGTTAAAAGGGAAACAAAAAATCATAATAGGAAATGTTGCAGAAACATAAGCAATTTCGTTACGATGCAACGCAACTCCTTATTGCTCTAACTTTTATTGTGGGGGAAAAGTCAGTAATTCAAAATTTCGTTTCTTTCGACAGAAACTTTTGTGAAAAAGATACATTTCGTCGAGCCAGCCAGGATTCAAACCTGGAATCTCCTGATACGTAGGCGCGTTATCCGTTGCGCATCTGACCCGCTGGTATGAAGGAATGTTTTTGAACTTTTATTTTAAAACTCTTAAGCAGTAAATAAATGTTATTAAAAACTATATAATATGGAAAGTACTTTTGAACGCAATGTTTTTTGCGAGAACTATTGTGTCCCTTCGGAAGTGGATTACGACCTAATTCTGATACCAATTTTACTCATGTGAGACAGGACAATAAAATCATAAAAGGACAACTTCTCGAAAACGAAAAGGTATCGGAAACTATATTCAAGAGAGGAAGCAAAATATCTCACTTCTGTGAATTTTATTGCGTAGAGAAGATTTTGACTCAAAATTCAGTGTTTTAAACACATAATTGTTAAAAGAAACAACTCTACGAGCCAGACAGAATTCGAACGTGGAAACTCCAGATCCGTAATCAGCCACGTAATCCATTGTGCCACTGTCGTACAGGAATTAAAAAATCTTTTCTTTTAAATCTTGCGGTCTTCCAGCATTTGTTAAAAGAAAAGTATAGACGTTTTAAAGGGAAACAAAAAATCATATCAGGAAATATTCTAGATATATACGCAATTTCGAACACTTTAAATTTCGTTAAGATGGAACGCAACTCCCTATTGTTCTAACTTTGATTTCGGAGAAAAGTCAGTTCGAAATTTCGTAGCTTTCGACATTTACTTCTGTGAAAAAGATACATTTCACCTAGCCAGACTGGATTGGAACCTGGAAACTCCTGATCCGTAGACATGCGCGTTACCCGTTGAACCACAAGTCCGTTGTGATGTAAAAATGTTTTTGAACTTTTATTTTAAAACATGTAAGGAATAAAAAAAATATTAATAAAAACTAATACTTACGGAAAAATCTTTCGGACGAAATGTTTTTTTGCGAGAACAGTTATTGACTCTCTTCTAAAAGATTCCAATCTTACTTGTGTAAGAGAACAATAGTCATTAAAGAACAAGTTCTCGAAAACGAGAAGGTTTCGGAATATGAATATCTAAAGGAGTAAATGCTATTATGGAAAAATCTTTAATATGGAAAATCTGACTAATATGGTAAAATCTTTGGAACGAAATGTTTTATTAATAGAAAAGCTATAGAGTTCCTTCGTAAGAGATTGGGAAATTATTCCGATTACAATTTTACTCGCGTGAGACAAAACAATAAGATCATTAAAGAACAAGTTTTCCAAAACGAAAAGGTTTCGGAATATGGATATTTCGAAAAGAGTAAGTAAAAATCCTCAGTGATGGGACTTTTATTAAGTAGAGAAGACTTTAATTTAAAGTTCAGTGTATAATTTTTTTAAATTAAACAACCATACGAGCCAGCCAGGATTCGAACCTGGAATCTCCTGAACCGTAGTCAGGCGCGTTATCCGTTGCGCCACTGGCCCACAGGGATAAAGAGCATTTTCTCCTTTTCTTTTAGAACTTGCGGTCTTCCGGCATTTGTTAATAGAAATTTCTCTTACAAAGTATATTTGGGTAAAAGGGAAACAAAGAAATTGTAATTAGAAATGTTACGGAACACGAGCAATTCGGAACACTTTAAATTTCGTCGAGATGGAACGCAACTAAGTATTGCTTTAACTTTTTTTGTGAAGTCATTTATACAAAATCTCGACCGTTTAGATATTTACTTCAGTGAAAAAGATACATTTCTTCATGCCAGCCAGGATTCGAACATGGAATCTCCTGATCCGTAGTCAGGCGCGTTATTCGTTGCGCCACTGGCCCGCTACCAGAATGAAATGTTTTTGGACATTTATTGAAATGTACATAAGGAATAAAAAATGTTATTGAAAACTGTTTAATATGGAAAAATTTGGTACGAAATATTTTTAGAGAGAAACGCCATTGTGTCCATTCCGAAGTGATTCCGAACTTATTCCCTTTCCAATTTTACTCGCGTGAGACAACAGAATAAGATGAATAAACAAGATCTCCGAAATGAAAAGGTTTCGGACACTGAATTTTTAAGAAAGGAAGCAAAATTTCTAAGTGATGTGACTTATATTGCGTGGAGAAAATTTTGTGTTTTTAAGCACTTATTATGGTGAAAAGAAACAACCATACGAGCCAGCCAGGATTCGATCATGGAATCTCTTGATTCGTAGGCAAGCTAGTAATTCTTTGCTCCACTGACCTACAGGGCTAAATGACCTTTTGTCCTTTTCTTTTAAAAGTTACGGTCTTTCGGCATTTGTTAAAAGAAATTTCTCTTAAAAGGTATCGTCAGTTAAAAGGAAACAAAGAAATCGTAATAGGAAATGTTTTAGAAAAACAGGCAATTTCCAACACTTTTAATTTCGTATAGATTGAACGCAACTCCCCATCGCTTTAACTTTTATTGTGGAGAAAAGTCATTTATTCAAAACCTCGACCGTTCCGATATTCACTTTAGTGGAAAAAGATACATTTTTCGAGCCAGCCAGGATTCAAACCTGGAATCGCCTGATCCGCAATTAGGCGTGTTATCCGTTGCGCCACTGGCCCACTGCGCGGATGAAATGATTTTGTACATTTATTGAAATGTACATAAGGAATAAAAAAATGGTATTGAAAACACTTTAATATGGAAAAATTTGGAACGAAATGCTTTTCGTGAGAAACGCTATTGTGTTCATTCCGAAGTGATTAAGAACATATTCCTACTCCAATTTTACTCGCGTGAAACAAAACAATAAGATCAATAAAAAAACCATGATCTCGAAAACGAAAAGGTTTCGGACATTATTTTTCAGAGAGGAAGCAAAATTTCTCAGTGAGGTGACTTATATTGAGTAGAGATTTTGATTTCAAATTCTGTGTTTTTAAGCTCTTATTATGGGGTGAAAAGAAAAACCACACGAGCCAGCCCGGATTCGAACCTGGAATCGCCTGATCCTTAGTCAGGCGAGTTCTTTGCCCGTTGTTTAGGTAAAGTGCTTTTGAACCTTTATTTTAAAACACTTAAGGAATAGAAAAATAGTATAAATTGATTGATATGGAAATTCTTTGAAAACTCTATTTTATTGCGAGAAAAGCTATAGAGTACCATGGTGAAAGAAAGTACCTCGCGTCATACAAAACAATAAGATCATTAAAGAACAAGCTCTTGAAAAGGAAAAGGTTTCGGACACTGTCTATTTCGAAGAAAGGGAACAAAATTTCTCTGTGAGGTGACTTATATTGGGTAGAGATTGATTTAATTTAAAATTTATGAGATATGATTTAAAATTTAGTGTTTTTATGCATTTGTTATGTTGAAAAGAAAAACCATCCGAACCAGCCACGAATCCCTGAACCGTAGTCAAAAGCGTTATCCGTTGCGCCACAGGCCCATGGGGACAAAAAGCATTTTCTTCTTTTCTTTTAAAACTTGCGGTCTTCCGGCATTTGTTAAAAGAAACTTCTCTTAAAAAGTATAGTTGGTTAAAAGGGAAACAAACAAATTGAATAGGAAATGTTGCAGAAACATAAGCAATTTCCAACTTTTAATTTCTTCTTGATGGAACGAAACTGCCGATTACTGTAAATTTTTTTTGTGGAGAAAAGTTATTTATACCCCAAATCTTGCCCGTTTCGATATTCACTTGAGTGAAAAAGATACATTTCTGCGAGTCAGCATTCGAACCTGGAATCTCCTGATCCGTGGTCAAGAGTTATTGTGTCCATACCGAACTTATTCCCATTCCAATTTTATTCGCGTGAGACAAAAGAAAAAGATCAAGAAACAAGATCTCGGAAAAGAAAAGGTTTCGGACACTGCATTTTTAAGAGAGGAAGCAAAACTTTTCAGTGAGGTGACTTATATTGCGTGGAGAAAATTTAGTGTTTTTAAGAAGCACTTATTATGGTGAAAAGAAACACACCACACGAGCCAGCCAGAATTCGAACCTGGAATCTCTTGATTCGTAAACAAGCTAGCAATTCGTTGCTCCACTGGCCTACAGGGCTAAATGGCCTTTGGTCCTTTTCTTTAAACTTGCGATCTTCTGGCATTTGTTAAAAGAAATTTCTCTTAAAATGTACATTCGGGTAGGAAACAAAGAAATCGTAATAGGAAATGTTTCAGAAACATAAGCAATTTCCAACACTTTTAATTACTTCTAGATAAAACGAAACTGCCGATTACTTACACTTTTTGTGGAGAAGAGTTATTTATACCAAATCTCGGCCGTTTCGATATTCACTTCAGTGAAAAAGATACATTTCTTCGAACCAGCCAGGATTCGAACCTGGAATCTCCTGATCCGTAGTCAGGCGCGTTATCCGTTGCGCCACTGGCCCGCTGCTAGGATGAAATGTTTTGGACATTTATTGAAATGTACATAAGGAAAAAATTTTTTTATTGAAATCTGTTTAATATGAAAAAACTTTGGAACAAAATGTTTTTAGAGAGAGACACTATTGTATCCATACCGAAGTGATTCCGAACTTAATCCCATTCCAATTTTATTCGCGTGAGACAAAAGAATAAGATCAATAAACAAGATCTCGGAAAAGAAAAGATTTCGGACACTATTTTTAAGAGAGGAAGCAAAATTTTCAGTGAGGTGACTCTTATTGCGTGGAGAAAATTTAGTGTTTTTAAGCATGGTGAAAAATAATCATACGAGCCAGCAAGGATTCGAACCTGGTACCTTTTGATTCGCCGGCAAGCGCGTTATCCACTTCACCAGACCTAGAGAGATATATGAATTTTTGTCCTTTTCTTTTATAAAACTTGCCGTCTTCCGGCATTTGTTAAGAGAAATTTCTTTTAAAAGGAAACATAGAAATCGTATTACGAAATGTTACAGAATTATAAGCAATTTCCAACCTTTTGATTTCGTCTAGATCGAAAGTATCCACCGATTGCTTTAGCTTTTAATATGGAGAAAATTCATTTATTCAAAATCTCGACCGTTCCGATATTCAATATAGTGAAAAAGATACATTTCGTCGAGCCAGCCAGGATTCGAACATGGAATCTCCTGATTCGAAGTCAGGCGCGTTTTTCCTATCGCCACTGACAAGCTGCTAGGGTGAAATATTTTTGGACATTTATATCAATGCATAAGAAATAAAAAATGTTATTGAAAACTTATTAATATGGAAAAACTTTGGAACAAAATGTTTTTAGAGAGAAACTCAATTGTGTCCATTCCGAAGTGATTCCGAACTTATTCCTATTCCAATTTTATTTGCGTGAAACAAAACAATAAGATCTATAAAAGACAAGATTTCGAAAACGAAAAGGTTTTGGACACTATTTTTATGAGGAAGCAAAATTTCTCTGTGATGTGACTTATATTGCGTGGAGAAGATTTTGATTTAAAATGTAGTGTTTTTAAGCACTTATGGTGAAAAGAAACAGCAATACGAGCCAGCCAGGAGAACCTTGAATCTCTTGATTCGTAGGCAAGCGAGTTATTCGTTGCTCCTCTGGCCTACAGAGCTAAATTACCTTTGTTTTTTTTTCTTTTTAAAATTGCGGTCTTCCGGCATTTCTTAAAAGAAATTTCTCTTAAAAGTATCGTCGGTTAACAAAATCGTAACAGGAATGTTGCAGAAACCATACGCAATTTCGAATACTTTTATTTCGTCTTGATGGAAAGCATCTCCCGATTGCTTTAACTTTTATTGCGGAGAAAAGTTAATACAAATATCGATCTCTTCGATATTCACTTTAGTGGAAAACTTACATTTCTTCGAGCCAGCCAGGATTCGAACCTGGAATCTCCTGATCCGTAGTCAGACGCGTTATCCGTTGCGCCACTGGCCCGCTTGAAATGTTTTGGACATTTATTGAAATACACATAAGGAATAAAATGTTATAGAAAACTGATTAATACGGAAAAACTTTGGAACAAAATGCTTTTAAAATAGAAACGCTATTGTGTGTGCCCAATCCGAAGTGATTCCGAGCTTATTATTCCTATTCCAATTTTATTCGTGTGATACAGAACAAAACCGTTATAGAACAATTTCTCGAAAATGGAGCGGTTGCGGACTATGTATATTTCGAAGTGAGGAAGCAAAGTTTCTCAGAAATTTGAATTTTATTGAGTAGAGAAAACTGAATTAAAATTGTCTTTATTTTTCTGAAAAGTCAGGCGCGTTATCCGTTGCGCCATTTGACCCTTGTCATGCTTTGAAATGTTTTTAACCTTATTTTAAAACACTTAAGGAATAGAAAAATGTTATAAACTGATTGATAAGGAAAAATCTGGAAAGAAATGTTTTATTGCGAGAAAGGGTATTGAGTCCCTTGATAACATATTCCGAACATCTTTCGATTATAATATTACTCGCGTTTGACAAAAGAATAAGATCATTAAAGAACTATTTCTCGAAAACGAAAAGGTTACCCACACTGTTTATTTCGAAGGGAGGAAGCAAAATTTCTCAGTGAGGTGACTTTTATTGCGTGAAGATTTGATTTAAAATTTAGTGTTTTTCCGTAGTCAGGCGCGTATTCCGTTGCGCTGGTGTTCCCGGCCCAAATGGCTAAAAAAAACCTTTCATCCGTTTTTTCAAACTTGCAGTCTTCCGGCATTTGTTAAATAAATTTATCTTAAAAAGTGTAGTCGGTTAAAAGGGATACAAAGAAATTGTACGCAATCAGTGGTTTTGCCAAAAAAAAAAGCAGACATCTCCGTTTAAAGAAAATAAGAGTTTAATTCGTCGTCTAGACGTAATAATTGAATTAAAGGAAACAATTATAACTCCGGCCGGTCATCCAGCCTGCAAATCCAAGAGACGAATTAAACATTAGAATCCCTGTAGCACCGCCAACATCAGAATATACTTACATATACGGAAATATAGGCGTTGCCAAATCATAACGACTTTATTGCTAGAAATTAAAACACCATTCTCCCGGGAATTTTCAAGTTACGACCGAAATGCACAAAAAAGGTTAATAAACGGCCCCATCGGTCGCTGGCTTGCATTAACTCTGACAATACATCAACAACATATGACATGACTAACCAAACACATTGTTAACAAAATATTTTAATTTGCTTTAGATATGTTTCGTTTAGAAATCTGCCAATTTAAATTTAGAGCTTACAAATGTTAAAATAAATTTCTTTTTTACTTAAAAGTTGTTGAATAAATTTAAGTTTGATATCAATATGTTTGGTCTTTGCATTTTTAACTTTATTGTTACAAAAGTAAATTGCTGATTGATTATCGTTAAATGCAACAGGTTTTTCCAAATTAACTAAATTCAGTTCTTGAACGATATTTGAAAACCATAGTTCTTTAGTACTTTCAGTCAGTGATACAAATTCAGTTTCCATTGAGCTGAGAGCAATTAACTTTTCCCTCTGGACTTCCAGGCAATGGATATTTTACAAAACAAAATAAAGTATTTTCCAGTTGAGTGTCTCGAGGTTAACTCACTTCCCCAATTCGCATCTGAAAACGCAACTAATCCAGAATTATCAATAGATGTCAGATTAATTATAACCTTTCTGTTACAAACATAATTAAAAATATTTGCAATTTCCCAATGTACTCGGGTATAGCAATTGCAGAATTGGGACAGGTATTTACAGCATATTCAATATCTGGTCTACTTCTAGAGAAATAAATGAAAAACATCCTATTAGGGTTCTATAAGGAAATTTTTTCATTAACTGTCTCTTCAATTTCAGATTTCTCATCCCTGATAGATAATTTAGCCAACTTTAAGAAGCAAATTTACATAGCTTTTTGGTAATTCGTCACTTTTTAATTAATCTATCAATGAAGTTCTCTGATTTAAGTATGTAATGTTCTTAACTGTTTCGAAATTAACTTTTCCTAGTACGTCCAATTTGCTTTTTAACAAATCAATTGCATTTTTAATACCATTTTCTATTTTACCAAAACAAACAATATTATCTACATACATTAATAATACAATGTCTTTCGTTTTATATACAGTTACACCATTGAATATTAACAAAACCAATGTTTTTAAAAATGTTATCTAAATCATTGACATTGTCTCCCTGATTGGTGAAGACCATATATTGATTTTTTTAATAAGTATACCTTATTTGGATTGTCCTTTTCAAATCCTTGTGGTTGGGTCATAGATTCGCTCTTTAATATTACCATAGAGATAAGCTGATTTTACATCCAGCTGTATATGTTGCCAACCAAGCATAGAAACAAGTAAAACAAAAAGAAATCTTATGACAGAAAAGTTCACCACTGGTGAAAAAATATCGGTATAATCTATACCACACCTTTGTTTAACCCTCTAGCTACCAAATCTGGCTTTGTAACTTTTAATTTTATTTTCATCTTTCTTAACAGTGTAAACCCACCTATTGCTTATTACCCTTCATTTGATGATTTATCAACTAACTCCCACTCTTTTCTATCGTTGAATATTTTTAATTCATCTAACATGGCTTTTCCCACTCGTTTTTCTCAGGAACGTTTTGTGTCCTCATAGTTTTTGAGTAATTCGAGGTTATATACCCCCTTCTTGGTATATGTCATTTAAATAATCATCTATCAAGTTTCTTTAATTAGTATCAGATTCAATCTCAGGTTGAACATTTGAATTTGGTTTTAATGGTTTAAAACAAAATTTGGTTCGATCATATTCGATTTTATTCCTTTTACAATATTTTTTCGCTTCTTTATTTGATCGTAACCTAATTTCATCTGACGTGGGATAATAATAAACATCGATTCGATGACTTAGATTTCGCGGTTTTTCAATCCTTTTCCAATCTGAAATAATTAGAGGTTTAAGCGTTGTGGAAGATTCACCACGATCGTTTACCTCACATTTCTGATTTTTACCTTCCGCTTCTTCCTCAGATTTTATTAGTGGGGTCAGTTCAGGGTTGATATTTTCAAAGATCGCAAATTGTGGTTTGCTCTCACCAAATAATACATCAACTCCGTTTTTGTTTTCATCGATTTTTACGTGTATCGTTTCTTCAGTGCGTCTGTATTTTGGTAGCCAAATACAGTAACCTTTCGTCCTAGCAGCGAACCCTATCATTATTCCCTTATCTGCATTTACTTGCAACTGTGGGAATGTTCACATAAGCTAAAGAGCCAAAAACTCTTAAATGACGAACGAAAGGTTTATATCCTGTCCATATTTCGTACGGAGTTTTATTTTTAGTTAGATTATACTCGTATCTTTTTTTACATACACAAGATCCAAAGATCAATACTTATCTAGCTATGCAAGGCTTCAGCCCAAAATCTTGCTTGTAACCCACTTTCGTGAAATATAGCTCGGATCCCTTCAACAGCTCTTCGATTAAGTCGTTCTGCTATACAGTTTTGTTCCGGCGTGGTACTTTGATGTTCATTTTAATTCCAAGATCTTTAAGATAGCCTTCGAACTCTTTGCTACAGAACTCTAGACCATTATCAGTTTTTACTCTTAAGTTTAACCCCTAATTGCCTTTCCATTTCTAGTTAGGTACTCCTTAAATCGAGAAAATACTTACGATTTATTTTTGATAGTAACTACTTCCACATAACGAGAATGATCGTCTATGATAGATAAGTATTGAGTACCTCCTAATGAATTAACTGGACTTTTACCCCATAAATCGACATGTACCTTTCCTAAAATATGTTTCGTTTTAATATCATAGTTATTTTTCAAACTAGTTCTTGCGGATTCTGTTACTTAACACACATCACAAGGTTCAACTTTATCAGTTAAATTTTCAATACCTTTTACAATATTACTTTCACTCATGCTTTATTAAAGGCAAATTAATCTGGCCAGAAACGTTTATGAACTAATTCAGAACTCAAATTAGCATTATATGCATTATCATAACAAACATTTATAATTTCTGCATATTCTAATACAACATAATTTATCAACTCTATTTACAGTATAATAATATTTAACATTAGATCTATACACAATCATTCTGTTTTTACCCCATTTAATATTTAATCCTGCTACATACATCTTAGCTCCACTCATTAAATTGTCTCATATTAGGTGCATATAGAATATTTAATAATTCAACTTTAACAGATCGAGAACCATCTTTAATATTAAAGTGCATAGTTCCTATACTTGTTACCCATGGGATAAGCTGTTTTTATCTCCAACCAGCACTTGAGTCGGCGTGATGCTTTGGAATGAGTTGATCCACTCCCATCCATTGCAGAAATGTGCGGTCGCCGCTGTGTCGATCAACCATTCACCATAAGAATCATCTAGCAGAGTCGTTGACAGGGCCACGTCGAAGTTTCCGTCAGCAAATGATGTCCGCAGTGTGTATTCGCCAGCAGTTTCACTGTAGTATGATGAAGATTGTCTGTTGTGAGAAACTTGAGCTTTTTAGGAATCTGTTCGACGTCTGTCTTGTCTTCCTCTATGATCAGCAGTGTTCTTGATGGTGTCCAGTACGCGTCCATTGTGTTTACTTTGAGAATATTTGAATCTGGTATTGGAAGGATTCGAGTGCTTTCGGAAAGTTGTATAAGCGTCTGCTACTATATATTGACCAAGATCTTTCATTTTCTGTTGAATTCTTCCTGACTCGATGATTAGTTCTACTTTTTAATCTTAAAATCCTTGTCATCCAGACGGTATGACATTTGCACTACGTTGTCGTAACCCGAAGGCAGTTTTCTAATAATTTGAAAACAAACTAGCATATCGGGCATAGTAAAACCAGCATCTTCAATCATTTTTCTTTTTTCGGAGAGTCTCTTACAGAACAGTCCAACTTGTTCACTTTCTGGTTGAAATTTAATTTCATAGAATTCGCCTACAAGATCCGCAAGTCTTGACTTGGAAGACGGTTCAAAATCTATACATATAAAGCAGAGTTGGCGTCTGTTTGTATGTATGTTCTCTATACAAATCTACACAGTTTGACCAATCCACGCCAAATTTGGTACTCTTATACCTTGGAACCTTGCGAGTAACGCAAGCTATATATTAACCCCGTTCTCTTTAACCTAGGTGTGCAGAGGGGGCTAAATCAATTCGAAATTGCCATAGGAAAAACATTGAGCATCAAACGATTGCTGTACGCAATTCAGTTTGTTTTACCAGTATTGATCGAAAATCAAATTTTCTAATAAAATTGTTTTACCAGTATTGCTTAAAAACAATTTTTTCCGAAACGTTATATTTAAACAATTTAAAATTCTAATTATGTTTGAACGGATTTTTTATTTCTTTCCACAATATAAATAATTTAGGAATATTTGAATGATGAAAAATAGATATTTAAAATACTTAATTTTACATAACTTACATTTTATAATGGAACAAAACTCATTGATGATAAAAGCGGAATTTTGCAATTCGGTATCTAGCAACGCCAGAATTAATGTTTTATTTTATGAATTAGATTTAGAATTCCGTGTTTGTGTATTTGAGTTAAGACAGAAAGGTTGCGGTCATATTCGAGCATTTCTAAGTTTTGTAAATTTAAGTTCTTTTTGTAATTAATTCATTATTGTCTATCAATATTTTTCAAGCGTCTTTTTCGAATTTCTCTATTTCAGAATATTCTCATGACTTCGAAATTCGACACGCTTGCTCAGATCTTTTATTTTTCAGAATTCTACATTTTTCAATGACCACAATTTCGTTTCTGTTTGTATTTATGTGTTCCATTACTTTCCATATTACAGATATATTATTTAAGAGTTAAATTGTAATTAATTATTTTTATTTTCTGCCAAGTACCACTAGACATGGGCAATTTCTTGCTTGCAGATGTATATTTCGACTAATTCTTCTCAAGTCTGGTTAAATATGTCATAGTTTGTAGAACTCTGTTTCATAAAAATAAATGGAAAATTTTTAAGTAAGGTATATAACTTCTTATTTTGTAATGACTGGTAAAGTTAAAATAAAGTTATTCTTAAATAAGATATGTTACATTAAACCAAAACGGGTAGTCATACATTGTAGTTCAAAGATATTTCTAAATTTTGACTGATTCATTACAAGGCGATTAAAATAAATCAAATTTACATTTGTTATGCATGTACCATGGGTATTATTGAAAGCTGTTTTCCATAGTCAAGTAACTACATATATAATTTTAAATAGGTACGCGGTTTCCATATAGAAACTCAGTCTCTAAATTGAAAAAAATTACTTAAGAATTCGATTTAAAACTAAATTTTTATGTTCGAGAAAAGTGAATTTTAAATAAGATTTTTCTGGTTTTGGAATTATGTTTTCGAATTATGGAAAGTTTTTGGAAATTTATTTCTAATGCACTTAAGGTATAAAAAAATTTATAGAAACTGATTAAAATAGAGAAACTTTGGAACAAAATGTCTTTTACAGAGAAAAATTATTATGTCTATTCCCAAGTGAAACCAAACTTATTCCTACTAAAATTTTAAACTTGCAAGACAGAACAATAAAATAACATTAGAACAAGTTCTCTAAAAAGTAACGGACTAGGTATATTTCGAAGAGAGGAAGCAAAGTCTCTCAGTGTTAAGACTTATTAAGAACAGAAAACTCAATTAAAATTTAGTGTTTATTTATGTTATAAACAACCATTTTAGTCAGCCAGGAATCGAAACTTGAATCTCCTGATCCAGGCATCTCCTGTGAGGTGCCTAATCCGTTGCGCCACTGGCCCGTTGATAGGGGAAATGTTTTTGGAAATTTATTTCAAATGCACATAAGGAATAAAAAATGCACAGAAACTGATTAAAATGGAGAAACTTTGGAACAAAATGTCTTTTACAGAGAAAAGCTAAAGTGTCTATTTCCAAGTGAAACCGAACTTATACCCCCCCTATTCCAATTTTACTCTTGCAAGATAAACAATAAAACCAATATAAAAAAAGTTAAAGAACTAGGTATATTTCGAAGTGAAGAAGCGAATATTTTCTCAGTGATGTGACTATAATTGAGAAGTGAAAACTAATTTAGAATTCAGTGTTTATTTTTGTTAAACGAAACAACTATTCGAGTCAGCCAGGATTCGAACCTGGAATCTCCTTATCCGTAGGAAGGCGCGTTATCCGTTACGCCACTGACCCGCTCTTATTGTAAAATGTTTTTGGAAATTCATTTCTAATGAAATTAAGGAAAAAAACTATAGCAACTGCTTAAAATGGAAAAACTACGGACCAAAACGTCTTTTCAAGAGAAAAGCTACTGTGTCTATTCCCAAATGAAACCAAACTTATTGCTATTCCAATTTTACTCTTGCAAGACATAGCAATAAAACCAATACAGTTCTCGAAAACTTTACGGACTATGTGTATTTCGAAATGAGGAAGCAAAGTTTCTCAGTGATGTGACTTTAATTGAGAAGAGAAAACTGATTTAGAATTCAGTGTTTATTTTTTAAAAGAAACAACCATTCGAGCCAGCCAGGATTCGAACCTGAAACCTCCTGATCCGTAGTTAGGCGCGTTATCCATAGCGCCACAGGCCCGCTCTTATTGTGAAATGTTTTTGGAAATTTATTTCTAATGAACTTAAGGAAAAAAACCTATAGCAACTGATTAAAATGGAGAAACTTCGAACCAAAACGTCTTTTCAAGAGAAAACCTACTGTGTCTATTCCCAAATGAAACCGAACTTATACCTATTCCAATTTTATTCTTGCAAGATAGAACAATAAAACCAATATAGAACAAGTTCTCGAAAACTTTACGGACTAGGTAAATTTCGAACTTAGGAAGCGATTTTTCTCAGTGATGTGATTTTAATTGAGTAGAGAAAACTGATTTGGAATTCAGTATTTATTTTTCGTAAAACAAACAACCATTCGAGTCAGCCAGGATTCGAACCTGGAATCTCCTTATCCGTAGGCAGGCGCATTATCCGTTGCGCCACAGGCCCGCTCGTATTGTGAAATGTTTTTGGAAATTTATTTCTAATGAACTTGAGGAATAAAAAAACGTATAGCAACTGAATAAAATGGAGAAACTTCGAACCAAAACGTTTTTTCAAGAGAAAACCTACAGTGTTTATTCCCAAATGAAACCGAACTTATTCCTATTCCAATTTTACTCTTGCAAGACAGAACAATAAAACCAATATAGAACAAGTTCTCGAAAACTTTACGGACTAGGTGTATTTCGAAGTGAGGAAGCGAATTTTCTCAGTGATGTGATTTTAATTGAGTTGAGAAAACTGATTTAAAATTCAGTGTTTATTTTTGTTAAAAGAAACAACAATTCGAGCCAGCCAGGATTTGAACCTGGAATCTCCTGATCCGTAGTCAGGCGCGTTATCCGTCGCGCCACTGGCCCCTCGGTACAGTGAAATGATTTGTAAATTAATTTCAAATGCGCATAAGGAATTAAAAATTGTATAGAAACTGATTAAAATGGAAAAATTTAGAACGAAATTACTTTTACGGAAAAAATTTACTGTGTTTATTCCGAAGTGAAACCGAACTTATTCCTATTCCAATTTTCCTCTTGCAAGACAGAACAATAAAAGCAATATAGAACAAGTTCTCGAAAACTTTACGGACTAGGTGTATTTCGAAGTGTGGAAGCGAATTTTCTCAGTGATGTGATTTTAATTGAGTTGAGAAAACTGATTTAGAATTCAGAGTTTATTTTTGTTAAAAGAAACAAGTATTCGAGCCAGCCAGGATTCGAACCTGGAATCTCCTGATCCGTAGTCAGGCGCGTTATCCGTTGCGCCACTGGCCCCACGGTATAGTGAAATGATTTGGAAATTAATTTCAAATGCACATAAGGAAATAAAAATTGTATAGAAACTGATTAAAATGGAAAAATTTAGAACGAAATGTGTTTTACGGAAAAAATTTACTGTGTTTATTCCCAAGTGAAACCGAACTTATTCCTATTCCAATTTTCCTCTGGCAAGACAGAACAATAAAACCAATATAGAACAAGTTCTCGAAAACTTTACGGACTAGGTGTATTTCGATGTAAGGAAGCGAATTTTCTCAGTGATGTGATTTTAATTGAGTAGAGAAAACTGATTTAGAATTCAGTGTTTATTTTTGTTAAAAGAAACAACTATTCGAACCTGGAATCTCCTGATCCGTAGTCAGGCTCGTTATCCGTTGCGCCACTGGCCCCTCGGTATAGTGAAATTATTTGGAAATTAATTTCAAATGCACATAAGGAATTAAAAATTGTATAGAAACTGATTAAAATGGAAAAATTTAGAACGAAATGTGTTTTACGGAAAAAATTTACTGTGTTTATTCCCAAGTGAAACCGAACTTATTCCTATTCCAATTTTCCACTTGCAAGACAGAACAATAAAACCAATATAGAACAAGTTCTCGAAAATTTTACGGACTAGGTGTATTTCGAAGTGTGGAAGCGAATTTTCTCAGTGATGTTATTTTAATTGAGTAGGGAAAACTGATTTAGAATTCAGTGTTTATTTTTGTTAAAAGAAACAACAATTCGAGCCAGCCAGGATTCGAACCTGGAATCTCCTGATCCGTAGTCAGGCGCGTTATCCGTTGCGCCACTGGCCCCACGGTATAGTGAAATGATTTGGAAATTAATTTCAAATGCACATAAGGAATTAAAAATTGTATAGAAACTGATTAAAATGGAAAAATTTAGAACGAAATGTGTTTTACGGAAAAAATTTACTGTGTTTATTCCCAAGTGAAACCGAACTTATTCCTATTCCAATTTTCCTCTGGCAAGACAGAACAATAAAACCAATATAGAACAAGTTCTCGAAAACTTTACGGACTAGGTGTATTTCGATGTAAGGAAGCGAATTTTCTCAGTGATGTGATTTTAATTGAGTAGAGAAAACTGATTTAGAATTCAGTGTTTATTTTTGTTAAAAGAAACAACTATTCGAACCTGGAATCTCCTGATCCGTAGTCAGGCTCGTTATCCGTTGCGCCACTGGCCCCTCGGTATAGTGAAATTATTTGGAAATTAATTTCAAATGCACATAAGGAATTAAAAATTGTATAGAAACTGATTAAAATGGAAAAATTTAGAACGAAATATGTTTTACGAAAAAAATTTACTGTGTTTATTCCCAAGTGAAACCGAACTTATTCCTATTCCAATTTACCTCTTGCAAGACAGAACAATAAAACGAATATAGAACAAGTTCTCGAAAATTTTACGGACTAGGTGTATTTCGAAGTGAGGAAGCGAATTTTCACAGTGATGTGATTTTAATTGAGTAGAGAAAACCGATTTAGAATTCAGTGTTTCTTTATGTTAAAAGAAACAACTATTCGGCCCAGCCAGGATTCGAACCTGGAATCTCCTGATCCGTAGACAGGCGCGTTATCCGTTGCGCCACTGGCCTCTCGGTATAGTGAAATTATTTGGAAATTAATTTCAAATGCACATAAGGAATTAAAAATTGTTTAGAAACTGATTAAAATGTAAAAATTCAGAACGAAATGTGTTTTACGGAAAAAATTTACTGTGTTTATTCCCAAGTGAAACCGAACTTATTCCTATTCCAATTTTCCTCTTGCAAGACAGAACAATAAAACCAATATAGAACAAGTTCTCGAAAACTTTACGGACTAGGAGTATTTCGAAGTTTTGAAGCGAATTTTCTCAGTGATGTGATTTTAATTGAGTAGAGAAAACTGATTTAGAATTCAGTGTTTATTTTTGTTAAAAGAAACAACAATTCGAGCCAGCCAGGATTCGAACCTGGAATCTCCTGATCCGTAGTCAGGCGCGTTATCCGTTGCGCCACTGGCCCCTCGGTATAGTGAAATTATTTGGAAATTAATTTCAAATGCACATAAGGAATTAAAAATTGTTTAGAAACTGATTAAATATAAAAATTTAGAACGAAATGTGTTTTACGGAAAAAATTTACTGTGTTTATTCCCAAGTGAAACCGAACTTATTCCTATTCCAATTTTCCTCTTGCAAGACAGAACAATAAAACCAATATAGAACAGTTCTCGAAAACTTTACGGATTAGGTGTATTTCGAAGTGAGGAAGCGAATTTCCTCAGTGATGTGATTTTAATTGAGTACAGAAAACTGATTTAGAATTCAGTGTTTATTTTTGTTAAAAGAAACAACAATTCGAGCCAGCCAGGATTCGAACCTGGAATCTCCTGATCCGTAGTCAGGCGCGTTATCCGTTGCGCCACTGGCCCCTCGGTATAGTGAAATTATTTGGAAATTAATTTCAAATGCACATAAGGAATTAAAAATTGTATAGAAACTGATTAAAATGGAAAAATTTAGAACGAAATGTGTTTTAAGGAAAAAATTTACTGTGTTTATTCCCAAGTGAAACCGAACTTATTCCTATTCCAATTTTCCTCTTGCAAGACAGAACAATAAAACCAATATAGAACAAGTTCTCGAAAACTTTACGGACTAGGTGTATTTCGAAGTGTGGAAACGAATTTTCTCAGTGATGTGATTTTAATTGAGTAGAGAAAACTGATTTAGAATTCAGTGTATATTTTGTTAAAAGAAACAAGTATTCGAGCCAGCCAGGATTCGAACCTGGAATCTCCTGATCCGTAGTCAGGCGCCTTATCCGTTGCGCCACTGGCCCCACGGTATAGTGAAATCATTTGGAAATTAATTTCAAATGCACATAAGGAATTAAAAATTGTATAGAAACTGATTAAAATGGAAAAATTTAGAACGAAATGTGTTTTAAGGAAAAAATTTACTGTGTTTATTCCCAAGTGAAACCGAACTTATTCCTATGCCAATTTTCCTCTGGCAAGACAGAACAATAAAACCAATATAGAACAAGTTCTCGAAAACTTTACGGACTAGGTGTATTTCGATGTAAGGAAGCGAATTTTCTCAGTGATGTGATTTTAATTGAGTAGAGAAAACTGATTTAGAATTCAGTGTTTTTTTTTGTTAAAAGAAACAACTATTCGAACCTGGAATCTCCTGATCCGTAGTCAGGCTCGTTATCCGTTGCGCCACTGGCCCCTCGGTATAGTGAAATTATTTGGAAATAAATTTCAAATGCACATAAGGAATTAAAAATTGTATAGAAACTGATTAAAATGGAAAAATTTAGAACGAAATGTGTTTTACGGAAAAAATTTACTGTGTTTATTCCCAAGTGAAACCGAACTTATTCCTATTCCAATTTTCCTCTTGCAAGACAGAACAATAAAACCAATATAGAACAAGTTCTCGAAAACTTTACGGACTAGGTGTATTTCGAAGTGTGGAAGCGAATTTTCTCAGTGATGTGATTTTAATTGAGTAGAGAAAACTGATTTAGAATTCAGTGTTTATTTTTGTTAAAAGAAACAACAATTCGAACCAGCCAGGATTCGAACCTGGAATCTCCTGATCCGTAGTCAGGCGCGTTATCCGTTTCGCCACGGGCCCCACGGTATAGTGAAATGATTTGGAAATTAATTTCAAATGCACATAAGGAATTAAAAATTGTATAGAAACTGATTAAAATGGAAAAATTTAGAACGAAATGTGTTTTACGGAAAAAATTTACTGTGTTTATTCCCAAGTGAAACCGAACTTATTCCTATTCCAAATTTCCTCTGGCAAGACAGAACAATAAAACCAATATAGAACAAGTTCTCGAAAACTTTACGGACTAGGTGTATTTCGATGTAAGGAAGCGAATTTTCTCAGTGATGTGATTTTAATTGAGTAGAGAAAACTGATATAGAATTCAGTGTTTATTTTTGTTAAAAGAAACAACTATTCGAACCTGGAATCTCCTGATCCGTAGTCAGGCTCGTTATCCGTTGCGCCACTGGCCCCTCGGTATAGTGAAATTATTTGGAAATTAATTTCAAATGCACATAAGGAATTAAAAATTGTATAGAAACTGATTAAAATGGAAAAATTTAGAACGAAATGTCTTTTACGGAAAAAATTTACTGTGTTTATTCCCAAGTGAAACCGAATTTATTCCTATTCCAATTTTCCTCTTGCAAGACAGAACAATAAAACCAATATAGAACAAGATCTCGAAAACTTTACGGATTAGGTGTATTTCGAAGTGAGGAAGCGAATTTTCTCCGTGATGTGATTTTAATTGAGTACAGAAAACTGATTTAGAATTCAGTGTTTATTTTTGTTAAAAGAAACAACTATTCGAGCCAGCCAGGATTCGAACCTGAAATCTCCTGATCCGTAGTCCGGCGCGTTATCCGTTGTACCACTGGCCCCTCGGTATAGCGAAATGATCTGGAAATTAATTTCAAATGCACATAAGGAATTAAAATTTGTATAGAAACTGATTAAAATGGAAAAATTTAGAACGAAATATGTTTTACGAAAAAAATTTACTGTGTTTATTCCCAAGTGAAACCGAACTTATTCCTATTCCAATTTTCCTCTTGCAAGACAGAACAATAAAACCAATATAGAACAAGTTCTCGAAAATTTTACGGACTAGGTGTATTTCGAAGTGAGGAAGCGAATTTTCTCAGTGATGTGATTTTAATTGAGTAGAGAAAACCGATTTAGAATTCAGTGTTTCTTTATGTTAAAAGAAACAACTATTCGAGCCAGCCAGGATTCGAACCTGGAATCTCCTGATCCGTAGACGGGCGCGTTATCCGTTGCCCCACTGGCCTCTCGGTATAGTGAAATTATTTGGAAATTAATTTCAAATGCACATAAGGAATTAAAAATTGTAGAGAAACTGATTAAAATGGAAAAATTTAGAACGAAATGTCTTGTACGGAAAAAATTTACTGTGTTTATTCCCAAGTGAAACCGAACTTATTCCTATTCCAATTTTCTTCTTGCAAGACAGAACAATAAAACGATATAGAACAAGTTCTCGAAAACTTTACGGACTAGGTGTATTTCGATGTAAGGAAGCGAATTTTCTCAGTGATGTGATTTTAATTGAGTAGAGAAAACTGATTTAGAATTCAGTGTTTATTTTTGTTAAAAGAAACAACTATTCGAACCTGGAATCTCCTGATCCGTAGTCAGGCTCGTTATCCGTTGCGCCACTGGCCCCTCGGTATAGTGAAATTATTTGGAAATTAATTTCAAATGCACATAAGGAATTAAAAATTGTATAGAAACTGATTAAAATGGAAAAATTTAGAACGAAATGTGTTTTACGGAAAAAATTTACTGTGTTTATTCCCAAGTGAAACCGAACTTATTCCTATTCCAATTTTCCACTTGCAAGACAGAACAATAAAACCAATATAGAACAAGTTCTCGAAAATTTTACGGACTAGGTGTATTTCGAAGTGTGGAAGCGAATTTTCTCAGTGATGTTATTTTAATTGAGTAGGGAAAACTGATTTAGAATTCAGTGTTTATTTTTGTTAAAAGAAACAACAATTCGAGCCAGCCAGGATTCGAACCTGGAATCTCCTGATCCGTAGTCAGGCGCGTTATCCGTTGCGCCACTGGCCCCACGGTATAGTGAAATGATTTGGAAATTAATTTCAAATGCACATAAGGAATTAAAAATTGTATAGAAACTGATTAAAATGGAAAAATTTAGAACGAAATGTGTTTTACGGAAAAAATTTACTGTGTTTATTCCCAAGTGAAACCGAACTTATTCCTATTCCAATTTTCCTCTGGCAAGACAGAACAATAAAACCAATATAGAACAAGTTCTCGAAAACTTTACGGACTAGGTGTATTTCGATGTAAGGAAGCGAATTTTCTCAGTGATGTGATTTTAATTGAGTAGAGAAAACTGATTTAGAATTCAGTGTTTATTTTTGTTAAAAGAAACAACTATTCGAACCTGGAATCTCCTGATCCGTAGTCAGGCTCGTTATCCGTTGCGCCACTGGCCCCTCGGTATAGTGAAATTATTTGGAAATTAATTTCAAATGCACATAAGGAATTAAAAATTGTATAGAAACTGATTAAAATGGAAAAATTTAGAACGAAATATGTTTTACGAAAAAAATTTACTGTGTTTATTCCCAAGTGAAACCGAACTTATTCCTATTCCAATTTACCTCTTGCAAGACAGAACAATAAAACGAATATAGAACAAGTTCTCGAAAATTTTACGGACTAGGTGTATTTCGAAGTGAGGAAGCGAATTTTCACAGTGATGTGATTTTAATTGAGTAGAGAAAACCGATTTAGAATTCAGTGTTTCTTTATGTTAAAAGAAACAACTATTCGGCCCAGCCAGGATTCGAACCTGGAATCTCCTGATCCGTAGACAGGCGCGTTATCCGTTGCGCCACTGGCCTCTCGGTATAGTGAAATTATTTGGAAATTAATTTCAAATGCACATAAGGAATTAAAAATTGTTTAGAAACTGATTAAAATGTAAAAATTCAGAACGAAATGTGTTTTACGGAAAAAATTTACTGTGTTTATTCCCAAGTGAAACCGAACTTATTCCTATTCCAATTTTCCTCTTGCAAGACAGAACAATAAAACCAATATAGAACAAGTTCTCGAAAACTTTACGGACTAGGAGTATTTCGAAGTTTTGAAGCGAATTTTCTCAGTGATGTGATTTTAATTGAGTAGAGAAAACTGATTTAGAATTCAGTGTTTATTTTTGTTAAAAGAAACAACAATTCGAGCCAGCCAGGATTCGAACCTGGAATCTCCTGATCCGTAGTCAGGCGCGTTATCCGTTGCGCCACTGGCCCCTCGGTATAGTGAAATTATTTGGAAATTAATTTCAAATGCACATAAGGAATTAAAAATTGTTTAGAAACTGATTAAATATAAAAATTTAGAACGAAATGTGTTTTACGGAAAAAATTTACTGTGTTTATTCCCAAGTGAAACCGAACTTATTCCTATTCCAATTTTCCTCTTGCAAGACAGAACAATAAAACCAATATAGAACAGTTCTCGAAAACTTTACGGATTAGGTGTATTTCGAAGTGAGGAAGCGAATTTCCTCAGTGATGTGATTTTAATTGAGTACAGAAAACTGATTTAGAATTCAGTGTTTATTTTTGTTAAAAGAAACAACAATTCGAGCCAGCCAGGATTCGAACCTGGAATCTCCTGATCCGTAGTCAGGCGCGTTATCCGTTGCGCCACTGGCCCCTCGGTATAGTGAAATTATTTGGAAATTAATTTCAAATGCACATAAGGAATTAAAAATTGTATAGAAACTGATTAAAATGGAAAAATTTAGAACGAAATGTGTTTTAAGGAAAAAATTTACTGTGTTTATTCCCAAGTGAAACCGAACTTATTCCTATTCCAATTTTCCTCTTGCAAGACAGAACAATAAAACCAATATAGAACAAGTTCTCGAAAACTTTACGGACTAGGTGTATTTCGAAGTGTGGAAACGAATTTTCTCAGTGATGTGATTTTAATTGAGTAGAGAAAACTGATTTAGAATTCAGTGTATATTTTGTTAAAAGAAACAAGTATTCGAGCCAGCCAGGATTCGAACCTGGAATCTCCTGATCCGTAGTCAGGCGCCTTATCCGTTGCGCCACTGGCCCCACGGTATAGTGAAATCATTTGGAAATTAATTTCAAATGCACATAAGGAATTAAAAATTGTATAGAAACTGATTAAAATGGAAAAATTTAGAACGAAATGTGTTTTAAGGAAAAAATTTACTGTGTTTATTCCCAAGTGAAACCGAACTTATTCCTATGCCAATTTTCCTCTGGCAAGACAGAACAATAAAACCAATATAGAACAAGTTCTCGAAAACTTTACGGACTAGGTGTATTTCGATGTAAGGAAGCGAATTTTCTCAGTGATGTGATTTTAATTGAGTAGAGAAAACTGATTTAGAATTCAGTGTTTTTTTTTTGTTAAAAGAAACAACTATTCGAACCTGGAATCTCCTGATCCGTAGTCAGGCTCGTTATCCGTTGCGCCACTGGCCCCTCGGTATAGTGAAATTATTTGGAAATAAATTTCAAATGCACATAAGGAATTAAAAATTGTATAGAAACTGATTAAAATGGAAAAATTTAGAACGAAATGTGTTTTACGGAAAAAATTTACTGTGTTTATTCCCAAGTGAAACCGAACTTATTCCTATTCCAATTTTCCTCTTGCAAGACAGAACAATAAAACCAATATAGAACAAGTTCTCGAAAACTTTACGGACTAGGTGTATTTCGAAGTGTGGAAGCGAATTTTCTCAGTGATGTGATTTTAATTGAGTAGAGAAAACTGATTTAGAATTCAGTGTTTATTTTTGTTAAAAGAAACAACAATTCGAACCAGCCAGGATTCGAACCTGGAATCTCCTGATCCGTAGTCAGGCGCGTTATCCGTTTCGCCACGGGCCCCACGGTATAGTGAAATGATTTGGAAATTAATTTCAAATGCACATAAGGAATTAAAAATTGTATAGAAACTGATTAAAATGGAAAAATTTAGAACGAAATGTGTTTTACGGAAAAAATTTACTGTGTTTATTCCCAAGTGAAACCGAACTTATTCCTATTCCAAATTTCCTCTGGCAAGACAGAACAATAAAACCAATATAGAACAAGTTCTCGAAAACTTTACGGACTAGGTGTATTTCGATGTAAGGAAGCGAATTTTCTCAGTGATGTGATTTTAATTGAGTAGAGAAAACTGATATAGAATTCAGTGTTTATTTTTGTTAAAAGAAACAACTATTCGAACCTGGAATCTCCTGATCCGTAGTCAGGCTCGTTATCCGTTGCGCCACTGGCCCCTCGGTATAGTGAAATTATTTGGAAATTAATTTCAAATGCACATAAGGAATTAAAAATTGTATAGAAACTGATTAAAATGGAAAAATTTAGAACGAAATGTCTTTTACGGAAAAAATTTACTGTGTTTATTCCCAAGTGAAACCGAATTTATTCCTATTCCAATTTTCCTCTTGCAAGACAGAACAATAAAACCAATATAGAACAAGATCTCGAAAACTTTACGGATTAGGTGTATTTCGAAGTGAGGAAGCGAATTTTCTCCGTGATGTGATTTTAATTGAGTACAGAAAACTGATTTAGAATTCAGTGTTTATTTTTGTTAAAAGAAACAACTATTCGAGCCAGCCAGGATTCGAACCTGAAATCTCCTGATCCGTAGTCCGGCGCGTTATCCGTTGTACCACTGGCCCCTCGGTATAGCGAAATGATCTGGAAATTAATTTCAAATGCACATAAGGAATTAAAATTTGTATAGAAACTGATTAAAATGGAAAAATTTAGAACGAAATATGTTTTACGAAAAAAATTTACTGTGTTTATTCCCAAGTGAAACCGAACTTATTCCTATTCCAATTTTCCTCTTGCAAGACAGAACAATAAAACCAATATAGAACAAGTTCTCGAAAATTTTACGGACTAGGTGTATTTCGAAGTGAGGAAGCGAATTTTCTCAGTGATGTGATTTTAATTGAGTAGAGAAAACCGATTTAGAATTCAGTGTTTCTTTATGTTAAAAGAAACAACTATTCGAGCCAGCCAGGATTCGAACCTGGAATCTCCTGATCCGTAGACGGGCGCGTTATCCGTTGCCCCACTGGCCTCTCGGTATAGTGAAATTATTTGGAAATTAATTTCAAATGCACATAAGGAATTAAAAATTGTAGAGAAACTGATTAAAATGGAAAAATTTAGAACGAAATGTCTTGTACGGAAAAAATTTACTGTGTTTATTCCCAAGTGAAACCGAACTTATTCCTATTCCAATTTTCTTCTTGCAAGACAGAACAATAAAACGATATAGAACAAGTTCTCGGAAACTTTACGGACTAGGTGTATTTCGATGTAAGGAAGCGAATTTTCTCAGTGATGTGATTTTAATTGAGTAGAGAAAACTGATTTAGAATTCAGTGTTTATTTTTGTTAAAAGAAACAACTATTCGAACCTGGAATCTCCTGATCCGTAGTCAGTCGCGTTATCCGTTGCGCCACTGGCCCCTCGGTATAGTGAAATGATTTGGAAATTAATTTGAAATGCACATAAGGAATTAAAAATTGTATAGAAACTGATTAAAATGGAAAAATTTAGAACGAAATATGTTTTACGAAAAAAATTTACTGTGTTTATTCCCAAGTGAAACCGAACTTATTCCTATTCCAATTTACCTCTTGCAAGACAGAACAATAAAACGAATATAGAACAAGTTCTCGAAAATTTTACGGACTAGGTGTATTTCGAAGTGAGGAAGCGAATTTTCACAGTGATGTGATTTTAATTGAGTAGAGAAAACCGATTTAGAATTCAGTGTTTCTTTATGTTAAAAGAAACAACTATTCGGCCCAGCCAGGATTCGAACCTGGAATCTCCTGATCCGTAGACAGGCGCGTTATCCGTTGCGCCACTGGCCTCTCGGTATAGTGAAATTATTTGGAAATTAATTTCAAATGCACATAAGGAATTAAAAATTGTTTAGAAACTGATTAAAATGTAAAAATTCAGAACGAAATGTGTTTTACGGAAAAAATTTACTGTGTTTATTCCCAAGTGAAACCGAACTTATTCCTATTCCAATTTTCCTCTTGCAAGACAGAACAATAAAACCAATATAGAACAAGTTCTCGAAAACTTTACGGACTAGGAGTATTTCGAAGTTTTGAAGCGAATTTTCTCAGTGATGTGATTTTAATTGAGTAGAGAAAACTGATTTAGAATTCAGTGTTTATTTTTGTTAAAAGAAACAACAATTCGAGCCAGCCAGGATTCGAACCTGGAATCTCCTGATCCGTAGTCAGGCGCGTTATCCGTTGCGCCACTGGCCCCTCGGTATAGTGAAATTATTTGGAAATTAATTTCAAATGCACATAAGGAATTAAAAATTGTTTAGAAACTGATTAAATATAAAAATTTAGAACGAAATGTGTTTTACGGAAAAAATTTACTGTGTTTATTCCCAAGTGAAACCGAACTTATTCCTATTCCAATTTTCCTCTTGCAAGACAGAACAATAAAACCAATATAGAACAGTTCTCGAAAACTTTACGGATTAGGTGTATTTCGAAGTGAGGAAGCGAATTTCCTCAGTGATGTGATTTTAATTGAGTACAGAAAACTGATTTAGAATTCAGTGTTTATTTTTGTTAAAAGAAACAACAATTCGAGCCAGCCAGGATTCGAACCTGGAATCTCCTGATCCGTAGTCAGGCGCGTTATCCGTTGCGCCACTGGCCCCTCGGTATAGTGAAATTATTTGGAAATTAATTTCAAATGCACATAAGGAATTAAAAATTGTATAGAAACTGATTAAAATGGAAAAATTTAGAACGAAATGTGTTTTAAGGAAAAAATTTACTGTGTTTATTCCCAAGTGAAACCGAACTTATTCCTATTCCAATTTTCCTCTTGCAAGACAGAACAATAAAACCAATATAGAACAAGTTCTCGAAAACTTTACGGACTAGGTGTATTTCGAAGTGTGGAAACGAATTTTCTCAGTGATGTGATTTTAATTGAGTAGAGAAAACTGATTTAGAATTCAGTGTATATTTTGTTAAAAGAAACAAGTATTCGAGCCAGCCAGGATTCGAACCTGGAATCTCCTGATCCGTAGTCAGGCGCCTTATCCGTTGCGCCACTGGCCCCACGGTATAGTGAAATCATTTGGAAATTAATTTCAAATGCACATAAGGAATTAAAAATTGTATAGAAACTGATTAAAATGGAAAAATTTAGAACGAAATGTGTTTTAAGGAAAAAATTTACTGTGTTTATTCCCAAGTGAAACCGAACTTATTCCTATGCCAATTTTCCTCTGGCAAGACAGAACAATAAAACCAATATAGAACAAGTTCTCGAAAACTTTACGGACTAGGTGTATTTCGATGTAAGGAAGCGAATTTTCTCAGTGATGTGATTTTAATTGAGTAGAGAAAACTGATTTAGAATTCAGTGTTTTTTTTTGTTAAAAGAAACAACTATTCGAACCTGGAATCTCCTGATCCGTAGTCAGGCTCGTTATCCGTTGCGCCACTGGCCCCTCGGTATAGTGAAATTATTTGGAAATAAATTTCAAATGCACATAAGGAATTAAAAATTGTATAGAAACTGATTAAAATGGAAAAATTTAGAACGAAATGTGTTTTACGGAAAAAATTTACTGTGTTTATTCCCAAGTGAAACCGAACTTATTCCTATTCCAATTTTCCTCTTGCAAGACAGAACAATAAAACCAATATAGAACAAGTTCTCGAAAACTTTACGGACTAGGTGTATTTCGAAGTGTGGAAGCGAATTTTCTCAGTGATGTGATTTTAATTGAGTAGAGAAAACTGATTTAGAATTCAGTGTTTATTTTTGTTAAAAGAAACAACAATTCGAACCAGCCAGGATTCGAACCTGGAATCTCCTGATCCGTAGTCAGGCGCGTTATCCGTTTCGCCACGGGCCCCACGGTATAGTGAAATGATTTGGAAATTAATTTCAAATGCACATAAGGAATTAAAAATTGTATAGAAACTGATTAAAATGGAAAAATTTAGAACGAAATGTGTTTTACGGAAAAAATTTACTGTGTTTATTCCCAAGTGAAACCGAACTTATTCCTATTCCAAATTTCCTCTGGCAAGACAGAACAATAAAACCAATATAGAACAAGTTCTCGAAAACTTTACGGACTAGGTGTATTTCGATGTAAGGAAGCGAATTTTCTCAGTGATGTGATTTTAATTGAGTAGAGAAAACTGATATAGAATTCAGTGTTTATTTTTGTTAAAAGAAACAACTATTCGAACCTGGAATCTCCTGATCCGTAGTCAGGCTCGTTATCCGTTGCGCCACTGGCCCCTCGGTATAGTGAAATTATTTGGAAATTAATTTCAAATGCACATAAGGAATTAAAAATTGTATAGAAACTGATTAAAATGGAAAAATTTAGAACGAAATGTCTTTTACGGAAAAAATTTACTGTGTTTATTCCCAAGTGAAACCGAATTTATTCCTATTCCAATTTTCCTCTTGCAAGACAGAACAATAAAACCAATATAGAACAAGATCTCGAAAACTTTACGGATTAGGTGTATTTCGAAGTGAGGAAGCGAATTTTCTCCGTGATGTGATTTTAATTGAGTACAGAAAACTGATTTAGAATTCAGTGTTTATTTTTGTTAAAAGAAACAACTATTCGAGCCAGCCAGGATTCGAACCTGAAATCTCCTGATCCGTAGTCCGGCGCGTTATCCGTTGTACCACTGGCCCCTCGGTATAGCGAAATGATCTGGAAATTAATTTCAAATGCACATAAGGAATTAAAATTTGTATAGAAACTGATTAAAATGGAAAAATTTAGAACGAAATATGTTTTACGAAAAAAATTTACTGTGTTTATTCCCAAGTGAAACCGAACTTATTCCTATTCCAATTTTCCTCTTGCAAGACAGAACAATAAAACCAATATAGAACAAGTTCTCGAAAATTTTACGGACTAGGTGTATTTCGAAGTGAGGAAGCGAATTTTCTCAGTGATGTGATTTTAATTGAGTAGAGAAAACCGATTTAGAATTCAGTGTTTCTTTATGTTAAAAGAAACAACTATTCGAGCCAGCCAGGATTCGAACCTGGAATCTCCTGATCCGTAGACGGGCGCGTTATCCGTTGCCCCACTGGCCTCTCGGTATAGTGAAATTATTTGGAAATTAATTTCAAATGCACATAAGGAATTAAAAATTGTAGAGAAACTGATTAAAATGGAAAAATTTAGAACGAAATGTCTTGTACGGAAAAAATTTACTGTGTTTATTCCCAAGTGAAACCGAACTTATTCCTATTCCAATTTTCTTCTTGCAAGACAGAACAATAAAACGATATAGAACAAGTTCTCGGAAACTTTACGGACTAGGTGTATTTCGATGTAAGGAAGCGAATTTTCTCAGTGATGTGATTTTAATTGAGTAGAGAAAACTGATTTAGAATTCAGTGTTTATTTTTGTTAAAAGAAACAACTATTCGAACCTGGAATCTCCTGATCCGTAGTCAGTCGCGTTATCCGTTGCGCCACTGGCCCCTCGGTATAGTGAAATGATTTGGAAATTAATTTGAAATGCACATAAGGAATTAAAAATTGTATAGAAACTGATTAAAATGGAAAAATTTAGAACCAAATGTCTTTTACCGAAAAAATTTACTGTGTTTATTCCCAAGTGAAACCGAACTTATTCCTCTTCCAATTTTCCTCTTGCAAGACAGAACAATAAAACCAATATAGAACAAGTTCTCGAAAACTTTACGGACTAGGTGTATTTCGAAGTGTGGAAGCGAATTTTCTCAGTGATGTGATTTGAATTGAGTAGAGAAAACTGATTTAGAATTCAGTGTTTATTTTTGTTAAAAGAAACAACAATTCGAGCCAGCCAGGATTCGAACCTGGAATCTCCTGATCCGTAGTCAGGCGCGTTATCCGTTGCGCCACTGGCCCCACGGTATAGTGAAATGATTTGGAAATTAATTTCAAATGCACATAAGGAATTAAAAATTGTATAGAAACTGATTAAAATGGAAAAATTTAGAACGAAATGTGTTTTACGGAAAAAATTTACTGTGTTTATTCCCAAGTGAAACCGAACTTATTCCTATTCCAATTTTCCTCTGGCAAGACAGAACAATAAAACCAATATAGAACAAGTTCTCGAAAACTTTACGGACTAGGTGTATTTCGATGTAAGGAAGCGAATTTTCTCAGTGATGTGATTTTAATTGAGTAGAGAAAACTGATTTAGAATTCAGTGTTTATTTTTGTTAAAAGAAACAACTATTCGAACCTGGAATCTCCTGATCCGTAGTCAGGCTCGTTATCCGTTGCGCCACTGGCCCCTCGGTATAGTGAAATTATTTGGAAATTAATTTCAAATGCACATAAGGAATTAAAAATTGTATAGAAACTGATTAAAATGGAAAAATTTAGAACGAAATGTCTTTTACGGAAAAAATTTACTGTGTTTATTCCCAAGTGAAACCGAATTTATTCCTATTCCAATTTTCCTCTTGCAAGACAGAACAATAAAACCAATATAGAACAAGTTCTCGAAAACTTTACGGATTAGGTGTATTTCGAAGTGAGGAAGCGAATTTTCTCCGTGATGTGATTTTAATTGAGTACAGAAAACTGATTTAGAATTCAGTGTTTATTTTTGTTAAAAGAAACAACTATTCGAGCCAGCCATGATTCGAACCTGAAATCTCCTGATCCGTAGTCCGGCGCGTTATCCGTTGTACCACTGGCCCCTCGGTATAGCGAAATGATCTGGAAATTAATTTCAAATGCACATAAGGAATTAAAATTTGTATAGAAACTGATTAAAATGGAAAAATTTAGAACGAAATATGTTTTACGAAAAAAATTTACTGTGTTTATTCCCAAGTGAAACCGAACTTATTCCTATTCCAATTTTCCTCTTGCAAGACAGAACAATAAAACCAATATAGAACAAGTTCTCGAAAATTTTACGGACTAGGTGTATTTCGAAGTGAGGAAGCGAATTTTCTCAGTGATGTGATTTTAATTGAGTAGAGAAAACCGATTTAGAATTCAGTGTTTCTTTATGTTAAAAGAAACAACTATTCGAGCCAGCCAGGATTCGAACTTGGAATCTCCTGATCCGTAGACAGGCGCGTTATCCGTTGCGCCACTGGCCTCTCGGTATAGTGAAATTATTTGGAAATTAATTTCAAATGCACATAAGGAATTAAAAATTGTATAGAAACTGATTAAAATGGAAAAATTTAGAACGAAATGTCTTGTACGGAAAAAATTTACTGTGTTTATTCCCAAGTGAAACCGAACTTATTCCTATTCCAATTTTCTTCTTGCAAGACAACAATAAAACGATATAGAACAAGTTCTCGAAAACTTTATGTACAAGGCGTATTTCGAAGTGTGGAAACGAATTTTCTCAGTGATGTGATTTTAATTGAGTAGAGAAAACTGATTTAGAATTCAGTGTTTATTTTGTTAAAAGAAACAACTATTCGGCCCAGCCAGGATTCGAACCTGGAATCTCGTGATCCGTTGTCAGGCGCGTTATCCGTTGCTCCACTGGCCCTTCGGTATAGTGAAATTATTTGGAAATTAATTTCAAATGCACATAAGGAATTAAAAATTGTTTAGAAACTGATTAAAATGGAAAAATTTAGAACGAAATGTCTTTAAGGGAAAAATTTACTGTGTTTATTCCCAAGTGAAACCGAACTTATTCCTATTCCAATTTTCTTCTTGCAAGACAGAACAATAAAACGATATAGAACAAGTTCTCGGAAACTTTACGGACTAGGTGTATTTCGATGTAAGGAAGCGAATTTTCTCAGTGATGTGATTTTAATTGAGTAGAGAAAACTGATTTAGAATTCAATGTTTATTTTTGTTAAAAGAAACAACTATTCGAACCTGGAATCTCCTGATCCGTAGTCAGTCGCGTTATCCGTTGCGCCACTGGCCCCTCGGTATAGTGAAATGATTTGGAAATTAATTTCAAATGCACATAAGGAATTAAAAATTGTATAGAAACTGATTAAAATGGAAAAATTTAGAACCAAATGTCTTTTACCGAAAAAATTTACTGTGTTTATTCCCAAGTGAAACCGAACTTATTCCTCTTCCAATTTTCCTCTTGCAAGACAGAACAATAAAACCAATATAGAACAAGTTCTCGAAAACTTTACGGACTAGGTGTATTTCGAAGTGAGGAAGCGAATTTTCTCAGTGATGTTGTTTTAATTGAGTAGAGAAAACTGATTTACGATTCAGTGTTTATTTTTGTTAAAAGAAACAACTATTCGAACCTGGAATCTCCTAATCCGTAGTCAGTCGCGTTATCCGTTGCGCCACTGGCCACTCGGTATAGTGAAATGATTTGGAAATTAATTTCAAATGCACATAAGGAATTAAAAATTGTATAGTAACTGATTAAAATGGAAAAATTTAGAACGAAATGGCTTTTACCGAAAAAATTTACTGTGTTTATTCCCAAGTGAAACCGAACTTATTCCTATTCCAATTTTCCTCTTGCAAGACAGAACAATAAAACCAATATAGAACAAGTTCTCGAAAACTTTACGGACTAGGTGTATTTCGATGTAAGGAAGCGAATTTTCTCAGTGATGTGATTTTAATTGAGTAGAGAAAACTGATTTAGAATTCAGTGTTTATTTTTGTTAAAAGAAACAACTATTCGAGCCAGCCAGAATTCGAACCTGGAATTTCCTGATCCGTAGTCAGGCGCGTTATCCGTTGCGCCACTGGCCCCTCGGTACAGTGAAATGATTTGGAAATTAATTTCAAATGCACATAAGGAATTAAAAATTGTATAGTAACTGATTAAAATGGAAAAATTTAGAACGAAATGGCTTTTACCGAAAAAATTTACTGTGTTTATTCCCAAGTGAAACCGAACTTATTCCTATTCCAATTTTCCTCTTGCAAGACAGAACAATAAAACCAATACAGAACAAGCTCTCCAAAACTTTACGGACTAGGTGTATTTCGAAGTGTGGAAACGAATTTTCTCAGTGATGTGATTTTAATTGAGCAGAGAAAACTGATTTAGAATTCAGTGTTTATTTTTGTTAAAAGAATCAACTATTCGAGCCAGCCAGGATTCGAACCTGGAATCTCCTGATCCGTAGTCAAGCGCGTTATCCGTTGCGCCACTGGCCCCTCGGTACACGGAAATTATTTGGAAATTAATTTCAAATGAACATAAGGAATTAAAAATTGTATAGAAACTGATTAAAATGGAAAAATTTAGAACGAAATGTGTTTTAAGGAAAAAATTTACTGTGTTTATTCCCAAGTGAAAGTGAATTTATTCCTATTCCAATTTTCCTCTTGCAAGACAGAACAATAAAACCAATATAGAACAAGTTCTCGATAACTTTACGGACTAGGTGTATTTCGAAGTGAGGAAGTGAATTTTCTCAGTGATGTGATTTTAATTGAGTAGAGAAAACTGATTTAGAATTCAGTGTTTATTTTTGTTAAAAGAAACAACTATTCGAGCCAGCCAGAATTCGAACCTGGAATCTCCTGATCCGTAGTCAGGCGCGTTATCCGTTGCGCCACTGGCCTCACGGTATAGTGAAATGATTTGGAAATTAATTTCAAATGCACATAAGGAATTAAAATTGTATAGAAACTGATTAAAATGGAAAAATTTAGAACGAAATGTCTTTTACGGAAAAAATTTACTGTGTTTATTCCCAAGTGAAACCGAATTTATTCCTATTCCAATTTTCCTCTTGCAAGACAGAACAATAAAACCAATATAGAACAAGTTCTCGAAAACTTTACGGATTAGGTGTATTTCGAAGTGAGGAAGCGAATTTTCTCCGTGATGTGATTTTAATTGAGTACAGAAAACTGATTTAGAATTCAGTGTTTATTTTTGTTAAAAGAAACAACTATTCGAGCCAGCCAGGATTCGAACCTGGAATCTCCTGATCCGTAGACAGGCGCGTTATCCGTTGCGCCACTGGCCTCTCGGTACAGTGAAATGACTTGGAAATTAATTTCAAATGCACATAAGGAATTAAAAATTGTTTAGAAACTGATTAAAATGGAAAAATTTAGAACGAAATGTCTTTTACGGAGAAAATTTAATGTGTTTATTCCAAAGTGAAACCGAACTTATTCCTATTCCAATTTTCTTCTTGCAAGACAGAACAATAAAACGATATAGAACAAGTTCTCGAAAACTTTATGTACAAGGCGTATTTCGAAGTGTGGAAACGAATATTCTCAGTGATGTCATTTTAATTGAGTAGAGAAAACTGATTTAGAATTCAGTGTTTATTTTGTTAAAAGAAACAACTATTCGGCCCAGCCAGGATTCGAACCTGGAATCTCGTGATCCGTTGTTAGGCGCGTTATCCGTTGCTCCACTGGCCCTTCGCTATAGTGAAATTATTTGGAAATTAATTTCAAATGCACATAAGGATTTAAAAATTGTATAGAAACTGATTAAAATGGAAAAATTTAGAACGAAATGTCTTGTACGGAAAAAATTTACTGTGTTTATTCCCAAGTGAAACCGAACTTATTCCTATTCCAATTTTCTTCTTGCAAGACAGAACAATAAAACGATATAGAACAAGTTCTCGGAAACTTTACGGACTAGGTGTATTTCGATGTAAGGAAGCGAATTTTCTCAGTGATGTGATTTTAATTGAGTAGAGAAAACTGATTTAGAATTCAGTGTTTATTTTTGTTAAAAGAAACAACTATTCGAACCTGGAATCTCCTGATCCGTAGTCAATCGCGTTATCCGTTGCGCCACTGGCCCCTCGGTATAGTGAAATGATTTGGAAATTAATTTCAAATGCACATAAGGAATTAAAAATTGTATAGAAACTGATTAAAATGGAAAAATTTAGAACCAAATGTCTTTTACCGAAAAAATTTACTGTGTTTATTCCCAAGTGAAACCGAACTTATTCCTCTTCCAATTTTCCTCTTGCAAGACAGAACAATAAAACCAATATAGAACAAGTTCTCGAAAACTTTACTGACTAGGTGTATTTCGAAGTGAGGAAGCGAATTTTCTCAGTGTTGTGGTTTTAATTGAGTAGAGAAAACTGATTTAGAATTCAGTGTTTATTTTTGTTAAAAGAAACAACTATTCGAACCTGGAATCTCCTAATCCGTAGTCAGTCGCGTTATCCGTTGCGCCACTGGCCCCTCGGTATAGTGAAATGATTTGGAAATTAATTTCAAATGCACATAAGGAATTAAAAATTGTATAGTAACTGATTAAAATGGAAAAATTTAGAACGAAATGGCTTTTACCGAAAAAATTTACTGTGTTTATTCCCAAGTGAAACCGAACTTATTCCTATTCCAATTTTCCTCTTGCAAGACAGAACAATAAAACCAATACAGAACAAGCTCTCCAAAACTTTACGGACTAGGTGTATTTCGAAGTGTGGAAACGAATTTTCTCAGTGATGTGATTTTAATTGAGCAGAGAAAACTGATTTAGAATTCAGTGTTTATTTTTGTTAAAAGAATCAACTATTCGAGCCAGCCAGGATTCGAACCTGGAATCTCCTGATCCGTAGTCAAGCGCGTTATCCGTTGCGCCACTGGCCCCTCGGTACACGGAAATTATTTGGAAATTAATTTCAAATGAACATAAGGAATTAAAAATTGTATAGAAACTGATTAAAATGGAAAAATTTAGAACGAAATGTGTTTTAAGGAAAAAATTTACTGTGTTTATTCCCAAGTGAAACTGAATTCATTCCTATTCCAATTTTCCTCTTGCAAGACAGAACAATAAAACCAATATAGATCAAGTTCTCGATAACTTTACGGACTAGGTGTATTTCGAAGTGAGGAAGTGAATTTTCTCAGTGATGTGATTTTAATTGAGTAGAGAAAACTGATTTAGAATTCAGTGTTTATTTTTGTTAAAAGAAACAACTATTCGAGCCAGCCAGAATTCGAACCTGGAATCTCCTGATCCGTAGTCAGGCGCGTTATCCGTTGCGCCACTGGGACCTCGGTACAGTGAAATGATTTGGAAATTAATTTCAAATGCACATAAGGAATTAAAAATATTATAGAAACTGATTAAAATGGAAAAATTTAGAACCAAATGTCTTTTACCGAAAAAATTTACTGTGTTTATTCCCAAGTGAAACCGAACTTATTCCTCTTCCAATTTTCCTCTTGCAAGACAGAACAATAAAACCAATATAGAACAAGTTCTCGAAAACTTTACGGACTAGGGGTATTTCGAAGTGAGGAAGCGAATTTTCTCAGTGTTGTGGTTTTAATTGAGTAGAGAAAACTGATTTAGAATTCAGTGTTTATTTTTGTTAAAAGAAACAACTATTCGAGCCAGCCAGGATTCGAACCTGGAATCTCCTGATCCGTAGTCAGGCGCGTTATCCGTTGCGCCACTGGCCCCTCGGTATAGTGAAATTATTTGGAAATTAATTTCAAATGCACATAAGGAATTAAAAATTGTTTAGAAACTGATTAAAATGGAAAAATTTAGAACGAAATGTGTTTTACGGAAAAAATTTACTGTGTTTATTCCCAAGTGAAACCGAACTTATTCCTATTCCAATTTTCCTCTTGCAAGACAGAACAATAAAACCAATATAGAACAAGTTCTCGAAAACTTTACGGACTAGGTGTATTTCGATGTAACGAAGCGAATTTTCTCAGTGATGTGATTTTAATTGAGTAGAGAAAACTGATTTAGAATTCAGTGTTTATTTTTGTTAAAAGAAACAACTATTCGAACCTGGAATCTCCTGATCCGTAGTCAGTCGCGTTATCCGTTGCGCCACTGGCCCCTCGGTATAGTGAAATGATTTGGAAATTAATTTCAAATGCACATAAGGAATTAAAAATTGTATAGCAACTGATTAAAATGGAAAAATTTAGAACCAAATGTCTTTTACCGAAAAAATTTACTGTGTTTATTCCCAAGTGAAACCGAACTTATTCCTCTTCCAATTTTCCTCTTGCAAGACAGAACAATAAAACCAATATAGAACAAGTTCTCGAAAACTTTACGGACTAGGTGTATTTCAAAGTGAGGAAGCGAATTTTCTCAGTGTTGTGGTTTTAATTGAGTAGAGAAAACTGATTTAGAATTCAGTGTTTATTTTTGTTAAAAGAAACAACTATTCGAACCTGGAATCTCCTGATCCGTAGTCAGTCGCGTTATCCGTTGCGCCACTGGCCCCTCGGTATAGTGAAATGATTTGGAAATTAATTTCAAATGCACATAAGGAATTAAAAATTGTATAGAAACTGATTAAAATGGAAAAATTTAGAACCAAATGTCTTTTACCGAAAAAATTTACTGTGTTTATTCCCAAGTGAAACCGAACTTATTCCTCTTCCAATTTTCCTCTTGCAAGACAGAACAATAAAACCAATATAGAACAAGTTCTCGAAAACTTTACGGACTAGGTGTATTTCGAAGTGAGGAAGCAAATTTTCTCAGTGTTGTGGTTTTAATTGAGTAGAGAAAACTGATTTAGAATTCAGTGTTTATTTTTGTTAAAAGAAACAACTATTCGAACCTGGAATCTCCTAATCCGTAGTCAGTCGCGTTATCCGTTGCGCCACTGGCCCCTCGGTATAGTGAAATGATTTGGAAATTAATTTCAAATGCACATAAGGAATTAAAAATTGTATAGTAACTGATTAAAATGGAAAAATTTAGAACGAAATGGCTTTTACCGAAAAAATTTACTGTGTTTATTCCCAAGTGAAACCGAACTTATTCCTATTCCAATTTTCCTCTTGCAAGACAGTACAATAAAACCAATACAGAACAAGCTCTCCAAAACTTTACGGACTAGGTGTATTTCGAAGTGTGGAAACGAATTTTCTCAGTGATGTGATTTTAATTGAGCAGAGAAAACTGATTTAGAATTCAGTGTTTATTTTTGTTAAAAGAACCAACTATTCGAGCCAGCCAGGATTCGAACCTGGAATCTCCTGATCCGTAGTCAAGCGCGTTATCCGTTGCGCCACTGGCCCCTCGGTACACGGAAATTATTTGGAAATTAATTTCAAATGAACATAAGGAATTAAAAATTGTATAGAAACTGATTAAAATGGAAAAATTTAGAACGAAATGTGTTTTAAGGAAAAAATTTACTGTGTTTATTCCCAAGTGAAACTGAATTTATTCCTATTCCAATTTTCCTCTTGCAAGACAGAACAATAAAACCAATATAGAACAAGTTCTCGATAAATTTACGGACTAGGTGTATTTCGAAGTGAGGAAGTGAATTTTCTCAGTGATGTGATTTTAATTGAGTAGAGAAAACTGATTTAGAATTCAGTGTTTATTTTTGTTAAAAGAAACAACTATTCGAGCCAGCCAGAATTCGAACCTGGAATCTCCTGATCCGTAGTCAGGCGCGTTATCCGTTGCGCCACTGGGACCTCGGTACAGTGAAATGATTTGGAAATTAATTTCAAATGCACATAAGGGATTAAAAATATTATAGAAACTGATTAAAATGGAAAAATTTAGAACCAAATGTCTTTTACCGAAAAAATTTACTGTGTTTATTCCCAAGTGAAACCGAACTTATTCCTCTTCCAATTTTCCTCTTGCAAGACAGAACAATAAAACCAATATAGAACAAGTTCTCGAAAACTTTACGGACTAGGTGTATTTCGAAGTGAGGAAGCGAATTTTCTCAGTGTTGTGGTTTTAATTGAGTAGAGAAAACTGATTTAGAATTCAGTGTTTATTTTTGTTAAAAGAAACAACTATTCGAGCCAGCCAGGATTCGAACCTGGAATCTCCTGATCCGTAGTCAGGCGCGTTATCCGTTGCGCCACTGGCCCCTCGGTATAGTGAAATTATTTGGAAATTAATTTCAAATGCACATAAGGAATTAAAAATTGTTTAGAAACTGATTAAAATGGAAAAATTTAGAACGAAATGTGTTTTACGGAAAAAATTTACTGTGTTTATTCCCAAGTGAAACCGAATTTATTCCTATTCCAATTTTCCTCTTGCAAGACAGAACAATAAAACCAATATAGAACAAGTTCTCGAAAACTTTACGGACTAGGTGTATTTCGATGTAAGGAAGCGAATTTTCTCAGTGATGTGATTTTAATTGAGTAGAGAAAACTGATTTAGAATTCAGTGTTTATTTTTGTTAAAAGAAACAACTATTAGAACCTGGAATCTCCTGATCCGTAGTCAGTCGCGTTATCCGTTGCGCCACTGGCCCCTTGGTATAGTGAAATGATTTGGAAATTAATTTCAAATGCACATAAGGAATTAAAAATTGTATAGAAACTGATTAAAATGGAAAAATTTAGAACCAAATGTCTTTTACCGAAAAAATTTACTGTGTTTATTCCCAAGTGAAACCGAACTTATTCCTCTTCCAATTTTCCTCTTGCAAGACAGAACAATAAAACCAATATAGAACAAGTTCTCGAAAACTTTACGGACTAGGTGTATTTCGAAGTGAGGAAGAGAACTTTCTCAGTGATGTGATTTTAATTGAGTAGAGAAAACTGATTTAGAATTCAGTGTTTATTTTTGTTAAAAGAAACAACTATTCGAGCCAGCCAGAATTCGAACCTGGAATCTCCTGATCCGTAGTCAGGCGCGTTATCCGTTGCGCCACTGGCCCCTCGGTACAGTGAAATGATTTGGAAATTAATTTCAAATGCACATAAGGAATTAAAAATATTATAGAAACTGATTAAAATAGAAAAATTTAGAACGAAATGTCTTTTACGGAAAACATTTACCGTGTTTATTCCCAAGTGAAACCGAACTTATTCCTATTCCAATTTTCCTCTTGCAAGACAGAACAATAAAACCAATATAGAACAAGTTCTCGAAAACTTTACGGACTAGGTGTATTTCGATGTAACGAAGCGAATTTTCTCAGTGATGTTATTTTAATTGAGTAGAGAAAACTGATTTAGAATTCAGTGTTTATTTTTGTTAAAAGAAACAACTATTCGAACCTCGAATCTCCTGATCCGTAGTCAGTCGCGTTATCCGTTGCGCCACTGGCCCCTCGGTATAGTGATATTATTTGGAAATTAATTTCAAATGCACATAAGGAATTAAAAATTGTTTAGAAACTGATTAATATGGAAAAATTTAGAACGAAATGTGTTTTACGGAAAACATATACTGTGTTTATTCCCAAGGGAAACCGAACTTATTCCTATTCCAATTTTCCTCTTGCAAGACAGAACAATAAAACCAATATAGAACAAGTTCTCGAAAACTTTACGGACTAGGTGTATTTCGATGTAACGAAGCGAATTTTCTCAGTGATGTGATTTTAATTGAGTAGAGAAAACTGATTTAGAATTCAGTGTTTATTTTTGTTAAAAGAAACAAGTATTCGAACCTGGAATCTCCTGATCCGTAGACAGTCGCGTTATTCGTTGCGGCACTGGCCCCTCGGTATAGTGAAATGATTTGGAAATTAATTTCAAATGCACATAAGGAATTAAAAATTGTTTAGAAACTGATTAAAATGGAAAAATTTAGAACCAAATGTCTTTTACCGAAAAAATTTACTGTGTTTATTCCCAAGTGAAACCGAACTTATTCCTATTCCAATTTTCCTCTTGCAAGACAGAACAATAAAACCAATATAGAACAAGTTCTCGAAAACTTTACGGACTAGGTGTATTTCAAAGTGAGGAAGCGAATTTTCTCAGTGTTGTTGTTTTAATTGAGTAGAGAAAACTGATTTAGAATTCAGTGTTTATTTTTGTTAAAAGAAACAACTATTCGAGCCAGCCAGGATTCGAACCTGGAATCTCCTAATCCGCAGTTAGGCGCGTTATCTGTTGCGCCACTGGCCCCTCGGTATGGTGAAATTATTTGGAAATTAATTTCAAATGCACATAAGGAATTAAAAATTGTTTAGAAACTGATTAATATGGAAAAATTTAGAACGAAATGTGTTTTACGGAAAAAATTTACTGTGTTTATTCCCAAGTGAAACCGAACTTATTCCTATTCCAATTTTCCTCTTGCAAGACAGAACAATAAAACCAATATAGAACAAGTTCTCGAAAACTTTACGGACTAGGTGTATTTCGATGTAAGGAAGCGAATTTTCTCAGTGATGTGATTTTAATTGAGTAGAGAAAACTTATTTAGAATTCAGTGTTTATTTTTGTTAAAAGAAACAACTATTCGAACCTGGAATCTCCTGATCCGTAGACAGTCGCGTTATTCGTTGCGCCACTGGCCCCTCGGTATAGTGAAATGATTTGGAAATTAATTTCAAATGCACATAAGGAATTAAAAATTGTTTAGAAACTGATTAATATGGAAAAATTTAGAACGAAATGTGTTTTACGGAAAACATTTACTGTGTTTATTCCCAAGGGAAACCGAACTTATTCCTATTCCAATTTTCCTCTTGCAAGACAGAACAATAAAACCAATATAGAACAAGTTCTCGAAAACTTTACGGACTAGGTGTATTTCGATGTAACGAAGCGAATTTTCTCAGTGATGTGATTTTAATTGAGTAGAGAAAACTGATTTAGAATTCAGTGTTTATTTTTGTTAAAAGAAACAAGTATTCGAACCTGGAATCTCCTGATCCGTAGACAGTCGCGTTATTCGTTGCGGCACTGGCCCCTCGGTATAGTGAAATGATTTGGAAATTAATTTCAAATGCACATAAGGAATTAAAAATTGTTTAGAAACTGATTAAAATGGAAAAATTTAGAACCAAATGTCTTTTACCGAAAAAATTTACTGTGTTTATTCCCAAGTGAAACCGAACTTATTCCTATTCCAATTTTCCTCTTGCAAGACAGAACAATAAAACCAATATAGAACAAGTTCTCGAAAACTTTACGGACTAGGTGTATTTCAAAGTGAGGAAGCGAATTTTCTCAGTGTTGTTGTTTTAATTGAGTAGAGAAAACTGATTTAGAATTCAGTGTTTATTTTTGTTAAAAGAAACAACTATTCGAGCCAGCCAGGATTCGAACCTGGAATCTCCTAATCCGCAGTTAGGCGCGTTATCTGTTGCGCCACTGGCCCCTCGGTATGGTGAAATTATTTGGAAATTAATTTCAAATGCACATAAGGAATTAAAAATTGTTTAGAAACTGATTAATATGGAAAAATTTAGAACGAAATGTGTTTTACGGAAAAAATTTACTGTGTTTATTCCCAAGTGAAACCGAACTTATTCCTATTCCAATTTTCCTCTTGCAAGACAGAACAATAAAACCAATATAGAACAAGTTCTCGAAAACTTTACGGACTAGGTGTATTTCGATGTAAGGAAGCGAATTTTCTCAGTGATGTGATTTTAATTGAGTAGAGAAAACTGATTTAGAATTCAGTGTTTATTTTTGTTAAAAGAAACAACTATTCGAACCTGGAATCTCCTGATCCGTAGACAGTCGCGTTATTCGTTGCGCCACTGGCCCCTCGGTATAGTGAAATGATTTGGAAATTAATTTCAAATGCACATAAGGAATTAAAAATTGTTTAGAAACTGATTAATATGGAAAAATTTAGAACGAAATGTGTTTTACGGAAAAAATTTACTGTGTTTATTCCCAAGTGAAACCGAACTTATTCCTATTCCAATTTTCCTCTGGCAAGACAGAACAATAAAACCAATATAGAACAAGTTCTCGAAAACTTTACGGATTAGGTGTATTTCGAAGAGAGGAAGAGAATTTTCTCAGTGATGTGATTTTAATTGAGTAGAGAAAACTGATTTAGAATTCAGTGTTTATTTTTGTTAAAAGAAACAACTATTCGAGCCAGCCAGAATTCGAACCTGGAATCTCCTGATCCGTAGTCAGGCGCGTTATCCGTTGCGCCACTGGCCCCTCGGTACAGTGAAATGATTTGGAAATTAATTTCAAATGCACATAAGGAATTAAAAATATTATAGAAACTGATTAAAATAGAAAAATTTAGAACGAAATGTCTTTTACGGAAAACATTTACTGTGTTTATTCCCAAGTGAAACCGAACTTATTCCTATTCCAATTTTCCTCTTGCAAGACAGAACAATAAAACCAATATAGAACAAGCTCTCCAAAACTTTACGGACTAGGTGTATTTCGAAGTGTGGAAACGAATTTTCTCAGTGATGTGATTTTAATTGAGCAGAGAAAACTGATTTAGAATTCAGTGTTTATTTTTGTTAAAAGAAACAACTATTCGAGCCAGCCAGGATTCGAACCTGGAATCTCCTGATCCGTAGTCAAGCGCGTTATCCGTTGCGCCACTGGCCCCTCGGTACACGGAAATTATTTGGAAATTAATTTCAAATGAACATAAGGAAATAAAAATTGTATAGAAACTGATTAAAATGGAAAAATTTAGAACGAAATGTGTTTTAAGGAAAAAATTTACTGTGTTTAATCCCAAGTGAAACTGAATTTATTCCTATTCCAATTTTCCTCTTGCAAGACAGAACAATAAAACCAATATAGAACAAGTTCTCGATAACTTTACGGACTAGGTGTATTTCGAAGTGAGGAAGTGAATTTTCTCAGTGATGTGATTTTAATTGAGTAGAGAAAACTGATTTAGAATTCAGTGTTTATTTTTGTTAAAAAAACAACTATTCGAGCCAGCCAGAATTCGAACCTGGAATCTCCTGATCCGTAGTCAGGCGCGTTATCCGTTGCGCAACTGGGACCTCGGTACAGTGAAATGATTTGGAAATTAATTTCAAATGCACATAAGGAATTAAAAATATTATAGAAACTGATTAAAATGGAAAAATTTAGAACGAAATGTCTTTTACGGAAAACATTTACTGTGTTTCTTCCCAAGTGAAACCGAACTTATTCCTATTCCAATTTTCCTCTTGCAAGACAGAACAATAAAACCAATATAGAACAAGTTCTCGAAAACTTCACGGACTAGGTGTATTTCGAAGTGAGGAAGCGAATTTTCTCAGTGATGTGATTTTAATTGAGTTGAGAAAACTGATTTAGAATTCAGTGTTTATTTTTGTTAAAAGGGAGGGAGGGAAGGGGAATTTCAATTAACGTCACACTGGAGCAACACAATGGGCTATTGGTGACGGTCCGGGATCAATCCCAAAGGGAAAGATCCGAGGACAACACCACGTAATTTTGAACCACGGTCAGATGACGAGGCGACACCTGAGCTGGCACCCCACTCTCCAAACTTCCACACCACGCCAACGTGAGGACATTTGAGGCCACGACAGATTTAACGTGCACCAGCCCCCTTTGTACACGACGGTGTTTGGCTGGATTCGAACTCGCAACCCTTCGGTTGCAAGTCCGTTACTCTTCCAACCGGGCCACCGTGGCCCTTTTGTTAAAAGAAACAACTATTCGAGCCAGCCAGGATTCGAACCTGGAATCTCCTGATCCGTAGTCAGGCGCGTTATCCGTTGCGCCACTGGCCCCTCGGTATAGTGAAATTATTTGGAAATTAATTTCAAATGCACATAAGGAATTAAAAATTGTTTAGAAACTGATTAATACGGAAAAATTTAGAACGAAATGTGTTTTACGGAAAAAATTTACTGTGTTTATTCCCAAGTGAAACCGAACTTATTCCTATTCCAATTTTCCTCTTGCAAGACAGAACAATAAAACCAATATAGAACAAGTTCTCGAAAACTTTACGGACTAGGTGTATTTCGATGTAAGGAAGCGAATTTTCTCAGTGATGTGATTTTAATTGAGTAGAGAAAACTGATTTAGAATTCAGTGTTTATTTTTGTTAAAAGAAACAACTATTCGAACCTGGAATCTCCTGATCCGTAGTCAGTCGCGTTATCCGTTGCGCCACTGGCCCCTCGGTATAGTGAAATGATTTGGAAATTAATTTCAAATGCACATAAGGAATTAAAAATTGTATAGAAACTGATTAAAATGGAAAAATTTAGAACCAAATGTCTTTTACCGAAAAAATTTACTGTGTTTATTCCCAAGTGAAACCGAACTTATTCCTCTTCCAAGACACAACAATAAAACCAATATAGAACAAGTTCTCGAAAACTTTACGGACTAGGTGTATTTCGAAGTGAGGAAGCGAATTTTCTCAGTGTTGTGGTTTTAATTGAGTAGAGAAAACTGATTTAGAATTCAGTGTTTATTTTTGTTAAAAGAAACAACTATTCGAGCCAGCCAGGATTCGATCCTGGAATCTCCTGATCCGTAGTCAGGCGCGTTATCCGTTGCGCCACTGGCCCCTCGGTATAGTGAAATTATTTGGAAATTAATTTCAAATGCACATAAGGAATTAAAAATTGTTTAGAAACTGATTAATATGGAAAAATTTAGAACGAAATGTGTTTTACGGAAAAAATTTACTGTGTTTATTCCCAAGTGAAACCGAACTTATTCCTATTCCAATTTTCCTCTTGCAAGACAGAACAATAAAACCAATATAGAACAAGTTCTCGAAAACTTTACGGATTAGGTGTATTTCGAAGAGAGGAAGAGAATTTTCTCAGTGATGTGATTTTAATTGAGTAGAGAAAACTGATTTAGAATTCAGTGTTTATTTTTGTTAAAAGAAACAACTATTCGAGCCAGCCAGAATTCGAACCTGGAATTTCCTGATCCGTAGTCAGGCGCGTTATCCGTTGCGCCACTGGCCCCTCGGTACAGTGAAATGATTTGGAAATTAATTTCAAATGCACATAAGGAATTAAAAATATTATAGAAACTGATTAAAATAGAAAAGTTTAGAACGAAATGTCTTTTACGGAAAACATTTACCGTGTTTATTCCCAAGTGAAACCGAACTTATTCCTATTCCAATTTTCCTCTTGCAAGACAGAACAATAAAACCAATATAGAACAAGTTCTCGAAAACTTTACGGACTAGGTGTATTTCGATGTAACGAAGCGAATTTTCTCAGTGATGTGATTTTAATTGAGTAGAGAAAACTGATTTAGAATTCAGTGTTTATTTTTGTTAAAAGAAACAACTATTCGAACCTGGAATCTCCTGATCCGTAGTCAGTCGCGTTATCCGTTGCGCCACTGGCCCCTCGGTATAGTGAAATGATTTGGAAATTAATTTCAAATGCACATAAGGAATTAAAAATTGTATAGAAACTGATTAAAATGGAAAAATTTAGAACGAAATGTGTTTTAAGGAAAAAATTTACTGTGTTTATTCCCAAGTGAAACTGAATTTATTCCTATTCCAATTTTCCTCTTGCAAGACAGAACAATAAAACCAATATAGAACAAGTTCTCGATAAATTTACGGACTAGGTGTATTTCGAAGTGAGGAAGTGAATTTTCTCAGTGATGTGATTTTAATTGAGTAGAGAAAACTGATTTAGAATTCAGTGTTTATTTTTGTTAAAAGAAACAACTATTCGATCGAGCCAGAATTCGAACCTGGAATCTCCTGATCCGTAATCAGGCGCGTTATCCGTTGCGCCACTGGGACCTCGGTACAGTGAAATGATTTGGAAATTAATTTCAAATGCACATAAGGAATTAAAAATATTATAGAAACTGATTAAAATGGAAAAATTTAGAACCAAATGTCTTTTACCGAAAACATTTACTGTGTTTATTCCCAAGTGAAACCGAACTTATTCCTCTTCCAATTTTCCTCTTGCAAGACAGAACAATAAAACCAATATAGAACAAGTTCTCGAAAACTTTACGGACTAGGTGTATTTCGAAGTGAGGAAGCGAATTTTCTCAGTGTTGTGGTTTTAATTGAGTAGAGAAAACTGATTTAGAATTCAGTGTTTATTTTTGTTAAAAGAAACAACTATTCGAGCCAGCCAGGATTCGAACCTGGAATCTCCTGATCCGTAGTCAGGCGCGTTATCCATTGCGCCACTGGCCCCTCGGCATAGTGAAATTATTTGGAAATTAATTTCAAATGCACATAAGGAATTAAAAATTGTTTAGAAACTGATTAATACGGAAAAATTTAGAACGAAATGTGTTTTACGGAAAAAATTTACTGTGTTTATTCCCAAGTGAAACCGAACTTATTCCTATTCCAATTTTCCTCTTGCAAGACAGAACAATAAAACCAATATAGAACAAGTTCTCGAAAACTTTACGGACTAGGTGTATTTCGATGTAAGGAAGCGAATTTTCTCAGTGATGTGATTTTAATTGAGTAGAGAAAACTGATTTAGAATTCAGTGTTTATTTTTGTTAAAAGAAACAACTATTCGAACCTGGAATCTCCTGATCCGTAGTCAGTCGCGTTATCCGTTGCGCCACTGGCCCCTCGGTATAGTGAAATGATTTGGAAATTAATTTCAAATGCACATAAGGAATTAAAAATTGTATAGAAACTGATTAAAATGGAAAAATTTAGAACCAAATGTCTTTTACCGAAAAAATTTACTGTGTTTATTCCCAAGTGAAACCGAACTTATTCCTCTTCCAAGACACAACAATAAAACCAATATAGAACAAGTTCTCGAAAACTTTATGGACTAGGTGTATTTCGAAGTGAGGAAGCGAATTTTCTCAGTGTTGTGGTTTTAATTGAGTAGAGAAAACTGATTTAGAATTCAGTGTTTATTTTTGTTAAAAGAAACAACTATTCGAGCCAGCCAGGATTCGAACCTGGAATCTCCTGATCCGTAGTCAGGCGCGTTATCCGTTGCGCCACTGGCCCCTCGGTATAGTGAAATTATTTGGAAATTAATTTCAAATGCACATAAGGAATTAAAAATTGTTTAGAAACTGATTAATATGGAAAAATTTAGAACGAAATGTGTTTTACGGAAAAAATTTACTGTGTTTATTCCCAAGTGAAACCGAACTTATTCCTATTCCAATTTTCCTCTTGCAAGACAGAACAATAAAACCAATATAGAACAAGTTCTCGAAAACTTTACGGATTAGGTGTATTTCGAAGAGAGGAAGAGAATTTTCTCAGTGATGTGATTTTAATTGAGTAGAGAAAACTGATTTAGAATTCAGCGTTTATTTTTGTTAAAAGAAACAACTATTCGAGCCAGCCAGAATTCGAACCTGGAATTTCCTGATCCGTAGTCAGGCGCGTTATCCGTTGCGCCACTGGCCTCTCCGTACAGTGAAATGATTTGGAAATTAATTTCAAATGCACATAAGGAATTAAAAATATTATAGAAACTGATTAAAATAGAAAAGTTTAGAACGAAATGTCTTTTACGGAAAACATTTACCGTGTTTATTCCCAAGTGAAACCGAACTTATTCCTATTCCAATTTTCCTCTTGCAAGACAGAACAATAAAACCAATATAGAACAAGTTCTCGAAAACTTTACGGACTAGGTGTATTTCGATGTAACGAAGCGAATTTTCTCAGTGATGTGATTTTAATTGAGTAGAGAAAACTGATTTAGAATTCAGTGTTTATTTTTGTTAAAAGAAACAACTATTCGAACCTGGAATCTCCTGATCCGTAGTCAGTCGCGTTATCCGTTGCGCCACTGGCCCCTCGGTATAGTGAAATGATTTGGAAATTAATTTCAAATGCACATAAGGAATTAAAAATTGTATAGAAACTGATTAAAATGGAAAAATTTAGAACCAAATGTCTTTTACCGAAAAAATTTACTGTGTTTATTCCCAAGTGAAACCGAACTTATTCCTCTTCCAATTTTCCTCTTGCAAGACAGAACAATAAAACCAATATAGAACAAGTTCTCGAAAACTTTACGGACTAGGTGTATTTCGAAGTGAGGAAGCGAATTTTCTCAGTGTTGTGGTTTTAATTGAGTAGAGAAAACTGATTTAGAATTCAGTGTATATTTTTGTTAAAAGAAACAACTATTCGAGCCAGCCAGAATTCGAACCTGGAATCTCCTGATCCGTAGTCAGGCGCGTTATCCGTTGCGCCACTGGCCCCTCGGTACAGTGAAATGATTTGGAAATTAATTTCAAATGCACATAAGGAATTAAAAATATTATAGAAACTGATTAAAATAGAAAAATTTATAACGAAATGTCTTTTACGGAAAACATTTACCGTGTTTATTCCCAAGTGAAACCGAACTTATTCCTATTCCAATTTTCCTCTTGCAAGACAGAACAATAAAACCAATATAGAACAAGTTCTCGAAAACTTTACGGACTAGGTGTATTTCGAAGTGAGGAAGCGAATTTTCTCAGTGTTGTGGTTTTAATTGAGTAGAGAAAACTGATTTAGAATTCAGTGTTTATTTTTGTTAAAAGAAACAACTATTCGAGCCAGCCAGGATTCGAACCTGGAATCTCCTGATCCGTAGTCAGGCGCGTTATCCGTTGCGCCACTGGCCCCTCGGTACAGTGAAATTATTTGGAAATTAATTTCAAATGCACATAAGGAATTAAAAATTGTTTAGAAACTGATTAATACGGAAAAATTTAGAACGAAATGTGTTTTACGGAAAAAATTTACTGTGTTTATTCCCAAGTGAAACCGAACTTATTCCTATTCCAATTTTCCTCTTGCAAGACAGAACAATAAAACCAATATAGAACAAGTTCTCGAAAACTTTACGGACTAGGTGTATTTCGATGTAAGGAAGCGAATTTTCTCAGTGATGTGATTTTAATTGAGTAGAGAAAACTGATTTAGAATTCAGTGTTTATTTTTGTTAAAAGAAACAACTATTCGAACCTGGAATCTCCTGATCCGTAGTCAGTCGCGTTATCCGTTGCGCCACTGGCCCCTCGGTATAGTGAAATGATTTGGAAATTAATTTCAAATGCACATAAGGAATTAAAAATTGTATAGAAACTGATTAAAATGGAAAAATTTAGAACCAAATGTCTTTTACCGAAAAAATTTACTGTGTTTATTCCCAAGTGAAACCGAACTTATTCCTCTTCCAAGACACAACAATAAAACCAATATAGAACAAGTTCTCGAAAACTTTACGGACTAGGTGTATTTCGAAGTGAGGAAGCGAATTTTCTCAGTGTTGTGGTTTTAATTGAGTAGAGAAAACTGATTTAGAATTCAGTGTTTATTTTTGTTAAAAGAAACAACTATTCGAGCCAGCCAGGATTCGAACCTGGAATCTCCTGATCCGTAGTCAGGCGCGTTATCCGTTGCGCCACTGGCCCCTCGGTATAGTGAAATTATTTGGAAATTAATTTCAAATGCACATAAGGAATTAAAAATTGTTTAGAAACTGATTAATATGGAAAAATTTAGAACGAAATGTGTTTTACGGAAAAAATTTACTGTGTTTATTCCCAAGTGAAACCAAACTTATTCCTATTCCAATTTTCCTCTTGCAAGACAGAACAATAAAACCAATATAGAACAAGTTCTCGAAAACTTTACGGATTAGGTGTATTTCGAAGAGAGGAAGAGAATTTTCTCAGTGATGTGATTTTAATGGAGTAGAGAAAACTGATTTAGAATTCAGTGTTTATTTTTGTTAAAAGAAACAACTATTCGAGCCAGCCAGAATTCGAACCTGGAATTTCCTGATCCGTAGTCAGGCGCGTTATCCGTTGCGCCACTGGCCCCTCGGTACAGTGAAATGATTTGGAAATTAATTTCAAATGCACATAAGGAATTAAAAATATTATAGAAACTGATTAAAATAGAAAAGTTTAGAACGAAATGTCTTTTACGGAAAACATTTACCGTGTTTATTCCCAAGTGAAACCGAACTTATTCCTATTCCAATTTTCCTCTTGCAAGACAGAACAATAAAACCAATATAGAACAAGTTCTCGAAAACTTTACGGACTAGGTGTATTTCGATGTAACGAAGCGAATTTTCTCAGTGATGTGATTTTAATTGAGTAGAGAAAACTGATTTAGAATTCAGTGTTTATTTTTGTTAAAAGAAACAACTATTCGAACCTGGAATCTCCTGATCCGTAGTCAGTCGCGTTATCCGTTGCGCCACTGGCCCCTCGGTATAGTGAAATGATTTGGAAATTAATTTCAAATGCACATAAGGAATTAAAAATTGTATAGAAACTGATTAAAATGGAAAAATTTAGAACCAAATGTCTTTTACCGAAAAAATTTACTGTGTTTATTCCCAAGTGAAACCGAACATATTCCTCTTCCAATTTTCCTCTTGCAAGACAGAACAATAAAACCAATATAGAACAAGTTCTCGAAAACTTTACGGACTAGGTGTATTTCGAAGTGAGGAAGCGAATTTTCTCAGTGTTGTGGTTTTAATTGAGTAGAGAAAACTGATTTAGAATTCAGTGTTTATTTTTGTTAAAAGAAACAACTATTCGAGCGAGCCAGAATTCGAACCTGGAATCTCCTGATCCGTAATCAGGCGCGTTATCCGTTGCGCCACTGGGACCTCGGTACAGTGAAATGATTTGGAAATTAATTTCAAATGCACATAAGGAATTAAAAATATTATAGAAACTGATTAAAATGGAAAAATTTAGAACCAAATGTCTTTTACCGAAAACATTTACTGTGTTTATTCCCAAGTGAAACCGAACTTATTCCTCTTCCAATTTTCCTCTTGCAAGACAGAACAATAAAACCAATATAGAACAAGTTCTCGAAAACTTTACGGACTAGGTGTATTTCGAAGTGAGGAAGCGAATTTTCTCAGTGTTGTGGTTTTAATTGAGTAGAGAAAACTGATTTAGAATTCAGTGTTTATTTTTGTTAAAAGAAACAACTATTCGAGCCAGCCAGGATTCGAACCTGGAATCTCCTGATCCGTAGACAGGCGCGTTATCCGTTGCGCCACTGGCCCCTCGGTAGAGTGAAATTATTTGGAAATTAATTTCAAATGAAAATAAGGAATTAAAAATTGTATAGAAACTGATTAAAATGGAAAAATTTAGAACGAAATGTGTTTTAAGGAAAAAATTTACTGTGTTTATTCCCAAGTGAAACTGAATTTATTCCTATTCCAATTTTCCTCTTGCAAGACAGAACAATAAAACCAATATAGAACAAGTTCTCGATAACTTTACGGACTAGGTGTATTTCGAAGTGAGGAAGTGAATTTTCTCAGTGATGTGATTTTAATTGTGTAGAGAAAACTGATTTAGAATTCAGTGTTTATTTTTGTTAAAAGAAACAACTATTCGAGCGAGCCAGAATTCGAACCTGGAATCTCCTGATCCGTAATCAGGCGCGTTATCCGTTGCGCCACTGGGACCTCGGTACAGTGAAATGATTTGGAAATTAATTTCAAATGCACATAAGGAATTAAAAATTGTATAGAAACTGATTAAAATGGAAAAATTTAGAACCAAATGTCTTTTACCGAAAAAATTTACTGTGTTTATTCCCAAGTGAAACCGAACTTATTCCTCTTCCAATTTTCCTCTTGCAAGACAGAACAATAAAACCAATATAGAACAAGTTCTCGAAAACTTTACGGACTAGGTGTATTTCGAAGTGAGGAAGCGAATTTTCTCAGTGTTGTGGTTTTAATTGAGTAGAGAAAACTGATTTAGAATTCAGTGTTTATTTTTGTTAAAAGAAACAACTATTCGAGCCAGCCAGGATTCGAACCTGGAATCTCCTGATCCGTAGACAGGCGCGTTATCCGTTGCGCCACTGGCCCCTCGGTATAGTGAAATTATTTGGAAATTAATTTCAAATGCACATAAGGAATTAAAAATTGTTTAGAAACTGATTAATACGGAAAAATTTAGAACGAAATGTGTTTTACGGAAAAAATTTACTGTGTTTATTCCCAAGTGAAACCGAACTTATTCCTATTCCAATTTTCCTCTTGCAAGACAGAACAATAAAACCAATATAGAACAAGTTCTCGAAAACTTTACGGACTAGGTGTATTTCGATGTAAGGAAGCGAATTTTCTCAGTGATGTGATTTTAATTGAGTAGAGAAAACTGATTTAGAATTCAGTGTTTATTTTTGTTAAAAGAAACAACTATTCGAACCTGGAATCTCCTGATCCGTAGTCAGTCGCGTTATCCGTTGCGCCACTGGCCCCTCGGTATAGTGAAATGATTTGGAAATTAATTTCAAATGCACATAAGGAATTAAAAATTGTATAGAAACTGATTAAAATGGAAAAATTTAGAACCAAATGTCTTTTACCGAAAAAATTTACTGTGTTTATTCCCAAGTGAAACCGAACTTATTCCTCTTCCAAGACACAACAATAAAACCAATATAGAACAAGTTCTCGAAAACTTTACGGACTAGGTGTATTTCGAAGTGAGGAAGCGAATTTTCTCAGTGTTGTGGTTTTAATTGAGTAGAGAAAACTGATTTAGAATTCAGTGTTTATTTTTGTTAAAAGAAACAACTATTCGAGCCAGCCAGGATTCGAACCTGGAATCTCCTGATCCGTAGTCAGGCGCGTTATCCGTTGCGCCACTGGCCCCTCGGTATAGTGAAATTATTTGGAAATTAATTTCAAATGCACATAAGGAATTAAAAATTGTTTAGAAACTGATTAATATGGAAAAATTTAGAACGAAATGTGTTTTACGGAAAAAATTTACTGTGTTTATTCCCAAGTGAAACCAAACTTATTCCTATTCCAATTTTCCTCTTGCAAGACAGAACAATAAAACCAATATAGAACAAGTTCTCGAAAACTTTACGGATTAGGTGTATTTCGAAGAGAGGAAGAGAATTTTCTCAGTGATGTGATTTTAATGGAGTAGAGAAAACTGATTTAGAATTCAGTGTTTATTTTTGTTAAAAGAAACAACTATTCGAGCCAGCCAGAATTCGAACCTGGAATTTCCTGATCCGTAGTCAGGCGCGTTATCCGTTGCGCCACTGGCCCCTCGGTACAGTGAAATGATTTGGAAATTAATTTCAAATGCACATAAGGAATTAAAAATATTATAGAAACTGATTAAAATAGAAAAGTTTAGAACGAAATGTCTTTTACGGAAAACATTTACCGTGTTTATTCCCAAGTGAAACCGAACTTATTCCTATTCCAATTTTCCTCTTGCAAGACAGAACAATAAAACCAATATAGAACAAGTTCTCGAAAACTTTACGGACTAGGTGTATTTCGATGTAACGAAGCGAATTTTCTCAGTGATGTGATTTTAATTGAGTAGAGAAAACTGATTTAGAATTCAGTGTTTATTTTTGTTAAAAGAAACAACTATTCGAACCTGGAATCTCCTGATCCGTAGTCAGTCGCGTTATCCGTTGCGCCACTGGCCCCTCGGTATAGTGAAATGATTTGGAAATTAATTTCAAATGCACATAAGGAATTAAAAATTGTATAGAAACTGATTAAAATGGAAAAATTTAGAACCAAATGTCTTTTACCGAAAAAATTTACTGTGTTTATTCCCAAGTGAAACCGAACTTATTCCTCTTCCAATTTTCCTCTTGCAAGACAGAACAATAAAACCAATATAGAACAAGTTCTCGAAAACTTTACGGACTAGGTGTATTTCGAAGTGAGGAAGCGAATTTTCTCAGTGTTGTGGTTTTAATTGAGTAGAGAAAACTGATTTAGAATTCAGTGTTTATTTTTGTTAAAAGAAACAACTATTCGAGCGAGCCAGAATTCGAACCTGGAATCTCCTGATCCGTAATCAGGCGCGTTATCCGTTGCGCCACTGGGACCTCGGTACAGTGAAATGATTTGGAAATTAATTTCAAATGCACATAAGGAATTAAAAATATTATAGAAACTGATTAAAATGGAAAAATTTAGAACCAAATGTCTTTTACCGAAAACATTTACTGTGTTTATTCCCAAGTGAAACCGAACTTATTCCTCTTCCAATTTTCCTCTTGCAAGACAGAACAATAAAACCAATATAGAACAAGTTCTCGAAAACTTTACGGACTAGGTGTATTTCGAAGTGAGGAAGCGAATTTTCTCAGTGTTGTGGTTTTAATTGAGTAGAGAAAACTGATTTAGAATTCAGTGTTTATTTTTGTTAAAAGAAACAACTATTCGAGCCAGCCAGGATTCGAACCTGGAATCTCCTGATCCGTAGACAGGCGCGTTATCCGTTGCGCCACTGGCCCCTCGGTATAGTGAAATTATTTGGAAATTAATTTCAAATGAAAATAAGGAATTAAAAATTGTATAGAAACTGATTAAAATGGAAAAATTTAGAACGAAATGTGTTTTAAGGAAAAAATTTACTGTGTTTATTCCCAAGTGAAACTGAATTTATTCCTATTCCAATTTTCCTCTTGCAAGACAGAACAATAAAACCAATATAGAACAAGTTCTCGATAACTTTACGGACTAGGTGTATTTCGAAGTGAGGAAGTGAATTTTCTCAGTGATGTGATTTTAATTGAGTAGAGAAAACTGATTTAGAATTCAGTGTTTATTTTTGTTAAAAGAAACAACTATTCGAGCGAGCCAGAATTCGAACCTGGAATCTCCTGATCCGTAATCAGGCGCGTTATCCGTTGCGCCACTGGGACCTCGGTACAGTGAAATGATTTGGAAATTAATTTCAAATGCACATAAGGAATTAAAAATATTATAGAAACTGATTAAAATGGAAAAATTTAGAACCAAATGTCTTTTACCGAAAACATTTACTGTGTTTATTCCCAAGTGAAACCGAACTTATTCCTCTTCCAATTTTCCTCTTGCAAGACAGAACAATAAAACCAATATAGAACAAGTTCTCGAAAACTTTACGGACTAGGTGTATTTCGAAGTGAGGAAGCGAATTTTCTCAGTGTTGTGGTTTTAATTGAGTAGAGAAAACTGATTTAGAATTCAGTGTTTATTTTTGTTAAAAGAAACAACTATTCGAGCCAGCCAGGATTCGAACCTGGAATCTCCTGATCCGTAGACAGGCGCGTTATCCGTTGCGCCACTGGCCCCTCGGTATAGTGAAATTATTTGGAAATTAATTTCAAATGCACATAAGGAATTAAAAATTGTTTAGAAACTGATTAATACGGAAAAATTTAGAACGAAATGTGTTTTACGGAAAAAATTTACTGTGTTTATTCCCAAGTGAAACCGAACTTATTCCTATTCCAATTTTCCTCTTGCAAGACAGAACAATAAAACCAATATAGAACAAGTTCTCGAAAACTTTACGGACTAGGTGTATTTCGATGTAAGGAAGCGAATTTTCTCAGTGATGTGATTTTAATTGAGTAGAGAAAACTGATTTAGAATTCAGTGTTTATTTTTGTTAAAAGAAACAACTATTCGAACCTGGAATCTCCTGATCCGTAGTCAGTCGCGTTATCCGTTGCGCCACTGGCCCCTCGGTATAGTGAAATGATTTGGAAATTAATTTCAAATGCACATAAGGAATTAAAAATTGTATAGAAACTGATTAAAATGGAAAAATTTAGAACCAAATGTCTTTTACCGAAAAAATTTACTGTGTTTATTCCCAAGTGAAACCGAACTTATTCCTCTTCCAAGACACACAATAAAACCAATATAGAACAAGTTCTCGAAAACTTTACGGACTAGGTGTATTTCGAAGTGAGGAAGCGAATTTTCTCAGTGTTGTGGTTTTAATTGAGTAGAGAAAACTGATTTAGAATTCAGTGTTTATTTTTGTTAAAAGAAACAACTATTCGAGCCAGCCAGGATTCGAACCTGGAATCTCCTGATCCGTAGTCAGGCGCGTTATCCGTTGCGCCACTGGCCCCTCGGTATAGTGAAATTATTTGGAAATTAATTTCAAATGCACATAAGGAATTAAAAATTGTTTAGAAACTGATTAATATGGAAAAATTTAGAACGAAATGTGTTTTACGGAAAAAATTTACTGTGTTTATTCCCAAGTGAAACCGAACTTATTCCTATTCCAATTTTCCTCTTGCAAGACAGAACAATAAAACCAATATAGAACAAGTTCTTGAAAACTTTACGGATTAGGTGTATTTCGAAGAGAGGAAGAGAATTTTCTCAGTGATGTGATTTTAATTGAGTAGAGAAAACTGATTTAGAATTCAGTGTTTATTTTTGTTAAAAGAAACAACTATTCGAGCCAGCCAGAATTCGAACCTGGAATTTCCTGATCCGTAGTCAGGCGCGTTATCCGTTGCGCCAGTGGCCCCTCGGTACAGTGAAATGATTTGGAAATTAATTTCAAATGCACATAAGGAATTAAAAATATTATAGAAACTGATTAAAATAGAAAAGTTTAGAACGAAATGTCTTTTACGGAAAACATTTACCGTGTTTATTCCCAAGTGAAACCGAACTTATTCCTATTCCAATTTTCCTCTTGCAAGACAGAACAATAAAACCAATATAGAACAAGTTCTCGAAAACTTTACGGACTAGGTGTATTTCGATGTAACGAAGCGAATTTTCTCAGTGATGTGATTTTAATTGAGTAGAGAAAACTGATTTAGAATTCAGTGTTTATTTTTGTTAAAAGAAACAACTATTCGAACCTGGAATCTCCTGATCCGTAGTCAGTCGCGTTATCCGTTGCGCCACTGGCCCCTCGGTATAGTGAAATGATTTGGAAATTAATTTCAAATGCACATAAGGAATTAAAAATTGTATAGAAACTGATTAAAATGGAAAAATTTAGAACCAAATGTCTTTTACCGAAAAAATTTACTGTGTTTATTCCCAAGTGAAACCGAACTTATTCCTCTTCCAATTTTCCTCTTGCAAGACAGAACAATAAAACCAATATAGAACAAGTTCTCGAAAACTTTACGGACTAGGTGTATTTCGAAGTGAGGAAGCGAATTTTCTCAGTGTTGTGGTTTTAATTGAGTAGAGAAAACTGATTTAGAATTCAGTGTTTATTTTTGTTAAAAGAAACAACTATTCGAGCCAGCCAGAATTCGAACCTGGAATCTCCTGATCCGTAGTCAGGCGCGTTATCCGTTGCGCCACTGGCCCCTCGGTACAGTGAAATGATTTGGAAATTAATTTCAAATGCACATAAGGAATTAAAAATATTATAGAAACTGATTAAAATAGAAAAATTTATAACGAAATGTCTTTTACGGAAAACATTTACCGTGTTTATTCCCAAGTGAAACCGAACTTATTCCTATTCCAATTTTCCTCTTGCAAGACAGAACAATAAAACCAATATAGAACAAGTTCTCGAAAACTTTACGGACTAGGTGTATTTCGATGTAACGAAGCGAATTTTCTCAGTGATGTGATTTTAATTGAGTAGAGAAAACTGATTTAGAATTCAGTGTTTATTTTTGTTAAAAGAAACAACTATTCGAACCTGGAATCTCCTGATCCGTAGTCAAGCGCGTTATCCGTTGCGCCACTGGCCCCTCGGTACACGGAAATTATTTGGAAATTAATTTCAAATGAAAATAAGGAATTAAAAATTGTATAGAAACTGATTAAAATGGAAAAATTTAGAACGAAATGTGTTTTAAGGAAAAAATTTACTGTGTTTATTCCCAAGTGAAACTGAATTTATTCCTATTCCAATTTTCCTCTTGCAAGACAGAACAATAAAACCAATATAGAACAAGTTCTCGATAACTTTACGGACTAGGTGTATTTCGAAGTGAGGAAGTGAATTTTCTCAGTGATGTGATTTTAATTGGGTAGAGAAAACTGATTTAGAATTCAGTGTTTATTTTTGTTAAAAGAAACAACTATTCGAGCGAGCCAGAAATCGAACCTGGAATCTCCTGATCCGTAATCAGGCGCGTTATCCGTTGCGCCACTGGGACCTCGGTACAGTGAAATGATTTGGAAATTAATTTCAAATGCACATAAGGAATTAAAAATATTATAGAAACTGATTAAAATGGAAAAATTTAGAACCAAATGTCTTTTACCGAAAACATTTACTGTGTTTATTCCCAAGTGAAACCGAACTTATTCCTCTTCCAATTTTCCTCTTGCAAGACAGAACAATAAAACCAATATAGAACAAGTTCTCGAAAACTTTACGGACTAGGTGTATTTCGAAGTGAGGAAGCGAATTTTCTCAGTGTTGTGGTTTTAATTGAGTAGAGAAAACTGATTTAGAATTCAGTGTTTATTTTTGTTAAAAGAAACAACTATTCGAGCCAGCCAGGATTTGAACCTGGAATCTCCTGATCCGTAGTCAGGTGCGTTATCCGTTGCGCCACTGGCCCCTCGGTATAGTGAAATTATTTGGAAATTAATTTCAAATGCACATAAGGAATTAAAAATTGTTTAGAAACTGATTAATACGGAAAAATTTAGAACGAAATGTGTTTTACGGAAAAAATTTACTGTGTTTATTAACAAGTGAAACCGAACTTATTCCTATTCCAATTTTCCTCTTGCAAGACAGAACAATAAAACCAATATAGAACAAGTTCTCGAAAACTTTACGGACTAGGTGTATTTCGAAGTGAGGAAGCGAATTTTCTCAGTGTTGTGGTTTTAATTGAGTAGAGAAAACTGATTTAGAATTCAGTGTTTATTTTTGTTAAAAGAAACAACTATTCGAGCCAGCCAGGATTCGAACCTGGAATCTCCTGATCCGTAGACAGGCGCGTTATCCGTTGCGCCACTGGCCCCTCGGTATAGTGAAATTATTTGGAAATTAATTTCAAATGCACATAAGGAATTAAAAATTGTATAGAAACTGATTAAAATGGAAAAATTTAGAACCAAATGTCTTTTACCGAAAAAATTTACTGTGTTTATTCCCAAGTGAAACCGAACTTATTCCTCTTCCAATTTTCCTCTTGCAAGACAGAACAATAAAACCAATATAGAACAAGTTCTCGAAAACTTTACGGACTAGGTGTATTTCGAAGTGAGGAAGCGAATTTTCTCAGTGTTGTGGTTTTAATTGTGTAGAGAAAACTGATTTAGAATTCAGTGTTTATTTTTGTTAAAAGAAACAACTATTCGAGCCAGCCAGAATTCGAACCTGGAATCTCCTGATCCGTAGTCAGGCGCGTTATCCGTTGCGCCACTGGCCCCTCGGTACAGTGAAATGATTTGGAAATTAATTTCAAATGCACATAAGGAATTAAAAATATTATAGAAACTGATTAAAATAGAAAAATTTATAACGAAATGTCTTTTACGGAAAACATTTACCGTGTTTATTCCCAAGTGAAACCGAACTTATTCCTATTCCAATTTTCCTCTTGCAAGACAGAACAATAAAACCAATATAGAACAAGTTCTCGAAAACTTTACGGACTAGGTGTATTTCGATGTAACGAAGCGAATTTTCTCAGTGATGTGATTTTAATTGAGTAGAGAAAACTGATTTAGAATTCAGTGTTTATTTTTGTTAAAAGAAACAACTATTCGAACCTGGAATCTCCTGATCCGTAGTCAAGCGCGTTATCCGTTGCGCCACTGGCCCCTCGGTACACGGAAATTATTTGGAAATTAATTTCAAATGAAAATAAGGAATTAAAAATTGTATAGAAACTGATTAAAATGGAAAAATTTAGAACGAAATGTGTTTTAAGGAAAAAATTTACTGTGTTTATTCCCAAGTGAAACTGAATTTATTCCTATTCCAATTTTCCTCTTGCAAGACAGAACAATAAAACCAATATAGAACAAGTTCTCGATAACTTTACGGACTAGGTGTATTTCGAAGTGAGGAAGTGAATTTTCTCAGTGATGTGATTTTAATTGAGTAGAGAAAACTGATTTAGAATTCAGTGTTTATTTTTGTTAAAAGAAACAACTATTCGAGCGAGCCAGAAATCGAACCTGGAATCTCCTGATCCGTAATCAGGCGCGTTATCCGTTGCGCCACTGGGACCTCGGTACAGTGAAATGATTTGGAAATTAATTTCAAATGCACATAAGGAATTAAAAATATTATAGAAACTGATTAAAATGGAAAAATTTAGAACCAAATGTCTTTTACCGAAAACATTTACTGTGTTTATTCCCAAGTGAAACCGAACTTATTCCTCTTCCAATTTTCCTCTTGCAAGACAGAACAATAAAACCAATATAGAACAAGTTCTCGAAAACTTTACGGACTAGGTGTATTTCGAAGTGAGGAAGCGAATTTTCTCAGTGTTGTGGTTTTAATTGAGTAGAGAAAACTGATTTAGAATTCAGTGTTTATTTTTGTTAAAAGAAACAACTATTCGAGCCAGCCAGGATTTGAACCTGGAATCTCCTGATCCGTAGTCAGGCGCGTTATCCGTTGCGCCACTGGCCCCTCGGTATAGTGAAATTATTTGGAAATTAATTTCAAATGCACATAAGGAATTAAAAATTGTTTAGAAACTGATTAATACGGAAAAATTTAGAACGAAATGTGTTTTACGGAAAAAATTTACTGTGTTTATTCCCAAGTGAAACCGAACTTATTCCTATTCCAATTTTCCTCTTGCAAGACAGAACAATAAAACCAATATAGAACAAGTTCTCGAAAACTTTACGGACTAGGTGTATTTCGATGTAAGGAAGCGAATTTTCTCAGTGATGTGATTTTAATTGAGTAGAGAAAACTGATTTAGAATTCAGTGTTTATTTTTGTTAAAAGAAACAACTATTCGAACCTGGAATCTCCTGATCCGTAGTCAGTCGCGTTATCCGTTGCGCCACTGGCCCCTCGGTATAGTGAAATGATTTGGAAATTAATTTCAAATGCACATAAGGAATTAAAAATTGTATAGAAACTGATTAAAATGGAAATATTTAGAACCAAATGTCTTTTACCGAAAAAATTTACTGTGTTTATTCCCAAGTGAAACCGAACTTATTCCTCTTCCAAGACAGAACAATAAAACCAATATAGAACAAGTTCTCGAAAACTTTACGGACTAGGTGTATTTCGAAGTGAGGAAGCGAATTTTCTCAGTGTTGTGGTTTTAATTGAGTAGAGAAAACTGATTTAGAATTCAGTGTTTATTTTTGTTAAAAGAAACAACTATTCGAGCCAGCCAGAATTCGAACCTGGAATCTCCTGATCCGTAGTCAGGCGCGTTATCCGTTGCGCCACTGGCCCCTCGGTACAGTGAAATGATTTGGAAATTAATTTCAAATGCACATAAGGAATTAAAAATATTATAGAAACTGATTAAAATAGAAAAATTTATAACGAAATGCCTTTTACGGAAAACATTTACCGTGTTTATTCCCAAGTGAAACCGAACTTATTCCTATTCCAATTTTCCTCTTGCAAGACAGAACAATAAAACCAATATAGAACAAGTTCTCGAAAACTTTACGGACTAGGTGTATTTCGATGTAACGAAGCGAATTTTCTCAGTGATGTGATTTTAATTGAGTAGAGAAAACTGATTTAGAATTCAGTGTTTATTTTTGTTAAAAGAAACAACTATTCGAACCTGGAATCTCCTGATCCGTAGTCAAGCGCGTTATCCGTTGCGCCACTGGCCCCTCGGTACACGGAAATTATTTGGAAATTAATTTCAAATGAAAATAAGGAATTAAAAATTGTATAGAAACTGATTAAAATGGAAAAATTTAGAACGAAATGTGTTTTAAGGAAAAAATTTACTGTGTTTATTCCCAAGTGAAACTGAATTTATTCCTATTCCAATTTTCCTCTTGCAAGACAGAACAATAAAACCAATATAGAACAAGTTCTCGATAACTTTACGGACTAGGTGTATTTCGAAGTGAGGAAGTGAATTTTCTCAGTGATGTGATTTTAATTGAGTAGAGAAAACTGATTTAGAATTCAGTGTTTACTTTTGTTAAAAGAAACAACTATTCGAGCGAGCCAGAATTCGAACCTGGAATCTCCTGATCCGTAATCAGGCGCGTTATCCGTTGCGCCACTGGGACCTCGGTACAGTGAAATGATTTGGAAATTAATTTCAAATGCACATAAGGAATTAAAAATATTATAGAAGCTGATTAAAATGGAAAAATTTAGAACCAAATGTCTTTTACCGAAAACATTTACTGTGTTTATTCCCAAGTGAAACCGAACTTATTCCTCTTCCAATTTTCCTCTTGCAAGACAGAACAATAAAACCAATATAGAACAAGTTCTCGAAAACTTTACGGACTAGGTGTATTTTGAAGTGAGGAAGCGAATTTTCTCAGTGTTGTGGTTTTAATTGAGTAGAGAAAACTGATTTAGAATTCAGTGTTTATTTTTGTTAAAAGAAACAACTATTCGAGCCAGCCAGGATTCGAACCTGGAATCTCCTGATCCGTAGTCAGGCGCGTTATCCGTTGCGCCACTGGCCCCGCGGTATAGTGAAATTATTTGGAAATTAATTTCAAATGCACATAAGGAATTAAAAATTGTTTAGAAACTGATTAATACGGAAAAATTTAGAACGAAATGTGTTTTACGGAAAAAATTTACTGTGTTTATTCCCAAGTGAAACCGAACTTATTCCTATTCCAATTTTCCTCTTGCAAGACAGAACAATAAAACCAATATAGAACAAGTTCTCGAAAACTTTACGGACTAGGTGTATTTCGATGTAAGGAAGCGAATTTTCTCAGTGATGTGATTTTAATTGAGTAGAGAAAACTGATTTAGAATTCAGTGTTTATTTTTGTTAAAAGAAACAACTATTCGAACCTGGAATCTCCTGATCCGTAGTCAGTCGCGTTATCCGTTGCGCCACTGGCCCCTCGGTATAGTGAAATGATTTGGAAATTAATTTCAAATGCACATAAGGAATTAAAAATTGTATAGAAACTGATTAAAATGGAAAAATTTAGAACCAAATGTCTTTTACCGAAAAAATGTACTGTGTTTATTCCCAAGTGAAACCGAACTTATTCCTCTTCCAAGACACAACAATAAAACCAATATAGAACAAGTTCTCGAAAACTTTACGGACTAGGTGTATTTCGAAGTGAGGAAGCGAATTTTCTCAGTGTTGTGGTTTTAATTGAGTAGAGAAAACTGATTTAGAATTCAGTGTTTATTTTTGTTAAAAAAAACAACTATTCGAGCCAGCCAGGATTCGAACCTGGAATCTCCTGATCCGTAGTCAGGCGCGTTATCCGTTGCGCCACTGGCCCCTCGGTATAGTGAAATTATTTGGAAATTAATTTCAAATGCACATAAGGAATTAAAAATTGTTTAGAAACTGATTAATATGGAAAAATTTAGAACGAAATGTGTTTTACGGAAAAAATTTACTGTGTTTATTCCCAAGTGAAACCGAACTTATTCCTATTCCAATTTTCCTCTTGCAAGACAGAACAATAAAACCAATATAGAACAAGTTCTCGAAAACTTTACGGATTAGGTGTATTTCGAAGAGAGGAAGAGAATTTTCTCAGTGATGTGATTTTAATTGAGTAGAGAAAACTGATTTAGAATTCAGTGTTTATTTTTGTTAAAAGAAACAACTATTCGAGCCAGCCAGAATTCGAACCTGGAATTTCCTGATCCGTAGTCAGGCGCGTTATCCGTTGCGCCACTGGCCCCTCGGTACAGTGAAATGATTTCGAAATTAATTTCAAATGCACATAAGGAATTAAAAATATTATAGAAACTGATTAAAATAGAAAAGTTTAGAACGAAATGTCTTTTACGGAAAACATTTACCGTGTTTATTCCCAAGTGAAACCGAACTTATTCCTATTCCAATTTTCCTCTTGCAAGACAGAACAATAAAACCAATATAGAACAAGTTCTCGAAAACTTTACGGACTAGGTGTATTTCGATGTAACGAAGCGAATTTTCTCAGTGATGTGATTTTAATTGAGTAGAGAAAACTGATTTAGAATTCAGTGTTTATTTTTGTTAAAAGAAACAACTATTCGAGCCAGCCAGAATTCGAACCTGGAATCTCCTGATCCGTAGTCAGGCGCGTTATCCGTTGCGCCACTGGCCCCTCGGTACAGTGAAATGATTTCGAAATTAATTTCAAATGCACATAAGGAATTAAAAATATTATAGAAACTGATTAAAATAGAAAAATTTATAACGAAATGTCTTTTACGGAAAACATTTACCGTGTTTATTCCCAAGTGAAACCGAACTTATTCCTATTCCAATTTTCCTCTTGCAAGACAGAACAATAAAACCAATATAGAACAAGTTCTCGAAAACTTTACGGACTAGGTGTATTTCGATGTAACGAAGCGAATTTTCTCAGTGATGTGATTTTAATTGAGTAGAGAAAACTGATTTAGAATTCAGTGTTTATTTTTGTTAAAAGAAACAACTATTCGAACCTGGAATCTCCTGATCCGTAGTCAAGCGCGTTATCCGTTGCGCCACTGGCCCCTCGGTACACGGAAATTATTTGGAAATTAATTTCAAATGAAAATAAGGAATTAAAAATTGTATAGAAACTGATTAAAATGGAAAAATTTAGAACGAAATGTGTTTTAAGGAAAAAATTTACTGTGTTTATTCCCAAGTGAAACTGAATTTATTCCTATTCCAATTTTCCTCTTGCAAGACAGAACAATAAAACCAATATAGAACAAGTTCTCGATAACTTTACGGACTAGGTGTATTTCGAAGTGAGGAAGTGAATTTTCTCAGTGATGTGATTTTAATTGAGTAGAGAAAACTGATTTAGAATTCAGTGTTTATTTTTGTTAAAAGAAACAACTATTCGAGCGAGCCAGAATTCGAACCTGGAATCTCCTGATCCGTAATCAGGCGCGTTATCCGTTGCGCCACTGGGACCTCGGTACAGTGAAATGATTTGGAAATTAATTTCAAATGCACATAAGGAATTAAAAATATTATAGAAACTGATTAAAATGGAAAAATTTAGAACCAAATGTCTTTTACCGAAAACATTTACTGTGTTTATTCCCAAGTGAAACCGAACTTATTCCTCTTCCAATTTTCCTCTTGCAAGACAGAACAATAAAACCAATATAGAACAAGTTCTCGAAAACTTTACGGACTAGGTGTATTTCGAAGTGAGGAAGCGAATTTTCTCAGTGTTGTGGTTTTAATTGAGTAGAGAAAACTGATTTAGAATTCAGTGTTTATTTTTGTTAAAAGAAACAACTATTCGAGCCAGCCAGGATTCGAACCTGGAATCTCCTGATCCGTAGTCAGGCGCGTTATCCGTTGCGCCACTGGCCCCTCGGTACAGTGAAATTATTTGGAAATTAATTTCAAATGCACATAAGGAATTAAAAATTGTTTAGAAACTGATTAATACGGAAAAATTTAGAACGAAATGTGTTTTACGGAAAAAATTTACTGTGTTTATTCCCAAGTGAAACCGAACTTATTCCTATTCCAATTTTCCTCTTGCAAGACAGAACAATAAAACCAATATAGAACAAGTTCTCGAAAACTTTACGGACTAGGTGTATTTCGATGTAAGGAAGCGAATTTTCTCAGTGATGTGATTTTAATTGAGTAGAGAAAACTGATTTAGAATTCAGTGTTTATTTTTGTTAAAAGAAACAACTATTCGAACCTGGAATCTCCTGATCCGTAGTCAGTCGCGTTATCCGTTGCGCCACTGGCCCCTCGGTATAGTGAAATGATTTGGAAATTAATTTCAAATGCACATAAGGAATTAAAAATTGTATAGAAACTGATTAAAATGGAAAAATTTAGAACCAAATGTCTTTTACCGAAAAAATTTACTGTGTTTATTCCCAAGTGAAACCGAACTTATTCCTCTTCCAAGACACAACAATAAAACCAATATAGAACAAGTTCTCGAAAACTTTACGGACTAGGTGTATTTCGAAGTTAGGAAGCGAATTTTCTCAGTGTTGTGGTTTTAATTGAGTAGAGAAAACTGATTTAGAATTCAGTGTTTATTTTTATTAAAAGAAACAACTATTCGAGCCAGCCAGGATTCGAACCTGGAATCTCCTGATCCGTAGTCAGGCGCGTTATCCGTTGCGCCACTGGCCCCTGGGTATAGTGAAATTATTTGCAAATTAATTTCAAATGCACATAAGGAATTAAAAATTGTTTAGAAACTGATTAATATGGAAAAATTTAGAACGAAATGTGTTTTACGGAAAAAATTTACTGTGTTTATTCCCAAGTGAAACCGAACTTATTCCTATTCCAATTTTCCTCTTGCAAGACAGAACAATAAAACCAATATAGAACAAGTTCTCGAAAACTTTACGGACTAGGTGTATTTCGAAGTGAGGAAGCGAATTTTCTCAGTGTTGTGGTTTTAATTGAGTAGAGAAAACTGATTTAGAATTCAGTGTTTATTTTTGTTAAAAGAAACAACTATTCGAGCCAGCCAGGATTTGAACCTGGAATCTCCTGATCCGTAGTCAGGCGCGTTATCCGTTGCGCCACTGGCCCCTCGGTATAGTGAAATTATTTGGAAATTAATTTCAAATGCACATAAGGAATTAAAAATTGTTTAGAAACTGATTAATACGGAAAAATTTAGAACGAAATGTGTTTTACGGAAAAAATTTACTGTGTTTATTCCCAAGTGAAACCGAACTTATTCCTATTCCAATTTTCCTCTTGCAAGACAGAACAATAAAACCAATATAGAACAAGTTCTCGAAAACTTTACGGACTAGGTGTATTTCGATGTAAGGAAGCGAATTTTCTCAGTGATGTGATTTTAATTGAGTAGAGAAAACTGATTTAGAATTCAGTGTTTATTTTTGTTAAAAGAAACAACTATTCGAACCTGGAATCTCCTGATCCGTAGTCAGTCGCGTTATCCGTTGCGCCACTGGCCCCTCGGTATAGTGAAATGATTTGGAAATTAATTTCAAATGCACATAAGGAATTAAAAATTGTATAGAAACTGATTAAAATGGAAATATTTAGAACCAAATGTCTTTTACCGAAAAAATTTACTGTGTTTATTCCCAAGTGAAACCGAACTTATTCCTCTTCCAAGACAGAACAATAAAACCAATATAGAACAAGTTCTCGAAAACTTTACGGACTAGGTGTATTTCGAAGTGAGGAAGCGAATTTTCTCAGTGTTGTGGTTTTAATTGAGTAGAGAAAACTGATTTAGAATTCAGTGTTTATTTTTGTTAAAAGAAACAACTATTCGAGCCAGCCAGAATTCGAACCTGGAATCTCCTGATCCGTAGTCAGGCGCGTTATCCGTTGCGCCACTGGCCCCTCGGTACAGTGAAATGATTTGGAAATTAATTTCAAATGCACATAAGGAATTAAAAATATTATAGAAACTGATTAAAATAGAAAAATTTATAACGAAATGCCTTTTACGGAAAACATTTACCGTGTTTATTCCCAAGTGAAACCGAACTTATTCCTATTCCAATTTTCCTCTTGCAAGACAGAACAATAAAACCAATATAGAACAAGTTCTCGAAAACTTTACGGACTAGGTGTATTTCGATGTAACGAAGCGAATTTTCTCAGTGATGTGATTTTAATTGAGTAGAGAAAACTGATTTAGAATTCAGTGTTTATTTTTGTTAAAAGAAACAACTATTCGAACCTGGAATCTCCTGATCCGTAGTCAAGCGCGTTATCCGTTGCGCCACTGGCCCCTCGGTACACGGAAATTATTTGGAAATTAATTTCAAATGAAAATAAGGAATTAAAAATTGTATAGAAACTGATTAAAATGGAAAAATTTAGAACGAAATGTGTTTTAAGGAAAAAATTTACTGTGTTTATTCCCAAGTGAAACTGAATTTATTCCTATTCCAATTTTCCTCTTGCAAGACAGAACAATAAAACCAATATAGAACAAGTTCTCGATAACTTTACGGACTAGGTGTATTTCGAAGTGAGGAAGTGAATTTTCTCAGTGATGTGATTTTAATTGAGTAGAGAAAACTGATTTAGAATTCAGTGTTTACTTTTGTTAAAAGAAACAACTATTCGAGCGAGCCAGAATTCGAACCTGGAATCTCCTGATCCGTAATCAGGCGCGTTATCCGTTGCGCCACTGGGACCTCGGTACAGTGAAATGATTTGGAAATTAATTTCAAATGCACATAAGGAATTAAAAATATTATAGAAGCTGATTAAAATGGAAAAATTTAGAACCAAATGTCTTTTACCGAAAACATTTACTGTGTTTATTCCCAAGTGAAACCGAACTTATTCCTCTTCCAATTTTCCTCTTGCAAGACAGAACAATAAAACCAATATAGAACAAGTTCTCGAAAACTTTACGGACTAGGTGTATTTTGAAGTGAGGAAGCGAATTTTCTCAGTGTTGTGGTTTTAATTGAGTAGAGAAAACTGATTTAGAATTCAGTGTTTATTTTTGTTAAAAGAAACAACTATTCGAGCCAGCCAGGATTCGAACCTGGAATCTCCTGATCCGTAGTCAGGCGCGTTATCCGTTGCGCCACTGGCCCCGCGGTATAGTGAAATTATTTGGAAATTAATTTCAAATGCACATAAGGAATTAAAAATTGTTTAGAAACTGATTAATACGGAAAAATTTAGAACGAAATGTGTTTTACGGAAAAAATTTACTGTGTTTATTCCCAAGTGAAACCGAACTTATTCCTATTCCAATTTTCCTCTTGCAAGACAGAACAATAAAACCAATATAGAACAAGTTCTCGAAAACTTTACGGACTAGGTGTATTTCGATGTAAGGAAGCGAATTTTCTCAGTGATGTGATTTTAATTGAGTAGAGAAAACTGATTTAGAATTCAGTGTTTATTTTTGTTAAAAGAAACAACTATTCGAACCTGGAATCTCCTGATCCGTAGTCAGTCGCGTTATCCGTTGCGCCACTGGCCCCTCGGTATAGTGAAATGATTTGGAAATTAATTTCAAATGCACATAAGGAATTAAAAATTGTATAGAAACTGATTAAAATGGAAAAATTTAGAACCAAATGTCTTTTACCGAAAAAATGTACTGTGTTTATTCCCAAGTGAAACCGAACTTATTCCTCTTCCAAGACACAACAATAAAACCAATATAGAACAAGTTCTCGAAAACTTTACGGACTAGGTGTATTTCGAAGTGAGGAAGCGAATTTTCTCAGTGTTGTGGTTTTAATTGAGTAGAGAAAACTGATTTAGAATTCAGTGTTTATTTTTGTTAAAAAAAACAACTATTCGAGCCAGCCAGGATTCGAACCTGGAATCTCCTGATCCGTAGTCAGGCGCGTTATCCGTTGCGCCACTGGCCCCTCGGTATAGTGAAATTATTTGGAAATTAATTTCAAATGCACATAAGGAATTAAAAATTGTTTAGAAACTGATTAATATGGAAAAATTTAGAACGAAATGTGTTTTACGGAAAAAATTTACTGTGTTTATTCCCAAGTGAAACCGAACTTATTCCTATTCCAATTTTCCTCTTGCAAGACAGAACAATAAAACCAATATAGAACAAGTTCTCGAAAACTTTACGGATTAGGTGTATTTCGAAGAGAGGAAGAGAATTTTCTCAGTGATGTGATTTTAATTGAGTAGAGAAAACTGATTTAGAATTCAGTGTTTATTTTTGTTAAAAGAAACAACTATTCGAGCCAGCCAGAATTCGAACCTGGAATTTCCTGATCCGTAGTCAGGCGCGTTATCCGTTGCGCCACTGGCCCCTCGGTACAGTGAAATGATTTGGAAATTAATTTCAAATGCACATAAGGAATTAAAAATATTATAGAAACTGATTAAAATAGAAAAGTTTAGAACGAAATGTCTTTTACGGAAAACATTTACCGTGTTTATTCCCAAGTGAAACCGAACTTATTCCTATTCCAATTTTCCTCTTGCAAGACAGAACAATAAAACCAATATAGAACAAGTTCTCGAAAACTTTACGGACTAGGTGTATTTCGATGTAACGAAGCGAATTTTCTCAGTGATGTGATTTTAATTGAGTAGAGAAAACTGATTTAGAATTCAGTGTTTATTTTTGTTAAAAGAAACAACTATTCGAGCCAGCCAGAATTCGAACCTGGAATCTCCTGATCCGTAGTCAGGCGCGTTATCCGTTGCGCCACTGGCCCCTCGGTACAGTGAAATGATTTCGAAATTAATTTCAAATGCACATAAGGAATTAAAAATATTATAGAAACTGATTAAAATAGAAAAATTTATAACGAAATGTCTTTTACGGAAAACATTTACCGTGTTTATTCCCAAGTGAAACCGAACTTATTCCTATTCCAATTTTCCTCTTGCAAGACAGAACAATAAAACCAATATAGAACAAGTTCTCGAAAACTTTACGGACTAGGTGTATTTCGATGTAACGAAGCGAATTTTCTCAGTGATGTGATTTTAATTGAGTAGAGAAAACTGATTTAGAATTCAGTGTTTATTTTTGTTAAAAGAAACAACTATTCGAACCTGGAATCTCCTGATCCGTAGTCAAGCGCGTTATCCGTTGCGCCACTGGCCCCTCGGTACACGGAAATTATTTGGAAATTAATTTCAAATGAAAATAAGGAATTAAAAATTGTATAGAAACTGATTAAAATGGAAAAATTTAGAACGAAATGTGTTTTAAGGAAAAAATTTACTGTGTTTATTCCCAAGTGAAACTGAATTTATTCCTATTCCAATTTTCCTCTTGCAAGACAGAACAATAAAACCAATATAGAACAAGTTCTCGATAACTTTACGGACTAGGTGTATTTCGAAGTGAGGAAGTGAATTTTCTCAGTGATGTGATTTTAATTGAGTAGAGAAAACTGATTTAGAATTCAGTGTTTATTTTTGTTAAAAGAAACAACTATTCGAGCGAGCCAGAATTCGAACCTGGAATCTCCTGATCCGTAATCAGGCGCGTTATCCGTTGCGCCACTGGGACCTCGGTACAGTGAAATGATTTGGAAATTAATTTCAAATGCACATAAGGAATTAAAAATATTATAGAAACTGATTAAAATGGAAAAATTTAGAACCAAATGTCTTTTACCGAAAACATTTACTGTGTTTATTCCCAAGTGAAACCGAACTTATTCCTCTTCCAATTTTCCTCTTGCAAGACAGAACAATAAAACCAATATAGAACAAGTTCTCGAAAACTTTACGGACTAGGTGTATTTCGAAGTGAGGAAGCGAATTTTCTCAGTGTTGTGGTTTTAATTGAGTAGAGAAAACTGATTTAGAATTCAGTGTTTATTTTTGTTAAAAGAAACAACTATTCGAGCCAGCCAGGATTCGAACCTGGAATCTCCTGATCCGTAGTCAGGCGCGTTATCCGTTGCGCCACTGGCCCCTCGGTACAGTGAAATTATTTGGAAATTAATTTCAAATGCACATAAGGAATTAAAAATTGTTTAGAAACTGATTAATACGGAAAAATTTAGAACGAAATGTGTTTTACGGAAAAAATTTACTGTGTTTATTCCCAAGTGAAACCGAACTTATTCCTATTCCAATTTTCCTCTTGCAAGACAGAACAATAAAACCAATATAGAACAAGTTCTCGAAAACTTTACGGACTAGGTGTATTTCGATGTAAGGAAGCGAATTTTCTCAGTGATGTGATTTTAATTGAGTAGAGAAAACTGATTTAGAATTCAGTGTTTATTTTTGTTAAAAGAAACAACTATTCGAACCTGGAATCTCCTGATCCGTAGTCAGTCGCGTTATCCGTTGCGCCACTGGCCCCTCGGTATAGTGAAATGATTTGGAAATTAATTTCAAATGCACATAAGGAATTAAAAATTGTATAGAAACTGATTAAAATGGAAAAATTTAGAACCAAATGTCTTTTACCGAAAAAATTTACTGTGTTTATTCCCAAGTGAAACCGAACTTATTCCTCTTCCAAGACACAACAATAAAACCAATATAGAACAAGTTCTCGAAAACTTTACGGACTAGGTGTATTTCGAAGTTAGGAAGCGAATTTTCTCAGTGTTGTGGTTTTAATTGAGTAGAGAAAACTGATTTAGAATTCAGTGTTTATTTTTATTAAAAGAAACAACTATTCGAGCCAGCCAGGATTCGAACCTGGAATCTCCTGATCCGTAGTCAGGCGCGTTATCCGTTGCGCCACTGGCCCCTGGGTATAGTGAAATTATTTGCAAATTAATTTCAAATGCACATAAGGAATTAAAAATTGTTTAGAAACTGATTAATATGGAAAAATTTAGAACGAAATGTGTTTTACGGAAAAAATTTACTGTGTTTATTCCCAAGTGAAACCGAACTTATTCCTATTCCAATTTTCCTCTTGCAAGACAGAACAATAAAACCAATATAGAACAAGTTCTCGAAAACTTTACGGATTAGGTGTATTTCGAAGAGAGGAAGAGAATTTTCTCAGTGATGTGATTTTAATTGAGTAGAGAAAACTGATTTAGAATTCAGTGTTTATTTTTGTTAAAAGAAACAACTATTCGAGCCAGCCAGAATTCGAACCTGGAATTTCCTGATCCGTAGTCAGGCGCGTTATCCGTTGCGCCACTGGCCCCTCGGTACAGTGAAATGATTTGGAAATTAATTTCAAATGCACATAAGGAATTAAAAATATTATAGAAACTGATTAAAATAGAAAAGTTTAGAACGAAATGTCTTTTACGGAAAACATTTACCGTGTTTATTCCCAAGTGAAACCGAACTTATTCCTATTCCAATTTTCCTCTTGCAAGACAGAACAATAAAACCAATATAGAACAAGTTCTCGAAAACTTTACGGACTAGGTGTATTTCGATGTAACGAAGCGAATTTTCTCAGTGATGTGATTTTAATTGAGTAGAGAAAACTGATTTAGAATTCAGTGTTTATTTTTGTTAAAAGAAACAACTATTCGAACCTGGAATCTCCTGATCCGTAGTCAGTCGCGTTATCCGTTGCGCCACTGGCCCCTCGGTATAGTGAAATGATTTGGAAATTAATTTCAAATGCACATAAGGAATTAAAAATTGTATAGAAACTGATTAAAATGGAAAAATTTAGAACCAAATGTCTTTTACCGAAAAAATTTACTGTGTTTATTCCCAAGTGAAACCGAACTTATTCCTCTTCCAATTTTCCTCTTGCAAGACAGAACAATAAAACCAATATAGAACAAGTTCTCGAAAACTTTACGGACTAGGTGTATTTCGAAGTGAGGAAGCGAATTTTCTCAGTGTTGTGGTTTTAATTGAGTAGAGAAAACTGATTTAGAATTCAGTGTTTATTTTTGTTAAAAGAAACAACTATTCGAGCCAGCCAGAATTCGAACCTGGAATCTCCTGATCCGTAGTCAGGCGCGTTATCCGTTGCGCCACTGGCCCCTCGGTACAGTGAAATGATTTGGAAATTAATTTCAAATGCACATAAGGAATTAAAAATTTTATAGAAACTGATTAAAATAGAAAAATTTATAACGAAATGTCTTTTACGGAAAACATTTACCGTGTTTATTCCCAAGTGAAACCGAACTTATTCCTATTCCAATTTTCCTCTTGCAAGACAGAACAATAAAACCAATATAGAACAAGTTCTCGAAAACTTTACGGACTAGGTGTATTTCGATGTAACGAAGCGAATTTTCTCAGTGATGTGATTTTAATTGAGTAGAGAAAACTGATTTAGAATTCAGTGTTTATTTTTGTTAAAAGAAACAACTATTCGAACCTGGAATCTCCTGATCCGTAGTCAAGCGCGTTATCCGTTGCGCCACTGGCCCCTCGGTACACGGAAATTATTTGGAAATTAATTTCAAATGAAAATAAGGAATTAAAAATTGTATAGAAACTGATTAAAATGGAAAAATTTAGAACGAAATGTGTTTTAAGGAAAAAATTTACTGTGTTTATTCCCAAGTGAAACTGAATTTATTCCTATTCCAATTTTCCTCTTGCAAGACAGAACAATAAAACCAATATAGAACAAGTTCTCGAAAACTTTACGGACTAGGTGTATTTCGAAGTGAGGAAGCGAATTTTCTCAGTGTTGTGGTTTTAATTGAGTAGAGAAAACTGATTTAGAATTCAGTGTTTATTTTTGTTAAAAGAAACAACTATTCGAGCCAGCCAGGATTTGAACCTGGAATCTCCTGATCCGTAGTCAGGCGCGTTATCCGTTGCGCCACTGGCCCCTCGGTATAGTGAAATTATTTGGAAATTAATTTCAAATGCACATAAGGAATTAAAAATTGTTTAGAAACTGATTAATACGGAAAAATTTAGAACGAAATGTGTTTTACGGAAAAAATTTACTGTGTTTATTCCCAAGTGAAACCGAACTTATTCCTATTCCAATTTTCCTCTTGCAAGACAGAACAATAAAACCAATATACACTGCTGGCCACCCAAATTGCAACACCAAGAAAGACAAGAGATATCACAACAAAATTTATTTTGTAGATAACATGTTGACCAAGTATCAAATGATTAAATTTATAGACTTCTGTGAAGTGTGGTTCCTGCCAAAATCAGTAGCCAGAGTAGCCGCCATTGTTGGAGATCACCGCTGCCACACGCCTCGGCATTGATTCAAAGAGACTTTGGATGTGTTCTTGGGGTACAGCAGACCAAGCAGCTTCCACACGTTGCCAAAGTTGATCTGGTGTGGCAGCTGGGGATGTATTCTGGGTCAATCGTTGAACAACCATGGACCACATGTTTTCTATCGGCGAAAGATCCGGAGAGCGAGCTGGCCAGGGAAGCAATTCAATCTGGCGATTGACGAAGAACTCTTGGACAATGCGTGCCACGTGTGGTCGCGCATTATCCTGTTGAAATATGGCTGTGGGCAAGCCCTGAAGGTAAGGAAGGACAACTGGCTCCAACACCTCGGAGATGTAGCGCTGGCTGTTTAAAGTACCGGCAATGCGTACTAGAGGAGTGCGAGAGTGATATCCAATACCACCCCATACCATAATACCCGGTGCAGGACCAGTGTGGCGGTGCATAACGCAGCTGTTCAGCATCCTCTCTCCACGGTGTCTCCAGACTCGAATCCGACCATCGTGGTGTTGCAGACAGAAGCGTGACTCGTCAGTAAAGACAATTTCATTCCATTCTGCCGTCCACATCCTTCTTTCATCGCACCATTGGCGGCGGAAACGTCTGTGGTTCTGCGTCAAGGGTAGACGAACCAATGGACGTCTTACGGACAGACCACTCTGCTGTAAACGGAGTCGAATGGTACGCGCAGACACTGGATGATGCGGTACAGACTGAATGTGCTGTGCTATGGTTCGTGATGTGGCTGAGCGATCCGTCACTGCCATACGCACAATATGCCTGTCATCACGTGAAGTGGTGCACTGAGGTGGATGCGATCGAACACGTCGGTCCGTCGTACCCTCCTGCATCCAACGATCACATATCCGCATTACAGTTGTTTGGTTTCGTCCAACACGACTACCGATTTCCCTGAAAGATAATCCACAATCTCGGTAGGCCACTATCCTTCCTCTGTCGAACTCGGATACTTGATCAAAAGATGATCGCTGTTTTCTACGAGGCATAATTGATCGTTTTTTTTGAAAAAACCACAAGAAAAACACAATTGCCGTACTTGAAATCGTCGAAATCTCCAAGCCTTAAATAGCGCTTTGAAGTGGCGCCACAGGCGCGCGTGATGTGCGTCTGCGCTGAAATTCTAATCATTTGCATATCTCACCTCCGCTAATGCATGTTGTAAATTTCATATTATTTGCATGCTTCCTTCAGGGTGTTGCATTTACGGTGGCCAGCAGTGTAGAACAAGTTCTCGAAAACTTTACGGACTAGGTGTATTTCGATGTAAGGAAGCGAATTTTCTCAGTGATATGATTTTAATTGAGTAGAGAAAACTGATTTAGAATTCAGTGTTTATTTTTGTTAAAAGAAACAACTATTCGAACCTGGAATCTCCTGATCCGTAGTCAGTCGCGTTATCCGTTGCGCCACTGGCCCCTCGGTATAGTGAAATGATTTGGAAATTAATTTCAAATGCACATAAGGAATTAAAAATTGTATAGAAACTGATTAAAATGGAAAAATTTAGAACCAAATGTCTTTTACCGAAAAAATTTACTGTGTTTATTCCCAAGTGAAACCGAACTTATTCCTCTTCCAAGACAGAACAATAAAACCAATATAGAACAAGTTCTCGAAAACTTTACGGACTAGGTGTATTTCGAAGTGAGGAAGCGAATTTTCTCAGTGTTGTGGTTTTAATTGAGTAGAGAAAACTGATTTAGAATTCAGTGTTTATTTTTGTTAAAAGAAACAACTATTCGAGCCAGCCAGGATTCGAACCAGGAATCTCCTGATCCGTAGTCAGGCGCGTTATCCGTTGCGCCACTGGCCCCTCGGTATAGTGAAATTATTTGGAAATTAATTTCAAATGCACATAAGGAATTAAAAATTGTTTAGAAACTGATTAATATGGAAAAATTTAGAACGAAATGTGTTTTACGGAAAAAATTTACTGTGTTTATTCCCAAGTGAAACCGAACTTATTCCTATTCCAATTTTCCTCTTGCAAGACAGAACAATAAAACCAATATAGAACAAGTTCTCGAAAACTTTACGGATTAGGTGTATTTCGAAGAGAGGAAGAGAATTTTCTCAGTGATGTGATTTTAATTGAGTAGAGAAAACTGATTTAGAATTCAGTGTTTATTTTTGTTAAAAGAAACAACTATTCGAGCGAGCCAGAAATCGAACCTGGAATCTCCTGATCCGTAATCAGGCGCGTTATCCGTTGCGCCACTGGGACCTCGGTACAGTGAAATGATTTGGAAATTAATTTCAAATGCACATAAGGAATTAAAAATTGTTTAGAATGATTAATATGGAAAAATTTAGAACGAAATGTGTTTTACGGAAAAAATTTACTGTGTTTATTCCCAAGTGAAACCGAACTTATTCCTATTCCAATTTTCCTCTTGCAAGACAGAACAATAAAACCAATATAGAACAAGTTCTCGAAAACTTTACGGATTAGGTGTATTTCGAAGAGAGGAAGAGAATTTTCTCAGTGATGTGATTTTAATTGAGTAGAGAAAACTGATTTAGAATTCAGTGTTTATTTTTGTTAAAAGAAACAACTATTCGAGCCAGCCAGAATTCGAACCTGGAATTTCCTGATCCGTAGTCAGGCGCGTTATCCGTTGCGCCACTGGCCCCTCGGTACAGTGAAATGATTTGGAAATTAATTTCAAATGCACATAAGGAATTAAAAATATTATAGAAACTGATTAAAATAGAAAAGTTTAGAACGAAATGTCTTTTACGGAAAACATTTACCGTGTTTCTTCCCAAGTGAAACCGAACTTATTCCTATTCCAATTTTCCTCTTGCAAGACAGAACAATAAAACCAATATAGAACAAGTTCTCGAAAACTTTACGGACTAGGTGTATTTCGATGTAACGAAGCGAATTTTCTCAGTGATGTGATTTTAATTGAGTAGAGAAAACTGATTTAGAATTCAGTGTTTATTTTTGTTAAAAGAAACAACTATTCGAACCTGGAATCTCCTGATCCGTAGTCAGTCGCGTTATCCGTTGCGCCACTGGCCCCTCGGTATAGTGAAATGATTTGGAAATTAATTTCAAATGCACATAAGGAATTAAAAATTGTATAGAAACTGATTAAAATGGAAAAATTTAGAACCAAATGTCTTTTACCGAAAAAATTTACTGTGTTTATTCCCAAGTGAAACCGAACTTATTCCTCTTCCAATTTTCCTCTTGCAAGACAGAACAATAAAACCAATATAGAACAAGTTCTCGAAAACTTTACGGACAAGGTGTATTTCGAAGTGAGGAAGCGAATTTTCTCAGTGTTGTGGTTTTAATTGAGTAGAGAAAACTGATTTAGAATTCAGTGTTTATTTTTGTTAAAAGAAACAACTATTCGAGCCAGCCAGAATTCGAACCTGGAATCTCCTGATCCGTAGTCAGGCGCGTTATCCGTTGCGCCACTGGCCCCTCGGTACAGTGAAATGATTTGGAAATTAATTTCAAATGCACATAAGGAATTAAAAATATTATAGAAACTGATTAAAATAGAAAAATTTATAACGAAATGTCTTTTACGGAAAACATTTACCGTGTTTATTCCCAAGTGAAACCGAACTTATTCCTATTCCAATTTTCCTCTTGCAAGACAGAACAATAAAACCAATATAGAACAAGTTCTCGAAAACTTTACGGACTAGGTGTATTTCGATGTAACGAAGCGAATTTTCTCAGTGATGTGATTTTAATTGAGTAGAGAAAACTGATTTAGAATTCAGTGTTTATTTTTGTTAAAAGAAACAACTATTCGAACCTGGAATCTCCTGATCCGTAGTCAGTCGCGTTATCCGTTGCTCCACTGGCCCCTCGGTATAGTGAAATGATTTGGAAATTAATTTCAAATGCACATAAGGAATTAAAAATTGTATAGAAACTGATTAAAATGGAAAAATTTAGAACGAAATGGCTTTTACCGAAAAAATTTACTGTGTTTATTCCCAAGTGAAACCGAACTTATTCCTATTCCAATTTTCCTCTTGCAAGACAGAACAATAAAACCAATACAGAACAAGCTCTCCAAAACTTTACGGACTAGGTGTATTTCGAAGTGTGGAAACGAATTTTCTTAGTGATGTGATTTTAATTGAGCAGAGAAAACTGATTTAGAATTCAGTGTTTATTTTTGTTAAAAGAAACAACTATTCGAGCCAGCCAGGATTCGAACCTGGAATCTCCTGATCCGTAGTCAAGCGCGTTATCCGTTGCGCCACTGGCCCCTCGGTACACGGAAATTATTTGGAAATTAATTTCAAATGAACATAAGGAATTAAAAATTGTATAGAAACTGATTAAAATGGAAAAATTTAGAATGAAATTTTTTTTACGGAAAAAATTTACTGTGTTTATTCCCAAGTGAAACCGAATTTATTCCTATTCCCCTCTTGCAAGACAGAACAATAAAACCAATATAGAACAAGTTCTCGAAAACTTTACGGACTAGGTGTATTTCGAAGTGAGGAAGCGAATTTTCTCAGTGATGTGATTTTAATTGAGTAGAGAAAACTGATTTAGAATTCAGTGTTTATTTTTGTTAAAAGAAACAACTATTCGAGCGAGCCAGGATTCGAACCTGGAATCTCCTGATCCGTAGTCAGGCGCGGTATCCGTTGCGCCACTGGGCCCCTCGGTATAGTGAAATGATTTGGAAATTAATTTCAAATGCACATAAGGAATTAAAAATTGTATAGAAACTGATTAAAATGGAAAAATTTAGAACGAAATGTCTTTTACCGAAAAAATTTACTGTGTTTATTCCCAAGTGAAACCGAACTTATTCCTATTCCAATTTTCCTCTTGCAAGACAACAATAAAACCAATATAGAACAAGTTCTCGATAACTTTACGGACTAGGTGTATTTCGAAGTGAGTAAGCGAATTTTCTCAGTGATGTGATTTTAATTGAGGTCCGTATTCAGGCGCGTTATCCGTTGCGCCACTGGCCCATCTGCGTAGAAAACCTTTTGTCCTTTCCATTTAAAACTTGCGGTTTTCCTGCATTTGTTAAAAATTTCTTTTTATAAGTACAGTCGGTTTAAGTGGAAACAAAGCAAAAGTAATAAGAAATGTTCCCGAAATAACTATTTTGAACACTTTACATTTCGCTAAGTTGAAATGCAACTTCCTTTGCTCTCATTTGTATGGTTTAGGAAATTCATATCAAAATTTCGTCCCCCTTTCAACTTTCTCTTTTATTAAAATAGATATTTCGTTATTGCGCAGAGAATACTTCGATTTAAAATTCTGTGTTTGTAATACTTAATTTTGGGAAGGAACCAATTCGAAACCAGAATTCGAACCTTGAATTTTCTGATCCGTATTTATTCGAGTTATCTGCTGCGCCACTGGCCCCTTGCTCTGAAGGATCGAATCTGTTTTCCCTTTTCATTGGAACATGACCATTGTGCCATAAATCTCTTAAACCAACCAACCCTTTTCATTAAAAACTATTGCTCTCTTCCTGCATTTGTTAAAAGTATAATCGGTTGAAAAAAGGGAAACAGAATCATAAAAAGGTAAAGTTGCGAAACGCAATGATTTCGAATACTTTTAATTTCATAAAGAGGGGGTAGGGAGGTATTTTAATAACGTCCCACTTGAGCCACACAACGGGCTATTGATGACGGTCGGGATCAATCCCAAAAAGGAAGACCCGAGGATAATACCACGTAATTTTGAACAACGGTCGGATGCCGAGGTCACACCTGAGCTGGAATCCTACTCTCGAAACTTCCATACCAACGTGAGGACACTTGAGGCCACAACGATCCAGCCCCCTTTGTATAGGCGGTCTTTGGCTGGATTCGTACTTGCAACCCTCCGGTTGCTGGTCCGTTATTCTTCCAACCGGACTACCGAGGCCCTTCATAAAGAGGGAACAGAACGCATTATATCTCTATCATTGTTGAGAAGTCTTTTATTCAAAATTTCTTTATTTTAAAATTCACTTTTATGAAAAGGAATCATTTCACCGATTCAGACAGTTTTGTAATCTGGAATTTCTGATCGTGATTGGCGCGTTATTGTTTTCAGATCGCGCCAATGCATATGCCCAAAAGTGACCGTTTATTCGAAAATAACTAAGCCAACAAATAGAGGTATAGATAATTTGGAAAACAATTCAGAACAGAATTCTTTTATTGCGCGAATATTGTGTTTCTTATTCTGAACGCTTTTCATACAATTTTAGTCGTTTGAATGTGACCAACGGAGAATCATATAGGTATGTAATTGAATTAATGTTTCACAAGAGCAACGGGACGGGCTATTTTCGATGGTCCGGGATTAATCACGAAGGGATAAATCCAGGACGGTCTCGTAATTTTGAACCAGTCAGTTATTATGTGTCACCTTACTTGCTCACCAGTCCAAACTCGCACCTTAGTATCTATGCTAAGCTATGGTAATAATAAATGGATGTCAAGGTTCGATAGAAAGATACAAACGCAACGCATAGCTTTACACAACCTTATAAGTTGATGTTGTTTCTTTACCTTAAAGATAATACAATAGAAATTACTTTTTGCCCTAAATTTAAATAGGTAGGTAGGTAAATAATGTCGCACTTGAGCAACACAAAGAGCTATTGTCAACTTTCTAGGATCCATTCCGAGAAAAAAGAACCAAGGAAAACGCCTCGTAATTTTGAGCTACGGTCAGATGACGATACAACGCCCAAACACGTCAATGTGAGGAAATTTGAGCGTACGACAGATATAACGTGCACCAACCTCCCACGTACACGATGGTCTTTGGTTGGATCTGGTGAAGAGAGTTTGGAGAGCAGATGTTACATCTTCGCAGACCGTCTGATTAGGTTGTAAATCTGAAACCCGTCTCATAGAAAAGAGCAACTGTATTTTACTTGTCCCCTACCAATTTACCCTAATAGCCCGTTGTGTTGCTCCAGTGTGACGTTAATTAAAATACCTACCTACCAATTCATCCAATTTGGTGACCTGGTAAATATTAACCAGGTCACCAAATTGGATAAATATAAAAAATTAAATTGGATTTATAAAAAATTAATAACCACGAGCACTGATGTCGGCAAAAAAAGCAGTCGGCCATTTCCAGCTCGAAAATGATGTATAGTAAATGCAAATGGCAGACCCTAAATGACGAACCTCTTTATCTTGGCGGTCACGTACTTCGCCAAAAGTAAACCCAGAAGGGAAAAGAACAAAATGGCTTAGTTTATCGCCTCATCTCACTCATTGGTAGCTTCTGAAATTCTACTATCAACTGCCGCACGATTATTACAACAAAAAACAAATACTTAGATTTGCATTAAAGCGGAATGTACGACTTGTTAAACAAGATACTGCATTTGCGAGGTGTGGAATATAAAGTAAATTCGGTCCTTCTTTTTATCGCTGTTAGTCTCGGTCAAGGTTGCCAGATTTAAAGGACAAAGCGCCCGAATTTGCTCTTAGAAAAGCCCAAATGAAACCAAACAATTTTTCAGTATTTTGTCAAAGAGATTTCATTGTACGATTTTCAGCGTTGTCATGAACAAACCAGCGGAAGACGAATTTAATTCGTCAGGAAAAACTGATTTGATTTATCGCCATTGGGTTAGATTAGGATAGGTAGTTAATTAACGTCACACTGGAGCAACACAATGGGCTATTATGTGTTAGGCTAGGTAGGTAATTAACACTGGAGCAATACAAGGGGCTATTGACGACAGTCGAGGATCAAATGAAGACGTCAACACCTTAACTGGCACCCCACTATCTAAACTTCCGCACGACGCCAACGTGAGGTACATTTGAGGCCACACTAGCTCCTGCATACACGATCTCTGTTTTAGACCAAGTTTCGAACTCGAAATCATTCGGCTAATTCTTTATTCTTCGAACTGGGCTATCGAGGCCCCATAACCAACAGAGGAGTGTTGTGCAACGTTTATTGACAACAAATGTATTCATATGGGAAATTACGCATAAAACAATATTTGTAGGCAGTTCCCCTTTGAGAAATTCATCGTCATCTAACCGTGGTTCAAAATTACGAGGAGTCCTCCACTCTCCAAACTTCCACGCCAACGTGAGGACATTTGAGACCACGACAGATTTAACGTGCATCATCCCCCTTTGTACACGACTGTCGTTGGTTGGATTCGAACTCGCAACTTTCCGGTTGCTAATCCGTTATTCTTCCAACCGGGCTACCGGAGCCCACTTGCTCCATGGTAGGTAGGTATTTAATTAAAGTAGCACTGGAGCAACACGTGGGCTATTGGCGACGATCCGAGATCAAACCCGAATGAAAAGATCCGAGGACAACACGTAATTTTGAACCTCGGTCAGATGTCGAGGTCACACCTGAGCTGGCACCCCACTCTCCAAACTTCCACACCACGCCAACGTGAGGTTATTTGAAGCCACGACAGATTTAATGTACACGATGATTACACGACGGTCTTTAGAAGGATAAGAAACTATCAACCCTTCGGTTGCTAATCCGTTACTCTTCCAACCGGGCTACCGCTCCCCCCGAAAATATGTTGAATAGCTTATCATTTTTATCCAAAAAATGCGCCCAAGGATCCAATCGAAAATTAATGCGCCCATCGAGGGAAAAAAGTAGCCAAAAGGGCGTAATCGCGCCTAGTCTAGCACCACTGCTGCCGGTTGAGATTGTTTTCGAAATGTGTATTATTTGCTGAAGCGATAAAGTCGGGAGGCCATTAGAGCCACGCTGCGATACGAAAGTGCTGGATTTTGATGATCATGAAGATCATTTTCCTTATTCACTCAAATCCTTCACATGTTCCTTTCTCTGTTTTATTTTCTTTCCTTTTCGTCTACATGTTTTCTATCGTGTTTTTATTCGTCGCGCTACCAGGAAACTAGATAACTTCCGCTTTGGAAAACTCGTATTCCAGATAATAGTTCCTCATTCTGGTCTTCTATCTGTTCGGGGAAATTGATAACGGTGGTTGAAAATATTCGTGATGCGTTTGATTTTTTTAAAGGGATTCTGCGTACTAGCAATGAATTTGAAACACTTTAAAAAGGTTTTGGAAACGAACCCAACATATATATCATGGATACAGTTCCTGCTTTCTGTCCAAAAAGGTTCTTAGAATCTCTCACTTAGAAAAACTTGAAAACAGCTTCGAGACTTTTTTTGTGACAACGCTTTTGGCGTGCTTTCTATGTCGCCAAGGAAGAATTTCTTTGAAAAACATCGTTTTCGGCAGTTGGTTTTGGGGTTTTATGGCGCAAGAGCCATGTTTGGCCGTACTATGGAAGACACAAGACATACAATATCAAGTAATAGACACAAACCCAACGAAAATTTCACTCACTCAGAAGATAGAAATACACCGAGGGAGGAATGCACCTGACAGGAATCGAACCAAGGCCGCCGACAACTCGAAGGTTGTTAGCGCAGTGGGCATACCCACTGAGTTACGACGGCCTTGGGTCAGTCGATTTTCGAAAAGGTGTGGCAGCTCGTTAGGAAGAGGCTGCCAAACGCAAAAGCATGAATGGCATTCGTCGTGGATCATTTTCCTCATGCTTTATCACTGCTATCGCTTTCGGCACCAAACGATAAACTAATATGGCCCTTGCGCCATAAAACCCCAAAACCAACCGAACGATAAGCTTGGAATCAATCTATGCCATAGACGTCACTTGTGGGAACGATTTGCTTGCGTTACCACTATCCCTTGATTTAACTAATAGACTTTTCAATCTTTCCCAACGTTTTATAAACATGTCCAGCATTAAGTTTTCCTGTTTTTGTGCTTTTGCATTATATACTTGTTCGGTCTTCGTAGAATCTTTTTTGCGATTGTAAAAAAGATCCTTATGAATCGGCCTATTGTGTTCTTTGTTTTGCTTTGAGGTCATAGAAACATAAATAAACATCAATAAGGAAATGCCATGTCCACGTTCTGCTATTATTTTTAGTTTTCATAATTTCATGAAAAAAGGATTGCCCGATTCCAGAATTAAAATACCTTTTTCTTTTAGTTTACACAAACACTTCCTGAACTTGCGGTCAAATTGCGATACTACATGTCAACCCCGTTAACCAGGTTGAAAGTACAGCGGATTAGCAACCAGAAGGTTGCGATTTCAAAACGATCCAACCAAAGACCGTCGTGTACATGGAGGCTGGAGCACGTTAAATCTGTCGTGTCCTCAAATGTGGTTAGGATTGTGGCGTTGGCGTGGAAGTTTGGAGAGTGGGGTGCCAGCTCAAGTGTTGACCTCGTCATCTGACCGTGGTTCAAAATTACGAGGTGTACTCGGAAGTTTCCCTTCGGGATCGATCCCGAACCGTAGTGAATAGCCCGTTGGTTACTCTAGTGCGAAGTTAATTCAACTACCTACCCGGGTATTTTAATAACACTGAAGTAACTAATTGACTAAGTATTCCTGTTTTATACGTTATCCCTTTATATTTACTTTTCATTGAACGTTGTACTGCTGAAATAATTTAACTTATCCTAGCTTTTTGTTGCATTTTACCCTTATATGCATATATTTTATGTTTTAGCTCGTAAAGCAAAGAAATTTGTGCCGATCTTTTAATGTAAAACTAAATGTTGATGAGGTTGTAGTTTTTTTAAGTGGAACTTGCTTCTCATAAGTATTCCGGACGTGACGTCACTTCTAGACCCTCGCCCTCCCCCCCCCCCGACTGATCTAGCGGTTTAGAGTCTTATATGGGGTGACGTCACTTGACGTTCTTTTAGATTACGATTTCAGCACCAGTAATTATTATTTCTTGTCCTCGGATCTTTCCCTTTGGGATTGATCCCGGACCGTCACCAATAGCCCATTGTGTAGCTCTAGTGTGACGTTAATGGAAATATCCCCCCCCCCTATTTATAAACACTTTTGGCTGAGGGATTTGTGTCAATGGCCCTTGCGGCATTGGGAAGAAAATACCCGATTTAAATCTTATTAATCACATTTAGTCAGAACCTCCTAGGAAAATAAATATTGAATTTGTCAGTTTAACGAGATTGAGAAAGGCACGATCTTTTAAACCCTAATTCACTCACAAAAAAATGCGAGAAGTTATAACAAGCATCTATTTTTCGGTTGGTTGGTATTGGGTTTCATGGGCGCAAGGGTTGTATTTGGTCAAGCTCCTGCCAAACACAAGACGAACAATGTCAAGTAAAAACGTCATGAAAGGGGAAAAAAGAGGGTAGGTATTAGGTATTTATAATTAAATTTGCACTGGAGCAACACAACGAGCTATTGGCGACGGTCCGGGATCAAACCCGAAGGACATCACGTAATTTTGAACCACGGTCAGATGACAAGGTCACACCAGAGCTGGCACCCCACTCTCAAGCACCAGCCCGCGCGTATACGACGGCCATTGGTTAGCTATTGGCGACGGTCCGGGATCAAACCCGAAGGACATCACGTAATTTTGAACCACGGTCAGATGACAAGGTCACACCAGAGCTGGCACCCCACTCTCAAGCACCAGCCCGCGCGTATACGACGGCCATTGGTTAGCTATTGGCGACGGTCCGGGATCAAACCCGAAGGACAACACCACGTAATTTTGAACCACGGTCAGATGACGAGGTCACACCAGAGCTGGCACCCCACTCTCAAGCACCAGCCCGCGCGTATACGACGGCCATTGGTTAGCTATTGGCGACGGTCCGGGATCAAACCCGAAGGACAACACCACGTAATTTTGAACCACGGTCAGATGACGAGGTCACACCAGAGCTGGCACCCCACTCTCAAGCACCAGCCCGCGCGTATACGACGGCCATTGGTTAGCTATTGGCGACGGTCCGGGATCAAACCCGAAGGACAACACCACGTAATTTTGAACCACGGTCAGATGACGAGGTCACACCCGAGCTGGCACCCCACTCTCAAGCACCAGCCCCCGCTTACACGACGGCCTTTGGTTGGATTCGAACTCGCAATCCTATGGTTGCTAATCCGTTACTCTTCCAACCGGGCTACCGAGGCCCCGTTAAAAAAAGAGGGATTGGGAAACAGGTGGGGATGAAAACAGAAAAGGTCGCTTGCGTATCCCATGAGAGCGACCGTCGTGTTTACTAAAGACATTAAACCCCATGGGGAGAAAAGATCACTAGAGTACCTTGGGTTCGTGAAGTCCCGACACACCTAAAAGAAAAGAACCCCTGAGGGCTTATATATTGGAATGTCTGTGATTTAAGAAATTTTGTCCCTCTAGAGGGCGCTGCCTCTGCTTAATTCTGTACCACTTTTCCAACTTCTGAGATAAGTTTTATTTAGTACCCTTTCCGATGAATCGATTCTATGCTTCGAGGCTTTTACCCAGGGGAATGATACAAAGGTGAAACTTTTTTAACGATCGTTTTTGACACCTTTTCATTTTTTGAATCCTTTTGTAAAAAAAAGTTAAACTTATCTGCGTACGCTGAACAAGAATTGAAAAATTATCGATTGCATTTTTTGCGTTTTGAGCTGTGGTTGAAGATAGGACGGGCGCCAGGAGCACCGAGAGTTTAAAGGGGCAGCATTTATATATTTAATAAAAAGAGGTTTTTCTTGGTGGGTAAGTAGGTAGGTAGGTTTTCTTGCTTCAGTCGTTGACAACTGTTTTTAACAGGGGATGTTGGGCTTTGGTGGACACTACGCCACTGCACTGGATATTTCACTTAAGGTGCACCCTCTCCGAAGCAGCTCATCTGCTCATAATTTGGGAAAAAATCAGAAAATTAGTATGCTTTAATGAAACATTTTTCAATAAAACATAGGAAGGGACTAGATAGCTTAATTATCCAGCGGAGCCAAAATTTCGTGACGCCCCCCTCGAGACAGCACTCAAGTTGTCACACTCCCAATCGAACTTTGTCCACCGAAAGGGCGGGCGATCCGCTGAAGCCCTTGCTTCAAGTAAGTTAAAATTAGAATATTAGGGGTGGAGTCAAGTAAAAAGGTAGGTAGGTGTTTTAATTAGCATCGCACTGGAGCAACGCAATGGGCTATTGGCGACGGTCCGGAATCAAACCCAAACGGAAAGATCCGCAAGTAAAAAGGTAGAATTAAGAATTTAAATTTTACCGAGGTTATCTGTGATACAATTAAAGGTCCAGTCGAGCCCTATCCCAAGTTACAGGTGACAGAACACGGTTCTATAGTTGAACTTGCAAATGCTTAGGTTGAAGGGGTTTGATTAGAGAAATTGAAGTCCTAGACATCAGGATTCAAAGGAAACACACCAGGGCAGCTGTGGGAAAGTTTGAAACTGTTGATGCAGAATAGCTGTGCCTTTTCTGCGAGCTTTAAACAGTAGGGTCATAAGGTGGTAGTGAACTAAATGCTTCGTTTGAAACCTAAGACACTACGCCACTGATGGGCTCCTGGATTTTATTACAGACCAGGCGTGCTTTGTGCAACCAATTACGCTCTTTGACTCGTTTCACTTACTATCGCCCCATAAAACACACAAACCCAAATCAAGAACGCACAAAACCCGCCAAAGAACCAAAATTAAACCCCAGACTTGAAGAAGTTGCTGATCAAGCAGAACCAATAGCTGCTGTCCACTGCTTTAAAATAGCGTCAAAAATAAACTGCTTTTAACATCCCATTTTCTTGATTCAACCGATGACAATTTCTTTTCAACATGGGATACTGGGCTTTAGGGGACATTACACTAGTGATTTACAGGGGTGCAGTAGCACAGTTGGAAGAGCAACGGATTAGCAACCGGAGAGTTGCGAATTCGAAACTCGGTCTAACCAAAGATCGTCGTGTACAAGGGGGCTGGAGCACGTTAAATCTGCTATGTCTTCGAATGTTCTGACGTTGGCGTGATGTGGAAGTTTGGAGAGTGGGTGCCATGTCAGGCGTTGACCTCGTTATCTGACCGTTGCGTGGTGTTGTCCTCGGATTGGGGGTTGATTCCGAACCGTTGCCAATAGACCGAAGTGTTCCTCCAGCGTGACGTCAATTAACTACCTCCCGAAGAGAGAGTTGTTGGAAAACTTTAACGACAGCGACATTAAGACGGCGTCAGAGGATGTTATAAACTTTGTTTTAAACTTCCTTTTACTTTTTATTCAGTCGATGATAATTTTTTTCAACAGGGGATGCTGGGCTTCAATGGACTCCTAGTTCTTATTGCAGAGCTGGCGTGCTCCGTCCAACCAATTGCGCATTTCACTTCATGTCGCCCGAAGAAACATGCGAAACCCAAACCAAAATACCACTCATTCTCCACTCACACAACCGGCAAAAGAACCAAAGCAAAAGCCCCCAGATTTGATCCAACAGAACCAATGATTCAGTTGCTGTCCACTGTCTTTAAGACAGCGTCAAAAATAAACTTTGTCTTTAACATCCTGTTTTTTTTATTCAGCCGATGACATTTCTTTCAACAGGGGATGCTGGGCTTCAGTGAACTCCTAGTTCTCATTGCAGAGCTGGCGTGCTCTGTCCAACCAATTACGCGTTCCACTTCCTGTCGCCCGACAAAACACATGAAACCCAAACCAAAAAGACCTCTCACTCTCCACTCACACAACCCGCCAAAAGAACCAAAACAAAAGCCCGGAGACTTGAAGAAGTCGCTGATCAAACAGAACCAATAGTTCAGCTGCGGTCCGAAGCAAGCAGCTGTACGCGGCAACGCACAGACACACTCCAAAGCCGACAGACAACTTTTTTCATGGCACAAAAGCCTCCCGAACACAATAACAAAAAAAATCTGAAGACACTGTCAGGAGGGAAAGGATCCCCGATCCCCTCCCAACTGAAGAGGAATCCGGACGGTATAATTGGACAGTTGAGAGCTGGGAGTTCGTGCCGGGGGCGGACTTAACCCGGGGGAGGACACTCACGGGGGTTAGTTTGGAGATGTGAAGTACTGATAAACGACTTTGGGATCGCGTGTACGTCATCCACAACCCAGAGTCTTTTTTTTTTTGGTGAATGGAGATTAGTGGAGTATGAAAGCAGGAATGGGGATGCTACTGGCATCAGCATTAATTTCGGTTCAGCAAAGCGTTGCACGGTGTTGCTGATGGTGTTAAGTAGATAGCGAGGTTCGGGCAGGTGGGGGAGGGGGTCGTTTAGAAGTTTTTCTTTCTTGCTGCCGTGAGGAGTCGGTCACGTGTGGGCTGGATGGTCAAAACTGAGTCTTGTGAATTATTTGAATTGCTCGTGAGTTTCAGTATGTATTATCTCTTCTGCACTGAAAAGAAAACTCCTTTCATGTGGTTGCGTTCTTGGAAGTGCTGAATCTGATTCGCTTGTCCCTTAACCCTTCTAGTGGTTGTCTCAATGAGACATCTCTTGACGTATTAACAAAACTGACCTGATCTTGATCTTGTTATAGACAAAAAATCGCCAGAATCCTGATGACGAGATATCTTTTCATTAGCAAAATTGGTCGGATTTTGATGGACGAGATACCTCGTCATCAGAAACAAACCTTCCAGACCAGATCTTGATCTCTTCATCATCAAAAAATCGCTTCTTGACAAGATATCTTTTATTTAGCAAAATTGGTCAAATCTTGATTTTTGCTACAATGGTCGAGTGGAGTCGGTGTTTCAGTCTCGTGTAGGCTGGATGGTCAAAACTGAGTCTTGTGAATTATTTGAATTGCTCGTGAGTTTCAGTATGTATTATCTCTTCTGCACTGAAAAGAAAACTCCTTTCATGTGGTTGCATTCTTGGAAGTGCTGAATCTGAATCGCTTGTCCCTTAACCCTTCTAGTGGTTGCCTCAATGAGACATCTCTTGACGTATTAGCAAAACTGACCTGATCTTGATCTTGTTATAGCCAAAAAATCGCCAGAATCCTGATGACGAGATATCTTTTCATTAGCAAAATTGGTCGGATTTTGATGGACGAGATACCTCGTCATCAGAAACAAACCCTCAGACCAGATCTTGATCTCTTCATCATCAAAAAATCGCTTCTTGACAAGATATCTTTTATTTAGCAAAATTGGTCAAATCTTGATTTTTGCTACAATGGTCGAGTGGAGTCGGTGTTTCAGTCTCGTGTAGGTTGGATGGTCAAAACTGAGTCTTGTGAATTATTTGAATTGCTCGTGAGTTTCAGTATGTATTATCTCTTCTGCACTGAAAAGAAAACTCCTTTCATGTGGTTGCATTCTTGGAAGTGCTGAATCTGAATCGCTTGTCCCTTAACCCTTCTAGTGGTTGCCTCAATGAGACATCTCTTGACGTATTAGCAAAACTGACCTGATCTTGATCTTGTTATAGCCAAAAAATCGCCAGAATCCTGATGACGAGATATCTTTTCATTAGCAAAATTGGTCGGATTTTGATGGACGAGATACCTCGTCATCAGAAACAAACCCTCAGACCAGATCTTGATCTCTTCATCATCAAAAAATCGCTTCTTGACAAGATATCTTTTATTTAGCAAAATTGGTCAAATCTTGATTTTTGCTACAATGGTCGAGTGGTGTCGGTGTTTCAGTCTCGTGTAGGTTGGATTGTCAAAACTGAGAGTTATTTGAATTTTTTCCTTTCGTGAATTTCGATACTGACTCTTTTGCACTTCAAAAGAAAACTCCTTTCATATGGTCGAATTTTTGGAAGTTCTAAATCTGAATCGCTTGTCCCCTAACCCTTCTGGTGGTTATCTCGACGAGGCATCTCTAGACGTATTAGCAAAACTGACCTGATCTTGATCTGTCATCATCATAAAATCGCCAGAATCTTGATGACGAGATATCTTTTCATTAGCAAAATTGGTCGGATCTTGATGGAAGAGATATCTCGCCGAAACCACTTCGAGGGTTGAAAAAATGGTAGCTCTAGCTTACATCAGCAGTGTCAGAGTGGCTCGAATAATGAGTCCGTTAAAATGTTTTTTGTTGTTGTGGGCGAGCGGAGAGACTGCCTTTGAGTCTTCAGCGTAGGCTAGATTGTCAAAACTGAAAGAATCCTGGGAGAGTTATTTCAATTTCTTTTGTGTGTTTTGGTATACGGGTTCTTTTGACTTCAAAAGGAAACTCCTTTTACGTAGTTGAGTTTTCGGAAATGTTAAACCTGAATCGCTTGTCCCTTAACCCTCTTGGTGGTTGTCCCGACGAGGCATCTCTAGACGTGTAAGCAAAACTGACCAGCTCTTGATGGATGTCTCGTCATTAGAAACAAACTGACCAGGTCTTGAAGGTTGAGATATCGCGTCATTAGAAACAAACTGACCAGGTCTTGAAGGTTGAGATATCGCGTCATTAGAAACAAACTGACCAGGTCTTGAAGGACGAGATATCGCTCATTAGAAACAAACTGATCAGATCTTGTCCACGTAATCTTTAAAAAATCGCCAGTATCTCGATGACGAGATGTCTTTTCATTAGCAAAATTAGTCAGATGTTGATGGACGAGATTCTCGTTGAAACCCGAAAGGTTAAAACAAAAAGAAAGGTCTAGTTTACATCAGCTCTGACAGACGCTTGAATGATAGGTCTGGGGAAATATAGCCACCTACCAGGCACGAGTGGGGAAGACTAAGATATTAAAATTAAAAATATGCTATTTTAAACAATTTGACTCCTTGTAAATTAGGAGATAATTTTAACTGCTTTCATTCAACGAAATAACACTTTTTCAATTGTCCCCTTGTGGAAGAGTTTCATTTGTTTTATTCAAATATATTGATTCATAATTAGCAGGACATTAGATTTTAACACTAGAAGGATCTATGAATGATTTCAAAGGAACTGACATAGTGTATACTTTTGAACGTGGGATATATTTACAGGTTCTATATACAGCCCTCTTTACTAATATGGTATGGATTCCCCACATCACAACCATATTTTCCTCGGCCGAGGTATGTTTCTAGGCTTGTAGTGCATCGTTTGACTGCTTAATTCAACCCTGATCGACTTCGCGTTCAAGTGCAATAGAAAACTGGACTGGATATATCATTTACGGAGCACCTGTTGCAACCAGCTTATCTCCCCGTCATAATGTGGGTAAATAGTTAGTTTGCATGATTAATAAAAGTTGAATAGAACTATGAAATGTCTGGGAAACATAAAATTTAATAAAAAAAAACTAATGCTACAGTCGTATTAATACAGTCAATTTTATTGCCGATTTATAACATTTTACTGTCTATTCACGCCATGCGTATCTCCGTGACAATTGTTGGCGCTACTCTTTAATTGGCGTAACTTTCCATGTATTTGGCAAGCTTCGAGAACGTTGCGTTCTTAGAAAAGCTGAATTCAAATAGTAAGCGCAAAGCGACACGCGCAGACCAATCAGAGCGTTTTCTCCACTCGCGCCGGCACCTCTGTTTGGCCTCCGTGAGTCGCCTTGTGCTTTCTATTTGAATTCAGCTTCAATGTCTGATCTCTAAAGACGATAGGATATCGTCAATTTTCTTTTGCAGGAACCACTTTTTGTGCACTTAGAAGAGTACATTAATTTTCTGTGTACTAAGAAGATTACAGCAATTTGAATCAATGTCAATAAATGCAGTTAGTCAACCCTTTTGTGTGAGTCACGACACTCATTTTAATTGGAAAAACATTGAAATTGCCGCATATTTATTAAACCGCATATTTTTTAAAAATTTGTCAGTTTCGTTACAAAAAGTTTTAGCATTTGTCTTTGCCATAGGAGTATTCTCCAGTACTATGGGGGCCGCGGTAGCCCTGTTGGAAGAGTAATGGACTAGCAACAGGAGTGTTGCGAGTTCGAATCCGACCAAAAGACCGCCATGCACAAAGGAAGCTGGTGCGCATTAAATCTGTCATGGCCTCAAATGTCCTCACGTTGGCGTGGTGTGGAAGTTTGGAGAATGTGGTGCCAGCTCAGGTGTGACCTCGTCATCTGACCGTGGTTCAAAATTACGTGGTGTTGTCCTTGAATATTTCCCTTCGGGGGTTGATCCCGGACCGTTGTCAATAGCCCGTTGTGTTGCTCCCCCAGTGCGACGTTAATTAAAATATCTACCTACCTACCAGTGTTATGCTTATGGAGGGAATGCGCTTTCGTGCATTCCTTCTTCCGAATACAACCCTTAAAAGTTCTAAAAATCTAATTTCATCTATTATTTAAGGGAGATACAAAATTGCAGAGAACGCGGATCAACTCCACTTCTTTTACACACGCTCCTTCAATTCTTCCAAATTAATTTTTTCATAACATTTCATATTATATGGTTAGTTTGCTTACAATTAAAAACTCGTTCACTAATATCGCGTGCACAGTAAATATAATATCAGGACACAACAGCGTTTACAAGTACACAAGTAGCCAGTTGCACGCCATAAAATATTCAACTCACGGAGATCTTGCACGCGTTCGCAGATAGATAAAACAAGACTTAACGAAATGTCACACACACGTTCTTCCTAGTCTCATCACAGCAAACAAACAAAAGAATCATCAAGGAAGGGAATTAAGTATAGTTTGGTTGAGGATGGTTTTGGGTTTTGTGATGTTACGGGCGTCACCGTCGGGTCCACCCCCCATAATTTTTTGAAAACAATTCGAATTTTTTGAGTCCTAGTCGATAAAAAATGACACCGTTCAACGAATTTAACCAAACTTAACTACACTGCTGGCCACCCAAATTGCAACACCAAGAAAGACAAGAGATATCACAACAAAATTTATTTTGTAGATAACATGTTGACCAAGTATCAAATGATTAAATTTATAGACTTCTGTGAAGTGTGGTTCCTGCCAAAATCAGTAGCCAGAGTAGCCGCCATTGTTGGAGATCACCGCTGCCACACGCCTCGGCATTGATTCAAAGAGACTTTGGATGTGTTCTTGGGGTACAGCAGACCAAGCAGCTTCCACACGTTGCCAAAGTTGATCTGGTGTGGCAGCTGGGGATGTATTCTGGGTCAATCGTTGAGCAACCATGGACCACATGTTTTCTATCGGCGAAAGATCCGGAGAGCGAGCTGGCCAGGGAAGCAATTCAATCTGGCGATTGACGAAGAACCCTTGGACAATGCGTGCCACGTGTGGTCGCGCATTATCCTGTTGAAATATGGCTGTGGGCAAGCCCTGAAGGTAAGGAAGGACAACTGGCTCCAACACCTCGGAGATGTAGCGCTGGCTGTTTAAAGTACCGGCAATGCGTACTAGAGGAGTGCGAGAGTGATATCCAATACCGCCCCATACCATAATACCCGGTGCAGGACCAGTGTGGCGGTGCATAACGCAGCTGTTCAGCATCCTCTCTCCATGGTGTCTCCAGACTCGAATCCGACCATCGTGGTGTTGCAGACAGAAGCGTGACTCGTCAGTAAAGACAATTTCATTCCATTCTGCCGTCCACATCCTTCTTTCATCGCACCATTGGCGGCGGAAACGTCTGTGGTTCTGCGTCAAGGGTAGACGAAGCAATGGACGTCTTGCGGACAGACCACTCTGCTGTAACCTGCGTCGAATGGTACGCGCAGACACTGGATGATGCGGTACAGACTGAATGTGCTGTGCTATGGTTCGTGATGTGGCTGAGCGATCCGTCACTGCCATACGCACAATATGCCTGTCATCACGTGAAGTGGTGCACTGAGGTGGATGCGATCGAACACGTCGGTCCGTCGTACCCTCCTGCATCCAACGATCACATATCCGCATTACAGTTGTTTGGTTTCGTCCAACACGACTACCGATTTCCCTGAAAGATAATCCACAATCTCGGTAGGCCACTATCCTTCCTCTGTCGAACTCGGATACTTGATCAAAAGATGATCGCTGTTTTCTACGAGGCATAATTGATCGTTTTTTGAAAAAACCACAAGAAAAACACAATTGCCGTACTTGAAATCGTCGAAATCTCCAAGCCTTAAATAGCGCTTTGAAGTGGCGCCACAGGCGCGCGTGATGTGCGTCTGCGCTGAAATTCTAATCATTTGCATATCTCACCTCCGCTAATGCATGTTGTAAATTTCATATTATTTGCATGCTTCCTTCAGGGTGTTGCATTTACGGTGGCCAGCAGTGTATTATAAATATTAAAAGCTGTTGTGCAATAAAAGAATAACGTTGCGCAGGTTTTACTAATGCACCGGTAAATCTAAATCCACTTATAAGTGTTTTTTGTCCTTAATTTTTTCAACATTTTCGAGGGGGACCCCCTTAGACCCCTGGTAATCTATACCCTATCTATTGAGTCATCCCCCAATAATTTGGTGCTGGTGACTCCCATGTGGCGGTAAGGATTATTTTGATCAAGCTGCGCCAAATACAAGACGGACAACGCCAAGTAATTGTGAAAAGAAAGGAAAATGGGAGGGAGAGGAGAAACTAGAGAAAGGTAGCTTGGACATCTCGGGGTCACGACCCCCCATGGGTCAGTAAGCCCCATGAGAAAAGAATAAATCATTAGGATGCCACGGATTCGTGAAGCTCGTACACACCTAAAAGAGATGTGTCCCTGAAGTTAATAAACTTAGAGCACGGGAAAAGTATTTAAACTCTGATCTCTGGTATACAAATCTGGTATAAAGCAGGTACAGGCAAAATATATCTTGAATAAAGCAGGGTCCGAATATTTATTCATATTATTATGAATAATGTTTCCTCTATTTCTTATCTAAAGAGTAACAAGAAATTCAGTAAAGATCATGGTTTTTTCTTGAAATTAAATCTTATTGCAGTCTAAAAATATCACATGGATAAATTTTGTAATGTATATGCTAATATTAAATCAATGGTTTAACAAATGAAAATCTTTTCCATAAAGTGATAACTACATTGGTCCTATGAGAGGGCGGTGCATTCCCCCGACTGGTGATTTGAGTCAGTTCGACACTAGAGCTTAGAAACAAAAAGAGTGGCACCTCCGGACTGCCCGTGTTCTTCGACATCAAACGTTTCCACTAGATGGCGCTGTCTTGTTTCTTCTCGTCTCGTGTGTCCTGGATAAGCACCAGTACGTCATTTTTCGATCGCCGGAATGATGTCAAATTTCCTCTGCAAAAATATAGTAATTCTCATAAAAATTAAAGGAAAGTCAGTGCTTTTTCAAAGCGTAAATAACATTCAGAACTTGTGAAGTCTTCGGGCCTGATAAAAATAGTTTTGGGGATAAAAATAGTTAAAATATGGCATGGGGACCGGTTACACATGTCAGGAGGCCATATCTGCTCTGCAAGTCGGTTAAACCTACCAGGAGGGCAGTATTTGGTCTGCGGGCCATGTAAACCTGACCAGAAGACTCTGTTTTGCGGACCTAGAAGCTCGAACAGTATCTGTTTTGTGAGTGATTAAACTTATTCAGAAGGCCGTATTTAGTCCGTGGGCTATGTAAACCTGACTGGAAGACTGTATCTGTTCTGCGGACCTGGAAAACCTGTTCAAGGTACCATCTCTGTTCTGTGAGCTGGTTAATTCTATTCGGAAGGCCGTATTTGGTCAACGGGCTTGAAGTATACTTATTCACTACAACTCATTCATCTTACGCATATGTTTTTTTTCCTGAAGATTCAACCGATCCCGACGGGAAAAACATCTATTTCTGAAATAGCTAAAAATATATTCGAATTTCAGGAATTGAAATGACACTTGAATTTAGTATAATCTCGCCACGAAAATGAAAACAGGTCAATTTAAATCTCTCGATGTGTTTGGTAGAGCCCAATAAAAACTAAACAAAAGGATTACAGTTATCACTAACTAAACTCTTTTCACAAGTTTGAATTTTCAGGTCAGTACAATTTTTATATACATGTATAGGCTTCATGAACATCATAAACCCTCCAAGTGTTTCAACGAGATATTTCGTCCAAGATCTGGTCAATTTTGCTAATGACGAGATATCTCGTTAAGACTAAACTGCCATATTACTCCAAGGAGGATGAAGATCCAAGTAGAAAAAACAAATTGTCCCTTGCCCAGAACTTGTGACAGTTTAGAACAAGTTTTTGCACTAGAGGTTGGCCACTACCGGGCAGTTTTCGGCGCAGCTTGTCCGTCTTTGGACATTGTGCCATAAAACCCCAACATCCATCCCTCCGGGCAGTTTCGACGAGTAGATAAACTACCAAGAGGGCTAATATGCTTCGCGTAGCGTTTAGAGTTTTAAAAAAATGTCCACTTCAAAATTAGAAGTACGAACAATAAAAGCTTATGTTCACATTAATACAGCTATTGAAAATAGCCAAAATGTCAAGGATCCTTAAATTGAGAATTAATTCATTTTGGAATACATATTTGACGAAGACTTCAGCGTAATTAACTTGCGCAATTTCTCAGCAGTCCCTTAAAGCTTACTTCACTTTACCCTCTACTGACAGAAGCCATACACCATTTGGGAAATTGGATATACGACCAGATGTGAAAGCAGTCCAAACTGACCCCATACAGAACAGGTCAGTCCCTATTGACATTCCATTCTGTGTTCCATTAAAGGACAAAGCGGAATATTATTTGAAAAGAGCAGTAGCGTTGTATAATTTTGATGATTAAGGAAGTAAAAAATTTTGTGCTTAGCTTCAGACTACCTTTTAGTCAACCAGATTCGGTTTTTTCCCTCGAAGACTATAAGGGCCGCCGTAGCTCACTTGGAAGAGTAGCGGATTAGCAACAGGACGGTTGCGAGTTCGAAACTAAGTCCAGCCAAAGACCGTCGTGTACGTGGGGACTGGTGCATGTTAAGTCTCTCGTGGTTTCAAATGTCCTCAGGTTGGCGTGGTGCGGAATTTTGGAGAGTTGGGTGCCAGCTTAGGTTGTCACCTCGTCATCCCACCGTGACTCAAAATGACGAGTTATTGTCCTCGGATCTTTTCCCTGGTTTGGTTCCGGATCGTCGTCCCTTTTGTTGCTCCAGTGCGAAATTAATTAACTGCCTGTCACACACACAAATACCTTTCCTCGGAGACAATAAATATAAATCATTTATAGCTCTAAGTTTAAATGGAGCCTAATCATGACAAGTCTGTGGATCGTCCAAGAGCACTGTCTTAGAACTTGAAGCTGTCTTTTACAAAGGCGGAAAAATGAGTTATCAAACACAATCAATAGTTATCAATCACTATATCTTTGAAGCTGAAAGGATGGGACATCAGCAGTCCCTGGTTGACTTTTAGAGGTGAAATCAAGGACGTTCAAACCGAAACTGACGTCTCACTGAGATTTACGCTAAAAATCGTCGTTTATGGGTTCAAATTTTATCGATTTTTATTTTATTTATTTATTTATTTTTATCTACCGCGTTTTAATTTTTTTTATTCGGGGATTTTTATCAGGTCACATCACCGATGGAAAAAATGCAGTAAAGTTCATCCCATTCCACAAGAAGTTCTAAGCTCTTGCATCCATTTGCTTAGTGTGGATCCATAGAAAAAGAAAGGACAATGTTTTCAGAGTCATTCAGGTAAAGTACCTCGGTGCTTAACCGAATGAAATGTTCTATTTTCATCTATATCAGGTTTTTCTTGCCTTGTCCAAAACAACTAAGGCTCGTGATGAATTTAGTCTCCACCACAAAAACAAACTTCAATACGATAATATATATAGCTGGGTAACTTATCTCCATCATAAAGTATGTCATGATAGAGATAAGTTACACTGCTATACATACTACTAGCTGAATTTACTCGGCGTTCCATGGGTTTAATAGGTTAAACTTCGATTGAAAGTGATCCAAAAAAAAGTGATAAAAAATAGCGAGCGCCAAATAATTTTTAAAACTGAGATTTTTATAGCTTCTACAATTTACTGTAGATCCATTTCACATACTGTAGGTAAGACAAACCCACAAAAACTGATACCGAGATGACTATATACAAGTCGATTTGGAGTTTTGGAGTGATTATGAATGCCCTTTAATTTCATTTTTAAAAAAGAAAATGACATACATCGTATTATTAGTCAGTTTTTCTTATCAATATTTTTTTATTTGTAGCACCTTGCACCAGGAATGCGAATTTCGGAATTCCACCATCATTTTGAAAGGCTGAAAAATCAAATTGATACGATATCATGATGAACGTTTCAAGCAATTACACTTTATGCTTGAAAATTCCATCACGCATGGAATGTCTTGTAATAGCTTATTTTAAAACCAAATGTTTTCAGTACACAAAGTTAATCGATTGAACGGGAATAACCCTAATAAAGATGGTGTAACGTCTTGGTCCACGGGTAGCTGAGACTAGTTACCATTCAAAATATCCGTTTCTAGACTAATGTAATTTATTTTACAATTTGTACAAAAGTTGGAACAATGAACGAAGAGTTCATTTAATGTTAGTTCATTGGAAAGTCCAAAGTTCTATCGAGGCGCTTCTTATGGCTGCTGGCGAGCCTCTCATAAATTCACTCGGAGGAGTCTAATTCGCGGCTACGGGTGAGCCTTTTCTCAACAAAAATACTCAGATGAGTATAGAGTCCCAAGGCAGGATATCTCAGTCTTTCCAGATCGGATCAGATCAATCTCCACTACTAGGATGAGCAGTTGCACAGATCTCTCGGAGGCTTCTCCTTCACGGCTACGGTCTTTCTCAATAAAATACTCAGGTGAGTATAGAATCCCGGGGCGGGATAAATCAGCCTTGTCAGTTCTGGTGAACTTTAGATCTCGGTGAAGTCTCCACTACTCGGGCGAGTAGCGACACAGGTTTCTCGGAGGGGTCTCCTTCACGGCTACGGGCGAGCCTTTCTCAATAAAATACTCTGGCGAGTATAGAATCCCAAGGCGGGATAAATGCGCCGACAGTGAACGGGTGTTCACTTCTATCTCCAAAACGGTCTCTCTGCTGACCGCCTCTCTCTCTGCTGTTCTCGTTCAAAGCTCTCTCAGTTCTCTCTGCTCTTCTGTCTGCTCCTCTCCTCAAGATCTCAAAAACTCTATATACATCGGGTGCTTCTCGACTACTCCTTTTCGTTTCGGGTCCTCCTTTTAGTCGGTGCTGGTTGGCTGTTGAAAATCTCACCATCTTCGGATATTCCCGAATGGCTCTCTCACGTTGGCCTCTCACCTTGACTTTTACGACGGACTTCGACGGACTTGAAAGGGGACCATAAAACCTTGTCGGCAATGGTCATCGTAATTCATCTCAGTCCTTTTTGTCTCGAAATGTCATAGAGAGCGACAGAAAGGCGCCTGCCTTTAGTTTCGAAGCCACCCATGATTTTCCGCCACCTGGAGCGTACTGTCGTTAAAAGATGTTTTCGGGTGGTCTTTTCCTTTCGGCACGATCCGCCGGCAAGATTGGTCAGACCCCCTATCTCGACTTCCGTGGTGGTCGCTTCCTCTTCGGCGCTTGGTCCGCCGGCAAGATTGTCCGTTTCCCTAGCAGCCGTTACAATGGGTTACCTTCACCTGCCATAACTCGCTACTAAAAGTTCGCCAAAAAACGTGCCAAGAGCGTTGCTGTGAGATTCTAAAAAACTCCAAAGTCATCTTGAGAGGCGACTCCTGTAGATGTTAGACGTCATCTGCACAGACAGACCAGGAGAGAGCGCCCCCTAGCAAGTGCTCTGTCCAGGATGACGGGACGTTACACCCCTCTGCATACCCAAGACAAATAGAACGGGGTTAATATGTAGCCTACTTACCCGCAGGATTCTAAAGTGTACCAAATTTGGTGTAGATTGGTCAAACGGTGTAGATTTGTATAGAAGACAGATAGACAGAACAGATGTCTGTCCTCTATACAAATCTACACCGTTTGACTAATCTACACCAAATTTGGTACACTTACTTTGGAATCCTGCAGGTAACGTAGGCTACATATTAACCCCCGTTCTATATGTCTTGGGTATGACAGACAGACCAGATGTCTGTCCTCTATACAAATCTCTACAAACAATACAATCTATACAAACTCTGCTTTATATGTATCGACTGTATATCTGTTTTATTTGAACAAAAAGTAAACTCTTCATACACCACAAAAGTACAATACGGGGACTCACAGAAGTAAGTTGATTAATCAAAGAAACAGTGTAATATAACAGTGTAATAAAAGTTAACTAAAATTTTCAAGATTTGATGAACTTAATAAATGAGAAAAGAAAAGCTGAAGAGATCCAAGAAAAGTTTTTTTATGTTTTACTCAATCTTCTCAAATCATTTAGAAGGCACATTCTGGAATTATCGAATGCAGGACAACTGAAAAGCAAATGATCAACATCTTGTGGCTGCTTTTTAGAATAATCACACATACTATTAGTCTGAAGATTAAAACTAAACAGGTATTTAGCAAACTTTCTATGGCCAGATAAAAATTGCGTGATTTTAGTTTTCGAAGAAAAATAATTCTGAGTTCAATCTATGCTGAATAGTAGGAAAACCTTTTTGTGATGTGTCCACATACACAGCTTTTCAGACGAGACCCTCTTCTTTCCACTTAGCAACAAGCTTGTCATAACATAAGGCTTTTAAATAATACTTAGGGATGTGAACATTTGCAACGTGCTAAATTCAAAGCCTTTTGGGCTAAAAAAAACAGCTCTTTCATTCTCTGAATTCTTCTATTTTTAAGAGAACTTATCGTTAAAACCGTCTCAACAACTAATTTTTCTGTGCTCCTAGCGTTGTTTAGTAAATATAAAGAGGAAAGAGTACTACAAATAAGGTACTTTGAACGAGAATTTCCATTTCCTATAAACCTTTCCTTTTGTAAGATTAATACAAAGCAATTCTGCTCTCGAAAGATAGTGCATTCATTCCGGAAACGATGTTTATAAAAGCAGTATTCGAAGTTGTCTTTAAATAAAACAAAAGCATTGTCAACTTGTTCCTCTTATTACCATCCGTAAGACAGACTTTCTGAAAAGGTTTTTCCACATTCTTCTTGGATTTATTTGAATTGGTTCTAAAGCAACCGGTTGAGGAATGTTGCAAAGAGGCAATTTTCCATCAACATAGTCCGTCGAAAAATAATTTAAAATTGAAGCATACAATTCATTTCTACACATACGTTCTAAGTCTATAGATGAGATTTCAGCTATAGCAAAGGTTGCTTTGCAACTTATTGTCATACAACCTCTAACAATACGCATAATTCTCAGTTGAATATTCCTCAACCAAATATAATATAATGCGTTTGTTTTGTAAGGAAATTTTTAATGATGACCTTTTAGTCCACCGCAATATACCCCTACTAGAATTTTAACAGTGGCTAAATTCGATAGATGGTACCACTGGTTGTCTGACGCCGTTGAAAAGGACACAGGTTATCCCATTCCAAGAAATTCTAAACTTATTTAACACCTTTGAAGATAGAGGGAAGGATCAGAGAAAGACAAAGTTGTCTGAATCCATTCACTTTATCGCCTTTGCCATGGAATTCACATTCCATGGCAAAGGGAGAGACCTTCTGATGCAGGATAGATTCAGGAAAAGTCCAAAATGCTTAAACGAATTAAATGTTATATTGCCATTCTTATCAGGCTTTGCTTGTCTTGTCCAAAACAACTAAGCTTGTGGAGAACATTTAGCCTCCACTACAAATGTTAACTCTCAATACAATTGTATACATAGCTATGTAACCTATCTCTACCATACAGTATTTCATGATAGAGATAGGTTGCACTGCTATATATTCTATTGTATCGTAAGTTAATTTTTGTAGTGATGACTTTCACTACATAATTACCAGTGGCTAAATTCAATATACCAACCCCACCAGAGTTTATCAGCGGCTGAATTCTATAAATGTTTCTACTAGTTATCTGACTCCGCTGGAAAAGACAAGTCATTCCAAGAAATCCTCAACTCATTTAACACCCTTGACGATAGAGGAGAATCAAAGGGCAAATTTGTCTGAATCCATTCTCTTTGTTTGGATTCCATGGTAAAAGGGAAGGATCTTCTGATTCAGGAAAAGTCCCACAACGCTTAACCGAATCATATGTTCTCTTGCCATTCTTATCAGGCTTTGCTTGCCTTGGTCAAATCAACTAGGGCTTATGGTGAACATTTTAGCCTCCACCAATGTTAACTCTTTCAATACAATGGTACAAAGGTATTTCATGGTAAAGATGGGTTACGCTGTAATATTGTAGAGTTAATTTTTCAGTAGTGGCTAAGTTCACCACAATACTCCCCTACCAGAATTTAGCAGTGCTAAATTCGATAGATGTTACCTCTGCACACAGGTCATCACCATTCCAAGAAATTCCAAACTTATTTAACCCGCCTGGTGGTTGGCTATCTCGACGAGGTATCTCGTCATTAACAAAACTGATCAGGTCTTGATGGACAAGATCTCGTCATTAGAAGAAAAATGACCAGATCTTGATCTCGTCATCATGAAGAAATCGGCAATACCTTGATGACACGATATCGAGTCATGAGCAAACTTAGTCAGATTTTGATGGACGACATACCTTGTTCAAACCACTTGGATGGTTAACACCCTTGAAGATAGAGGGAAGGATCAGAGAAAGGAAAGATTGTCTGAATCCATTCACTTTGTGTGGGAGGTAGTTAATTAACGTCGCATTGGAGCAACACAACGGGCTATTGGCGACGGTCCGAGATTCATCCATAAGGGAAAGATTCAAGGACAACGCCTCATAAATTTGAACCACGGTCAGATGACGGGAACAAAACCTGAGCTGGCACCCAACTCTCCAAACTTCGACACCACGCCAACGCGAGGACATTTGAGACCACGAAGGATTTAACATGCACCATCCCCGTGAACACGACGGTCTTTGGTTGCTAATCCGTTGCCTTTCCAACTGGGCTACCGGTGCCCTCGCTTTGTGTGGATTCCATGTTAAAGGTTGGTTGAGGTTTTATGGCGCAAGGGCCATATTTGGCCATGCTGCGCCAGACACAAGACATACAATATCATGTAAGACACACACAATGAAAATTTTACTAATACAGAAGAGAGAAATACACCGAGGGAGGAATATATCTGACAGGAATCTGAGCCTCCTACAATTCGCATGATGCTAGCGCAGTGAGCATATCCACTGAGCCGCGTCGGCCCCCATATTAAAGAGGAGGGATTTTCTGATGCAGGAAAAGTCCCACAACGCTTAAGCGAATTAAGGTGTATACTAGATTTTTTTAAAATTTTGTCTGAAAAAAATCTGGTTTCTTTCCAAGTCATTGGCTTATGCTTAAAATAATTTCATCTAGAAAAAATAAGATTAAACTAATTATTAATTATCTAATTTAGATTTAATTAGATAGATAATTAGCATGTTTTTTGAACAGCGATATCTCAAATTCTAATTTGTTCAGAAAGACCAATTCCTGTTAGAAATTATTCCTAATATCCTTCACGTTTTGACCGTCAATCGAGTTAGAAGAAATAGGTTATTTTTACAATTGTTTTCACCAAGGAAGTCTAAAAAATCAAGATTTTTTCAGAAATTTTAACATCTAAAAATTAATTTCTTAACTAATAAGTATGAGATTCAAAACATCCCCTGAATTATATAGATTAATGATACAAAAATAACTGTAATAGATCAATTCGTTATTGCGTTATCACCGTTTGAACAAAGCATCGTATTGCAAAAACAGTTCTTCAGAAAGTGAGTTTAAAGTTTTGGAAACATGTTTGTATACTGGTGAGTACCTAACAAAAAACCCTTATAACTAGAAAAGTATTCCGAATATTTACAAGATCTTGGTATCGTTTAAAAGCTAAAAAATTGGGAAATATTTTAAAGCAATAAAAAAATTGATATTCTGGTCGATTTTCTAGTGTATACATACACCTTAAATGTTCTCTTGTCATTTTTATCAGGCTTTGCTGGTGTCCAGGGTCTACAGATGTGTACAAAGGAGCAAATTCACCTCTTTATTCGAACAAGCATTTCCACGGATCCTCTTTCTCCTCAAAAATAATAAACATTCCGGGTATCCTAAGCTGCCAGATCCCAACAGCGGTCTCCCTTTCAACCCTTTCAGGATTCCAGAAAGCGAGCCGACTGAATGGACCAAGCACCCCTGTGACGTTCCCTCGTCTTCCTATTCACAAGCTTGTCACGTTGAATGGAGGGAGATTCCCCTGTGTGCCAAACGCTCCTACGAACTGGTATTTCGAAGACTTGACTTGAACAAACACCCCCGGTGTTATCGGACTGACTCAGATTATCGAGCAGAGAAAATTTAAGCATCCATCGGCCCCAGGTGGGGTAGTCTTCCAATGGTTAAAAGCAAAATATGCGGTTATAAACAGTCTTATAAATTAGGCGATGATTTTAGCTACATTAATTCCAGGAAATAACGTCTTTTCTATTGTCATCTTGTGAAAAGGGTTTTAATCAAATATATTGACTCATTATCAAAAGAACACGAAATTATATCTTAAGACTAGTACAATTATTAAACGAGAAATTTATTCCAAGAAACTACCGGTGTCTATACTTAATTTATTACCTTTTTCTTTTCAACTAAAAAAAGTGACATACTACACCCTTCCTTATAAAAGTTTTACTGATTTCTTTTATCACTACTGTGTTCATTTCTTTTTCTGGACCGACGTTTCTAGTACCGCCAACAGTTTAATTCAACCACTACCAGCATTGCCTTCAAATTCAACGAAGAAATGATGCTATAGTTGTAGTAGCATAGAGTTGATTTCATTTGTCTATAAAAGTTGATCGTCGTTCTATTGAGGAGAAAATAAATTTCTGCTAAAACAGACTGTTTCTTTGTCTAATTACACATTGTTGGAACCCCTACAAGCCTAGAAGTAATAGCCTCTCGGGATTTTTCCGATTTCCTTGGGCACATTTATGTCACTGTGGCCCGGAGTGATATGCTTTCAAAACATTTGCCACCTTAGAGATTCTAAACTTATAAGATTTTCCAAAGTAGCGTCGTACAGAGAGGAGGTGCTGTTGGTTTACCTTTGCATCGAAAACTGCCCTGTAATGACCAGCTTGTGCAAAAATCTGTTTTCCAAACTGACACCAGTTCTGGGCAAGGGACAATTAGCTTTTCCCACTTCGATCGTCATTCATAGTGCAGTTTTGCCTCCACGAGATATCTCGTCCTTACCAAAATTGACCAGATCTTGGACGAGATATCTCATTGAAGCTACGTTGAGAGTTAAAAGGGGATTCGTTTTCCATTTCAGTATTTGAGGGTCCTTAACACTCCTGATGGTTTATCTTCGCTTCGAAAACTGCCCTGTAATGGCCAGACTCTGATACAAAAATTCCAAATCGTCACTAGTTCTGAACATGGGACAATTTGTTTTTCCCACTTCGATCATTTCCTCTTAGAGAATAGGGCAGTTTTGTCTGAACAAGATATCTCGTATTTAGCAAAATTGGCCAGATCTTGGACGAGATATCTCATTGAAGCTACGTTGAGAGTTAAAAGGGGATTCGTTTTCCATTTCAGTATTTGAGGGTCCTTAACACTCCTGATGGTTTATCTTCGTTTCGAAAACTGCCCTGTAATGGCCAGACTCTGATACAAAAATTCCAAATCGTCACTAGTTCTGAACATGGGACAATTTGTTTTTCCCACTTCGATCATTTCCTCTTAGAGAATAGGGCAGTTTTGTCTGAACAAGATATCTCGTATTTAGCAAAATTGGTCAGATCTTGGACGAGATATCTCATTGAAGCTACGTTGAGGGTTAAAAGGGATTCGTTTTCCATTTCAGTATTTGAGGGTCTTAACACTCCTGATGGTTTATCTTCGGGTCGAAAACTGCCCTGTAATGACCAGCCTCTGATACAAAAATTCCAAATCGTCACTAGTTCTGAACATGGGACAATTTGTTTTTCCCACTTCGATCATTTCCTCTTAGAGAATAGGGCAGTTTTGTTTGAACAAGATATCTCGTATTTAGCAAAATTGGCCAGATCTTGGACGAGATATCTCATTGAAGCTACGTTGAGGGTTAAAAGGGATTCGTTTTCCATTTCAGTATTTGAGGGTCCTTAACACTCCTGATGATTTATCTTCGCGTCGAAAACTGCCTTGTAATGACCAGCCTCTGATGCAAATCGTATTCCAAATCGTCACCCGTTCTGACCATGGGGCAATTTGTTTTTTCCACTTCAATCATCATTCCCTCTTGGAGTAATAGGGCAGTTTTATCTAAACGAGATATCTCGGCGAAAGACTTGGAAGTTTAAACCTCTGCCCCTTTAATCATTGGATCAACACTCTTCCTAACAGTTAAGCAGACATATTTTTTGCTAACTATAGAAAAACACGTTAGGACGAAAGGCTTCAAAAATTCAAGATATCTCAAATTTACAGCTGGTCCAGAACACCAAATAATAGAGAACACTTCAAACTTTGCCTGATAATCTCTAGCATTAGTTGAAGTTAGCAACAGTGTAAACGGATCGATCATTAATCTACCCATAACTCCTGTAACATAAGGACAATAAATAGCTGCCATAATATGGTGAGTTCGAATGAATATTGTAATAAATTGAGTTTCCAATCCTCATCAACAAAACCTGAAAGCTTAGCATTAGCAAGCACTGCCTTAAAACTTTCCAGGTTTTGTTTTAAAATTATCTTATGTGAAGAGTTTTCAGCTTTTCTCAGCAGCTGATAGTAGTATACCGGCCCGTATATGCGGCGGAAGTGACGTCATACCGCGTGACCAGAAGTGGGCGGGGTAAAGTGACGTCACACCACGTGACAGGAAGTGGGCGTGTCTGAATAACGTGTGACGTATTGTTTGTTTACATTTTTGGACTTGGAATTTTTTTTTGTCATCGACTTCGTGCAGGCGTTGAGTTGTTTCAAGATGGCGTCGTTTCGTTACCATGGTGATGAATCACTCGTAGTGCCATCTGGTGGAGAAATTCAAAACCCTATTATTTTGAATTAAAAAGGAATTTCTTGTATCCGAGCCGAGGACCATAGGATCCGAAGTCAAGCGCGCTATCCGTTAGGCTGTAAGAGAGTTAACTTACGATGGTGAATTAATGTAGTGTTGGATTTTTCTCTCTTTTGGACTTGTATTTTTTCTTAGTATTAGGAATGCGTTATTTTTAGAAAATGGTTTGAATAATTGCATAGGGGTTTTAATAAATGCTTTTTCAAAATGACTTATGGCGCCATCTGGTGATTTTAAAAGTAATTAATCTAAGGAACGAATTGATTTCTTAATGTTTTTACTTTATTCATGATTAGTGACGTCAGTGTGTTTACGTTTGGGACTTGGATTTTTTTCCTTCTGAGATTTCGATGTGACGTCACGATTATGTCCATCGAGCAAGTCTGAACTTGAAAAAGTCTACTCACAATTCTTTATGTTATGAGTATAGTAAATTGTTTACAGATCGTGAAGGCTAGGCATATTTCCGTCGATTGGAAAACGAATTAACGTATTAAAAAAGACGAAATTTAGAAATTTTAGGTCAAAAATATACTGTGCCTTGTCAACTTGTAGCATACGAAGACGAAGGAATAAGCTATACTTTTAGCGGGTCTTCTATTACAGCCAAGCCTTGATCTCCTAAAGTATTGGAAATAAAGGGAGAAATGGAGCGAATAATTGGTGCAAGATTTAATTTTGAGTTGGTGAAGCGTTATAAAGATGGTAAGGACTGCATAGTTGCGCCAATAAAAACAACGAGAAGGACTTGGAACTTTATGCACCCATAGCGTCTGTTTCATTTGGACAGAAAAGGCAATTTGTGTTTTCTAGAAAGAACTACAATTCTTTAAAAATTGTTCTGGAAAATGGAAGCTTGCTTGAGATGAAGTATCAAACAAACCAATTTTGGTTTCACAGCTTGCCCCGTGCATTATGCCCTAGAATAAATTTAACGTTTCGTAAAATTCTTGTATAAAGCAGCGATAAACCACTTATGTGCCCCCGAACTAGAACTCAGTGTCGTACACTAGACGATATTTGGACAAAGTTGCAATTGATCTTTGCCTTTCAGAATAGTATTTTTATAAATGCTTACATCTCGTTTTTAAATAAATTTTTAGCGTGTCTTACCACATATACTGTATTTTGGATTATTTGTTTTTTTTTTATTACATGGTTTCATAAATTTTCTTTCAAAATGCAAGGTCTGAAATGAAATTTTTCTTTGCTATATAGATTTATGTTTTTTTTTAAGTTAGATGTATTTACTCAAAAATTAATTATACATTAGATGCTATAACACCTATTTTATAGCAGAAATTTTGTTTTAAATAATATACACTTAAGTAAGAGTAAAATTTTTGAAACTTTACGAGACAAATACTATGAATATGTTTTCTTGTACATTTGAAGAAGTTATAATAGTATAAAAAAACCATTTATTCTATAAATCTAAATTAAAATGTTATTTTTTAATTAATCTTTCCTTGCATATTATTTTTACTTTGAATAAATCTTGATAAATTTTAGTGATTTAATTTATATTATATAGATTTACAAACCTGTTTTTGGATGAAATATAAGGATTTAATATTTTAAAAATTAATGTTTTTACTTAAAATTAATTATATATTAAATACTATTACACATATTTTTAATGTTGAAGATTTTTAGAAAACATTTTACAATTGAAACATATACATTAAATATTATGACAAACACTTAAATGCAGATCCATAAGGGAATATTGGAAATCTTTTTAATGCTTAAACCTTTTCTATTCTAAATAAACTTTTGCTTGTCTTACCACATACACTGTATTTTGGATTATTTGGGGTTTTTTTTATTACATGGTCTTATAAATTTTCTTTTTAAAATGCAAGATCTGAAATGAAATTTTCGTTGATTTTAAGATTTATGTTTTACTCAAAAATTAATTATACATTAGATGCTATAGCACATATTTTATTGCAGAATTTTTTAATATTATACACATAAGTGAGCGTAAAATTTTTGAAACTTTACAAGACCCATATTATGAACATGTTTCCTTACACATTTGAAGTAGTGAAAAATAGTATTAAAACCCTTTATCCTGTAAAATAAAAATTAAATATTATTTTTAATTAATTTTTCCTTCCATATTATTGTTTACTTTAAATAAATTTTCATTCATTTTAGTGATTTTTAGAAAACGTTTAACAATTGAGAGAAATATATACTTTAAATATTATTACAAACATTTAAATGCAATTTGCTTTCTATTTTTTAATTTTACAATTGAGACATTTTTAAAAGTTTGGTTCTTAAAGTGCGTTTTATGCATAGTAAAAAAATTATTATAAAAACCTGTAAGAGTAAAAAGAATTTTATACATTAATTTGAAACTTTACAAGACCCATACCATGTTTCCTTGCACATTTGAAGTAGTGAAATATAGAATTAAAAACCATTTGTCCTTGAAGATCTAAATTAAAAGTTCTTTTTCTTTAATGCTTTTGCAAACCACACATTTTACTAAATATGAACTTCCTTTTATTTATTTGAAATCCTTATGCACATCGTACAATTTAAATTGCACAGCAAAATACCAATACTGTACGAAGCTATGAAGTATTTTACAAGATACTTTGTACTGTTTTCTTAATTTTAAGTGTTCTACATTGCTATATTAAATGGATAGTAAGTGGGTTTTCTGTTTTTGAAAATAATGTGTGCACATCTGTGCTGCTAAGCAAATTAACTTTTGCTCTTTTCTTGATATTAAATGCATAATCTAAATATTTACTCACACCGCTGATAGTTTTACCTATGAGTAAAATTAAATAATAGCTGAAAATTTTAAGTATTAATGTGAATTTTAAAATGAACAAAAATTATTGAAATAATGGATTAAATCTGAATTCTATGTATTCTTAAAACAATCTCTGCAAATCCAGCAGACAATTCTTAAACAGATTGAAGGAAGCTACATGGAAACAAGGTAAATTATAACACTTTTTAATAGTAAAAACATTATGATTAATATTTTTTACAAAAATAATACATTGTAGTAAAAAAAAAGAACTTATTTTTACATACTTGCATTTTTTTAAGAGACACATATTTCCGACAAGCCAATTATTCAATGCCATCACCTCAGCTATGGGGCAATGCAAATTATTTTTGTGATGACCACATTATAGTTTTTGGATATCTTTGTTGCTACTTAGAGCACATAATGCATAGAATTTGGGACACCCATATTGTTCCAAGTTGATATTCGGAATATTCAATGCATCTAAGCGTTTCTTTTCCACACAACCACCTTTGTAAGCAATTAGGTACTGAGTGGCCCTCTTGGTCTGCTCGTACAATTCTAAAAGCTTAGTCTAGACTTTCCAAGGGAGCACAATTTGCTATGTCATGGAAATGAAGTGCACATACGTAATTTTTAACATATCACAGTTGTACGATTTTGGCACTAAGTTTATGCTCAGACGATAAGTGAAAACGAATACTTGAAGCTACTTGCGATTTTTACAGCATTGTATACGTATTTACATACTAAGAAACTTTTCTTGAGTCTGAAATCCATCAAAATCCACAATTGCACAAATATTAAGCATTGCTATTGAAAAGCGTTAGCTGTTCTTGGAAAAATAATTGTAAACTGGAGGCCACGAAGAACTGGACTATATAACACCATACACTTACTAATCATACTAATCAGTAAAGTTAAAATTTATCTTTTGCGTTCCATTGTTACTCACAAAAGATAAGACTAAGTGAAGAATGTACATACTCAGAAAACATGTGTTTGTGATAATGCACGAAATAAAATTTTATGTTGTAATACAAGATTTTAACGAAAGGATATACTTAAATGTGCGTGTGATTTTTTTTACTCTACCACGTTTATGCGCTCTGAATGCAATTCAATTCTACGACTAAACTTGAGCAAGAAAAAAAACATAACCAAATATAATTTATAAGATAAACGTATTTTGACTTTCTTTAAAATGAGAATTTTAAAGTATACTGAATTCTCTTAATTCTGCAGTTTTATTTTTTCTAAAATTACATAACAAATTGAATTATTTATTTGTGGGCACACACAAGTCTTTGCCTTTGTTGAAAGGAAACTAGTATCTCTGACAAGTATCAGATTTTTAAAAATTGAGTAAAAGAACCTTTTTTCATGGGATTTAACTCAATCTGCTCCATAATTTTATACTTAAAAGTAATAGAGCATAATATAGTTAAGGAAAATGAATAACCATTATGCAAATTTGAAGCCAAAAGTTCCAAGAATGTCTATGCGTCTATCTACATTTAGAGATTGGCCAACGCACAGACGTTGACATTAGGGACCTAGCCAAAAACGGACTGTATTATACCTGTGTCTTGGACGTGATCAGGTGCTATTGGTATGGCGAAGGGCTTGAAAAATTGGTAAAAAGAATATGTAGTGAGATACAAACCCAAAGTTTTATCCAAAATGTTTGGTAGCCCATAGATGAAATTGTACAGGTGCTGGATGAAATCAACAATAATATCAATGGTTTTATAAAAAAACGATGTATAGCTTTACCCCTTATACAACGACAAGGACGAACGACTGTAAAATTTGCAAGGAATCGGAAAATGAATGCTACTTTACAGCCTTGCGGTCATCTGGTGACATGCATGAGATGTACGAAGAGTCTTTCAACGTGTCCTATGTGCCGAACCAATATTTTACATAAAATTAAAACGTACATTTGTCACTAAACTGTCTATTTATTAGTACATGTAGTAGATGCAATTTCAAGTGATATACTGAACATGGTGAGGAAGAAAATTCAATTGTAAAAGGGTGGTATTGAGTTGAAAATTGTTAAATTGGCACAAGTGCTTCAGTAAAAAGATTAGTAAGGAAGTTTGAGACTCTAAAACCTTAAGACTCTTTATTAAGGAAAAAAATCGTGTAGGAAAGACTTATACACCTTATAAATATATTGACTATTTTAATTATTAGTCGTTTGTGGATTACATGTTAAACCAATTTACTAAAGAATTTTAAAGAGTGCCTTAAACAGGAGTTACTAAATGCTTTAGGAAAGATGTGTAAATGTACTCTGTAATGCAAGAAAGAATACTTGAATTAAATATTCATTTTCAGTGTTTCTTTCTTTTAGGGGGCTTATTAAAACTTTTGTTAAAAGCATTTTAAAATAATGTTTATTAATTTTTTAAAACTTTTTTACTTTACTGCTTAACTTTTTTTATTGTTACTGTTAACTATGTTTTACTGCTTAACTTTTTTACTGTTTAACTCTTTCTGTTTAACTTTTTTAATGTTTAACTTTTTCTCTTTAACTTTTTTTTATTGTTTAATTTTTTTTCTGTTTAACTTTTTTTTCCTGTTTAACTTTTTTCACTGTTTAACTTTTTTTATTGGTTAATTTTTTCTATTTAACTTTTTTTATTGGTTAATTTTTTCTATTTAAATTTTTTTAATGTTTAACTTTTTCAATTGGTTTTTTACTGCTTAATGTTTTTTTTTCTACTATAAAAATAGGTCTATAAGATTATTCAGGATATTTCGAAAATTCTTGTGAAAATGAATGTTACAAAAATGTTTGCTGAAAAGAATGCCTGGATTACAATATAGTAATTTTAAATAAAATATCATTTGTATGTATATCTATGTTCTATGATTATTTCTCCTTGGATTCATTATTCGAAACTTAGGTAAAATATATTTTGATTTAGAAAAGTGAGAATTCGAAAACACCGAGGATTGGATAAGGAGGATAATAACACCAGAAAACAGGAGGATGGGAGGAAACAGTACATGGTCGATTATGAGGCAGGAAACCTAAAAAAAAAGTTAAATAGAAAAAATTAACCAATAAAAAAAGTTAAACAGTGATAAAAGTTAAACAGGAAAAAAAAGTTAAACAGAAAAAAAATTAAACAATAAAAAAAAGTTAAAGAGAAAAAGTTAAACACTAAAAAAGTTAAACAGAAAGAGTTAAACAGTAAAAAAGTTAAGCAGTAGAACATAGTTCAACAGTAACAATAAAAAAAGTTAAGCAGTAAAGTAAAAAAGTTTTAAAAAATTAATAAACATTATTTTAAAATGCTTTTAACAAAAGTTTTAATAAGCCCCCTAAAAGAAAGAAACACTCAAAATGAATATTTAAATTCAAGTATTCTTTCTTGCATTACAGAGTACATTTACACATCTTTCCTAAAGCATTTAGTAACTCCTGTTTAAAGCACTCTTTAAAATTCTTTAGTAAATAGGTTTAACATGTAATCCACAAACGACTAATAATTAAAATAGTCAATATATTTATAAGGTGTATAAGTCTTTCCTACACGATTTTTTTCCTTAATAAAGAGTCTTAAGGTTTTAGAGTCTCAAACTTCCTTACTAATCTTTTTACTGAAGCACTTGTGCCAATTTAACAATTTTCAACTCAATACCACCCTTTTACAATTGAATTTTCTTCCTCACCATGTTCAGTATATCACTTGAAATTGCATCTACTACATGTACTAATAAATAGACAGTTTAGTGACAAATGTACGTTTTAATTTTATAAAATATTGGTTCGGCACATAGGACACGTTGAAAGACTCTTCGTACATCTCATGCATGTCACCAGATGACCGCAAGGCTGTAAAGTAGCATTCATTTTCCGATTCCTTACAAATTTTACAGTCGTTCGTCCTTGTCGTTGTATAAGGGGTAAAGCTATACATCGTTTTTTTATAAAACCATTGATATTATTGTTGATTTCATCCAGCACCTGTACAATTTCATCTATGGGCTACCAAACATTTTGGATAAAACTTTGGGTTTGTATCTCACTACATCTTCTTTTTACCAATTTTTCAAGCCCTTCGCCATACCAATAGCACCTGATCACGTCCAAGACACAGGTATAATACAGTCCGTTTTTGGCTAGGTCCTTAATGTCAACGTCTGTGCGTTGGCCAATCTCTAAACGTAGATAGACGCATAGACATTCTTGGGACTTTTGGCTTCAAATTTGCATAATGGTTATTCATTTTCCTTAACTATATTATGCTCTATTACTTTTAAGTATAAAATTATGGAGCAGATTGAGTTAAATCCCATGAAAAAAGGTTCTTTTACTCAATTTTTAAAAATCTGATACTTGTCAGAGATACTAGTTTCCTTTCAACAAAGGCAAAGACTTGTGTGTGCCCACAAATAAATAATTCAATTTGTTGATGTAATTTTAGAAGAAATAAAACTGCAGAATTAAGAGAATTCAGTATACTTTAAAATTCTCATTTTAAAGAAAGTCAAAATACGTTTATCTTATAAATTATATTTGGTTATGTTTTTTTTCTTGCTCAAGTTTAGTCGTAGAATTGAAGTGCATTCAGAGCGCATAAACGTGGTAGAGTAAAAAAAATCACACGCACATTTAAGTATATCCTTTCGTTAAAATCTTGTATTACAACATAAAATTTTATTTCGTGCATTATCACAAACACATGTTTTCTGAGTATGTACATTCTTCACTTAGTCTTATCTTTTGTGAGTAACAATGGAACGCAAAAGATAAATTTTAACTTTACTGATTAGTATGATTAGTAAGTGTATGGTGTTATATAGTCCAGTTCTTCGTGGCCTCCAGTTTACAATTATTTTTCCAAGAACAGCTAACGCTTTTCAATAGCAATGCTTAATATTTGTGCAATTGTGGATTTTGATGGATTTCAGACTCAAGAAAAGTTTCTTAGTATGTAAATACGTATACAATGCTGTAAAAATCGCAAGTAGCTTCAAGTATTCGTTTTCACTTATCGTCTGAGCATAAACTTAGTGCCAAAATCGTACAACTGTGATATGTTAAAAATTACGTATGTGCACTTCATTTCCATGACATAGCAAATTGTGCTCCCTTGGAAAGTCTAGACTAAGCTTTTAGAATTGTACGAGCAGACCAAGAGGGCCACTCAGTACCTAATTGCTTACAAAGGTGGTTAGTAGGGAGAAAATGGGGATACAACGCCAGAGGGGAGCCAGGGAGCTGGGGAGCCAGGGATCGGGAAGTGACTTCATAACAGGAAGTGGAGTTGAGTTGTTTCTCCTGCTGTTGCAGGAAGTGACGTCATGACAGGAAGTTGAGTTGAGTTGTTTTACCGGAAGTGACGTCGTAACAGGAAGTGGAGTTGAGTTGTTTCTGCCTACCCGTCGAGTTGTTTACCACCTGCTACACGAAATGAGCAGAGCCGGAAGTTAAGTCATCAGGAGTTGAGCTGTTTACCACCTACTGTTATTTGTACACCTACTATTTGTTTATGTTTTCAACTTGTGCTTTTCATCATGTTGGATTGTTTTGTTGGAGTTGCCATGGTAATGAATCACTGGTGGTGCCATCTGGTGGTGAAATTCGAAACCCTATTATTTTTAATTAAAAAGGAATTTCTTGGATTCGAACTGGGGACCATAGGATCCAAAGTCAAATATAGAACATGCAAATTCTTTGTCTTGAGAGTGTAATTTTATGTGCCTATTTAAATTCTTCTTTAAAGTAAAAGACTTTCCACACGTAGTGCAAATCTGCAAAGTTAGAAAAAAGAAAATCTCTATAAATTTAAGGATGAAATCATATTTGATTAAAATTAATTTTACACCTACACTATGTTTCTATATTAAGAACTACCTTTGAACACTGAAGTGAATCTAGATTTCATATAAAAACACAATTTCAAGACAACTTATTTTTAACAATACTGATTATACTAAAACGAATAAAATACACTATACGTTGAGCACGGAAGAAATAATTTCAATACAACTTGATTTAACAATACTAGTTATTCTAAAACGATAATATACTTTTATTACTTCACATTCACTATATTTGAAAACTTTAATTGCACGCCTACTGAAACTGAAAGACTCGAAAGAATGAAATTGAATGAATTATTTTATGAATTCATACAATTTCAATAAAATATTAATTAATGTACTTACATGCACACCACTAGGACCAGCACGTTGTTCATCATTCATGCTGGAAGTAGCTCGTTGTTCATTCATACCAGAAGTAGCTTGTTGTTTTGCATTAATTTCATGATTAATGATATGCCTTTTCAAGTTGTCCTCTCGCGAAAAAAGATCTCCACACACATCACATTGAAACTTTTTTTTCATGTGTAGTCATATGTTGAATCAATTTATCGTTGCGATAAAACATTTTTTCACATATAGAACATGCAAATTCTTTGTATTGAGAATGTAATTTTATGTGCCTATTTAAATTCTTCTTTAAAGTAAAAGACTTTCCACACGTAGTGCAAATCTGCAAAGTTGGAAAAAAGAAAATCTCTAAATCTAAGGATGAAATCATATTTGATTAAAATTAATTTTACACTTGCATTATGTTTCTATATTAAGAACTAACTTTAAACACTGAAGTGAATCTAGATTTCATATAAAAAAAAATACAATTTCAAAACAACGTATTTTTAACAATACTGATTATACTAAAACGGATAAAATACACTATAGGCTAAGCATGGAAGAAATAATTTCAATACAACTTGATTTAACAATACTAGTTATTCTAAAACGATAATATACTTTTATTACTTCACATTCATTATATTTGAAAACTTTAATTGCACGCATAATAAAAGCGAAAGACCGTAGTTCTTCAATGAATTAATTTAATTCCCCTAAAATATTAAATAATGTACTTACATGCACACCGCTAGGACCAGCACATTGTTCATCATGCATACCAGAAGTAGTTCGTTGTTCATCGTCCACACTAGATGTAGAACACGTACAGCTTACTGGTGAGGGCTAGAAATGAAAGGAGATAAAAAAATTATATCAGACTTTAAACTATGAAATTATTTTATATTTAAAAAAATATTAACAATATATTTACCTCTGAAAACATTTTCCCATGGACGTTCTTACTCATATCGACTTCTCCAGTTGAAATCTAAAACAGGAATGGTTAAACCAAAGAAAAAGTGTCTTACATTATCGTTAATCTTAATGATAAACTAGTCTCGTGATATGCCAAAACAACAAAATTAAAGATAAACTGTAGATGACCAATGAAAAAATTCCTAGCATGTTCAAAAGCGAAGTGAAATGAAAACATGACGTGAATTTCTCCTAAGAGAACTTGCAATGGGAACAAGATCAGACATGTAAGAACGAGTCCTTTCTCGTATTCCCGAGTCTGACGTCACACAAGGCACCGCACTTCGTAGTCAAGAAGCCCTTAACCAGCTAAACATCCCGCGCTGGGACGTCAGACTCGGGAATACGAGAAAGGACTCGTTCTTACATGTCTGATCTTGTTCCCATTGCAAGTTCTCTTAGGAGAAATTCACGTCATGTTTTCATTTCACTTCGCTTTTGAACATGCTAGGAATTTTTTCATTGGTCATCTACAGTTTATCTTTAATTTTGTTGTTTTGGCATATCACGAGACTAGTTTATCATTAAGATTAACGATAATGTAAGACACTTTTTCTTTGGTTTAACCATTCCTGTTTTAGATTTCAACTGGAGAAGTCGATATGAGTAAGAACGTCCATGGGAAAATGTTTTCAGAGGTAAATATATTGTTAATATTTTTTTAAATATAAAATAATTTCATAGTTTAAAGTCTGATATAATTTTTTTATCTCCTTTCATTTCTAGCCCTCACCAGTAAGCTGTACGTGTTCTACATCTAGTGTGGACGATGAACAACGAACTACTTCTGGTATGCATGATGAACAATGTGCTGGTCCAGCGGTGTGCATGTAAGTACATTATTTAATATTTTAGGGGAATTAAATTAATTCATTGAAGAACTACGGTCTTTCGCTTTTATTATGCGTGCAATTAAAGTTTTCAAATATAATGAATGTGAAGTAATAAAAGTATATTATCGTTTTAGAATAACTAGTATTGTTAAATCAAGTTGTATTGAAATTATTTCTTCCATGCTTAGCCTATAGTGTATTTTATCCGTTTTAGTATAATCAGTATTGTTAAAAATACGTTGTTTTGAAATTGTATTTTTTTTATATGAAATCTAGATTCACTTCAGTGTTTAAAGTTAGTTCTTAATATAGAAACATAATGCAAGTGTAAAATTAATTTTAATCAAATATGATTTCATCCTTAAATTTAGAGATTTTCTTTTTTCTAACTTTGCAGATTTGCACTACGTGTGGAAAGTCTTTTACTTTAAAGAAGAATTTAAATAGGCACATAAAATTACATTCTCAATACAAAGAATTTGCATGTTCTATATGTGAAAAAATGTTTTATCGCAACGATAAATTGATTCAACATATGACTACACATGAAAAAAAAGTTTCAATGTGATGTGTGTGGAGATCTTTTTTCGCGAGAGGACAACTTGAAAAGGCATATCATTAATCATGAAATTAATGCAAAACAACAAGCTACTTCTGGTATGAATGAACAACGAGCTACTTCCAGCATGAATGATGAACAACGTGCTGGTCCTAGTGGTGTGCATGTAAGTACATTAATTAATATTTTATTGAAATTGTATGAATTCATAAAATAATTCATTCAATTTCATTCTTTCGAGTCTTTCAGTTTCAGTAGGCGTGCAATTAAAGTTTTCAAATATAGTGAATGTGAAGTAATAAAAGTATATTATCGTTTTAGAATAACTAGTATTGTTAAATCAAGTTGTATTGAAATTATTTCTTCCGTGCTCAACGTATAGTGTATTTTATTCGTTTTAGTATAATCAGTATTGTTAAAAATAAGTTGTCTTGAAATTGTGTTTTTATATGAAATCTAGATTCACTTCAGTGTTCAAAGGTAGTTCTTAATATAGAAACATAGTGTAGGTGTAAAATTAATTTTAATCAAATATGATTTCATCCTTAAATTTATAGAGATTTTCTTTTTTCTAACTTTGCAGATTTGCACTACGTGTGGAAAGTCTTTTACTTTAAAGAAGAATTTAAATAGGCACATAAAATTACACTCTCAAGACAAAGAATTTGCATGTTCTATATTTGACTTTGGATCCTATGGTCCCCAGTTCGAATCCAAGAAATTCCTTTTTAATTAAAAATAATAGGGTTTCGAATTTCACCACCAGATGGCACCACCAGTGATTCATTACCATGGCAACTCCAACAAAACAATCCAACATGATGAAAAGCACAAGTTGAAAACATAAACAAATAGTAGGTGTACAAATAACAGTAGGTGGTAAACAGCTCAACTCCTGATGACTTCACTTCCGGCTCTGCTCATTTCGTGTAGCAGGTGGTAAACAACTCGACGGGTAGGCAGAAACAACTCAACTCCACTTCCTGTTACGACGTCACTTCCGGTAAAACAACTCAACTCAACTTCCTGTCATGACGTCACTTCCTGCAACAGCAGGAGAAACAACTCAACTCCACTTCCTGTTATGACGTCACTTCCCGATCCCTGGCTCCCCAGCTCCCTGGCTCCCCTCTGGCGTTGTATCCCCATTTTCTCCCTACTGTGGTTGTGTGGAAAAGAAACGCTTAGATGCATTGAATATTCCGAATATCAACTTGGAACAATATGGGTGTCCCAAATTCTATGCATTATGTGCTCTAAGTAGCAACAAAGATATCCAAAAACTATAATGTGGTCATCACAAAAATAATTTGCATTGCCTCATAGCTGAGGTGATGGCATTGAATAATTGGCTTGTCGGAAATATGTGTCTCTTAAAAAAATGCAAGTATGTAAAAATAAGTTCTTTTTTTTACTACAATGTATTATTTTTGTAAAAAATATCAATCATAATGTTTTTACTATTAAAAAGTGTTATAATTCACCTTGTTTCCATGTAGCTTCCTTCAACCTGTTTAAGAATTGTCTGCTGGATTTGCAGAGATTGTTTTAAGAATACATAGAATTCAGATTTAATCCATTATTTCAATAATTTTTGTTCATTTTAAAATTCACATTAATACTTAAAATTTTCAGCTATTATTTAATTTTACTCATAGGTAAAACTATCAGCGGTGTGAGTAAATATTTAGATTATGCATTTAATATCAAGAAAAGGGCAAAAGTTAATTTGCTTAGCAGCACAGATGTGCACACATTATTTTCAAAAACAGAAAACCCACTTACTATCCATTTAATATAGCAATGTAGAACACTTAAAATTAAGAAAACAGTACAAAGTATCTTGTAAAATACTTCATAGCTTCGTACAGTATTGGTATTTTGCTATGCAATTTAAATTGTACGATGTGCATAAGGATTTCAAATAAATAAAAGGAAGTTCATATTTAGTAAAATGTGTGGTTTGCAAAAGCATTAAAGAAAAAGAACTTTTAATTTAGATCTTCAAGGACAAATGGTTTTTAATTCTATATTTCACTACTTCAAATGTGCAAGGAAACATGGTATGGGTCTTGTAAAGTTTCAAATTAATGTATAAAATTCTTTTTACTCTTACAGGTTTTTATAATAATTTTTTTAAATGCATAAAACGCACTTTAAGAACCAAACTTTTAAAAATGTCTCAATTGTAAAATTAAAAAATAGAAAGCAAATTGCATTTAAATGTTTGTAATAATATTTAAAGTATATATTTCTCTCAATTGTTAAACGTTTTCTAAAAATCACTAAAATGAATGAAAATTTATTTAAAGTAAACAATAATATGGAAGGAAAAATTAATTAAAAATAATATTTAATTTTTATTTTACAGGATAAAGGGTTTTAATACTATTTTTCACTACTTCAAATGTGTAAGGAAACATGTTCATAATATGGGTCTTGTAAAGTTTCAAAAATTTTACGCTCACTTATGTGTATAATATTAAAAAATTCTGCAATAAAATATGTGCTATAGCATCTAATGTATAATTAATTTTTGAGTAAAACATAAATCTTAAAATCAACGAAAATTTCATTTCAGATCTTGCATTTTAAAAAGAAAATTTATAAGACCATGTAATAAAAAAACCCCCAAATAATCCAAAATACAGTGTATGTGGTAAGACAAGCAAAAGTTTATTTAGAATAGAAAAGGTTTAAGCATTAAAAAGATTTCCAATATTCCCTTATGGATCTGCATTTAAGTGTTTGTCATAATATTTAATGTATATGTTTCAATTGTAAAATGTTTTCTAAAAATCTTCAACATTAAAAATATGTGTAATAGTATTTAATATATAATTAATTTTAAGTAAAAACATTAATTTTTAAAATATTAAATCCTTATATTTCATCCAAAAACAGGTTTGTAAATCTATATAATATAAATTAAATCACTAAAATTTATCAAGATTTATTCAAAGTAAAAATAATATGCAAGGAAAGATTAATTAAAAAATAACATTTTAATTTAGATTTATAGAATAAATGGTTTTTTTATACTATTATAACTTCTTCAAATGTACAAGAAAACATATTCATAGTATTTGTCTCGTAAAGTTTCAAAAATTTTACTCTTACTTAAGTGTATATTATTTAAAACAAAATTTCTGCTATAAAATAGGTGTTATAGCATCTAATGTATAATTAATTTTTGAGTAAATACATCTAACTTAAAAAAAAAACATAAATCTATATAGCAAAGAAAAATTTCATTTCAGACCTTGCATTTTGAAAGAAAATTTATGAAACCATGTAATAAAAAAAAAACAAATAATCCAAAATACAGTATATGTGGTAAGACACGCTAAAAATTTATTTAAAAACGAGATGTAAGCATTTATAAAAATACTATTCTGAAAGGCAAAGATCAATTGCAACTTTGTCCAAATATCGTCTAGTGTACGACACTGAGTTCTAGTTCGGGGGCACATAAGTGGTTTATCGCTGCTTTATACAAGAATTTTACGAAACGTTAAATTTATTCTAGGGCATAATGCACGGGGCAAGCTGTGAAACCAAAATTGGTTTGTTTGATACTTCATCTCAAGCAAGCTTCCATTTTCCAGAACAATTTTTAAAGAATTGTAGTTCTTTCTAGAAAACACAAATTGCCTCTTCTGTCCAAATGAAACAGACGCTATGGGTGCATAAAGTTCCAAGTCCTTCTCGTTGTTTTTATTGGCGCAACTATGCAGTCCTTACCATCTTTATAACGCTTCACCAACTCAAAATTAAATCTTGCACCAATTATTCGCTCCATTTCTCCCTTTATTTCCAATACTTTAGGAGATCAAGGCTTGGCTGTAATAGAAGACCCGCTAAAAGTATAGCTTATTCCTTCGTCTTCGTATGCTACAAGTTGACAAGGCACAGTATATTTTTGACCTAAAATTTCTAAATTTCGTCTTTTTTTAATACGTTAATTCGTTTTCCAATCGACGGAAATATGCCTAGCCTTCACGATCTGTAAACAATTTACCATACTCATAACATAAAGAATTGTGAGTAGACTTTTTCAAGTTCAGACTTGCTCGATGGACATAATCGTGACGTCACATCGAAATCTCAGAAGGAAAAAAATCCAAGTCCCAAACGTAAACACACTGACGTCACTAATCATGAATAAAGTAAAAACATTAAGAAATCAATTCGTTCCTTAGATTAATTACTTTTAAAATCACCAGATGGCGCCATAAGTCATTTTGAAAAAGCATTTATTAAAACCCCTATGCAATTATTCAAACCATTTTCTAAAAATAACGCATTCCTAATACTAAGAAAAAATACAAGTCCAAAAGAGAGAAAAATCCAACACTACATTAATTCACCATCGTAAGTTAACTCTCTTACGGCCTAACGGATAGCGCGCTTGACCTCGGATCCTATGGTCCCGGGTTCGAATCCAAGAAATTCCTTTTTAATTAAAAATAATAGAGTTTCGAATTTCTCCACCAGATGGCACTACGAGTGATTCATCACCATGGTAACGAAACGACGCCATCTTGAAACAATTCAACGCCTGCACGAAGTCGATGACAAAAAAAAAATCCAAATGTAAACAAACAATACGTCACATCCGCACATGGCCCCGCCCGCTTCTGGTCACGTGGTATGACGTCACTTCCGCCGCATATACGGGCCGGTATATACGGATCCTTCATCGCGGAAGTAATCTGTTAGTTAGCATAAGCTGATACTGAATGTTTTTAAAATAGTGGATGATGTTTTTTCTCATTTCAACCTATTTCTACGTCAAAAGTGCAGATGGTTTAAAACAAATGTTTTTTTTTGCAAAGTTTACCAGTTCCATTTTTAAGAGTAAAAAATAGTAATTTTACAGGGAGTTCACACAAACGACACTGCTTTATTGGCAGAACAAAAACATTCTAGTAAATTATGGCCATCCCTTGAAAACCTTTAAAAATGCGTATGACAAGCATAATTTTTTGCTTTAAAGTTTAGTCCGTTGTGACGCTAATTAAAATACCTACCTCCCTAACCTAAAAGTACTAGGGCTTAATCAGTTCGAAAAGACACGAATTAGCAACCGGAGGATTGCGAGTTCGAAACTCGATCCAACCAAACACCTTCGTATACGTGGGGGCTGGAGTACGTTAAATCTATCGTGCCTCAATTGTCCTCACGTTGACGTGGTGTGGAAATTTGGAGAGTTGGGTGCCAGCTCAGGTATTGACCTTGTCATCTGACCGTGGTTCAAAATTACATGTTATCCTCAATCTTCCCTTGGGATTGATCCCGGACCGTTGCCAATAGCCCATTATGTTGCTCCAGTTCGATGTTAATTAACTACCTACCTACTTATCTTTTTTTGTCGTGGTTGGCACAGCTTCGCAAAATACGGGGGGTATTTCAATTAACGTCACACTGGAGCAACACAACGGGCTATTGGTGACGGTCCGGGATCAATCCCAAAGGGAAAGATCCGAGGACACAACACCACGTAATTTTGAACCACGGTCAGATGACGAGGCAACACCTGAGCTGGCACCCCACTCTCCAAACTTCCACACCACGCCAACGTGAGGACATTTGAGGCCACGACAGATTTAACGTGCACCAGCCCCTTTGTACACGACGGTGTTTGGCTGGATTCGAACTCGCAACCCTTCGGTTGCAAGTCCATTACTCTTCCAACCGGGCCACCGCGGCCCTCCGCAAAATACGGTCTTTGCGCCATAAAACCCAAAAAGCCATCTTCACGGTATAATTACCGCCTGGAAGGAAGAGTAATGGACAAGCAAACGGAGGGTTGCGAGTTTGAATCCAACCAATGACCGCAGTGTACAAAAGAGGATGGCACACGATAAATCTGCCGTGACCTTAAATGTCCTCCCGTAGACGTGGTGTGGAAGTTTGTAGTGTGGAGTTTGGAGGTGTTGTCCTCGTCATCTGACATGTTCAAAATTACGTGGTGTCCTGGAATCTTTCCCTTGTGGATTGATCCCGGACTGTCGCCAATAGCCCGTTGTGTTTCTTCAGTGCGACGTTAATTAAATACCTACCTACCACGGTATAATTTAACAGAGTTGGTGAAGTGTTAGAAAGCCATATGGGCTTCCCGAGAGAGAGGCATATGACTTTATAACAATAAACCAGTATACTCCATTACATAATCTATAGTTTAAAAACCTTGCTATCTCACTTCATTTATTGACGTTGTATGTCTTGTGTTTGGCGTAGCATAGCGAAATATGGCCCTTGCGTCATAAACCCTCAAACCAACCAACTCGCTTCATACATCTCTAAAATTGCTCTAATGCATATAAATTACCTGTTTTCCAAATGGTCTCAAATGGAGATATAGATTCTGGACACATGAAATGACTGCCAAACCGGCTGGGCAGCGATAGATCAGTTGAGAGAGTAAATGATTAGAAACCGGAGGGTTGCGAGTTCGAATCCAACCAAAGCCCGCCGTGTAAAAATGGGGCTGATTCACGTTAAATCTCCCGTGGCCTCAAATGTCCTTACGTTGGCGTGGTGTGGAAGTTTGGAGAGTAGGGTATCAGCTCAGGTGTGACCTCGCCATCTGACGGTGGTTCAAAATTGCGTGGTGTTGTATTCGGATCTTTCCTTTCAGGGTCGATCCTGGACCGTCACCACTACCCCGTTGAATTGCTGCAGTGCGACGTTAATTGAAATACCTACCTACCTAAAGCTGCTGGCACACACACACACAATTAACACACCTTCCAGGTGCAAGAAAAATCAACGATGGAATCTTAAATATCATATCTAATACTACTTGATTGAAATGAATTTAAAGTGCACAAACCTTTGAGTACTCGTTTCTACCCAAATTGCTGCACTTTACAAACAATAAAATAATTTCATTGCATAATCTTTTTAAAAACTTTTATTATTTACTCACTTAAGTTTTCAACCCTCCAAACGGTTTCAACGAAGCATCGCGTCCATGGAGATCTGACCAATTTCGCTCTACTGACGAGATATCTCGTCATCAGGGTATTGAACACTTAAAGTTGACGAGATCAAGATCAGGTCAGCTTTGTTCAAATGACGAGACATCTCATTTATAGTGTTCTTCCGAGATTTAAACTCGGATATCTTGATTTGAAAATGGCGTTGAGCAAACAGCATGGATAAATCAAGTCTACTGCATTTGAATAATTAAATGAGGCTTCAAAAGTGGTAGTTATGCATTTGCGGTAACATGAAATGGAAAAAAGGTGTCGGGTTTTAAAAACTATTTTGGTCAGAAATACTTTAAGTTTAAATTTACATCTACTTTTATTAGACACACTATGAGTGGGTAGGATATTTAAATTCATGTCACACTGTTGTAATACGAGGGTCCATTGGTGACGGTCCAGGATAAATCCCGAAGGGAAATTATACGAAGACACCATAATTTTGAACCCAATGACGAGGCAATATCTGAGCTGGCACCCCACTCTCCAACCAAGCCAACGTGAGGGCATATGAGGTCACGAGGGTATTTTACGTACACCAGCCCCCACGTACACGACGGTCTTAGTTGGACCTAGTTTCGAACTCGTAGCCGTCCGATTGTTAATCCGTAAACCCTAGACACCCTAGAAATTAAATTGTCATAGTAAACAAATAAAATCAATTTTTGAGCGAAAAAGTAATTGATAGTAATTTCGATTTTAGTATTTCATAAGTTTATTATCATTTTTAATTTTAATTGCACACATTTGGACCAGGTATCATCAAAAATATTTTTGGAAGTAGCAATGGGGCAAATCACATTAAAAATCGTTTTTCTGAAGAAGCTTCGGGTTGCAGTTCAGGTGTTCTCGTCATCTGAACGTCGTTCGAAATTTACGAGACGTTGTCCTCAGATCTTCCCCATCGAAATTGACCCCGGGCCAATAACCCATTATGTTGCTCCAGTGTGAAGCTGATTCCCAACTACCTACCTGAGTATTTTCATTGCACTGAAGTAACTATTGACTAAGTATTCCTATTTTACGTTATCCCTTATTAATTACCTACCTTTAGAATTTTTATTAACAAAGTGCTGAAATCGTAGTCAAAAAATATGGCGACTTCACGTTTCGAATACGTACAGGAAATATATTGACGCAGAAGCATTACCACCACTAATATCAAACTTCACAGGAAATGCCTCTCAAGCAAGGCAATAGTCAACTTAAATCAAATCATTAATATCAAAATGGGACGAATGACGTACGGGACACATCCGCAATCACTTAAGACGTGAATCTGTCTGTGTTATTAGATGAAGGATAAGATGTAAATGAATCGAGTCTCGGTGTGGTTATAAGTGAAATATATCAAAGGCCGATGGTAGAAGTAAGATAGGCATAGTATTTATATCGATGTTTCTTACAAAGATTCAATATATACAAGTGTTGCCCAGTGGTGAGCGATGTAGAAATGTACTTCAATTTAAACTAACTCCCTGTTGCATATTCTGTAAACGATTTTTGACTAACATCGACATTGAAATCCTCGGTAAGCAAATGACGAGTGACGTACGGGACACATCCGCAATCACTTAAGACGTGAATCTGTCTGTGTTATTAGATGAAGGATAAGATGTAAATGAATCGAGTCTCGGTGTGGTTATAAGTGAAATATATCAAAGGCCGATGGTAGAAGTAAGATAGGCATAGTATTTATATCGATGTTTCTTACAAAGATTCAATATATACAAGTGTTGCCCAGTGGTGAGCGATGTAGAAATGTACTTCAATTTAAACTAACTCCCTGTTGCATATTCTGTAAACGATTTTTGACTAACATCGACATTGAAATCCTCGGTAAGCAAATGACGAGTGACGTACGGGACACATCCGCAATCACTTAAGACGTGAATCTGTCTGTGTTATTAGATGAAGGATAAGATGTAAATGAATCGAGTCTCGGTGTGGTTATAAGTGAAATATATCAAAGGCCGATGGTAGAAGTAAGATAGGCATAGTATTTATATCGATGTTTCTTACAAAGATTCAATATATACAAGTGTTGCCCAGTGGTGAGCGATGTAGAAATGTACTTCAATTTAAACTAACTCCCTGTTGCATATTCTGTAAACGATTTTTGACTAACATCGACATTGAAATCCTCGGTAAGCAAATGACGAGTGACGTACGGGACACATCCGCAATCACTTAAGACGTGAATCTGTCTGTGTTATTAGATGAAGGATAAGATGTAAATGAATCGAGTCTCGGTGTGGTTATAAGTGAAATATATCAAAGGCCGATGGTAGAAGTAAGATAGGCATAGTATTTATATCGATGTTTCTTACAAAGATTCAATATATACAAGTGTTGCCCAGTGGTGAGCGATGTAGAAATGTACTTCAATTTAAACTAACTCCCTGTTACATAGTCTGTAAACGATTTTTGACTAACATCGACATTGAAATCCTCGGTAAGCAAATGGGTACTGTGGTGACATCATTTGCGATACTGAAGCGCCTCCTATAAAACTTCACGTTGCTATTTTTCTTTGCTCGAGTGGCATCACCAAAAGAGTTTAGAATAAAATAACTGTGGAATTATTCTTCTAGCGTTTCGTTATCATTTGTTCTAATTATGTTTCCTCGTTAATAAAATTATTTAAAGAAGTTTGTGCTATATGTAAATTAATAGTACATTTGTCACTATTCAACGAACTTCAGGTACCTTGAATGATATTGGGTTTAACTTTCCTGATATAATCTTTCAAAGTTCCAAGTCATATCCATCGGTTTAGGTGCTCGAAATAGGCGTTCGTCTTTCTTCTGCATTGTTCGGCATTAGTCAATTCGAACTTTTCTGACTAATTTTGAATTTTTCTTTCCATTGCATCTTATATTCTTCATCAGAACATATTTCATCTGCAATTTTTCGATTATGAAAATTTGAGAATTTTCAACTCAAAACACTTATCGGTTTGTAACTTTACATTTTGTATTTTATCGGTCATTATAGGTAAATAATATTGTAGATCCATTATTCTCTACAAGTCAACACCAATTTCAACGTCCTATCTCTAGAATCTGAAGCTACGCTGCCCAAACGCAGCACAGCTTCGCCATTTCCAATGTTCACATGCGCAAGTCCTACCCATACTCTCCATCATTTAAGATACGGACATAAACCATCCATCCAACAAAATTTAAATCATTAGATTATCAGCTATAGTTTACGTGATATAGGAATGACAAATCTTGCCATTTTTGTCGTTAGTTTTTATAGATATCTAATACCGGATCAAATTTAAAAATGTATTCATGTCAAAATTTACCATTTTCAATGCTATCAGAAACCTAACATTTATTAAAAACATTCAAATTAAATATCAAAACAGCAAAGATAAGTTTTTAGATGCACTGCACTTAGAAAACATGGCTACAAAAAATAACCAAACAAGAGAGCCAACATCATGAATGGCAAAGTTGAAACAATCTTGTATTCGCATAAAAAGTTACACCGAGAATTAAACTCGGAAAACTTGATTTGGTAAAAACGAAAGGAAAAAAGCTTTATCTGTGTAAAATCCCAATTTAGTATTTGAATAATTCATTTGGGCTATAAAAGTGGTAGCAACAGGTAACGTGAAATTGGAAAAAAAATCGTATTACATAAAAAAAATTTCTTATCTGTCATACATTTTTAAATGTATTTTATATCTATTTTTATTTTAAGCCAACGAATTAAATTTTCAGTCAACAGCAAAAATGAATTTTATCCACTTTAAAAGCCACTATTCATAGATCAAGATTATTTGTAGTTAATCATGAACTTTTCATTAGATGTTTTGACTTGAAAGACGCCTACAAAGAACCTTCTAAAAGAAAGATATATTCTTACATAATATTCGTTTTCAGACCAAACTTTCAGACTGTTATTCCGAAGCAGTTTAAAGAACAATGTTGTTACCAAATGTCGAAAGCCTTAAAATGTATCGAGTTTAATAATGTCGATAAATGTTATTGGGATATCTGCAAAGCAAATTAAATTATAAAAAAAATTAAATTTATAAAAGAAATTAGAAGGTGAAACTACTACGCATTTGTTAGTAACTAGAAGTTTAAGTTAAATTCAGTAAATTGTTAATTTGTAAGGTTAATAACAGTTATTTCTAATCCGACCTGTGACTTCGAAACAAGGGGCGAACTGACAGCTATCTGTGAAAGAGCATCCAGTGGGTGAACACGGATAACAATAACTATTAAATTAATTATTTATGTAAATTTCTTAAGTCATTAACAATGGTTAAATTTAATTCTAGCTGTTTGCATCAATGGCTGATAAGAAAGCTGTTAATATTAACAGCTAATAAACACTGTTATTCAAAATTAGCAATAGCAGTTAACACGGTTTTCGTAAAGTAACAGTTTTGCCAATTTGAAAAATGATTAGTTGGCTATGAAAATATATTTCCCTCTAAACTAACAACTGAAACTGATTCGTAAATAAATGAATTTTAGTATTATAGTACCTGAAACTTCTGAAAGTATGAAATATAGCGATTAGAGATGTAATACTATTTATCATAGTACTGTGCAGCATTTTTTGTTTTTAGAATTAATAACTCGTTTTAGTTTAACAATTTCGCTGGAGCAAAGCTAAGGTTAAAAACTTTGGAAAGCCATAACAGGCAAAATAGTACCTCGCAGAACATCTTTAAACTATCCATAGAGTATAATTATGTCAAAAACTATATATCACTGATCGTTCCTTTATGTAAAACAGCAGTAACACTTGTGTGACTAACGAACTTGTACTCGAGGTAGATAGGTAGGCACTTTAATTAACGCGGTACCTTAATTAATTAACTGGAGCAACACAACCGGCTATTGGCGACGATCTGAGATCAAACCCGAAGGGTTGGTTGTTTTGGGGGGTTTTATGGCACAAGGGCCATATTCGGCCATACTGCACCAGGTACAAGACATACAAAATTAAGTAATAGACACACACTATGAAAGTTTCACTAACACAGAAGAAAAAAGTGCACCGAGGGAGGAATGCACCTGGGAGGAATAGAACCTGCTCCGCTACAACTCGAAGGTTGCTAGCACAGTGGACATACCCACTGAGCCACGACGGCCCCTCAAACCCGAAGGGAAAGATCCGAGGACAGCATCACGTAGTTTTGAACCACAGTTAGCACCCCACTCTCCAAACTTCCACACCACCGAGAGGACATTTGAGGCCACGACGAATTTAACATGCACCATTCCCCGCTTACACGGCGGTCTTTGGTTGAACCGAGTTTCGATCTCGCAACCCTCCGTTGCTAATCCGTTGCTCTTTCAACTGGACTATTGCGATCCTTTTGGGTAAGGACGCCGTGGCTCCATAGAGCAGAGATATATCTCTCCTCCTCTAAGTGTGGCTCCCAATAGGGAGAAGTATCAACATCCCTGCGCTTCCAAACCGAAACACGAACCTGGGAACTACTTGCTAGCTATAACCACCATACCACATATCTTGCAATCATCAGCTTAATGAGAAAGTGCTTAACCCTCCTGATGGTTGTCACGACTAAGTGCCGTCATTAGCCATACCGACCAGTTGTCGACGCTTTAACTTAGCACTTGATTACGAGTAAATAGTTATCTTTAAAGAAAAGAATTAAGGCGAAATTACGTGAATTTGAGACCTAATTTGGAACATTAAACACAGGCTGTAAAAGTGTTAGATATAAAGCACACTCATAAAATGGTAGGTATTTAAATAACGTCGAGTTAGAGCAACAAAGCGGACTATTGACGACGGTCCGGGATCAAACCCTCCATAAAATGGAGAAAATTGTCAGTTTAAAGAAAAGGTTAATTGCTCGTTAGTGTCGGAGATTTCAAATTTATCGAAAAAATCAAATATATCCAAACATTACGACGTTCGAACCCTTGATATATTCAAGATAATATTTCGAATTTTACGATAATTTAAAGTGGTGTTCCCTTCAAGTTTGATCATGGACCGTCATCGATATCTCGTTGTGTTGCTCCAGTGCGACGTTAATTAAGTTCCAACCAATTACCGATAACCCAAATCCTCTCAAATTAATTGAAACAAGGATCAACCAGTTATTTCGAAAGTAACCTGAATTATCTTGTTCCTTTATCTCACACGGATATTTCCCTTTGGGATTGATCCCGGACCGTCACCAATAGCCCGCTGTGTTGCTCCAGTGCGACGTTAATTAAAATATCTTCCTAAATACCTACCTTTATCTCACAATTTCACATTCTTCGCTATAAATAAACTTAGTATAAAACTTGAATTAAATATTATTTTTTAATACTCGATTGAAGCTACTCATAGAATTTGTTTTGTTGCAAGTTCAATTTAATTGGAGATAATGATTAACGGGACGTTTGATCTCGCTGCGGTAATAAAATAGAAACGATGCCTCTTTATCACAGGGGCCGCGGTCGCCCGGTTGGAAGAGTAACGGACTAGCAACCGAAGGGTTGCTAGTTCGAATCCAGCCAAACACCGTCGTGTACAAAGGGGGCTGGTGCACGTTAAATCTGTCGTGGCCTCAAATGTCCTCACGTTGGCGTGGTGTGGAAGTTTGGAGAGTGGGGTGCCAGCACAGGTGTTGCCTCGTCATCTGACCATGGTTCTAAATTACGTGGTGTTGTCCTCGGATCTTTCCCTTTGGGATTGATCCCGGACCGTCACCAATAGCCCATTGTGTTGCTCCAGTGTGACGTTAATTGAAATACCCCCGCCTCTTTATCACGCACCATTGCATACAAACACAATCTCTGGATCTCTGGATTTTGCGCTATAAATCCCAAACCAATCAACTTACAGATTGGAATACAATACAATCGCTATGGCTATGGCTCCCTGAAGAAGACAGTCGAGTCACGTGGTTTTAGACGAGTCGATTCTTCAAATAAAGTGGTAGGTAGGAATGCAGTGTTTCAACAACTGACATCTTTAACGCGGATTCTGGTTCTAAGTTTATCGCTCCGTGCCTTTATCGATAGTAGTGTTAATGAACTGGCTGTGAGAAAACCATCCACGATGATCGCCATTCGTGATTTTGCCATATGACAGCCCTTTCGAGCACCTATTCAAAAATCGACTGATCCAAGGTCGACTTCTCGCCGGAGCGGGCACAAAATCGTCAGCTGAATATAAAAATGAAATTTTCATTGGTATCAACACTAAAATTTATTTAAAAGCACTCAGAGTAAATATCAAACTAACGAGTCTCATAGTCTTACCATACTTACAACTCACTATTCCAAAGAAATAATTTAAGGAATGTAAAACTGATGCGTTTAAAAAAAAGCATCCACTGAAAGCAGCGACTTTACGAATTCAAAGCAGAAAAGATTAAGTTCCTCAATCACTGTAGTAAAGAGGTTTTAACTCTGGTCGGAATATAGTTGTACAAATTAATTGCAAGGCCAAATTTGGTGTGTTTAAATATATTGTAACGTCTTGGTTCACGGGTAGCTTAGACTAGTTACCATTGAAAGTATCCGTTTCTAGACTAATGTAATTTATTTACAACTTTGTACAATTTGTCGGTAAAAGGAATGAAGAATTCATTTAAGGTTAGTTCGTTGGAAAGTCTAAAGTTCTATCGAGGCGCTTCTTATGGCTGCTACGGGTGAGCCTTTTCTCAACAAAAATACTCAGATGAGTATAGAGTCCCAAGGCAGGATATCTCAGTCTTTCCAGATCGGATCAGATCAATCTCCACTACTAGGATGAGCAGTTGCACAGATCTCTCGGAGGCTTCTCCTTCACGGCTATGGGCGAGCCTTTCTCAATAAAATACTCCGGTGAGTATAGAATCCCAAGGTGGGATAAATCAGCCTTGTCAGTTCTGGTGAACTTCAGATCTCGGTGAAGTCACTACTCGGGCGAGTAGCGACACAGGTTTCTCGGAGGGGTCTCCTTCACAGCTACGGGCGAGCCTTTCTCAATAAAATACTCAGGTGAGTATAGAATCCCAAGGTGGGATAAATCAGCCTTGTCAGTTCTGGTGAACTTCAGATCTCGGTGAAGTCTCCACTACTCGGGCGAGTAGCGACACAGGTTTCTCGGAGGGGTCTCCTTCACGGCTACGGGCGAGCCTTTCTCAATAAAATACTCAGGTGAGTATAGAATCCCAAGGTGGGATAAATCAGCCTTGTCAGTTCTGGTGAACTTTAGATCTCGGTGAAGTCTTCACTACTCGGGCGAGTAGCGACACAGGTTTCTCGGAGGGATCTCCTTCACGGCTACGGGCGAGCCTTTCTCAATAAAATACTCAGGTGAGTATAGAATCCCAAGGTGGGATAAGTCAGCCTTTCCTAGTTCGGATAAGCTCTCCCGAAAGATGGCAATCTTTCGCCGTCAGTGAACGGGTGTTCACTCCTATCTCCAAAACGGTCTCCCTGACCGCCTCTCTCTACTGTTCTCGTTCAAATCTCTCCAAGCTCCCCAAGCTCTCTCTCTCTCTCTCTCTCTTCTGTCTGATCCTCTTCTCAAGATCTCAAAACTCTATATATATCGGGTGCTTCTCGACTCCTCCTTTTCGTTTCGGGTCGGCTTCTAAGTCGGTGCTGGTTGGCTGTTGAAAATCTCACCATCTTCGGACCTTCCCGAATGGCTCTCGCACGCTGGCCTTTCCCCTTGACTTTTACGAGACTTCGGCGGACTTGAAAGGGGACCGTAAACCCTTGTCGGCAATGGTCATCGTAATTCATCTCCGTCCTTTTTGTCTCGAAATGTCATAGAGAGCGACAGAAAGGCGCCTGCCCTTTGTTTCGAAGCCACCGACGATTTTTGATCCCTGGGGTGGTACTGTCGTAAGCTATCTCCGGGTGGTCCTTTTCGGCCCGTTCACCACCAGATTATCAGACCCTATCTCTTCCGGCTGCCGTGGTGGTCGTTTATGTGTGGTCTTTCCTTTCGGCCCTTGATCCGCCGGCGAGATTGTCCGTTTCTCTAGCCGTCGTTACAATATAAAGACTAAAAGAGTGGTAGTTATACAGTAGGGTAACGTGAAATGGGAAAAGGGACAGTTTATATAAAATATTTTTCTCATCCAGGTCAGGCGCATTTTTAATTTTTCCCTTACATCTGCTTTTATTAAACACACGATGAATTAAACTGTCAAAGAAAGAAATAATTTTGAATTTGAAAAGCAAGATTGCAGTCGATTTTGATATTCATAATGCTCACAACAATTGATATACTTTCAATAAGCAGATTCAACATCGGACTGAACGTCATTTTTTATTTGTAGATATTTAATAGTAGAGCAAATTCAGTTACCATTCGCTAATGAAAAGCATCTATAAATTCATTTACTTAAGACATGAATTATGAGCTGTTTTCATATTAAATTGAGTACAAAAATTCATGATACAAATTTCGAATCTATATCAAAATTTAGGTTCAGGTTGAACTTTCGTCATTTAACCGTTACTCAATTATGAGTATGGAATATATTAAGATCCTAAAAGTAGTTCATACTTAGTAAAAGCAAAGCACTAATCATACATGCGAAAACATGTAGTTGATTTCATGCAAGTAAAGCATACGTAGATCGGTATCAACACTAAAAATTATTAAAAGCACTGAAAGTAAATATCAAACTAACGAGTCTCATAGTCTTACCCTACTTAAAAAACGCGTTATTGTATATAAATAATTTAGTTTCCATAAAATCCTTATCAGTTAATAAAATCATCCCCTGCAATTTGTGATCTCGTGAATCCACATCCGAAATTAAATAAGTTTACGTTCATAAAAACAGTCGTACAGAGGTTTTAATTCGGATTACTGAATTATATAAATATGAAAGGTAAACACAGAAGTCAATAGTGACCAAATTTGGTGTATTTAAATAAACAAAGACTAAGTAGGAACCCGTCAAAGCGCGAAAGTCAATTCACACACACAATAAAAACAACCATTGGTACGTAACTGTATGATTTTAATGTTGAATAATACTCAATCACAAAGACAATACTTCCCTGTGAAGAATTGCAAAATAAAATGGTATTACAGCATGAAGCGAAAATCCCTGATTTCGGTTCGCAATAATTAAAAAAACGCTGCTGTCTCCTCACACGCAGAATAACTGAAACTTGAGCTAAGATCACCTGATCAATTGTGCGAGCGCTGTAAAATAAAACAATCCAAAACTAAAAGTCACGTGGGAAAAACAGAAATCAAAAATAATTCACTTCAATTCAACTGTAAGAGTAAAATCAATTTTTTAACTTATCTAGCGAAAGTGAGATCAATATTGACAAGTCCATTTTGATATTTCATAATAAATTTTCAACTATCTATACATCCTTTCAGAACACAAGGATTTTAAGAATTGACTTAACTTTCTGACACTTAACGCTCAAAAATAATCGAACCACCAATTTTTATTTCGGCATTTTTAATTGTACAGAAACTTCCAAGTTGCAATACAACTAGGGTAAACGTATTTATAAATTCATTCTAAAATAAACCATACATGAAAGTGATCTACATACTAAATTACGTTCAATTCCGTGTCGTACACCGATTGACACTTAATTTCGAATCTAACAAAACTTAGTTTGATATGAAATTTCTTATGTGGTCAAGCGGTTTCTGAATTAAAAGTATGTAAAATTTTGAGATTCTTTAATACGTTAAATTTGTTCCCAGTCTTTTGTTCCCGCCTTTTGAGTCTTCCTGTATGGCACTGATATTTTCTATTTTACTATCAAAGGACCCAAACGAAATCCCTTAGATGTCTTCTCCTTCCTTTTGAAACAATTTTCAGCACGCGATATTAATTATTGAATTCATATTCGGAAATATATAAACAGAAATTATGATATATTTTGTTTGAAAAAGATTCAGGACATTTAATATGAATATGCAAAATTTCATCTCATCTCCCAATACTACAATAGTGTCCATAAATTAAGATCAGTTATATTTTATAGAAAAACAAAATTCTATCGGAATTCTATTCAGAAATATCAGATTTCCAAGCATAGAGAAACAAAGATTTCGTTCTGCCATACGCCTCCTATACATACATGTTTAATGGTATAGAGGTCAAGGGAATACGTAGGCCACGCCTGACGGTCTACTTCATCAGTGTTCAGCAAGTCACCAACACAGACCGAACAATAATGAGAGTTGTTCATTAAAGAAATTTGCAGCGGGAGTCGACACTAGTGGACAATTTAACCCGCGCTTAGTTATAAAGGAGGAATAAAAAGGATCGTGCAGTTACATGAATTTAAGATACAATTTATATATAATGTGTTAAAACAGGTATAAAAGTGGTGGCTATCAAAAAACTAAATTGAAGTTTGGAGATTGAATTTACGTCACACTGGAACAAAACAACGGCAATTGGTGGCGGTCCGGGATCAATAGCGAAGGGAAAGATCCTAGGATATCTCGTTACTTAGAACCACGTTACAGATGACGAGGTCATTCCCAATCTCTAAACTTCTACACCAGGCCAACGTCAATAAAATGGAGAAAAGTGTCAGTTTAACCAAGAAGCGAATTTTTATTGGGTATCAGATACTTCAAATTTATTAAAAGCACTCAAATATATCAAGACTTATAGAAACTTTCAAACCCTGGAAGCACAACTTTTTCATATTTTCGCATAATCTAAATCAAATTGAAAAAAGGAAAATCCAGTTATTTGCAAAGCAACCTTCTAAATTAACTTGTTTCGTTTTCTCTTCCGCAATTTCACATTTAATTATTCACGCTCCTTTGTTTGCTATGAATTAACTTAATTTCTGATTTAACTTTAATTGAGTATAATTTCTATATATACTAGATTAAAGCCACTCCTCGAATTTGCTTTCTCACCAGTTCGGTGATTTTATTCGAAATGAATCACGTAACGTTTGATCTTGGTAACGTTACGTGATTAATAAAGTAGGTAGGTACGTAGGTAATTAACGTCGCAATGGAGCAACACGGGCTATTGGCTACGGTCCGGCATCAACCCCAAGTAAAAGATCTAAGGATAATATCTGGTAATTTTAAACTACGGTCAGAATAACAAGGTTAAGACCCGAGTTGCACCACGCCAACCTGAGGACATTTTAGGCCATTGCTGTCTTTGGTTTTACCGAGTTTGAACTAGTTACCATCCGGTTGCCAATCCGCTACCCTTCCAACTGGGCTACCGCTGTTGTCTTCGGTAGGTTCCCTTGGAGATTTATACCGGACATTAGCCAAGAACCCGTTGAGTCGCTCCGCTCCACTGCGATGCGAATTAATTACAATTACCAACTAATTAACAAAGTAAGTTGTGGTCTTTTGAAACCATAAGCTAATGAAACAGCCTTACGTTTACAAAAGTTTTCCGAGATTTTATATTGGATGATAGCCAAAAAGTTAAAGATTCTAATACGAAGACCAAATTTGGTATATTTAAATGAATAAACTAAAGTTATAAGAGTGGTAGTTATGCATTAGAGGTAACGTGAAATGGGAAAATGAGTAGTTTATGTAAAATATTCCTTCTCATCGAGGTTAGACACATTTTTAAATTTTACCTATCTGTTTTAATTAAATATGCAATGAAGTAAACTGTCGAAGCTAATGAAAAAGTATTTCTGAATTTGAAAAGCGAAATAGCGATCGATATCAATAAGACAATTTGAGTTTTCATAATGATCACAGCTATCGTTTTATAATTTCAATATGCAGATTCCAACTACGGAATGAACATCACTTTTTATTCGCGGATATTTAATAGTGGAGAAAATTAAGATACCGTTGGCTAGGGAATAATATCTATAAATTCATTTACATTTATTCTTTAAAAAAAGTGATAGGTTGGAATGCAAACAAAGGCTTTCCACAACTGTCGTCTTTAAGGCTCATTCTGGTTCAAAGTTTATCTTTCTGTGCCGTTCTCAAAAGGGGTGTTAATGAGATGGGTGGGAAAACCACCCACGGCCATCGCTATTCATGATTTTTCCATAAGGCAGGCTCCTTTCGCAATTAGTCAAAGCTTAACTCATCCAAGGTCAACTGCCTTTTTTCGTCGAAGAGGTCTGAAGGTGGAAGGGAGGTACATAATTAACGTCCTATTTGAGCAACACAATGGGCTATTGATGGACTCGTAATTTTGAAACGCGGTCAGATAACGTGGCACCCCACTCTCCAAACTTTCACACCACGCCAACGTGAGGATATTTGAGGCAACGACAGATTTAACGCACCCCGATCTTTGATTTTAATCGATCTCGCAACCCTCGTTTTTCCTCCGCCACTCTTCCAAACTCGATTAATAGCTTCTAAATGGAGGAGGTATTATAATAAACTACCTTTTAATTATTCGAATGTCTACTAACTAGCTAATCAATCCAACGAGTAAAGCTGTGAAAGGTAAAGAGGAAAACGAAGAAAATATAGAAAGTACTTTTGAAAAACTGGATTATCCTTGTCTTAATTTTGACTTAGCTGATCGGTCAATTCGAAGTTGCCTGGGATTTATCAAGTGATAGAATATTGTAATGACTTATTTCGTAGGTCTCATGGGATCCGGCTACCTTCCGAACATATAATCAGTTTCTTAAAATCCTATATATCCAATTGATAAGCTTCTGTCTCAACGATCAGTCCTCTAAAGTAAGCTGTTAAAATGCCACGTAATAAGTATATGATTCTAAGTACGATCCCTCAATCTCTTGTTAATTATGTCTATTTTCAAACGTTTTGATAATTACATACCTTTTAGTTTTTAGCAATCGTAAACCAAAAAGACAAAATTTGGAGATACTTTCCTGAATAGTACTGAAGAGCTGTCACATTGTTCCCTTTCTCAAGAAAATTTGCGTTCATTTCCTCGCTGCAACATCGCTTTATCCCAACGTTAAGGACGCGGTGCATTTATTTATGATGCACAATATGGAGCTGCAATTGAATCGGCAGTTGTAGAAAGGGGATGTGACATTTTTCCGAAAAACGATTTTATTGGCGGAATCATACTTTTATACCAAGACCCACATACTGTGTAAAAACAGGATTCCATGAAGTAACCTAAATGTGAGAAGTGGACGGTCTAATATCCGAAATTTTGTAAAAAGGTGACATGTGTTGCACATGCCACCTTTTTACAACTTCTGGTTGGCAGTGATATCTGTGAGCAGAGGATCAGTAACGTAGTCTGCCAACAGAGCCCTCTACACATCTTTTAATGTAACAACTTGTGCGTTTTGATTGTATGGATTGGAAGAGTTAGATTAAAAGTGTGCTTTTGAAAGTCTTTGTATAATGGAATCAGATTCTTCTGAAGGCAATGTGATTGATGAACGTATCAGAAAGAGAAAAAAACAATCGAGAACTGTACTAAAGAAACGTTATAAAGAAAGCAAGGACTAAAGGAACAGGCTACGTAAACCATGCTGGTAAATAAATATTTTTTCAATGAGTATCAATCGAACGCATTCATGCTGTAGTGATTCTCTGGGTAGCGTGGTAGATTCAAATCTACAGAGAACAGTCTGGCTTAAATAACAAACGATAATTTTATTTAAAACAATTTCTTGACTATATTAGAATCTATTTACACGACACTTTCACGCCTCTGCTAACTGGATGCGACAGGGTGTCGAAATCTCAGGACGTACGAAAGTCTCTGAGTTGGAGAAAGGTATCTCAACAGTCTCTAGATGAAACTCTACTCGTCGGGTGACGATTTCACAAGATCAGCACTGGATCCTCACTGGACGACGGGACAAGGCAGGTTCACTGCCGGACGAGAAGTCGGTACCGAACTCTCCGCAGGTCGTCGGTTCGGCACAATCAGGGATCGGCTCCACTGGGGTCGTCGGGTCAGTACAAGACAGCACGGCTCCGCTGGGGTCGTCGGATCGGCACAAGACAGGCACGGCTCCGCTGGGGTCGCTGGTTCAAGTCTCGAACGAGAAATAAGCAGGAACTCGAGATAGGCAGCCTACGCCAGGCTACAAGAACGCGTCCTCTCAGGGTGAGAGAACCGTCTTCCAAATTATTAAGAGCTCCTTAATGGGGTTGACCGCTTAAAGGGTCACTGAGCTAAGACGCTAGCTCGGGAAACAAACAAGACTCGAGATGGGCAGCCTACGCCGGCTACAAGAACGCGTCCTCTCAGGTTGAGAGAACCGTCTTCAAAAAATATATTTTCTCCCTAAGGAGTGACCGCTCAAAGGGTCGCTGAGTTAAGCTGATCGATCGAGATCACAAGCAAGAACTGACGATTCGACTCCCTGCTTTTCCTTTTGAAACCTCCCAGCCTTTGTTCGCTGGTGGTTCTCGATTCGTTCGTTCTTGATTGGTTCTTACTTTTAATTGGTTCGTTTTTACTTTGCTCATTTTTGAGGTTGCTGATTCGGTAGAGACTCTCTGACGTAAAATGGGATCAGCTACTTAGCGCAGGTGGCTTGATTACCTAGCAGGTGGACTTAATCACCTGGCAGGTGCACTCCTAAACACCTGGGCTCTTTTCGGAACGAATCCCCTTTTGTCCTCTTCGATCCAAGTCCCGACCGTCTGGCGCCAGAGAGATGGAAATGTATTGTCCGGCTCTTTTACGACCTGTCGGCGAGTTTGCCTTTGGGAGGGATAATTGAGGGGTCCATCAATGAATCCTCACAATGCTTATCGTGAAATCTAAATGGGCTGATTTTTCAATTCAGGTAATGCTGTAGTTGCCAGATCGACAGGCCCTGACTGTGCGTGCAAGCTGAATGTTTCTCCAAGTTCGCGGAGGAAGATTTTTCAGAAATAACAATCGATTTTAACGAATTGCCAAATAGATACACAAGATTTATTTTTAACTTCACTTATATTAAAAAGAGATGTTACTCGTAGAAGGAGGAGTGATACAGGAACGTCTACAGATGGATCTATGTAATCCAGACTAAAAAAAAATATTCTCGTACAGCGTCAGGGTAAAAGGTCCGGCAGTAAATGTGTGCAAAAAGGCATTTGTTTCTATACACGGGATAACAAAAGAAGAATTAAGCGACTGTGCAACCTGATAGCTTTAGGAAAGTGTCCAAGAGATATGAGGGGAAAGACAACAGGTTACAATGCCATTAACCCCGCCACATCAAAAGAAATTCATGATTTTCTGGCATGGCTTGAAACAAAAGTGGCCCGATACTCGGGGAAAGTAAAAGGTATATAGATGATCGTCTTAGAGTCAAAATATTATATGGAAAATTCAAGGCGGACAATCCCTTGCAAAAGTGGGATATGACTACTTTCGTCTATATTTCAATGAAAACTTTGACTATTCCTTTGGAAGACCTCAAGTTGATGTATGCGTTACATGCGAGGAACTTGATCAAAAACTGAATAGGCCACTTTGTGATACAGCAAGAAGAGCTATGGCAGCAGAGCTGCTGGTTTACAAGTGTCGGGCTAAAAACTTTTACGTCGAAATAAAGATCGTCTCGCTGTTCATAAAGAAAGATGCTAAAAGAAAATTTTGGCAATTTGTTATGACTACATGCAGAATTTGCCACTCCCAAACATACCGGTACAAGATATTTTATTTACGCCAGCTATGGGTTAATACTTTTGGGATATATAATCTGGCTACTGGGAAAGCTAATTTGCAAGTGTATCATGAAGGTATAGCAAGAGTCCAAACGAAGTCTGCAATCTGCTACTAAGCTACATCAACCGGAATAAAATCAATGAACATGCAAATCCGCTTCTCTTTTCTGACGGATGTCGCGGACAAAACAAAAATCATTCTCTACTAAGAATGTGTATGGCCTTAGTTGAACTACAAGTGTTTGAAAAAGATGAAATCTTTTTCCCTATTAGGGTCACTCCTTTCTCCCATGCGACAGGGACTTTGGGACAGTGAAACGTCAAATTCGAAAAGCTGATCGGATCTACTCACCTGACGAATATGTAGAGCTCATGAGAAACTCAAGCAATACCGGAAGATTTAATGTTATAAAGGCTACTACCGAAGATGTAAAGGTGTTTAAAAAGTGGTGGCCCTCATTTTATAAGACATGTATTTCTGATGAAAGTTATGGCAGGCATGTAAGAAAAGAGGACAGAGTAGCCTTCAAGATATCTTTCTGTCCGCCACATTATCATCAACGATCCAAATAAAGTTACAGCATCGACCGATATTCATGGTTTAAATAAGAACGCTTTCATGCTGAGGAAACCAAACTTTATTCTCACTGGATTGCCAAACCAACCAGCATACGGGACAGGTAAGGTCCCAATCAATGAAAAGATCGCTGGTGTTGGACAATGCCTCCAGTACATCCGGAGCAACACATGAACTTTTACTCGTCTATAATGCAGTGGCCAACCACCAGTGCAGAAGTCAGGTAGTGAGGCTGACGATTAATTTTTATTTTTCCATTGTCACTTATTTCTAACTTTTTCATAACAAAAATGTTGCTTTTATAATGTCAAAAGTATTTTTAAAGTTTTGCAACTAAAAATAAATAATTTTGCTCATTATATTATGTTTCCTATTGTCCCAGTAATTTCAGTGTAACACTAGGTAAAATGTGTAAAAAGGGATATGTGCGATTTTTTTGGAATTTGGTAGGGGACTCTGGCAGTAACAAAACTCTGGCAGTAACAAAACTCATCAATTATATTTAGCTATATAATATCAACTATCTAAATTTTTTTCTTTAGTTTATGAACACCGCAATTAAAGTGGTACACCTTTTAATCTATCCTGTAAAATTTGTGTTTTGTAACATCCTTTTTACATCTGCCGATTCGATTACATCTATCTTAAATCACATATCCTCGAAGATAAGACGCGAAAGCATTTACATCATACTTTTGATTATGAGCAAATAAGGTTATCTTTCAGAAAAGAAAAGGCGCAATTACGTGAATTTGAGATCCAATTTAGAATATTAAATACAGGCTGGAAAGGTGATGGTTATCGAAAAACCCCATAAAATGGAGGACATCGTCAGTGTAATGAAAAAGTTCATTTTTTTTGGTGTCAGGTATTTATAATTTATTAAAATCACTCAAAATATTAAGACATTACGATGTTCTAACCCCTGATATATTAACATTTTTAAATTATCTGATAATCTAAATCAAATGTGTAGAATACGGATAGTCCAGTTATTTCAAAAGTATCCGTAAAATAGCTCTTGTTTCTTTTACTCCTTATAACTTTCATAATTTCACCTCAAGAATTCCTTTTCTTTCGTTCGCCATAAGTTATTTAATTTGCGATTAAACATCAAGCAAGTATTAATTTTTTTAAATACACGATTGAAGCTGGTCATAGAATTTGTTTTTTTTTCAAGTTCGGTGATTTGATACGTCTATGAATCATGATCTTGTTTTGCAATAAAAAGAAAGCGATGCCTCTTTTTCAAGCCAAACACGGACAAACACCAACCAAGATTCAAACCCCGAGACTACAACTGGTTGCCATACAAGCCCTGACTACTAAACAAGCTAAAGTCCGGCTCCCGGGAGAAAAAAAGTCGAGTCGTTTCAGACGCGTCTATTCTTAAAGTAAGGTTGCAACGCATACAAAGTGCTTCCACAACTTGCGTCCTAACGATAGTTCTGGTTGTTTCTCACTCAGTATCCTTAGTAGTATTAATAAGCTGGTGGTGGGAAAACCATCAACGGCGATCGCCAATCGTGATTTTGCCGTATGGCTGAATTCCTTACCTTTCACACCTATTCCAAAATTGACTGATCCAAGGTCGACTGCCTTCTCGTCGAAGCGGCACTAAAGGTGATAGGTAGGCAATAAACGGTAACACTGCAGCAACGTAACGGGCTATACGCGACGAGCCGGGATCAATCAAGAACAGAAAGATCAAGGAGAATGCCTCGTTATTTTGAACCTTGATCAGAAGACGAGACCAACATTTGAGTTGTCACCCACTCTCCAAACTTCTACACCACGCGAATCTGAGGACATTTCAAGCCACTACTGTCTGGTTTTACCGAGTTTGAATCCGCTACTCTTGCAACTGCGCTACCGCTGTTGTCTTCGATACGTTCCCTTGGAGATTAATGCCGGACAATAGCCAAGAACCCGTTGAGTCGCTCCACTGCTATGTGAATTAATTACAATTACCACCTAATTACCAAAAGTAAATAGTGGTCTATTGAAAGCATAGCGTAAAGAAAAAAATCTTACGTTTATAAAACAGTTTCTCCGAGATTTTACATCGGATCACTTGATAACTGGATCACGGCCAAAAAATTAAAGATGTTAATAGGAAGACCAAATTTGGTATATTTAAATAAATAAACTAAAGTTATAAGAGTGGTAGTTATTCATTAGAGGTAACGTGAAATGGGAAAAAATGAGTAGTTTATGCAAAATATTTCTTCTCATTGAGGTTAGATACATTTTTAAATTTTACCTATCTGTTTTAATTAAATATGCAATGAAGTAAACTGTCGAAGCTAACGAAAAATATTTCTGAATTTGGAAAGCGAAATAGCGATCGATATCAATAAGACAATTTGGGTTTTCATAATGATCACAGCTATCGTTTTTAATTTCAATATGCAGATTCCAACATCGGAATGAACATCACTTTTTATTGGCGGATATTTAATAGTGGAGAAAAGTAAGATACAGTTGACTAGGGAATAACATCTATAAATTCATTTACATTTATTCTTTAAAAAATGCGATAGGTTGGAATGCAAACAAAGGCCTTCCACAATTGCCGTCTTTAAGGCAGATTCTGGTTCAAAGTTTATCTTCCTGTGCCGTTGTCAAAAGGGGTGTTAATGAGATAGGTGGGAAAACCACCCACGCCATCGCTCTTCATGATTTTGCCATAAGGCAGACTCCTTTCGCAATTAGTCAAAGCTTGACTCATCCAAGGTCGACTGCCTTTTTTCGTAACGTGAAAGGAAGGTTGATAATTAACGTCCTATTTGAGCAACACAATGGGCTTTTGTTGTCAATTCTGAATCATACAAGCTAAAGTCCGGCTTCCGGTGGAAGGAAGTCCAGTCAAATTGTTTCAGACGAGTCAAAATAAAGTGAGGTGAGGTTGGAACAAATATTTAACGCGAATTCTGGTTAAGTTTATCACTCAGTGCATTTATCGATAGTAGAATTAATGAACTTGTGGTGGGAAAACCACCCACAGTGATCGTCATGGTTGTTGGGCGACAGGAAGTGAAACGCGTAAAGGACGGTTGGACGGAACTTGCCAGCTCTGTAATAAGAACTAGGTGTCCACTGAAGCCCAGAGCATCCCCTGTTGAAAAAACAGGATGTTAAAAACAAAGTTTACTTTTCACTGTCTTGAAGTCGCTGTCGTTAAAATTTTCCAACTTTCGCTTCGGGAAGTAGTTAATTGACGTCACACCGGAGCAATACAACGGGCTATTGGAAACTGTTCGGGATCAATCCTCAAAGGGAAAGATCTGAGAACACGTAATTTAGAACCACGGTCAGATAACGAGGTCAACGCTTGAGCTGGAACTCCACTCTCCAAACTTACACATCACGCCAACGTCAGAACATTTGAAACCACAGCAGATTTAACGCGCGCCAGCTCCCGTGTAAACGACGGTCATTGGTTGAACCTCGTTTCGAATTTGCAAACCTCCTGTTACTAATCCGTTGCTCTTCCAATTGTGTTAACGCGCCCCCACTAAAAGTGATAATCCTTCAGTTGATATTAAAGAAATAATTTAAGCTCTATGGAAATTATAAATTAAAGAAAGCATCAATTTCAAGTTTATTAAATCCATACACGATTTATTAAATCCTTACACGAAATGAAATAAGCTTGCTTTCATAAACACAGTTGTACTGTGATTTTAAATCGAACCACTGAATTAAATATAGCATAAACAAGAAGTCCACTTTGAGACCGAATTTAAAGATTTAATAAAAAAATTTATAATATAATTATAATTTAAATTACATTTAAATAAATAAATTAGGATTATGAATGCTAGTTATGAATTAGCGGTAACTTGAAATGGGAAAATGGGTCATTTTATATAAATTATTAAGTCAGACATTTTTAAATTTTCTTTTTTACCTGTTTTATTAGAAAGGCGGCGAAATAGACAGTCAAAGCTAACAACAAAAAAATTATTTTTTTAACTTAATCAGAGAAAAAGAGAACCATATTAACAAGTCCGTTTTGATATTTCATAATCAATTTGCATCCTTTCAATACACAACGACTTTAAGACTGACTAACTTTGAGACATTTAATGCTCTACAACAATCGAGCCACCACTTTTCATTCCAGCATTTCTAATTGTACAGAAGATTCCAAGATCGAATACAGACAGGGTAAACGTATCTGAATTCATTCCAAAACAAACCATCGTATAGGTTCCACTCTAAATTAAGTACAATTATGTATCATCCTCTGATTGTGTTATTTTCGATTCAGTAAGAAAATTTAGCTGGAATTCGAAATTTCTGATCATGTGATAAAGTGATTTCGGAATTATGAATATGCAAAATTTCGAGATTCTCTAACATGTGTTAAATTTGTTCAGACTGTTGTTCTTACCTTTCGAAAGTCTTTCTGTTTAGCATTGATACTTTCTATTTTACTATCGAAGAACCCAAACGAAAATTCTTAGATGTTTCCATTCAAAACGAATTTCCGTGTGCAGTATTAATTATGAAATTAATATTCGGAAATGTATAAACAGGATTTACGATATATTTTGTTTGACATAGATTCTGGACATTTAATATGACCATGCAAAATTCCATCTCGTCTAACCCAATACTATACTGGTGTCTATAAATTAATTCTGTCATTTATCGAAAAAAACAAAATTTTAAAGTAAGAGGATGATAAACATCTAGAGTTAGAAATGCAGACAGATTTCACAGATTTCCACGCATAGAGAAACAGACGTACGTGAATGTACCGATAATACATGCTAAATTAACAAAACGAACCATTTTTTATCTTTGGCGAAGCTGAAACAATATGTCCATAACTTTTCGAATACTTTCCCCTATCAGTGTAATAGGGTATAAAATGTCCACTTGTCACTTCAATGCTCCAATGGCATGGTTTTCACATGCTCTTCACTAGATTGTCCAGTGAATCTTGAGTTAGATTTCGCCATTTTTGTTTAATAATAACTGGGGTTTTTTGGTACGCGGTGGATGATTTCGTTCTGCCATGCGCCTCCCAAAAGCATTCCTGAACTTGCGCCATAATACTCAAATCAACCAACCCAAGAGCATCCCATACATGTTCCACGGTATAGACGTTATAAGGGAATACCTAGACCACTCCTTTCAGTCTATATCTTTGGTGTTCAGCAGGTTATCAACACAGACCGAACAATGACAACGAGAGTTGACCATTAAGTTAAAGAAATTTCCAACAGTAGTCGACAGCGTCTTTCTTATATATTACTTTGATTACAAGTATACAAAGTAATATATAAGAAAGTAATTAAGAGAATTTTCATGAATTTAAAATGCAATTAAGTGTGTTAATTCAGGTTGTATATAAATGGTGGCTATCAAAAATTAATAAAATGGAAATGTTGGTTGGTGATTGAATTAAAATCACATCGAACTAATTAACATTACCATCTGATAAACAAATGCATTTACAGAAATAATTGTATTTCGAATCCACAGCCGAAAAGAAATAACCTTACGTTCAGAAAATATTTTTCCGAGGTTTAACCTCGGATCACTGGATCCAACTGATAAAGCACGCTATCAGAAACAAAATTTGGTATATTTAAATTAATAAACTAAGAATATAAGAGTGGTAGTTATGCATTAGAGATAACGTGAAGTAGGAAAATGGGTCAGTTTATGCAAAATATTTCTTCTCATCGAGGACAGACATTTTAATTTCTTCCCTTCTATCTGCTTTTATTAAATACACGATCAAGTAAACTGTCAAAGCCAAAGAAAAAATGTTTTTGAATTTGAAAAACGAAATAGCCGATCGATACCAATAAATCAGTTTTGGTATTCATAATGTTCACAACTATCTTTACATACTTTCAATGTACGCAGATTCCAACTTCGGATTGAACATCACTTTTTATTCACGGATATTTAATAGTGGAGCATATTCGGATACCTATCACTAGAGAATAGCATCTATAAATTCATTTACATCTATTCTTAGAAAAAGTGATAGGTTGGAACGCAAACAAAGCACTTTCACAACTGGCGTCTTGAAAGCGAATTCTGGTTCTAAGTTTATCGCTCAGTGCCGTTATAAAAAGGAGTGTTAATAAGCTATCGGTAGGAAAACCACTCACGGCCATTACCATTCTTGATTTTGCCATATGGCAGCCCTCCGAACATCCTTTCGCACATATTCAAAAATTGACTGATTCAAGGTCGACTTTCTCGTCGGATCGGCACTAAAGGTGGTAGTTAGGTTACCATTACCATTTTTGATTTTGCCATATGGCAGCCCTCCGAACATCCTTTCGCACATATTCAAAAATTGACTGATTCAAGGTCGACTTTCTCGTCGGATCGGCACTAAAGGTGGTAGTTAGGTTACCATTACCATTCTTGATTTTGCCATATGGCAGCCCTCAGAACATCCTTTCGCACATATTCAAAAATTGACTGATTCAAGGTCGACTTTCTCGTCGGATCGGCACTAAAGGTGGTAGTTAGGTAGGTAAGTAGGTAATTAATTGAACTCTCTCTAGAGCAACACAACGGGCTATTGGTGACGATCCGGGATCATTCCGGAAGGGAAAGATCCTAGGACTCCTCGTAATTTTGAACTACGGTCAGGTAAAGAGAACCACACCTGAGCTGTCATCCAATTCTCCAAACAAGCTCTTCCAACCGGGATAACGCTGCCTCACTAAAGGTGGCAGTATAAAAATTAAAATGTCATCTGTATCAACACTCAAGTTTATTAAAAACACTCAGAGTAAATATTAAAGTCGACGAGTCTTATAAACATAACCCTACTAAACGCTCTATTGCAAACAATTTAGGTTCCATGAAACCCTGATCAGTTGACAAAAGCATCCCTTCTAACTTGTAATTTAGTAAATCCATACCCGAAATGAAACAATCTTACGTTCATGAACACAATTGTAACGAGGTTATAACTCGGTTAACTGAATTAAATGAAAATGAAATTTGAAAATTGAGACCAAATTTGGTGTATTTAAATAAATTAAGACTAAGAGGTGGCAGGGTATGCATTAGACGGTAACAAGAATCGGAAATTTTAAAAATTTTCATTTTACCTGATTTCTTTTTAAATACACGATGAATTAAAATGTCAACGCTAACAAAAAATATTTTTGAATTTGTTAATCTAAAGATCAATTGATATAAATAAGTCAATTTGGGCATTCACAACTATCTTTATATGCTTTCAATACGCAGATTCCAACTTTCGATTGAGCATTATTTTTTTCAGGGATATATAACAGTGGAGCAAATTCAGACACCTTTCGCTAGGGAATAGAATCCAAAATTCATTTACTTAAGACATGGATTATGGCCTGTCGTCAAATTAAATTTACAAAAAAACCATAACATCCACCGATTTGGATAACAAATTTCGAATGTAAATCAAAATTTAAATTCAGGTTTATACTTTCATGTCATTTAGCCGTTATAAGTATGTAATGTTTTAAGACCCTAATGTTAAAATAGAGTCCAGAGCTTTTAGCATACCTTTCGAAATAATTCTTCCAGTATCACTGATACTTTTTACGTATTACAAATTTGACATTTTTATTACCATTTTCAGAACCTACGCTGTTTTCAGATAAAATATTAATCTGGCGTGGTGTAGAAGTTTGGAGAGGGGTACCAGCTCAGGTGTTGACCTCGTCATCTGACCGTGGTTCAAAATTACGTTGTGTTGTCCTCGAATCCTTCCCTTGGTAAGGATCGATTGAGTTGCTCCACAGCCGACTCTAATTAAAATACCATATCAGGGAGAAGGCAGTCGAGTCACGTGATTTCGAAGAGTTAAAATAAAGGGATAGGTTGGAATGCAAATAAGTGCTTCCACAGCTGGCATCTTTAACTGGATTCTGGTTCTTTTATCTTACGGTGCTGTTATCGATAGTGCTTTTAGTGATCAGGCGGTGGGAAAACCACATAAGGCGATCGCCATTCGTGATTTTGCCTAAGGCAGCTCTCCTAGCTACCTGTCCCACCCATTCAAAAATTGACTGATCCGAGATCAGTTGTATTCTCGTCAGTGGCACTAAAAGTGGCAATCGTCAGATGAATACAAAAATTGAATTTTCATCGTATCAACACTAAAATATTAAAAAACACTCAAAGTAGGAAAATAAACTAGTGGTAATATCCTACTCTACTTACAACTCACTATTGCAAAGAAATGATTGAAATTGCATTAAATCCTGATTAAAATCGTCATCTGGCCGTGGTTAGAGGTTTTCTTAAGATCTTTCCCTTAGGGATTGATGCCGCACACGTCGCCATGAGCCCGTTGAGTTGTACCAGTGCGATTGGAATTAATTACCCTTAGAATCTAATTAACAAAAGTATACCCCGTTAAGTTGTGGTCTTTTGAATCCATATCCCAAAAGAAACAATCTTAGGTTTAATAAAACAGTTTTTCCGAGAATTAAACTCAGATCACTGGATTAAAACAAATATGAAATGAAACTTATATGAATACCAAATATGGTATATTTAAGTAAATGAACTAAGACTACAAGAGTGGTAGTTGTACATTAGAGGTAATGGGAAATGGGTCAGTTTATGTAAAATATTTTTTCTCATCGAGGTCAGACATTTTTAATTTTTCTCTTATATCTGGTTTTATTAAATACACGATGAATTAAACTGTCAAAGTTAACAAAAAAATATTTGTGAATTTGAAAAGCGAACGATGTAAATAAGTCGATTATAGTATTCATAATGTTCACAACCATCTTTACATACTTTCAATACCCAGATTCCAACTTCAGATTGAACATCTTTTTTCAATTGCGGATATTTTACTGTGGAGCAAATTCAGATACCATTCGCTAGGGAACAGCATCTATAAATTCTTTTATGGCATGGATTATGGGCTGTCTTCATATTAAATTAAGTTCAAAAAATCCATCTTTGCGGTTCAAAGATATGGGGTAGGTCGATGAAAATGGACTGTGCTTTTATTTAGTTTACAGTTTTTACAACTTGAAAGATAATTTTGAGCACCATAGCTCTAGTGACAAAGATGGACAATATCAACCAATATTTGAGTACAAGAGCTCGTATAAGAGGAGAGACGGACCATACCACTTCAACTTTGGAGAAACAGAATTCTTTCAAAAAAATAGAATATGAAAACAATCATACAACTCCCACGCTGGCTTAAGATTGACGCTCTGTCGCTCTAAGTGGCGATAAGTAGCTTCAACAATGAGTTTGGAATGTTTTAAGATCATAAAGTTGAATCATTCCTCAGAGTTTTTTCATATCTTTCGAAATAATTCTTCCTGTAGCACTGATAATTTCTACGTGTTACAATTTTTTCCAAATTACACTTTTATGAAATTACTTTTTACCGTTTTCAGGACAACGCCGTTTAAAGATAAAATATTAATTTGACGTGACAAAAGCATCCCCTGTAAGTTGCGATCTTGTTAATTCATATCCTAAATTAAATAATCTTACGTTCAAGACCAAATTTGGTATATTTAAGTAAATAAATTTAGGTTCTATGAGTGCTTGTTATACAGAAGTAATGTGAAATGAGAAAATGGTTCAGTTTATAAAAAATATTTTTTCTGATCGACGTCAGACACATTTTTAATTTTTCTCTTATACCTGTTTTTATTAAATTCACGATGAAATAAACTGTCAATGCTAACGAAAAATACTTTTTAATTTAAAAAGCGAAAAGGCAATTTATATAAATAAGGTATATATAACGCAATTTATATCAATAAGGTACGTTTTGGTATTCACAACTATATACGCTTTCAATACGTGTATTCCAACTTCCGATTGAGCATCATTTTGTTCGCGTACATTTAACAGTCATTCAAGGTGCAAAATAACTCAATAGATGTGAGCACCTTTTCATATCTGGTATAGTCAACAATAAACAAAAATGGTGATACTGATGAAGATGTTGATCTTAGAAATTCAAAAGCTCGCAACTGTTTTAAGAATCTTAATAAATTGCGAAGAGCAACTAATATACATGTAAAAACCAAATTAAATCTGTACAAATCACTAGTACTTTCAGTTCTCTTATACGGTTCTGAAACATGGAAAATTACCAAAATACAGTGCAATAAACTAAATGTTTTTCAAAATAAATGTTTATGAATTATCTTAAAGGCTTTTTGGCCATACTACATTTCAAATGAAGAATTATTAAATAAAGCAAAACTTAATGAAATAGGAAATGAAATCAAATTTACACGTTGGAAGTTCACAGGACACATTTTAAGAATGAACAGGGACAGTATTCCTAATATAGCATTGATTGGACCCCTGATGAAAAGAGAAAGCGTGGACGTTTGAGCTGGCGACGTATGATGGAACAAGAGAGAAGTGAGGCTGGATGGGCGAGCTGGTATGAAGCTAGACTTGCTGCATCGGACAGGAAACTGGCGATCTAGATTGAAGCCCTTATGTGCCCCTAGGCACTAAATAATTAATGATGACATGGAGAGAATTGTGATGAATTTATGATGACACAGTGGAGCAAATTTAGACACCGTTCCCTAGGTAATAGCATCTAAAACTCATTTATATGAGACATGGCTTATGGGCTGTCTTCATGCTAAATTGAGTACAAAAATCCATAGCGACCACCGATTTAGATAACAAATTTCGAATGTATTGTTTCATCCGGAAAGTTCTGCGGTTCTTTCATGATAAATATCAATGAAGTAGTACAAAAACTTAAGAAAATGTTATTAAATCACATAAACACCATTTTGTTCCTTTTTGCCATCTTTCCGGCAGCTGGAAAATTCCCTTTTTAAGAAAGTCATTTGTAAAGAAGTTATCGAGATGCTATTTGAGTCTCCAAAGAATCGAACTTCAAGCCGTTCAGGAAATTTTGAAGTGACCTGAAGAGGTGAAAATCTGAGGGGGCAAGGTCTGGTGTGTATATGGGAGGTAACACAAAACATCTCAGCCATACTCAATAAGTCTTTGTCCTTCATTGTCATGCTGGAAGACACCTCGACGATTGGTCAGTTCTGGCAGCTTTGGTTCGATTTCTGCTTTTAATACTGAACAGTATTTTTCAGAATTTATTGTCTGATTTTGTGGCAACAATTCATAATGAGCAATTCCTTTGTATTTCCACCATACACAAAGCATTACTTTTGGGGGATGCAGCCCCCCTCTCGATATTAGTTGGGGAGGTTCATTTGGCTTACCCAGTGATCTTTTTCTTGTAACGTTATTGCATAGTATCCATTTCTCAACTCCAGTAATGAGCCGTTTCAAAAAAGAGTTTCTTCATTTCGTTTCAGCAAAGAATCACATGCCGAAATTCAAGCAAGCATATTCTGTTGTGTTAAAGTATGGGGCACCCATACATCGTAGCGGTTTACATACCCATCTTCTTCAGATGATTATGAACTGTACTTTTTGGAATATTTAGTCTGAGTGATAGTTCCTGAATTGTGTGACATAGATTTTCAGCGATGGTATCTTTTAATAGGTCCTCGTTTACAGAGGATGGTCGTCTAGAGCGGGCATCATCTTCGAGGTTGAAATTTACGCGATTAAATTTATCAAACCACCTTCAAACTGTGTCATCAGAAACAGCACTTTGTCCATATAAGCACAAATTTTACGAGTAGTCTGACTAGCATTTTTTGCTTTCTTAAAATAAAAGAGCATAATATGACGAAAATGAACTTTTTGGTTCTCCATTCTTAGCACTGCAGTGAAGCAAAAATTTGCCACAACTAGAATTATGCAGTGAAAGCAGAAAAGACCGAATTTACACATCTGCTTCAATCAAGGTCACTCCTTATCAGCGGTAGCAGAATAGTAATAAGAAAGCACACTTCGTTTTCAAAAACCGCAGAACTTTCCGGATGACCCAATACATCAAAATTTAAGTTCAGGTTTAAAATTTCCATGTCATTTAGACGTTACTGAATTATGAGTATGAAAGGTTTTAACGTCCTAATGTAAGTCATTCCCCAGAACTTTTTCATACCTTTGGAAATAACTTTCTTGTAGCACTGATAGTTTTCCTTGTTACAATTTCTACAAATTACGCTTTTATTACCATTTTTTAACCTTTACGATACGGCTCCCAAATTTCGTTACCCGCGTCTAAGAACGGCAGATTTCTCTTGACTTCCTTACCCCTACAGAACTTGTGAGAGATAGTCGTGAATGACTTTTACGACTGACCACCTAGCGCGCTTTCCTTTCATAGTGTTTGGCATGCTAGAGATGTCATCGGCGCGACTTTCTGTATTTCCCAGAGTTCACAGAATGATCGACAGGGTAGGGCTTCGAACAAAAGGACCGTTACTCTTTAGAGCCAGTCGCTTACAGCTAGCACATGGTGATCGATGTCAGCGGTCACTTAAAAGGGGGCTAAATCGCATCTGTACCGAGCCGCTCTAGGAACGAAAAATCTTACGGTAGGACTGTTGTACCACCCGTAGTCTAAAGGCTAAACTAAGCTCTGTTAATTAGAAATATTAATCGGGCGTGGAGTTGGTGCCAGCTCAGGTGTTGACCTCATCATCTGACCGTGGTTCAAAATTAAGTGTTGTCCTCGGATGTTTCCCTTGAGGGTTGATCGCGGAAAGTCGCCAATAGCTGTTCTGTTGCTCTAGAGCGACGTTAATTAATTTCCATTACCATCCAACTGAGCTACTGGGTAATGAAATAGAACGTTGCCTCTTTTTTACTCTAAACACGATCAGTCACCAACACCCAAGCTTACAGATTCGAACCTGAGACTACTACTAAGTGGCATTCAAACGCTATAACCACTATACCATATATAGTCCTGTTCCCGGGAGAAGACAATCGAGTCACGTGGTTTGAGACCGAGTCCTTAAAAGAGGTAGATTGGAACGCAAACAAAGCGCTTCCACAACCGGTATCTTTAACGCGGATTCTGGTTATAAGTTTATCGTTCGGTGTAGTTATTGATAGTAGTATTAGTGAGCTGGTTGGGGGAAAACCACCCACGGCGATCGCCATTCATTATTTTGCGTATGGCAGCCTTCCTAACGTCCTTTTGTACCTATTCAAAAATTGATCGATCCGAGGTCAGTTGTCTTCCCGTCGGAGTGGCACTTAAGGTGATAATCGTCAGCTAATATAAAAATTAAATTTTATGGGTATCAACGCTAAAAATTATTATACACAAGGCAAATATCACACTTGATTGAAGTCCTAATCCTACTTACAACGAAAAATTAAAAAAAAAATAATTTTAGTTTCATCAAATCCTGATGAGTTAAAAGCATCCTCCTCAATTTTTGTGATTGACCGAATCACACTTACAAATACAAAATTTCCGAGGTTTTAACTCGGATCACTTGATTACAAAGATGGCTGAGAAATAATATGCTAGTTGGGTAAGCCAAATTTGGTATATTTAAATAAATAAACTAAGACTATAAGAGTGGTAGTTATGCATTAGATGAGAATGGTTCAGTTTATATGTGAAATATTTTTTCTCATCGAGATCAGACATATTTTTAATTTTTCTCTTATATCTGTTTTTACTAAATACACGATAAATTTAACTGTCAAAGCTTAAAAAAAATATTTTTGAAGTTGAAAAGAGAAATAGTAATCGATATAAATAAGCCAATTTTGGTATTCACAATGTTCTCAACTCTATCTATACATATAAAGCAGAGTTGACATCTGTCTAGAGGCTTGATTGGATGCTTTCTTTAAAAATGAGAATACATTACAGTTAAACTTCGAAAAATCGTTACTCATGCGACCAAGAGATTTCGATGACAAAAGCGGAATGACGATTTAAATGGAGTAATCACAGAATGTACTCTATACGGCATTTCTGTAACGATCAGTAAATTTTAAATTTATCACTGTCTTTTACCTTGTAAATTAAGTACCTTGAACTGATGTTAGGCAAAAAGACTATTCTATACATATAAAGCTGAGTTAGCATCTGTCTGTTCTCTATACAAATCTACACCGTTTGACCAATCTACACCAAATTTGGTACACTTATTCTTTGGAACCCTGCGGGTAACGTAGGTTAAGTATTAATCCCTATTCTATTTATCTTGGGTATGTAACGTCCCGTCATCCTGGACATAGCACTTGCTAGGGGGCGCTCTCTCTCTCGGTCTGGCTGTGCCGATGACGTCAGAGTAAACATCTACCGTAGTCACCTCTCAAGATGACCTTGGAGGTTTTTAGAATCTTAGAGTATGGTGCAATCGTGTAGCTGCTATGAAAATCGTTCAGTATTATATCGTTTACGTATCCCGTCTGTAAATTCTTAAACTGCATTTTTATTATTGGAATGAAAATTTTTATGATAATATAAGATTACTTTTATAGAAAGTTGTCTTTTTTATCGTCTATATTGTACAGGGGGCTAATGATCATTCGAAATCCTCGTAGGAATAGCATTGGGTATTTATGCGATCAATGTCAGATGAATTCACACTAAATTTGGTACATTCATCCTGTAGAATTCAGCGGGACACATAGACTATATATTAAACCCGTTCGATTTGTCTTGGGTCAGCAAGGGAACAATTCGAAATCTCCATAGGAATAATATTGAGTTATTACGATGAATTATATACAATTCAACCCGAGCCACGCTGTGTAATTCAGCTAGTCTATATATTCTTTCAGATTCCAAAATTCGGATTGAACATCGCCTTTTCTTTGCGAATGTTTAATAGTGGAGCAAATTGAAAGATACTATTCGCTAATGAATAGCATCTGCAGATTCATTTACTTAAAACAGATTATGAGCTGTCTTCGTATTAAATTGAGCACAAAAGTCCATAGTAACCACCGATTTTATTACTAAATTTCGAATCCATTTCAAATTTTAAGTTCAGATTCAAACTTTCATGTTATTCATCCGTTACTCAAGTATGAGTATGGAATGTTTTAAGATCCTAGTGTTAAATCACGACAAATCAAAGCTTTTTTCATACTTTTCCAACTAATTCTTCCTGTACCACTGATAGTTTTTGCGTGTTACAATTTTTGCAAATTACTCTTTTATGAGATTACTTTTTACCATTTTCAGGACTTAGCTTGTTTTCAGTCAAACTATTAATCTATCCTCATGTCTACTTATGACTTGTACATGGGCAGTTCCTCGGCGGCTCTAGCCCTCCATGAAATATATTTCATGTTAAAAAACAACTAAAAATGCACCCTGAAACCAGTTTAATCAGCGTCAATTTAAGTATAAATAATCGTAAAAGCAAGACACAGGTAGATACCCTAATCATACAAATAAAGCACATGCAGATACGTTTATTATGCTAGCAAAGCAAATGTAGATACGCTTATTATGCAAGTAAAACATACGTAGTTGCTTTCATCATGCAATAGAGGCGTACGTAAATACGCTAATCATGCGAGTAAAGAATATGTAGATACGCTTATTATATAAGAAAAGCATATAGTTCCCTTCATGGTATAAGTAAAGCATATTGATATGCTAATCATACAAAGCCTATGTAGTTGTTTTCATGATGCAGGACATACTTTAATCATACAAGCAAAGCACACATAGCTTTCATCATGCAAGTAAAGCATACGTATATACGTTTATTATGATTTTGTAATTGGTAAGGCATACGTAGGCACGCTAAACATACGAGTAAAGATACGTAGATACGTTCATTATGTGAGTAAAGCATATGTAGGTTCGGGAGCTGAATGAGTATAGACTTTTTCTTCTGTTGGCTCATTGACTTCAGTCGCTCTTGTAATTACCACACGCTATTGGAAATAAACACTTCACCTGAATAATTAAATCGTTATTTTAAGGAATACCTTTTCCGTTGATCAAACATCTTAGTAAAAATTTCCACGTTAATCAGACGCACAATATATTAAGTATATGTGCTGTGACATCTTAGCGCCTAAGAGTCTAGAATGGCCGGCTGCAGACCCGGAAGTTTCCTGTTAAAAAGTCCTTCAATAATGCGCTTGCGCATGTGAGGAGAATGAGAAACAGTTAGCTCACGGACTCCGTCTAGTTGAGACGTCTTCGTAGCAATTCGTAAATTTTAATATGAAAATAAGCATTTTTGTTTCGCGCGTCCATTGTAAACCCATTGTTTTGTCTGTGTTAAAATAAATGTTATTTTTTAATGTCCAACAAAAGTTCGGATTAATTCATCACAGACTAGAGTTTTGGTGTCAGAAGTGGGATGGAAGCAAGAAAGCAGGAAATGCAGGTAGGCCCACCCTTGTATTAAATTAAATTTATTGAGGTTCTGGCTTACCGGAATTAGTGAGGCAAAGAGCCTAAATAGTTTTGGTTAAAAAAACAAACAAAAAGAAATGACTACATATCCAATTTTATTTTGTGGTTATTTAAATTTTGTCTTTATGAAAGTTAATAGAAGTTGATGATAAAGTGAATTTGCATGTTCTACTAAGTAGATATTATCAAGTTGATAAAGTCACGGCCAAAAAGTGCCAAATCGAAAGTGAACGAAAATTTAAATTTCGTTTTGATTTTACTGAAATTTTGTGTTTTGTGCATTTAATGATTTGAAAAGAATCAGATAATTTGAATTACATATGGTAATTACACATTAGTAAAAGAAAACAAATATTTAATTGCAACTATATATATTGCATCTTGTGTATTGTATATGCTACGATATAGTTTAAGATTCTGTTATTATATTTGAGAATTGTGTTTGATATTAAATCTTATCTAGTATTTGAAGCATATTTGGCATTGAGTATATTTTGTGAATCATATAGTTTATTAGAAAATATTGGTAACTATATTTATGATAACAAAATTGGATTGTTTACTAATAAGTTATTCATCGATCATGGCTTTTCTTTCTCGTGGGAGAAAAGAAGACCTCCTCGAACTCGCAGATGAACTTTGTGAAAAAGTATCGCATAATTGTAAACTGGTTGAGATAAGGAAAATAATCCTAAACAGTGAAAACTATGAAGAAGAGGAAGTTAAAATTTCTTTAACTCGTATTATGGAAGATAGGATAAAGAGAGAGAAAGAAGCAAAAGAAGAAATTGCCAGACAAGAAGCAAAAGAAGAAATTGCCAGACAAGAAGCAAAAGAAGAAATTGCCAGACAAGAAGCAAAAGAAGAAATTGCCAGACAGGAAGCAAAAGAAGAATTTGCCAAAGAGAAAGAAAGGGAAGAACGTAATATTCGAATGGAAGAAATAGCTTTAGAGAAGAAAAAGCTAGAAATGCAAGCTGCAAGTGAGCTAGGACTATCTAATAGAGAACGGATGCCAAATCATAAAATTGAGCTCATCAAAATTACCCCGAAATTTGAGGAAAAGAAAGATGAAATGGGTCTATATTTAATAAATTTTGAAAGAAGAGCTGAGATGGCAGGTGTGCCTAAAGAAGATTGGGTGCCGTATTTACTAGGCGTATTGCCTTCGGAAATTTCGAGCATGATGGCTAGAGAATCGCCTGAAGATGCAAAGAATTACGATTATGTGAAAGATATTATTCTTCAGAGGTATAAAATGAGTTCTGAGAAATTGAAGCAGATGTTTTACCGTCATCAAAAAGTCCCGGATAAAACATGGAGGAATTACGCTCATGAACTTACAAGCTACTATGATGAATGGGTTTCTGATTTGGAAATCAAAACTTTTGAAGAACTCAGAGACTTGCATATCACTGAGCAGATTAAAAGACGAGTGCCGTCTGAAGTAAAAGAACATTTTCTGGAGGAGTGGATGGACTTAAATTCTCCGTTAGAATTAGCTAAAAAAATAGATCAATTTGAAAGCTTAAAGGAGAGTCTTACACCCAGAAATACTAAAGGTCCCCAGAATAAAACAAGTATCAAGAAAACATATGTTAGTTTTCATAAGTCTAAGGGAGAAAACAAACCCTTTGGGAAAACAGAAGTAAACAGAGAAGATTATAAAGAGAGAAATTTTGAAAAAAGAAAGCAACTTCAATGTTATGAATGCAATTCCTATGATCATCTTAGACCTCAATGTCCTAAGTTGAAGAAAACTGAAATCATAGCCGCTAACGAAATTATGGGAAAGGGAATAATAGATTTGATGTCTCCCTACATTAGTGTCGGAACTGTAAATGGATCTCAGATTTCTATCTTACGAGACACAGGATCCAGCATAGATCTAATTCCTAGGAAGTTTGTTAAGCCACACATGTATACGGGTGAACATGTATGGGTAGCATCTCCTTTAACGGATAACCCTATTTGCTTGCCTATAGCGGAAGTAAATTTAGTGTGTGAGTTGGGTCATGTTATAACCAAAGCTGCTGTCAAGGATAACTTCTTAGATAAAGAACGCTACTTACTAAGCAACAAGACCGTTGTACTTATAGAAGATATGAAAAAAGACAAAGACTCTGATATTGAAGTAAAAGACTCTGCAACGCCCAAGTGCCAAAGTTCTCCATATTTAAATGAAACATCGAAAAACGACTGCCCTTGTAACAGTAACCGTTTTAGTTCTAGCAGTGTTACTCCTAAAGAGACTGGAATCGTTGAAAATTTGTTACGTTCATATGGTTTTATACAATGTTGCGAAAGACAAGCAATATATTTTTTTCACTACAGTCAATTTTATGGAAATATTGATAATTTAAAACGTGGTGATGCAGTTGAATTTAAAATTACTCATAATCGTCGTACTGGAAAACCAATTGCTAGTTCTGTTTGTAAAATAATGTGTAAAGAGACAGTTTCTGGATTTGAAACCACTGAAAAAAAGGAAAATACTGAAGGTAAAGTTGCTTATGAAAATAATGGTGAACGGCCCTATTCTGCTGAAAATGTTGATTGTAATGTAGATTTTCATCCTCCTAAAAAGATCACTTTTAGTATTGCTATTGACAAAAATACAAGAAACCTTAGACCTTGTAAAATGCGTTCGGAACAGCCCTTACCTGTGAGATACCGTGGTGTTATCTGTGCTCTTAAAGGAACATTTGGTTTTATTAAAAGGGGTGATGTAAAGGATATGTTTTTCCACTCTAGTGAATGCAAAGTGTTCAAAAATCTTAATCTTGGCGATGATGTTGAATTTGGAATACAGACTCGTAACAACAAGGAAGTTGCTGTAAGTGTAACTAAATTGCCCTTAGGGACAGTGATATTTGAGGACGTTGAAACTGAAAGTTTGGTTGGTGAAATAACTGAATGCTTAGACAAATCTAAAAGTCGTTTGAAGAAAGCATAAAAGTTACGAGACAAAGTTGAATTTACTGTGATCCAGGATTACGAGGTAGTCCATAGAAAGGGAAAACAGCATATAACACTGATAATTTAAGTCGTACACCTCACGTACAAAAATAAAGTGCTATTTTTTTGTGTTTGTATTTGTGATATCTTGCATATATAAAAATACTTTATTCCTAGTGTACATTGATACATTTACATTGCAAAAAGTGTTAAATTTGAATTGAAAATCTAAATATTTTGAAATTGAATTTCTTCTTTGATGATTATCACTGAGCAAAATTTTGATTATACTTTGTTAAAATTATGATATGTTTTTTTAATTTAGAGTAGGCGGTACACAGCCAGGATCTTTAGGGTGTATGGTCTACTTGCATATTGCTTTGGGCATGAGTTGTTGCCTTCGCGAAAATTCTGTTGCTGCTGTTTTGTATCTTTTTTGCAGGTGTCTGTCTCTGCAGAAAAAGAATCTTGAGGAGGGAGGAAATAGACTGTGACATCTTAGCGCCTAGGAGTCTAGAATGGCCGGCTGCAGACCCGGAAGTTTCCTGTTAAAAAGTCCTTCAATACTGCGCTTGCGCATGTGAGGAGAATGAGAAACAGTTAGCTCACGGACTCCGTCTAGTTGAGACGTCTTCGTAGCAATTCGTAAATTTTAATATGAAAATAAGCATTTTTGTTTCGCGCGTCCATTGTAAACCCATTGTTTTGTCTGTGTTAAAATAAATGTTATTTTTTAATGTCCAACAAAAGTTCGGATTAATTCATCACAGTGCACTAAAGCGCAACTTAAACGTTTTCAACAAGTTTCAGCAGTGAAGAAAACCCCATTAGCCTATGCTGTTCAGAATACATTCTATCATCAGTGCTTCTTGATTATGAGAAATAGTTTTCTTGAAACACCAAGTTTAGGTACGTCAGTCAACAAATATAAATTATCAAATATGTGTGATTAAATTCAAGTTTTTAAAGTGGAAACCATCAGAACTTTTATCCAATGCCATTAAGAAACTCGTCAGATTCTTATTACAATGGGGCCGCGGTGGCCCGGTTGGAAGAGTAACGAACTAGCAACCGAAGGGTTGCGAGTTCGAATCCAGCCACACACCGTCGTGTACAAAGGGGGCTGGTGCACGTTAAATCTGTCGTGGCCTCAAATGTCCTCACGTTGGCATGGTGTGGAAGTTTGGAGAGTGGGGTGCCAGCTCAGGTGTTGCCTCGTCATCTGACCATGGTTCAAAATTACGTGGTGTTGTCCTCGGATCTTTCCCTTTGGGATTGATCCCGGACCGTCACCAATAGCCCATTGTGTTGCTCCAGTGTGACGTTAATTGAAATACCCCCTCTTATTAAAATTAAATTATTAGTTTGGTTGCTCGCTTTACGGATAGCCCAGTTGGAGGAGTAATGGATTAGCAACCGGAGGGATGCGAGTTCAAATCCAACCAAAGACCGTAGTGTACAAAAGGGGCTGTGCACGTTAAATCTGTCGTGGCCTCAAATGTCCTCAAGTTGGCGTTGTGTGGAAGTTGGGAGAGTGGGGTGCCATCTCAGGTGTTATCTCGTCATCTGACCCTGGTACAAAATTTACGAGGCATTGTTTTTGGTAGGAAGGTAGTTATTTTAATTAACGTCTCACTGGAGCAACACAGCTGAGCTATTGGCGACGGTAAGGTATACATCGCGAAGAAAAGTTCCGAGGACAACTCCTCGTCATTTTGAACCACGGTCAGATGAAAGCAACACCTGGGCTGGCACCCCACTATAACACAAGCGGATAGCCGTTGCATTGATCCTAATTCGTCTTACATTGTCATAGCAATCCGTACGATATCTTTCCTGAATATATTTTTACAATTGTCATCCATAATCTAATAGCATAGCGCTCATCTGTTGGTGGAATTGCTTGATTTCAATTAAAATCACTGGAAAATTATTTGTTTAGATCTATTTAAATTTTTTATATAGATAGCGCTGTAAAGGTACTGTACTACGAAGGGATCTTTTCTCCCTTGTTTGTATTCTGCGCTTTCAGCTATTCTTTGGAATAGATTTGTATCACTGACCTCCCCTTAAACTTTGATGTGCTTGTACCTTTTTTTCATTGACTCCTCTGTTTCCCTTTGATTGATTTCCATGCAATTTAATTGTAAGTATTTATCAGTATGTGTGAAGGTTTCTTCTAAAATTAATACTTGGTCAGTCTATCTCCCTATATCACTATTTTTATGATAACCAGCTCTCCTTAGAAAACTAGTTTTCTGTCTGGAAGAATTTGTGATATGATTGACCAAAATACTAGAGTATTTCCAACTTGCGGCAACCGAATTTGTCTACCACTTCAGAAATTAATTTATTATTTATTAGGGTATGGAACAGAACTATCCAATTAAGCTGAAGGTCTTCTCAGGATAACTTAGAAATTTCGCAATTTAACTTATTTATGAGTAGAATTGCGATACAATGCGAGTAAAAGTCTTTACCTACGTGTTTTGTCCCGCTATGATCCTGCAATGTCGTTAAGCTGAATTCAAATAGGAAGCGACACGCGACGACCAATCAATTTGAAACGTATTCCACTTGAAGAGAAACGGCGGTCACTCCTGCACCTCTTTGCGTGAGTCGTTTTACTCTTCCTATTTGAATTCAGCAGCCTTACTGTGTTCGTTTTTCTCATTTGATTTCTCGCGTCATTTACAGAATAAATCATTAATTAACGTCACACATTGAAGCGAGAAAAGGCTATTGGCCAAAGACAGCGCCTCGTAATTTAGAACCACGGTCAAATATCGAGATCGATATCTGATCTGGCACACCACTCTCCAAACGTCCACACCAACCCAACGTGAGGACATTTGAGGTTGCGAAAGATTTAACCCCCATGAACACAACGATCGTTGTTTGGATCGTGTCGAACTCGCTATAGTCCGATTGCTAATTCACTGCCCTACCAACCGGGTTACCGCGGCAAACTTAGAATGAATCGAACGAAAAACTCGCTGCCAGAATCAGTATTAAAGATGCCAATAGAGGACGGAATTTGTTAACGTTTATCCAGCAGTCCTCTAATAGACTCTCAAAACAACGCGACGCTCAACTGCCTGCTCAAGGAAAGCCGGACTTCAATCTTCGTTCCACAGCAAATTCAATATTGAAAAGAGCAGTTTCCTCATTTCGAGCCGTTACATTCCACTCTCCCTCCCATTCTGTCTCTTCCTCGCAATAAATCTCTTCCTATCACGTCCCCCGGAACTGAAAGGGGAATGCGATTGCGGTTGGATTTCTTGATTGACGATTCATCATTTTCAACCGTTTATCCAATATGAGTTGCCCTGCCTACACGGTCCTTGATCGGTTTTTGATGGGTCTAAGCTTGGAAGACGGCGAAAGCGGCCCTGCGGGCAGGTTAGGGCAGCTTCATAGCAGAATCCGGTTCAATTCGAATCAATCGGAGGGCCGCGGAAGCCCAGTTGGAACTGCAACCGTAGGATCGCTAGTGCGAAACTCGGTTAAACCAAAGACCGTCGTGTAAACAGGGTTGGTGCACATTCAATCTGTCGTGGCCTCAAATGTCCAGACGTTGGCATGGTGGTGGTGTGGAAGTTTAGAGAGTGGGGTGGGCAGCTTATGTGTGGTGGTGGTGTGGAAGTTTGGAGAGGGGTGGCAGCTCAGGTGTTGACCTCGTCATCTGACAGTAATTCAAAATTGCGAGGCGTTGTCCTCGGATCTTTCCTCCGAACTCGGTCCTACTAAAGACCGTCGTGTAAACTGGGGTTGGTGCACATTAAATCTGTCGTGGCCTCAAATGTCCAGACGTTGGCGTGGTGGTGGTGTATTAGCCAAAACCAGTGTATTTCTGACGAATTTTGTCCACTTAAATTGCTAAAATGACACATTGCGTCGAGTACAAATTGGGCTGGCTCACGTTAAACCTGACGTGGCCTCAGATGTCCTCACGTTGGCGTGGTGTGGAAGTTTGGAGAGTGGGTTGCCAGCTCAGGTGTTGACCTCGTCATCTGACAGTGGTTCAAAATTACGAGGAGTTGTCCTCGGATCTTTCCTTTCGCGGTTGAACCCGGACCGTCGCCAATAGCTCGTAGCGTTGCTCTAGTCCGACGTTAATTAACTACCTACCGTGTCAACCTCTTCGAGTTGTAGGTGGCGCAGGTTCGATTCTTGACAGGTGCATTGCGAAGAGCAGACGAAAAAGCTATTTCTTATCGTAGCAGCTATTCCGAATCTTTGTTAATCAGTTTCTATTGGATTCAGAATGATTGAGATAGACCTGGGTTACTATTGAAGGGGTGCTTAGTGATCTAAATATCGACAACTGTTAATCTTTTCGATAAGAGTTGCTAACTGTTAATTCGGTTACCGCTATTTTCCAGACAAGTTAATGCCGCTGCCCATTACCAAAATCCGAATCAATCTGAATCCAGAAGAAACTGACTAACGTAGATTCAGGTGCTTTGAAGAGGAACCCTCTGGATTCAGGCAGTGTGATAGGTTTTAAGATGAAAAAGCCTTTTCTTATAGAAGCGTCTTTCCCGTATCTTCGTCAGTCAGTTTCTATTGGACTCAGATTGATTCGGTTCTATCCGGATTCTATTGGTGAGAAGGAGGTATTTGGGCCCTATCCAGTTGCGTTGGTGGTTATGCGCACAGCCTGACAGTGGTTATGCGCATAGCAGCCCTGACCTGCTGGCTTCAAAAGGGATTTCTTGATTGACGATTCATCATCTTCAATCGTTTACTCAAAATGAATTGCCATGCCTGCACGTTCCGCGATCGGTTTTTGATGAGTCTAGTTTGGAAGATGGCGAAAGTGGTCCTACTGCTAAGGGCCTCTTCACAACAGCAGAATCCGAATCAATCTGAATCGAGTAGAAACTGACTAAAGTAGAGTCGGGTGCATTCAAGAGGAATATTCTGGATTCTGGCGGCATGAAAGGCTTTTTAAGGTGTTCTGGCTTTTCTTATAGAAGCGGCTTTAGCGAATCTTCTTTAGTCAGTTTCTACTGGATTCAGATTGATTCGGATTCTGCTCAGTATATTTGACCAACGGATCATTTAACATTTGGATTCCTGATCCGTCCAACTCGCCATATTTAGTTTTTTTAGCACTTCAATTAGAGGCCAAAATCAAGTATCTTCTACAATGGCGTGAAAAATTTGAAGGAACAGTAGGGTTTTAAGTCTACTTTGCAGGGGAGTCAATTCCCTGAATGCAATGTCCCTGAATGTGGGGCAACAGGTAACTTCAAAAACTTTGTAACCCTTGTAACACAAAAGGTACAAAAAAGGTAAAAGTAAAGGTTACCGAACCAACATGTAAAAACAAAACGATAACAAGAGCAGAATCGAAATCTATGAATTGAAGTGGAACACTGCAATGGATATCATGAAACAAAAGAGTAACCGTGGAAACTCAATCCTCCAAGTGATTACGACCCGAGATATCTCGTCCATCAAGACCTCACTAATTTTGCTAATGACGAGATATCTCGTCATTAAGATATTGTCGATTTTTCATGATAGCGAAGGTACGTTGGTAGCTACTTTAATTAACGTCACACTGGAACAATACGAGCTATTGGCTACGGTCCGGGATCAATTCCAAAGGAAAAGATCAAAGGACAACACCACGTAATTTTCGACCACGTTAAGATGACGAGGCAACACCTGAGCTGGCACCCCACTCTCCAAACTTCCATACCACGCCAACATTAGGATATTTGAGATCATGGCATATTAAACGTGCACCATCCCCTTCGTACACGACGGTCTTTGGTTGGATTCGAACTTGCAACCCTCTGGTCGGTAATCCGTTGCTCTTCCAAGTGAGCTACGGCTGCCCCTACTTTGCATTGAAGAGACCTGAATGTGGGAATATACAAAAGATACCAAAAAGGTAAAAGTAAAGGTTACCGAATCAACGTGTAAAAACAAAACAATAACAAGAGCACAATCGAGCATTAATAAAATTTCCCCGACTGTCGCCAATAGCCCGTTGTGTTACATCAGTGCGACGTTAATTAACAACCTACTACCTACCGAAATATGTTGATAATTGCAAGTCGGTCTCTCTCTTACCAACAAAAGCTCTTGGAGCAAGTGTGGGCCTTGGTAGCCTTGTTGGAAGAGTAAGGGATTTGAAACCGGAGGGTTGAGAGTTCAAATTCAACAAAAGACCGTCGTGTACAAAGAGGGCTGGGGCACATTAAATCTGTCGTGGCCTCAAATGTCCTCACGTTGGTGTGGTGTGGAAGTTTGGAGAGTGGGGTGCCAGCTCAGGTGTGACCTCATCATCTGATCGTGGTTTAAAATTAAGTGGTCGCCTCAGATCTTTCCATTCTGGTTTGATCCGCCAATAGCCCCCGTGTTGCTTCAGTGCGACGTTAATTAAATACCTATCTACCTACCTTGGAGCATGTGTGTGGACCACGCGAAAGCTCTAAACGGAAAGAACCAACTGTAACTGTTTTGATGTTTTGTAGAAATAGGCAAAGCCATTTTTCTGTCTTAACAGATATTAACAGCTTCTTTAAATGTTAATAACGCTAAAACACTAATTACGGAATAAACTTAAGTTATTAATTGTTAGAAGTCAACGGTACATTTAAACAGTAATTGCTTAAATTATTGGTAATTTCTACATCAATTCTTTCTAAACTTTGATTCAATAAAAAAAATTGTGTGTTTAGTAGTTTTAAAGTTCCTTTTTAACATTCATCGAAAATACTGTTAGTATTTTCGATAACAGTTGCGAACTGTCAATTTATCATAACTTATTTTAACTGGTATCGGAATAACAGCTCTCTTAATGTTTTGCAATAAAGGAAATTAATATGCATCATTGTTTTCTCTCACTTTTTCTGAATACTGAAAAGTTTTGAAATCACGAAGTAACATTTACGATATTTAGAGAATCGCTCATATAATTCTAGCTTATGACAGAAACGTTAAAAATAAATGTAACTAATATCTTACCTATTAATTCATCTAGGACCTCTTGTGTGGCTCACTTGTAAAATCTGGCCAATCTGAAAACTTTTGACATATTTCAGTAATACGTCAAGTTGCCAAGGTATTTTTATTTAGTAGAATGTTTTTTAAATACGCGACTTTGAAATTTAAATAATACAATTACTCCGTATCTAAACCATCAATTGTGTTCGTGATAGAATTGTGGAATTTTTAAAAACTATAAATCTTTATAAAATGTAACCACTGTTTAAATGAATTTCTTTAATTCCAATTTTGAAGTGAGTGCTTTTTTTTAAATACAAATGCTCTAAAATAAGCCCTGGGGGTGCGGTAGCCCTGTTGGAAGAGTGGCGGATTAGCAACCAGAGGGTTGTGAGTCCAATGATTGGTCAAATCAAAGACCTTCGTGTACACGGGGGCTGGTGCACGTTAAATTTGTCATGGCCTCACATGTCTTCATGTTGGAGTAGTGTGGAAATTTGGGGAACGGGGTCAGCTCAATTGTTGACCTCGTTTTCCGACCGTGTTTAAAAAATACGAGGTCTTGTCCTCGGATTTTTCCCTTCGGGATTGATCCCAGACAATCGTCAATAGCCCTCAATGCGAAATAAATTCAACTACCTACCTACCGAAACTCAAAGCATGGACGAATCCCGTCAATCCGAGCAGCCCTGTCATAAAACGGATTGTGAAAATATATGTGTATTATGAAATATGTCGTCCCTAAACTATTTAGTGATACATTTAAACGATTATTTTTACTTTAAAGACACTTTCAACTGCCAACAACTCTATTCACTTCATTTCAAACAGCGTTACTTAATATATATTTTCATTTATTATCTCATGGGGCCCCTCAGGTATTGATTGAATCTGGCCCCGCACCTCCCTACGTTGATCCAGCGCATGAATCACTGTTAAAGTCTCGTAGCATGTCAAAATGTACCAATTAGCTACCACTTTTCTTATTTAGATTAGTTTGAATATTGGTAGATTGAAAACCCTGTGGTTGTTAATCCTAAACTCGATCAAGCCACTGTCGTATATGAATTTAGAGCCGTGGTATCCCAGTTCGAAGATTAACGAATTAGCAACAGGGGAGTTGCGAGTTTCAAACTCAGTTCAGCCAAAGACCGTCGGGTGCACGTTAATTCTGTCGGGCCTTACGTTGGTGTGGAAAGTGGGGTCAGCTCAAGTGTTCACCTGAGCGCGGTTTAAAATTACGAGGTTTAGTATAACTATTTGTCAATTAAGAACTAACGATATCCATGAATAAATGCTATGGCATTTATTCATTTATGCTTGATATATATATATATATATATATATATATATATCTCAAGCCTGCAGTCGTGACGAGAGTGGTGTAAGGCAACTGGAGAGAATGATCCATTTGTATTGAATAATGAAGGCAGAAAGTTCTATAACAATTATTAATTCAATAGACGAGTAGTTACATCATAAAGTGTGGAGGTAGTTGAGGGTTTTGAGTTTGGTACGGCTCTGAGGGCGTGAAAGAATGAATAGTTTTCAATGATCTCGCTAAGGGATTAGGATTAAGAGAAATATTATTGGACCAGGAGATATCTAAGAAAGTTCATTGGTAGAAATCCGTGGTTTAAGAAAGGAGGAATGTGACCTTACATATGCAATTTGAAAGCAGGAGAGTCCGTGGGAGGTCCAAGTTAACGAGAGGGCTTGAGTTCAAAGGTGAAAGGGAGTGGCAAGATATATTGACCACTTGGAGAAAAGGGGACCCCCTATCTGTAGTGAGACTTGTACTTAAGGGGTTAGCTTTAGGTTCGTTTCATATATATACAGGGTGAGTCTAAACTAATACGGCAAACTTTCGGGGGTGATAGAACACAACGAAGCAAACACTTTTCCTCATAGAATGTATGGTGGCAAGTGCAGCTGTTGGCCGCTAGAGAGCGCAGTCAAACGCTTGTTTAAACGACCACCACACCTGCATCGCCGACGTAACGCTTTATTACGTCGGCGATGCAGGTGTGGTGGTCGACATTTTGAAGAGTTTCTGTAATTGCGCATTTGCGTTGTACTGATGTTTGTACATGTCGTTTCATTTCCATGTGAAAAGTTTCTCATGTTTTGTACAAGTCATTTCTTTCTTACCCGATGTTCCTTGTACTTATCTTTAATTTATGCAAATCTAATTGTATTATTTCGTTTTGTCAAGCAGTTATTGATGTTTATTTGACATTAAAGCGTTGTTTCCATCTTTCATACCTCTTCTTTCCAACTTGCGTCTGACCGTGTGTTTGTGCCGAAATGGAAAGAGCCCTCTAGCAACCATACATTCTATGGTGAAAAGTGTTTCGTTGTCTTCTATCACCCCCTGAAGTTTGTCGTATTAGTTTAGACTCACCCTGTATGTATATATATATAGTCAAGTTTCATTATTATGCTTACTTTTTCTGGTTTCTATGCTCACTTTGTAAATTTTATAATCACTATTCTCTAATCAGTTAAGATGTCCTATTGTATTTTCTTCGTCCATTCGGCCTAAGGACACTGAGGACATTATGGACCTGATGAATGTCCTCTCGTATAGCCTTCTGGGTAGGCTGGGAGGTTAGGGTCTTCGAACTATTGTCCTCGTACCTTTTCCTTCGACACTTATCCCAGGCCGTCGCCAATAATCCGCTACATTGCTCAATGCGACGTAATCTCAACTACCTACCTGCTTAAACTTAAAGCATAAACAAAGCCCGTACTAATGCGATTCCCCAAATGGGAACTCCCGCAATCAAAAGGGCCCCGTCATAAATGGGAATGTGAAAATATATGTGTATTACGAAATAATTTTATTCCTAAATTATTCTTTGGAGAGTGGGCTGCCAGCTCAGGTGTTGCCTCGTCATCTGACCGTGGTTCAAAATTACGTGGTGCTGTCCTCGGATCTTTCCCTCTGGGATTGATCCCGGACCGTCACCAATAGCCCGTTGTGTTGCTCCAGTGTGACGTTAATTGAAAAATACCAAATACCTAAATTATTCAGCGACACATTTAAACGCTTATTTTTTTCTTTCAAAATGTTTTATAATGCCAACTACTCGAATCACTTCATTTCAAAGAACGTTATTTAATATTTATTATTATTATTTCATGGATCCCTCAGATTATTGATCGAATCTGGCTCCGCATTTCCTTGGTCGGCCTGCGCATGAGCCATAATGAAAAAACGCCGCATGTCTAAATGTACCCACTAGATACCACTTTTCTTATTTAGATTAGTTTGAATAACAATCCGCCAGTTATCGTATTTGACGTTTTTCCTTAAGTTGCGTGACTTTTCTTGTAAAAATCTAAAAAGCCTTCAGCATTGCGCAAGTTCGATTCAAATAGGGAACTAGAAAAGATTTAACTATCCCGAGATTATTTTCTGAATGACAGTCAGGTGTCGACTTCTTCACCTGACCATGGCTCAAAATTACGAAGCGTTGTCCTCCGACCTTTCCCTTCGGGACTCATCCCGGACCGTCACCAATAGCCCGTTGTGTTGCTCCAGTGTGGCGTTAATTGAAAATACCAATTACCTTAAGTTGCGTGACTTTTCTTGTAAAAATCTAAAAAGCCTTCAGCATTGCGCAAGTTCGATTCGAATCGGGAACTAGAAAAGATCTAACTATCCCGAGATTATTTTCTGAATGACAGTCAGGTGTCGACTTCTTCACCTGACCATGATTCAAAATTACGAAGCGTTGTCCTCCGATCTTTCCCTTCGGGACTCATCCCGGACCGTCGCCAATAGCCCGTTGTGTTGCGAAAGTGCGAGGTAAAATCAACTACCTTTATTCCTCTTTCAATATTTCAAGAACGCAAACCAAAATTTCGCTAATCACACAGCATTATATACGTAGACGTATCTAAAGAATTGTCAAAGCAATCATTAAGCGCATTCAGCAAAACAGCAATTCGATTAGAGTAGAACTATAAATTGGGCTTCCCTGAAATTATTTTCTTTACGCTGGCTTGGCTGATTACGTCACTGGTTCCAAGTGTTTTTTCTATATGGCTAAGTGGGTATGTAGTTCATTAACGTCGCACTGGAACAACATAACCGGCTATTGTCGACTGTCTGGGATCAATCCGGAATGGAAAGATACGAGGTAAACACCACGTAATTTTGAACCCCGGTCAGATATGACGAGAACAACACATGAGTTCGCACCCCAATCTCCAAACTTTCAGAATCACGCGAACGGCAAGACATTTGAGGCCACGAAAGATTTAAAGTATACCAGCCCCCGTATACCCAGAGACGTAACTAGGCTAGTTTCCACCCGGGGCAAGAACTCGCCTTGGCGCCCCCACCCCACCGAACAACCAACCAAACCAAAACCCTTCCCGACAACACCTGATATCGCCGTCACGCATTAATTCCACTAGTCCAAATTTTTTTATTAAACTTAGATAGTGAATGCTTGATTTTAAAGGTAAATAGATTAATGTGCAGCAATTTCATTTTGAGTACAAGATAAAATATTTAATTAATTCTAAGATATTTCATTGACAAATTATCTAAGAGTAGCATGTTTGGTATATTCTTTCATAATTATAATCGCTGCAAATGAAATGAAAAGGTTTTATCAAATGATATCGGGATATGTGTGAGCTGCACCAATATCAACTGACTGTTGCTTTAGAATAGGATATTTAATTATGATAAAAACAGAGGCTGTTCGGACATTTTTTGAATGATTTTGATGAGCTGTAAAAAATTGTATGCTACGAAATAATTTTATTTTCGCCAGCAGTTAAGTATTAAAGTATAACTTATCGTCTGCTAACTCAGAGTTTTGTTTACTTTCAAAATGGCGCTTTTAAATAAGCAATGGATGGAAGGCTATGTTTCCGCTCTTTCCGAATAGAATTATGCTTATTCGATTATTTAAAAACGCTGTAAAAGTCATGGTTTTTCGATATCTAAAGGTACGATAAGTAATATTATTAATGAAAAAGGAAAAAACGCGTAAAAGTGGAAAAATACTTCCAAATACGTATCCAAAAACGAAAATAATTTCTGAGAATATTTGTAAGGTAAGATCTTTAATTTTAAAAGAGAATCCGTCAAGTCAAAGGATTATTCCAAAGGACCAAGACAAAGTCATTAAAAGTTCAGTTTCAACTGTAAATAAAATAATTAACAGTGATTTGAATCTTAAAAAGGCCAAAAAGTACAATGTTCATCGTCTATCTCCACGGCATATTGCAGAAAGCAGAACTCGCTGCAGAATTCTGTATGAGAAGCATTTAGCTGGAGAAAGATGGAATAATGTTGTGACAATAGACGAGGCGTGGGCGTATTTAAAAGATTGCAATAAAAAAGAACAATTTATTATCATAAAAGAGGAGAAAAAATCTTAAAACGTAGTTCAACTTTGTAACTTTAACGTGAGAACTTTCTCTAAGAGATTTATGATTGTTGCCGGTTTTGCATATAATGGAAAATTAAAAGTAAAAAGGAGGGGGAATGTAAAAATCAACTCCCACATATTATCAAGACCCTATTTTATCCCCAATATTTAAAAAAGAAATACTATATCTTTACCCAAAGTACCAACAATCAGTAGAACTACATCAGGATAAAGCAAGCAGCCACACATCTAAATCCACTATTAAATTCGTGGAATAAATACCCTTTACTGATATTCCTGCTAAATCTGTCTCCCCAATGGACTTTTGGACTTTTAAATGAGAATTATCGAAACGTCGACCGAAAACCATTCAAGGATTAATAATAATATGTTTTACTCAAGTTATTATCTTGAGTATTATACTTAGACATTTTTCAATCTCTTAATCTATTGACAAAATGTGAAAAAAAAATTAATTTAAACACAGAAAGCTTGAACTAAAACTTAACTTTACGGGCTTTTGGGGCCGCAAACATTTTTACAATGTCCTCAAAAGATAGCTTTGAAGCTAACATGTGCTCTATTGATATGATGATCAGGTTGGATAGTCGTTGCTGTCCTGTTAAGTTTCTGAGACAATTTTTTATGATCTTTAGTTTGCTAAAACTCCTTTCATTTGAGGCGACTGAGACTGGTATTGTGAGGAAAATTCTTAACGCTGTCGTTGTGTTGGTGGACGCGTCGTCAAGTCCGTTCTTGTATATTAACGTCAGAAGATCTGATAGTGTAGCCGTTTTCATATTACGGCTTAAATCCAAGGCATGATACTTAAAACTCCACTTCTATCGCCAGCTAGTCCTTGTCTAAGTCTTCTTTATATGTGGAAGCTAACTCAAGTGGCTGGTTCTTCAATTCTACCCCATTCATTGTTTCAAACCGAGCTCCATTGAGGAAACCAAATAAACTATTCATGTTTTGAATGACTTGAAAACCTTTGCCTCAGTTCATTCAGAATCCGATCTATTATTTGTATAATCAATAATCTGAACTTTTTTCTTCTGAGAATTCATAGCTTTCAACTTCGCCCTTCTTCATCAAGCATCCGCTTCTTCCTCCTCCATACTTCTTTAAAAAGAGGATCTAGGTTAAGCTTTCCTGCTATTTCTTCACACATTCTGCATTTAGCTCCTTTTATAGTTTTTGTAGTCTACTAATAAGTTTTTCCTCTTCACTTTTTATCATACGTAAATATCTACAGTAAAAAAAATACTCGGCCAATTTAGCGCCTCCCCCCAATCCGGCGCCCGGGGAGCAGATACCCCGTCTGCCCCCTCTAGTTACGTCTCTGCGTGTTGCTTACGATATTTGTCTGGACCGAGTTTCGAATTCGCACCACTCTGATTGCTTATTCGTTATTCTTCCAATTGGCCACCGCTCCTAAGCTATACAGGGTGAGTCTAAACTCATAATTCAAACTTCAGGGGGTGATAGAACACAACGAAACACTTTTCACCATAGAATGTAGGGTCGCAAGTGCAGCGGTTGGCCGCTAGAGAGCGCTTTCCATTTCGGCACAAACACACGATCCGACGCAAGTTGGAAAGAAGAGGCATGAAATATGGAAACAACGCTTTAATGTCAAATAAACATCAATAACTGCTTGACAAAACGAAATTATACAATCAGATTTGCATAAATTAAAGATAAGTACAAGGAACAACGGGTAAGAAAGAAATGACATGTACAAAACATGAGAAACTTTTCACATGGAAATGAAACGACACGTACAAACGTCAGTCGGTAAGTACAACGCAAATGCACATTTACAGAAGCTGTTCAAAACGTCGACCACCACACCTGATGCAGGCCTCCGCGCGCGCGCATCGCCGAAGTAACGCTTTTATACAAGCGTTTGACTGCGCTCTTTAGCGGCCAACAGCTGCACTTGTGATCATACATTCTATGGGGAAAAGTGTTTGTTTCGTTGTGTTCTATCACCCACTGAAGTTTGTATTATTACTTTAGACTCACCCTGTATAGGAGTCTTCGAATACAAAAGTACTCGTATACTCGATTCTTAAAAGTATTCGTTGTACTCGATGCTTTCTCGTATATAAGTATATAAACCATAGATGTAAAATATAAGTAGACTGAGCATTGGTATTGAGAGGAGCAACAAAAAGTGTAGGAGTACAAAAACTAGTAGTCACGAGACTGCTCTGAAAAATTGAGTTGGTTGGCCGATTTGTTATCTTATCGCCTCGTCTGGCGATATAACACCTTATGATTGTATAGGCTTGTGAAAGAGCATTTCTATATAGAAGCGACAAAAGTGGTGAAATCGCCAAAGTATACTACTATAAGATGATCAATGAACCAATCACATGATGAATCATTGAATGTGCGTCTTCCCTCTCGTGGATTAATCAGATGATGAAAGTTAGGTTTAACCCAGCTGACCAAAGCAGTCTCAAGATCACGTTACTACTAGTTTTGGTCACATGATCCTGGGCACAAAAATGGTTATCATTGCTCACTCTGCTAAAAAATTTATCTATGATACAAAAACGGTATTCATACAAAATACTAAAACCACAGTTATTAAAACAAAAATGTGCATCAAAAGTATTCATATACAAAAGTATTCCCCTCCAAAGTATTCAGATACCAAAGTAAGCACAACCTTATATCGCAGTTGGCTGATTCTTACTATCGATAATTTTTTTTGTATATTTATTCAATACTTAAAAGTTACATACTCGATTCTTAAACTCGAGTTTCGTTGTTGTTTCGAGTATTACATAAAAATACTCGATTCTTAAAAGTTCTCATACTTATTCGATTTTCAAAAGTACTCGAATACCAAGTATTCGATTCTCAAAAGTAATCGATTCTGCCTATCCAGTTTTAGCGTACATCCCCGACTCCTCTTTCACCAACACCTCAAGAACTCTGAAAAAGAATTTCTCAACCTTGCACCGTTCCGTCCTCAACTCAACCCCCTTCCCTGACCCAATTCCACTTTTCACGCACGCGCACCCGAAATTTAAGTCCAGCCGCGTCTAAAAATACCGCGACCCAGAACCGAGTCCTCTGTGCCTCTGGCTGGCACATTCCCTCTTCCGAAAGGCCCTGCGCCATTGAGAAGAGGGAATGTGCCGTCTGAATATGTTAATGGCCCTGCCTGCATTTCGCGCGGCTTTGTCAACTTGGCCAAGCTCTCTTTGGGTTGCTAAATCACGGAGTTTGTGAGCGATCTGGATGCTGCGCAAGGTTACGGAAATCATGTTGGGGTTGTTTAGCTGGGTGTGGGAATTGCTTTGGAGGCTTGTAGTGAACGAATTGCGCTGAGATTTTTAAGTTTTTTTAGTGTTGCGTACTATTTATCAATAACCTCATCTGAGTTCGTTACATACACACTCTCAACTCAACTCCATCATGGGATATCGACCCTACGGAGGGTTTACGGTAAAAAAAAATTCCCATAACGTGAAAGATGAGGATGAGGAATAATTTTTCTTGTGATGCAAACCAGAAATTTAAAGCAATGAAATGCACACGCAGGTGCTGCTCTAAATATATTTTTCCGCGACGGTTTAAGAGGCAAGAGACTGAATTTGAGGGCTGTTATCTTTAGGTGAAAACATGTTAGGCCCAAGGAAAATTATGCACATCAAAGTGGACAAAATTTAAACCGCTTGCTTCAGTTCAAACTCCCTGGAGGTCACAAATCGCATGATTTGTATGATTTCCTTTTGTAGTAAGGGATGAACAGTCAGGTATTTACTCCAGTCGTCCTAGTGCTGTGTTGCTGGTTCCTTGATGTGTAGATGAGTTGTGATGGGGCAGGGGGTAATATAGTGATCCGGGTCTGCATCCATACCACAGATGTGCCTCATGCTGGTAAAGAACCCGGTAGCCTGGAGGAGTAATGGATTAGCCACTGGAGAGTTGTGAGTTCGAATCAAACCAAAGACTGTCGTGTACAAAAGGGGCTTGTGCACTTAAAATCTGCCATGGCGTCAAATGTCCTCACATTGGCGTGGTGTGGAAGTTTGGAGAGTGGGGTGCCAGCTCAGGTGTTGCCTCGTCATCTGACCGTGGTTCAAAATTGCGTGGTGTTTTCCTCGGTTCTTTCCTTTTGGAATTGATCTCGGGCCGTCACGAATGGCCCATTGTGTTGCTCCAGTGCGACGTTAATTAAGTTAATTAAATATCTATCTGGAGCGTTAAGTTCGACAAACTATTTAAAATGTAAAACGTACCGCATGGTGGCAAAGAACTTTGAAAGTAGTTATGGTTGGTTGGTTTTGGGGGTTTTATGGCGCAAGGGCCAAATTTGTCCATGCTGCGCCAGACACAAGACATGCAATTTCAAGTAATAGACATACACACAATGAAAGTTTTACTGACACAGAAGAGAGAAAAACACCCAGGGAGGAATGCACCTGATGGGGATCGAATCTGCGCCGCCTACAACTCGAAGGTTAGCGCAGTGGGCATACCCATTGAGCCGCGATGCCATAAAAGTAGTTATGGTAATGGTAATTAATTAACGTCGCGTTGGAGCAACACATCGGGCTATTAATGAAAGTAGTTATTTATTTCAAGATAGGTATGTAATTGAATTAACGTTGCACTGGTAGGTAGGTAGGTATTTTAATTAACGTCTCACTGGAGCAACGCGACGGGCAATTGGCGACGGTTCGGGGTCAAACCCGAATGCAAAGATCCGATGACAACACCACGTAATTCTGAACCGCGGTCAGATGACGAGGTCAACACCTGAACTGGCACCCCACTCTCCAACTTGCACAGAAAGCCAACGTGAGGACATTTAAGGCCTCGACAGATTTTACTTGCACCAATCCCCTTTGTACACAACGGTCTTTGGTTCGATTCGAACTCGCAACCTCCGATGGCTAATCCGTTTCTCTTCCAATCTGGCTACCACAGCCCTGATTATCACACACATAAAACACAAGTAGATACTTCAGAAACTGACACAAAATTTTAAACATAATATTCATTCAGCATTTCGGCCTTTCAACTGGAATACAGATTAGGCCACCTCCGAAATTATTTCGGGTCGTGGAGCCCAGGCGGATGGTAGGTATTTAATTAACGTTACACTGGAGCAACACAACGGACTATTGTCGACGCTTCGGAATCAATACTGAAGGGAAAGATCGAGGACACCACGTAATTTTGAACCACGATCAGATGACATGGTCACACCTGAACGGGCACCCAACTATCCAAACTTCCACACCACGCCAACGTGAGGACATTTGAGGCCACGATAGATTTAAAGTGCACCACCCTCCCTTGCCCAGTTGGAAGAATAACGGATTAGGTAGGTAGTTAATTAACGTCCAACTGTAGCAACACAACGGGCAATTGGCGTCGTAACGTAGTAACAGTAGGGTTGCGAGTACGAAACTAGACCCAACCAAAGACCGTTGTATACACGGGGGCTGGGGTGCACGTTAAATCGGTCATGACCTCAAATGTCCTCACGTGGGAGGACATTTGAGGCCACGAGGTGTGGAGGTTGAGATCGGGATGCCATTTCCCGTGTTGATCTCGTAATCTGACAGTGATTCAAAATCACGAAGCGTTGTCCTCGAACCTTTCCCTTCAAGATCGATCCGGCACCATCACCAATAGCCCGTTGTGTTGTCGACGTTACGACGTTAATTCAACTACTCACCTACCTTATTCAGTCGTCAATAGTACGTTGTGTTGCTCTAGTACGACGTTAATTACCATTACCTACCGTAAATCAAAGTTTCTGATACACCGATGAAACAGAAAAATTGATTACCACACAGATAAAACGCTTAGATAGATCTGAAACTCAGAAAAATCATAAAAAGCAGTAATTTAGCATTACGGCCTATTGATTTTAATACAAAGGACTAGGCCACCTCCGAAATTATTTCCTGAATACGTGCCACAGTAAGCCCATCAAAAAGAATCCCTCTTTTATTCCTAACCGCAGAACAGAGGATCAAAAATGATTCGATAAAGGGTCATCTCCGCGAAGAAATAGAACACCTTAACCATCATCCTTGTAGGGGGTTGAGGGATATTAATTTCCCCTCCTCTCCATTATGAGCTAGGGGTAGTCGCTCTTAATCAAAGGCTTTACCCTCGGCTGGTTTAATGACCTTTCCAACATTCTGCGGGTTTGTTACATAATCGAAGTTGTGTCGTTCCGCGAACTGAGATCTGAGTTGTCCTTTGCAGTTCTCCGAAGGAAAACAATCGTGAGTTCTGCAGCATAACAGTGACACTCTTGGGCGTTATTTATGTTACCCGGAAACTGCTGTTCTCCGTAAATAATGTGTAATTATCCGTTTTGTCGTATATACTTTTGTTTATCGGTTAAGGGCTGATTTGGATGATTGGTCGTGGAAAAGCAGTTATCTACCGGTCTCAGGTATGGGAAACTGAATTGTAGAAATAAAATCTGCAAATTTAAACACCGTAAATGTAGCATAATAAACTTATTTGGATTAAGTGAAGTCGCCAATAGTCCGTTGTTTTCCTCCAATGCGACGTTAATTAAAATACCCACCTACCTTGGTTGGTTGGTTTGTTGAGATTTTATGGCGCTAGGGCCATATTTGGCCATGCTGCGCTAGACACAAAACATACAATTTCAAGTAATAGGCAGACACAATGAAAGTTTTTACAGACACAAAGTTTTTACTGACACAGAAGAAAGAAATACACACAGGGAGGGAATGCACCTGACAGGAACCGAACCTGTGCCGCCTGCAACTCCCGGACAATCGCCAATAGCTCATTGTGCGACGTGAATTAACTACCTACCTACCTCCGTAAATACTGTGAAGTAAATATCAGTTTTCCCGTATATACTTTTGTTTATATCGGTAAGGGCAGGGATGCAGACTTGTTAAGATTAAGGATCACATGGATTCACTGTGACATATGGAAAGACGGCCCGAAAAACCATGAAAGTTATCTCTGTTATGTATTATTTATTTTATTGATATTTATTATTTACATTTTATATTGTTACAATAAAAGAAAGATAATAAAAGTAAATAAAAATAATTCAGTTTGATGCGTGAAATTGCATTGATTTACGAATTGCTTTAATATTTGGTTCGCTTTTTGTAGTAGTAAAGCGCAAAATTGATTCTAAATATTCATTAGTCAAGCGGTATTTTTCAATGTAATATTCATGACTGAAAAAGTTTGTTCACAGATATATGTTGACCCAAAAGAGACTTGTATTTTAATGCATTGTCCAGCAACGTTTTAACCTAAAATACCTATCGTGACTTGGTTAAAGTTAAAATAACACATGGTGAGGCGGGCCGCCAGGAAATCAACGGAGGGCAGCAAGAGGTCTGCGGGCCGCTGTTTGTGTATCTCTGCGATAAGGGACTGGCTCCGGTGATTGGAGGGGAAAAGCATTTATCTACCGGTCTCAGATATGGAAAACTGAGTTGGAAGTAAAATATGCAATTTTGAACACCATAATGCCATGAGATTAGGCGTCAATTAATATTTATTAGAAAATAAAATGTTTTCGATTGTCATCTTGTGAAAAAGGTTTTCGCTTGTTTTAGTCCTATATAATTAGTCATAAGCAAAAGCAGGGGCTCACAGGAGTCTATTGGGTTTAAGGCTCTCCCAAATCGTATTAAAAGGAAAAAATACTGAAATCGTCATTTGACTGGTTCAAAATTACGAGGTGTTGTCCTCGATCTTTCCCTTCGGGATTGATCCAGTGCGACTTTAATTCAAATATCAACTACCAACGACCTGTTTTTGATATTTGTTTGAATAAGTAAAATCGAAAGTTAGGGAATGGCTCACACCAGTATTTAATACGCCCTCTTTCATACCGGAGTCTCCAATATAGCGAATGCCTTTAATAAAAGCCTAACCTTATCGCTTTTACTAAATACCCCTACTCTATGTTCCCTCTGTCTCCCCCCGCTATAGGCAACCCTGTCATGATTACTGACAGGTCACCCATCCAGCTGTTATATACCTTGCAGCCATGACGAACTATTTCTAATTGCAAGCAGAAATTGACGGATATTTCCCCCAAAGCCGGATTGTTGAATGATAAAGCGAAAAATTCTTTGATGTGCCATCTGCATCTCAGGGCCCCTGTACATGGATATGACAGGGCCATATCTTGGTGTAGGGTCAAAAGACTATTCAAAGTCATGATGGTGATCGACACTGGTAGTGATTTGTTTCCACAATTCGTAATCACTGCTATCGCTCCTGGAATTGCAAGAATTCGCAATAGACGCCAGTTCTGGGATCGCATTGTTTACATATACCTTGTCATCTGACCTAACAAACAGCGTGCCTTAAATGCCGACTCCGGTCTGAAGACCAAGCTAACCCTTAGTCCTATTTAAACTCAATCGTCTATACTGGAAAAAAATTATAAATATCTCAAAAATTATGTTTCTTCTAGCATTTCAAGATTTATTTCCCTTTGATATGTCTATTCAATTAGACGCCAGTTCTGGGATCGCATTGTTTACATATACCTTGTCATCTGACCTAACAAACAGCGTGCCTTAAATGCCGACTCCGGTCTGAAGACCAAGCTAACCCTTAGTCCTATTTAAACTCAATCGTCTATACTGGAAAAAAAATTATAAATATCTCAAAAATTATGTTTCTTCTAGCATTTCAAGATTTATTTCCCTTTGATATGTCTATTCAATTAGACGCCAGTTCTGGGATCGCATTGTTTACATATACCTTGTCATCTGACCTAACAAACAGCGTGCCTTAAATGCCGACTCCGGTCTGAAGACCAAGCTAATCCTTAGTCCTATTTAAACTCAATCGTCTATACTGGAAAAAAATTATAAATATCTCAAAAATTATGTTTCTTCTAGCATTTCAAGATTTATTTCCCTTTGATATGTCTATTCAATTCGGGCTGAGAATGGTTACACGGTGCAGATTCGATTCTGTAATTTACCCTGATTGTGTTTCTCTTTTCTGTGTTAGTGAAGCTTTCATGGTATGCGCATGTTCATTACTTAACGTTGTCTTGCATTTGGCTAAATGTGGCCCTTGCGCCATAGAACTCAACAAACAATTCAATTCGGGTAGTTAGTTGAATTAACGTCGCACTGGAGCAACGCAAAAAGAATTGGAACGGTCTGGGATCCATCCCGAAGGAAAGATTCGTGGATAAAACCAAGTAATTTTGAACCACAGTCAGATGATGAGGCAACACCCTGAGCTGGCACTCTACTCTCCAAACTTCCACACCAGGACATCTTGAGCCCCCATACTCGGCGGTCTTTGGTTGAATCGAGTTTCGAACTCACAACCCTTCGATTGCTAATCCGCTACTCTCCCGCTGCCCGTCATTTTAAGGAATTAACACGTAAGAAAACCATCGACATGATTTTACTCTCACTTTGAACTAAAAGTTGAAAATGAAAATTCAATTTGACATCCGTGCGTAGATTCTTATAACTGACAAATTGGATTAGTCATGTTTTAAAATTAGTTTACTCTCTCTTCTGAACGAGAAAAGATTTTCAATTCCAGCAAACCCTTCTGCATTTTATATTTCTCCACAAATCCGAAACAAAAATTTGTTCAAAATCCGGTAAGTGAACGAATTCTCGGGAGAAAAAAATCGATCTCCATTACAAGATTTACTTCTGTCAGTCGGTTTACTTTTACATTATTTACCGAGTTGAGTACGGTAAAAGACCTAAAAAGGGAAACATGCTCATCAACTATTTACGAATTCCTTGGGATTAAGAAACGCCGCTTGTGTATGGTAAAAATTAGATTACTCTGGAATGAATCGAAAAGAAAGGTATCTAAATCGTCTTTGATTTGCTTTAAATAATAAAATGCTCAGTGCTGCTTATATACTTGGGAAATCAAACAGATGTCTCGTTATATTCGATTTTTAAGACTATAATTGAACAAGACGAATGACTTTTGCTAGTTACAAAGATTTAATTATTTAAACACAGATTGGGGATTATCGAAAGTGAGGAGTATTCGAAATTTGAATTATTTTAACTAATTCTCTTAGTGCACATAACTATGTGACTTTCGTGCGCTTTTTGTTAATACACGAAATGTAATTTTTATTTGTTCGAAATTGTATTCGAGATAATTTTAAAATTTAAGGTGTAATTGTAACTTAATATCGCAACTTCGAGAAAAATAATATTGCTGAACATGAAGAGTTTACACACACCTTCTCCCAATTGTGAAACGTTAAATGCGAAAGAATGGTGAAATCAGATACAGAAATATACTATAAATTTTTACAGAGATTGTAGGTAGGTATATATGTATTTTAATTAACGTCGCACTGGAACAACACAACATTTTACGGATATATGAACGAATTCTGTAATTATGGTAGGTATGTATTTTAATTAGCGTCGCAATGGAGCAACACGACATTTTACGGATATATGAACGAATTCTGTAATTATGGTAGGTAGGTATTTTAATTTGCGTCGCAATGGAGCAACACAACATTTTACGGATATATGAACGAATTCTGTAATTATGGTAGGTAGGTATTTTAATTAGCGTCGCAATGGAGCAACACAACATTTTACGGATATATGAACGAATTCTGTAATTATGGTAGGTAGGTATTTTAATTAACGTCGCACTGGAGCAACACAACATTTTACGCATATATGTACGAATTCTGTAATTATGGTAGGTAGGTATTTTAATTAGCGTCGCACTGGTATTGGTATTGGTATTTTCAATTAACGTCACACTGGAGCAACACAGCTATTGGTGACGGTCCGGGATCAATCTCAAAGAGAAAGATCCGAGGACAATACCACGTAATTTTGAAGCACGGTCAGATGAAAGGCAACACAAAATGTTATGGTAATCCTAATCCTATTGTTATCCTAATGTAATGGTAAGTAATGTTAATGCTATAATGGTGTAAAGTAAGTGTGTTAGGTAATGTTATCCTAATCCTTTGCTCTTCCAACGGTAGCCCGGTTGGAAGAGTAAAGGATTAGCAATCCGAGGGGTAGCGAGTTCGAATCTCGGCCCAACCAAAGACCATCGCGTACACGGGGGCTGGTGCTCGCTAAATCTGTCGTGGCCTCAAATGTCCTCATTTTGGAGTGGTGTGGAAGTTTGGCGAGTGGAGTGCCAGCTCAGGTGTTTACCTCATCATCTGTACGTGGTTCAAAATTACTTGGTTTTATCCACGGATCCTTCCCTTGGGGATTGATCCCGGACCGTTGCCAATAGCCCGTTGTGTTGCTCCAGTGCAACGATAATTAATTACCATTACCCAAAATCTTATAATAGAGTTTTGGTAATTTATAACTAATGAATAGGGCTAGGATTATGATGACCTAAAATTTGCCAGAAAGTACCGAACAAAATATCCTTGTTTTTTATATGTTTTGAGTTTGGCACAATGTCCCAAGAAAACTCAGTGCCATAGAAATAGAACCAATCCAATCCCAATAAAATATGCATAGATATGGTCCGAAAATTCACTAAAAGCAAATTTTATTCATGGGATAGTCATCGCATCCGATCTGGGATCAATATCCCGAATCGACCCTTAACAATGTTATATCGACCACTTTGGCGACCACTGTCCAGACCAATAGAATCTTTCCTAGGATTCTTTCAGCCAATAGATGAGGTTATTTAGTCATGGGCGTTGTGGGATGAAACAATACTTCATTACTCGTAAGTTTCTTGAGCCCAGAAAAGGCAAATATAACACAAAAGTTTAATCTAAGATACATAAACAACTGTTATTCACTACTTATTCCCATTTAAAATAATACATTTTTCAATACACTGGCAATAGCTGTTTAAAATTCAAAGAATGAATTGAGTTGTCTTCGGATATCCTAGTCAGAATTCAAAACGTCATCTGACCGTGGTTCAAAAGTAGGAGGGGTTTTCCTGGGATATTTCCGTTCGAGATTGATCCCCTGACTGTCGCCAATATCCCTTTGTTCCTGTGTGACGTTAATGCAACTACCTAGCTACCATCCACACCACGACAACGTGAGGTCACGACGGATTTAATGTGCACCAGCCTCAACGTACACAACGGTCTTTGGTTGGATCGAGTTTCGAATTTGCAACCTCCTAATGCTGATCGGCGACTCTACCAACTATTTTCTGAATATATTAATGATGAAGAGAGTTCTTTAGAAAAATCGAATTCCAGTTTTTTGCACTGAGTTTAGGCAGTTCATACCTCAGTAGCGCCCCCTGGTTTTTATAAATAACACCTGTGAATTTATGTGTCATCTAAGTTGCATTTAACTTATCAGTAAGTGGCCATAGAACGTATCAAATTAGATTCCATAACAAAATAGATATATGCCCTTGCGGTGAGATATGTCCTCACCGCACGACACATTTTTGCGAATTTGAAGACATCAAGTCAAAACGTTTCAGAAATTCAACAGATATCCGAATTTTAGAGCTTAGTTAGAACAAAAATAATGGGGAACGTATCAAACTTATTATACATGAGATAATCCAATATGTTTTTGACAGTAGTTGATTATGTTTTGTATTGTATAAATGCATTTTCTTGTATTGGCATGTTGTATATTTGAAATTCAAAAAAAAACAATGCCTTTTGTCGGTGAGTAGTTGAATTTACTTCGAGCTAGAGCAACGGGCTATTGGTGGTGGTCCAGAATCAATCCGAATAGAAAGATCCTAATAGCTTGTTGAAGTTTGTATGTGAGCTTCAGGAACGGTGTTGTCTCTAGTCTCAACCAAGAGAAAAAATAGATTCAAATGTTCGAAGACAAAAGTACTCGTGTATTCGATACTTAAAAGTAATTCGTTGTACTCTATTCTTTCTCATTGTATTCGAATACAGTAGTGGCTTGCGCCATAAAATTCCAAAACAATCAGACATTGAATACAGTATTATTATCCATCCGGAGTATTCGAATAAAGTAGATTATCCATCTGAAGTATTCGAATACAGTAGTATTATCCATCCGGAATACTCGAACATTAAAGTATTTGTCCTAAGTATTCGAATACCGAAGTATTACTCGGTATTCGAATACAAAATACAAATACAAAAGTACTCGGTTGCCAAAGTATTCATTCTAAATATTCGAATAATAGTATTCAACCAATAGCCTTACATCGCTATTGGTTGCGACGACGTTACAAACACGATTAATGGATAGTAAGAATCAACTAATAGCGATGTACGGCTATTGGTTGATTCGTACCATCCATTAATCGTGTCTGTATATGTAATCGAAACCTTATTCGATACTCGAATACCAAGTATAGGATTATTAAAACTACTGCAGATTCTGCCAATCTGTAAACCTCCAAACATTTCCAGGAGAATGGTAAAGGAGTTTAAAACGAACAAGTGTCCCCTATGCCAACCCTCAGTCGCACCCTAAATTCCTCCTGCAAGAAAACGGTGAACCTAAAGCCCAGCGAAGAGCTCTGCGATTGGTCTTTATAGATCCATTAACTAACCCACCTGGCATGACAGGTAATGGGGTTTCTGATCTGGAACGTTATTGGCTCCCTTTCTGACCCGTGTCCATTTGCTTTGTCTGGATTCCGTGGAAAAGGGAGCTTTTTCCCTTAGGGAAAATGTTAGGGATCTTCTGAACGTGACCCTCCGGTGTTCGGTGCGAGCGATAATGACCTGTCTAAAGGACTTCCTTTATGTCAATTTGAGTGCTACAGGAGGGGTGGGAGCTTTATGGATTGGCTGTAAAATACCGGGAACTGGTACTGGTTGTCCTTGAAGCGAGGCATTGTATTAGGGTAGCCAGAGATAAAGTGATAGCGGGGTCGTTCACGAATGTGCACTTGCACATAGATAGGAGAAAATAGGAGCGATAAACTTAAAATAAAAATGTTCGGTAAATATGAATAAAGGTAAATATGAAAAAGGTTCGGTAAATAAATAAATATTAATAATACCCCCATATCCCCTTCACTTTTAGATATGATGGCTTGGTCGCATTTGCATCGTTTTAGCATCTATGGTAACCCGAAATGTGTCCTGTGCAGAGGGATGGTTGACATGGTCTGTGAATTTTGGAATATTCGGCATTTACAGGGAAAGCATATGAATAAAGATGGCGTCAATAGCTTCACCCCTTCTATTTTAGATTGCGGGACCGCGGTAACCCAGTTGGAAGAGCAACGGATTACCAACCGGAGGGTTGCAAGTTCGAAACTCAGTAGAGGCAATGGGGCTGATGCGCGTTAAATCTATCGCGGCCTCAAAATGTCTTCGCGTTGGCGTGGTGCGATTGGTTGGTATGGGGGGGGGTTATGGCGCAAGGACCGTATCTGTCCATGCTGCGCCGGATATAAGACATACAATATCAAGTAATAGACAGACATACGATGAAAGTTTTTCTTATACAGAAGAAGTTCATCATCTGACCATGGTTCAAAATTACGAGGTGTTGTTCTTGGATATTGATCTCGATCCGTCTCCTACGGACCGTTGTTTTGCCTTTCAGTGCGACGTTAATCAATTATCTACCTACCTTTTAGGTTGTTGACAGGGCATGATTACCTGGCGGTATGTGCATCGTTTCGGTAACTATGGTAACCCGAAATGTGCAGAAGGATGGTAGACAAAGAGTGTGATCACCTTTTGGAATGTTCGGCATTTCCAGGGGGAGGCGTCCATGCATTTCCAGGGGGAGGCGTCCATAAGGCTCGAGAACGTACGAAGTAGCTGGGGTCTTGATATTTTTCTACCCTTCCTTTTGTTGTGTGCTCTGACTTCGTGTGTCACATAGTGATAGATGGGGTCAACCCTCCAGGTGGTTGTCTCGACGAGGTATCTCGTCATATTAGAAAGACTGACCAGACCTTGATTTCGTCATCGTAAAAATTCGGCAATACCTTGATGACGAGATATCTCGTCATTAGCTATATTAGTCAGATCTGCATTGATGTATATCTTGTCGATATCACTTGGAGAGTTAATAGATGCATCTGTCTATGTTGTTGCTGTGTCCATTTCTGAGTGATGTCGCAGTGTGCATTTTGCATAGCTTTGGCTATGTCGATTATTTTATCGCTGTAAATCGAAAATTACCCAATGCCATAAGGGAGGATTTGTGAACCACTTCGCGTTAACCTTGTGCACCACAGGAAGTGGGTTCACGTTATACCTCATATACATACCACACGTTCTAGGCACAATCAACTGCTTTGAAATTAAAGCCAGCGTTTCAGAATAAAAATGTGGGCCATTTCTAGTTAAATGGTCCAACTTCTAACATATTTCCTGTTCGACTTGGATTCCGTACATTGCTCGGATTCCACCAATATTTAAAACTTGTCCGAATTTTTCAGAGAAATCTCTTCTAATTCAATCCAAAAGTTGCATTGCTTGAATCGCTTTGAGTACTAACAATGTCAATGGCATGAACTGTTGACAGCAGTTCACGGAATTATATGCGTCAAGTCAATTTTTTTTAATTTAGCCGTTCCAACGCAAAAGTTTTTGAGACATGAATGCGTCTTTAAAATCGGAACAGTACTGGGGGACATGCATGAAAAGTCTACTGTTACAAAAAGCGTTACAACTGCTTTGTTGAAAGATTTCAGAACTAGAAGAAACATCCAGAAGACAAATATAGCGTCTTGTAGACAAAGGATGTTCGTTTCTGACATGACCTTTGCCTAGTGAGCAGACACAGAGAGCGCGGGGAAGGGTCCCGCAATATATCGAAATTCTACGATACTGAGTGAGCTTTGGGCCACGGAAACTTAGGATTGCTTGCAGTGAGGATTGCGTCCTCTGTGGCCGCTCCTGACAATCTATAATGGCAAATGTCGGGGTAGAGGGGGTTGCGCCCCCAACTAGTAGTAGTAGTGAGGATTGCGCAACAAGTGCTATTCGGAAGCTACCAAACTACGCTACAATCACAAAGTCTTTCATCAATAAAATTATCCTTCACTATTAATATCAAACTGCACTTTAATCTACAAACTGTAAATCAATTGTTGAATATTCACACAATCAACAAATTTTCTATGCCTCTTTCATTCATTCCACAATCCAACGTCAGGCCCGAGTATCCTCGATACAATCTATTCTATTTTGTTAATACCTCATCAACAGGAGTTTTATCTGCCCAGACTTTGCCTAAAATGCCTGGAATTATAATTGAGTTTGCAAGGAATTCCATTTTTAAGTCTAGCAACCCCTAGAAGTGCGCACTCGAACGAAGATTGGAAAAATAGGGGTGATCAACTTAAAATATGGGGTGGTAAATAAGAATAATGGTGGGTTCAATGACCAAGCAAACGTTTTAGAATTAAAATAAAAATTTACGGCTATTCGAATGGTTCAATTTCACAAGTGGTTCCCGCTCGCACCCCTTCAACTTTGATCAAACTTTTGCAGAATATTCCTCTGGAACCTGCATGAACTTTTCCGCAGTTTCAGCTCCATGTACAACCTCGTTTAGAAACCAGTCATTTTGGTGAACATCCAGGGAAATTCATTCAAAAACACAAATATAGTATAAAGGAAATTCAAAATATAATACTTTTATCACAATAGAGGATAAAACTTGGAGATGTTTATCAATATAAATTTGTCTCGAACTTTAACAAGTCTCAGGTACAAAGGAAAACATTTTGAAAAATTAAATTTTGGATTGATCATATACAGTGGCTCCCAAAAGTGTTCGTACACTTACGAATTTCAATGAAATACTGCTTTATCCATTAATAAAAATTAATATTTCAGAATGGGAATTTTTTAATAAATCTATAACTTGTTCTTAACAAAACTACATAAAATATTTTTAAAACATAGTAAAAACCTTTTTTTTGGAAAATCAATGATCAAAAAGTAACAAAATATTACCTCACAGAAGTCTTCCGTACGCTTTATCTACACAAAAAATCTCTACATATTAGTAAATATTGTAATATTTCGGTAAATTAGTATTTAGTAGGATATCCTATGGCATCCACAACAGCTTTTAAACGTCTGGGAATAGAGTTCACTAGTTTTTTTGTAATTTCTGCATCAATGTTCCTCCATTCTTCAATCATTACTGTTTTTAGTTCGCTTTTCGTTTTAATGTCGTGTCTTCGTACTCTAACCTTCAGTTCCCTCCAAATGTGTTCTATTGGGTTTAAATCCGGCGACTGAGGTGGTGTTTTCAGAACTCGTGGACAATTATAGAGACACCAGAGGCGAACGTTGAGAGCCGTGTGCTTAGGATCGTTGTCTCGATAAAAAACAAAGTTGTTTCCAATACCCAGATTTTGGGCTGATAATTTTAAATTATCTTTTAAAATATTTAAGTAAAGAGTATGATTCATTATGCTATCAATAAATACCAAATTACCTAGTCCTGATGCTGGCATGCACCCCCACACAAGGACACCTCCACCGCCATGCTTTACTGTTCCAACTAAGTTCTTGGGATTAAGTTCCTCATTTTTTCTTCTCCATACAATTATACGCCCATCGGAACCAAACATGTTAAATTTGCTTTCATCTGCAAATAAGACATGATTCCAATACGTTGCGGGCTTATTTATCATTGATTTTGCTAAGAAAAACCTAAGCTTTTTCTATTTTTCGCACTTACAAAAAATTTTCTTCGGGCAGAACGCCCATTTAATCCAGCTTATCTGAGCACTCATCGAACAATTTCAGATGAAATTGAAGTAGAAAATTTTTCAGTAAATTCTATAGAAATTTTTACCTCAAACGTGGATTTTTCAAATTTTCTAACCATAAATCTCTGATCACGTTGAGTTAACTTTGCCGGACGACCTTTCCTTACCTTGTTTTCGATCCGATTTTCTTCTTTAAAGCGTTTTATCACATACTGCACCGTAGAATGGGGTAAATTTACTAATTTAGAGATATTCCGAACTGATTTACCACTACTATGATGAAAAATAATCAATTTTCGAATGCTGTTCGTTGTTTCCTTACGACTACGAGCCATTTTTAAATAATAAATAGAATATTACGAAGTAACCAAGCAAAGATTAAAGCCAAGCAATTTTTTAAATGTCATCACAATGCAAAAATAAAAAAAGGGATAAACGATAATTTTATTTATGAATTTATCCGAAAATGTTTCGGTGTACGATCACTTTTGTGGCGTGTTCTTTCTCTGCCTCCTTGCATTTTTATTTTTATAAAAAGAAAATGAGTCAATATTTTTTTAAAGAATCTTAGGTTTTATTCAGAATCACATGGAGATGAAATGAAAAAATATTGGACTTTATATTCGAATTCAATTCCAGGCTACAGCGTTTCTTCTACAAATTTTTAAAGTGTACGAACACTTTTGGGAGCCACTGTACATGTTTTCCACATGAAAGAGCACTGTTGAAATAGCGTCTTTTCCACATATATGTTTACTGAGTCATTAAATCGCTTCTAAAGTTGTCCCCAAATTCAAAATCATTGATTTTTGCACGTTTTGAAAACTGAGTGTTTAAAAAGGGACAACCTCCAATTTAATAATAATTAGAACCATTGAAACGAGAACATTTCATTGTGATAAGGACTTGTGATTTCATTTTGGTGCAATTCCGTATAAACCCGAAAAATTTTGGTTCAAAAATGTGTGATGAATACTATGCAAACTGCTTACATCCCCATGTTAATCTGTAGTCGGTTGTTTCCTGGTTTTATGGCGCAAGGGCCATATTTGGCCAACTGCGCCAGACGCAAGACAGACAACACAATGAGAGGAAGAAAAAGCAAAGAGCAGAAGGGTAGACGAGGGTAAAAATGAAAGTGAGGAAAGATCACTCGGGTTCCTTGGGGTTGTGATGCCCGTACACAGATAAAGATGCTCCACTGAGGGCCCAAAACTCGGGCATGTTAATCTGTGAGATAAATCGACCTTTTGAAATCACGTTCTTTAAAATTGACGCCTCCACAATTTAATAATTAGCACTATTTAAAAGAGCACATTCAAGGTATGAGAAATTGAAAATTTCGAGGTGTCCCATATGGAGTGAGCGGTTTTCACATACGGGTCAAATATCGATGATTTTGACTTTTGGGAATTTAGGAGTGAATAACTCATTAAATACTTATGGAGGAAAGATTCTACTTGAACTGGTGATACGTCATGTGTATGGTTTATGATATGGCCACAAATTAGCTTCTCCAAATCTTTTGTTAAGTATCCGTGACTTGTTAGTTTGAGAAAAATTGATCCCGATGAAAATTTTCAGCAAGTTTGAAGCCCTATGACAAAAGTATTGGAATTTGAGCTTTTGTTTTGCTATATTTGTTTTCTACGCATAAAACTAAATCATAATATGTATTTTTAGAGTTACTCGTATATCTATTTTGTATAAGGAGCAGAGAAGTTTCAAAGTTGATGAATGTTTCGTTTCGTTCTTTGCGAAAAAAGAAATGTTCCCGATAATGGCCCTAGTGCCTGAACTAGGCCATGTATGGAGCTGAAACTTTGCAGGAGTTCTTCACTAAGTCTCTAAGGTACATTTTGTGATAATTTCATTAAAATCGGAGGTGTCGGAGTGACTCCTGGAACACTTGTCATCGAATGATCCATGAAATAGCCTATAATATTAATGCCTTATTAGTAATAAATAGGCAGAAAAGAAGACATTTTTGAAAGTCAATGTTTTAGATTTGCTTTGTTTTACGACAAGTGACGTTGTGTGTCTGGCTGTCTAGAAGCCCGGCACCCCCTGGTAAAAAAATATTAAAAATTTGGAAATTGGCAAAAAAATAATAATTGATAAGATCTGAAGCAAAAGTGATGCAAATCTACACCACTGCTTCAGGTGTTCAAAAGTTATTTTGCTTCTACATGTTCAAAGTTATTTTGCTTCTACATGTTCAAAGTTATTTTGCTTCTACATGTTCAAAGTTATTTTGCTTCTACATGTTCAAAGTTATTTTGCTTCTACATGTTCAAAGTTATTTTGCTTCTACATGTTCAAAGTTATTTTGCTTCTACATGTTCAAAGTTATTTTGCTACTACATGTTCAAAGTTATTTTGCTTCTACATGTTCAAAGTTATTTTGCTTCTAGATATTCAAAAGGCATTTTGCTTCTAGATATTCAAAAGTTATTTTGCTTCTACATATTCAAAGATATTTTGCTTCAGGTATTCGAAAGGCATTTTGTTTTCAGGTATTTCAGGCTTTTGGTACATATTATCGCGAGTGTATACTAGCATCAGTCATGGGAAGTATGAGAAAGTGGGCAGTGTGCATGACAAATACCATTAACCAATCATAGTAAGAAACAATTTCAAGCAGAAGTGATCGGGCATGCGCAATCACTGGTTAGTTTTGCCAATAAAAATCAAAGATGTTGAAAATTGCGCCTAGATTTACATTTTAAAAAAGCTTTTCTAAACTTTGTCAGTCACTTAACAGTCACTTTTGCTTCTGGTTTCATTTTTTTACACCAAATTTCAACTGCCTACTAACCAGACAGTCACCATAGATGAATTCTTCATTTGATTTAGCAACCGAATACTAAATGAGGATTTCTTATCCAAATATATTCGATTTTCAAACTAGTTCACGTGATTTTCTACAAATGGGCTTAATGAATCTTCTATTTGCTTCGATTTGCCCTCAGCATTTATATACGTAACAAATAAAATTTCGGTTTCATACCCTCACGTCCGAATGCATCTCTATGTTATACTAGACCAGTGATGTTCAACCTTTTTCACTTCATGGCACACATAATTAATTACTAAAACACTGCGTCACACCAAAAATTATATTAAACTTTTTGCCGATCTGACAAAAAATAGGTATAATATTGCTTGATTTATTAAAAAATATGTATATAAGTAATTACACTGAAATGCTAGAAAATTGGTGCACCATTCTAATACTTGATAGCCTTCCCACGGGAGCGTAGACGTTGAATCGAAACACAATTTTAACCGTTTCAATACCTGTGACACCAATGCCATTCTTTTACTGCACGCCGGCTTAAAATCGCTGTTCTATACGTTATATATAGACTGAATATTTTTTATAACAGCGGGATGTTGATTTTATTAAGCACAAGCAGAATTACCCGGCGTGTGTCACTCGGGTTAAATTGGTAAATTAACTTCCGCTTTCGTTAATAAATTGTAATTCCTATTCATCTCATGAAAACAACCACCACACTCTAATAAAGGTACACAATTGTTAAATACACAATTTCACAAATGCAAATAAATATTATATTTAATATTTTACATTTTTGCAGAATTTAAATTTTTTAGTAAGACAAGTATCTAGAGTGCCAATGTTACCCAGAATGCATAGTATAGTTCAGAGTATGCATATAAATGCCTTGTATGTCATTTAAAAAACAAAATCATTTCCCAAAGTTATCATACAATGATTAAAAATGTTTTTAAAACTAATGATGGTGCTGATGATGCTTTTCCCCTTGGAGAAAGCAGATTTTGAGGCTTTGTGCCTCTAGAGAATTTAAAACTAATTAAACCATTACTTATATCACAGTTATGGTGACAGTTGTTATGATTACAGTTATGGAATGGAAAACAACAAATTGAAAATCCAGGAATACATCTTAACATAGATTTAAAAACCTTCGAACCAAAAGTGATAAATGTATCCGCTTTTTCAGTACAAAATAGATTCTTGGAATATAACGGATACAAGTTTAAAAAAGCAAAAAATTAAAAAAATACCAAGGTTGCCATATTAGCTACCAGTCCTATTTTAAAAAACGTTTTGTTCTGCATAATATATATATATATATATATATATATATATTATGCAGAACAGAACGGAATTATAACAGAAAATTATTCAGAATTTTTTTACATTTCGTAAAGAGAAAATAGGGCTCAAAATAAAGTATTGGAATTTAAGTTCCGTAAAAATAGTTTTTGGAAAAATAATTAATTTTTCACAGCACTGGTGAAACAATCCAAGTCATTGCAATGATCAATATACCTTCCAGCTACTCCAAAACTACCAAATTATGGTTGCTTTAAGTAGTATAGTTACTCAGATGTTTTAACAAAAAACTTGTCTAAATATGTAAGCAAATAAATTTCAAATAATGTATTCACTAAACTAAAATATAGTGTACAGACTTATGCAATTAAGTTCAGTCACTAAATGAATGTAAGTACTCACAAAGTTTCATGAAAATATATTCAACCGTTTGGACGTAGTACGGGCACACACATACAGACAGAAGGACAGACAGACACCAAATGCGCAAGAGACGGATTTAGCATTAGAAGGATAGAAAACTTGATACGGTGTTGATTTGAATTAGTTTCTGGGAATTGTATACTAAGCGAATGATTCTATTAACTATGATTTCATTATGATATCGCGTTGATTTGAATCCGTTTCTGGGAATCGGTTATCAAGCGACTGATTTTATTGACACCGTACTGAACTGTCTTTAGATCAAACAACTCTCAATTGAGTTTTCTTTTTGAATTATCTATAACAGGTATTGTGAAACTGTAAACACTAATTTGATCGAAACCACATTTTTGCGCGAAAAGTAGCTTTCCGTAGCTTTCTATTCTCCAGAAGATATTTATGAAATTCTATCTAGGAAATTGTTAGTCTCTAATGGTAAAGATTTTGGGGATGAAAAAAATTGCATCAAATAACACGTAACTTCGTATGAAGCAATCGCCTTATAGAACGTCCTTTTTTTCGCTTTCCTGAATCATTAGCACTACTTCCGGAGAGCTTTTAAGTGCTCCTTCACAAAATAAATCACATTTTCGCAATCTTCTTTCGAAAATTAATAGTTTTTCTTCAATTTCGAAGTGAAACAACGGGGACGTTTGTTAAAAGTATACGCCAACCTAAGAATACAACTCGATCAGTGCACGTGCACGTTAAATCTATCGTGGCCTCAAATGTCCTCACATTGGCGTGGTATGGAAGTTCGGAAAGTGGGGTGACACCTCAGATCATCTGACAGTAATTCAAATGGGTTGACCTCGATCTTTCCCTTCGGGATTGATCCCGGACCATCGCCGATGGCATGATGTGTTGCTCCAGTGCGACGTTAAATAACTACCTACCAACCTAATTACACACGCATTAATCATTCACTAAAAGTGCATAGTATATGTTAAGACATATTAAAAACAATTAACTAAATTTAAATTTATATATAATACACATTTCATTATTCTTTTCATTGTGTAACACTGAAAAACATTGAAAGAAAAAATCACATCATGCACCCGTCATGACCAGAGCGATTAACGGATAGCGCGATATGTATGCTTATTTAGCTGATGAGACAACGCACATTATACATTTCATTTTGTGAACTAAACGCTGCAATTTAACGAAGATTAAATCAGATTTTGCGGGAACAGATTACTTCAATTATCGGGGAGCAAAATCAAAGAATACAATCTAGCCCTTCAGGAGGTAATCTAAGAATTATATTCAGATTAGTTTACGTATCAAAGCGTAGCGTTCTTTCCAACTGTATTCAATTTACTATTTCAATTTTTTTCTAGTACCCAACCACTGACGTCTTCGACGCTACAAGGGCGAACTGACTGTTACCTTTTTATACTACGCCGGTCTTCGGTCTTTCGGTCAACAATCGACAAGCAGCCTAATATTGTTTGAAGAGAAAAATAAGACTTAAAAAGACAGGGATCTCGCTACTCAGTAAGGTGTAAGTGTCTTTGTAGGTAGTTGTCTGCTAAGAAATAAAACAAACGACTCCTATAGCTCTGGGCAAGGAACTTGGGAATAGAAGCTTTATTCCTCAATTAAAACATTCTAGTCTTCATGTAGACATTCTCTTTGTAGATTGAGTCTACTAGTCTTTATAGACGAGGTAAAGAAGAGTTGACCCGCGTTCTTTGTAGTATTGTATCTCTTTAGTTTATTAATAATTACCAAAATTTTTCTAGCAAGCGTTCATCTCCTTGCGTGCAACAGAAGAGCTTATGTTGTTGCTGTTGCTAATCTCCACGTCTGGCTCCAGCTAGACCAAATCCACAAGTCCATTCACCCGCAAAAGTCATACACCAAAAGATATTGAGAAAGCAGGCCGTCTCGGGGACAACTCCGGGCACTCGAGAATGTGTCCTGGGGAGGCCTGGTCAGACTGGCATTTAAGGCAAACAGGATGAATCTTGCGACCACAACAAAATGTGAGACTCCTCAAATGGCCACTGAAAAAGCGAGAGAGCTGTCTGAATGTCACGGTTGAGAGCAAGAGATCTTCCGGGGCGATTCCCAATATACCAAGAGTGTACCGGGGAACGATCCATGACTTCCTATCAAGATTTTTTCTAAAAGAGTAAAGCTCGAGAAACGTCAATGAGTGGACATCGGACAATGGTTCACCGACACCCGACATCCGCTACTTCGTTTCACCTGAGATCCACGTGTAAAGGGATCCACTGTAGGTGCACCTCACATAAGGATGAGGCATGCTTGAGTTTAACCACTTAACGCATTTACCCGTGTCTGACACGGGCGAAAGTTACCGGCAAATTTGCACATGCCCGTGTCTCACAAGGGCACTCTTGTATCTCGCGTTATTTTATTTCTAATGCCCGTCTGAGATCCGTTCTAGTAAAAATAGATTGGTTAGATTAAACTTATACTATAGATGGCATAAACTTATTTATCATAGATAATTTACCACTTATTTATAGATGTATATTAAATTTATTTACCGTAGATGGCACCACTATGCACCATTTTTCTTGTGTAAACCAAGTGGTGCATTTTGATGATTAGTTATAAGTTGTTAGGAATTCTTTGTTATAAAGCAGTTGTTTGGTGTGGAAAAGGTAATATATCCATTTTTGTTACGTTAAATATCATAAAAGTAAACAGCTAACCATAAATTAATTTTTACTAGGTGTTTTTATAACTTGTTAAGAAAAAGTTATCTGATAATGAGCGACTTTGACGATTTTTTGAATATGCCAATTTATCGGAAAGTTTCAGCGATGAAAGTGATGATCTCTTGAGTGATGGAAGTGAATCTGAAGTTAATATTTTATTATTATTAATATTTTGAAATTCAAAATAAACATGTAATCAAATCGATTACACTTTGTATAATAATTTTTTTATAACTTTTACACCACCCCACCCCGCAACTGAAATTGCAAAAAATAACTTACACTATACCTATATATGTATTCATTTTCTGTCAAAAAAAAACTCGATCATTTTTTTTACCAGTTTTTCCGAAAAAAACTCGTGCTTTAAGTGGTTAAGGATCGCTATGCCAGTTCTATCTCCCACACTGCGCCAGTTAGATAGATGTTGGATAGAGCTGCGACTGTCAGACAAAAAGAGCTAATGCATTTAATGCAATCTTACTGATACTTCGATCTCCCGAAAAGAGACCGGTCTTCATCTCTAAGGGGAATTAAATACCGACTCGCACGTGATAGAGAGAGAGAGATCGCCGACACCAAAGTATCCTAAAATCCTAAAATTTTGCGTTATGAAAATCTGGTCCTTAGACAAGCACAACTTCAGTAAAGAGATAAAGTTCGCAATGGGGACAGATAGCTGATCTCGCTACTCCAATACGGTGTAAGCAAGACTACTTCAGGGGAAAGGTAGGGTCCACCAGAGTGGTTTTCGAAGGGAGGAAACGTGACGTCACTAGGAGGAATCGGCGGGTAGACGGATACGGTTCCTACATGTAAAACCTATGAACGTCAAGCAGATTGTTTTGTTATTTGTTTTCGTTGTAAAACCTTAAACAATGTTGATTAATATTGGATTTCTTGTGTTGTCGGTCGACGTTTCGATAATGCCCTTTTTAAAAGTCCATGGGTGAACCATCTGGAGATTTAGCAGGAATATCAGTAAAGGGTATTGACTTGATACCAGTTTCTTGTTCCATTTTTTCCAAGTATTTGGTAGTGTATTTAGATGTGTGACTGATTGCTTTATCTTGATGCAGCTCTACTGATTAGGGATGGGGAAAAAAGAACAACCTGTTCATTTTCACCTGTTTTTCAAAACGAACGGGAACAACCTTGTTCCCACTTTTCACAAAATCTGTTCTCCGTTCTTTTTGTAAAAAGAAACATTCGAATTTTTTTCTACTTCAATTTTAATATTACAGATTAAAATGGGAATTTTGCGGAGAAAGAAGTTTTTTTTTCTTGAATTTTCTAAGTTCGCTAAAAAAATTTCGTATTTTCTGTATTGTGCTAAGTCTGAAACAGCTGTTCATCCTACAGTTCTTGACTCACTGTTTCCTGTTGATTCATTCACCCGTTCTCTGTCCATGAACTACTCTCTGCTCTGAGACTAGTTCCTATTCGGGAATTGATTCTTGCTCTAAGACTACTTCCTGTTCGGGAATTGATTCCTGTTCTTAAACTGTTCCAACCCTGTTTTCCGTTCTCGGAGCTGTTCTCCGTTCTCGAAGCTGATGTCGCTGACTGCTCCCGCAATTGTTCTCAATCTGTTCTCAACTGAACTAAGCCCCGACGTTTGATGAATTTGCGAGATGAGCGTAATAATTGTGAAATTTTAAAATTGTTAGGCAATGACATGATGATGAATTTTTAGTTTTAAACAAATTAATTTTTTTTAATATTACTGATCAAGATTTTGTTGTCCAGCTTTCTCTCTGGTGGTGTCACCTCTATCTTTCTTAGGATTGGCAATGCTTTTAACTTTATTTTAAAACCAAATTTTATAAAATGGAAAGCAAAATTCCAAATGTGTGGATATATTTAATTTGAAAGGGAGATTCGGATCAGGTGTCATGCTCTCAAAAGTTGAAAAGGATCTCATTAAGTAAGCTATTACGATTTTAAAGACATCTCGCAAACAAGCATCCCACTATAAAACTACTGTGTTGAAAAGCGAAAGTGATTTTTTGACTTGTATTTTTAATGTACGTGTTTAGATAGATTATGTAGTAATTAACCTGTTTTTTTCTGGCAAACTAATTTTACTTTCCAAGTGGTAATCCCGGTATGCGTTTTTTAAGTATTTATAATTTTTTAAAGGGGAACTTCCTATGGCATTACGTTATTCAAAATTACGTGGTGTTGTCCTCGGATCTTTCTCTTCGGGGTGGATCACGGACTGTCGTTTTGTTGACTTAAATGCCAATTTTGTTGACTTCAAAACAACATTAAAATTTTAAAAGTTATTACTTTCGTTTGCGAATTTGGCACCTCATATCTGTTTGGGAAACCGTACTTGAGATGGTTCAGATGTGGGATACTATTAGTTGCCACTGGGGACCCAGAGAGAATTCAAGCGTTTCGATTTGCAAGAGCTTTTAAAATTTACGGATATACTCTGATTTTCTTTTCTTAATTACTGATAGTTTGCCGCAGCTTGGACGGACATGCCCCTTGCACCATAAAAAAATCAATCAATCGATTAACAATACGAAGACTCAAAATTATTTTCTTTCGTTTTCTTACTGTCAAACGACAATAATAAACTCACCAATAAAAAAGCTAGCAGAAGAGTCATTTGTATTTTGTTTATATATGCATGCCTACAAAGTACAGTAGAACTCTAATTATTCGGATCAATTGGGACCAGACCCCATCCAGATAATTGGATTAATTCACAAAAAAAAACTTATTTCTTAGTAAAAAAAAACGAATTTTGCTTTAGTATGTAATGTAATTTAATGACTATGAAAACAATTTTGTTTGCATTTTGTACTTACATACTATATTAAAATGTATCATTGCTCGAACATATCGGTCGAAGTCAGTTGTTTCGCTGTCTTTACTCGTTTGCGTGCAGTCAAGTCTCGCATCCGTTTGACAACGAGTAGCTGCAGATCAGGGGTGTCAAACTGGCGGCCCCCGAGGTAATGTTTTGTGGCCCACGATGCTCTGAAATAAAATGAAAACAGGATCGATCGAGATCACTTAACCATCGCCAATTTACTTCGTTCCTTAAAGGTTTAGAATCCGAATTCGAAGATCTTCCTTATTACACAGAAGTTCGTTGGTTGTCCTGCCACAAAGTCCTGAAGAGCTTCTATCCGCTTTTGGAGGAAATAACTGTATTTCTTGAAATGAAAGATGAAAAAAACCGAAATATATCGATTATAAAAGATCCTTTGTGGGTAAAAGATCTGGCATTTTTAACAGATATTACAGGTCATCTGAATAATCTTAATATTACATTGCAAGGCAAGGATCAATTAATAACGAATATATATACGATGCAATAGCAAGTTTTGTACAAAAACTGACTGTTTAAAAATCATCTACAAAAAATCGTTTTGACATGTTTTCCTACGTGTGAACAGTTCAAAGCACAAAATCAAAGTTGCTCATTTTCACAATATTGTGGTAAAATTGAAGAAATCAAAAACGAATTCTATAAACGTTTTAATGATTTCAGAGTTACAAAAATTTTTTTCTTTTTATTAGGCCTTTTTCCTTTGAAGTTGAAAATGCTCCCACTTCGATACAACTGGAATTAATTGATTTCCAGAATGATACGGTTTTAAAAGACAAATATCGAGAAGTAGGAATTCCCAAAATATATTCTTATTTAGGTGAAAAATACCCGGAAATTAAAAAGTTTGCTGCACAAATTTTATGCTATTTTGGGAGTACGTACTTGTGTGAGCAACTATCTTCGTCCATGAAATTAAATAAAACGGCCTACAGATCAAGATTAACTGATAAACATCTATCTACCATAATGAAGATTGTCTGTTCTCAGTCTTTGAATCCAGATATTGGAAAACTAAGTAGGAGGAAAGCGCTGGCAAGTTTCCGGTAAAAAAATTAATTTTAGTTTTATAAATACATTAAATTAAATAAACGTTTAAATAAAAGCAATTATATAGCAATATTATAAATTATTACCCTAAATTCACTTAATTACATAATGTGTTTTAATTATCCTATCCAAATTCCTGAATCCTCACTTCAAAATATAATTTTAAGAAAATTTGTAAATGTGATGTGGCCCGCGTGAATCTTACCAGTTGCATTAAATGGCCCGTGTTTTAATTGAGTTTGACATCCCTGCTGTAGATGATCGTACTCAGGCTGCCGCTCTATCCATTTTAGCACTGTGTCAAGACACTCAAACGCCTTACTAGCTGACGGTCCCGCGTCTGGTTGAGTGGCAATGTCGTCGTCATCTTCCGGGTCATCAATGAGTTCTCGTACTCTTTGAATAAGTTCATCGTCACTGAGAATTTGAAATCCAGTGTACGAAGAATCACACCACCAGCCACTCGCCTACGTCCTCTGTATTGCACTCGGAACATCCAGGAATTTTCACTATGATGTTTCTTATGTCCTCAACTGACACTTCGTCCTCTTCTTCTGTCTCTTTTCACTGCCCTTTCTTCTTCCTCTTTCTGTACCTCTTCCTTGATTGAAATGCCTTTCAATTTGTTCCACTCTTTTTAATGTGTGGTTGACTTCACCAAACTCCATGCTTCCGCCACCATGTAAGAGCAGTCTTTTAAATTCAATCTTTATGTGATGAGCCACAATGCCTTCTTCATCTTCATCTTCTATCAAAAGTTTCCTTAACAGTTGTCTTCTGTAATTGTGCTTCATAGATTCGATAACCGATTGGTCCATCTGCTGCAACAAACTCGTTACGTTTGGCAGCAAGAGTGTTTTGAAACGTCCATTTTCTCTTTCAAGAAGGTGTTCTGTGGGGTGGGTGAATTGTCAGTGATTAACAAAACCTTACTGCCTTTTCCTAAGGCCTTTGATGTTTTTTACTTCTGGTATGAAAAATTCATCGTACCATTCGGTAAACAGCAGCAGTAATCCAGGCCTTTGATTGATTCTTGTAAAAGAGGGGAAGTTTTTCACATTTTTGAAAGCCCGGGGGTTTATTCGATTTGCCTATCAACAGAAGGGGTATTTTGTGTTTTCCCGTAGAGTTAGCACAATTTAGCATGGTTACACGGTCTTTACTAACCTTATGACCAGGAGCACTAGATTCCCTTTAAGAAGCTAAAGTTGTTCTAGGCATAGCCTTCCAAATAAGGCCTGTCTCATCTGCGTAGTATAAAAATTCTGCGTTATGATATTTTGTTTCTATTTTGAATTTTTCAGTAAAGTTTTCTGCTGCTTTAGGATCTGCTGATAGCTTCTCTCCACTTACATCTAACTCACGGATACCGTGCCTTGACTTAAAATTCCGTAGCCACCCATTACTCGCCTTAAAAGAAGAAAAACCTTCGATTTTCTCGGCAAAAAGCTTCGCCTTTTTGCAAACGATCGGCCCAGAAAGAGGATTTCCTACTGCTCGCTGCTGTAGAAATCACTTGAATATACAGCCTCTTCCAGTTCTTTGTTTTCTGCCATTTTCATAGCTCTTCTCGACAAACTCCCATCTTCACTCTCGAGGACAGACACAAAGTTTAAAATTAAAGACCTGTTTTTTTAATGTCCGAAATTGTTGATGTTTCCACGCTATACATCTCAGCTAACTGCTTACCAAACAGTCATTTGTCTAATTGTTCAATGATTTTTATTTTGTCTGCCAACGATAAAACACGTTTCCTTTTAGAAGCCATCGCACAGTAAAACAAATAAAACAGAACGCGAAAGACGGACAACAAACGACACAACTGAAGAACAAAGCCACACCGAAAGTGACAAGACTGGTGATTCATCGTCTGTGTATCCGCTATCGCTACACTAGCGCACTTTTTATCATTCACCAACAAGAAACTTTTAAAATGCGGATTTTGCTGATTTTTTTCTCTCAAAGCGATCCGGATAACTGGAGTCCGGTTAATTGGAGTTCTACTGTACTAACAAAGATGATGTCAACAAAATTCGGTCCTTGTTTGTCTATCGCGAAAACTGCTGGCGCCACATAGTCTAGGAGGAGGAACAGGTCTTGAACATTTCGAGTAAAGACATTTGAGAACAGTGGTGCAGGTTAAAGCACAGTCCTTTTAAAAAGAACGGAACAACAAAGAACTGTTCGTCGAAAAGAACAATATTTCCCATCCCTACTACTGATTGTTGGCACTGTGGGTAAAGATGTGGTATTTCTTTTTTAAATATCGGGGATAAAATATGGTTTTGATAGTATGTGGGAGTTGATTTTTACATTTTTTTCCACTTCTACTTTCAATTTTCCAGTATATGCAAAACCGGCAACAATAATAAATCCCTTAGAGAAAGTTTTTTTAGATTCTTTGAACCACGTTTTAAGATTTTTTCTCTCCTCTTTTATGATAATAAATTGTTCTGTTTTATTGCAGTCATTTAAATACACCCCCGCCTCGTCTATTGTCACAACATTTTTCCATCTTTCTCCCCAGCTAAATGCTTCTCATACAGAATTCTGCAGCGAGTTCTGCAATATGTCGTGGAGATAGACGATGAACATTGTATTTTTTGGCCTTTTTATGATTCAAGTCACTGTTAATTATTTTATTCACAGTTGAAACTGAACATTTTAATGACTTTTAATAGTCCTTGACTTGGCGGATTCTCTTTTAAAATTAAAGATCTTACCTTACAAATATTCTCAGAAATTCTTTACTTTTTTGGATACGTATTTGAAAGTATTTTCCCACTTTTACGTTTTTTCCTTTCTCATTAATACTAATATTACTTATCGTACCTTTCGATATCGAAAAACCATGACTTTTGCAGCGTTTTTGAATAATTGAATACGCGTAATTCTCTTCGGAAAGAGCGGAAACATAGACTTCCATCCATTGTTTATTTAAAAGCGCCATTTTGAAAGTAAACAAGACTCGGAGTTAGCAGACGATAAGGTATACTTTAACTGCTGCGAAAATAAAATTCTTTCGTAGCATACAATTTTTTTTACAGCTCATCAAAATCGTTCAAAAAATGTCCGAACAGCCTCTGTAAATATGTCGTGGCCTCAGTTGTCCCCAATGCGTGGTTTAGAAGTTTGGAGAGTGGAGTGCCAGCTCAGATGTTCAGCTCGTCATCTGACCATAGTTCAAAACGACTTCGGTGTTGTTAACGGACCGAAACTTATAGCCCGTTATGTTGCTCAAGTGCGACGTAAATTAAACTGCCTACTTACCCACGAGAAGGCATTTGAGTCTCGCGGTTTTGAATTAGTCTATTCTTCAAATTAGGTAGGTTAGTTAGAATACACTTTGCGTTATAGCGCTGATTCTGGTTCTAAGTTTATCGTTCGGTGCCGAAAGTGAGAGCAGTGATCAGGAGTTGGCACGGGAAAAGCCTTTCACGGCGATTTATGATTGTGATATAGCAGCCCTTCTCTAACGCGCTTTCACACCTATCCAAAAATCGACTGACCCAAAACTTTCTCGTCGAAGCCGCACTGTAGTTTCGTGAAATTACGTAGCAATTTCACGAATCAAAGGTTGTGGTTGACCAATTAAAAGCTGTTTTATTGGGACAAGAACTTCAATTGCAAATGGCGAACCCATGGGTTGAGCCGTCTTAACTGAGAACGTCTGTTATTGAACGTCTCACTGGAGCAACACATCGGGCTATTGACGATGGTCCGGGATCAATCCCGAAAGGAAAGATCCAAGAGCAACGTCTCGCAATTTCGAAATACGGTTAGATGACTAGAACAACGCTTGAGCTAGCACCCTACTCTCCAAACTTCCGCACCACGCCAACGTGTAGACATTTGAGGCCACGACAGATTTAACGTGCACCGGCACCGAGTACGGCGGTCTTTGGCTGGACCGAGTTTCGAACTCGCAACCCTCCATTTCCCAATCCATTCGTTGCTCTTCCAACTGATCTACCGCGCCACTTTTGAATTGATGGAACAAGGGCAAATGACGTTGACAGTTTTTATATGTGAACTTTTTATTACACGTTCTAAATATTCCTGAAACTGCAATTAAAGTGCGGGTTTGGTAGTAGAATAACTTTGCATCAAATAGCACATCTAAATATTTCAAGGACGGGTGCGAGATTCGAAATTCAAACTAAAATAAGCACATACATGCTCCCTCTTTCTACTGTTAAATTCGCATTCTTTGCTCGAAGCTATTTAAAATTTATTCAAATACATATCTATCGGGAAAAAACAGCTCAGTCGGCAGGCGAATTTTCGATCCACCCCCCAAAAAAACTCACACATCCACGTTTTTCCTTTTGAACAAACAAAAATACATTCAACAAGAACAAACACACTGCCTTTTTTTCCCCTGAAGCCCCTCCGCCGACATTTCCCTCCCCCCGACAGAAATGGATTCGTCAAGCCAACAAGATTGATGCCCTTGATAGAAGGAAAGAAAAACGGGGGGGGGGGGCGAAAGAAAAGGAACGAAAACACAAAAAAAGAGCCTCGCACTAGAAAAAGGCTGGGTGCTTCTTCTCTCCATCGGCTCCTTTCTCCTTCGGTTCTGGCAACAGCAGAAAAAAAAATCCAAGCGGGAGAAAAACAGCACACACATAAGCACATCCGACTTCCCACCACCCCTCGACGGCTGCAGTGGAAGCGGCCCGTGCGGCATTCCGGCCTGCGACGTCACAAGCGGCAGGTTGATGGGGTAGCACGTGCATTGGGTGGTCGGAGGAGGTTTTTCATTTCGAGTCCTTTTGGCTCGTCTCTCTTCGCTCTATTCCCCTCTCTCTTCTGATTGCTACGTTCGTTCCATCGCTCCCTTCTCCTCCCTCTCTCCCCCCCTCTTCCTGCACTCGCAGCAGCGCTCTCAAAACATCAGAAGCAGCTGTTACGTCTGCGGTTCCTTTTGGGGGAACGTGTAGGTGGTTTGGGGTTATTATTTATAGGTCAGATTCCAGTCTGTTTGTACAGTCAAACCTCATAATGACAAACTCTCTTAATACGAATTACTGATAATGCGAACTAAATTCCAATCCCCGTCAAAATATATTGTCAAGTAATGTTAACTCATTCGTTTAAGGTGAATTTGGGTTACGCTAATCGCCGTTTAAGAGGAACACATTTTCAAATCTTTAGGGCAAACGGATTCTTTTCAATCGTATTATCACAAACATCGACTCCGAAATTGCAGATCACTTATATGTGAAAGAGAGAATAGAATAAATGAAGACTACAAAGTAATAAGTGCTCCTTCTTTAAAAGAAGCTACTGCTGACTTAGAAATTCTTCACCGCTTTTTGTAATGCTGTGAAAATTACTGCTCCAGTGCGAAGTTAACTAGGCATCATTCTTTACAGAACGTTGCAGTGTGTTTTGAATCGTTGTCCTGTTGGAAGATAAATGGTCTTCCCAGAGATAATTTCGTAGCACTAACAAGGACATTTTGTTTCAAAATATCTAGGTACACATAGCTATCCTTGTTACCTTCAACAAAATATAAATTATACATACCAGAAGAACTCATTCAACCCCATACCTTTACATTTCCTCCGCCTTGTTTTACAATTCTACATAAGTTTGTTTGTATTTGATGTTTTGGTTTTCTCTATGTCGTAGCTCGTCCACCTGAACCATAAAGACAAAATTTTTATTCATCCCTGAAAAGTACAGAATCCCAAAAAGTTAGGGCTTACATGTTTTTTTTGCAAACTCAAGACGCTTTCTTGTGTTAAGTTTGTTAATGAATGGCATCTTACGGGCAACATGCCCATTGTAGCCACTTTTTTTATTACTTTCTTACAGCATGAGGTTATATTTCAAGATTGTAATCAGTTTTCAACAAGGATGCAAGTTATGGTGCACTAATTAGTGGATTATCGCGAACCTTTCTCAAAATATTTCTAGTGATATAGCTCAATTTCTGAGATCTTCCGGATCGGTTCCTATTTTCCAGTTTCTACCTATCTTTCAATGATTTTTATCATAGATTTAGATTTGTTTGTGATTTCTCCAATATTTTCCTCATTGATAAGCCGTCATTTCTCAACTTTATCACCAACGCGCGAAATAGCTTTCGGGAATTCCCATTTTAGGAGATCCACTAGTATAAAAATAGTTTGAAATGATTACTTACACTATGTTCAAGTTCTTTTTTATTCGATAGTTATGATAATTGAATGCGGGACAGCAAGACTGTACGTTCTAATCAATTTGCATAGTGCGTACGGAAACTTTTTTTGCCTTTCATTTTGTATGTTTCTCTCAGTTTTAATTTTAATTACTTTTTATTTGTGAAAATTAAGTAATTTTTGTTGCGAACACATTCTCTAGTATGAACTAAGTTTCTTGTTCAGTTTCTGAATCTTTGGTGAGATTTCTTTAGAAATTATAATGAGGTAAATTATAAAAGGTTAACAAATATAATAATAAGGTAAATAGTATATAATAATATAATAAGGTAAATTATAAAAGGTTCGCGAGATTTCATTAGAAATTATAATTTATACGGCCTTTTTTGTTTCCGTACGGAAACTTTTTTTTATTCACTGTATAATCTATTTATTAGTGAAGAATGTTCTGTTAGTGTTGCTGTTTTATAATGAGTGATATTTTGACACCGGATGAAAATTGATTCGTTTTTTAAGACGACTTTTGTACGCCAATTATTCTACGAAGAATTGCGTGTTTAAAACCAAAAGACGCCCTTTACAATCCTTCAAAGTTGCAGGCAAATACTACCGACATTCCTATCATAGTACAAGAGATTTTCTTGGCTGACTAGACGTATACAGCTGCGGGGGAAGAAAAAAGTTTCCATCATTAAATACAGTCGAACTTCATTAAGAACGACGAATTACTAATAACACGAACTAAACTCCAATCCCCGTCAAAATGTATATTCAAATGATGTTAATATTCCTGGAGAAGAATTCGGGTTACATTAGCATTGCTTGCATCGAAATTGTTCAACGCTTTTGTTAGGTAGTGAAAATTCATCTGCTCAATTAAACAACGTTGACCGCATCAAAGAATTTCTTCAAGATACACAAAAAACGATAACAGAACTATTTCAATTCAAAAATTGCGTAAACAGGAAATATCTATATAATTAAGAATCATCTGTATAACCTTTGTAGTGAAGAATACCATTTATCTTGAACCAAGAATTGTACAGCAAGTAATGTAAATACATTAATATTTTATTTTATTGTTAAAACAATGCTTTTTTTAATTCGGATAACACGGTTAATACGATTCTTTTTTACAGTTCCATGAAATTCGTCTTAACGATGATTGACTGTACAGAGGGTGGACAAAATAATATGAACACCTGTGAATTGAGACAAAATCTTTATTAATAGACTGTTGGCCCTCCTTTTGCATCAATTACAGCTTGTATCCGTCGTGGAATGGACAAATACAAGTCATGCACAACAGTTACAGGGATACGTAGCCACTCCTCCTGCAAAAAGGTCACTAATTCAGGAAGTGTCGTTGGTGGTGGACACCTACTGCGCAGTTTGTCCTTCAAAATACCCCCACAAAAGTTCAATTATATTAAGATCAGGGGACTGAGGGGGCCGCACGAGGTGTTGCAGTTCATCATCGTGTTCATCAAGCCAGTCTCCGACAATTCCAGCAGTGTGAATGGGCGCATTATCTTCTTGGAACACAGGTCGAGAATCAGGGAACAAAGTTTGCACCACTGGATGAAGATGGTCGGCCAGAATACTGACATAAACCGGTGCTCTAACCCGCCCTTGCAGGACAAGTGGGCGAGACCGCAGTGAGACATCGTGCCGCACAGCATCACTCATCCCCTCCATGCTTAACAGTAGGAAGGTGACAGTCAACAAAGACTTGTGCTAGCGTTCTCCAAACGTAAACACGTCCGTTAGTCTGGAATAATGTGAACGACGATTTGTCTGACCAGATGACATTCTCCCATTGTTGTTGTGTCCAATTCGTTTGGTCGTGACACCATTTTCGTCGTTTCAAGGCCTTGCATGGTGTCACCAATGGTTTTGGAATAGCCGCTCTACAGTGTATGTTTGCTGCATGCAGTTCACGGCGGATAGTTTTTAGCACCTTCCTGTAGATGTGTGTTCATCTCAGATGATATCTGGGATGCTGTTGTCTTGTGCTTTCTGGCCACAATCCGCTTCAAAACCCTTCTGTATCTATCAATCAGCTTCGACTTTCGTCCACTGTTATGCTTGGCAGATGATGTCTTTCCCTGTTTGCTGTAGGCTGTCATTACCGTCGACAGGGTACTTCTCCCGACACCAACAAGAGTGGCCGTTTTCGTTACTGAGGCTCCGACAAGACGGGCTCCAACAATCATGCCTCTTTCGAAATCTGTGAGGTCAGCCATAACGAAGTTTTAACGCCCCAATATATTTCGCATCCGTACGCTATCACTGCTACTAATAGACTGATGTGTGCACATTTTCGCCCGCTAGGTGGCACTCTTCTATACTAAAGGGCGGGAGTATACGACAGGTTCTGTCGAGTGTTGAATTTTTCACAGGTGTTCATATTATTTTGTCCTACCAATATATGTAGATCCTAGATTTCATGTAAACTCGGTGAGGATCTTGAAAGTTTTTCGAGAACTAGGTACCAGGCATCCGGACAAGTCCATAATTTGATTGCGTTTTCTGGATTCTGCCGGGAATTATAAATTGTCCGGATTTTTCAATTCAACTTTGCCAATTCAATCCAAATGTTGTATTGCTTGAATCAGTTTTGAAAAAAATGTCGTTAATGGCAGTTCGAGAAATTGTGTGCTTCAAGCAAGGTTTTTATTTGTAATTCCTATTTCTTGTTTGTGACAATCTTTATTTGACTATTTCAATGCAAAAGTTTTTTCTCAATACTCGGCGGTAGAGTTAGCCCACTTGGAAGAGTAACGGCAGTGTTGCGAATTTGAAACTCGGTCCAGCTGAAGCCCGTCGTGTACACGGGAGCTGGTGCACGTTAAATCTGTCGGGGCCATAAATGTCCTCACGTTGGCACGGTATGCAAGTTTGGAGAGTGGGGTGCCAGCTCAGGTGTTGATCTCGTCATCTGACCGTGGTTCAAAATTACGTGGTGTTGTCCTTGGTGTTGGCCTCAAGTGTCCTCGCGTTGGCGTGTTGTGGTGCCAACTCAGGTGTTGATCTCATCATCTGAGATGGTCAGCTGCGGAAAGCAATCGCACAACTCCTGTTATTCGCTCATAGTTCATAGTAGAGCAAATTCAATTTCGGCATCTCCTGTTATCAATGTTACACTACACTACTGGTTGTACTGCAACATTTGCAAAATAAATAAGAAATAACATTGAGCGTATGTTAAAACATTCTATGAATTAACTTTTAATTTTATTCACTGTTGGGAAATGGATACGATTGTATATCGGTGAGATGATTGAGGTTCAACGCAGAAAATTATACGTAACCTCTGCTTTCATACTTCGTAATGAATAGAAGTCATAAACTGTTATAATACACGATAAATATTAATTCATCAGATTAAAGTTGTTTTTTGAATGGAAGACTGATTATTTTATTTGAAGAGCTAGGTAGGTAGTTGAATTTACGTCGCACTGAAGCAAAGCAAAGGGCTGTTAACGACGGTCCGGGATCAATGCCGTAGGGAAATCCGACGACAACACCGCGTAAATTTGAACCACTGTCAGATGACGAGGTCAATACCTGAGATGCCACTCCGCTCTCCAAATTTCCACACCACGCCAACATGTGAACATTTGAGGCCATGACAGATTTAACGTTCACCAGTCCCACGTACAAGACGGTCTTTGGTTGAATTGAGTTTCGAATTAGCAACCCCCTGGTTGCTAATCCGCTACTCTTCAAACGCTGCTACCGCGGCTTTTTTAGTTACAGAAAACAGTATTGCATAATTTTTCTCGTCCTACAAAATTAAATTAAGAATGGGACTTGGGTCAGATACTAAGAATGCCCACTATGCAGCACCCAAGAATACCACTAACTTGGGGTTCCAAATCGAGAGGCAGACCAAATCGAACATGGAGAAGAATGATCGTGGACGGCAGGTTGGTTAGTTGGGTTTTATTCCCGCAAGGGCCATATTTTTCATGCTGCGCCAAAACCAATACAGAGAACGTCAAGTAATATACACACATACACAAGGAAAGTTTTACTGGCACAGAAGAAAGAAGGGAGGTAGCTAAACCGCCTATAACTCGTAGGTTGCTAGCGCAGTGGGCGTACCCACAGAACCACGACGGTTCCCGAGAAAGAGAAGAATAGGTCATAATGGGCGGAGCTGGAATCAAGCCAGAGATGGGGTCTAGTACAGAATGAAATAGAAGGCAAGACTGAAGGCCGCATGGGCCTACGAAGTATTAAATGATGAAAATGTTTTATTTGTAGATATGTTAAAGGCATTATATGAAAAGCAGACATTGTATAGAATGTCTAGGCAAATATAAAATGCCTGGCGTTTTGGGGCTAAGTATGAAGGATCCGAATTATTTTAATATTATATATACTTTTCCTAGGCATTGTATATAATACCCAGGCATTACATAGAATGACAAATGTTACGTCAAGTAATAGACACACATACACAAGCAAAGGTTTACTGGCACAGAAGAAAGAAATACACCCAGGGAGGTAGCTAAACCGCCTATAACTCGTAGGTTGCTAGCGCAGTGGACGTACCCACTGAGCCACGACGGCTCCCGAGAAAGAAAGGAATAGGTTAGAATGGGCGGAGCTGGAATCAAGTCAGAGATGGGGTCTAGACAGGATGAAATAGAAGACAAGACTGAAGGCCGCATGGGCCTACGAAGTATTAACCTTCTCGCTGCGCATCCCGCGATTTCCGCGGGCAACGTAGAAGTAGCAAAATTTGCGCAGCCCCGATTTCCTCGGGGATGCATTTTTGCCGTCTATTTAACTGTGCAACCCGCTCTTTCCCTGTTCATGGTTTCATTTTGGCTTTTCTGTGATGTTTAATTGTTTATTCAAATCTGGGTTAACAGATGGCTTTAGATGTCCACATTTCTGCGAAATATACAAGCATTTTTTGCAGCATTTTGCGCGCTCTTTTCAAAGCTCAAAGATGTCAGGCAGGAAGCGTTTCGCGAGTGATAGAACCTACATTCCTGACAATATTTCCGACACTGATAGCAGTTCTGACTCTGATATCAAGTATATTGAAGATAGTTATAGCGAAACTGATGAGAATTTCTCGGATTCCTCTGCGGATAGTGATTTCTAATAATTCTTCATTTCTAATAAATGTTTTGTAAGTATTTTGCATATTTTCATTAGTATATACGTTTTACCTTTGTATTTCAAAAAATAAATCATCATTTTACCAAGATTAATTTTCAAAATTTTGCTTTTATATGATTATTCTTCCAATTTCAATATTCCGACAACCTTTTTTTATGATCTAATTCTATATTGAAAAAAAAACTCTTTTACAAAAATTTTTTGTATATTTTAACTCTAAAATATATGTAGATTTGAAATATGTAATAAAAAAATACGCAATTTTTGAACCTATTTTGATAAAAAAAAATTATGCAGCGAGAGGGTTAAATGATGATGAAAATGGCTTTATTTGTAGATATGTTAAAGGCATTATATGAAGAGCAGGCATTATATGAAGAGCAGGCATTGTATAGAATGTCTAGGCAATATATAAAATGCCTGTCGTTTTGGGGCTAAGTATGAAGGATCCTAATTATTTTAATATTATATACTTTTCCTAGGCATTGTATATAATACCCAGGCATTACATAGAATGACAAATGCTATTTAGGCAAAGTATTAAAAGAGTCATGAAAATGCTTTTATTGAAAAGACGTATATGATACGTGATGAAGAAAGAAATACAAAATAAAGTATAGGACTTTCTTATTGAGGAAAAGAAGAGAACATCAAATATGAACCTACTAATGTCACGTGCCTTGCCACGTGACATTAAAAAAGTTATACTTTGCCGATTTGTCTTTTGGAAATGTATGGAATGCGTAGAAATGTGTGAAATATTAATCGTTTCATAGCTTTGCCCCAAAATACCAGACATTCCATGCAATGCCTGCTTTGCTCAATAACGCAAGGAATAGCAGGCATTGCAATGCCTGCTTGGCATACTTTACCAGTAACACATATTTTAAAAATCGCCAACCAATACATTGGCCCTAAAGCTTCCCCTATTGTATTCTTATAATAGAGGTTACAGTCCCTTCCTATAGACGGGTAGGGGGTGTAGCCTTTTTCTGGACATGCACTGGACACACCTTCTCGAAGTGATTTATATCTCTGACTATAATAGTGCTGTCCACATGTGTCACCAGATGCTTGAATGGACTTGCTGTAAGTAATGGTACGACTCCGTTTCAAGCATTAGACACAGAGTAACAGTCGGAAAGTCAAATATCAACATTTAGGATGACATTTCATTAGAAGTTACGAATTCACTTAAAATTTCTACGTTAGATCACCTCGTTCATAGGGAAAATATTTCTTTATTTCGTGTATTTTTGTTATTTGACTAGCAGAATTACCTGGCGCTGCTATTGGGTTGAATTGGTAAACGTTGGTTGAAAGTGATCCGAAAAATCGCTTTTCTTTATCATAGCAAAATGTAAATCTATATATATATAAAATAGGATGTGTGTGTATGTATGTATGACTTTTTAGTTCTTCCCATGATGTAAATAAATTATAGATATTTTATTGATGAAGAAAGAATATTTTAAAATATTTATTTTTGCAAGGAAATTCAAGGAAAGGTTTTCAGGAGCTCAAGGATTATTTTCAAGGAAAGTTGGTGTATATTTCGACCAACTTTCCTTAAATAATTTATTGAATACGTAATCATTTGTAGAATTCTGTTTCACAAGGCTTTTTAGGTAAGGCGTGTAACTTATTTTAAAATGTCCGCAATAGATACATGTGAATCCTCCGTTGAAAGCAGTGATTTTCTTTCTGAAAAATCCTGTAAAATCGACCTTCTGCTTTTTGAAAAATTTTTATCTATTCAGTTTAATTTGTCTACACCGATTATATTTATTTCTAACCCAAGCACCGTTATTCCGAAGAGCACAAACGAAAAACTCATTGATCATAAAAGCGTAATTTTGCTACTCGGTATCTGGCAGCACCAGAATTAATGTTTCCTTTTTTTATAAAACTTTGTAGAACTTTCTAGAAAGTTGGGAAACGGAAACTTCCTTGGACTCATAATGGAGAACATTCCAGCACCCACTCGATTCTTAGCTGGTCGTATTTAAAGGAAGCTAACTCGGTAAGTCTTCCAGTTTATCATCTTTCAGTGAATCTGGCAGTTTTATTTCGCTCTTTTCATTGTATAAGTGTTTCCTACTTTATTCGACAGTGATAGTGTACATTTTGGATTTATATTTCTAAACGGATGTAAGTACTACATAATTTTATATTCATTTTTTTCGTAAATTTTAGCTTTTTTTGTATTCTATAATAGATTTCATTGCTCAATGAGAGTGTGCCTTTTGCTTATTTTATGAAATAGCATTTTTGTATTCTTTTATAGATTTCTTTGCTGTAGCAATGCCTCCAAGGAAGCGGAAGGCGATCGGCCAAGTGCAGTCAACGGCTAAGATGATGAAAAATGAGCGTAGTCAAGAAACTTCCGAGGAGAGGAATAGAAGACTTGCAATTGCGAGAGAGAGAGAGAGCTACTACATCTAGAGCAACAGAGACGGCACAGCAGCTGGAGGCACGACTACAGGATAAGAGAGATAGAGCTACTACCTTTAGAGCAACAGCGTCAGGCCCGACTACAGGATAAGAGAGATAGAGCCAAATGATCACGGACTGCGCACCATTTTAGCTTAGCATTGGAAGAATTCCACTACGATTCACATGAAGACTACTCGCTGCATGCAAGTGTTACCATCGGGAAAATGGGAATGGTTTGTAGTTACTGACAAGCCAAAAAGTTTAAATCAGAGTCTACTGGTATTTGCTGTAAAAATGGAAAAGTTAAACTCTGCAAACTGGAACCACCACCACAAGAACTTTTGACTTACACATTAGGAGATACGTCAGAGTCAAAGCATTTTCTTAGTAACCATCGGAAAATACAACTCATGTTTCCAAATGACATCATTCGGCGCCACATCAGTTGTTGGACAGCCCGGATTTCCGTCGACATTCAAGGTGCAAGGGCAGATTTACCATAGAGCGGGATCGTTGCTTCCGCTGCCAGATCAACCACCAAAATTTCTACTATATTTTATTCAAAACGAACAAATGGAAACTGATCAGAGGTGCGCCTACATCTCGGGAACAAGACGTCAGATTGTGTTAAACTTACAGAGGATGTTTCATGAGCACAATAATCTTATTAAAACGTTTGAAACAGCATTGGAACGTATGCCAACAGATGAATATAGAGTAGTCATAAGAGCAGACCGAAGACCAACAGGCGAACACGAGCGGCACTTTAACTCTCCTCAAGCAGATGAAGTCGCGGTGGTTATATCAGGCGATGATTTTCATCAACGGGATATCGTTATTCAACGAGGTGAATCATTGCAGCGCATTTCGGAAATACGTACATCGATCTTATGATGCTCTGCAGTACCCAGTGATATATATTCCCCCATGGTGAAGATGGATATCATTTTAATCTGAGGCAGATCAACCCAAGAACAGGTGAAACAACCAGCAAGAAAGCTTCAGCGATGGATTTCTATGCGTACAGATTAATGGTTCGAGATACTGAGCAGAACCACGTATCGAACTGCAGGCAATTGTTTCATCAGTTCACCGTCGACATGTACGCAAAAGTCGAGAGTGAACGTCTCCTTTACATTCGTCTAAATCAACGTAAACTGAGAGTTGACGAATATATTCACCTGAGAGATGCTGTAGCAAATGACGGGAACGTTGAAAACCTCGGTGCCTTAGTCTTACTACCATCTTCATTTACAAGCAGTCCCAGACACATGCACGAATACACGCAAGATGCTATGACGTACGTGAGGACATACGGGAGACCAGACTTATTTATCACCTTCAACTGCAATCCCACTTGGACGGAGATCAAGGAGGTTCTTACCAATGGTCAATTACCCAGTGAACGCCACGACTTGATTGCGAGAGTATTTAAACAGAAGCAGTTGAAACTGCACTTTGCGCATCTTTCGTTTTTTAGAATTCTGCATTTTTTCGTCGGAATTTCGTTTCTGTTTGTCTTTATGTCTTAATCTTTTACATATTGCAGTATATTCAGGAACTAAATGTATATATTTGCGTCCGAAGTATATTGTAGAAGCCATGAAAAAGTTAAAACGTATTTTCCGTACAACTTCTTCTAGACCCTCCTCCTCCCAACTCACCGATAAGTTTTGAGTTTTTATATGGGAGGACGGGGAGGACTTTAACCATGGGCACAAAAGGGGCACGCCGGGAAAACCAGCCCCCCCCCACACACAGAGAGGGTACACCCAGACTCCGGCGGGTCCGCACCGAAGTCCAGGGCACCACCATTTATTATTTTTTTCTTTAAAAATATACATAGAAAAAGGACCAACAGGGTCCAAAAACATTAACTAAGTATCGACGACCGGCACACTGCCGGTTTACAAGGACGATATCGGCGCCACATAGGCCATCCTGTAGCACCTGCAACTTACCCACAGATTTATAACATTTAAAGAAATTTTTTTTAAATTCATTACCTGCAGCTTATATTACTGCCAGTGGGCAGTTTATAGTAGGCGCTACAAATAGGTGGTACAATAGTAGTATATAAGAGGATGGCTCATATGAGGCGCCAATATAAGAACAAAGAAGAGATTATTTATGATATGATATTTTATAATGAGATTTACAATTATGATGATATTTAATAATTACTATATTTTAAGACAAACTAATATAAATTACAATTATAAAACTGGACCATATTCAAAAAATAGTTATTAGTCCAAGACCCGTTAATCCAGAGAACCAAAAAACACCAAAAGACTCAAAACCCCAAATTTCTAAAATTTTTAAGAAAAGTAAAATCATAGGATCTAAAATATTGAAGTTTAAAATTGAGCCGGACCTAGTCCTTGACTCACTAATTACCGAGGGAAACAGGGTAGAGTGTCAGGGGGAAGAACCATATACAATTCAAGATTTTTGAAATTTTTAAACTTAGGGGAGGGCGTCCGCGGCCACCCCTCCGGCCGCCAGCACACACATCCTGATTTTATATTTTGAGATCTTATCATTCAGGATGTCGGCACACCACTTTTGTTTATTTTCGGAAGTTGGTTTTGTTATGTGGTGCGCCTTAGTGTACTGACAGTCGAAGAGATAGTGTGGTCCGCATCCCCTACCTCCCCGCATGTACACGAATCTGTCGGTTTGATATTGTAAAGACTTCAGACTAAGATAGATGGCGCTCTTGCGCATGCCCAGAAGGACTTTGAGAAAGGAAAGAGTTAAGAACGAGTGTGGCGAGAGACGTGTGGGTTGTGTTTTTTGGAGAGTGATCGAGACTGAGATGTTTCGTTTTTGATATTTACTACCTTTATTATTTTGTGTTGTGTGTCGTGCCTGTACTGTGTCCTGTGAGTTCATTAAAATGGTTTGAACCAAAAAAAAGGAGTATTCCTTGTGATGATAATTTAAAATTTTGAGCAAGTCAGTACAGACGACGAAGAAATGGTGGCAGCCGTTTGGATACGATCCTGGTATTGCTGATATCTCCAGTGCAAATTATTGGGTGAGTACCAGATTTCATTAGCAACAGTGCCTTTTTAATTGTAATTTGTAAAGTTTTGCATGTTGAGTTTTGGTTCATTGAAGAATCGTTGTTTTGGTTTCATGCAGTTTTGGTTTTGTAAAAGGCAGTTGTAATATGCAAAAATGCTCTCTTATTTTAACTAGGCTGATATAGTTAAAATTTTGTTTGGTAAAAGGAGTGATAATTTCGAAAAGTGTTCTTATTTTAACTAGGCTGATATAGTTAAAACTTTGTTTGGTGAAAGGTAGTTGCAATTTTGCAAGTGTTCTTATTTTAACTAGGCTGATATAGTTAAAATTTTGTTTGGTAAAATTGAGTGGTAATTTTGAAAAAGTGTTCTTATATTAACTAGGTTGATATAGTTAAAATTTTGTCTGATTTTGAAAGGCAAATTTATTCTGTTGATTTGCAAAACTATTCTTATTTTAGCTAGACTGATATAGTTAAAATTTTGTTTGATTGTAAAAAGAGAAAATTTAGGACACTCATGTGGTATATATAAAAAAAAAGAATTTTCTGTTCTGAATGGTTAGAATTAGAACTATTCAAATGGTCAGTTTGAGTTTTGTTTTCTGAGAAAAGAGAATTATTTTAAAATTTTAAATTGAGATAGCCTAGTTTGTTTTGTGTTCTTTTGTATGATGCTACCTGATGACAATTGAAGTGTTGTTAAAATTTGATTTGATTCTGTTGTATGATTCAAAATAGAATTAAAAATTTGGTGTAGAAGTATATAGTTTGAATTACAAGTATAATTCTTTTTGATGAGTGTTGTCAACAGCACCAAATGCCTAGAATTTTCAATATTTAGTGCGTCTTGGGTTATTTTGCTTTGGAAAATATTTTGTTATATTTCTGAATGAATCGGAAATTCATTTAAAAGAGTTTTGGAGTGTTTTGAAATTGTCATTTTCATTTGTTGCTCATTTAAATGACTAAGAAACCCCTTAGAATTGTTTATTTATTTTGCGGAATTTTGAATGTCTAACTTGTGTACTTAAGGAAATTTTTGTTAGTAATTTGAAATTGCTTTGTGTAACTAATTTGGCAAATGTGAGACCATTTTGTGTTCAGAAAAAGAACTCGAAAAAAAAAATAATAATCTGAAAGTGTGGATTTGAATTATTCACTTCCTGTGTTTGTTGACGAAAAAAAAGAAAAGGAAAAGAATGATATTCTGTTTTATATTTTTGTGTGTGCATTTATGCTTCTGAGTGTGAATCAATTGTTCATAGAGAAAAGGGAATTCTTTTGAACTGAAAATACCTTTTCTTGATTAGACAGGAAAGTTGAGTTTATATTCTGAATTGTATTTTAATTGTAGTATTATTTTCAAAACAGCTGTTCTTTAGTTGAACTTTTCTTTAACTGTTTATTTTCTTCTCAATTTGAAAACATCTTTAAAAAAAAGATATTGTTTTAATGAATGAAAATTTTAATTTGTTTATGTGTTCGAAAATTATTTCTATTGATTTTTGGTTGTTCGGTAAGAAAGTTGTAACGTAGAATTAGCGAATTTAATTCTTTGATAAAGTCTTGTGAATTCTGTTGGAATTTAATACCTTAATAGAGGTTTTTGATAGTGTTTCCCCTGGCCCTTAATCATGGCATTTCTTGCAATTGGTAGAAAGCAGGACTTAATTGCTGTTGCGGAAGAAATTGGTGAGAAGGTACCAACTTCGTGCAAGGTTGCGGATATTAAACAAATAATTTTAAAAAGCCCAAATTTCGATCGGGAGGAGGTAACGATAATCATGGAACGAGTCATAAAAGATAGACTGGAAGAGGAAGAATTAGCTAGACAAGAAAAAATTCGTGAGGAAGAATTAGCTAGACAAGAAAAAATTCGTGAGGAAGAATTAGCTAGACAAGAAAAAATTCGTGAGGAAGAATTAGCTAGGCGAGAAGAAGAACGACAAGAGCGGGAAAGGGTCAGACAACATGAACTCGAAATTAAAAAACTAGAAATGGCTCAGAAGGAATTTCGCCGGTCTGAAGAGGAATCTGAAAATGGGGCGGATAGAAACAGAAAAATCCAACTTACCCAAATCACTCCCAAATTTGACGAAAAAGGGGATGAAATGGGATTGTATTTGATCAATTTCGAGAGGAAAGCAGAGATGGCTCGAGTGCCGAAGGAGGACTGGGTGGCTTATTTGCTGGCCGTTTTGCCAGCCGAGTTATCTAACATGCTTGCCCGAGAACCTCCTGAAGTGGCCAACAATTATGATGTTGTGAAAGATCTCATTCTGAAACGATACAAAATGAACGCTGAAAAATTGAAACAGTGTTTCGACAGACATCAGAAAACAGCAGAGAAAACATGGAGAAATTATGCTCATGAACTGTACAGCTACTTCACTGAATGGCTTGCTGAATTGGAAATTGAAACCTTTCAGCAACTAAAAGATTTAATCGTTGCCGAGCAATTGAAGTATCGTGTACCAGATCAAATCAAGGAGCATTTTCTTGACAAATGGATGAAGTTGAAGACACCTTTTGAATTGGCAGAAGTGATCGAGGAGTACGAAACCATCAGGCAGAGTTTCAGGAAGAAGGAATTTCCAAAGAAGTATGGCTATCAAGGTTCAAAGGGACATTTTAGTGGAAGTAGACCCAAAGTACCATTCAAGGATGACAAGAACAAACATCCGGTCAAAACCGAACCCGCAAGCAACGAAAACCGTGAAAGAGAGTTTGAAAAGAGAAGACAGCTCCGATGCTATGAATGCGGTTCGTTATCACATCTGAGACCTCAATGCCCGAAGCTCAAGAGATCTGAAGTAGTAGCTGCCAATGAAGTCTTTGGAAGACACGTGCCTGAGTTGATGTCTCCTTATACTAGTGCTGGGACAGTAAATGGAGCCCAAATGTCTATCTTGAGAGATACTGGTGCCAGCATCGATCTTATTCCCAGAAAATTTATCAAACCACATATGTACACAGGTGAGCATGTGTGGCTCGCTTCTCCATTAGTAGACAGCCCGGTCTGCTTGCCCATTGCAGAAGTTGATTTGAACTGCGAATTGGGACATGTCCTTACGAAAGCTGCTGTAAGAGACAGTTTTCTGGATCAAGAGCATTACCTACTAAGTAACAAAACCGTTGCTCTGATCGAGAGTATGAAAAAAGATAAGGAGCTGGAGATCCAAGTTATTAATGCAGTTCAGACGAGAGCTCAGAAAAGTCTTTTGACAGCCGAAGTTGAAGAGTATCCAGTTGAGTCGAGTCCTGGAGAAGAGAATGACAGTACCGTGTTAACAGAGGAAGACGGAGAGGTATTGCCTATGGCGGAAGAAGCCTCACTTCCAGATCTGATTAAAGCCTCACGGAATGATTTTGTCGAAGAGCAGCGCAAGAGTAAAGAGTTGAAACCACTTTTCCTAGAAGCTGAGGAGTTAGCAAAGGAAACCAAGTATGCAATCGTTAATCAAATGCTGTTCTATCTGAAAAGTGACAAGGATGGTACGCAGAGAAAACTGCTGATTGTTCCAGAGAAGTTTCGGGACCAATTAAAGAAACTGTCTCATGAAGGAACAGCGGCTCACTTAGGAGTGACCAAGACTAAAGATGCTCTTTTTAAAACTTTTTTTTGGCCGAATTGTTACAAAGATGTTGAAGAATTTGTCAGATCTTGTGACCAATGTCAGCGAGTCGGGAAACCTCGGGATAAGAAGAAGGCACCCATGAAGATCGTTCCTGTCATCTCGGAGATCTTCACAAAGATTAATGTGGATGCTTGTGGTCCTTTACCTACTACACCATCTGGAAACCGGTATCTCATCACTGCAATTTGCTTGTCTTCCAAATATCCCGATGCAGTTCCTGTCCCAAATCTTAGTTCTTCAACCGTGGTCGATAGTTTCCTGCAAATCTTCAGTCGGATGGGTTTCCCGAGGGAGCTGCAAAGCGATCAAGGAACGTCGTTTACAAGTGCACTCACAACGGAGTTCCTGGAGAAATTTGGAGTTAAAGTAGTGCGAAGTTCCGTACATCATCCCCAGAGCAATCCTGTGGAGAGACTACATAGAACTTTGAAGAGAATTCTTCGAGTCCTGTGTCTGGAGTCAGGACCTGATTGGGAGAAAATCTTGCCTCATGCCCTGTTTGCTCTACGAGTTGTTACTCATGACAGTACTGGATATACTCCAGCTGAGCTGGTTCATGGACAGAATTTGAGGACTCCCATGACTCTACTGTACGAGAACTTGACGGAAAGCGAGGAAGAGAAGACTAGCGTAGTATCATATGTCTTCAAGCTACTAAACCGCATGAAAAGGTGTCAAGAATTAGCCGTCCAAAACATGGAGAACGCCAAAGACAAACAAAAACTATGGTATGATCGCAAGGCTGTGAAGCGTAAATTTTGTGAAGGCGACCTTGTGCTGGTTGTCGCTACATCTAGGCCTAACAAAATGGCAGTTCATTAGATCGGCCCAGGGAAAGTCGTTAAACAGCTTTCCGAAACCAACTACATTGTGCAGTTTCCAGAAAAAGACAAATCCCATGTGTACCATGTGAACATGCTCAAGCCATATTTCCAGAGACCCGAAAATGTGAATTTAATCTGTCTAAAAGAGATTAGGAACTGTGACAACGAGGAGGACATTCCAAGTCTCGAGCAGAAGCCTGAAGTCTCGGAAATGACACAAATTTGGCAAGACATAGAACAAAATGGTCGCTTGTCAGAAGATCAGAAGGAGCAGCTGAGAGAGTTGCTATCAAAATACTCTAGCTCATTCTCAAACCAGCCGGGGTGTACTGATCTTACTGAACATGACATTGAGCTTGAATCTGAGAGGCCCATCTGTGCCAAACCTTACAAGATGTCTCCACGCCAAACAGAAATTTTGAAGATGGAAGTGGAGAAGATGCTGTCGCTCAAAGTCATTGAGCCAGGAGAATCTGATTTTACTTCTCCTCTTATTCTGGTAGAAGTACCAGGAAAGGATGCAAGACCGTGCATCGACTATCGAAGACTCAACAAGGTCACTAGAACCCAGTACTTTCCTCTGCCAAACATTGAGCAGCTTGTTGAAAAAGTGTCAGCTGCCAAGTATATCACCGTTCTAGATTTGACCCGAGGTTATTGGCAAATACCTCTGAGTAAACGAGCCCAAAGATATTCAGCTTTTGTAACCAGTTTTGGGACATTTCGACCGTTGAGATTGCCATTCGGTTTGAAAAATGCCCCTTATGACTTTAGTCGTTTGATGGCCGAACTGTTGAAAGACTGTGGAGAATTTGCATGCCCTTACTTGGATGATGTAGCCATCTATTCCCTAAGTTGGGAAGATCATTTACAACATTTGAAAACCGTCTTAGAAAAGATGAATGCAGCTCATCTGCACATCAAGCCTTCTAAGTGCCAGTTTGCTCGTGCGTACGTAAAGTATCTTGGGCACTTGGTTGGTCAGGGCCAGAGAACACCTGGAGAATTGAAGATCCAAACTGTAAAGGACTTTCCGACCCCTGCGACTAAGACGCAGATCCGATCTTTCTTAGGACTTGCGGGGTATTATCGAAAATACATTCCTGATTTTTCAGTCCTCTCAGCACCAATTACAGATCTGCTGAAAGGAAAAAATCGTCGTGCTGCTGTCATATGGACTGATGCTTGTCGAGAGGCGTTTGACAAGTTAAAGAAACGGTTGTCGGAGAATCCGGTGTTGTACAGTCCAGATTTCTCGAGACAGTTTCTCGTCCAATGTGACGCGTCAAATCTTGGGATTGGCATCGTTTTGTCCCAAATTAATGACATTGGTGAGGAAGATCCTGTCATGTACTTGAGTCGGAAGTTCTCAAATGCAGAACAAAAGTACAGTACCATCGAGAGAGAGTGCGCAGCTATCGTGTTCGCCATCCAAAAGCTGCGATGTTATTTGGATGGACACCAGAAGTTCATCATCCAGACGGACCATAATCCCCTTGTTTGGCTGGACAAAAATACGGGAACCAACCCTAGACTTTTACGTTGGGCTTTGATCCTGCAGCCATTCAATTATGAGGTTGTCCATAAGAGGGGGAAACAGCATCAAAATGCTGATTCATTAAGTCGCATCCCATAAACCTCATATCCTTTTATTTTATATTAGTAAGTTTATTGTTTATTTTGATATTTGTATTATGTGTGAAAATTTTAAATTTTTCTTATCATTAGTGTAAATTGTTTTCCTAAATTTTTAATAAGTATATAATTTTTTGTATAATATTTTTGAGTTCAAGGCACTGATTGCTATAATCTGGTACATGTGCAGTGTATTTTGTGTACTTGAACTCTTGAACTTTTCCAATGACTGCACCTATCTGGAGACTTTTTCAGGCAGTGGAGTCATCAAAACTTTTCCCTCATTCTTCGAGAAAAGTTTCCTCCTTGTGGGGAGGAGTTTATAAGTCTGTAAAGACTTCAGACTAAGATAGATGGCGCTCTTGCGCATGCCCAGAAGGACTTTGAGAAAGGAAAGAGTGTGGCGAGAGACGTGTGGGTTGTGTTTTTTGGAGAGTGATCGAGACTGAGATGTTTCGTTTTTGATATTTACTACCTTTATTATTTTGTGTTGTGTGTCGTGCCTGTACTGTGTCCTGTGAGTTCATTAAAATGGTTTGAACCAAAAAAAAGGAGTATTCCTTGTGATGATAATTTAAAATTTTGAGCAAGTCAGTACAATATGAAATCTGTGTAGGTAAGCCATTGTAGCGTCTTCACGCTATGTGGTGGGAAATCGTATAAATGAGTACTAATGGTTGTACTGCTTTCTGGATTATTTAATAACAAAGAAATATCTCCAGTTACATGAAATATGTACAGTACAGAAAACAAATTTGCCCGCAACGGGACTTAAAGGCGGTACCCTTTCTGGGACCTCTGAGAGACACTCCCAACACCGTTGAAGTTCTAGCGTCGTCTGCCTTCATCCTCCCCGGACTCGGGTCGGCAAAAGGCGGTGGGGGACGTCCTCTCGTCCCCCATTGGTCAAAGTTCTCCTCCTGGTGGATTTTTCTTTTTTTTTCTCATGAGTTCCAGAATGTTCGGGCGCCGCCGAGACGAACTGTCCCCGAATTCCTTCAAAACCTGGGAGCGTCGGCAGAGATGAATGGGCTTCGGTTCCCATTCACCTTTTGTGCCCCGTCACCGAACCATGGCTGCTGGGCTGATCGGCGCCTCCATAGTCTGAAAGGGGAGAGGAACACCTCCGGGAAAAGGAGTGTAAGATGCTTCGTCACAACTCCTCCCCCCATAAAGACGAAGTTTCCAAGGTAACCTGGAAACTTCGGCTAAACCTGAAAGTAAGCTCGATATCCATCTCTAACAGGGGCGTAGAACCCGGGTCTGAGGAGAACACCCTGCTATGATTTCGCAACATGCACCCAAAACTCCCTATCTGTTCCACCGTTAACCTTTCCACCAAAGCGCTCTCTCTTATTATCTCCTGGAGATCAAATTGAGTAGGATCGGGTAAGGGGTAAGGTATTTCTGCCTCCTGCTCCACCTCTTCACTCTCTTCGTCCATTATCAAATTAACACATTCGGGTCGCTTGAAATAGGACTTAATAAGGTTCACATGGTATATTGTGGATTTATCCCTTTTCTCTGGGAGGTCCACCAGATAATTTGTATCGGAGATTTTACTGGTCACAGTCCCTGGCCCTATCCAGTTCACTGCCATCTTGTTTAACTTCAATACCAGCACCTGATCTCCAACCCTAAAAACCCGCGATACGGCATTCCTGTCATACCACAATTTTCGTTTGCTCTGCTTGTCGGTCATTTGTTCGGCCGCAAGCTCCATCCATTTTTTTAGCCTATTGGTTATTCCCAAAATATATTCGACTACATTTGGATCCGAGTTATCCGGCTCTAACCAATTTTCAAAAATCAAAGTCTGGGGGGTACGAAGATTCCGTCCGTGCACTAATTCTGCCGGGCTAAACCCCGTACTTTCGTGAGTAACAGTTCGAAGAGCAAACAAAGCCGCTGGCAAATTATGCTCCCAGTCCTCTCCCGTCTCCAAACACAACACTTTGAGAACCCTCTTAACCGAGGAATGAAATCTCTCAACAGGGTTGCTTTGGGGATGGCACACTGAACTGTGAGTCACATGAATCCCGAATCTTTTAAAAAACTCTGATGATAAAACACTGGTGAAGGACCTTCCCAAGTCGCTTTGGACTTCTTTAGGAAATCCCATGCGTGAAAAAACCATAATTAGAGCGTTAATTACATTCGCCGACGTAATATCCGGAACGGGAATAGCTTCGGGATATTTAGAGGCTAAACAAATCGCTGTGATTATGTATTTATTTCGTTTTGTGCTCTCTGGAAGGGGACCCACCGCGTCAATATTTATTTTGGAGAAAATCTCCGAAATAACGGGAACCAGCTTCATAGGGGCCTTTCTCTTATCGTTGTTTTTGCCGACTTTCTGGCATTCATGACAATTTTTTTCCCAGGACTCTAACTCGGGGTAACACCGGGGCCAGTAAAATTGCCTTAAAACCCTATCCTTCGTTTTGGTCGCCCCCAAATGACCAGCTACATCCTCGTGGCACAATGCCATAATTTTCTCCCGATACTTTAAGGGAATGCATAACTGTACTCTTTTTTCTCCCCGCTTCGACTCCACCACACGCGTTAATTTTCCCTTCAATACCTGGAATTCGTCCCCTTTCTCGGAAAGTTCCCAACACGATTTCAAAGTATCACAGTTCCTCTGTGCCGATTCGAACTCCCGGGACGATACTCCAGCCAAACTATTATTCTCCTGCGTGGATAACTCCGGGGGAAAGGGTAGTTCTTCCTCCTCAGGGCTCTGTGACGAATTATGAATGGAAGCTCTCGTTTCATTTGCGCCTTCGACTACTTGAGCTGGCTGCTCTTCCCTCGCCCTACTTCGCGTAATGGCATTTGTACTGATTTGCTCAAAATTTTAAATTATCATCACAAGGAATACTCCTTTTTTGGTTTAAACCATTTTAATGAACTCACAGGACACAGTACAGGCACGACACACAACACAAAATAATAAAGGTAGTATATATCAAAAACGAAACATCTCACACAGTCTCGATCACTCTCCAAAAAAAAAACACAACCCACACGTCTCTCGCCACACTCGTTCTTAACTCTTTCCTTTCTCAAAGTCCTTCTGGGCATGCGCAAGAGCGCCATCTATCTTAGTCTGAAGTCTTTACAGACTTATAAACTCCTCCCCACAAGGAGGAAACTTTTCTCGAAGAATGAGGGAAAAGTTTTAATGACTCCACTGCCTGAAAAAGTCTCCAGATAGGTGCAGTCATTGGAAAAGTTCAAGAGTTCAAGTACACAAAATACACTGCACATGTACCAGATTATAGCAATCAGTGCCTTGAACTCAAAAATATTATACAAAAAATTATGTACTTATTAAAAATTTAGGAAAACAATTTACACTAATGATAAGAAAAATTTAAAATTTTCACACATAATACAAATATCAAAATAAACAATAAACTTACTAATATAAAATAAAAGGATATGAGGTTTATGGGATGCGACTTAATGAATCAGCATTTTGATGCTGTTTCCCCCTCTTATGGACAACCTCATAATTGAATGGCTGCAGGATCAAAGCCCAACGTAAAAGTCTAGGGTTGGTTCCCGTATTTTTGTCCAGCCAAACAAGGGGATTATGGTCCGTCTGGATGATGAACTTCTGGTGTCCATCCAAATAACATCGCAGCTTTTGGATGGCGAACACGATAGCTGCGCACTCTCTCTCGATGGTACTGTACTTTTGTTCTGCATTTGAGAACTTCCGACTCAAGTACATGACAGGATCTTCCTCACCAATGTCATTAATTTGGGACAAAACGATGCCAATCCCAAGATTTGACGCGTCACATTGGACGAGAAACTGTCTCGAGAAATCTGGACTGTACAACACCGGATTCTCCGACAACCGTTTCTTTAAATTGTCAAACGCCTCTTGACAAGAATCAGTCCATATGACAGCAGCACGACGATTTTTTCCTTTCAGCAGATCTGTAATTGGTGCTGAGAGGACTGAAAAGTCAGGAATGTATTTTCGATAATACCCCGCAAGTCCTAAGAAAGATCGGATCTGCGTCTTAGTCGCAGGGGTCGGAAAGTCCTTTACAGTTTGGATCTTCAATTCTCCAGGTGTTCTCTGGCCCTGACCAACCAAGTGCCCAAGATACTTTACGTACGCACGAGCAAACTGGCACTTAGAAGGCTTGATGTGCAGATGAGCTGCATTCATCTTTTCTAAGACGGTTTTCAAATGTTGTAAATGATCTTCCCAACTTAGGGAATAGATGGCTACATCATCCAAGTAAGGGCATGCAAATTCTCCACAGTCTTTCAACAGTTCGGCCATCAAACGACTAAAGTCATAAGGGGCATTTTTCAAACCGAATGGCAATCTCAACGGTCGAAATGTCCCAAAACTGGTTACAAAAGCTGAATATCTTTGGGCTCGTTTACTCAGAGGTATTTGCCAATAACCTCGGGTCAAATCTAGAACGGTGATATACTTGGCAGCTGACACTTTTTCAACAAGCTGCTCAATGTTTGGCAGAGGAAAGTACTGGGTTCTAGTGACCTTGTTGAGTCTTCGATAGTCGATGCACGGTCTTGCATCCTTTCCTGGTACTTCTACCAGAATAAGAGGAGAAGTAAAATCAGATTCTCCTGGCTCAATGACTTTGAGCGACAGCATCTTCTCCACTTCCATCTTCAAAATTTCTGTTTGGCGTGGAGATATCTTGTAAGGTTTGGCACAGATGGGCCTCTCAGATTCAAGCTCAATGTCATGTTCAGTAAGATCAGTACACCCCGGCTGGTTTGAGAATGAGCTAGAGTATTTTGATAGCAACTCTCTCAGCTGCTCCTTCTGATCTTCTGACAAGCGACCATTTTGTTCTATGTCTTGCCAAATTTGTGTCATTTCCGAGACTTCAGGCTTCTGCTCGAGACTTGGAATGTCCTCCTCGTTGTCACAGTTCCTAATCTCTTTTAGACAGATTAAATTCACATTTTCGGGTCTCTGGAAATATGGCTTGAGCATGTTCACATGGTACACATGGGATTTGTCTTTTTCTGGAAACTGCACAATGTAGTTGGTTTCGGAAAGCTGTTTAACGACTTTCCCTGGGCCGATCCAATGAACTGCCATTTTGTTAGGCCTAGATGTAGCGACAACCAGTACAAGGTCGCCTTCACAAAATTTACGCTTCACAGCCTTGCGATCATACCATAGTTTTTGTTTGTCTTTGGCGTTCTCCATGTTTTGGACGGCTAATTCTTGACACCTTTTCATGCGGTTTAGTAGCTTGAAGACATATGATACTACGCTAGTCTTCTCTTCCTCGCTTTCCGTCAAGTTCTCGTACAGTAGAGTCATGGGAGTCCTCAAATTCTGTCCATGAACCAGCTCAGCTGGAGTATATCCAGTACTGTCATGAGTAACAACTCGTAGAGCAAACAGGGCATGAGGCAAGATTTTCTCCCAATCAGGTCCTGACTCCAGACACAGGACTCGAAGAATTCTCTTCAAAGTTCTATGTAGTCTCTCCACAGGATTGCTCTGGGGATGATGTACGGAACTTCGCACTACTTTAACTCCAAATTTCTCCAGGAACTCCGTTGTGAGTGCACTTGTAAACGACGTTCCTTGATCGCTTTGCAGCTCCCTCGGGAAACCCATCCGACTGAAGATTTGCAGGAAACTATCGACCACGGTTGAAGAACTAAGATTTGGGACAGGAACTGCATCGGGATATTTGGAAGACAAGCAAATTGCAGTGATGAGATACCGGTTTCCAGATGGTGTAGTAGGTAAAGGACCACAAGCATCCACATTAATCTTTGTGAAGATCTCCGAGATGACAGGAACGATCTTCATGGGTGCCTTCTTCTTATCCCGAGGTTTCCCGACTCGCTGACATTGGTCACAAGATCTGACAAATTCTTCAACATCTTTGTAACAATTCGGCCAAAAAAAAGTTTTAAAAAGAGCATCTTTAGTCTTGGTCACTCCTAAGTGAGCCGCTGTTCCTTCATGAGACAGTTTCTTTAATTGGTCCCGAAACTTCTCTGGAACAATCAGCAGTTTTCTCTGCGTACCATCCTTGTCACTTTTCAGATAGAACAGCATTTGATTAACGATTGCATACTTGGTTTCCTTTGCTAACTCCTCAGCTTCTAGGAAAAGTGGTTTCAACTCTTTACTCTTGCGCTGCTCTTCGACAAAATCATTCCGTGAGGCTTTAATCAGATCTGGAAGTGAGGCTTCTTCCGCCATAGGCAATACCTCTCCGTCTTCCTCTGTTAACACGGTACTGTCATTCTCTTCTCCAGGACTCGACTCAACTGGATACTCTTCAACTTCGGCTGTCAAAAGACTTTTCTGAGCTCTCGTCTGAACTGCATTAATAACTTGGATCTCCAGCTCCTTATCTTTTTTCATACTCTCGATCAGAGCAACGGTTTTGTTACTTAGTAGGTAATGCTCTTGATCCAGAAAACTGTCTCTTACAGCAGCTTTCGTAAGGACATGTCCCAATTCGCAGTTCAAATCAACTTCTGCAATGGGCAAGCAGACCGGGCTGTCTACTAATGGAGAAGCGAGCCACACATGCTCACCTGTGTACATATGTGGTTTGATAAATTTTCTGGGAATAAGATCGATGCTGGCACCAGTATCTCTCAAGATAGACATTTGGGCTCCATTTACTGTCCCAGCACTAGTATAAGGAGACATCAACTCAGGCACGTGTCTTCCAAAGACTTCATTGGCAGCTACTACTTCAGATCTCTTGAGCTTCGGGCATTGAGGTCTCAGATGTGATAACGAACCGCATTCATAGCATCGGAGCTGTCTTCTCTTTTCAAACTCTCTTTCACGGTTTTCGTTGCTTGCGGGTTCGGTTTTGACCGGATGTTTGTTCTTGTCATCCTTGAATGGTACTTTGGGTCTACTTCCACTAAAATGTCCCTTTGAACCTTGATAGCCATACTTCTTTGGAAATTCCTTCTTCCTGAAACTCTGCCTGATGGTTTCGTACTCCTCGATCACTTCTGCCAATTCAAAAGGTGTCTTCAACTTCATCCATTTGTCAAGAAAATGCTCCTTGATTTGATCTGGTACACGATACTTCAATTGCTCGGCAACGATTAAATCTTTTAGTTGCTGAAAGGTTTCAATTTCCAATTCAGCAAGCCATTCAGTGAAGTAGCTGTACAGTTCATGAGCATAATTTCTCCATGTTTTCTCTGCTGTTTTCTGATGTCTGTCGAAACACTGTTTCAATTTTTCAGCGTTCATTTTGTATCGTTTCAGAATGAGATCTTTCACAACATCATAATTGTTGGCCACTTCAGGAGGTTCTCGGGCAAGCATGTTAGATAACTCGGCTGGCAAAACGGCCAGCAAATAAGCCACCCAGTCCTCCTTCGGCACTCGAGCCATCTCTGCTTTCCTCTCGAAATTGATCAAATACAATCCCATTTCATCCCCTTTTTCGTCAAATTTGGGAGTGATTTGGGTAAGTTGGATTTTTCTGTTTCTATCCGCCCCATTTTCAGATTCCTCTTCAGACCGGCGAAATTCCTTCTGAGCCATTTCTAGTTTTTTAATTTCGAGTTCATGTTGTCTGACCCTTTCCCGCTCTTGTCGTTCTTCTTCTCGCCTAGCTAATTCTTCCTCACGAATTTTTTCTTGTCTAGCTAATTCTTCCTCACGAATTTTTTCTTGTCTAGCTAATTCTTCCTCACGAATTTTTTCTTGTCTAGCTAATTCTTCCTCTTCCAGTCTATCTTTTATGACTCGTTCCATGATTATCGTTACCTCCTCCCGATCGAAATTTGGGCTTTTTAAAATTATTTGTTTAATATCCGCAACCTTGCACGAAGTTGGTACCTTCTCACCAATTTCTTCCGCAACAGCAATTAAGTCCTGCTTTCTACCAATTGCAAGAAATGCCATGATTAAGGGCCAGGGGAAACACTATCAAAAACCTCTATTAAGGTATTAAATTCCAACAGAATTCACAAGACTTTATCAAAGAATTAAATTCGCTAATTCTACGTTACAACTTTCTTACCGAACAACCAAAAATCAATAGAAATAATTTTCGAACACATAAACAAATTAAAATTTTCATTCATTAAAACAATATCTTTTTTTAAAGATGTTTTCAAATTGAGAAGAAAATAAACAGTTAAAGAAAAGTTCAACTAAAGAACAGCTGTTTTGAAAATAATACTACAATTAAAATACAATTCAGAATATAAACTCAACTTTCCTGTCTAATCAAGAAAAGGTATTTTCAGTTCAAAAGAATTCCCTTTTCTCTATGAACAATTGATTCACACTCAGAAGCATAAATGCACACACAAAAATATAAAACAGAATATCATTCTTTTCCTTTTCTTTTTTTTCGTCAACAAACACAGGAAGTGAATAATTCAAATCCACACTTTCAGATTATTATTTTTTTTTTCGAGTTCTTTTTCTGAACACAAAATGGTCTCACATTTGCCAAATTAGTTACACAAAGCAATTTCAAATTACTAACAAAAATTTCCTTAAGTACACAAGTTAGACATTCAAAATTCCGCAAAATAAATAAACAATTCTAAGGGGTTTCTTAGTCATTTAAATGAGCAACAAATGAAAATGACAATTTCAAAACACTCCAAAACTCTTTTAAATGAATTTCCGATTCATTCAGAAATATAACAAAATATTTTCCAAAGCAAAATAACCCAAGACGCACTAAATATTGAAAATTCTAGGCATTTGGTGCTGTTGACAACACTCATCAAAAAGAATTATACTTGTAATTCAAACTATATACTTCTACACCAAATTTTTAATTCTATTTTGAATCATACAACAGAATCAAATCAAATTTTAACAACACTTCAATTGTCATCAGATAGCATCATACAAAAGAACACAAAACAAACTAGGCTATCTCAATTTAAAATTTTAAAATAATTATCTTTTCTCAGAAAACAAAACTCAAACTGACCATTTGAATAGTTCTAATTCTAACCATTCAGAACAGAAAATTCTTTTTTTTTATATATACCACATGAGTGTCCTAAATTTTCTTTTTTTACAATCAAACAAAATTTTAACTATATCAGTCTAGCTAAAATAAGAATAGTTTTGCAAATCAACAGAATAAATTTGCCTTTCAAAATCAGACAAAATTTTAACTATATCAACCTAGTTAAAATAAGAACACTTTTTCAAAATTACCACTCAATTTTACCAAACAAAATTTTAACTATATCAGCCTAGTTAAAATAAGAACACTTGCAAAATTGCAACTACCTTTCACCAAACAAAGTTTTAGCTATATCAGCCTAGTTAAAATAAGAACACTTTTCGAAATTATCACTCCTTTTACCAAACAAAATTTTAACTATATCAGCCTAGTTAAAATAAGAGAGCATTTTTGCATATTACAACTGCCTTTTACAAAACCAAAACTGCATGAAACCAAAACGACGATTCTTCAATGAACCAAAACTCAACATGCAAAACTTTACAAATTACAATTAAAAAGGCACTGTTGCTAATGAAATCTGGTACTCACCCAATAATTTGCACTGGAGATATCAGCAATACCAGGATCGTATCCAAACGGCTGCCACCATTTCTTCGTAGTCTGTACTGACTTGCTCAAAATTTTAAATTATCATCACAAGGAATACTCCTTTTTTGGTTTAAACCATTTTAATGAACTCACAGGACACAGTACAGGCACGACACACAACACAAAATAATAAAGGTAGTATATATCAAAAACGAAACATCTCACACAGTCTCGATCACTCTCCAAAAAAAAAAACACAACCCACACGTCTCTCGCCACACTCGTTCTTAACTCTTTCCTTTCTCAAAGTCCTTCTGGGCATGCGCAAGAGCGCCATCTATCTTAGTCTGAAGTCTTTACACATTAATAGGGGTTGGGTTTTTCCTATTATCTTCTAAAAGTTGGGCAGTTTTGTTCCCTAATAAGTAGTAACCCTGATACAAAGCATCCGATTTCACGGCGACCTTCGTTACAACTTTCCCGAAATCCCCTTCTAGCTCAACTCTCGCTAACGGCAGACACTTGCACTCGGGGTCTAAAGGTTGGCGTAACCAAATTACTTCACCCGTAAAATCCTCTGGATCAATCCAACTCCTCACGCATACATCAATGCCGCTTCCACTGTCACGCAAACAATTTCGTTCTATTCCATTTACAGATATAGTGCTGATGAAAGGTCTAAAACTCTCGCTTAACCCACTCAGATTATTCAACCCTTCTAATCTTTTTTTTGCTAACTGGGGACAGAGGGGCCTAATGTGACCTGGCTCATTGCACAAAAAACAGACTACTGGTTTTTTCCTATCAAAACCCTTATTTTCCGTGATTAAAGCATCTCCTTTTCCTCGCTCTTTCTCCCTGGGCTTTCCTTCCCCGTTTTTAAACTCGCGCCTGTCCTTCACGGAGGCATAGTCATTCCTTTCTTTACCAAAGGGACGTTTTTCCCATGTTCTGACTTCCTTCCTTTTATAATTACGCCGGACGCTCTCGTAATGGTCAAGTTTAACCGCCAAATCCGACGCCTTTTTGAATTCTTCCCATTGATCTAGATAATGGTCTCGGGCTGCGGGTGACGCTCTCCTTTTAAGTTGCTCTACCAGCATTAACTCCTTAAGTGAATCAAAATCAGTCACCTCAACCGACTCCAGCCAATTGTCTAAATACCCTTTTAATTCAAACACAAGATCTGACCATGACGCCCCAACCTTTCTTCCATGTTCTTCTAATTTAATTCTCAGGTCTCCGGAGCTGAGTCTAAATCTCTTTAATAACACCTTTTTAACATGATAATAATCATCATTCCATTCCCTTGGTATTTTAACTATAATTTCAGAAACATCCGCAGGCAATAAAGGAATTAATTGGGACACCCACTTGTTTTCTGGCACACTTTCTTTGTTCGCTTGCCGCTCAAAAATCATGAAAAATAGGGCGATGTCCAACACCTTGGGATCAAATTTAGGCACTAAGTCCTTTAAATTTACGCGCCTAACAATTTCCTCAGCTGGCGTAGTAGTTGACGCCAAACTTGCGTTCCCAAATGAAGCATTAATTTTTAATTTCTCCAACTCATGCGCGCGCTCTGCTAAACTATCAAGACGTTCTTGTTCTGCTACTTTATCAAGACGTTCTTGTTCTAATTCATCCAAAATCCTATCCACAAAAGCTATTCCGCTCTCCTCATCATAATCCGGTGCACTCAATATGGACCGAATGATATTTTTAACAACATCTGAGCTAGATACGCTAACTTCAAATTCTGCCGCTAATAATAATAAGACCTGCTTTTTCTGCTTTTTTAAATAAGCCATATTTTACCCTAAATGAATTAATATTACCTAAAGGGTACTCTCAACGATACACACTAAACTTCTACAATTTCTTACTAGATCAAAAATAAATTCTCTACTCCGAAGAAAAGTTGTCAACTAGATTTCAAAACTGAGTTCTTATCATCTACTAATTACACAATGCACAATAATAAACCTTATTTTCTTAGATGTACAAATTCCCACACTAGGTATCACTCTGAAGTAAATTTAATTTTAACAAAATACACTGAAAACACAATTGCTAATGCCATTAAATTAAATTAAACACTAAAGTTTTACCCTACTTTCACTGAATATAAACTCTCTCGCTAACAATTTGGAAAACTACATAGAATTATGCCTCTCAAAAGAAAAATCTCCAAATAGGCCTACCTTTTCCCACATCAGAACATCAGGCTCCCTTGTCATCAATCTCGCAAGGTCAGGTCCAAGATTCCACTCCGTCGCTTTGCTCACGCTGGAGTTGACTGCGCTCCTTCAAACGACTGGACGCGGCACACGCTGTAGTTGACTCGCTGATTTCAGAGGTCTGGAACAGCTCCTTTGAAGAGTTTAGCGCCCGGCTCACGCTGAAGTTGACTCGCTGATTTCAGAGGTCTGGAACAGCTCCTTTGAAGAGTTTAGCGCCCGGCTCACGCTGAAGTTGACTCGCTGATTTCAGAGATCTGGATCGGCTCCTTTGAAGAGTTAAACGCCCGGCTCACGCTGAAGTCGACTGCTCTCCTTCAAACGTCTGGGACGCGGCTTACGCTGTAGTTGACTATAGAGTTCAGTACAGTAACGACGAACGGGTCCGCAGATTTGATTTAACGAAAATCCGCATCCGATAAGCTGCCACCAATAGAAATATAATTAATAGCTGTAGCGTCTTCACGCTATGTGGTGGGAAATCGTATAAATGAGTACTAATGGTTGTACTGCTTTCTGGATTATTTAATAACAAAGAAATATCTCCAGTTACATGAAATATGTACAGTACAGAAAACAAATTTGCCCGCAACGGGACTTAAAGGCGGTACCCTTTCTGGGACCTTTGAGAGACACTCCCAACACCGTTGAAGTTCTAGCGTCGTCTGCCTTCATCCTCCCCGGACTCGGGTCGGCAAAAGGCGGTGGGGGACGTCCTCTCGTCCCCCATTGGTCAAAGTTCTCCTCCTGGTGGATTTTTCTTTTTTTTTCTCATGAGTTCCAGAATGTTCGGGCGCCGCCGAGACGAACTGTCCCCGAATTCCTTCAAAACCTGGGAGCGTCGGCAGAGATGAAGGGGATTCGGTTCCCATTCACCTTTTGTGCCCCGGCACCGAAAAATGGCTGCTGGGCTGATCGGCGCCTCCATAGTCTGAAAGGGGAGAGGAACACCTCCGGGAAAAGGAGTGTAAGATGCTTCGTCACACCATAAAAGGGCCATGGCCTGTCAGAAACCAAGTTCCTCCTATCCTATCTATCGCTATCATCCTATCTCAACTCATCATCGACCTATCCTATCTATCGCTATCATCCTATCTCAACTCATCATCGACCTATCCTATCCTATCCTATCGCTATCGCTATCGCTATCACGGACGTTTCCTGAAGCTGCTCTCGGATCTACTCACCCAACGGTCTTTTTAAAGGCCTCGATGTCCTCGCTCGAAGCCAAGATAACTCCATCGATCTGCGAGAAAAAGACCCTTCTCTGGAACAAGATCATGATACAAAAACAGGCATTGGAGGACGAAGAAGCCAACCCTGGATCTACCGATTGCACGGACAACTTGGAAGGGAAGCTGACACTCTTCGAAGGTCAGTGGAATTTTCTTGCTAGAAGTGATTGCCCAGAATCGTGTCAAAAACACAAAAATAAGCAAATATTCCCTAAACGCCCATCAAAAAACGTAGCAACGACCAATGCAAGCATCAATAAAAAACCAGCCGAAAACAACGAATTTGCTCCTCCACCGAAAAGGCACATGGCCAAAGCTAAATCAATCACAAACCACCCACCCCCAGAAATAGAAACCCCAAACAACTTCAATATACTGGAAGAGGTCATTGATGACCCCCCAACACCCACCCTACCCACCATTCATATTCGCACAGAAAATAATCATCTAACTCTATTCAAAGAAATTAAAGATAAGCTCAACATCCTCCCGACATATAAACTTGCAGGTGAATTCATTAAGACAATCATCAACACTGAAGCAGATTACCAATCCTTAATCAAACACCTTACTGAGAACAATATCGACTATTTTATTCTACCCCCACGAAATGCACGCCCAGCCAAAGTTGTCATAAAGGGTCTGCCCCAAAATACCATAAAATCTGACATACAAGACGAACTAGAAAGTAAAGGATTCGTAATTGAACGTATCGCTCAAATGACGCAGCATCGAACAAAACTCCCACTACCACTATTCCTTGTCACGCTTTTCAAAACAACGAACTGGGAAGACATTTACCAAATGAAAAATTGCCTTTACATGTCAATAATTGTTGAGCATTATAGAGGAACTAAGGGCCCCTCTCAGTGCTTTAACTGTAACTTATTTGGACATAATAGTATAAATTGTCATCTAAAAGCTCGATGCTTAAAATGCGGACTCAATCATCGCACAAATACCTGCCCCCAACCCAAACAACTGAATCCCCAATGCATCAACTGCCAAGAAACTGGTCATGTAGCCTCCTGGAAAGGCTGCAAAAAATATCCGAAAAGACCCATTCCAACATTTAAAACCCAAAATAAGCCAAATCAACACTTTAACTCCAACACTAACAAAACCAGAACAGGGCTTTCTTATGCCGAAGCTCTCAATCGACAAGCTCCTCCCCTAACTCAAACTGACAGAACACCCCCCACCCCAGTTCACAATATGAGCAACGCTATTCTCGATATGCCAAACATCCAAGATATAATAGAATTCATTAAGGAGATCTCATTGATCTTTAACCATTTCGGTGGGCTCAAGTCCATCTTACATAAATTAAAAAGTACAGAAAGCCCCATAGAAAAATTATTAACACTCGCTGAAAACATGCTCACTAATGAACAATAACAACACCATCACTTTTACAACTTTCAGTTAAATTTATTATAGTTCCTCATAATTTTATTTCACATTCTGGGTAATTCATCTACAGTACAGTTGCTCCACTGACTCTTTTCTACCGGAGGTTAAGGACGCTACGCGGCCATGTACTCCGTGCTACGCACGTCCCACCGAAGTGAGAAACCAAGTAAGGTGCCTGTCTACGACAAGTGAGTTAAGTTGTCCTCCGTACAACTTAAATGATTGCATTTTTCTGTGAAAGAAAAGTGCTTATTCTAATTCACTTTTCAAGCAACATTTAACCATTTCAACCCGAGCAACGCCGGGTAATTCAGCTAGTCTCATATAAAATGCAAACATCATAGGAAAATGCAAATATAGAAAATACTATAATTGAACGGAAAATAAACTCCATTTTGACATTTTTATAGCAATTACAATTTACTTTGGACGAAATACGAATGCTTGCTTTATCCACCCATATATCGCACTATAGAGTAATTACTTCTGGTTTCAGTTGGGTAGCGGTAACCCAGTTGGAAGGGTAAAGGATTAGCAACCGGAGGGTTGCGAGTTCGAATCCAACCAAAGATCGGCGTGTACAAAGGGGGGCTGGTGCATGTCAAATCCATCGTGGTCTCGAATGTCCTCACGTTGGCATGGTGTGGAAGTTTGGAGATTGGGGTGCCAGCTCAGGTAATCTGACCGAGGTTCAAAATTACGTGGTGTTGTCCTTGGATATTTATTTCCCTTCGGGTACGATCCCTGACCGTCGCCAATAGCCCGTTGTGTTGCTGCAGTGCCACGTTAATTACAACACCTACCTGGCTTCAGTTGCTGAATTTCGTTTCCTGGCTTGTCATGACTGACTGCGTGTTTTATTGTAACATTGTTGACTCTCCTGGGTGTATTTTATGTACTGCACAACCTATGACGGCTCAACACACTTAGTGCACTGCACTTAATAATTTCAGTAATAGAATACAGAAGTATTGGGAAGCCAGATGACGAATGATATAAAGTCTAGTGCCTGGTATTTGTTTCATTCATCACTTCAATCAAAATTCAATAAACATAAAATGCGGGCAAATCCAACAAAGCTTGGCCGCAAATAAAGATCACCAAATAGATTAGGCGACTGAAGTTTTTTTAGTTTAGTTTATAACGGAGATTAGGAATGGTCGGTGCGATGTCCACACAGTTTGCGTAGATAGTGTATTGCATATATAAGTATCGAAATAAATTATTTATGGCAAGATTGTGTCCCTATCTGTGTTCACAACAATAATACCTAGTGTACCGCTCGACCAGATATGTTACAATCATCGTTTGCATACAAAATTCCTTTCGAAATTCTACGAAATACGATCCGGATCTATCCCTTTGGTTGGAAGAGTAGCAGATTATCAACGGAAGGGTTGCAAATTCGAAACTCGATCCAACCAAAGACAGTCGTGTACTTGGTTGATGCTGCAGGTAAAACCTCAAATATCCTCGTGACCTCAAATATCCTCCCGTTAGAGTGGGGTGGAAGTTTGAAGAATGGGGTAGCAGCTCAGGTGTTGACCTCGTCATCTAACCGTGTTTCAAAATGACGAGGCGTTGTCCTTGGATCTTTGTATTAGGGATTGATCCCGGACCGTCGCCAATAGCCCATTGTGTCCCTCCATTTCGACCATAATTCAACCATCTACCGAAATGCAATCCGCCACATCGACAACCACACGCACTGGAATTGAAGCATTGCTCAAACTCGATTTGCCCCGTAGGTGGAAAACGTCCAACTCTCCTCTGGCCAATCCTACGGGAATCCCATAAAGAATGGACTTTAAATGCCCCTTCCTTTTGTGAAGGGGTTAGGGGAGATCGCAGGTGGTTCACAAGGACTGTAAAAAGCACTGTGGTTGTTTAGAGGCATGTAGGAGAAGATGAATAACACTCCATCTTCCCAGTGACGTGCTGGTTCTTATCGTGAAGAAAACATCAAAAGGGAAGAACTGGAAGATTGCCGCGGAGCAGGAGCTTATTCGGAAAAAAGGGGAGACTATCTCCACCCTCCAGATGTTCTATTCCGCTCGAAACTCATGGGACGAGCACACGAGCACGAGAAACTTACACACGAGCTTTGTTTGACGAGTTGAAGAAGCTTAGTTTGTTAAATTAGTCACTCACTAGAGAATATGAGAGCTTGAAGTTTATTAGTTTGTTTTTCTTCGGACATAATCATCTCACTCTCAAGGACTCTTCAGTTTGACGGGCACTCCTGGGTACTTTGATTCGGGATTGATCCCGGACCGTCGCCAATAGCTCCAGTGCGGCGTTAATTAACTGCCTACCAGGGTACTTAGTTTAAAGGCAAAAATAAACAAATTAATAATAATTTATATAAATAAATAAAATTACAAAGTGGCGTTTTGAGCAAAATCGCCACTTCGGTATCACAACCCCTTTCACACGAGAGGGTTCCCCAGTGAAGCTAATTTTCAGTACTAAAATTTTGGGTAACTAGACAAAGGACGAAAGCTACAACAGATAGTTTAATTCCCACATTCGGATTTTCATAGCCATCTGGTGCTTTATTTTCGTACTCGTGACTTGATTTCCTCTAGGTACTGACAATCCAGGGACGCCAAAAGGATTGTTTGGTGCTTTTTGCACTGTTTCGACTCGAATGAAACTTCCCATCGAAAAACGGACACATTACCTAAATATCGTATCAACGGCTTCAAAAGAAAATAAAGGAAAACCGAATTTCAAGAAACAAGATTTGAATATCTTCAAATTGTTACTTAATTAGCCTAAATGTTTTTGGCGAATAATACCATTTTAAAATACTTCCTATACTCTAATGTATCCTTTGTATATATACCCTTATTTTAAAAACTATTCTAGTCTTTCCGCTTATTCGACGGCCAGTTGTTGGTCTCGTCATCTGACCGTGGTTCAAAATTACGTGGTGTTGTCCTCGGATCTTTCCCTTTGGGATTGATCCCGGACTGTTGCCAATAGAACGCTATGTTGCTCCAATTAATTTAGTTAATTAGCTATCTATCTTCGACTGAAGGGTGTTTCTCACAATTCCGTGAGCAAACCTCACAGATGGTTTTGGGTTTTGCTGCACAAGAGGCCATGCAGCGCCAGTCGCAAGACAGACAATGTCAAGTAATGGACATACACACAAGGAAAGTTTTGCTGACACAGACGAGAGAAATATACCCAAGGAGGAATCTAACCTGCACCGCCAACGATGTCACAGGTCTTCACAGATGATACTGAATGTCAAGGTAATTTGTATGGTATCGATTCAACATGGAATACATAATTTATGAACGAAACATTTAATTTTCATCTACTTACGATAATAGAATCGCATGACGTTCACGGCATCTGATTGCGAGCAGACGATAAAGTCCTGTTTTTACGACCAGTTCCCAGTCTACCAAGAACGTATGACTGCACAAGCGGTGATTGAGAGGGTACTTCTCGACATTGCATTGATTTAATAATTGTTTTAGTATTTGTAGATTCGACTTTTGTAGATTCGAAATGTTCATTAGTCAAGTGTTTCCTATTTTCGATTCGTTAATATTCATGACTGAAAAAGTTTGTTCACAGATGCAAGTTGACCCAAAGAGGCATGTGCATTTTTATGCATTATCTAAATTATTTTTATCGCCACAACGATAGGAAATCAACGGAGGACCGCATGCGGCTCGCGGGCCGCATGCGGTCCAGCGTTGTTCAGGCTCCATCCTCGTTCAGGCACAAAAGCAATTATCGGGAACATTCCTTTTTTTCGCAATGGAAAAAAAACGAAAAATTCATCAACTTTGATTTTCTTCGATGCTCCTAATACAAAATAGATATAACTAAAAATATGTATTATGGTTTCATTTTATGCGTAGAACTCAAATATAGCACAATAAAAGTTTATAAAAAACCGTTGCTAAATAAATCTAGCACCGGTTTTACTTTTTGAAAATCAGAAAAACTATCTTTAAAATAGCACATGCTGAAGCGGGCCGCAGAACAAATCAAAGGAGGGTTGCCTTATCAGAACGGTTTTTGGATCTTGGTCCATGCAATCCAAATCAACCAACCTGGGCAGAGGCGGAGCTGGGCTTTTTGGAACTTTATGGAAATAAGGTTGATTGCCGCCCTCTGTGCTAAACACAATTACGCATTTAAAACAATGATAAAGTATAGTAAAACAATGATAAAGTAAAGTAAATTTTCCATTTTTTTGATGATAAAGTATGGACACTTAAGGTCCATACTTTATCATTCAGACTGCGTTCAGAATCCTTATAAAAAATGCTCAAATTATACTATTTTTCTTCTTAAGGTAAGAACAACTTATAAAAACGCATTATAAAACGAAAAATCGCATTCAATCAAAATTATAATTCTTTTTAATTGAAAAAAATGGAAAATTTAGGTAAAAGATTGAAGCTAACGAAAAACTTTACAGCTGAGAAACACATGAGTGTATTTGCCCAAAATTTTACAGGTTCCTAAATATATTTAGCTAGAACCTGAAGTAAAATACATACAATATACCTTTCCACACATGAGATATTGGAAATAATGTAGTCAAAAACATGAATTTTTGAAATTTTTCCTTACACCACAATACTGAAATCTTTTTAAAAGGTTTTTTACATAGCTTTTATATCCTATTTTGGACCCTTCAAAACAAAATAAAAATCTATACACCAAATTTCATTTAAAAATATGTCGTACATTTTTAGTTTTCGCGTTTCTCGTGCAAAAAGTTTTGACTCAAAACTCAAATCACAATCAGAGAGAAAAATGCATTTAAAAGGTTATAAACGAATTAATGGTAATTAATTAGCGTCGTACTAGAGCAACACAACGGGCTATATTGAAACGAATTAAAAAGCAGCTCTCAAGATCTATTCAATTGTTATATCTCCGCTCCTATTCACCGTGAAGAGAAATTAAAACAGCTCCGTAAAGAAAAATGTCTAAATATTATGAATATTGAATTAAATGAAGGATGAAATTTTAGTCACAAATCAACTTTTCAACGTATATACTTTAAATGAGGATAAAATGTACTAATAAATACCATATTCACTTTTGTAATAAGCTATTGTTCACAATATTCATGGTTGGGTGGCTAGTTTTATGGCATAAGATCCAAAGGTGGGTAATTTGCTCCATACACAAGACAATAAAATTCGATAGAATTGGTTTAAAGGACATCAGAATAACAACCAGACCAACATTAAAAGAGAATATGCAATAAATAAACCAAATGAGTTACCTAAAAATGAAATATGGAGGTCAAAATTTAATCACGAAAAGGTAAAACCTTATAATAAAATGAGATGGGGTATCCCCATATTAGATGGGTCGCGGTAGCCCAGTTGGAAGACCAACGGATTAGCAACCGAAGGGTTGCGAGTTCGAAACTCGTCCAGCCTATCGCGACCTGACCAGACCTGTTTGCTGAGAAGCCTTTCGGAGTTGATACTACACCGTCGCCATTGAACTTGTGTTTATATCTTCGGAGAGGTGCACTTGGCTGTTGTGCTTCGAGATGTATAAGTTTTGCCGGAGGCGATGGCAGACGCTCGTGTGATCGGTTCAAGTGTAGAACATTAAAAACTTTGAGGACTATCTATGCTTTTTCGTTTGACATGTCGGGAGCCATATATGTAAGTTTCTACCATTAAATTATTTTTTATATAAATTAGCTGTACTTTACTCTCCAAAAAGTAACTATAGGAAACAAATTCCAAGATTAAAAAGCAGATAAACAGGACTGGTAGTTTTTAACGTTGACGATCTGCTATATAAAATGGCATCCGCGACAAGACTTGGAATTTGTTATTGATAAGAAATTAATTCATTTACTTTAATTTTATGATGGAGAGTTTAAAGAAAATGCGTACTCGTCTAAGAAGTGGTTTCACTAGTTTCAATGCGTTAGATGAATGTTTAGAAGAGGAGGAACGCGCGCGCGTGATATTTATGAAATTGAAATTTTAATGGCTCAGTTAGACGAAAAATGGTTAGAACTTGAATCGAAAGAAAAATAAATTATTGCTTTGTTAATCAGTTGTAAATGGGTGTTCTCAAGAAAGCTTTAATCAGTCTTACGAAGTTTTCGAAGAGTATAAGGAAAGGTATATAAGACTTAAAATTAAAGTTAAGAAAAGTACTAATGACGATAATAAAAGCGTGCTTAGTGAAACAGTATCGAAACGAAAGTTCCAACTTCCTAAAATTGAGCTTAGAAGTTCAATGGTGATGTTAAAGAATGGTTTGGTTTCTGGGATCAGTTTCGGAAAATTCACGAAGACTTGGACATCGCGCCAGAGGATAAATTACAATATTTGTCCCAGTCTACTGTAGAAGGATCGCATGCCAGAGATATTGTAGATTCCTTTCCCGCATCTGCTGAGAATTATGAGCAAGCAGTTGAGTGTCTAAAAGCAAGATTCGGAAGAGATTTATTCATAGAAGTGTATGTGAGAGAATTGCTAAACTTAAATTTGAACAATTCTTTGCATCAAGCTAAAGTTACACATCTCGCCAAATTGTATGATAAAATTGAAGCACACCTCCGTACCTTTGAAACATTAGGTGTAACTTCCTATAAGTATGCTTCTTTGCTGTATCCCTTAGTTGAAAGCTGTTTACCAGAAGACATGATTCGAGTATGGGAAAGAAGTATTAGTTTAACAAATGAAACTAAGAAAATGCCAAATAAACTGACCGCTCTTATGAGTTTTCTAAAATCAGAAGTTGAAGGGGAAGAACGAATTTCAATAGCAAAAGTGGGGTTTGGTTTAGAGGCAAAACGTAAAGGGAAATATTCCTATTCCACATCTCCTAATAATGAAAAACAATTTCCAACCGCAATCGGACTTTTTGACAATGCTGAGACTCGTCGAATAAACAAGCTCTGCGCTCATTTTGTGAGAAAACGCATGATTCACAAGTTTGCAGAATCGCATTAAAAATGAGTTGGGATGATAAAAAGAAAATCTTAGCAAAAAAGGGTTGTTTTTATGCCTAAAAATCGGTCATAGAACTCGCGATTGCAGATTCAAGAATAATTTTGCAAAGTGTAGGAGTAGACATTATGCTATAATGTGTAATGAAGATAAATTTAAAGAACATAAATCGAAAACGAGCGCTGGTGAAAGTGATAGTCAAAATATGATCAATGATGCAGTTTTAAGCAATCGCTCATGTTGTACAGTTCTTTTACAAACATTGCATGTACGATTATGAGGTGCAGGAAATAAGAGGGAAATAGTTCGTGCACTCTTCAACTCTGGGAGTCAACGATCTTATTTGAGTAAACGTGTAGCGAAAGAAATGAAATATGATTTTATTAAAGAAAGTGTTATTCATAATTTAATAGGGGCAGAGAACATTCCGAAAAAAATTTTAGATGCAGAGTATTCATAAGCAGTTTGAAAGGTCATTATAATTGTAACTTTGAGGTCCTTAACGAGCAAACAATTTGCTCGGCTGTACCCTTCCAACATTAAAACCATGCGCTGAGGAGCTTGAATATACACTGCTGGCCACCCAAATTGCAACACCAAGAAAGACAAGAGATATCACAACAAAATTTATTTTGTAGATAACATGTTGACCAAGTATCAAATGATTACATTTATAGACTTCTGTGAAGTGTGGTTCCTGCCAAAATCAGTAGCCAGAGTAGCCGCCATTGTTGGAGATCACCGCTGCCACACGCCTCGGCATTGATTCAAAGAGACTTTGGATGTGTTCTTGGGACCAAGCAGCAAGACAGCAGACCAAGCAGCTTCCACACGTTGCCAAAGTTGATCTGGTGTGGCAGCTGGGGATGTATGTTGTCAATGTATGTCTGGGGATGTATGTCTGGGTCAATCGTTGAGCAACCATGGACCACATGTTTTCTATCGGCGAAAGATCCGGAGAGCGAGCTGGCCAGGGAAGCAATTCAATCTGGCGATTGACAAAGAACCCTTGGACAATGCGTGCCACGTGTGGTCGCGCATTATCCTGTTGAAATATGGCTGTGGGCAAGCCCTGAAGGTAAGGAAGGACAACTGGCTCCAACACCTCGGAGATGTAGCGCTGGCTGTTTAAAGTACCGGCAATGCGTACTAGAGGAGTGCGAGAGTGATATCCAATACCGCCCCATACCATAATACCCGGTGCAGGACCAGTGTGGCGGTGCATAACGCAGCTGTTCAGCATCTTCTCTCCACGGTGTCTCCAGACTCGAATCCGACCATCGTGGTGTTGCAGACAGAAGCGTGACTCGTCAGTAAAGACAATTTCATTCCATTCTGCCGTCCACATCCTTCTTTCATCGCACCATTGGCGGCGGAAACGTCTGTGGTTCTGCGTCAAGGGTAGACGAAGCAATGGACGTCTTGCGGACAGACCACTCTGCTGTAAACGGCGTCGAATGGTACGCGCAGACACTGGATGATGCGGTACAGACTGAATGTGCTGTGCTATGGTTCGTGATGTGGCTGAGCGATCCGTCACTGCCATACGCACAATATGCCTGTCATCACGTGAAGTGGTGCACTGAGGTGGATGCGATCGAACACGTCGGTCCGTCGTACCCTCCTGCATCCAACGATCACATATCCGCATTACAGTTGTTTGGTTTCGTCCAACACGACTACCGATTTCCCTGAAAGATAATCCACAATCTCGGTAGGCCACTATCCTTCCTCTGTCGAACTCGGATACTTGATCAAAAGATGATCGCTGTTTTCTACGAGGCATAATTGATCGTTTTTTTGAAAAAACCACAAGAAAAACACAATTGCCGTACTAGAAATCGTCGAAATCTCCAAGCCTTAAATAGCGCTTTGAACTGGCGTCACAGGCGCGCGTGATGTGCGTCTGCGCTGAAATTCTAATCATTTGCATATCTCACCTCCGCTAATGCATGTTGTAAATTTCATATTATTTGCATGCTTCCTTCAGGGTGTTGCATTTATGGTGGCCAGCAGTGTATTATGTTACTGTAACTGATCAATTAATCTCTGAACAAAAAGAATCGTTAGAAATTGATCTATTAATCGGGGCTGATGCTGCGGTAAACTCTTTAATGGAAAGATTATTCATCTGCCGTGTGGACTTGTTGCTATAGGAACATATATAGGTTGGACCTTGAAGGGAAAGATGCTATATCAAACTTCTGATGCCAATTCTACGACGGTAGTTACAAATATGTTAGTTAAGGATGTTTCTTCTAGTTGAGAAGTCACAAGACAAAACAGTTGAATGCTTTTTTGTAACGCTCAACGTTTCATGCATGCCTCCAGTACTGTTCCGATTTTAAAGGCGTATTCATGTCAAAAAGTCTGAAATGCCATCACTTAAGGTGCTCGGCGTCCTCTCCACTTAAATGCATCCCTGATCCTGATTATCATGCAAAAAAGTATACTACCATCTATTGCTCATGAGTAGTAAGCAGAGGTCCTACTGCGGCGGAAGTGACGTCATCAAAAGGGGCGTGGCTTAGTGACGTCACAGCGTGACGTCACGGGGAAAGGGCGCGTGACCGGAAGTGACGTATTGACGTGCTGTTGAGTTGTAGATGTCCTGCTTGTGGGGGAAAACATTTAAGCAAGAGTTGAGTTGTTTTTTATGGGAATGGAGTTGAGTTGGTTTTGTAAAAATTTCTTTTTTGATGAATGGCAACACCCAAACGTAAACACACGTGACGTCAGTGTGTTTACGCTTGGGACTTCGATTTTTTTTCCTTCTGAGATTTCGATGTGACGTCATATAAAGTAAAGTTGAGTTTTAGGTGTCCTGCTTGTGGGGGAAAACATTTAAGCAAGAGTTGAGTTGTTTTTTATGGGAATGGAGTTGAGTAGGTTTTGTAAAAAAAATTTTTGTTGATGAATGGCAACACCCAAACTTTAAGTAACACGTTAGAACATGAACCTAAGTAACACGTTAGAACATGAATGCGAGTGGCAAGCTGATGCAATCATACCGTGACGTCAGTGTGTTTACGCTTGGGACTTGGATTTTTTTTTTCCTTCTGAGATTTCGATGTGACGTCATATAAAGTAAAGTTGAGTTTTAGGTGTCCTGCTTGTGGGGGAAAACATTTAAGCAAGAGTTGAGTTGTTTTTTATGGGAATGGAGTTGAGTTGGTTTTGTAAAAATTTCTTTTTTGATGAATGGCAACACCCAAACTTTAAGTAACACGTTAGAACATGAATGCGAGTGGCAAGCTGATTGAACTTCTTTACTTGTACATCCAGTTCTCGTGCTGTTGCCTTTTTTTATCTTGGTGCATTTTTAGGGTTAGTATACTCACGTATTTATTCAACGATGGATTTTTCAAAGAATACTACTACTGCTAGTTCGGTAAGTACGCTATAATTTTAAATACTATTAAGAAAAAAATAGCTTAAATATACTGATTATTAATATTATTATTATTAATTTTACGTACTTGTTAATGTAGATACTATTCGAAGACCCTGATTTTCCTATGAGAGATTCAGATGATGATGTATGTTACGTTTTTTCTTATTTGTCATTTAATGTATCTAAAAGAAGGTTTTTTTTACTTACTTTTTTGTAAATGTTTATTTGAAATAAAGATTAAAGATATATACTTTTAAAGTTTCCTTTTTAACTTACAATACAAAATTATTATTTTTACTTACTTTTTGTAAAATTTTATTTGAAATAAAGTTATATACTTTTAAAGTTTCCTCTTTAACTTACAAAATTACTTTTTTTGGATAAATTCTTTTTTGTAATATTGCATGAGTTATTTTTCAGTTTCTGTATTTTTTGTATTCCGATTCCCCGTTTTGTAACAATGTTTCTATATATTTAGATAATAGATGAATGCGATCAAATTTTTATGGAAAACCCATTGCTATTGGATGAATGTTCGCAGATCTTTATGGAACAACCGATGCCCTTGCCTTTATATTTACAAGTGGGATCGGGATTCGAAGTATCATTGTTATTATTTATGTTTTGTTATTAAGAAAATGTTTTATTTTCTCGGATCTTTTTCATGGTTAATTTTCGCATATATTCTAATTATTATTTTTTTTTACAACTAGAGGTCGGTAGAGAATGAAGCTAGTTCATCACGTACCAATGAAGTATTTAGTGTAAGTGTTAATGTCGTTCGTAATGAAAACTTTTTAATAACTTTCTTTTAAAAGTCAATTAATATATCTTTTTTTAAAATAAGATGGAGAATGCAATTGTGATTTTGGAGCGATCTCGACGCAGGAACCTCAAGTATCAGGCGCAAGAAATTATCTATCGAGCTCATATAGATCCAGAGAGGCTACCTCTAGCCATGAGAAATACCCTTTCAGCCGTTGTTGACTCGGTTAGAGAGTTTTTTTTCTGTCTTGATACGACGATCCCCCCCCCCCCCACCGAAAATTTAAGTCCTTCAGATTTAATACGGTTTTGTATAAGAGCAGAAGGACTGGACAAGCCTATCTCAACAACTCTTATGGCTGTGTCTGAGGTGACTGTTGAGACGCTACTAAGTAAGGTGCTCAAAGTTTTACAATCGAAGGAACAAATCGTTTTGGACGAAGATTTTGAAGTAGACGTAATCACCATCCACAGACCTATAGGCGCTGGAAAAAATCGGAGGGTCATTAACATTTCGTTGGACCGTATACGGAAGAAATCCATTTTTCCGATCCCTAGCGACAGTGAAGACCTTTGCTGTGCTAAGTCCATTGTATACGCATTGGCTCACTTGGAACAAGACAACGCGGCCCTCAATGCCATTAGGGATAAAAGACGCCCCGCACTGCTGAATAGGGCCCGAGCTCTTCATGAAGCTGCCGGAGTTCCGCCAGGTCCCTGCACCTTCACGGAAATTAGGGCTTTCGAAGAATACATGGATGTGCAAATTGTAGTTTTCTCTTCGGAAAATCTAAATCAAGTAAGTTTTATATTTATTTCTTCTTTTGATGAACTTAAATTTTATCTATTTTAAGATGTTAAAATCGAATGCTTGCTGTATTTTTACTTTTTTACTCGTTGAATTAATACACTGCTGGCCACCCAAATTGCAACACCAAGAAAGACAAGAGATATCACAACAAAATTTATTTTGTAGGTAACATGTTGACCAAGTATCAAATGATTAAATTTATAGACTTCTGTGAAGTGTGGTTCCTGCCAAAATCAGTAGCCAGAGTAGCCGCCATTGTTGGAGATCACCGCTGCCACACGCCTCGGCATTGATTCAAAGAGACTTTGGATGTGTTCTTGTGGTACAGCAGACCAAGCAGCTTCCACACGTTGCCAAAGTTGATCTGGTGTGGCAGCTGGGGATGTATTCTGGGTCAATCGTTGAGCAACCATGGACCACATGTTTTCCATCGGCGAAAGATCCGGAGAGCGAGCTGGCCAGGGAAGCAATTCAATCTGGCGATTGACGAAGAACCCTTGGACAATGCGTGCCACGTGTGGTCGCGCATTATCCTGTTGAAATATGGCTGTGGGCAAGCCCTGAAGGTAAGGAAGGACAACTGGCTCCAACACCTCGGAGATGTAGCGCTGGCTGTTTAAAGTACCGGCAATGCGTACTAGAGGAGTGCGAGAGTGATATCCAATACCGCCCCATACCATAATACCCGGTGCAGGACCAGTGTGGCGGTGCATAACGCAGCTGTTCAGCATCCTCTCTCCACGGTGTCTCCAGACTCGAATCCGACCATCGTGGTGTTGCAGACAGAAGCGTGACTCGTCAGTAAAGACAATTTCATTCCATTCTGCCGTCCACATCCTTCTTTCATCGCACCATTGGCGGCGGAAACGTCTGTGGTTCTGCGTCAAGGGTAGACGAAGCAATGGACGTCTTGCGGACAGACCACTCTGCTGTAAACGGCGTCGAATGGTACGCGCAGACACTGGATGATGCGGTACAGACTGAATGTGCTGTGCTATGGTTCGTGATGTGGCTGAGCGATCCGTCACTGCCATACGCACAATATGCCTGTCATCACGTGAAGTGGTGCACTGAGATGGATGCGATCGAACACGTCGGTCCGTCGTACCCTCCTGCATCCAACGATCACATATCCGCATTACAGTTGTTTGGTTTCGTCCAACACGACTACCGATTTCCCTGAAAGATAATCCACAATCTCGGTAGGCCACTATCCTTCCTCTGTCGAACTCGGATACTTGATCAAAAGATGATCGCTGTTTTCTACGAGGCATAATTGATCGTTTTTTTTGAAAAAACCACAAGAAAAACACAATTGCCGTACTTGAAATCGTCGAAATCTCCAAGCCTTAAATAGCGCTTTGAAGTGGCGCCACAGGCGCGCGTGATGTGCGTCTGCGCTGAAATTCTAATCATTTGCATATCTCACCTCCGCTAATGCATGTTGCAAATTTCATATTATTTGCATGCTTCCTTCAGGGTGTTGCATTTACGGTGGCCAGCAGTGTACATTACTTATTTGTGCTTTTTTAATTATATCCTTTTACATCTACATAATATATAGTTTAAAAAATCTGATGTATATCCTTTTTGTTTGGATTGTTAGGTAGCTTACAAAAACGACACAAGACCACGCAGGATCAATTTATGGTTTCACGATGACCATTACGATGTTATAAGATCCTTGAAAGGGTTCTTTGGATCAAATCACTATTGTGAGAGATGTGAAAAACCCTTTCAAAATGTGGAAGACCACATTTGTGCCAATTCCTGCCATGTATGCAATAGGACGCAGTGTGCCGAAGATATGCCCACTCGATGTCTCGATTGCTATCGGCTGTGCAGGTCGAAGGACTGCTTTGATGCACACAAGATGTGCACAGGCTTGCAAATTCATTCTCTATGTGATAGAGTAAGTGTATTATCCGTGATGCGAAGGGTACAGGTGCATGTCTCTTTTTTCAGCAAGAATGTCCATTTATTCGATTATTATTCCTTACAGGTTTATCAGTGTAGGAAGTGCAGCCGTGTAATTCGAAGACGTGACTGTGCCCGCGAAAACCACAGATGTGAAGCCACTAAGTGCCCCTCCTGCCTTGAATTTGTGGTGTCTTCGGAGCACTTGTGTTTTCTTCGAACCGTGGGAGCAAAGAAACCAAGTGAGAAGCTGATCTTTTTCGACTTTGAAACTGATCAGTCTTCTGGTGAACACTTGGTAAATTTCGCAGTCTCGCAATATGCCAACGGAGATGAGCAGGTCTTCCCGGGGTATTCGGCATGCCAGGATTTTTGTGCTTGGTTATTTTCCCCCAAGCACAAAGAATACACCGCCATAGCGCATAACATGAAAGGGTAAGGCTTAAAGAAAATATTAACATAAGTTAATATTGTGAAAGAGAGTATGTGTGCGTACAAAAAACCTTGAACTTTTAGATTTTCTTTATCAAGGTTTATTAATAATAATTATCAGTGAATTTACTGAAATCAGATAATTGTATATTATATTTTATAAGTTAATTATTATTATTTCTTTTTAGATTTGATGGCCAGTTTATAATGGCGTACCTCTTGCAACAGGGCTGTGCACCGGAAGTTATCCCAAATGGATCACTGATCATGTCAATTCGACACCCAACTCTGGATATTCGGGTCATTGACTCGTTGAACTTTCTTCCCATGGCTCTGGCCAAGTTGCCGGGATGTTTTGGATTGACCGAGTTAAAGAAGGGGTATTTCCCCCATCTTTTTAATACTAAGGTAAATCAAAATTATATTGGGGCTCTGCCCGAGTGCAATTTTTACAGCCCAGACACAATGTCAGGTACAGCACGTGTTGCATTCTTGTCCTGGCATGCAGAACACAAAAATGACTCTTTTAATTTTAAAGAAGAAATGCTTTCTTATTGCAAGTATGTGTATTTTTTCTTTTAAATTTTCCTTTCTTCTATCAGGCATTATTTGTGACTTAAAAAAATTGAAGATTTAGAAGAATTAAAAAAAATATTTTTTCTTCTTCCAGATCTGATGTAGATATCCTCCGCCGTTGTTGCCTAGAATTTAGGATTCAATTTATTGAAGTGGCTGGTGTGGATCCCTTTCGGTAAAAAAAGAAATAATAATAATAATAAACATTACCTAATGAAAGAAATGAATTAAAAAACATTTCCTAATTAAAAAATTTGTTAAAGAAAATGCATATATGCGTAACTTGTTTTTTTTTTCAGGTATGTGACAATTGCATCGGCCTGCATGGCAACATACAGGCACAACCACATACAGCCCAACACTATTGGCATGATTCCAGTGTACGGCTATATCAACAAAACCCTTTTCAGTGTTGATAGCATTCGGTGGTTAGATTTTCTAGCATTTAAGTACCAGATTGCTATTCAGCATGGGATGAATGGAGCGGGTGAATGTAAAGTAGCTGGGGTATCGGTGGATGGATTTTGCGCAAATTCAAATACAGTTTACCAATATCATGTAAGGATTACACAAGTTGTTATTTCATTTAAAATGCTTCAGCCTGTTCTGTAAAAAAAATTCACTACTAGGAACGATCAAACAAGAAAAAAAAATCTGTATTTTGTTTTAATTTTCTTTTAGGGATGTTTCTTCCACGGCTGTGGAAAATGTTATGATGGGGACATTATACATCCACTGAAGAACGTTCCCATGGCTACGTTAAGAGCCACCACAACTCATCTGACAGAAAAACTACGGGCCCTGGGATATGAGGTCGTTGAAATGTGGGAGCATGACTTCATGGCACAAAAAAAGGAGGATGGTGAGTTGAAGACCTTCCTTGAAGGTCATGGTTTGACTAACCGCCTAAATCCTCGAGATGCGTTTTTTGGAGGTAGGACAAACGCCATAAAACTGTATCATGAGGGTGACTCAAAATACATTGATTTTACGTCGTTGTACCCATGGGTAAGTTTATACTTTATTAAGTTGTTCGGTATTACACGGAACAAATTGGTTCCCTTTTACTTAATTTTTTTTCCACTTTCAGGTTAACAAATATTGCACCTACCCCGTTGGCCACCCCACTATAATCACCGAGGATTTCGGAGATGTGGAAGAATACTTCGGGATAGTACATTGCCGAGTAATTCCCCCTAATCAACTGTACCATCCTGTTCTCCCATACAGGTGCCAAAATAAACTCATGTTCCCTTTATGCCGGACATGTGTTGAATCATTAAACCAAAACCCGTGCACACACACGGACGATGAGCGAGCACTGGTTGGCACTTGGGTATCGGAAGAACTCAAGCTGGCGAAGAGAAAAGGGTATCGTTTTACCCATGTAAGTGCGTTTAGTGTTTAAGTTTTTAAGCATTTTGTTTTCAGAAAAAAAAATATTGTTAATGATATCTTTTTATATATATATATTTTTCAGATTTATGAAGTTTACAATTTTGAGGCCACTTCTGATACCCTGTTTAGGTCATATATAGACCTATTTTTAAAAATCAAGCAGGAGAGCAGCGGTTGGCCTGCAAATTGCAAACTTCATAAATCTGAAATATATATATATATAAAAAGATATCATTAACAATATTTTTTTTCTGAAAACAAAATGCTTAAAAACTTAAACACTAAACGCACTTACATGGGTAAAACGATACCCTTTTCTCTTGGCCAGCTTGAGTTCTTCCGATACCCAAGTGCCAACCAGTGCTCGCTCATCGTCCGTGTGTGTGCACGGGTTTTGGTTTAATGATTCAACACATGTCCGGCATAAAGGGAACATGAGTTTATTTTGGCACCTGTATGGGAGAACAGGATGGTACAGTTGATTAGGGGGAATTACTCGGCAATGTACTATCCCGAAGTATTCTTCCACATCTCCGAAATCCTCGGTGATTATAGTGGGGTGGCCAACGGGGTAGGTGCAATATTTGTTAACCTGAAAGTGGAAAAAAAATTAAGTAAAAGGGAACCAATTTGTTCCGTGTAATACCGAACAACTTAATAAAGTATGAACTTACCCATGGGTACAACGACGTAAAATCAATGTATTTTGAGTCACCCTCATGATACAGTTTTATGGCGTTTGTCCTACCTCCAAAAAACGCATCTCGAGGATTTAGGCGGTTAGTCAAACCATGACCTTCAAGGAAGGTCTTCAACTCACCATCCTCCTTTTTTTGTGCCATGAAGTCATGCTCCCACATTTCAACGACCTCATATCCCAGGGCCCGTAGTTTTTCTGTCAGATGAGCTGTGGTGGCTCTTAACGTAGCCATGGGAACGTTCTTCAGTGGATGTATAATGTCCCCATCATAACATTTTCCACAGCCGTGGAAGAAACATCCCTAAAAGAAAATTAAAACAAAATACAGATTTTTTTTTTCTTGTTTGATCGTTCCTAGTAGTGAATTTTTTTTACAGAACAGGCTGAAGCATTTTAAATGAAATAACAACTTGTGTAATCCTTACATGATATTGGTAAACTGTATTTGAATTTGCGCAAAATCCATCCACCGATACCCCAGCTACTTTACATTCACCCGCTCCATTCATCCCATGCTGAATAGCAATCTGGTACTTAAATGCTAGAAAATCTAACCACCGAATGCTATCAACACTGAAAAGGGTTTTGTTGATATAGCCGTACACTGGAATCATGCCAATAGTGTTGGGCTGTATGTGGTTGTGCCTGTATGTTGCCATGCAGGCCGATGCAATTGTCACATACCTGAAAAAAAAAACAAGTTACGCATATATGCATTTTCTTTAACAAATTTTTTAATTAGGAAATGTTTTTTAATTCATTTCTTTCATTAGGTAATGTTTATTATTATTATTATTTCTTTTTTACCGAAAGGGATCCACACCAGCCACTTCAATAAATTGAATCCTAAATTCTAGGCAACAACGGCGGAGGATATCTACATCAGATCTGGAAGAAGAAAAAATATTTTTTTTAATTCTTTTAAATCTTCAATTTTTTTAAGTCACAAATAATGCCTGATAGAAGAAAGGAAAATTTAAAAGAAAAAATACACATACTTGCAATAAGAAAGCATTTCTTCTTTAAAATTAAAAGAGTCATTTTTGTGTTCTGCATGCCAGGACAAGAATGCAACACGTGCTGTACCTGACATTGTGTCTGGGCTGTAAAAATTGCACTCGGGCAGAGCCCCAATATAATTTTGATTTACCCTAGTATTAAAAAGATGGGGGAAATACCCCTTCTTTAACTCGGTCAATCCAAAACATCCCGGCAACTTGGCCAGAGCCATGGGAAGAAAGTTCAACGAGTCAATGACCCGAATATCCAGAGTTGGGTGTCGAATTGACATGATCAGTGATCCATTTGGGATAACTTCCGGTGCACAGCCCTGTTGCAAGAGGTACGCCATTATAAACTGGCCATCAAATCTAAAAAGAAATAATAATAATTAACTTATAAAATATAATATACAATTATCTGATTTCAGTAAATTCACTGATAATTATTATTAATAAACCTTGATAAAGAAAATCTAAAAGTTCAAGGTTTTTTGTACGCACACATACTCTCTTTCACAATATTAACTTATGTTAATATTTTCTTTAAGCCTTACCCTTTCATGTTATGCGCTATGGCGGTGTATTCTTTGTGCTTGGGGGAAAATAACCAAGCACAAAAATCCTGGCATGCCGAATACCCCGGGAAGACCTGCTCATCTCCGTTGGCATATTGCGAGACTGCGAAATTTACCAAGTGTTCACCAGAAGACTGATCAGTTTCAAAGTCGAAAAAGATCAGCTTCTCACTTGGTTTCTTTGCTCCCACGGTTCGGAGAAAACACAAGTGCTCCGAAGACACCACAAATTCAAGGCAGGAGGGGCACTTAGTGGCTTCACATCTGTGGTTTTCGCGGGCACAGTCACGTCTTCGAATTACACGGCTGCACTTCCTACACTGATAAACCTGTAAGGAATAATAATCGAATAAATGGACATTCTTGCTGAAAAAAGAGACATGCACCTGTACCCTTCGCATCACGGATAATACACTTACTCTATCACATAGAGAATGAATTTGCAAGCCTGTGCACATCTTGTGTGCATCAAAGCAGTCCTTCGACCTGCACAGCCGATAGCAATCGAGACATCGAGTGGGCATATCTTCGGCACACTGCGTCCTATTGCATACATGGCAGGAATTGGCACAAATGTGGTCTTCCACATTTTGAAAGGGTTTTTCACATCTCTCACAATAGTGATTTGATCCAAAGAACCCTTTCAAGGATCTTATAACATCGTAATGGTCATCGTGAAACCATAAATTGATCCTGCGTGGTCTTGTGTCGTTTTTGTAAGCTACCTAACAATCCAAACAAAAAGGATATACATCAGATTTTTTAAACTATATATTATGTAGATGTAAAAGGATATAATTAAAAAAGCACAAATAAGTAATGTATTAATTCAACGAGTAAAAAAGTAAAAATACAGCAAGCATTCGATTTTAACACCTTAAAATTTAAGTTCATCAAAAGAAGAAATAAATATAAAACTTACTTGATTTAGATTTTCCGAAGAGAAAACTACAATTTGCACATCCATGTATTCTTCGAAAGCCCTAATTTCCGTGAAGGTGCAGGGACCTGGCGGAACTCCGGCAGCTTCATGAAGAGCTCGGGCCCTATTCAGCAGTGCGGGGCGTCTTTTATCCCTAATGGCATTGAGGGCCGCGTTGTCTTGTTCCAAGTGAGCCAATGCGTATACAATGGACTTAGCACAGCAAAGGTCTTCACTGTCGCTAGGGATCGGAAAAATGGATTTCTTCCGTATACGGTCCAACGAAATGTTAATGACCCTCCGATTTTTTCCAGCGCCTATAGGTCTGTGGATGGTGATTACGTCTACTTCAAAATCTTCGTCCAAAACGATTTGTTCCTTCGATTGTAAAACTTTGAGCACCTTACTTAGTAGCGTCTCAACAGTCACCTCAGACACAGCCATAAGAGTTGTTGAGATAGGCTTGTCCAGTCCTTCTGCTCTTATACAAAACCGTATTAAATCTGAAGGACTTAAATTTTCGGTGGGGGGGGGGGGGGATCGTCGTATCAAGACAGAAAAAAAACTCTCTAACCGAGTCAACAACGGCTGAAAGGGTATTTCTCATGGCTAGAGGTAGCCTCTCTGGATCTATATGAGCTCGATAGATAATTTCTTGCGCCTGATACTTGAGGTTCCTGCGTCGAGATCGCTCCAAAATCACAATTGCATTCTCCATCTTATTTTAAAAAAAGATATATTAATTGACTTTTAAAAGAAAGTTATTAAAAAGTTTTCATTACGAACGACATTAACACTTACACTAAATACTTCATTGGTACGTGATGAACTAGCTTCATTCTCTACCGACCTCTAGTTGTAAAAAAAAAATAATAATTAGAATATATGCGAAAATTAACCATGAAAAAGATCCGAGAAAATAAAACATTTTCTTAATAACAAAACATAAATAATAACAATGATACTTCGAATCCCGATCCCACTTGTAAATATAAAGGCAAGGGCATCGGTTGTTCCATAAAGATCTGCGAACATTCATCCAATAGCAATGGGTTTTCCATAAAAATTTGATCGCATTCATCTATTATCTAAATATATAGAAACATTGTTACAAAACGGGGAATCGGAATACAAAAAATACAGAAACTGAAAAATAACTCATGCAATATTACAAAAAAGAATTTATCCAAAAAAAGTAATTTTGTAAGTTAAAGAGGAAACTTTAAAAGTATATAACTTTATTTCAAATAAAATTTTACAAAAAGTAAGTAAAAATAATAATTTTGTATTGTAAGTTAAAAAGGAAACTTTAAAAGTATATATCTTTAATCTTTATTTCAAATAAACATTTACAAAAAAGTAAGTAAAAAAAACCTTCTTTTAGATACATTAAATGACAAATAAGAAAAAACGTAACATACATCATCATCTGAATCTCTCATAGGAAAATCAGGGTCTTCGAATAGTATCTACATTAACAAGTACGTAAAATTAATAATAATAATATTAATAATCAGTATATTTAAGCTATTTTTTTCTTAATAGTATTTAAAATTATAGCGTACTTACCGAACTAGCAGTAGTAGTATTCTTTGAAAAATCCATCGTTGAATAAATACGTGAGTATACTAACCCTAAAAATGCACCAAGATAAAAAAAGGCAACAGCACGAGAACTGGATGTACAAGTAAAGAAGTTCAATCAGCTTGCCACTCGCATTCATGTTCTAACGTGTTACTTAAAGTTTGGGTGTTGCCATTCATCAAAAAAGAAATTTTTACAAAACCAACTCAACTCCATTCCCATAAAAAACAACTCAACTCTTGCTTAAATGTTTTCCCCCACAAGCAGGACACCTAAAACTCAACTTTACTTTATATGACGTCACATCGAAATCTCAGAAGGAAAAAAAAAATCCAAGTCCCAAGCGTAAACACACTGACGTCACGGTATGATTGCATCAGCTTGCCACTCGCATTCATGTTCTAACGTGTTACTTAGGTTCATGTTCTAACGTGTTACTTAAAGTTTGGGTGTTGCCATTCATCAACAAAAATTTTTTTTACAAAACCTACTCAACTCCATTCCCATAAAAAACAACTCAACTCTTGCTTAAATGTTTTCCCCCACAAGCAGGACACCTAAAACTCAACTTTACTTTATATGACGTCACATCGAAATCTCAGAAGGAAAAAAAATCGAAGTCCCAAGCGTAAACACACTGACGTCACGTGTGTTTACGTTTGGGTGTTGCCATTCATCAAAAAAGAAATTTTTACAAAACCAACTCAACTCCATTCCCATAAAAAACAACTCAACTCTTGCTTAAATGTTTTCCCCCACAAGCAGGACATCTACAACTCAACAGCACGTCAATACGTCACTTCCGGTCACGCGCCCTTTCCCCGTGACGTCACGCTGTGGCGTCACTAAGCCACGCCCCTTTTGATGACGTCACTTCCGCCGCAGTAGGACCTCTGCTTACTACTCTCATGACCGAAATGTCTATAATTTAGTCTACCTGTCTCGTAAATATTAATGTGTTCCGTAGATAGCTATCAATTATTGGTGTGTTGAAATTTACACACACCTAAACAACAAATTACAGAATTGGATCTCGAAATACGGGTTATGAATACTCACATTGACTGTCATTACCGTGGTTAACCTTATTCCGCACTCTATTTCCAGAAAGGTCCTTGTAATCAAATTTGAAACATTCAGTCCCTAGGTTCACGTCTAAAGAGTCCGGTAGAGGCTTGTCAATGTTCACACAGTCCTCAAAACATTTGCAGACACCCGATATATCCATTGCACCAAACACACTTTCCAAGACACTTGAAGCAATAACGTTGTATTGCGTTTGCATTTCAGTTCACTGAGAAGTAGAAATAGTTATGCTTTTTCTCAAGATGTCACCACTTTGCGTAGTTTGTAATCGTGTGAACGTAAAGTTCTGAAAGTCCACGCTGTCGATTTTGAACTAATTTTCTTGTACGAAAAAAGACCCCCTTCAAATCACGGGGTTTTTGCGGCAAAGCCTTTGGTTTATGATGAATTCCGTCCATCCGGGGTAGAGTGTTATACCTTCTTTTGTGGGGTAAAGAGTCTTTCCAAACTTTGTGAACCGTCTGATGTGCACCCATACCTCTCCTCGGAAAATATTAGAGTACACAAACGTAGCATCGCCGATGTGAAATATGCCATCTGGAATAGCGTCTTCGAAGATTCCAGCCTGTAAAATAAGGTTAAAAAAGAATAAGAAAATGTGAAATCATGTAAGACGAGAAAACACCCATAAAAAAATCCGAGTTTATAATAATAATAATTGTTCGCGCCTTTGGCGACTCAAGTTTCTTGGCGTCATCTCTTGTGATTGGCGAGCGCCAATTGGCTCGGAACTGAGCAGTTAAAAAGAGGAAGCCAAAGTTTGCAGTCAGAACTTCTGAAGCGGTAGATAGGCTACGGCTGGTTTTGATGCGATTAGGAGATCGCAAGCGTTCCTTTCGGGAACCACCTTGTCTATATTGTCGATCTTGTTAAGCTTGAATAAATTGTTAGTTTAAATACAGTCCACTTCTTGCTTCTTTGGTAGGCCTCGACAATAATAATATATGAAAAATTAGACAAATACTTACTTTATGTACGCGCTTAAATCTCTTTGGACTTCCTTCAGCTGGCATATCGCCTGGAAGATTTCGCTTATTATTATTAATCTGGCTAGTTGTAGACATCTTATAAAAAAAGCAATGGACTGGAAGTGTACTCGGGCTACTAAGCCTAAAAAAAGCAGCAAGATGAAAGAGCACAAGAGCTGGAAGCACAGGAACCTGGAGGTTGAAGCAGGTAAATGATTTGGTTAAGAGATTGTGCACATAGCTTGCTTCCCAATACGTAACACACCAATCAAGAGCCATCATCATCAATACGTGGCACTAAAACCTCCCTCCGACCCTGTCTTCAACCAATAGCAACACCCCTCCCTTGGCGTTACTCGTATTACGCCCCCTTTTGAGGACATCACTTACGTAGCACGAGGACCTCTGTATACTCAAACTCTCACTCCTCACTGATCCAGAACTCTCAGCTAACCCTTGTAGTGATTCTCTGGGTAGCGTGGTAGATTCAAATCTACAGAGAACAGTCTGGCTTAAATAACAAACGATAATTTTATTTAAAACAATTTCTTGACTACATTAGAATCTATTTACACGACACTTTCACGAATTTCTATGCCTCTGCTAACTGGATGCGACAGGGTGTCGAAATCTCAGGATGTACGAAAGTCTCTGAGTTGGAGAAAGGTATCTCAACAGTCTCTAGATGAAACTCTACTCGTCGGGTGACGATTTCACAAGATCAGCACTGGATCCTCACTGGACGACGGGACAAGGCAGGTTCACTGCCGGACGAGAAGTCGGTACCGAACTCTCCGCAGGTCGTCGGTTCGGCACAATCAGGGATCGGCTCCACTGGGGTCGTCGGGTCAGTACAAGACAGCACGGCTCCGCTGGGGTCGTCGGATCGGCACAAGACAGGCACGGCTCCGCTGGGGTCGTCGGATCGGCACAAGACAGGCACGGCTCCGCTGGGGTCGCTGGTTCAAGTCTCGAACGAGAAATAAGCAGGAACTCGAGATAGGCAGCCTACGCCAGGCTACAAGAACGCGTCCTCTCAGGGTGAGAGAACCGTCTTCCAAATTATTAAGAGCTCCTTAATGGGGTTGACCGCTCAAAGGGTCACTGAGCTAAGACGCTAGCTCGGGAAACAAACAAGACTCGAGATGGGCAGCCTACGCCGGCTACAAGAACGCGTCCTCTCAGGTTGAGAGAACCGTCTTCAAAAAATATATTTTCTCCCTAAGGAGTGACCGCTCAAAGGGTCGCTGAGTTAAGCTGATCGATCGAGATCACAAGCAAGAACTGACGATTCGACTCCCTGCTTTTCCTTTTGAAACCTCCCAGCCTTTGTTCGCTGGTGGTTCTCGATTCGTTCATTCTTGATTGGTTCTTACTTTTAATTGGTTCGTTTTTACTTTGCTCATTTTTGAGGTTGCTGATTCGGTAGAGACTCTCTGACGTAAAATGGGATCAGCTACTTAGCGCAGGTGGCTTGATTACCTAGCAGGTGGACTTAATCACCTGGCAGGTGCACTCCTAAACACCTGGGCTCTTTCCGGAACGAATCCCCTTTTGTCCTCTTCGATCCAAGTCCCGACCGTCTGGCGCCAGAGAGATGGACATGTATTGTCCGGCTCTTTTACGACCTGTCGGCGAGTTTGCCTTTGGCGCCAGAGAGATGGAAATGTATTGTCCGGCTCTTTTACGACCTGTCGGCGAGTTTGCCTTTGGGAGGGATAATTGAGGGGTCCATCAATGAATCCTCACAACCCCTCCCCCCTAAGAAAGATTTTGTGGTATGGCAAAATCTATAAGGCAAGGGTTAGACATGGCAACTCGACACATCATTAGAGGCAACAATTTTAAGAATTTATATACAAAATTTTAACATGATTTCAACACTTAAATTTCAAGTTACATCTACTATTTACAATACTCTTACATCCTACTCTTGTGATACAATTATATTTTATCACATAAGTTCAATCAAATACTGGGGTTTATATACAATTTAAATCGGTACTTTTGGTACGATTTAATTTTCCGACAGCATTCTGCTCAGACAATCTGCATGTTGGTTGTCCTTCCCAGCCCTATGGATGATCTGGTAATTGAAGGGCTGTAAAGCCAACGCCCACCTCATCAATCTCGGGTTATTCCCGGAGTTATTCTTTAAAAATACTAACGGATTGTGGTCCGTTTCAATAGTGAAGCGTTGTCCGTCCAAGTAATGCCGCAGCTTTTTAATTGCGTAAATAATGCCTGCGCATTCTTTTTCGGTAGTGCAGAATTTCTTTTCTGTGTCGGTAAACTTCCGGCTTAAATATAATATCGGGTGATCAACTTTATCTGGCCCTTTTTGTGCCATGATTACCCCGATTCCTTGGTTGGAAGCGTCAGTTTGGAGGATAAATTCCTTTGAGAAGTCTGGGGCGTACAACACCGGCTTCTCAGTGAGTTTCGTTTTCAGCTCTCGGAAAGCTGAGTCGCATTCCGTGGACCACTCTACCTCCTCCCTTCTATTCTTTCCTTTTAATGCCCTCGTTAATGGCTCGGCTATTATGGCATAATTTTGGATATACCGGGCGTAATATCCACTCAAACCTAAAAATTGTCTGATCTGTGTTTTATTCCTGGGTGTGGGGAAATCAACTACCGCTTGGATTTTCGCCTCAGTCGGAGTTCTACATCCACTCCCTACCATGTGTCCCAAATATTTGACACTGCTCTGTGCGAACTTGCATTTGGCAGGTTTAATTGTTAATTTCGCATACGTGATTTTCTTAAGAACCACATCGAGGTGTTTGATGTGTTCCTCCCAAGTTTGCGAAAATATAGCTACATCGTCTAAGTAGGGTACACAAAATTCATCTAAACCTTGTAAGAGTTGAGCCATGAATTTTGAGAAGCAATATGGCTCGTTTACTAGTCCGAACGGAAGAACTAGTGGTCTATATGACCCGAATGGAGTCACGAAAGCGGCCAATCTTTGTGCCTTAAGACTCAAGGGTATCTGCCAATATCCCTTGGTCAGATCTATGACCGTTATATATTTTGCGGCTGCCACTTGTTCGATTCGCTCGTCCATATTAGGCAGTGGATAATATTCCGTCCTAATGATGGAATTTAATCGACGATAATCGACACAAGGGCGAGGGTCACGTCCTGGACTCTCTACTAAAATCATGGGGGAAGTGTAATCGGACTCCCCGATCTCAATGATTTTTAAATCCAACATCCTCTTAATTTCTGACTTGAGGATTTCCGTTTGTCTAGGAGAGGTGCGGTAGGGTTTCGATCTAATGGGTTTGTCACTAATTAAATCGATATCATGTTCGATAAGATTCGTCCTACCGGGATCATTTGAAAATAATTGCCTATGGGATTTTAACAATTTCCCAAGTTCATTGATTTGATCCTGCGTGCATCGCTCTTCCAATTTACTGTTTTTCACTACCTCTTCGAAATCAAAAATATTCGGATCTGCGATAGGATACTGAATATCCAAATCAGATTCTACGGTGTCGTGAGAGAATACTTCGCTCATCAAAACATTTACGCTTTCCATCCGCTGGTGGTATGGCTTTAATAAGTTAATGTGGTACACTCGTACCTTCTCTACCTTCCCTGGCATCTTAACAACGTAATTGGTCTCCGAAAGCTGTTTCTCTATAGTTCCCGGACCAACCCATTTTACGGCGAATTTTGTTTGTTGGCAAGATGACAATACTAAGACGCGATCGCCTACTTTAAACTCGCGCTTCACCGATCCTTTGTCGTAGTACGACTTCCTTTTAACTTTTGCGTCCGTTTCGGTTGCGGTGGCTACCTGTTGACACCGTCGCAATCGATTTATCAACTGGAATACGTACTCCGTGACAATGTCTTCACATGGGGGACTTTGGCACCATTTGTCAAATAAAATGGATTCGGGCATTCTCAAATTCTTCCCGTAAATTAGCTCTGCGGGGCTAAAACCGGTTGACGCATGGGTTACGTTCCGCAAAGCCAAGAGAGCCGATGGAAGTACGTCCTCCCAATTTTCTTTTAGCTCCAGGCACATCGCTTTCAAAAGTCTCTTTAGGGTCCGGTGGAACCGTTCCACCGGGTTCGTTTGTGGATGATAGATCGAACTACGCACCACCTTAATCCCAAACCTCTCAAAGAAGGTAGTTGTGAGGTTGCTAGTGAAATACGTAGCATTGTCCAGTTGTAGTTCTTTGGGGAAACCTATTCTACCAAAGATAGCAAGCAAGGCATCAGTGACGGTTTCTGAGTTCACTGCTGATAAAGGAATAGCTTCCGGGTATTTGGAAGCAAGGCAAATAGCCGTCAGGAGATATTTGTTCCCTTTCGGTGATATTGGCAAGGGACCCACAATGTCTATATTCATCTTCGCGAACACTTCGGTGATCACGGGCACTAACTTAAGGGGCGCTCTCTTTTGTTCCGAGCATTTCCCGACTTTCTGACAAGCATCGCACGATTTCACATATTCCTCGATCTCCTTAATACACTGGGGCCAGAAATAATAGCGCAACAGCTTATCTTTAGTTTTCGTATTGCCCATGTGGGATCCGAACCCATCATGACAAAGGCTTAAAATTTTATTTTTATATATAGCGGGTATTAATAGCTGCCTCCGCTCTTCGCCTCGATGATCCTTAGACTGCCTAAAGAGTAGCTCTTTTTCAATCACGAACTCACTCGTTTTATTTTGCCTGACCTTATCCCAAATAGATTTGAGTTCGGGACAATTCTGCTGTTCCTTGGCAAAAGTTTCAGCGTGAATGCCTACTAATTCGATTTCCGAATTTTCCTGTAAGGGTGGTAACTCTATCCCCAAATTTTCGTCCTCTAGTTCATTTTCAGGTTCCGTTACCTCAAGTGGATCTATTTCTGTCTGGTTTTCCTCAACTACAGTCTGTTCAGGGCTCAGACGTTTGGTTTGACTCCTAGTCATAATCGCGTTTACCAGTTCTGGTTTTACTCTCTGCGATTCAATTAATTCCTGGGTGGAATTTCCTAAGAGGTAATGTCGCATTTCGACGGATTTACCTACAACTGCTGTCTTAGTCCTAATTACGCCAGTAGTATGTGGGTTCCTCTACCGTCAAATCCAAGATGGCCGCCGTTTGATAAGGAGTTGACTGCTGATAAGCAGTTGGGGAGGATTGCTGATAAGGAGAGGGTGATGCCTTGAGGTGGTGACGTCATTGTAAAGATGGCGTTGTTGTGTTGCCATGGTAATGAATCAAAAGTAGCTCCATCTGGTGGGGAAATGAGAAACCCTATTATTTTGAATTAAAAAGGAATTTCGTGGATTCGAACTGGGGACCATGGGATCTGTAGTCCAGTGCGCTATCCGTTAGGCTGTAAGAAAGTTAACTATAGGTGGTGAATTAATGTAGTGTTTGCTTTTTCTTAGTACTAGGAATGCGTTATGGGACTTGGTTTTATTTGATGATTTTTTATTTTCCAATTAGTTGTAAGTGTGTTGGACTGGTGATGCCATCTAGTGATTTTAAAAGAAGTTAATCTAAGGAACTTTCTTATTTTTGTCATTAATTCTGGGAATGTGCTATTTTTAGAAAATGGTTTGAACAATTGTGGTACAGCCATCTGGTGGTGGAAGAAGTAACAATTAGTTTTAAAAGATTTATTTTCTAGCTCTAGACTTGTAGCTTGATACTTTAGAATTAACTGGAGAATTTTTTTTTAAGAAAATTTTATAAAGACAGATTTGAACCCGGCAAAAGGTAATCGCGGCCGCCCGTTTTACACAAGCACTTTAACCGTTCGACCACGATCACCTACTTTGTATAATACATATAGAATACTAACTCGTGAATTTACAGCTTAAGGGAGTGAAAGTATGTGTTTTTTTCCTTGAGAATAGTGCCCTTATGAAGAATGAATATGAATATAAAAACAAATAAAGTTGAATTTATAAACCTTAGCTATATAACAAGTTTATTACCAAGATTTTAAAGTATGCGAATTGTATGTAATGACAGGAAAAGTATCAGAATATAGAAGACTCTGGAACTTGTGACAATATGACTAAGGATTTATGTGTAGGTTAATTAAGATAACAGAAGGAGTTAAACACGTAGTCACCGATAGGATACAAGCTTAAGTAAATGAGAAAGCTTTTAAACGCATTGCTATTTAGGAGAATGGTGTTGTTTTTCTGATTGTGAGAAAAGCAAATGAAACTACATCATGCCAATGAATCACATATGACATGCCCGAACTGGAACTTTCTATAGGGGTTTTAGCTATGAAATAGTGACGAAGGGATTATCTTAATACTCTAACGTTGGAACTCGGAACATAAGTAATTGAGGCCAACCAATATATGCGAAGATTTTAAGCGTATGAACACTACATGTAAGATAGAATTTATAATACGGAAACCTTTTTTATATTTTAATGAATTTATATACAACATGAGCTTGAAGAAAATGTGAATGTTTAAGGGTGAATGTTTTGTAGGGAAAATTATTATTATTACAATTTGAGGGGAGGACTTTGAGATATGAATAGGACACACAAGCATAACGGTGTATGAAACATTACATTTTTAGGTAAATAAGAAGTAACTAACCAAAGATTTATAGTATACATATTATAAGCGATGGCAAGGAACCGTATAAGATTGATATTATTAGAAGCCTCTGGAACTTGTGAGAATATGACTAAGGATTGTTTTTGCACGTGTAAGTTAATTAAGATAACAGAAGGAACGGAGTTAAACACCGAGTCACAGATAACGATAGAAACTATTTGATAATAAGAGGCTTTTTAAAGCATAGTTGGAGCATCTTGGGTCTTTGAATTACTTTGCATCTTGTTTTGGGGTTTTTCTGCCCTTTTTTACTGTTTTTAAATAAATCATGGATTCTAAGGACATTAGACCTGCAAAGAAAATGCGTGCAGACAAAGAACTGTGTTTGCAGAAATATTGTAAAGATTCTTTATGTTATGAGTATGGTAAACTGTTTACAGATCGTGAAGGCTGGGCATATTTTTGTCGATTGGAAAACGAATTAACGTACTTAAAGAAAGAGGAAACTACTATTGAAATTTATGGTAAAAAATGTACTGTGCCTCGGCAACTTGTAGCATACGGAGACGTAGGAATAAGCTATGCCTTTAGCGGATCTTGTATTGCAGCCAAGCCTTGGTCTCCTTTACTATTGGAAATAAAGGCAGAAGTGGAACGAATAATTGGCACAAGATTTAATTTTGTGTTGGTGAACCGTTATAAAGATGGCAAGGACTGTATAGGTGCCCATAAAGACAATGAGAAGGACTTGGATCTTAATGCACCCATAGCGTCTGTTTCATTTGGACAGAAAAGGCAATTTGTGTTTTCTAGAAAGAACTACAATTCTCTAAAAATTGTTCTGGAAAATGGAAGCTTGCTTGTGATGAAGTATCCAACAAACCAATTTTGGTTTCACAGCTTGCCCCGTGGGGATGCATTATGGCCTAGAATAAACTTAACGTTTCGTAAAATTCTTGTATAAAGCAGCGATAAACCACTTATGTGCCCCCGAACTAGAACTCAGTGTCGTACACTAGACGATATTTGGACAACGTTGCAATTTATCTTTGTCTTTCTGAATAGTATTTTTATAAATGCTTATATCTTGTTGTTTTTAAATAAATTTTTTAGCGTGTCTTACCACATATTCTGTATTTAGGACTTTTTTATTACATAATTTTATAAATTTGTTTTTAAAATGCAAGATCTGAAATGAAATTTTTCTTTGCTATAAAGATTTATGTTTTTAAGTTAGATGTTTTTACTCAAAAATTAATTATACATTAGATGTTATAGCACATATTTTCAATGCAGAAATTTTGTTTTAAGTATTGTACACACTTAAGTAAGAGTAAACTTTTGAAAACTTTACAAGACCCGTACTATGAACGTACACATTTTGAATAAGTTGTAATTGTATTGAAATCATTTATGCTATAAAATCCAAACCAACTGTTATTTTTTAATTAATCTTTCCTTGCATATTTTTTTAAATAAATCTTCCTAAATTTTAGTGATTTAATTTTTATTATACAGATTTACGAACTGTTTTTGGTTGAAATATAAGGATTTATATTTTTAAAAATTAGATGCTTTTACTCTTAATTATATATTAGATACTATTACACATATTATTATTACATTGAAGATTTTTAAAAAACGTTTAACAATTGAAAAAATATATATACTTTAAATATTATTACAAGCACTTAAATGCAATTTGCTTTTTATTTTTAATTTTACAATTAAGACATTTTTTAAAAGTTTGATTCTTAAAGTGTGTTTTATGCATAGTAAAAAAAAAACAATACTAAAAAACATGTAAGAGTAAAAATATTTTATACATTAATTTGAAACTTTGCAAGACCCATACCATGTTTCCTTGCACATTTGAAGTCGTGAAAAATAGTTTATTAAAACCATTTGTCCTTGAAGTTCTAAATTAAATGTCCTTTTTCTTTTATGCTTTTGCAAACCACACAATTTACTAAATATGAACTTCCTTTTATTTGAAAACCTTATGCATATTGTGCAGTTTAAATTGCAGAGCAAAATTCCAATACTGTACGAAACTATAAAGTATTTTACAAGATATTTCATATTGTTCTCTTAATTTACATCTAATTCATTACTACGTTAAAGTGGATAGCATGTGAGTTTTCTGTTTTTAAAAATAATGTGTGCACATCTGTACTGCTAAGCAAATTAACTTCTGCCTTTTCTTGATATTTAATGCATAATCTAAATATTTACGCACACCGCTGATAGTTTTACACATGAGTAAAATTAAATAATAACTGAAATTTTAAATATTAGTGTGAATTTTAAAATGAACAAATATTGCTGACATATTGGATTAAATCTGAATTCTATGTATTCTCAAAACAACAATGCAAGAAAAAACAGAGACACTTCTTAAACAGATTGAAGGAAGTCACATGGAAACAAAGTAAATTAGAACACTTTTTAATAGAAAAAAACATTGATTCATATATTTTACAAAACTAATACATTGTAGTAAAAAAGAACTTATTTTTACATACTTGCATTTTTTAAGAGACACATGTTTACGACGAGCCAATTATTAAATGCCATCACCTCAGCTTTGGGGCAATGCAAATTATTTTTGTGATGACCACATGATAGTTTTTGGATCTTTTTGTTGCTACTTAGTGCACATAGTACATCGAATTTGGGACACCCGTATTGTTCCAAGTTGATATTCGGAATATTCAATGCATCTAGGCGTTTCTTTTCCACACAACCACCTTTGTAAGCAACTAGGTACTGAGTGGCACTCTTGGTCTGTTCGTACAATTCTAAAAGCTTAGAGTCTAAACTTTCTAAAGGAGACACACTTTCCCATGCCACGGGACAGAAAGGGAGACCACATATGTAATTTTCAACATATCGAACAGTTTTTTTATCTTTTGCACTCAGTTTATGCTTATAAGGCGATAAGTTAAAACGAATACTTGAAGCTACTTGCGATTTTATGGCGATGTATCCGTATTCACGTACTAAGAAACCCTCTTGAGTCTGAAATCCGTCAAAATCCACAATTGCACAAATATTAAACATTGCTATTGAAATGTGCTAGCTGTTCTTGGAAAAAGAATTGTAAACTAGAGGCACGAAGAACTGGACTATATACACTTACTAATCAGTGAATAACACCATACACTTACTAATCAATAAAGTTAAAATTTATCTTAGTCTTATCTTTTGTGAGTAACTATGAGCGCATAAGTGAAGAATGTACTCAGAAAACATGTGCTTGTGATAATGCGCCAAGTAAAATTGTGTGTTGTAATGCAAGAAGATTTTAACGAAAGGATATACTTAAATGTGCATGTGATTTTTCTTTTTACTCTACCACTAGTATCTTAGACAAGTATCAGATTTAAAAAAAAAATGACGAAGAGAAACTTTTCAACACAATCTGTACTATAATTTTACAGTTAAGAGTAACAGAGCATAATATAATTTTAAGGAAAATGAGTAATCAGTATGCAAATTTGAAGCCTAAAGTTCCAAGCATGTCTATGCTCAATAAACGCCTATCTACGTTTAGAGATTGGCCACGCACAGATGTTGACATTAGGGACTTGGCCGAAAATGGATTGTATTATACGGGTGTCTCGGACGGGGTTAGGTGTTATTGGTGTGGAGGAGGGCTTGAAAATTGGCAAAAGGAGGATATAGTCAGACACGAACACATAAAGTTTTATCCAAAATGTTTGGTAGCCCAACAAGGACCGATTGTTGACCCTAGATTAAAAGGAACACCCATAGATGAAATTGTACAGGTGTTGGATGAAACAAACAATAATGCCAATGTTTTTATAAAACCTGATGTAAAACTTTACTGCTCATACAATGACAAGGACGAACGACTTTGTAAAATTTGCATGGAATCGGAAATGGATGCTATTTTACAGCCTTGCGGTCATTTGGTTACATGCATGAGATGTACGAAGAGTCTCTCAACGTGTCCTATGTGCCGAACCAATATTTTACGTAAAATTAAAACGTACATTTGTTACTAAACAGTCTATTTATTAGTACATGTAGTAGATGCAATTTCAAATGATTTATTGAACACAGTGTGGAAGAATTGTAAAAGGGTGGTTTTGAGTTGAATGTCATGAAATTAACACTCGTACTACAGCAAAAAAGACTAATAAGGAAGTTTAAGACTTTTCTAAAAAGCATAAGACTTTTATCAAGGACTTGTGGAAAAAATCTTGTAGGAAAGACCTTTTTACCCCTTATAATTACATTGACTATTTTTATTATTATTTGTTTGTTCATTACATGTTAAACCTATTTACTAAAGAGGAATTTTAAAATGCCTTAAAAAAGGAGTTACTAAATGCTTTAGGAAAAATGTGTAAATGTACTTTAATGCAAGAAAAAGAACGCTTGAAATACACTGCTGGCCACCGTAAATGCAACACCCTGAAGGAAGCATGCAAATAATATGAAATTTACAACATGCATTAGCGGAGGTGAGATATGCAAATGATTAGAATTTCAGCGCAGACGCACATCACGCGCGCCTGTGACGCCAGTTCAAAGCGCTATTTAAGGCTTGGAGATTTCGACGATTTCTAGTACGGCAATTGTGTTTTTCTTGTGGTTTTTTCAAAAAAACGATCAATTATGCCTCGTAGAAAACAGCGATCATCTTTTGATCAAGTATCCGAGTTCGACAGAGGAAGGATAGTGGCCTACCGAGATTGTGGATTATCTTTCAGGGAAATCGGTAGTCGTGTTGGACGAAACCAAACAACTGTAATGCGGATATGTGATCGTTGGATGCAGGAGGGTACGACGGACCGACGTGTTCGATCGCATCCACCTCAGTGCACCACTTCACGTGATGACAGGCATATTGTGCGTATGGCAGTGACGGATCGCTCAGCCACATCACGAACCATAGCACAGCACATTCAGTCTGTACCGCATCATCCAGTGTCTGCGCGTACCATTCGACGCCGTTTACAGCAGAGTGGTCTGTCCGCAAGACGTCCATTGCTTCGTCTACCCTTGACGCAGAGCCACAGACGTTTCCGCCGCCAATGGTGCGATAAAAGAAGGATGTGGACGGCAGAATGGAATGAAATTGTCTTTACTGACGAGTCACGCTTCTCTCTGCAACACCACGATGGTCGGATTCGAGTCTGAAGACACCGTGGAGAGAGGATGCTGAACAGCTGTGTTATGCACCGCCACACTGGTCCTGCACCGGGTATTATGGTATGGGGCGGTATTGGATATCACTCTCGCACTCCTCTAGTACGCATTGCCGGTACTTTAAACAGCCAGCGCTACATCTCCGAGGTGTTGGAGCCAGTTGTCCTTCCTTACCTTCAGGGCTTGCCCACAGCCATATTTCAACAGGATAATGCGCGACCACACGTGGCACGCATTGTTCAAGGGTTCTTCGTCAATCGCCAGATTGAATTGCTTCCCTGACCAGCTCGCCTTCCGGATCTTTCGCCGATAGAAAACATGTGGTCCATGGTTGCTCAACGATTGACCCAGAATACATCCCCAGCTGCCACACCAGATCAACTTTGGCAACGTGTGGAAGCTGCTTGGTCTACTGTACCCCAAGAACACATCCAAAGTCTCTTTGAATCAATGCCGAGGCGTGTGGCAGCGGTAATCTCCAACAATGGTGGCTACACTGGCTACTGATTTTGGCAGGAACCACACTTCACAGAAGTCTATAAATTTAATCATTTGATACTTGGACAACATGTTATCTACAAAATAAATTTTGTTGTGATATCTCTTGTCTTTCTTGGTGTTGTAATTTGGGTGGCCAGCAGTGTAAATATTCATCTAGCTATTATTTTTAGTACTTATCAATCATCTTGGTGTATTGTTTATTTTCTAAATTAAACCTTTCGTACTTTTAAATCTTAAAACAAAAAGAAAGGAAAAGTAACCATCTAGAATAGTAAACACCAAATTAAAAAAAAAAAACATTTTTAAAAATATTTTCTTATAATTTTTTACCTTTGCCTTTTTTTGTTGTTGAATAAACATTGTCATACAAAATTAGTATATTTGTTGCGTAGAATATTTTTTGAAAACACTGAATTGAAGAAAAAAAAATCATTTATTGAAAAAAGAATCAACAGTTTATATATATATTTGTAACAACATATCTTACAGGTCTTTTACATACATCTCTCTAACAGTATTGAAAATATCTGTGGTATTCAAATTCTCAAAAACATGTTCCTCCATTATTATGTAATAAAAGTTTAACAGTTTATTGCTCTGTCTTACAAAATTAATAGCAAACTCTTTCCAGTTAACAACACATAAAGCAAGGGCGAAAAATTCGCAAAAGCGTTCGTCAACGCTCATCGTCATACATTTATGTACAGATTGATTGACAATTTCATTCTTACAACCTAAACAGTCAAAAAGAATATTTATATTTTTTGACACAATATCCTTTAGGCACTTGCAGAGAGAAGCTATGACTTCTCTCCAACAATCAGATTTAATGGTATCACTGCAGTAAGGTTTGTAACTTTCACCAGGAAAACATTTTTTGATTTCCAGTTTCACATAATATGGCAACAAATACGTCAAAAGCGATATCTTCAATACATCTAACACATTGCCGTAGATTTCACACAGTTTAAAATACTGATCAGAATTCATAAACACACAGTTGGGCGAGAACTGAAAAGTATAATTTCTTTTCTGAAATACACGTTGTAAAACTAAGTGCATTTCCCCCACATCAAACACTTTAGAAAGGCAGACTTCTTTTTCTATAACTTTAACGTTGGAGGCAGTTGCAAAAGCGAAAAATGTACTCAACTTTTGCATTAGAATGTACCATGTTTTTGGATGCAGGGAAACACAGTCCTTCGTTGGTTTCAAGACATTGTTTTCATGCAAAGCAAATTTACGTATGTGGACACGTGTGGAACCGTTGAAGTTATTGATTAGCACGAATAAATAGTCACCAAGGTGAAACACATTGTCAGGAAGTGATTGCATCGTCAAACTTAAGCTTTCCCTTGGAAACACCTGATCGTTGAAATACATTCTTTCACACACTTTGGGTCGATTTGTAAAACGCATCATTTTCAGAACTTTGAGGTACACGTTTTCAATAAAGCTTCAACTTAACCAAGAGATAAAGGCGAGTTCATTAACGTTGCTTGAAATTTCAGTTTATCGGTTTTTATTGTTATCAACTCTAGAATCATATGACGTAGAACGACTTTATCTCTGCAAAAAACTGAATCAAGTGGTGAGTTGCATTAACTTTGCTTGAAATTTCGGTTTATCGGCTTTTATTATTATCAAATCTAGAATCTACCAAGAGATTATATGATTCTAGATTTGATAATAATAATAAAAGCCGATAAACTGAAATTTCAAGCAAAGTTAATGCAACTCACCACTTGATTCAGTTTTTTGCAGAGATAAAGTCGTTCTACGTCATATGATTCTAGAGTTGATAACAATAAAAACCGATAAACTGAAATTTCAAGCAACGTTAATGAACTCGCCTTTATCTCTTGGTTAAGTTGAAGCTTTATTGAAAACGTGTACCTCAAAGTTCTGAAAATGATGCGTTTTACAAATCGACCCAAAGTGTGTGAAAGAATGTATTTCAACGATCAGGTGTTTCCAAGGGAAAGCTTAAGTTTGACAATGCAATCACTTCCTGACAATGTGTTTCACCTTGGTGACTATTTATTCGTGCTAATCAATAACTTCAACGGTTCCACACGTGTCCACATACGTAAATTTGCTTTGCATGAAAACAATGTCTTGAAACCAACGAAGGACTGTGTTTCCCTGCATCCAAAAACATGGTACATTCTAATGCAAAAGTTGAGCACATTTTTCGCTTTTGCAACTGCCTCCAACGTTAAAGTTATAGAAAAAGAAGTCTGCCTTTCTAAAGTGTTTGATGTGGGGGAAATGCACTTAGTTTTACAACGTGTATTTCAGAAAAGAAATTATACTTTTCAGTTCTCGCCCAACTGTGTGTTTATGAATTCTGATCAGTATTTTAAACTGTGTGAAATCTACGGCAATGTGTTAGATGTATTGAAGATATCGCTTTTGACGTATTTGTTGCCATATTATGTGAAACTGGAAATCAAAAAATGTTTTCCTGGTGAAAGTTACAAACCTTACTGCAGTGATACCATTAAATCTGATTGTTGGAGAGAAGTCATAGCTTCTCTCTGCAAGTGCCTAAAGGATATTGTGTCAAAAAATATAAATATTCTTTTTGACTGTTTAGGTTGTAAGAATGAAATTGTCAATCAATCTGTACATAAATGTATGACGATGAGCGTTGACGAACGCTTTTGCGAATTTTTCGCCCTTGCTTTATGTGTTGTTAACTGGAAAGAGTTTGCTATTAATTTTGTAAGACAGAGCAATAAACTGTTAAACTTTTATTACATAATAATGGAGGAAAATGTTTTTGAGAATTTGAATACCACAGATATTTTCAATACTGTTAGAGAGATGTATGTAAAAGACCTGTAAGATATGTTGTTACAAATATATATATAAACTGTTGATTCTTTTTTCAATAAATGATTTTTTTTCTTCAATTCAGTGTTTTCAAAAAATATTCTACGCAACAAATATACTAATTTTGTATGACAATGTTTATTCAACAACAAAAAAAGGCAAAGGTAAAAAATTATAAGAAAATATTTTTAAAAATGTTTTTTTTTTAATTTGGTGTTTACTATTCTAGATGGTTACTTTACCTTTCTTTTTGTTTTAAGATTTAAAAGTACGAAAGGTTTAATTTAGAAAATAAACAATACACCAAGATGATTGATAAGTACTAAAAATAATAGCTAGATGAATATTTATTTCAAGCGTTCTTTTTCTTGCATTAAAGTACATTTACACATTTTTCCTAAAGCATTTAGTAACTCCTTTTTTAAGGCATTTTAAAATTCCTCTTTAGTAAATAGGTTTAACATGTAATGAACAAACAAATAATAATAAAAATAGTCAATGTAATTATAAGGGGTAAAAAGGTCTTTCCTACAAGATTTTTTCCACAAGTCCTTGATAAAAGTCTTATGCTTTTTAGAAAAGTCTTAAACTTCCTTATTAGTCTTTTTTGCTGTAGTACGAGTGTTAATTTCATGACATTCAACTCAAAACCACCCTTTTACAATTCTTCCACACTGTGTTCAATAAATCATTTGAAATTGCATCTACTACATGTACTAATAAATAGACTGTTTAGTAACAAATGTACGTTTTAATTTTACGTAAAATATTGGTTCGGCACATAGGACACGTTGAGAGACTCTTCGTACATCTCATGCATGTAACCAAATGACCGCAAGGCTGTAAAATAGCATCCATTTCCGATTCCATGCAAATTTTACAAAGTCGTTCGTCCTTGTCATTGTATGAGCAGTAAAGTTTTACATCAGGTTTTATAAAAACATTGGCATTATTGTTTGTTTCATCCAACACCTGTACAATTTCATCTATGGGTGTTCCTTTTAATCTAGGGTCAACAATCGGTCCTTGTTGGGCTACCAAACATTTTGGATAAAACTTTATGTGTTCGTGTCTGACTATATCCTCCTTTTGCCAATTTTCAAGCCCTCCTCCACACCAATAACACCTAACCCCGTCCGAGACACCCGTATAATACAATCCATTTTCGGCCAAGTCCCTAATGTCAACATCTGTGCGTGGCCAATCTCTAAACGTAGATAGGCGTTTATTGAGCATAGACATGCTTGGAACTTTAGGCTTCAAATTTGCATACTGATTACTCATTTTCCTTAAAATTATATTATGCTCTGTTACTCTTAACTGTAAAATTATAGTACAGATTGTGTTGAAAAGTTTCTCTTCGTCATTTTTTTTTTAAATCTGATACTTGTCTAAGATACTAGTGGTAGAGTAAAAAGAAAAATCACATGCACATTTAAGTATATCCTTTCGTTAAAATCTTCTTGCATTACAACACACAATTTTACTTGGCGCATTATCACAAGCACATGTTTTCTGAGTACATTCTTCACTTATGCGCTCATAGTTACTCACAAAAGATAAGACTAAGATAAATTTTAACTTTATTGATTAGTAAGTGTATGGTGTTATTCACTGATTAGTAAGTGTATATAGTCCAGTTCTTCGTGCCTCTAGTTTACAATTCTTTTTCCAAGAACAGCTAGCACATTTCAATAGCAATGTTTAATATTTGTGCAATTGTGGATTTTGACGGATTTCAGACTCAAGAGGGTTTCTTAGTACGTGAATACGGATACATCGCCATAAAATCGCAAGTAGCTTCAAGTATTCGTTTTAACTTATCGCCTTATAAGCATAAACTGAGTGCAAAAGATAAAAAAACTGTTCGATATGTTGAAAATTACATATGTGGTCTCCCTTTCTGTCCCGTGGCATGGGAAAGTGTGTCTCCTTTAGAAAGTTTAGACTCTAAGCTTTTAGAATTGTACGAACAGACCAAGAGTGCCACTCAGTACCTAGTTGCTTACAAAGGTGGTTGTGTGGAAAAGAAACGCCTAGATGCATTGAATATTCCGAATATCAACTTGGAACAATACGGGTGTCCCAAATTCGATGTACTATGTGCACTAAGTAGCAACAAAAAGATCCAAAAACTATCATGTGGTCATCACAAAAATAATTTGCATTGCCCCAAAGCTGAGGTGATGGCATTTAATAATTGGCTCGTCGTAAACATGTGTCTCTTAAAAAATGCAAGTATGTAAAAATAAGTTCTTTTTTACTACAATGTATTAGTTTTGTAAAATATATGAATCAATGTTTTTTTCTATTAAAAAGTGTTCTAATTTACTTTGTTTCCATGTGACTTCCTTCAATCTGTTTAAGAAGTGTCTCTGTTTTTTCTTGCATTGTTGTTTTGAGAATACATAGAATTCAGATTTAATCCAATATGTCAGCAATATTTGTTCATTTTAAAATTCACACTAATATTTAAAATTTCAGTTATTATTTAATTTTACTCATGTGTAAAACTATCAGCGGTGTGCGTAAATATTTAGATTATGCATTAAATATCAAGAAAAGGCAGAAGTTAATTTGCTTAGCAGTACAGATGTGCACACATTATTTTTAAAAACAGAAAACTCACATGCTATCCACTTTAACGTAGTAATGAATTAGATGTAAATTAAGAGAACAATATGAAATATCTTGTAAAATACTTTATAGTTTCGTACAGTATTGGAATTTTGCTCTGCAATTTAAACTGCACAATATGCATAAGGTTTTCAAATAAAAGGAAGTTCATATTTAGTAAATTGTGTGGTTTGCAAAAGCATAAAAGAAAAAGGACATTTAATTTAGAACTTCAAGGACAAATGGTTTTAATAAACTATTTTTCACGACTTCAAATGTGCAAGGAAACATGGTATGGGTCTTGCAAAGTTTCAAATTAATGTATAAAATATTTTTACTCTTACATGTTTTTTAGTATTGTTTTTTTTTTACTATGCATAAAACACACTTTAAGAATCAAACTTTTAAAAAATGTCTTAATTGTAAAATTAAAAATAAAAAGCAAATTGCATTTAAGTGCTTGTAATAATATTTAAAGTATATATATTTTTTCAATTGTTAAACGTTTTTTAAAAATCTTCAATGTAATAATAATATGTGTAATAGTATCTAATATATAATTAAGAGTAAAAGCATCTAATTTTTAAAAATATAAATCCTTATATTTCAACCAAAAACAGTTCGTAAATCTGTATAATAAAAATTAAATCACTAAAATTTAGGAAGATTTATTTAAAAAAATATGCAAGGAAAGATTAATTAAAAAATAACAGTTGGTTTGGATTTTATAGCATAAATGATTTCAATACAATTACAACTTATTCAAAATGTGTACGTTCATAGTACGGGTCTTGTAAAGTTTTCAAAAGTTTACTCTTACTTAAGTGTGTACAATACTTAAAACAAAATTTCTGCATTGAAAATATGTGCTATAACATCTAATGTATAATTAATTTTTGAGTAAAAACATCTAACTTAAAAACATAAATCTTTATAGCAAAGAAAAATTTCATTTCAGATCTTGCATTTTAAAAACAAATTTATAAAATTATGTAATAAAAAAGTCCTAAATACAGAATATGTGGTAAGACACGCTAAAAAATTTATTTAAAAACAACAAGATATAAGCATTTATAAAAATACTATTCAGAAAGACAAAGATAAATTGCAACGTTGTCCAAATATCGTCTAGTGTACGACACTGAGTTCTAGTTCGGGGGCACATAAGTGGTTTATCGCTGCTTTATACAAGAATTTTACGAAACGTTAAGTTTATTCTAGGCCATAATGCATCCCCACGGGGCAAGCTGTGAAACCAAAATTGGTTTGTTGGATACTTCATCACAAGCAAGCTTCCATTTTCCAGAACAATTTTTAGAGAATTGTAGTTCTTTCTAGAAAACACAAATTGCCTTTTCTGTCCAAATGAAACAGACGCTATGGGTGCATTAAGATCCAAGTCCTTCTCATTGTCTTTATGGGCACCTATACAGTCCTTGCCATCTTTATAACGGTTCACCAACACAAAATTAAATCTTGTGCCAATTATTCGTTCCACTTCTGCCTTTATTTCCAATAGTAAAGGAGACCAAGGCTTGGCTGCAATACAAGATCCGCTAAAGGCATAGCTTATTCCTACGTCTCCGTATGCTACAAGTTGCCGAGGCACAGTACATTTTTTACCATAAATTTCAATAGTAGTTTCCTCTTTCTTTAAGTACGTTAATTCGTTTTCCAATCGACAAAAATATGCCCAGCCTTCACGATCTGTAAACAGTTTACCATACTCATAACATAAAGAATCTTTACAATATTTCTGCAAACACAGTTCTTTGTCTGCACGCATTTTCTTTGCAGGTCTAATGTCCTTAGAATCCATGATTTATTTAAAAACAGTAAAAAAGGGCAGAAAAACCCCAAAACAAGATGCAAAGTAATTCAAAGACCCAAGATGCTCCAACTATGCTTTAAAAAGCCTCTTATTATCAAATAGTTTCTATCGTTATCTGTGACTCGGTGTTTAACTCCGTTCCTTCTGTTATCTTAATTAACTTACACGTGCAAAAACAATCCTTAGTCATATTCTCACAAGTTCCAGAGGCTTCTAATAATATCAATCTTATACGGTTCCTTGCCATCGCTTATAATATGTATACTATAAATCTTTGGTTAGTTACTTCTTATTTACCTAAAAATGTAATGTTTCATACACCGTTATGCTTGTGTGTCCTATTCATATCTCAAAGTCCTCCCCTCAAATTGTAATAATAATAATTTTCCCTACAAAACATTCACCCTTAAACATTCACATTTTCTTCAAGCTCATGTTGTATATAAATTCATTAAAATATAAAAAAGGTTTCCGTATTATAAATTCTATCTTACATGTAGTGTTCATACGCTTAAAATCTTCGCATATATTGGTTGGCCTCAATTACTTATGTTCCGAGTTCCAACGTTAGAGTATTAAGATAATCCCTTCGTCACTATTTCATAGCTAAAACCCCTATAGAAAGTTCCAGTTCGGGCATGTCATATGTGATTCATTGGCATGATGTAGTTTCATTTGCTTTTCTCACAATCAGAAAAACAACACCATTCTCCTAAATAGCAATGCGTTTAAAAGCTTTCTCATTTACTTAAGCTTGTATCCTATCGGTGACTACGTGTTTAACTCCTTCTGTTATCTTAATTAACCTACACATAAATCCTTAGTCATATTGTCACAAGTTCCAGAGTCTTCTATATTCTGATACTTTTCCTGTCATTACATACAATTCGCATACTTTAAAATCTTGGTAATAAACTTGTTATATAGCTAAGGTTTATAAATTCAACTTTATTTGTTTTTATATTCATATTCATTCTTCATAAGGGCACTATTCTCAAGGAAAAAAACACATACTTTCACTCCCTTAAGCTGTAAATTCACGAGTTAGTATTCTATATGTATTATACAAAGTAGGTGATCGTGGTCGAACGGTTAAAGTGCTTGTGTAAAACGGGCGGCCGCGATTACCTTTTGCCGGGTTCAAATCTGTCTTTATAAAATTTTCTTAAAAAAAAAATTCTCCAGTTAATTCTAAAGTATCAAGCTACAAGTCTAGAGCTAGAAAATAAATCTTTTAAAACTAATTGTTACTTCTTCCACCACCAGATGGCTGTACCACAATTGTTCAAACCATTTTCTAAAAATAGCACATTCCCAGAATTAATGACAAAAATAAGAAAGTTCCTTAGATTAACTTCTTTTAAAATCACTAGATGGCATCACCAGTCCAACACACTTACAACTAATTGGAAAATAAAAAATCATCAAATAAAACCAAGTCCCATAACGCATTCCTAGTACTAAGAAAAAGAAAACACTACATTAATTCACCACCCAAAGCTAACTCTCTTACAGCCTAACGGATAGCGCACTGGACTACAGATCCCATGGTCCCCAGTTCGAATCCACGAAATTCCTTTTTAATTCAAAATAATAGGGTTTCTCATTCCCCCCACCATATGGAGCTACTTTTGATTCATTACCATGGCAACACAACAACGCCATCTTTACAACGACGTCACCACCTCAAAGCCCACTTATCAGCAATTCTCCCCAACTCCTTATCAGCAATCCTCCCCAACACCTTATCAGCAGTCAACTCCTTATCAAACGGCGGCCATCTTGAAAAAGGCGGCCAAGAGGCCCACATACTACTCACAGACCGCGACCCACCGTTGATTTGCTGGTAGATCGCCTCAAAATGTGTTGCTTTAACAAGTCACGACAGGTAATTTTTAAAAATTGCACATGAGCACAACAAAAATAGCTGTGGCGCCAGGCGCGGCACATATATCTGTGAACAAACTTTGGGTTTTACGACACAAGAGGACATGCTGCGCCAGACACAAGACATACAATGTCAAGTAAAAGACATGTGAAAGTTTTATCGACACAGAAGAGAGAAATACACCCAAGGAGGAATGCACCTTCGACTGTAAAGGATCTTATTACTCATCCTTCCCAATGCAGGGTTGCACAGACCGCGACCCACCGTTGATTTGCTGGTAGATCGCATCAAAATGTGTTGCTTTAACAAGTCACGACAGGTAATTTTTAAAAATTGCACATGAGCACAACAAAAATAGCTGTGGCGCCAGGCGCGGCACATATATATGCGAACAAACTTAGTCGTCAATACTGACAAATCGAAAAATAGCAACCTCTTGATGAATAAAAATTTAGAATCAATTTTGCCCTTTTTACTACAACAAAAATCGATCCAAATATTAAACCAATTGTTAAATTAATACAGTCCATCAAATCAAATTCTTTACTATTTCTTTATAGTAATATATATATGTAAAAAATATGATAGATAACCGTCATGTATTTTCAGCGGCTCTGCCATTAAGTCATAGTGAATCTGTGTGGCCCTTGGTCTCAACCAATGCCTTGTTGAGACCAAGCCTTGTTGACTTTCATTCCTGCCCTAATGCCTAGCAAGGCACATGACCATGCAGGAGTAATAAATTATCTTTCCTCTAAGCACATCCTGGGGAGATTCTCAGATTGTCATCGGAATGAATTGACATTCACGTCGGCAAATACGATAATGACCAGTCTTAAAGCCCTTCGAGCTGTCCCGCAGGACAAGGGACAAGACAAGAGTTCTACGAAATTATCAGAGGAGTCAATCTGCTTCCCAAGGGACAAAAGTTAACCCCCTGGGCTAACCACACTGCGCTGAATGGACCAGCTGGATTCCAAAGCTGGAGAAATGCATCTGGTTCCATTGCGGCACAATAGGTACTAAGATTTGTTCCGTGCATGTCGGCGTGAGTCTAGTCATTGAATGGATGAAGGATACCTTAGGAAATCGTAAATCATATAAAGACACTATTTCAATTAAGGTCGATCTGAGGAGTGAAGGTATTCAAGCTATCCTTTAGATATCAACCCTCCTGGTGGTTGCCTCGACGAGGTATCTCGTTATTAGCAAAGTTGACCAGATCTTGATGGATGAGGTATCTCGTCATTAGAAGAAAACTGACCAGATCTCGGTCTCGTCCATAGAGCAGAGATAAAGATAGAGAGCGCTTCCCCATTCCAGATGATCGAAAAAGCTGTTCCAGAGTAACTTCACGTTTTAGCCCAAGGTTAAACCAGATTTGGCTTCATATCACCATGTAATGTAAACAATCTTGGCGATACCTTCATCTTTTTGAACCAAATAAGCAGAAGAATAAACGAATTGTACTAATTTTGTTACAAATACTGCCTTCGTGATTAAACAGATAATTTCGACTTGAAGTACTCGAGGTACCGATTTTGAATCATTATTTAATAAAAGTAATTTTTTAGCATACCAATTTTTTCTACTTTGCTGACTTAAAATGTTTCAAAATTAACGAAAGATTTAAAAAAAAGTGATGCGGGAATAGAAAATTGATTCTTAATGATTTTAGATATCTTTGTTTTGTGAATATTGAAAAGGTTTTGATTTTAAAACTTGTAAATCGTAGCCACCACCTGAAAGAAAACATAATTAGATTTCGAACCAGATTTTATTTTTCAAATATAATATTTTCACTGAATAAATTTTACGGCTTTCGGACAAGCATTTTGTCGATATATATATACAGGGAGACCATTGATTTTTTAAAAATGACTCAGATAAATAACTTAAAATGAACAAAAATATTGTGTACACTAACAGAGCAATTCCATGAAACATGGGACGTCCAATCGAAAATATTTTCAGAAAATTTTATCTCGAGTGTTCTTTAGTTTTTCTATACAGTTAAAAGTACAGAGAAGCAAAGAACGCAGATAAAAATTACAGAAGGAAATTATGACTAAAATATACTGTCTTAATATGAAAAAATACCAAAGAAAAGCCAATGAAAATGCCACTAGCTGTACAGTAATAAAATTTAAATAAATGAATTACCGACATATTGGAAAGAAAAAGTTAATAAATTGATGAAAAATATATTTGATTATACATTTAGTTTACATGAAATATACAAATGAATCAGTGACCTTTAAATAAAGTTAATTTATTATTTATGCTTCTCTTAATTTATTTTTTTTGGAGGTCTTCGTTGTAAACTTTAGCAATATGATGTAATCTTATTTTAAATCAAATAATACTGATTTTATTAACAAGCTTTGTGATTTTCAATTGCATCCTGATTTAGAATGTGGTCATTAAGTACATAAAAAGTTGACGAATACATGTTTTTCATGGCATGTGTTATCAAAATTTGCATAATGTGGCCGTTTCTTAGTTTGTTTTCGGATTGATAAATACGGAATGTTTGTTCTGCCACTTTGCATAAATGAACAACGTCGCCTCAGGGCTTTATCAATCCTCCTCTTTCTTTTCTTATTAAAATACTTGACAATTTTTCATCATAAGTTAGTGCGAAATCACAGGCATCACAATTGAGGGATTTCTTAATTTTCCGAACTACAAAACCTGCTAAGTCACTACATCTTCAATGTAGACATTTAATTTCTTGATTTGGGAAATTTCTTGATTTCCTTATCTCTCCTCTAAGGTCTCGTCACCCTAACAAAATCGGCTATCAAAATCTTGATGAGGTATCTCGTCATTGGGCAAAATTGGTCAGATCTTGATGGATGATATATCACGTCAAAACCACTTGGGGCATTAAAACTAATTTTATCTTTGAAGTCCAATCGCATGATAGGGCATGGACTCAGCGGGTTTTCCCACTGCGTTAGCAACCTGCGAGTTGCAGATCGCGCAGGTTCGATTTCTCCCTTGGTGTATTTCACTCTTTGTCTGATAGGTAGTTAGAAGTCGGCAGCTCAAAATAGGTAGTTTACTTATGTACAGGGTTTCGCAAAAAAATGTTACCACACTTTATTAGCTGATAAAACGCTGAATTTATTTTTGTTGCAGATTTAACGGTTGAAAAATAATGGCCCAATCTAGATTTAAGTTTCGAAGAAAGTTTGTGTTTAAGTGCTACTGGAAGTGGGAATACGTGGTAGAAGTGCACAGACGATTTCGGAAAAAAATTCACACTGATCCACCTAGTAGACTCACCATAAGACGAATTAGAGATAAGTTTGAAGCAGATGGAACTGTTCAGAATGTTCAGAGACAACGTTCCGGAAGACCAAAATCATCAACTGACGCAGACACGGAAGAAAGGGTGTTAAATGTATCGTCTACAGTCAAGAACATCGCTTCGCCAGGCTGCTCGTGAAGTAAGAAATCCAAAGGATAGTGTCCATGGGTTTGTGGGGTTTTCTTAAGAATAAAGTTTATGGTACAAAACCTGCAACCGTTGATGAATTGAAGAAAGGGAATGTGCTGAAATTCCGACTGAAATGTTTTTAAATGTGTGCGATTCCATAGCTTCACGATGCCAGCGTTGTATAGATCGGAATGGTCATCAATTTGAAAATATGAACAAAGTACAAAAAAAATACGTTAATGCAGTTCGTTATAAACATTGAAATCAAATTGTACGATATTTAATAAACACTTTATAAACAATCAAAGTGTGGTAACATTTTTTTGCGATATCCTGTATTTTCTATCTATATTTTCTCGGTTTATAGGTTGAGTTTTATGGCGCTATTGTCTCGGTGATAAGTAAAAAATCTTAACAAATATGTTTCGAATTTATCAAGTGAGCCAATGTAACAAACTTGAATACGTTTCTTCAAGCATCCCCTATAGAAAATATGATTAAGTGTGTTTCTACTGCAACAGACAAGGATAGACTTCGTTTCTGGAGTTCAGGGAGAGTATGACAGAGTCCAAACTGCATAATATACTTCGTGAGCAGGGGGAAATGATGCAATACTTCTGGATGTGACTCCTCGTTTGACTCGGTCTGTCTTATAACCGTGAGCGCAACACGATTGTGCATGGTACCGTTTTAGAGTTCTAGACGAGATCTAATCAAGTATATGAAGAACATTTCGCGCAGTGGTTTCAACTGCACAATTTCAAAATGGTTTTCTTGGGAATAGGCGAATACTTTTGACAACATCGCGGTTTATCTCGACAATGGTGAGCGTATTACGACTGGAGTATCGCTTTAGAGCTCTAGACGAGATCAATTAAAATATTTGAAGAACATTTCGCAGTGGCTTTAATTGGAACATTTAAAAAATTGTTTTCTTGTGAACAGAACATTTTTTGACAACATCACGGTTTATCTGGACAATCGTGAGCGCAACACGATTTTACGGGGTACCGTTTTAGTGCTCTTTACGGGGTGTAACAAAATATATGATGAACATTCTGCAGTGTTTTGAAAAGAACATTTTAGAAATAGTTTTCGTGTGAACAAGTGAACACTTTTGACAACATCGCAGTTTATCTGGACTACCGTAAGCGCAACACGACAGTACGGGATATCGTTTTAAAGCTCTTGACGATGTCTAATAAAGTATATGATAAACATCTTGCAGTGATTTGAACAGAACACTTAAAAAATAGTTTTCTTGTGAACCTATTAACACTTTTATAACCAATATATAAACGATATTGGAATTTTCAAATAACGTCACACTGGATCAATATATAAACGCTTTGACACAATTAGCTCATTTCTAGTCTCATTTTTCTCATTCCAACTCTCCGATCTCAAGTCTACGTAGTCCTACTCTCCAAACTGACCGCCGTCATCTGACCGTGGTTCAAAATTACACGGTGTTGTCCTCGGTCTTTCCCTTTGGGATTGATCCCGGACCGTCACCAATAGCCCGTTGTGTTGCTCCAGTGTGACGTTAATTAAAATACCTACCAAACTGACCTCAGAACTGAATTAAAGCAGAACTTATTTTCTCTCCGTTACTAAGGTGTGAAGTAGTTAATTGACTTCGCACTGGAACAACGCAACGGGCTATTGGCGACGGTCCGGGATCAATCCCGAAAAATGATTTTATTGGCTGAAGCATCAAGAACTCGCCTTGGCGCCCCCCCCCCCCCCCACCGATCAACCAAACCAAAACCTTCCCCGACAACACCTGATATCGCCACACCACACATTAATTCCACTAGTCCAAATTTTTTTTTATTCAACTTAGATGATAAATGCTTGATTTCAAAGGTAAATAGATTAATTTGAAGTAATTTCATTTTTAGTACAAGATAAAATACCTAATTAATTCTAAGATATTTCATTGACAAATAATCTAAGAGTAACATGTTTGGTATATTCTTTCATACTTATAATCGCTGCAAATTAAAAGAAAGGGTTTTATCAAATGATGTGTGGGCTGCATAAAAATCAACAGACTGTTGCTTTAGAATAGGATATTTAATTATGATAAATACAGAGGCTGTTCAGACATTTTTTGAATGATTTTGATGAGCTGTAAAAAATTGTATGCTACGAAATAATTTTATTTTCGCAGCAGTTAAATAGTTAAAGTATAACTTATCGTCTGCTAACTCAGAGTTTTGTTTACTTTTACGTAAGCAATGGATGGAAGGCTATGTTTCCGCTCTTTCCGAAGATAATTATGCTTATTCAATTATTCAAAAACGCTGTAAAAATCATGGTTTTTCGATATCTTAAAGTATGATAAGTAATATTGAGAAAAGAAAAAACGCGTAAAAGTGGAAAAATACTTCCAAATACGTATCCAAAAAAGAAAATAATTTCCGAGGAAAATTAAAAGTAAAAAGAGGGAGAAATGTGAAAATAAACTCCCACATATTATCAAGACCATATTTTATTCCCAATATTCAAAAAAGAAATACCACATCTTTATACGCAGTGCCAACAATCAGTAGAACTGCATCAGGAGATATCTCCTAAACCAAAATGTAAGCTTAAAGCCAAATGTAAGCACAGCCGTCTAAATACATTAAGATCGGCTGTGGCTTAAGGGAACCAGTGCAGTCCTATCTCCGTAATGTTAAAATGGTCATATTTTAAGGAACATTTTCTCAGAATCTTTTATGTGTATTGACTTGAATTTTTTTATACAGGTTATGAAGACACTTTTAAACACTTTAACACAGGGATTTTTAAAAAACTTGAAATTTGAAGTTTTGAGAATTTTTTTTCTTTGACTCCAATTTTTTTTTGAAAAATGACCAATTTTCATCCTTTTTAACACTCAAAATGAACTTTTCTGAGCAGATAGAACAAAATGCCTGTGTTAAAATATGTTATAGGTATGATACACTTGTAAACCAATTTTTTTTACATTTGCTTGAATAGACTTTGAAAAAATGTTCCTTTTATGGAAAAAATACACATTTTGAGATATTGAAGTTTAAAGCATAAAATTGACCCTACCTCAAAATTTTACAGCTCCATAATCTGGATCATGACATATATTATTTATAAAACTCTTATGAGCACTTTTGCATCTTTTTGCAATTGTACTTAAGGTACGAAAGCTTCTTTCGGCATACATAAGTCGTTCATTGTCACCTTACTTCATTGCACGACGCATGTTCACTCCAGGTTCAATACCCAGTTTTTCTAAAACTTTACACCGACTGATGTTCCCTTCATTAAACGTACACACAGCATCATATACACCAAATTTTACGGCATGTAATTCCAACAAAAATATTTTTTGGCACTCTTGACCAAACAGCGTAAAACTCTCATTACAATTTTGTGTCTTGCTATGAAGACAGTGTTCCAAAAGTTGAGGATCAGATAGATAGCAAAATAGATACAAAATAAAATAGATAAATTAAATAGTGTGGCTTGGTAAATAAGGTTTTCTAATGGGCTTCTCGTTTTGGGCGTTTGTTCAAGACATGTAAACAAAGATGGAAGCCCTTTAAATGACAAAAACTGACGTACAAGTATTTTTCAAAAAATTATTTAAAATACTTCTACTCAACGTATTTCCATAAATAATGTATCATTTTAAGCAGAATTGTATAAACATTTATTTAAATTCATAAAACAAAATAATCGAAATTTTGAAAGATTTTTGTGCACTGGTCCTCTTAAGTATCAACCCCGAGAATCTTTGAACGGACACTTTTCCTTCTCCTCGACCACAGGTGTCCCCTAATGAGAGGGCGTGGTTGGAGACCTTTTGTGCGAGAGGTCGGGATGGGAACGGACAATTCCTAAAATGCTATTCCTCAAGGCACTGCTTTGGCGTGTCCGCAAAATATCACGACGGCATTCCTGTCTTTGTTAAGCTACACTACTTCTTCGGGAAAAAGAAGTTGAATTGGAAATTTGGAACCCACAAGCACTTTTCGAAAATGTTTTCTCACTGCTATTTTGCTTTTACTTTTTGAGATGAAAACATTTTAAACTGCTTCATCTGAAGTACGATTAAAAATTTACCAAACAAAAAGCAAATAACAACACGAAGGAACATGAATTCAGGGAAAAAGATTGAAAATTAAAAAATTAAAGGTATGATTTTTGCTGCAGCCAAAATCGCAAGACATACATTTTAAATTACGCACAATTGTTTAATTTAATATTTCCCTACGTATTGGAAACTTGATGAAGCGCGATAATTGGCGGAGTTCGAATGGATTTGGTGAAGCCGGCTACCTGTGGGACATCAATGCGATAAAGAATTTAAAAATTCCATAACCTTTAGTTTGGTTCTTTCTCACAAACGTTAATTATCAATGGATAATTAACCCTTTGAAAATCATGCTAAATAAAATATGTTTTGCAAAAAGAAAGAAACTGAGTAAAGACCTTTCGCCTCGTATGAATGTAATTTGCACAAAACAGAATTTAGTTTTTTAAGGGGTAGTGCGCTCTTGTATGTCACTTCTAGAACACCCCCTAGATATCACTCTATCAAATGAGAGAATATAGTCTTAATATGCCTAGAACATACCTATACCGAGCTTTTACCATTTGAAGGTAATGAGGCGTCGTCCTACTGCCCTAAAATTGTTAACATTTGCCAGTCTTGGCAAGTCTTCCTTTCGTACTTGTCTTTAAAATTCTTTAAAACCACCATGCTACTAGCAGGTGCGACTAAATTTTTTTAATCTGAATTTCCCAAATCATCATATTTGTATGGCTTTTCTTATTTTACCTGCCATATATTCTATTTAATTATAAACATTTCAGATCAGAAACAAAATATATTTAACGTACATAATGCAACAAGGAGATAGACATCTATGTTTAAAGCTGAGCTGGCGTCTTTCTGTCCTCTACACAAATAAATCTAAACAGTTTGACCTATCCACACCAAATTTGGTACACTTATTCTTCAGAACCCTACGGGTAATGTATGCTACATATTAACCCCCGTTCTATTTTTCTTGGATGTGCAGAAATGGCTAGAACAATTCGAAATCACCATAGGAATAGCATTAAGTATTTTTACGATCACTGTCTGAACTATTCACACCAAATATATGATACATTCATTCTGTAGAATCCTGCTGGCAACATAGGCTATATTTTAAGACCGTTCAATTGGTACTAGATATGCAGAAGGGAAAAAACAAATTTGAAATCCCCATAGGAATGATATTGAATATTTTGAAGATCACCGTTGTCAAACGAATTCACACCAGATTTAGTACATTCAACTTTTGGAAGCCTGCGGGAAACATAGGCTATATATTAATCCCGTTATATTTGTCCTAGGTCGGGAGAAAGGGCTAAAAACAATTCGAAATCCAAATAGGGATAGGTAGTTAATTAATATCCCCCTCGAGCAACACAACGGGCTATTAGGGGATGGTCCGGGATCAATCCTGAAGTGAAAGATCCCAGGACAACGCCTCATAATTTTGAACCACGGTAGTAGTAGTATACGGGCCCGTATAGTGGACGGAAGTGACGTCATACCACGTGACCGGAAGTGGGCGGTGTCAAGTGACGTCACACCACGTGACCGGAAGTGGGCGTGTCCGAATGATGTGACGTATTGTTTGTTTACATTTTGGACTTGGAATTTTTTTTGTCATCGACTTCGTGCAGGCGTTGAGCTGAACGCCTGCACGAAGTAAAAAAAAGTTTTAAAAATTAATAAAAAATAAATATAAATAATTCTTTTAAAGTGTGAAATATTCTAAAATGCTCTAACAAAAGTACTATTAATAAGCCCCCACTACAAGAAGGAAACACTCAAAATGAATATTTAATTCAAGCATTCTCTCTTGCATTACAGAGTACATTTACACATCTTTCCTAAAGCATTTAGTAACTCCTGTTTAAGGCACCCTTTAAAATTCTTTAGTAAATAGGTTTAACATATAATGAACAAACGACTAATAATTAAAATAGTCAATATATTTATAAGGGTGTATAAGTCTTTCCTACACGATTTTTTTCCTTAATAAAGAGTTTTAGGGTTTTAGAGTCTCAAACTTCCTTACTAATCTTCTTACTGAAGCACTTTTACCAATTTAATAACTTTCAACTCAATACCACCCTTTTACAATTGGATTTTCTTCCTCACCATGTTCAGTATATCACTTGAAATTGCATCTACTACATGTACTAATAAATAGAGTTTAGTAACAAATGTACGTTTCAATTTTATGTAAAATATTGGTTCGATACATAGGACACGTTGAAAGACTCTTCGTACATCTCATGCATGTCACCAGATGACCGCAAGGCTGTAAAGTAGCATTCATTTTCCGATTCCTTGCAAATTTTACAAAGTCGTTCGTCCTTGTCGTTGTCTAAGGGGTAAAGCTATACATCGTTTTTTTTTATAAAACCATTGGTATTGTTGATTTCATCCAGCACCTGTACAATTTCATCTATGGGCTACCAAACATTTTGGATAAAACTTTGTGTTTGTGTCTCACTACATCTTTTTACCAATTTTCAAGCCCTTCGCCACACCAATAGCACCTGATCACGTCCAAGACACCGGTATAATACGATCCGTTTACGGCTAGGTCCCTAATGTCAACGTCTGTGCGTTGGTCAATCTCTAAACGTAGATAGGCGCATAGACATGCTTGGAACTTTTGGCTTCAAATTTGCATAATGGTTATTCATTTTCCTTAAAACTATAATATGCTCTATTACTCTTAAGGGTAAAATTATGGAGCAGATTGAGTTAAATCCCATGAAAAAAGGTTCTTCTCTGAATTAATTTTTAAAAATCTGATACTTGTCAAAGATACTAGTTTCCTTTCAACAGAGGCAAAGACTTGTGTGTGCACACAAATAAAATAATTCAATTTGTTGATGTAATTTTAGAAAAAATAAAACTGCAGAATCAAGAGAATTCAGTATACTTTAAAGTTCTCATTTTAAAGAAAGTCAAAATACGTATCTCTTATAAATTATATTTGGTTATATTTTTTTTCTTGCTCAAATTTAGTCGTAGAATTGAATTGCATTCAGCGCATAAACGTGGTAGAGTCAAAAAATCACACGCACATTTAAGTATATCCTTTCGTTAAAATCTTGTATTATAACACAAAATTTTATTTCGCGCATTATCACAAACACCATGTTTTCTGAGTATGTACATTCTTCACTTAGTCTTATCTTTTGTGAGTAACTATGGAACGCAAAAGATAAATTTTAACTTTACTGATTAGTAAGTGTATGGTGTTATATAGTCCAGTTCTTCGTGGCCTCCAGTTTACAATTATTTTTCCAAGAACAGCTAACGCTTTTCAATAGCAATGATTAATATTTGTGCAATTGTGCATTTTGATGAATTTCAGATTCAAGAAAGTTTCTTAGTACGTAAATACGCATACATCGCTGTAAAAGTCGCAAGTAGCTTCAAGTATTCGTTTTAACTTATCGTCTAAGCATAAACTGAGTGCCAAAGATCGTACAACTGTGTGATATGTTAAAAATTACGTATGTACACTTCATTTCTGTCCCATGACATAGCAAATTGTGCTCCCTTAGAAAAATCTAGACTCTAAGCTTTTAGAATATTTACGAGCAGACCAAGAGGGTCACTCAGTACCTAATTGCTTACAAAGGTGGTTGTGTGGAAAAGAAACGCTTAGATGCATTGAATATTCCGAATATCAACTTAGAACAATATGGGTTTCCCAAATTCGATGCATTTTATGCTCTAAGTAGCAACAAAGATATCCAAAAACTATAATGTGGTCATCACAAAAATAATTTGCATTGCCCCATAGCTGAGGTGATAGGCATTGAATAATTGGCTTGTCGGAAATAAGTCTCTTAAAAAAAATGTAAGTATGTAAAAATAAGTTCTTTTTTTACTACAATGTATTATTTTTGTAAAAATATTAATCATAATGTTTTTACTATTAAAAAGTGTTCTAATTTACTTTGTTTCCATGTGGCTTCCTTCAATCTGTTTAAGAATTGTCTGCTGGATTTGCAGAGATTGTTTTAAGAATACATAGAATTCAGATTTAATCCATTATTTCAATAATTTTTGTTCATTTTAAAATTCACATTAATGCTTAAAATTGTCAGCTATTATTTAATTTTACTCATGGGTAAAACTATCAGCGGTGTGAGTAAATATTTAGATTATGCATTAAATATCAAGAAAAGGGCAAAAGTTAATTTGCTTAGCAGCACAGATGTGCACACATTATTTTCAAAAACAGAAAACCCACTTACTATCCATTTAATATAGCAATGTAGAACACTTAAAATTAAGAAAACAGTACAAAGTATCTTGTAAAATACTTCATAGCTTCGTATAGTATTGGTATTTTGCTGTGCAATGTAAATTGTACGATGTGCATAAGGATTTCAAATAAATAAAAGGAAGTTCATATTTAGTAAAATGTGTGGTTTGCAAAAGCATTAAAGAAAAAGAACTTTTAATTTAGATCTTCAAGGACAAATGGTTTTTAATTCTATATTTCACTACTTCAAATGTGCAAGGAAACATGGTATGGGTCTTGTAAAGTTTCAAATTAATGCATAAAATTCTTTTTACTCTTACAGGTTTTTATAATAATTTTTTTACTATGCATATAACGCACTTTAAGAACCAAACTTTTAAAAATGTCTCAATTGTAAAATTAAAAAATAAAAAGCAAATTGCATTTAAATGTTTGTAATAATATTTAAAGTATATATTTCAATTGTTAAACGCTTTCTAAAAATCTTCAATGTTATAATACGTGCAATAGTATTTGATATATAATTAATTTTTGTGTAAAAAACATCTAACTTTTAAAATATAAATCCCTATATCAAAGAAAATTTCGTTAAAAACAGTTTGTAAATCTTTATAATATAAATAAAATCACTAAAATGAATGAAAATTTATTTAAAGTAAACAATAATATGGAAGGAAAAATTAATTAAAAATAATATTTAATTTATATTTTACAGGATAAAGGGTTTTAATACTATTTTTCACTACTTCAAATGTGTAAGGAAACATGTTCATAATATGGGTCTTGTAAAGTTTCAAAAATTTTACGCTCACTTATGTGTATAATATTAAAACATTCTGCAATAAAATATGTGCTATAGCATCTAATGTATAATTAATTTTTGAGTAAAACATAAATCTTAAAATCAAGGAAAATTTCATTTCAGATCTTGCATTTTAAAAAGAAAATTTATAAGACCATGTAATAAAAAAACCCCAAATAATCCAAAATACAGTGTATGTGGTAAGACAAGCAAAAGTTTATTTAGAATAGAAAAGGTGTAAGCATTAAAAAGATTTCCAATATTCCCTTATGGATCTGCATTTAAGTGTTTGTCATAATATTTAATGTATATGTTTCAATTGTAAAATGTTTTCTAAAAATCTTCAACATTAAAAATATGTGTAATAGTATTTAATATATAATTAATTTTAAGTAAAAACATTAATTTTTAAAATATTAAATCCTTATATTTCATCCAAAAACAGGTTTGTAAATCTATATAATATAAATTAAATCACTAAAATTTATGAAGATTTATTCAAAGTAAAAATAATATGCAAGGAAAGATTAATTAAAAAATAACATTTAATTTAGATTTATAGAATAAATGGTTTTTTTATACTATTATAACTTCTTCAAATGTACAAGAAAACATATTCATAGTATTTGTCTTGTAAAGTTTCAAAAATTTTACTCTTACTTAAGTGTATATTATTTAAAACAAAATTTCTGCTATAAAATAGGTGTTATAGCATCTAATGTATAATTAATTTTTGAGTAAAAACATCTAACTTAAAAAAAAACATAAATCTATATAGCAAAGAAAAATTTCATTTCAGATCTTGCATTTTAAAAGAAAATTTATGAAACCATGTAATAAAAAAACCAAATAATCCAAAATACAGTATATGTGGTAAGACACGCTAAAAATTTATTTAAAAACGAGATGTAAGCATTTATAAAAATATTATTCTGAAAGGCAAAGATCAATTGCAACGTTGTCCAAATATCGTCTAGTGTACGACACTGAGTTCTAGTTCGGGGGCACATAAGTGGTTTATCGCTGCTTTATACAAGAATTTTACGAAACGTTAAGTTTATTCTAGGGCATAATGCATTCCCACGGGGCAAGCTGTGAAACCAAAATTGGTTTGTTGGATACTTCATCTCAAGCAAGCTTCCATTTTCCAGAACAATTTTTAAAGAATTGTAGTTCTTTCTAGAAAACACAAATTGCCTTTTCTGTCCAAATGAAACAGACGCTATGGGTGCATAAAGTTCCAAGTCCTTCTCGTTGTTTTTATGGGCAACTATGCAGTCCTTACCATCTTTATAACGCTTCACCAACTCAAAATTAAATCTTGCACCAATTATTCGCTCCATTTCTCCCTTTATTTCCAATACTTTAGGAGATCAAGGCTTGGCTGCAATAGAAGACCCGCTAAAAGTATAGCTTATTCCTTCGTCTTCGTATGCTACAAGTTTACAAGGCACAGTATATTTTTGTCCTAAAATTTCTAAATTTCGTCTTTTTTTAATACGTTAATTCGTTTTCCAATCGACGGAAATATGCCTAGCCTTCACGATCTGTAAACAATTTACCATACTCATAACATAAAGAATATGAGTAGACTTTTTCAAGTTCAGACTTGCTCGATGGACATAATCGTGACGTCACATCGAAATCTCAGAAGGAAAAAAAAATCCAAGTCCCAAACGCAAACACACTGACGTCACGCGTGATGAATAAAGTAAAAGCATTAAGAAATCAATTCGTTCCTTAGATTAATTACTTTTAAAACCACTAGATGGCGCCATAAGTCATTTTGTAAAAGCATTTATTAAAACCCCTATGCAATTATTCAAACCATTTTCTAAAAATATAACCCATTCCTAATACTAAGAAAAAATACAAGTCCAAAAGAGAGAAAAAATCCAACACTACATTAATTCACCATTTTAAGTTAACTCTCTTACAGTCTAACGGATAGCGCGCTTGACTTCGGGTCCTCGGTTCGAATCCAAGAAATTCCTTTTTAATTAAAAATAATAGGGTTTCTAATTTCTCCACCAGATGGCACTACGAGTGATTCACCACCATGGCAACACCACTCCAACGAAACGACGCCATCTTGAAACAGCTCAACGCCTGCACGAAGTCGATGACAAAAAAAATTTCCAAGTCCAAAATGTAAACAAACAATACGTCACATCATTCGGACACGCCCACTTCCGGTCACGTGGTGTGACGTCACTTGGCACCGCCCACTTCCGGTCACGTGGTATGACGTCACTTCCGTCCACTATACGGGCCCGTATACTACTCACGGTCAAGAACAACACCTGAGCCGGCACCCGACTCCAAACTTCCACACTTCGCCAACATGAGGACACTTGAGGCCACGACATATTTAACGTGCACCAGCCCCCCTTGGCGTACTCTTGCACCCGCAATGCGATATTTCCTAATTCCACTATCATTATGAAAGGATGACAAATCATATTGATACAATATTTATAATGAATTTCGTTTGAAGCAAATTTTTTAATCACAGCGTACGGTTATACGTCTTATTTTAACATTAACTGTTTTATTTTAAAATAACTTTATTTTAGTGTCACCCTCTTTTTTAAATTTTGACATTACTGTCTAATTTAAAAAGGTTTTGATTTATTTTTATGAAACGGAATTCTACAAATCATTATCTATTGAATCAATGACTATTATGGGAAGTTGGTCGAGATATACACATACCGTCAAGAAAGGAACCAATGCGATATTTTCCACAAAACAAATAATTCGTTTTAAAATTAGAAAATGAAACATTAATTTTGGCGTGCCAGTTATCAAGTAGCAAAACAACACTTTTATTATCAGTGGGTATTTCGCTTTCTCTTCACATTAAATAGACTTGTTTACTTACAAAATGTAAGTTGTGCAAAATTAAACTTTAGTCAATACGCCAATTAAAAAGAATATTCCGTGCGAATTATTCGCACGAGTTCTGCTACACAGTTGTGTAAGATACAATTAAAGTTATATTCATACTGTCTTAAAATGTAATATTTCATAGCTAAATGTAAATATATTTTTGCACATAAATTATTCAACACTAAAATTAAGATGTAGCAAACAATACTGCCATGCAATTAAAATTGGCATTTCTCAAGATAAATTTCAATATTTAAAAGAAGATTTTTTAACAATATTTAAAATTTATGAATCAAATTTCAAAGTTTAAAACATGCCTAATGCAACACAATTTCAACATTGAGTTAATATAATCATTAAAAACTTCTTGCAACCTAAACACTGAGGGATCCAAGTGGGAATAAAGTTAAATGTTGAAAAAATTAAAATACTTTAACGTTGAACAAAGGACTACATAGGAATGGTTTTAACAAAATTTAACCATTGAAAATATATCTAGATTTAAGTTAAATAGCTGTATCCTATATTTCCAAATTTCAAGTGAAACAAGGGTTGATTCCATGCGACATATCAAAGTTGATATAGCGAATCTAAACGTTTTTTGACCTAAATATCAACGTTAGAAACATCACTAAATCAATACTATTTCAAAGTTGAAATCTTTTTTTATTTCTATGTTAACTAAATGTCGATTAACAGTGACATATTCACGTAGAATTGGCGAATGCAAATTCGACCACACTCCTCAATTTTCCTGTGCTACTTCAATAAATAAGCCCTCCTGAAGGAAATCAATTGATCTGAAAAAAAAAACAGCTTAATATTCCCAAAAGCAAAATATTTATCTAGTATCAGCTTGTGATTATGAAAATTCAAGTGAAAGAAGATAATTTTTTTGGTTTCTTTTTGAGAACGCATAGTACTCCAGATGACCTTTTGGAATGGGGAACTCATTGAGATGTTAATGTTTGAGTAAAAGACAAGAAAACCATTCTTAAAGTTATCTAACCGCCTCAGGTCGGTTGTGTTTGGGTTGGATTATGGGGGTTTTATGGCGCAAGGTCTCGGTTGTTTGGGATTTATGACGCAAGAGACACATTTAGGCAAGCTGCGCCCAGTAAATAGACATAAACACACAAGTAAAGCTTTATTGACACAGAAGAAAGATACACGCAGAGAAGAATCGAATCGACGCCTAAACCTCGCCCGTTGCTAACGCAGTGGGTAAATCCACTAACCCACTTACACCTAATCACCACAGCTATTTCTGTATTTGTAGAAAGAATAACTTCAACTTAACAGTTTAACTTTTAACTTACTACTTGAAACATGTTGGGTAAAGAAAAGGCTGGAATATTAAAATTTATTTAACTACTATGATTTATAAAATTTAACGTCTCCTTATTAAACCTCATATTTATTAATATTTAACATAAATCAATGACTACAAACTACTCTTGATTTGCATGTCTAACAAGTTTTAAACATATAAGGACAATGAATTAAAAAATCATAAAAATCCGATTAAAATTTTTTTTTAAATCTGACTTAAAATAAATTCGAATACAAAAATATTATGATCTTTCACAACTTGCAACTAGCTCACTTTCCCCAAACACCTTCTTTCTCTGAAAGTGCTGAGGAACTTTTCTTCAATTTTTAAAACTTTCTTTTATCAAATTGCGTATTTCCATTTTCTTCTGTCATAAGCGCAAGTAAAGAATTATCTCCACCCCTCCGATAGATACTGGGGGTACTTGAGCCTCCCAAGCACTTCCGAGGTTCATGGGTACAGAATGATAGAAATGTAGAATCTGATATATTTAAAAGTTAAAAAGGGTTGAGAAAAAATTTATTGATTACGGCAGCAAGTGATTTCTGTGGAACAAAAATTGTATTATTTATGAGGTTTTTCTTCCACTACAAACTATTTTCATTAAAAATATAAACTGTTGTACAGCTGATCAACATTAAAATGAGATTCAAAAACATACAGCATCATTTCTAAGGACTTTACATTGCAAACTTTGCTGTTTTGTTTCACATGTCATTTGAATACATGGAGTAAATCAGATAAATAATCGCTTGAACGAAAAATCTTTTGATTTTTCAATAAGGTAGTATATATTTAGAATTCAAATTTTTGAACAAATTTCGTCCTACAAATTCCATCACGGCAATGAACTTTAAATTCTTTGGTTATTGTATATAACACAGATAATTAAAATGTGGTTAACTTAATTACTTTTAGAATAAAAATAATTAAAAAATATTAAAGCATCTTTAAAATAGCTAAAAAAAGTCTACTTATTTGTACATTCTTATTTATTAAAATAATAACAATTACAAACCATTATTTGTATAGGGAGAGAAAAGGATGCATTATGAATATTCATTAAAATATCTTACCTGTAGAAGTAGTTATTTATACAAAACACATACTGTAGTAATTAATAAATGTATATTGTTCATTTTGAATGTTTTAAAAACATACAAATTAATGCTAAATTAAATATGAGATATAAATAAAAAAGGTTAGCTGAATAAATAGGACCTATTAATGTACTTTATTTTAAATAAACATTTACAGCAAATCATACTCCATCAAGCTATATTAAAAATAGCAAATTTTCCTTCCTCATTCAATATATGTATTGTTCTTAAGAAATAGTTTTATTCCTTAGATTTAGAAAATCATGAGAAGCAATGTGCACTGATAAATAGAAGCAAGACATCCAAGCATTAAATATTAAAGATAAAATCTTTATTCTGAATTAAATAGTTAAAATCTAAGCATCAAACATTGCCTGGATGCTCATATAATACAAACTAAGTGGTCGAAATTCGACCCAGTGGTCGAAATTCGATCATATAATTCATTTAATTTTTAAGTTTGAACGTTAATAAGGTTCTTTTGTTAAAGAGTATACCTCTATATTCATTGCATAAAATTTTTTTGAATTTTGTTCTATTACGTAAGCTGCGAGCATGTACAAATATGTCATAGGAAAAATGTGCTATAGCTTGGTTATGCCATATCTAAAAAACAATAACGCGTTGTTTGACATTTTCTTGGGGTTTTCTTATTGCTATACTGGCCACAGGTTTCGCCAAGGCTACACAGCTAATTTGCCTATCTCTTTCAAATTATATAAAATTTAAATAAAAAATAAATCCAAAAAATGAAATAAGGAATACGTGCTTCCTATTTTTTATATATTTTTTATTGAAACAAAAAAACCGGGTGGTTAAAAAAAATAAATGTTGTCCATTGAACTTGAAATAGTTCGACAATGAATTTAATGATTCAAAACTTCTGTGCAGACGATGTTTTTTGTAAAAACTCTTTCATCGTTTGCTAAATGCCCTTGACCGTTATATTCTGAAATATAAAATCTCAAACCATCGAATGATCGAACTCTACTTGCTGCGACGTACAATTGACCATGTGCAAAAACTGGCTGCCTCAATAAAATTCCAATTTTTTCGAATGTTTGTCCTTGAGACTTATTTATTGTCATCGCAAATGCAGGTATAATTAGAAATTGAGTTCTTTGAAAGTTAAATGGTAAAATAGTTCCGGAATATGTTAAATTTATACCTGGAATCAAAATTCTCTTATTGCGTGCGGTTCCAGTTAAAACTTCGCAATCAATAGTATTACGATGCATAAATTTGATGCGCATTCTTGTTCCATTGACTAATGCTTCCTTTGTATTTAAGTTTCTGATCAGCAAAATGATGCAATTAACTTTCAATACTAACTTATGTGGTGGGAAATTATGCCAAATCTCATACTCCTCCGTGCGCGCAATGTGCTTAAAAAGGGGTACAAAGTTTTTCTTCACGTATTAATATATAGATTACAGTATATGAACGTAAACAATGAATGTTTTATTTTGTTTAATTTAATATATTTGTAAGGCATATTATACTTTAATTTTATCTTTCTGCACTCCTTCTCCATATGAACTTTAACTATGCCAAATCTCATACTCCTCCGCGCGCGCAATGTGCTTAAAAAGGGGTACAAAGTTTTTTCTTCACGTATTAATATATAAATTTTGAAAATGAAACACGGTGCACGTTATTTTATACAAAGTTTGGGCATGCTTGGTGTGGGTGCTTTTTTTAAACACTTCATTTGGTTATTCATTGAAAACGTTTTGCTCTTGTTTGGGAGGACTAAAGTGATTTAAACACCTAGAATTTGGGATTAGAGTTAGGATGACAATGACAACTGACCAGCAAAGTCATTATTTATATTAGTCACTGAAAACAAGTGTTGTTCTCAAATCTATTTAATAGTAGAGGCTAAGTTTTGAACAGATCGGACCAGTTCATTCATGCAATGAAGTTTTTCTTAGTTTTGACATACTTTCCACTGAAAAAATTGGATAACATTAATTTTAAAGAGAGAATTTGCAATTTTTGATAGGAATCAGCACTGTTTGACATTTGTTTTCAGTGTGTTACGAATAAGCACTGGGTGCTCTTCACTTCCTAGTTAATTTAATAAACTCCCCTTGAGAAAATCAATATTTATTTATCAAGCTTAAATAGAAAGAACCTCTTTATATTTACCAAAGCAAAATATTCATTGAGTATCATGCCTGTATTGAAAATTCAAGTGAATACAGACAACTTTTTTGGTTTGATAATTGCAAAAACATTGTATCCTAGATGCCTCATTTGGAATGGGAAAAACTTATTTAGATTTTAGTGTTTATGTAAGAGATCAAACCATTCATAAAGTCATCCTACTATCACAACTACATCTGTATTTGTAGAAAGAATATTTTCAAAACTTCCATTCGCAATTTTTACTCTTTAAAAAGTTGGGTAACGAAAAGACAGGAAAATTAAAGCTTGTTTAATTATTAGAATTCTAAAAATTAATTAAATTGATATAATTAAAAATTAAATCATATAAATAGAATTCAAATTAAAGAATAGAAGTAGCAACAAGATCTAAGAATTTTAATTGTTTTAATGTTTTAAAAATATGCTGTTGTATTTCCTAAACCATTATAAATATTAATGTTTTGCAAATAAATACTATCTAGAGACAGCACTATTTTTCATGGCTTCTGTCAAATCAATTATTGTCAATCCCAAATTCTCAAATAAACTCAATTCTTTTGATTGTTCCCATCCTGACTAGATAGAACTCAGTAGGATGTAGCACATGAACAAGAATGAAGGACAAACTAACAGAAGAAAGTTTAGTGTAAATTAGGGTACTATAAAAAGACTTCTTTCAACAAATGTCATTGCTACTGCATTTATCCTGATTGCTGAACATATATTTTCTCTTCATTTTTGATTTGGCAGTTACCTTGTTACTCTTGCACTTCAATTTGTATCATATTTTCCCCTTTCTCACTTCATCTTCAATTTCCGAGACTGCTGACTATTTATGTAATGTAATCCAGTAATTAATTACCTCTTATATTAGTTGATTACCACTATTTAACCACTTTAACTAATACTGGATACACAGGCTCATTTTTTATATTTAATGTACTCAAAACAATTGCCAAACACTTAGTCATCATGAAATATCTAACTTCAAATTTAAAATCAAAGCTTGTCTAAAAATTCAGTAATTGACCAGTTTGGTCAATTACTGAATTAACACACATTCGAAAAAAATCGATATTCTTGCCGATTTTCGTGATTTCTAGTGTATACATGCGCCTTAAAATAAAATATGCCTTAACTTCATCAATTACTTTTGTAAAATCAGAAACATTTCTTAAAAGGGCGGGCTCTTCAGCCACTCCCTTGAATACATCTGTCAGTATTATCATCCACTAACGTGTTTCTATTGTGGGGTTGTCAATGACAGATTTTGACAGTCGACAATGTCAATGGAAGGGGGTCAGACACAGCAGCTATACTCCATGTGGTTCTCTCTATGTATGTCGAGGAAAGAAGGTATGAAAACTATTGTATGAGAACTAGTTTTGAGAGTGATAGATAATAGTTTAAGTACAGGTTTCTTAAGTTAACTTTTCAGGTTGGCGTGGTGTGGAATTTTGGAGCCAGCACCGGTATTTCGTCATCTGACCGTCCCTCAGAATGGCGAGGCGTTGTCCTTGAATCTTTTCCATGGGATGGATCCCAGACCGTCGCTAATAGACCAGTTGTGTTGCTACAGTAGCGACGTTAATTAACTACCTACCCACATTAAATTGTGGGACTAAAAATTACTTTTGTTTTATTGTCCTTGAGGAAAAGAAACATAGGCGAATATGGAGTTGAATATTGAGCTGTAATGTTGTCTGGAGCTAAGCAGAAGATTTGGTTTCGGCGGTCCAATATACTGCTCTGATATGGTCTTTGCTCAAACACAGAAAGAGACGAAAAACAGGAAGACAGACAGACTGACGAGCGCTCAATGAACTTCATTCACTAAATGACTAAGGTAGGTAGGTTGTTAATTAACATCGCACAGGTACAGAGGGTGGACAAAATAATATAAACACCTGTGAAATGAAACAAACTCTTTATTAATAGGCTGTTGGTCCTCCTTTTGCATCAAATACAGCTTGTATTCGTCGTGGAATAGACAAATACAAGTCATGCACAACAATTACAGGGATACGTAGCCACTCCTCCTGCAAAAAGGTCACTAATTCAGAAAGTGTCGTTGGAGGTGGAAACCTTCTGCGCAGTTTGCCCTCCAAAATACCCCACAAAGGTTTAATTATATTAAGATCAGGGGACTGAGGGAGCCACACGAGGTTTTGCAGTTCATCATCGTGTTCATCAAGCCAGTCTCCGACAATTCCAGCAGTGTGAATGGGCGCATTATCTTCTTGGAACACAGGTCGAGAATCAGGGAACAAAGTTTGCACCATTGATTGAAGATGGTCGGCCAGAATACTGACATAAACCGGTGCTCTAACTCGCCCTTGCAGGACAAGTAGTCCAAGACCACGGTGAGACATCGCGCTGCACAGCATCACTGATCCCCCTCCATGCTTAACAGTAGGAAGGAGACAGTCAACATCAAAGACTTGTGTTGGCGTTCTCCAAACGTAAACACGTCCGTTAGTCTGGAATAATGTGAACGACGATTCGTCTGACCAGATGACATTCTCCCATTGTTGTTGTATCCAATTCTTATGGTCGTGACACCATTTTCGTCGGGCCGCGGTGGCCCGGTTGGAAGAGTAACGGACTAGCAATCGAAGGCCTCAGAGGCCTGTCGCGGCCTCAAATGTCCTCACGTTGGCGTGGTGTGGAAGTTTGGAGAGTGGAGTGCCAACTCAGGTGTTGCCTCGTCATCTGACCGTGGTTCAAAATTACGTGGTGTTCTACTCGGATCTTTCCCTTTGGGATTGATCCCGGACCGTCACCGTTGTGTTGCTCCAGTGTGACGTTAATTGAAAGTACCAATACCAATACCAGTTTCGTCGTTTCAAGGCATCGCATGGTGTCACCAATGGTTTTGGAATAGCCGCTCTACCGTGTATGTTTGCTGCATGAAGTTCACGGCGGATAGTTTTTGTCAATACACCTTCCTGTAGATGTGTGTTCATCTCAGATGATATCTGGGATGCTGTTGTCTTGTACTTTCTGGCCACAATCCGCTTCAAAACCCTTCTGTCTCTATCAGTCAATTTTGATTTTCGTCCACTGTTATGCTTGGCAGATGATGTCTTTCCCTGTTTGCTGTAGGTTGTCATTACCGTCGACACGGTACTTCTCCCGACACCAACAAGGGTGGCCGTTTTCGTTACTGAGACTCCGGCAAGGCGGGCTCCGACAATCATGCCTCTTTCGAAATCTGTGAGGTCAGCCATAACGAAGTTTTAACACCCCAATATATTTCGCATCCGAACTCTATCACTGCTACTAATAGACTGATGTGTGCACATTTTCGCCCGCTAGGTTACACATTTTCGCCCGCTAGGTTGCACATTTTCGCCCGCTAGGTTGCACTCTTCCACACTAGAGGGCGGGAGTATACGACAGGTTTCCATCGAGTGTTGTTTTTTCACATGTGTTCATATTATTTTGTCCAACCAGTGTAGGTATTTGATTTACGTCGCACTGGGATCAACCCCGAAGGGAAAGATCAAAGCATAACGCCTAACAACGACGTAATTTTGAACCGCGGTACGATGACGAGGTCAATACTTGAGCTGGAGTAGTTTCGAACTCCCAGCCCTCCTGTTGCTAATATGTAACTCTCCCAACTGGAGTAAATGACTAAGAGTACTGACACGATGCAATGTTTCATGAAAATATACCAATCCCTTTGGAAGTACGAGCACACACACATTCCGACATAGACAGACACCAAACGTGAAATCGCTGATTTTCCATTATTACGACCCAAATTGAATAAGTAACTTGAAATGGGACGATAATAGTCAATAAACAAACATTTCATTTTCCTTTATATAGATCAAAATCTTGCCCTGTTTCGGTTTCCACTTCCTCTTAATGGTTTGACGATATATCCTATCAGTGACAGGTCAAACTGATAAAGATACGAACTTCAAGAAATCGATAAATGACTAACTACACTGTAAAAGCTTATGAACAGTTTCATGATTTAGTTGTATAATCTCTGTTTGTTATAGTATACTAGCTCCATGTTATAGAAGTGAGAGAAACTAAATAAACGATGAAAGAGCGATGAAAGTCTAAGGTCACATATTTTGCTCATACCCTATACAGAGGTCAATTTAACAATCCTTTTCACCCCGTCTTTCATTTCCTCTATCTCACTCTGTGCGTTGTAGGCGGCGCAGGTTCGATTCCTTCCTAGGTGTTTCTTCTGTGTGAGTAGACCTCTTATTATGTGTTTGCGTCCAATGCTTGACGTTGTCTGTCTTGTGTTTAGCCCAGCTTGGCCAAATATGGGCCTTAAACCATAAAACCCGATGCAACTAACCAGTCAATCTCTTTCTCACACCCGTTTCAATCCGCTCACTTGAATATTACTCTCAGCAATAAATTTTGGAGAATGGGGTTTCAGCTCACAGGTGTTGTTCTCGTTATCTGACCACTGTTCAAAATTTCGAGGCGTCCTTGGATCTTTCTCTTCCGGATGGATCCCGGACCGTCGCCAATAACCCGTTGTGTTACTCCAGTGCGACGTTAATTAACGATAACTGCGATTAACCCTCAGCGACGTTAATTAACGATAACTGCGATTAACCCTCAGCGACGTTAATTAACGATAACTGCGATTAACCCTCAGCGACGTTAATTAACGGTAACTGCGATTAACCCTCAGCGACGTTAACTAACGATAACTACGATTAACCCTCGGCGATGAATAGTTGTCAGTTCTCCATTGTGAATTTAAGTCCCGATCGAGATATCAAATCCATACCACGAATGCTTTCCTACGTTCTCTTCCAATTACAACATCAGCCCCGTAGGTATAACTGTTAGAAACGGTCTTTCCTGGTCATCGTGTGAGCAACTCGGAGATGAGTTGTGAAGGGACTGTGACGTTCTCCGTCCAACATGTGGAGGAACGTTGGCCGGAAGGAACCATTGGGTCCCCGAGGGGGACGAGGGTGGTGTGCCCTTGAATGATCATCCGGGCCTGTGGAGAAGAAGGGGGACCTGGGAGGGGAAAGGGGAGACTGACCGACGGATGCAGAAGCGTACGGACGTGCGAGGGTCCTTTCTGAGATGTGTTGTAATATATATTTGTAATCAAATGTAAATAAATCATTTAATCAAGAACCCCATGCAGAAGCGTTGGTAATCTATACATGTATATGGATATACAAATCCATTGAAGTTCTCCAGCAAATGGGAAAGCCGGCGTGGTCTCACAAACTTGGTGTCAGATTCATGTATAGATTGCCAACGAGAGTGACGCTTCTGCATGGGGTTCTTGATTAAATAATTTGTTTACATTTGATTACAAATAGATATTACAACACATCTCAGAAAGGACCCTCACACGTCCCGGTCCGCCGGTCAGTCTCCTCTTTCCCCTCCAGTTCTCCCTTCTTCTCCATTGGCCCGGATGATCATTCAAGGGCACACCACCCTCGTCCCCCTCGGGGACCCAATGGTTCCTTCCGGCCAACGTGTTGGACGGAGAACGTCACAGAGACTATGTATTGTGAAGATTTAGTTGTAAAGGGATCATTACTATTTGCAAAACTAGGACTGCAAAACACCTTGAACTTCATGACTTCAAACTATTTTCTGTAATAAATTGCTATTCTAAGAACTGTTGACGTGAATAAGTCTTTAAAATCGGAACAGTTCGGGGCGCATGCATAAAAATTAGCGTCACAAAAAAGTATTGCAACTGTTTTGTCTTATGATTTCAGATCTAAGGATGTCAGTACCTGACATTACTTTCGGACCTACTGCGCAAGCGCGCTGAACGCGGGTAGAGGGTTCGCAATATGTCGAAATTCTACGGTGCTGGGAGAAATTTGGGCCAGTGTTACTTTGGATTACGTGAAGCGAGGACTGCATAACAGGTGTCATTCGAAAGCTACCGAAGTACGCTATAATAAATGTTGGACAACAACAATTCATATGAAACTGAATTTTAATTGTTCAAATTGTAAATTAATTTTTGGATATTCACAGTAAACAATCGTTCAGTCTTCCTATGTCTGCTTAATTCTTTCCACAATCCACAACATCAGGCCCGAGTATTCAAGTCAAAACTACGGTTTGTGTCCTCGACACAACCTATCATTTTTTTTTCATGTCTTATATTCCTAATCACGGTATGTATGTTCCCTGTTACCAAATGTACGATGTCTGTTTTGTTCTGTTCAGTGTTTTATCTAAATAAATTTCCCTTTTAGACTAAAACCGCAACTCATCGCTGAATTCTTTTCTGCGTCAGGCCTCATTAGCCCAGTTAGCAGGAAGAGCAATCGGATGGTTGCGAGTTCGAAACTCGGTCCAGCCGAAGACCGCCGTCGCCTCTAATGTCCTCACGTTGGCGTGATGCGGAAGTAGGGGAAGTGGAGTGCCAGCTCAGGTGTTGTTCCCCTCATTTGAACGTGGTTCAAAAGTACGAGGCGTTGGATTCAGATCTTTCCCTTCGGACCATAGCCCGCTGTGTCGTTCCACTGCGCCGTCAATTCAAACTACCGATCTTATACCGGATTAAAATTTAATAAGTTACATGATCCTACGAAAAATGTACAAAAGATGTCTTGGATCATAGTGGATGTCCTTTCGTGATACCAGAAACCACTCCACCGTGGTCAGGACTAGCCATTCTGTTACCCTGACAATTGTGACTTTCAGGATAAATCTTTCTTAAGGACACATTTTTCATTGCTTTGTTGTAACCACTTTAAAATGCCATCTATTCTTCTCTACATAACTTGAAGTTGGTTAGATCTCCAGATCTTTGTCCTCTGTACCAGTGATATTGTGTATATAAGGAGCCTATGTCTTCAAAGCTAAGTTTCCGGCCCTTGCAAATCCGTCCGCCATTTCATTACCCTCATGAGAAGGAATCCATATCAGATTTACCGGGAAATGTCTTGCAAGACTCGAGGTTTTCCTAATATTGCAATGGAAGCTGATCCAACTACTGCGAAGGAAATATGACCCAACAGTTAAAGAAATGTGATGCAATTATATTTGTTTCAGTTTCCTTAGAAATTGGGCGTATATTATTCTTATAGCCGTTTGATAACCATTAGGTTTTTGACCGTTTGAAGTGAGTCTACATGAATCAAAGCCCAACAACAGCTCTTGTTATTGCAGAGTTGCAGAGTAGCAGAGTATTAGTATTGACATTCGTCTCCATCTAAGATGCTTCATAAAATTAACCATTTGCAAAAAGGGAATCCATATGATATTCAACAAATGTCAAAGAGAGGTGACGCATTGATATTTGTTTCATTTTCAGTAGAAATTGAGTGTATAGTATTTCTACTGTCGTTTGATATCTTTTTGATCGTTGCCGATAGCCAATCTACATGAATCCAGGTTACCAAACTATCTACAACAGTTTTTGCTATTGCAGACTATTAGTATTGACATTTGTCTCCATCTAAGATGCTTCATAGAAATTAACCATTTGCCGAAAGGGGGGGGGGTTTCAATTAACGTCACACTGGAGCAACACAATGGGCTATTGGTGACGGTCCGGGATCAATCCCAAAGGGAAAGATCCGAGGACAACACCACGTAATTTTGAACCATGGTCAGATGACGAGGCAACACCTGAGCTGGCACCCCACTCTCCAAACTTCCACACCACGCCAACGTGAGGACATTTGAGGCCACGACAGATTTAACGTGCACCAGCCCCCTTTGTACACGACGGTGTTTGGCTGGATTCGAACTCGCAACCCTTCGGTTGCTAGTTCGTTACTCTTCCAACCGGGCCACCGCGGCCCCCTTTTTGCCGAAAGGGAATCGATAGGATAAGCAACTATTTTCAAGGAAAAGTGGCTCAATTATTGTCAAGGACAGATGACGCACTGATATTTTTCTGTCTAGGCTTTTTGATCATCGCCGAAAAGTGAATCTTAAGCAATTCTAGTTCAAACAATCTACAAGAGCTTTTGATATTGCATAGTATTGTTATTTACACTTGACTCAATCTAAGCTAGTAGATAGAAATTAGAGCGTTAGTTCGAAGTGGTCATGCAACCTACAAAAGCGCCGCCTCCTCTCTCTATATTTAAGTTTCAGCAATTACCCTTCTGTCCTCATGGCATACAGTGCCCTGTCATCACTTCAGTTTAAAGACTTGTTCTTGCTCATCAGTTCGTTAACTTTAGAAGTACCTTTTGTGTCATTTTCCCACATCCAAGTCACTTCAGTGTAAGTAGCAGTTGAAAAGTTTACTGTTCTCTAACTTTTGTAGGCCAGTGTTATTATAAGTTGAGATAGAGCTTTTCAAAAGGGGGCTCTTAAGAAAATTATCCTTGAAAATGCGGCATGAACCAAAAAATTTTGGTAAACTGGTTTATTCAATTTAAAGAAATATCATGAAAGAACGGAATAATGGAACCACTTTTCCTGTTCTTCGAAGAAGCGTTGTTTTTTCCTAGTTTGCATTAAGATGAATCATTTTCATCGACCCTTCAAAAGCCTTTTTTCCATGATTATTTGTTTTGCTAACAATTGACATACTGTACATATTTTATCATGCAAGTGATAAAGAGGAACAATCTGTTAGGCAAAACCAGCGATAAAATACCGATGTTATCTATTGTTTTGCTCACGAACACTCAGACTGTTATCACGCTACTAACAAACCTGATATCGCTAAAGAAATACATAGTAAACTAGAATACCCCCACTTGGCATCTACGCTCAACATTTTCAATTGCTTATATATATTAATGGCAAAGTGTCGTTATTCCCATTTCATATCTTACTTGCATAAGTTACTTACAGTTTTAACAACAATTTCGTGTAAAAAGAACTTTAGTAAAGAAAATCTGCGTAATTGCCTTTAGCATACAGGCGCTTATCATCTGCGTTCAGCTTTCTTTATTGCTTTTATCTGTTGCTGTCAAAGTGCGTTATTCTTAATTAATATCTTATTTACTTTCATAAGATACAATTTTAACTCCTAAATTCGTCTAAAAAATGCTTTAGCTAAAGAAAATACTCTTAATTGCCATTAGCACACCCGCGCGTAGCATCTCCGCTCGACTTTCTCCATTGCTTTTATCTATTGCGGCCAAAGTTTCATTCTTATTTATTATCTTATTTTCTTGCACAAGTTACTTACAATTTTAACTCCTATTTCGTCTAAAAAATTCTTTAGCTAAAAATTCTTTAGCTGCGTTATTGCCGTTAGCATGCCCTTTCTTAGCATCTGCGATCAACTTTCTAAAGTGCTTATATCATTTGCTGTCAAAGTGTCGTTATCCTTATTTAATATCTTATTTACTTTCATAAGATACAATTTTAACTCCTAAATTCGTCTAAAAAATGCTTTAGCTAAAGAAAATACTCTTAATTGCCATTAGCACACCCGCGCGTAGCATCTCCGCTCGACTTTCTCCATTGCTTTTATCTATTGCGGCCAAAGTTTCATTCTTATTTATTATCTTATTTTCTTGCACAAGTTACTTACAATTTTAACTCCTATTTCGTCTAAAAAATTCTTTAGCTAAAAATTCTTTAGCTGCGTTATTGACGTTAGCATGCCCTTTCTTAGCATCTGCGATCAACTTTCTAAAGTGCTTATATCATTTGCTGTCAAAGTGTCGTTATCCTTATTTAATATCTTATTTACTTTCATAAGATACAATTTTAACTCCTAAATTCGTCTAAAAAATGCTTTAGCTAAAGAAAATACTCGTTATTGCCTTTAACACACACGCTTATTTTATTTTATCACCCTCTTAATTTTATTTTGCTCGCGGAGCATCTCCGCATCTCCATCTCCGCTCGATTTAATATCTTATTTACTTTCATAAGATATAATTTTAACTCCTAAATTCGTCTAAAAAATGCTTTAGCTAAAGAAAATACTCGTTATTGCTTTTAACACAACCGCTTATTTTATTATATCACCCTCTTAATTTTATTTTGCTCGCGGAGCATCTCCGCTCGACTTTCTCCATTGCTTTAATCTATTGCGGCCAAAGTTTAGTTGTTTTTATTTATCTTACTTTCTTGCATGAGTATGTTAAATCTGTCGTGACCTTAAATGTCCTCACGTTGGGGTGGTGTCGAAGTTTGGAGAGTGGGGTGCCAGCTCAGGTGTTGCTTCGTCATCTGACCGTGATTCAAAATTATGTGGCGTTGTCATCGGAACTTTCCCTTTGGGATTGATCCCGGACCGTCACCAATAGTCCATTCTGCTGTTCCAGTGTGACGTTAATTAAAACACCTACCAACCCCTTGCATGAGTTACAATTTTAACTTCTAAATCACCTAAAAAGAAATTTAGCTAAAAAAATCTGCGTATTTGCCTTTAGCATAGCATCTGTGCTCAACTTTCTTAATTATCTATATCTATTGATAGCTGTGTCGCTATTCCCATTTCATATCTTATTACTTGCATAAGCTACAATTTTAACTCCTAATTCGTCTGAAAAAGCTTTAGTAAAAAAAATCAGCGTAATTACCTTTAGCACACCCGCGCTTATCTCAACTTTATTCACTGTTTACATCTATTATCGGAAAAGTGTCGTTATTCTTATTTAATATCGTATTTACTTTCATAAGATACTTACAATTTTAACTCCTAAATTCGTCTAAAAAATGCTTTACCTAAAGAAAATAATTGTTATTGCCTTTAGCAAACCCGCGCGCAGCATCTCCGCTCAAATTTCTCCATTGCTTTTATCTATTGCGGCCAAAGTTTCATTCTTATTTAATATCTTATTTTCTTGCATAAGTTACTTACAATTTTAACTCCTATTTCGTCTAAAAAATTCTTTAGCTAAAGAAAATATGCGTTATTGCCGTTAGCATGCCCTTTCTTAGCATATGCGATCAACTTTCTAAACTGCTTATATCATTTGCTGTCAAAGTGTCGTTATTCTTATTTAATATCTTATTTACTTTCATAAGATACAATTTTAACTCCTAAATTCGTCTAAAAAACGCTTTAGCTAAAGAAAATTCTCGTTATTGCCTTTAACACACCCGCTTATTTTTATTTTATCACCCTCTTAATTTTATTTTGCTCGCGGAGCATCTCCGCTCGATGCGTCTCCACATCTCCATCTCCGCTCGATTTAATATCTTATTTACTTTCATAAGATACAATTTTAACTCCTAAATTCGTCTAAAAATTGCTTTAGCTAAAGAAAATACTCGTTATTGCCTTTAACACACCCGCTTATTTTATTTTTCCACCCTCTTAATTTTGTTTTGCTCGCGGAGCATCTCCGCATCTCCATCTCCGCTCGATTTAATATCTTATTTACTTTCATAAGATACAATTTTAACTCCTAAATTCGTCTAAAAATTGCTTTAGCTAAAGAAAATACTCGTTATTGCCTTTAACACACCCGCTTATTTTATTTTATCACCCTCTTAATTTTGTTTTGCTCGCGGAGCATCTCCGCATCTCCATCTCCGCTCGATTTAATATCTTATTTACTTTCATAAGATACAATTTTAACTCCTAAATTCGTCTAAAAATTGCTTTAGCTAAAGAAAATACTCGTTATTGCCTTTAACACACCCGCTTATTTTATTTTTCCACCCTCTTAATTTTGTTTTGCTCGCGGAGCATCTCCGCATCTCCATCTCCGCTCGATTTAATATCTTATTTACTTTCATAAGATATAATTTTAACTCCTAAATTCGTCTAAAAATTGCTTTAGCTAAAGAAAATATGCGTTATTGCCGTTAGCATGCCCTTTCTTAGCATATGCGATCAACTTTCTAAACTGCTTATATCATTTGCTGTCAAAGTGTCGTTATCCTTATTTAATATCTTATTTACTTTCATAAGATACAATTTTAACTCCTAAATTCGTCTAAAAATTGCTTTAGCTAAAGAAAATACTCGTTATTGCCTTTAACACACCCGCTTATTTTATTTTTTCACCCTCTTAATTTTGTTTTGCTCGCGGAGCATCTCCGCATCCCCATCTCCGCTCGATTTAATATCTTATTTACTTTCATAAGATACAATTTTAACTCCTAAATTCGTCTAAAAATTGCTTCAGCTAAAGAAAATACTCGTTATTGCCTTTAAAACACCCGCTTATTTTATTTTATCACCCTCTTAATTTTATTTTGCTTGCGGAGCATCTCCGCATCCCCATCTCCGCTCGATTTAATATCTTATTTACTTTCATAAGATACAATTTTAACTCCTAAATTCGTCTAAAAATTGCTTTAGCTAAAGAAAATACTCGTTATTGCCTTTAACACACCCGCTTATTTTATTTTATCACCCTCTTAATTTTATTTTGCTCGCGGAGCATCTCCGCATCTCCATCTCCGCTCGATTTAATATCTTATTTACTTTCATAAGATATAATTTTAACTCCTAAATTCGTCTAAAAAATGCTTTAGCTAAAGAAAATACTCGTTATTGCCTTTAACACACCCGCTTATTTTATTATATCACCCTCTTAATTTTATTTTGCTCGCGGAGCATCTCCGCTCGACTTTCTCCATTGCTTTAATCTATTGCGGCCAAAGTTGTACTTGTACAAGTTACTTACAATTCTAACTCCTATATAATTCGTCTACTATACTTCCATCATATACTTTTCTTCCATCATCATCTGCCTTAAGCGGAACTGGTCATTTGTGCGCTTCCTTATGAAACTTAATAATTAGGTTAATCAGAAAACTTTCTTGAAAGGAAATATATGCAATATGTAGTATAATAATAATCCTTTTTTGATTTTCAATGTTTTTCTTTTAGCAAGCGTTCTATTGAATTCCTATTATACACGGAATCCTTATGAAGTATTATTAGACCATTCTCTATGTAACGAATGAGTTTTGCGAATTTCTCTATTTATAGAACATATTTTTGCTCCACTCTGAGCTACTTACGAGTTTTAAAAGTCTCGAAATAGTGAAGTCGTATCCTTAACGAAGTTTTTTTCTTATTTGAATAACATTTTGCAATATTACGAATTTTTCTTCCATCAAAACTTGTTTTAATTGGAACTGGTCGCTTGTGCACTTTCTTAATAATTAGGTATTATACTAACTTAATAATTAGGATAATCAGAAAAGTTTCTTAAAAGCAAATATTTTTAACACTTGTAGCTGTTGTAAAATCCTAGTTTTGGTTTTTTTTTTACAAAGACTTCTTGAATTCCTGTTGTGCATGGAATCTTTATCAAGTATTATTTCAGACAATTCTCTACAAAACTAATGACTGTTTTCCGAATTTCTCTGTTTAACTAAAGTCTTTCTTTTATTTAACGAAAAAAAATTTTCAGATGTAAGCGTTTACATGAATTTATTTCCATAAGATTTTACGATATTCTGAACTTTTCTTCCATCACCAAGCAAATATTTTCAATATGTGGTGTTAGAGTTTTTCAATTTTCCTATATTTTTTTTAATAAGCGTTGTATAATTTCTGTTTTCCACAGTACTATGAGAAATATTATTACAGAACAACCTTTATATAACGAATGTCTGTTTGCGAATTTCACTATCAAAGAATATATTTTGCGGAACACAGATATTTGGAATTTCAAAAAAATTTCGAAATAGTAAATACTTTCTTTATTCAATAAAGTTTTTTCTTGATGTAAGCACTTTTACTGCACCATTTCCATAGCATTTTACGATATTCTGAACTTTTCTTACGTCACAACCTGTTTTAAGCGGAACTGGCCATTTTTGTGCTTCCTTAAGAAACATAAAAATTTGGTTAATCTGTAAACTTTCTTGAAAGGAAATACAGTGCACTCCGCTTTATCGGACCATTTTGGTTCGACATGAAAGTGGTCCCATTAACCGACTGGTCCGATTATATTTTATGAAAGGCTGTAACGCTCGCCGGCTATATAATTGCATATATGTAGAATACTTTAGGATGAGTGTGCATACAGAATATGTAGAACTCTACTTTAGCAAAAGGGATAAAAGCGACATAATTAACAATTGAAGACGTTTATTTACAAATGAAGGGGGAATATTTACAGATTAAAAATAGTTAACAATTTCACTTCATCGGGTATTCGTTAGGAATGCGGAATTAGGGGAAGCGTTGTCTGCTGATGATGAAGATGGAGCGATGGCAAAACAATTAACAAATGTGTCGACTTTCACAGATTTGCAGCTAACTGCAAGCATTTCTATTGCCAAAAGGAGATTTATCTTACGAGATAACACGATTGCGCTAAATTTAGCACTGTTCTCTGAGTCAAAGTAACAGACGATTTTTTTTCAAGAACCAACTTTCTATAGAGGGTTTCCAAGTTTTTGATAACCCCTGTTCCATTGGCTGAATGATTGAGGTTGTGTTGGGTGGCAAAAAAATCAGACGTATATTCTTCGTTACCACATTAGAGTGTGTGGAACAATTGTCCATTACAAGAGCAATTTTTCTTCCTATTCCCTCGAGTATCTTGTCCCAGCCTTTCAGCCAATTCTCAAAAATCGTCGATGTCATCCATGCATTACGACTGCTTCGATATTCCACCGACAACTGGCGCGCACCTGAGAAACACGGAGGAATCTTACTTTTTCCTATGACTAAAAGAGGACGTCGATCACAACCAGTCATATTAGCGCAGACAAAAGAACAGTTACACGATCCATCGCTTTTTCCAATCCACTCAATAATTCAGTTCTGAAAGTTAGCGACCCATTTGGAGTTGCTATATAATAAAGGGCAGTTTCATCGCAGTTGTACACCTCAGAAGGTGCATACAGTTCCAATTTTTCGGGCAACAAAGTGGTAATCCAACTGTCAGCACTTCGAATATCGGCATCCTGTTTTACACCATGTGCGACTTTGAAGCAAAAATGCCGTGCCTTTTCTTCCAGCGACTTAGCCATCCTTCAGTAGTAGTGAAGTTCGGTTTGCCAAGTTGTGTAGCAAGATGTTCTGCTTTTGATTTTAGTAGCGGCCCAGTTAAAGGAATCTCGCGGCTTCTCGTTTCACGAAACCATTCAAACAGCGCTTGGTCAACTTCGTCTTTTTTTGACAGCCTTTGGCGCTTTCTGGGTGCAAATGAGTCGTCCGCTTCGATTTCAAGTCTGTTACCTGACGTCCTGGAAACTCATCGATTCGACGCAACAATGATAATTTTTCTTTTCCTGATAAATCTTTACGCGCCATATGCGCTGAATTTCACCTGCCTTTCGGGAGACGGAAGTGCGAAATAAATTTCCGAAATGTGATTCATGCTGATTGGATATTCTTATCTTCTATCTCACCTGATTTTCTGTGCTTTTAAATTTATCTTGTTTTTATTCCAATGCAAAAAGCAGCACATGAGTCAGAAGCAATACTGTTTGTTTGTCTTCTGAGTTATTATTTTTGATGTCTTCTGTGAGAACGGAAATAATTTTTTTATTCACTCCTTTTCTTGCTCTCTGAGCGTTCACTGTCAATTTGAATATTTTTTTATATTCTTTGTTCACCCAGGCAGTTGGCGGGACACCTTTCTTCAACCGTTTTGTTTGCGAAGTTGTATTTAAACTGGTCCGTTTAACCGACGTAAGGTGGTCCATTTAACCGATGTGATTTCTATGGCATTGAATAGAAAATGATTCTTTTCACAAGGTAACTGTCTGAACTTTTTTAAGTTTAACTGATTAGTTGTACGCCTTTCTTTATGAAACTTAATTATATGTATCAGAAAACTCCTAAAAGCTAATATTTTCAAAATGTGGTGTCACTTTTTAATTTCCCAGTGTTCCTGGTTTTCTATATTCTTTTTTGTTACTATACTTTTTTGAATTCCTGTTGTCTGCAGAATCCATGTAAAATATTATTATAGAAAAATCTTTATACAACGAATGTCTGTTTTGCGAATTTCACTATTAACGAATATATTTTGCGGACACTGAGCTATTTACGAATTTAAAAATAATCTTGAAATAGTGATGCAAGTCATTTCTTTATTCAACGAAGTTCTTTTTTCTTATGTAAACATTCTCACGATTTATTTACTTATTTGTTTTAAACGGAACTGATCACTTGTGAGCTTCGTTATGAAAAGTAATAATTAGTGGAAGACCAATTTCATCTAGGACACCCGAAGTTATTGAAAAAGTACGAAATTTCGTAACAAACGATCGCTGTGCGTCACTGAAAATGATGGAAGACTCTTTAAACATCAACAAAGAAACAATTCGAACCATCCTGAATGAAGATTTGGGCAAAACAAAAGTGTGTGCTAAATTTGTTCCACACACTTTAACCCCTGAACAAAAAGCAATAAGAAGTGCACATTGCAGAGACATCATTTCAGCCGCTGAAAACGATCCAAACTTTTTGAAGTCCATTGTTACAGGTGATGAAACCTGGTGTTTCCAATATGATCCTGAAACAAAGTGCGGAATGGAAGTCACCAAATTCACCGCAAGCCAAAAAAACAAGAAAAGTTCCATCCAAAATCAAAACAATGTTCATTGCATTCTTCGATAGTAAAGGTATTATCCACAAAGAATTTGTTCCAACTGGACAAACAATTACAGGTCAATACTACTTAGCTGTTTTAAAGCGTTTGATGGCCAGAATTCGTCGCATTAGTCCAGACTATAGGACTGAAAGCAGTTGGTGTTTGTTACACGACAATGCATCCAGTCACACCTCCCTTATTGTTTGTCGATTTTTGGCAAAAAATAATGTCTGTGTGTTGAACCATCCACCGTATTCACCTGATTTAGCACCCTGTGACTACTCCTTATTCCCAAAACTTAAAATGAAGTTAAAAGGGTGTTATTTTGAGGATATTTCGACCATACAAGGAGCTTCGACGCGTGCTTTGCAGGCCATTCCACAAAGTGATTTACAACAGGCGTTCGATTCATTAATAAATCGCTGTAAAAAAGTGCATTGGAGCCGGAGGGTCCTATTTTGAATAAAAAAAACCAAAACAGGTATTAATTTCTTGTTTCCATTTCTTTTTACACACCCAGACTCTTAAAACTTATTTGACGCACTGTGTATTTTGCATTTATGTGGTGTTCTTGAATTCCTGTCCTGCATTTGATCTTTATGAAGGGTTATTACAAACCATTCTCTCTATATAACGAATATCTGATTTGCGAATTTCTTTAAAGACTGTCTGTTGTGCGAATTTCTCTATTTGAGTAATGTCTGTTTAGCGAATTTCTCTATTTAACGAATATACTTTATGGGACAAAGAGCTATTTACGAATTTTAAAAAATCTCGAAACAGCGGAATCCTTTATTCAACGAAGTTTTGTTTTCTGATGTAAACATTTTCATGACTGTACTTGGATTACATTTTGTTATATAGTGGACTCTCTCTTAACCGGCCACTTCAGAACGGGACCCAGACCGGATAACGATTCGGCCGGTTAAACCGTCGTTCCCTTAATAGCATTAAAATACACTCCCGAAATCGTTTTTATTAGTATAAAACTAAGTATATAGCCTACTTTATTGTAATATTATATGTATAATTAAGAAAACTTACCCTGGAAGAACTTCCTTTGTTGGGAAAAAACTAAACACATGTTACTGTAGGCTACTGTATTTTCAGTACATAATTTCAGTATAAATATTAGGCCTTACTAAACAGGTCACTGAATCTCACATTTAGTATAGTACTGTACTGTAAATATAAAAAAATAAGCTCTAAAAGTAATCGTCGATTTTCTTTTGTTTCTTTGTGTGTATTGCTCTTTTGAAAGCGAAGTCGCGCCATTTTTTCACACGTCAACACCACAGTAAATCAACAGCTCAACTGAACTGAATAGTCTAGACATGTGAGTCATCATCGTCTCAAACTCGTGGCGGCCGGTTAAAGCGGAGGTTGGTTAAAAGGTGGCCGGTTAAGAGAGGGTCCTCTGTATTACGAACTTTTCTTTCATCAAAACCTGTTTTAATCAGAACAACAGTTGTGCGCTTTCTTATGAAATGTAGTAGTTAGGTTAATCAGAAAACTTTCTTAAAAGCAGATATTTTAAATATGTGTGGGGTGTAAAAGAAATTTTAAAATCCTTTTCTTGGTTTTCAATGTCCTTTTTTACTGACTTCTTCAATTCTTGTTCATTTGATCATTATGAAGTACGTATTATTACATTCTCTATATAATGAATGTGTTTTGCGAATTTCTCTATTAATAGAACATATTGTGTGGACACAGCAATTTACGAATTTCAAAAATATCTCGAAATCGTGAGTCATTTCTTTTTTCACGAGTTTTTTCCGATGTAAACATTTTTACTACTTTATTTCCATAACGTTTTACCATGTTATGTACTTTTCTTTCATTAAAAGCTGTTTTAAGCTGAACTTGTCAATTGTGCGCTTTCTTATAAAACTTAATAATTAGGTTAATCAGAAAACTTTCTTAAAAGCAAATATTTTCAAAATATGGTGTAAGAGTTTCGTAAAATCCTATTTTGGTTTTCATTGCCCTTTCCTTACTAGGAGTTTTTGAATTCCTGTTGTGCTAGGAATCTTTATGAAGTATTATTACAGACCATTCTCTATTAAACAAATGTCTCTTGCGATTTTCTCTATTTAGCAAATGTCTGTTTTGTGAAATTCCCTATTTGTAGAATTGCCCGTTGTGTTGCTCCAGTGTGACGTTAATTAAAAATACCAATATCAATACCTATTTGTAGAATTTCCATATTTTGCGCGACCATGAGCTATTTTCGAATTTTTTAAACAAATCTTGAAGTAGTGAAGGTTTTTCTTTAATTAATGAAGGTTTTTTCGTATGTAAATATTTTCCCGACTTTAAATACGATTTTACGATATTTTTATTATTAACATTTTGCAAACCGGTCGCTTCTGCGCTTTCTTATGAAACTTATCAATTAGGTTAATCAGAAAACTTTCTGAAATACAAATATTTTCAATATATGGTGTAAGAGTTTTTAAAACTTATTTTTGATTTTCAATGTCCTTTTTTAACTAAGCGTTCTTGAATTCCTATTGTCCTTCCTTATGAAGTATTATTACAGATCATTCTCTATTTAACGAATGTCTGTTTTTCGAATTTATACGTTTAACAAATGTATCTGTTTTGAGAATTTCTCTATTTAAAAATTGTCTGTTTAATGAATTTCGCTTTTAAACAAATGTCTGTTTTGCAAATTTCTCTATTTAAGAAGTCTATTTTCAGGGTAGGTAGGTATTTTATTAACGTCGCACTTTAGCAACACAGCGGGCTATTGTCTATTTTGCGGGTCACTGAGCTATTTACGAGTTTTAGAAGTCTCGAAATAGTGAGTTCTTACCTTTATTTAACGAAGTTATTTTTTCTGATGTTAACATTTTCACAACTTTATTTACATAACATGCTTTTGGATATCATGAACCTTTCTTATAACCTGTTAATAACCCGTTTTATGCAGAACCGATCACTTGTTCTTCACACAGTGGATCACTGACTACGCTACAAGCTTCAACTGACTACCTACATATCAAAAGAACTTGCGCTGAAGTCTACTGACTTCGCGGTCAATGTAAGTTGATTCTGAAACCAGGAATCCAACCACTGCTAAAACTAAAAGCTGCAGCTATTTTAATCGATGTAAATCCAAGTTTTGTCCAGAAGAAACATAGTGGACAGGCCTGAAATTATTAAAAAATATTTGCAAACAAAATGCTCATTTTGTATACAAGAGCAACTTCATCAGTTGCTAACATAAGCACAGCATCCCTCTATGTGTCAGCGTTTCCCAAACTACGTTGCGTGGAACACTGGTGTTCCGCGGATAGGGGATAAGAGTTCCGAGAAAAATTATCCAACTAAGCCAGCAGGTTTAATCGCAAGATGTGATAGGTACGTAGCAGAGTTAACGTAGCACTGAAGCAACATTATGGTCAATTGGTGAAGGTCCGGACTTAATTCCGAGGGAAAGATCCAAGGACATCTCGTAATCTACAGAGTGTCCTAAAAGTTCCCGTACTGACGATTCGTGAATTTATTATACAAAAACAATAAACTTTAAAACAATTATTTTTATGCTAATGGTGAAAAGCACTTTTAACATAACGTAGGTAAAAAATTTGAACTCACATTTACAATAAATGTTCAAAATGTCCGCCCCTTTCTTGGAGGCAAAGTTGAAGTCGTTTGCGCATATTTTTAGAAACGCGCTTCAAGATGCTGGGAGTGATTTCTTGTGGCCTTTGAGTAATGGCAATTTTCAGATCATCTATTGTTTGGGGATTATCTTCATAAACTTTGTTCTTTAAATATTCCCACAGAAAAAAGTCAGGGATGCTCAGATCAGGGGTACGAGGTGGCCAAAGATTTCTTGAGATGAGTCGATCGACAAAAAAAATCTTGAAGCATGCCCATGGTTTCATAACTTGTATGGCACCAAGAATCTCGTTCATTCACTTCTAATAATGCAACAAATTGTTGGATAAGGTCTCTGTATACAGTGCCATCAACAGTTGACTCGAAAAACAGGTCCAACAATCCTTTTGCGTGATACGGCACACCAAACGCCAATTTTTTGAGAATGTAAAGGTTTTTGCATTAATGAATGGGGATTTGTCGTCGCCCAAATGCGGGAGTTTTGCGCGTTTACGTAACCGTCTAAATGAAACCATGCCTCATCGGAGAAAAATGTTTTGTCCAAAATGTTGATGTTGCGAATAAATCTCCGGAACCATCGGCAATAATAAAGCCGCTTCTCATAGTCCGGTGGCTTTAGCTCCTGTAACATTTTTACACGATCAGCACGAAAATGCAAAGATTTTAAAGCCTTATGTGTCGATCCACGTGTGTTGTTGCGACAAACGCCTCACAGATTGATGAGGAGATTGCAATATTCTTCGTTGAGTTTCTTGCAAAAAGTCTGGTGTAACGACTTTCGTTCTTCCACTCCTGTGTTGTCTTCTACCGAACCCTGTCTCACGAAATCGCCGAATGAGCTGATATAGCGTATCTTTACTCGGTATTGCATCATCTGGATATTTATGTCGCCAAAATTCTTTACATCTTTCATATGATTTGCATTCAAAATAAGCCTCAAGAAGTGCAATTCTCTGAATGCTCGATAAACTCATTTTGCAATGAAGAACAAAATGACATGGAACTTTATTATCGCACAACTTGAGCGAGAAGAAACCCAAACGATAAAAATTAAAGAATCCATAAAATTATAAGCAGACGATAAAATTCAATAATTAAAAAAATACACCCGCAAATGATTTTTTAAAGTTGGAGTACGGGAACTTTTAGGACACTCTAGAATCACGGTCAAATGACGAGATCACACTTGAGCTGGCATTCCACTCTCCAAGCTTCCGCACCACACCAATTTGAGAACATTTGAGGTCAAGACAAATTTAACGTGCACCAGCCCCTCCCATATACACAAGAGTTTGGTTGAATTGAGTTTAAAACTCTCAACCTTCCGGTTGCGAATCTGCCAACTGAGCTACCACGGCCCCCTCTGTAATCAGACTGCTGAATAATATGATTGGAATGATGGAGTTCTAGCAATATTGTGCAACAGCTCAAATTAAGCATATTTAAACTTTTCTGCAAATTTGGGGAATAAATCTAGTAGCAGTTGAATTTATGTCGTTTAATCTATTTGTTGCTATTCACCTATATACAGATAACGCTTTTTTTCTGTGCCACTTATGGTCGTGAGATTTTTTACAATTTTTGGTGTGCCGCAGAATTTTAGGTAGGTAGTTAATTAACGTCGCACTGGAGCAACACAACTTGCCATTGCAGAATTTTAGGAATTTGTGTGATGAAATGAAATAAAATAGGTTGAAAACCGCTGATTCATGCAATCAGTATTTGTATACTTTGATCCATTCCTTTGTGTGTTTTCTGGTTAAGTGTCATAAGGGATTGGTCAGCCATGTCTTATCTTATAACAAATACAGTACCCACCTCGTATTGCTAGATTTCACTTGTCCTCTGAAAGATTTTTAGTTTGCGAACAGTAGGGAAAATCTCAATATCTTTCTTTAGATTTGAGAGCTCGAAAGTCAGCTGTTTCAACCCGATGTTCAGCCTTTTCTCGAGAGTACTTCTTTCAATAAGGGAATTTTCCTACCTCACTTTTATGTTTATGACTAATTTTATTTCATTCGGACGCATAAAATATGAATATCGTTACTTATTTTCATTATAAACGGATTGAAGTAAGATTTGAAATGTGAGTATTGCCACTGCCCGTCAAAAGTTATTGGCAATTTTTTTAACGCAGATGTTATGCCCGGGTCTTTTTATTTAAAATCAACTAAGGATACAATACGGAAGAGTATTGTTTTACACTTACAGTGGAACACATGTGATTTTTCTTCTTTCAAAGAGGGAATTTTCCTACCTCTCACTTTTATATTTGTGACTAATTTTATTTCATTCGGACGCATAAAATATGAATATCGTTACTTATTTTCATTATAAACGGATTAAAGTAAGATTTGAAATGTGAGTATTGCCACTGCCCGTCAAAAGTTATTGGCAATTTTTTTTAACGCAGATGTTATGCCCGGGTCTTTTTATTTAAAATCAACTAAGGATACAATACGGAAGAGTATTGTTTTACACTTACAGTAGAACACATGTGATTTTTCTTCTTTCAAAAAGGGAATTTTCCTACATCCCTTTTAAGTTTGTGACTAATTTATTTCATGTGGACGCTTAAAATATGGATATCGTTACTAATTTTCATTATAAACAGATAGAAATAAGGCATGAATTGCGAGTATTGTCACTACCCTGTCAATAGATATTGGCAGTTTAGAAACTATAGCTCAGATGCTATGCCCGGGTCTTTTTATTTAAAGCTAACAATATTACCCTCGATCCCGGACCGGAATGACAACCCCTCGTAATTTAGAACCACAGTCGGATGACGAGGTCAACATTGAACTGTCATTAAATTCCCAACTTCTACACCACGCCAACGGACGACATTTAAGGCCACGACAGATCTCTACCAACAGGGCTACCAAGATCCCCCTATTCTAAGGACTATTATTTCACCTTCAAAGTAGGTAGGTAATTAACGTCGGATCAGGATCCAAGGACAACGTCTTGTAATTTTTAATCACGGTCAGATAGCGAGAACAAGATCTGAGCACCTCTCCAAACTTCCACACCAAGCTAACGTGAGGACATTTGAGGCCACGAAAAATTTGACGTGCACAACCCCGTATACATGACGGTCTTCGGCTGAACCGAGTTGTATTTCACCCTCAAATCAAGTTAGATTGCATCAATAACAATGCAGGAAATACCACACGATGCACAGCCATCTCATCTAGAAATTGAGAGCTACAAAAATCTACATATTTTACAAAACGAGTTACAAACTAAGTCCCGAGCCCAAACTACGTTGCCACAAAATTCCATTGGCCAATAACGAGTCGTCTGTGAATCCATTGGACCAATTATGAACGGCGGAAAGTACCCCGAGTACAGTGAGATAGGAAATGGGGGTAGGATAGGGGACAAAAAAACGGCAGGTTCCTTGGCGCCTGAATAATCCCCTTAGCGTTGTTCGCCACACGGCTTCAGTTGGGCAGCTTTGTGGGGAGAGTTCATTCACTGTGAGGGGTGAGCAGAGTGTTTGCTATGGGATTGAGTGGACTATTCGATTTTTTGACAGAGAAATTCGACGCTCACAGAACTACAACTCCCCTTTACGAAGTCTTCAAGTTCTGGTAAAAATATGGAATATATTGATTCCTTTTTTAACAAACTCTCTCCTCGGTTCGTTATTGGTTCCTCCATGGCTTTTCTGTCAGTAAGGCTTTACTTGTGTGTGTACGTCCATTTACTTGACGTTGTTTGGAGCAGCTTGGCCAAATGTGGCCCTTGCGCTATAAAACAACCAACCGGCGTTGATTCCTGAAAAGAGATTCAATTCTGTTCATATTTCTAACCGAAATGTTGTGTTGGATATGCCAAAGCAATACCTGCCTAGTACATGCCTGATACTGCTTAGACCAAAGGTGTATTTCGTTTCTAGAATCGTCACTCAAAATTGTTCTATTAGTCTCCCCATGTTTTTTGGAATCATAGGTACTAACTCATAGAGACCGAATGTTTTTGGAATCATAGGCACCAACTCCTACAGAGGGGCATGGCTTTTTTAATCACAGGAGCCAACAGGTAGTTGTCCGAATCTTGTGGTCGTTAACATAAAAACATTGGAGACCAAACAGTTCGGGACCCAAGAGTGAGAAATTTTAAAATATTACGTAAAATATTCCTACTCGATCTTATTATAATCGGTTAATGAAATCAATTTTACTTTAAAGGATTGAAAATTTACTAACCCCTCACTAATTTCCCCAAATTGTTGCCACTGATTCGAATATAAAAAATGTAATTGGACCAATGACAAGAAAGTGATATTCATCCGTATTGGACTATGGGCTGATTAAATTCTGAATAAAGCTCCCTCAATTTCAATATGTCAGATAAAAGAAAAGCTATATTATTGATTTAATATATGAGTAAACTATTTTACTAATCGCCTTTAAATACTATTTTTTAAATATTGCACACTAAGGTTTTGTAAAAGGCATAATCATTTTCGAACTGAGCGAAATGGCGCCTGAATGGAACTCTGCACCACTTTCCCTCGCAATGCCGAGGAATTCATTCTTTCAACAAAATGACGAAAGCTTGAAACAAGATTTGTCACCAAATACGGACATGGAACACAAAGCTATGAGACAGTTCGAACTTGTTCTTTCCAAGCTCCAATCAGAACCGATATATATTCGAATTTGTAATTGTATCACAACTGGAGTAACTCAACGAACTTTCCAGTGCCTCCCAGTGATAATTTCTGAGTCACCATTTTCCATTTACATGAGTGAGAAACTACCTGGAATTAAGTCTGATTTTCCCTGAATTGTGCCAGAATATAGAAAACCCAAAGCGAACACCGATTGATAACAAAGGCAGGTGCAACTAGAATAAGATTGGAATGTCTTTACATTGATTTTTAACCGACCCCCGATTTCCCAGAAGTAATATTGTTTAGGCTACGAGTGCTGCTATTGGCGGCTAGCAGTCCCTTCACGTCATCTCGTGGGAGGGGGAGGGGAGGGTGAAAGGCGGACCGGGGAACATGCGCGCAGCGGAATCGTGCCTTGCCGCTGGGTGTAGGCGGGGCCAGCACGCATCGACCGCCGCCACCAGCCAATCCGGAGGAGGCTGCGGCGTCACCTGGACTAGTCTGGTGCGCAGCGAATGCGGAGGAGCGTTCCCGGCAGTCCAGAAGTTACGTCCGTCGGTAGTGGTACGGTATGTCGTCTTCTCTACACATTTTCTGGGGTGAAAACCGACGATAGTTCTGTGCCAAGCGGGAATGAATGCTGGTTGCTATGCGCCGCTACTTCGGAATCTTTTAAACTCTGGATTATTCAAACATCGGAAAATGGATCCGGGGTTGAATGTTTTGGATTCAAACCGCAGGTCAGTGCTTTTGTTTATGTTCCGATTCTGCACTTATGGCACTGGATGGCGGAATTTTGACCTGGATAAATACATCGCCGATTTAGCGATCGAATTCGAAACAGCTTTCGATTGCTTTGGCCTATTTCTTCCATAAATTCCAACAATCGAGCCTTTTTACAAAACAGAATTACAATCCTAATTGTGATTGCTGTAGGTTCGATTGGGCTGCATGTAGGGGAACACTATTGGAATTTTGTCGAATTTTCTCACTAAGCCTAAGCCTGCCGACAACCCCCCCCCCTCATGATCAGTCCACACTCAGCAATTTGTTTTGCCTATTTCTGTCTTCTATAACCGAAATATGAGATAGATTTTAAAAAATTTAGTCTTGATTTTGTATTTGTTTTATTGAACATATGTTGTGTAAACATTCCGCCGATCAGTTGGTGTACTGATTGAATACACAATTTAATTGATATTTATTGAACACATTGTTGTACAGGAGCCGTTTGTTTGATGTGTTTTCCTTGCACAATTTGGTATTTCTTATCTTTGACGCTCATAAAAAAACATTGTTTGACAAAATTTTTTTCAATAAATTTAATCATAATTCCATGCAATTAAAATTTCTTTGCTTGTTAACAATATGGAATCATTGTTTTGATGTTTATTATACAATTTTATTTTTGTGTCATTGAACTTGCAAATAATAACGCTATTAATTTTGTGAAATAAATTTTATTTGTTTCTGAAACAATTGGAGTATTAAAATTTAAAGAATTATTTTTTTTCATTAAAATTTCATACTTAAATTAAGATAACCTTTTTATTTCTATCTCTAATTCAATCTCTTTATTTTAGGTGAATTCATTCCAGGATTACTTACATGGATTATTGTGTGAAAAATATCACCTTATTGATGGAAGATGTGTTATTGTGTGATGGATGATACATTACATTTTTCATTGAGTGTGGTTATGTTAGAATGTTTGTGATATAAAAACATTGTCATCCGACAAATAGCATCAAAACAAGAAAGTATTTCAAAGTGAAAAAATCAAAATCTGATGGATTGCTCTTGTGTGTGTACTTACAAACCTCTTGGATATTGTGCTCTTTGGATTACGCTGGATTACTTTAAATACGTGTGTGTTCAGTGCATTTGGGATTATTAAGGATACCAATATATTACTTTGAGTCTGAGCAAGACAATTTGGATATTTATCATTAAAAGGTAAGAATTTTATTTTTATTCTTGTGTTCAAAAAGGAAAATGAGTTTTTAAAAATTAAGCAATGGATGTTCTAAAAGTTTGAATTTTATGCTTTGTTTGCGCTAATGAATAAATTTTAGATAATTACATCCGAAGGTATAGGGCATTTTGGTAAAGCTTTTAACAAATGACAGATTAATGTGTTGAAATTTTGAGATTACAAAAGGAAAAGTAGTATTGTCTCAAGATCTCTCCCTTTCACAATGATGGAGTAATAAACTATTAACAATGATACAGATTATTTAATTGCTTAATAACCTGTAAAAATTGCAGTTTAGTATACATGTCAGTCTGAGACATGTATGAAGTAAAATTAGTATAGTAGCTATTTTTTAAAGCAAATAGTGAACCAGTAAGTAATCATAATTTGAGTCATTATTTCCTTATCTGAATTTTCATTTGAAACTTGTTTTCTCTACACAAATATTTTATGATTTTCAACACACTTGTAATAACGTCATCCAACCATGGTTCAAAATTATGTAGTGTTCTTGGATCTTTCCCTTCAGGTTTGATCCATTGCCAATAGTCCATTGTAATGCTCCAGTGCGACTTTAATTAAAATACCTAACCACCACACTTGTAATAGTGTTTTTACTCCAAAACACATCATGACTAAACCACATTTATTGGTTGAAAGAATACTCAAAGATTCTGCTAATCAAAATGGTCTAAACTGGTTAGACGGGGTGATCTGTATCTGTAACCTTCTGAGTGGTGTGAGATTTCAGAGTGTTAAAAAAAATTCTGCCAGTAGAACTTATGTGTGTCTTATTACTTGAAGTGAAGTAAAAACATAGCTAGATCTGGCCCTTATGCCATTAAAAACATAACCCATCTAGATTACATGTAGAATAGGCTAAAAATATCTATTTAACAACCTAGAATAGCCAAACATTTTTTGTTAACTAGTCTACTGTTCATTTGAGTAGCATTTAGCTAATACATTCACAACACAAATCTGAATAAATTTGCTTCTTTTTCTAATAGCATCACATGATAATAAAAAATAACAAAAATATGTTTAGTTTCCTTAGTCAATACATTTATTAATTGCATTAATTTATTTTATGAATCATTGTGAAACCTTTTGTACATAAAATTTCTGAAAAAATGTGCACAAATTATATCTACGTTTAAAAGCAGTGTCGAAGCACAACTCTTAATTACAAGCATATAAAATTGTGCACTTAAAGTGTTGTGTGTGTTAACTTGTTATGTTCTGAAATGTATGAAAGGGAACTGTTATTGGGTTAGTTGCTTTCTGCAATTTTCTATATCTTTTCATGACTGGCAGGATTGTTCTCACTGACTATTTTACTTCACTATTTACTGTATGTCACTGACAGGATTGTTTCTGCATCAAAATGTAAAATTTTGACATGTCAAGTCTAAATTCATTGAAATATTACTTGCATGTATGCTTTATATGCCTTTAGAGAAAATATTTAAAATCCTTCCAGAATTATTTGGATTCTTAATTAAGAAATTTATTTTGTAAATATGCCACATAACAGGATGCACTTGTTACTGCTGCTTGTTATTTTATTGTTTTACTCACATGGTTGAATGTTTGCTAAAAGGAGTAGTAGCTCTTAAAAGATTTAATAGAAAATGGGTTAGAAGCTATAACATAATATTTTGTCAGACTTGATTTCTCCCTGCTTGTATTTCTCTTCTGTGTCAGTTTAACTTCCTTGTGTATGTCCATTTACTTGATGTTTGCCACAGGCCTTGTACCATTAACCCAACATGGTTTTGGAGCTTAAATTAAGTTAATTTTACTGTGTAGTTTGTGTGTACTGAATTTGCTTTTCACATTTCCACTCATCTTTGTTTTATCAGTAAAAGATGCAAAAAATATTACGTAAAATAGGTGTAGCACTTAAATACTACAACACAGAGTAAAATGTTATGAATTAAATTTGTTTTCCTGTTAAATTTGAAAAAAAAAAAACTTTCTACATTGCATAACATCAGTTGATAGTTTTAAGTGTGCAATTCATCCAAAATAAATATTAAAAAGCTCTATTTTGATGTATTAATACTCAGTTCTATACTATTTCTAACAAAATTATAAGAATGTATGATTAATTGCTTTCTGCAATACATATTTTTTATATCTTTTTGAACAATCTTATTGAAAACATTGGGAATGTATCAAAATGTGAGTACTTCATGTTCGAATTGATCAGAATTAATGAAAATTCATCAGAATCAGTTTGTTTCTAAGAAATTTATTTTCTAAATATGTTACCTAAATTAGATATACACTTGTTATCATTATTTTTCATGGTTAATCCAACGCGAATTTTGGATGGAAAGCTCGTATGAAGATATAGTAGAAAATGTATTTGAAGCTTAAATTTAGTTAAATTCGCTGTTTAATTTTTCTACAAATTTGCATGTTGCATTTTCACACATTCCATCTTTGAAATAATAAAACAGATGCAGCACTTAAACTACTACAACACAGCAAAATGTCATGGATATTATTTGTTCACTTTTTCAATTTGATAATCCTGACATCCAATTATCTACATTCCATAATGTCAGTTGATAGTTTTAATTGTGCAGTTCATCTGAAATACATATAAAACAATCTGTAATTTGAAATATAAGTATTCTCAGTTCTGTTCAAATTTGATTTTCTAACAAAATTGTAAGAATGTATTATAGACAATTTAGGTGTATTTTTAATGATGCATACAGCAAATTAGTTTTGTGAAAAGAATGCAAGAAATTAAAACAATTTCAACATTGATGGTTTATAAAAAAGCTAATTTCAGAGAAATTTACTTGCAAAAGATTTCTCTCCTGTGCAGGTTTTGATCTCACTTAAAATATGAATGAGAAAACTGACATAATAGGCACAACTCTGCCTTTAAAAACTTGACATAATGACTTGCACAAATTCTTGCTTAGGATTTTGTCATAAATTCAGACACGATTATTGTTGGAGCATACAAGTTCGAGCTTGCAATTGATGTCAATTTATTTTAATTTTAATATTCAACTTTTTTAATTCATGCAACTTTTCCGTGCAAATTTGATATTAACTTTAGCTGGAATTGGAATTCTGATTTGGAAGATGATTGTGTTTTCAGAACAGAATTCGTCAGTTCAACTCTTGGTATTATGTAAATATGCATTGTAATAAACGTTTTGTTTTAAATGTAGTTTTAATTCCAATGTTCACCATTGTTTCTACTTAAGGACCCAAGTGTCCTACAAATTTCTTAAATGAACTGTATTGCGAAATAGTGCATGTAGGAGGTACAATTATTTCTATAAGAATGTGTAAATAATCACTGAAAAAAGAATTGTAAAAAATGGCAGAAGGGTGAAAAGGATTGGCAAATCACGTGAAAGAGGATGAGGAAAAATAAAAGTAATTTTAGGGTAAACATAAAAATATGCAGTTTAGCATTTGTGGAAAGGGTTCACTGAATTCTGCATATTTTAATTTGATAAATAGTTAAAGGGTTCTTAAAATTTTGTAATCTGATCATCCTGTAAACTTTACTGTTTTGATTTAAGTGATCATATCTCATGGTGTGATTTCTATGCAAGTCATCTTTGTTAGACAGTGAATGTTTTTATAAATTTAATTACGAGTTTTTAAGTATATTTATTGTTTATTGGTTCAACAAAGAAAATAAAATGTAACATCTCTTATTGATAAATATAAACCATCACTAATACATTAGTTGACCAAACTACTAGTAATTTGCCTTGATAGAAACACTGAGCCCAGTAATCATGCTGAATACTGACTTTCTTATCTCGATTCTAAAAACAAAATTGTTGCATAAATTAAATTTGCTGAAAAACCATATTTGTGATCCATTTGAAAATGATTTTTAAAAACAAACATTTGGTAAGAAAAGGTTTTGTCTATAATTTTTGGATAGGTCTGTTTTACAAGATTAAAATAATTAGTCATTCTTATTTGATAGTTTTTGTGATAGAAAGTAGTATCTCAAGTTGCAGTAAGTTATGTTTTATGTTTAAGCAATTGGAACATTCGTGTTGCATAAACTGTTTATCAGGGAAAAATTGCGATTCTGAGACAAAAAAGTTTGTTGGTAAGATCTTTCATTAGAGATTTCATAGCAAATTAAATGCTCGTGTTTTTCTTTCATTTTTTGAAAAAAATTTGGAATTGCATACATTTAAAAGAAATAAATAAATAATACATTTAAAGAAATACATTTAAAAGAAATAGTTCGAAATCACAATTGAGATTTATGAATAATACGAGAAAACACAAGGAATTTTATTTGCATGCAATTCTAACATGTTGACAAAAGTGGCTTATTTTGTTTACTTTTTGGTAATTTAAATGCATATACTTGAATTGCATTTGAAACAATGGGTTCTGATTTTAACAATAAAGCTCTCATTGCAAGTTATACAAAGTATATCTTGTTAAAAATCCTTAAGGAAGATATCACAATTTAGAACCAAATATGTGGACAAAACAATATGAGAAAACAAGAAATTTTATTCACATGCATCTAATTCTAGCATGTTGACAAAAGTGGCACATTTTGTTTACTTTTCTGTAATTTCAAATGCAATTCAAGTATAAGCATTTAAACAGTGGTTTAGTTCTGATTTTTACAATAAATCTCTCATAGCATGTTTTGCATGAAGTATATCTTGTTAGAAACCCTAAGAAAAATTTAGTAGTACCAAACATGGACAAGAATCAAATTTTAATATAAGAAACAGTGAGGTGATATAATTTTTTCCTTAATGTTGTATTTGAAAAGGCTGTTAGCCAACAATATTTTGCTACCGGATCTCGGTCAAGTGCAAAAATATCTAAAATTGAAACAAAACCATTATTTTGTGAACTACTGTAATTAAAATTAGCTGTGTGTTTTTGCTTTTATTGTATCTGGTCCTGAACGAAGTTTTGATTCTTTATCTTTTTTAGGGGAGGTAGATTTTATGATTTGCAAAATGCAACTAATATCATTTTAAACTAAAATTACTTGCAGTCTATTTTTAAATTACCAATTGGTTATTTTCCATATTTTTATGGAAGAATATTATACACTAAGTCTAAAAGGTATTTAATATAGATTTGTAAGAATGTTCTCAAACATGTCCCTTCCAAATGTTTTTTCCTTGTTTTATAACAAATAAAATTTTTTTTTTTGGTGTTTGGTTTTCCTCTAACATGCTTCTCACATCTTAACACGATATTTTATGTAACTGAAAAGTAAAATGGGAGAACTATACAATATTGCAACATACCATCAATGTCTACAGAATGCTCATGTCTGCAGATTTTAAAAGTCGGCAGTAGCCATAGTAAAAATATTAGTAAAATACCTGATTATGATATTTTGTTTCGGCATAGCGAAACTGGATATTTTAACCTACTTTGTCTCATTTTCAAATAAATACTTTTTCTCAATGAATTAACGTAGTTAGAGTTAAGGTATCCACTGTAGAACATTTTCAAATTTTAATGTACCAATTACTGTGTCCTATTACAAAAACTTTAGATTGACAGAATTGTGATCTTGTGAAAACTTTTTATGGAATGTAGTTATGCTGCTGTTTTTTATTAATAGTATATGTTCAGTTAGGCCCCATGCTGTTATGAAAGCTAAATCTTCCCCTCTAACTGTCCAACTAATCCGATAGGTTGTTTAACAGAATGTAACCCAGTTTCAGAAACTCATCTCAAATTTCGATATGTGAAGTGGATTTCTTTTGATTGATTCAATAAGTCTTGATTTGTTTTGAGTAGTTATCGATTTTAGTTTTGGGAAAAGCTGGTAAATGTCCTTTTCAAACTTTTCCAATTATTTTTCTACTTAATACAACAAAGAGATAAAATTGTCTTCTAAATACTTGTAGCTTTATCTTTGTGGCTGATTGCGATAAATTCTACAGTTGTGTTTTGTTGTCTGGGAGACAATATAGAATAATTTGTAATGAATTAATTCATATGTAGATGAAGTTGTTATAGAGCCAATTCATTAGATAAACCCTTTTAGCTAGAATCGGAGTGACTTTAAATGATTAAACACTGGTTTTCAAGTTTTTTGAATATTTCTAAAAATTACTTTACGAAATATGTTTTGTTTCAGTGATTTCGATATCCAATCAGTGAAATTGATCATTTTATAAATAACTGAAAGTCCTATTTATGCATTAAACTTTCCCGTGGGTAACATGTTGCTATTTTGTAACTCCAATACTTTTAAATGTATGGCATAATCATGTTTATTGTGTCTAAATATAAATTATAGAGTTGGAATAATGAAAAAAAACTTAGTAAAATTTAAATATCCTAGGTCTTTAATTACAATTTTATATACATCATTTGCCTAACAATGTTGCTAGCAACCTGTGAGTTGTAGGTATAATCTTTCTCTGGGTGTATTTCTCTCTTCTGTGTCAGTAAAACATTCTGTGTGTGCATGGCTGTTTATTTGATGTTGTTTGGCACAGTTTGCCCACACACACAAATATGGCTCTTGCATCATAAAAACATAACTAATCTAGCCATTGTGATTTGGTTATGAGTGATTTGAGAGCATTGGAAGATAATTCAAAAACATACTGCATATTGTTTTCCGAAACTTGATTTTGTTACAGAAATGATCTAATACTTGATTCCAACTTACTGTGGAAATTGTACAAGGTTATTTTATAAAATCATGATTTTCTGAATAGTAAATCTTCATACTTTTTCTTCATAATGACAACAAAAATATTAGAGAATAAACTCTACTTAGCATTGATTAACTAAACTTAGATGTTGATAAAACATAAAAATGAAAACATTTTTCTTTATGAATAAGTGTTGATTTATGCAATGAACCACCTTTCTCTGAAACAAAACACTACTTGATTTTTGTGGAAAAAATAGAAGTAATTTTAGAATTTTTCAAGTATTGATGTATTTTGTTGTGAAAACATCAATGTAATGGGATAAACTTGGAAAAATATATGTAATTTCTTTAAATGATTTATAGCACTGGATAAATGCTGTTTCTTATTTGAAGTAGTATTCAAATTTGGTTTCTAGATACTTCACAGAATCTTGTTTAAGTGCTTCGTTGAACAAAAGGTATTGCATAGAAAACAAATAAAAATTTCGAGGCATAAATTACTGCTTGAGTATAAATTTATTCATAAGTCATTTGAATATAAATTACAATTTTTAGAAAATAAAGTTAGCTATCTGTATGTTTGACAGCCAAAAAAGCCCAATTCTTGTCCTTCAATAGCAAATATTTCTCTAATATATTCTAATAATATTCTAAATATTTTTTAATAATAGTTTTGTTTATGTACTTTAATGTTCTATAAACTTTCGTTTCATCTGTTATTTTGTGAAATTTTACTAAACATTATGGTATTAATGTAGCAAAGTTATTTGACCAAATTTTAAGTTTTGAGATACAAATCTTAATGCAACAAAATCAGTAAAATAATGCAAAATAAAAAGTGGTTACCCCAGAAATTATTTCATTACCTTCTATAAATACTTAGAGCTGTTATCATAACCATAAGGATTGTCTTGTGTTTAACGCAGCATGGCCACATGGTTCTTGCGTCACAAAACCCCAGACCAGCCAACTATAACTATAAGATTTGTTTATGTTTTAGTTCCCTCTTATTTCATTTTGCTCCAAATACATCAAATGTCTGATTATGAACATTTTTTTATAAGAGTTCCATAGAATTATTTTGAGAAAAACGAAATTCTGTTTCTATAGAGAAAATGAGCTCTGATTTTATAGAAATATATTTCTATAGAGAGGTTCTTTAGAAAAGCAAAGCCGTGTGAATAAAAAATTAGCTTCTATAGAGGTTTCTACAGGCATTTTTATAGACTTTCTATATAGATTTACTTTAGAGCTAATAGGAAGAAGGGCTATAATTCTATAGATCACATTCTATAGAAATTTTACTAGAATACAAAAGAAATTTGTATTCTAGTAAAAATTCCGCAGAAAAATATCAATCATTAATCATTTCAAATTTTTCTCAATCACTAATTCCAAACCCATGTGTCGCATAACAATCAAATAGCTACTCCTTGTATTCTAGTCCAGGGTTGCTTTTGAACAACTTAAAACCTACAAATAAAAGGATGTGAGTCAGGGTCCTATATTAAGCTCCCAGGGTTTGCACAGAAAATTATCAACTATTGATTATTTCAAGTTTCTTACGATGAATAATTCCAAAAACCCCTGTGTCAAATAACAATCAAATAGCTACTCCCTGTATTCTAGTCCAGAGTTGATTTTGAAATACTCAAAACCTGCAAATGAAAGGATGTGAGTCAGGGTCCTATATTTAGCTCTCAGGGTTTGCTCAGCTTGGAAAAACCCACAAGGGAGTGGGTGAGCGGGGGAAACTCATTAGGAGGAGCCAATCTTCTCTCATCCTTTTATCTGCTGCTCTCCTCCATCCCCTGCATCTCTCATCTAATCTCTGGCATCCTTTTTGTCATCCAGCTCGTCCTTTTGCCCCGGCGGGGTTTGCTGAAAGGTACCACAACGGAGGCGTCGATCCCTTTAGAATCGAAGAGGAAATAAGATAAATGGAGTTTAAATGAAGTTTGTTGAAAATCGATCGAAATTTGTTGAAACTACAAATTACAATCGATTGATTATTTCGCTCTAACATGTTTGAGGTTCCCGGTAAGATTGAGGGACAAGAGAAAGAAAATTTCCAGTCTAGCGTTTGGATTGTGTTTTGTGGAGGTTTATTGCTATGGTGAGGGTTCTAGATTTTACCCGTCTTGATTTTATATTTCTTTGCGATCTAATGATTTATCTTTCGTCGGTCGTTCTCCTTGGATCTTTCCATCAGGGATTGATCCTGAACCGTCGCCAATAGCCCGTTGTGTCGCCCCAATGCAATGTTAATTAACTACCTACGTACCCTTTGGAACCGACGAGGAAATTAGATGAATGAAGAATTAAAATTTGTCAAAAATCGATTGAAATTTGTTGAAGCTACAAATTTCTATCGATTATGCCCACAAAAGGCCATAACGTGATTTGAAGTTCGCGATAAGGTTTAAGAACTTTCAAGAGCTTGAAAGTTTCCAGGCCTGCTTTTGATTGTGTTTTGTGGAGGTTTATTGCCATGGTAAAGGTTCTGCGTTTTACCCCTCTTGATATTTTTTGTGTTAAACCTTTCGTCGGATTAAGTACAGATTTTGAATGGACTTGTGATATTAAGAACTCTGATTTTAAGGTAAAACCTATCAAAAATTCCAAATAAAAAAGGCCCCAAAGCAGAAAAAACGAAAAAGATTTGAGATCTACCAACGAGAAGCAGACATACAAATTTTTTCACGTCGGAGTCGTTTCGTAGAGGATTATTGCTATGGTTAGGGTTGTACTTTTTACCTCTGCGATCTAATTGAAAATTTTCGTGTTTTTTAACGGAACGAGTACAGATTTGGAACAAACTTATTCTGTGCTCCGATTTTAGAATTATACCGATTAAAAAAGTCAAATACGATAAGATTTAGGAACTGCCAACAAGAACAATTTTCCTGTCTGAGTTTGCTTGTGATTCGTGTAGGTCTATTGCTGTGATTAGGGGTCATCCTTTTTACCTCTTGATATTTCTTTACAATCTAATTGGAAATTTTTCGTGTTTTCTAAAAGATCAGGTGCTGATGTAGAGTTAATTTATTTTTAGTTTTGGTGATTTTTCTGCACTCAAAAGGTTTTCCCATTTCTGGTATTTTCCGATCCATTTTTAGTAAGCATTACTCTGCGTGAGTTGAAAAAGTGATACTTTAGTACCAGAAAGAAAATGGCAAACTCGAAAATTATTTGATGGTTAATTGTAAAGGGTTTTGACATCAAAAGACTTGATCCAGGCAAAGACCGTCGTATACAAGGGAACTGGTGCACTTAAATCTGTCGTAGCCTCAAATGTCCTCACGTTGGCGTGAGGACATTTGAGGTATACCAGCTCAGGTATTCTCGTCATCTGACCATGATTCAAAATTACGAGGCATTGCCCTTAGATCTTCCCTTTGGGATTGATCCTGGACCGTCACCAATGACCTTTTGTGTTGCTCCTGTGCAACGTTAATTAACTATCTCCTTACGTAAAAGCACTGGGCATATTTTTATTCACCAGTTTCTTGTGTAAAGCTGGTAACAAGAAACTCCTACCCTTGTTCATTGTTTCGCTGGGCAGATTGTGATTCCAAAAGCTTGGATCGTTCTGTTAACCAAGTTCCTGAATTCAATTACCTCCACGCCAGAAGACAGCTCATGCAAACGATACCATTACTCATACCAGTTCTCTAATTAAGGCCGAACATTCCATTTCCCAACACCGTTCCCGAATGGTTCTTTCATGTATGAACACCCCCGCATTCGTGGGAGTTGGCCGTGTGGGAGGAGAGACGAGGGGGGACATTCTGTCAATTTTCCCGAAATCCTCTCGTTGCCTAGCAACGGCAGTCCCCTCCCCGCCTTGGGGGCGCATGCGTTGTGGGCGGAATTCGGGCTTTCCTAATTCGATTTGGGCCCTGCATATTCTTTCCTTCCATTTCCCTGCTGCCCCCGCGCCTCTCCCCCAGCTCCTGTCGTGCGTGCGTTCGGTTCTCGGAATGCCGGTCTGTGATTGGTCGGTTGGGAGCGTGACGTGTCGGTCCTGCGCTGCCTCATTAAATGCGCTGACGTTGTGGATGGATTTTGTGCATGCACTGGGAGGGGAGTGGACGAGGGGGAGAATTCACAAAAGCGCACGAAAAAGAATCCGTAATGCGGGGTTATGCCTCGCTCTCTTTGAAAGATTCCCCCCCTTTTACTTCCGGTTTCCCCTTTTGCGCCGACCCCTGCTTTTGCCATTTTTTCTTTGCCTTGGTTTCGTGTGTAAATGGAGGACCCGGATTTCGTTTATTGTAGATTTTGATGCGAATTTATAATTTCGGATCTAAAGCTTGCCGTTAACTTAATTCGAGCTGGGGAAGATTGTTACTTTTGTATCTGAAATTGTTATTTTTGTATGTTGTTAGTGTTACTTTTGTATCTGCTCTGAGGTAGCATTTGTTGGAAAGGGAAGAAATCTGAACTTGCAAACTTCCTGCTGGACAAATCTCGTAAAACAGCACCATGGCAAAATATGGCACTGGCGCCATAAAACTCATGTTTTGCCATTTTTTTGCTTGGATTTCGTGTATAAATGGAGGACCCGGATTTCGCTGATTTTGATGCGGATTTAAGTTTCGGATCTGAAGCTTGCCTTTAGCTTAATTCTTGTTTGGGAAGAATTTTCTTTTATTCCTGAAATTGTTTCTTTTGTATGTTATTGTTACTAATGTATCTGCGCTGAGATAATGTTTGTTGGAAAGGGAAGAAACCTGAACTTGCAAACTTCCAGCTAGACAAATCTCGTGAAACTTAGCACCATGGTCAAATGTGGCCCTTGCGCCATGAAACCCAATTTTTGCCGGGTTTTTTTGGGTTTCGTGTATAAAATTCGATAGGTAGGTAGGAAACGTCGCACTGGAGCAACAGAACGGACTATTGCTGACGGGTCCGGATGAAACCCGAAGGGAAAGATCTTGAAACGCCACCACGTAATTTTGAACCACGGTCAGATGACGAGGTCACACCTGAGCTGGCACCCCACTCCAAACTTCCACACCACGCCAACGTGAGGACATTTGAGTCCACGATAGATTTAATGTGCACCAGCCCCCTTTGCACACGATGGTCTTTGGTTGGATTCGAACTAGCAACCCTCCTGTTGCTAGTCCGTTACTCTTCCAACCGGGTTACCGCCCACCCGTGTTGTAAATGGAGAACCCGGATTTTGTTTATTAAAGGATTTTGATCCGGATTTTTGGAGTTTAGGATTCCAAGCTTACCTTTTGCTTTGTTCTAGTTGGGAAGATTGTTACTTTTTGTTTCTGAAATTCTTACCGTTGCATGTTACTGTTACTTTTGTATCTGCTGAGATAGCATTTGTTGGAAAGGGAAGAAATTTGAACTTGTACAAACATCCAGCTGGACAGATCTCGTAAAACTTTGAAACCAAGTTCCTTTTTCTTCTGCATATTCGTGTTGAATCCTAGAGTTCTACAAAAAGTAACTGTTAGTGAAAGTATAGAGCCACCTCAAACCAAATTCTATAGTAGGGCGATTTTGACGAACTTTTTAATTTTTAAAATATTAGTGACTTATCCCTCAAATGAGTGACTGATTTAGAAGCTGTCCTTTTTGGTTTTTATTTTCCCTTAGAACCCCTTTATTAACATGCCTGGCCCCGTTTAGGAATTATACTTCAGAGTCAAAAATGATAACAGTTGAAAGTAAGGTATCCCAGTTGCCAAACTACTTTGATGCAATTTCATATCCATTTTGTGTACACGGATCTGTCTGTACAGTGTAATGATTGTCTGAACGTGAGATGACATCCACAAGTTTGAATAGAATAAACGGTTGATTGGTCTCAATTTGCGTCATACTAGCGGGGAACTTGGGCATTAAAAATGACGTTGAAACCGGGGCGGTTTCCGAAACGCGTGCTGGGTGTGCACTTGCGCGTTGTCTGCAATATAGGGGCGGCCTAGGGCGCAGTTTGCCTCCACCCGTAAAGAAACATGGCACTAATAAGTTTTCTGTCATTTTAAATTGTGTACTTTTGTATTGTATGAGTATCCATGTTGGTTGAAAAATTATCGTTTTCATGGAGAATAAGTAATGCAACGATCGTGCACTAGTTTCCTCTTGCAGTGGGTTCGAACTTAGATGTACGATGTCACAATTCCAGTGCACTAACCACAAAGCTGAGAAAATCAGAACAGTGTTGTCTTTATAATAGCCTTGTGTCGTAGTTGCCTATTCTTTCTATCAATTAATCGGTTTTAATATTGGTATTTTTGTTTATATTTTTGGTATTCGAATACCAAAGAATTCATTCAAGGTATTCTAATACCAAAGTGCTCAAATACCACAGTATTCGAATACCAAGATATTCTTTCAAAGTTTTCGAATACCAAAATACTATCGAACACCCCCAAAGTAATCGGTTACCAAAGCATTCGGAACTAAAGAACTCGTATACCTAAGTTATCGGATTTCTAAGTACTCAAATACCAAAGCAATCGGACACCAAAGTATTCGTATACCAAAGTATTCGAATACCAAAGTATTCGAATACCAAAATATATGTATTCGAATACCAAAGTATATATTCGAATACCAAAGTATATGTATTCGAATACTTATTCTATACTTGAAAGTACTTGCATACTAAGTATTCGATTCTGAAAAGTACTCTCTTCTGCCCATCTATTCACGACCGATAATTTCGAACTTTATTTGCTGTCATGCGCTATTTTAAAAGAAACACCTCCAGAAGGTAAAGAACTCTGCCCTTCCGTCAGTTCCTGAGGTTTCCATCTGTCGCTGTTAAGAGTAGCGGAGGGGGAAATCGAATTTCTCATTCCCAGTTGCCGCGTTCGAAAGCAGTTTTTGCATACAATAGGTGCATTGCTTTCTGAGATTGCCAGCGGCGGACTCGGAAAACAAACCTTTCGCGCACGTGCCGCTGAATTTGCGATTCTTTGAGTGGCAGCACCGCTTGTGGGGTCGGAGGGGGAGTCTATTCTCTGAGGAGAGGGGTCCAACACTTGATTCGATCATCCTTTTTTGAGGTGAATTTCGGTTTTATTTCTTTACATTCATTATTCGGTGAATACTTCATTCGAAAGCTTTAGGTGAATACTTCGGTATTCGAATACCTAGGATAGGATGGATCCTTTCGTATTCGAATGCTTTGGTCTTCGAATATCTAGGATGGATCCTCTTGTATTCGAATACTTTGGATAAATTCGAATACAACGAAAAAGAATCGATACATAAAAGTATTCGTAATACTAGAGTACTTTGGTATATGTATTCGAATATTTCCTTAGTCGTTGGTCGTAACGACTATGACGATCGAGTTTCAGGCTGCATCTATTTAGTCCTCGAGTAGCAAAAATAACTGTCGTGACTAAAAGCTCATCACACACTTGTCGATAGGCGTCCGCAAAACCAAACCGGCAACAATGCATAATACATTACATTTTACAGTACCCTTGATATTGCGCTATAGTCCGGTTTCTAGGTAGCATTTGGGTCACGGGGTTTTGGTAGGCAGTTAATTAACGTCGCACTGGGGCAACACAACGGCTATTGGAGATGGTCCTGGATCAGTCGTTAAGGTCGCCTCGTAATTTTGAATCACGGTCAGATGACGAGGTCTATACCTGAGCTGGCACCCCACTCTCCACTTCGCCTTCGTGTGTGTCCATTTATTTGACCGAAGCTTGACCAGATCTAGCCCTCGCGGGAATAAACATCCACCTCAAAACAAATAAGCGACAAAGCGGATTTCAGACCCATCGCAAAAACAGCAAAATAAACAGAAACCTAATCCTAAGTTGGTTAAATGCAGCGTTAATCTTCTCCAGGAGCTGCAAGGCCGTTGGTTGTGAGTGTGTGTGGAGGGGTGACTCCGGAAAAACTCTGGAACCCCCTGGGAAACCTCCCCAATAAGTCCAGATCCCGTAAGCCGCTTTGCAGCAGTAGTACAAATCCCTGTTCCCAGAGGGAGTGGGACTTTAATGCCCGTCGAAATCCTTCACGTTCATTCCGGTCAGCAGCTCAAAGAGGTTAACGAATGAAGACCACCAAGAAGTCCGGGTGATCATCAATCACGGTTGTCGGAACACTGTCCTGATGAGGGGGGGGGTGACTGGACAGGTGGTGAGAGCTTCAAGTAGAACGATAATTTGGTGGGGAAGCGATTGGATAGCAATTTTTCTATTGAACTCCGTGTTAGTTATGGAGCCGCGGTAGCCCGGTTGGAAGAATAGCGTATTATCAACCGGAGGTTTGCGAGTCCAACCAAACCGTCGTGTATACGGGGACTGGTGCACGTTAAATCTGTCATGACCTCAAATGTCCTCACGTTAGCGTGGTATGGAAATTTGTAGAGTGGGATGCCACACAAAGTTCTCCCCTCATTCAATTCATTTTCCTAACCGAAACATCCTGTGAAGATAATATGCGCAGTCGGCCCTTGCGCATGGTCCATCATTCTCATATTTCCGTCGTTCTAAGACAGCCAAGCTCCGAAACAGCTTTTGAATTCTTCACACAACAATTGTTGGGATTTGACGTGATCACACCTTTTGAACTCTTAACTTAAGGCTAAAAATTATTTCTTTTGTATTGTCTGCGAAAAAGAAACAACGATAAATAGTTGCCTTATAATATTGTCTAAAGCTAAGTTTAATATTTGTTCCAAACGAAGCACTTAGGTCACTACCACCTTATGACCCTACTGTTAAAAGCTCGCAGAAAAGACCCAGAGATATTCTGCACCAACAATTTCAAATTGGTGTGTTCCCTTTGGATCTTGACGTCTACGACTTCAATTCCTCTAATCAACTTTCTTCAACCTAAGCATCTGCAAGTCCAATTACAGGACCGCGTTCTATCACCTGTAAATTTGGAATTGGACTCGACTGGACCATTAATTATATCACAGGTAACCTCTGTTGAGTGTAAATTCTAACTTCTACTTGACCCCACCCCTAATATTCACGGGTGCGTCAAAAAGTTTGGCGCATCTAAATAATCAAGCTACCTAGCCATTTACCACCTATATTTAAAAAATTTTTTATTTAAGCTCTTTAATTTTCCAATGAAGTAAGCTGTTTTTCAGCTGGTCCTCCGTAAGTGATAAGTCCAGCTTAATACTTTTCTTTCGATTCGATCTCGGTGTCCTCAGTTATCAAGGTTAACCCAATGCTTTTGCCTTAATTAGATCTTTCCCTCCTTCCAAAGTTTAACGTCTTATTTTATCTTTCCTGGATTTTAAACTTCGAAATCAATCAAGAGATCAATTTAGGTAATAACTTCCTTTTATTCTTTTTTGCGTTTTTCCCATTTCAATACAGTTTCAAATTCGCCCTAATCCCCAGCAGCTGTTTGGAAGGCGAATATTTGAATAGCGACGTCTGTGTTTTATCGCCTTTTTATTGTTTATCATGCATTAAAAGTCGTTGGGGGATTTGTCATGCGGGTTTTGAAACGGTTTTATCGCTTTGAAGTTCCAAGAATCGGCGAGTGTGGTTAGTAGACGGTCGAGGGTTTAGCTGACACTCGGCTGGTTTTCGTTCCTTTTTTTTTAATTCGCATGACAATCAGTTGCTCAGGAAGGTTTCCGGTTGGAGTTTTCGTTGCAAAATTTCTGGGAGTTCAACGTTTTTACGAGTAGTCTGCGATCGATGGTGAAACAAACATTTTCATCAGCGATTAGGGAACTACGCGTCCTTGTGTTAGTCAAAATAGATCTAATCAAGCTCTGGAACGTGTCTGTACTGACTTCTGATGAAGCACGTTTTGGGATCTGACGAGATTAACGAAAGTTAATTTTGCGTCACTACTTTATATGGCTCCTTAACCCTCCTGGTGGTTTATCATCGCATCGAAAACTGCCCAGCCTCTGATTCAAAAACCTATTGCAAACTGTCACCAGTTCTGGGCAAGGGAAAACTTGTGTTTCCCTACATGGAGTAATAGAGTTTGTCGCGACGAGATATCTCGTCATTAGTAAAACTGATCATATCTTGATGGACGAGATATCCCGCCATTAACAAAATTGATCAACCTCGTCGAAACCACTCGGAGGGTTAAAAAGAGGGGCCGCGGTAGCCCGGTTGGTAGAGAAGCGGACTAGCAAGTTAGAGCGCGTTGAATCTGTCGTGACCCCAAATGTCCTCACGTCGGCGTGGAAGTTTGGAGAGTGGTGTTGTTTTCGTCATCTGACCGTGGTTCAAAATTACGAGATGCTGGCCTTGAATCTTTTCTTCGCGATTGCTTCCGGATCGTCGCTAATATCTTGAGGCACGCACTTTTATCGGAAATTTTGCCACTAGATTCGTTTTTATAAATTCTTTAATTTTAAATAGTTAGATATCTGCTCTGTCTGCCACGAGAACAATGTGAAGTTAACATTTTGTAATTTATTTAAAATGGATCTATAAGTATTATATTCCCAAAATTAAGGGTTTGGCGCAGCTTGGCCCTTGCGACATGAAACCCCAAAATAACCAACCCAAAATTAAGATGAAAAATAGGGATCACTATTGTCTTATGCAGGTCGCACGAGCCCCATTTATTCTATAATTTCAATAATAATTATAATTCAATAATAATTATATTATTCTATAATTTCAATAATAATTATAATTCAATAATAATTATATTATTCTATAATTTCAATAATAATTATAATTCAATATTCAATAATAATTATAATGCAATAACCAACCCAAAATTAAGATGAAAAATGGAGATCACTATTGTCTTATGCAGGTCGCACGAGCCCCATTTATTCTATAATTTCAATAATAATTATAATTCAATAACCAATAATTCAATAATAATTATATTATTCTATAATTTCAATAATAATTATAATTCAATATTCAATAATAATTATAATTCAATAACCAACCCAAAATTAAGATGAAAAATGGAGATCACTATTGTCTTATGCAGGTCGCACGAGCCCCATTTATTCTATAATTTCAATAATAATTATAATTCAATATTCAATAATAATTATAATTCAATAACCAACCCAAAATTAAGATGAAAAATGGAGATCACTATTGTCTTATGCAGGTCGCACGAGCCCCATTTATTCTATAATTTCAATAATAATTATAATTCAATAATTCAATAATAATTATATTATTCTATAATTTCAATAATAATTATAATTCAATAACCAACCCAAAATTAAGATGAAAATGGAGATCACTATTGTCTTATGCAGGTCGCACGAGCCCCATTTATTCTATAATTTCAAGGAGTCAACGACAATTTTCAATGGGGTCCTTGTGCTGAAAAATTTGGGAATAACTGATAAAAAGGGAATTAGAACGATTCCTTTCGAATCAACCGCCTCCCAACAGCAACCCCAATTACGCCACTATCCGAAGCAAAAACTGCCGTTCCGTGACCTTGACTCCCGTCTGGTCCTGCCAGGGAAGGAGGTTTCCCAGCGAAACGAAGTCGATCTCAATCGAAAAAAAATGAAGAAGCCTATCGAAATTGGATTAGATCCACTCGCTGCTAGGGGGAGAGGGGGAGGAAACCAGAGTAGCGGGAAGTGAAGTTCATAAACTAGGGAAGCGTCGTGATGGTGCCAACTCTTCTCAAGGTCGTGTTTACCGAAAGTTGAGAGTTGTTGAAGTTCGAGAGAGTTCACCAGAGGCGTGGCTATTTTTTTTAAACTCGTTTGGTGATTAAATTTCGTTTTGACTGGGAATGAACGATTTGGTTTTTTATTTCTTCTACGTCTGGAATTTTGAGGGAACGTATACCGCTCACCACGAGATCTCTTCACAAAGCCCCCCGTTCGTCGCCATAGGAACAGACCTTATCTGGATTGGAGTGGATATATCACTTACGGAGAACCCGCTGCGAAACTGTTCATCTCCCCATTATAAAAAGGGGAAAATTCCGAAATATAAAGTACTGAAATAATTTAAAAAATTAAAGATTTAGGTGGGAGGGGCTAGATTAGCGTAGTTATTCAGTGGAGCCAAATTTTTTGACGTACCCGCGAGTCGAGACAGGACCCTCCCAAGGTGTGAAGACCCTCAGGTGCTTAACTTTGGTGGTCAAATGAGCGTGCGATCCGTAGCTCCTCGGAAACATTTGCTTAAAGAAGTTGGATAGAATTTAACAGAGATAATCTGATACAATTAGTGATCCAATCGAGTCCTATTCCAAATTTATAGGTGATAGAACGTCCTATTAATTCGACTTGCAAATGTTAGGTTGAAGGGGATAAATCAGGAATTGAAGTCGTAAACATCAGGATCCAAACGGAACACACCACAACGGCGTTTGAGCCGCTGTGGGAAAGTATGAAACTGTTGATGCAGAACAGCTGTCCTTTCTGCGAGCTTTTAAACAGTATGATCATAAGGTAGAAAAGACCTTATCCTATTTTCCATAGGGCTGTGATTTTCAACCGGTATGCCGCACGAATGACACTGGTGAGCGAAATGGATGGTGAAACGGTTTCAATTGTAAGATTTATTTAATTTCAACGGTTTAATTTTGATCTTTTGACAATGGTCCACGAATAATTTCAAGTAATACCCGTATTTTAATACCTGTATGAAAAATTGTGAGAATTATTTTTTATTATAAAGTACCATAAATAAATTGTTTCGAAAGGATTTCTTGAAAAGTCGGTTTGGAGCAAAAAGCGATAGGTATATAAATCAATCAGAATTTCGATTTGTCAGGCCGGCAATAAATGTGATATGTTTTTATGTGCCACAGAATTTTAGTAATTCGTTTAGGCTTGTGTTGAAAAAGTTGAGTATCGCTACCATAAGTGATGCTTGACGAAATCTATTCTGGTATGTCACATCTTGAACCTGATCTTGAACCTGAACACATCTTGAACCTGACACCAGCCGTAGTAAGAAACCATTGCTAACTGTTTTAAAAAATTTGAATAGTGAAACGTTGGAAGAACCCCCATTTTGTGTCATCCGTTAGCAGCCTGTGAAGAAATGTTCTGTCTTGACTGACTTCGAAATTGACAAGCGATATAATCTTAACTAGGCGAGTCTGTATTCCTATTACGCCACCACGAAATATCGGAATAGGCGGTCGCGCTCGACAGGCTTATTAAAACTTTTAAAACGAAGAGAGGACGCGGTTTTTATGCGAGAAAAAATCGAACTGCTGCGCGCATCGATCGCTCTCCTTTCTCATCCTCGTGTGGCGCATCATGAAAATTTCATCACCTCCCTCCTTTCTAATCCCCCGTTGCTCTGGTAGCCGATTAGTTAGCGCTCTTGCCCTCGGATCAATATGCAGTGGGTTCGAATCTCGGATTTGGCATGGTTCAGTTTTTCGGATATCGGTCTAATCGATCGTGTAGCAAAAAATCACCGTAGAGCAACAAATCTTCCCTATACCATACAGCCCCGAGTGATCCGTCCTGTCTTCTGTCTTACCCTCGCCTGCCCTTCTGCTTTCTGCTCGTTGTTTTGTTTGGCTCAGCTTGGCCAGATATGGCCCTCGCACCATAAAAACCAACCAACCTTATACCGTAATTTTTTTAACCTGTAATTCGTGTAACATTTAGGTGAACTATCTATTTTTATAATTGTAGCACAGCCAGAAAACTCATTTCTTAGAGGACCATAGTTGGAAATTCAATATTTATGCCAAATGAGGATTTGGATCTAATTACATTTTTCAAAAATCTGATTAAGGGGGTCCGGCACATGAAAATTCGAAAAATATCATTTTTGTGATTTTTGCTGTTTATGAAAATTTGAATTGACCTGTTTATTACGATACCTTTTTTGTAGAAATCCGTTAATTGGAATTATTATTTTTAAAGTAGATGCACTATTACGTTTGAAGAATTCAAAGGGACTTTTTCTGCTCCAGTGTGATTAGTTTCGGTTTCGCATTAGAAAAGAAAAGTGTTATGTCTAGGATTATATTATCTTTTTTTTTACGTTCTTAGGAGAGAAGGAAGTAAACCTCTCAACCTTATTCGATTTGTAAACAAATCTCGCGTTGTTTTCAAAATTTATTTTGGATTTGCATGTGATAAACTTCGCTAAGACACGTTTGCAAAAGTTCTGAGATTGCAGAAAGTTTTCATTTATTTTACGCCGTCTTTTCCTAGCCAATTTAATCCTTAAATTAAGCTAATTTAATCATAAAATTGCTGTTAAGATGGTTCGTAAAAGAACTGTATTTAAAAAGCGAACAAACGGGGGAAACAATTCGACGAGGCTTATGTTGGAAATGAAAACGCGATCCCTGCAACATCTATTGTCAATGAATGGTAGTGCTTCCAAAAAAAACTTGCAAAATAACTCTTTGTACGATGAATGGAAGATTAATGATGAAAATTATTCGAATAATGTCATTATGGATTTGTCCTTGTTGATTCATGTTCTAGAGGAATTTATTGTATGCAAGGAATGTGGAAGTAAAGTATCCCGTAGAACATTACATCGAAGTGGTATAGCACACAACTCTTGAAACTTTTTATGATTATTTATGAAGAACTTTTAAACGCTTTAACACAAGAAATAGGTTATATAAAATGCAAACTTTTTCTACAAATATTTTGTCTAAGAGAAAAGTAATTTTTTCGTCACAATTTAAAAAATTCATAATTTTGTGAATTAAAAGAAAACTTTGTGTTAAAGTCATAAAAGTATTTATTACAATATTACACTGTGAAACTTTCAGATTGTTAGTAATTTGTTATTAAATGAGACGCCCCAAAGTTAGTGAATTTAATATCCACCATCACCTTATTTCTCAGAACATATTTTTTTCATGTTTGGGGCACATTACTCAAAACCTATTTGAGATACATCCTTGAAACTTTTTATGATTGTTTATAAAGCGCATTTAAGTACTTTAACACAAGGAATAAGATATAAAACGCATACTTTTTTTTTAAAATATTTTATCTAAAAAATTTCTAATTTTTTTGTCACTTCTTAAAAAGTTTATAATTTTGTGAATTAAAAAAAATTATAAAAAAACCCGTGTTAAAGTCTTAAAAAGTATTCAATATTACACGAAAAATTTCAGATTAATAGAGTAATTTATGAATAAATGAGATGCCCCAAAGTTAGTGAATTTAACATGGGTGCCTATGGAGGTGCCGGACCCCCTTAAAGTCTGTTTTGCCTTTTTGTGTTTTGTTTAAATTTAAAGTAAAGGACTTCTGCAAGAATAAAAAATGACGAATTTCGACACGAAAACAGAAATCACTTTACAATACTGTCTGTCTACAACTAGAACTGCTCCAGGCACAAAGTCTGCCCCTGTCCTTTTGCCTTAAAAACGGACCTTAACCTATTTTTCATAGGGTATGATGGAAAAAATGTATTCAAGTTTGGTACATCAGCTCACTCAATGGCGATTTGGAAATATATTTGGAAAGATTTTTACTTGTCAACCGAGAGCAACTATTCTGTAAACAAACTCTTTCCGCCGCCAAAGTTCGTGAAAAAGAAAATTAAATTACGTCATCCCCTACTAAAATGAACGAGCCCGATCTCTCACCCAGACTTGATGTCGTGAGCAATTCTTGTGGTAGGCAGACAGTACCGGCGTCTACACTCAGCAAACAAAAGGGACCTAACAAAGTGGTCTCAGTCAACTTGATCCTCGTGTAACAAAAATTATCGTCCAGCACCCTATTTCAAATCACACTATTTTCATTTCGAATATTCTTAAGTACCTTAACTTATGTCTTGTGTTTGGCGCAGTTGTCCCTTTTTGGACCTTGCGCCATAAAACTCAAGTCAACCAACCTTTCAAAACCATCATTTAGAGACTGAGTCTTCTAAATCAAAGCCAATTTCTTATTCCACCATCCAATTCCAACCTCAGGAAATTGGAAATTCCTCCACATACACCAAGTACCAGAGCCACGGAACGGTATACTTCTAGATTGCCATGATTCAGACATCCGAGACCTTTCACTACCATCACATGTGCGTCTACTCACGGCTAACAAAGTGGTCTCAGTCAACTTAATCCTCATGTAGCAAGAATAATCGTCAAGCACTAAACTTCGCATTAGCATAAGTCGCATCGCACTATTTTCATTTCCACGGCCATCCAATTTTCTCCAGTACCTGCTGAAATTATTTAGATACCGAGTCTTCTAAAATCAAAGCCATCCAATTTCTTACCCCACCATCCAACTGCAACCCTAGGAAATCGGAAATTGCTCCACACACCAAGAGCCGCGTAACAGTACGCACAGTACTAGATTGGCATGAGTCAGGCTCCCGGTCGGTACTAAAGGGGATTTAAAACTGCGCCGGTTGTTTGCGTAGGGGCTTATGCTACGCCCGGAATCTAATTATACTCGGAGAAAATCTGCTCTCTTCGCTATGGCTGAGGCCGTTGTAATTGAGTGTATTAATATTTACGAAGTGTCGGTGCTGGGTTGAAGAGTTTGCTCTGGGTTTATTAAAGAGGAATTGAGAAATTGCTTTTTTGTTGCCGTGATTTGCCAGGGTTTGTTTGTCTTGAATTTGCCGGGATTGTCTTTGTAGAGGGTGGAATTTGCATAGGGATTAGGTGATGGAATTTGAGTGTTGTAACTAGGGTGTTTTTGATTAGGATTGAACGTTGGAATTTGGTTGGGAAGAAATGAAATGCTTTTGGGATATGTCGGTAATTTTATCTGCATGGTATCATTTTATCCCTTCGAGCGATTTCAACGAGATACCACGTCCATCAAGATTTGGTCAGTTTTGTTAATGAAGAGATATATCGTCGAGACAAAAATTCCCTATTATTCTAACGGAAATGGAAATCCAAATAGGAAAAGGTTTTGAACCATAGGCTGACCACAACAAGATAGTTTTCGACGCGAAGATAAACCACCAGGAGGGGGGGGGGGGTTAAAGCAGTTTTTTTTTACTTTTTCTAATAGGGATACTGTTTGTCATGAGAACTGCCCTGGTGGCGGTCGCTATGGGAACAGAGCCCGTTCATTTTGACTAGGGATGACTTAATTTTATTTTGTTTCCACGAATGATGACGGTGGAAAGAGGTTTTATCTATCTTCTACGAAAATTGCTCCAGACACATTTATGATCGAGTAATGTTTCCTGGCGTCAAGTGAATATGCACACAAACACAAGAACAACTTTACGGACACAAAGCAAGTAACACACCCAGTGTAGTTTACAGGAATCGAACCTAAACCGCATACAATTTTTTTTCATTGTATACGTATTGGATTAGTGCTTCTCATCTTTTTTATTTTCTGACACTTTTAACTTATCAATTAGTTTTGTGGAATTCATGTACTGTGTCCACCATGTGAACTGCTCCCGATACCAAGTCTAGCTGTTGGCGATCGCGATATTAACATAAGCTCCTTCATTTTAAGTGGGGGTGACTCCCATACGACTTAGTACCTTTTAAATTCTCTTGGGAAAATTCTTAACTGTCTTCTAATTCGCAGCACTTTCTTGCCTCTTTGGACAAAGTGCACACACTCATGCTGGAAGCTTTTTTTGAAGCTTGAAAAAATAATAAAAACTATCAAATTCGGCTTTTATAACAGAAACCTGGTTAATCGGAGCTCGGATTACCAAGATTATACTGTATCTCTTCTAACCCTCTATATTTTGACCTTCCTTTAAAATTATTGCAGACCTTCCTGGACCTACCAGGAGCTAGCTAAAACCCGGCTGGTAACCCTACAACTGTAAACTCACATGACAACATAGCTTTCATATAGCAAGCTTGGTAATCCGTGTATCAAATTCGGCTTGTATAACACGGACACTCGGTTAATCGAAGCTCGGATAATCAAGATCCTACTGTATTCCTTTCAACCCTCTTGACCTTCCTGGACCCCCCAGAAACTATAACCCGGCTAGAAACCCTACTAACGGCGAACTCACAAGACAACATAGCTTTCATCTAGCAAGCTTGGTATCCTGTGTAGTTTATTCCTAAGGAGCTCTAATCGGTATAAGCTGCCGGTGTTGTATGCAGCCTTTTCGTGGAGCGGCAGAACCTCAAGGTCAAGTCATTGTGTTGAGAGGCAAACCTATGCTTTGTTTGCCCGACCTAGAGAAACAGGAGACTGCTTATTGTTTGTGTTCCAAGCAAGAATTCGGTTTATCCACACAATGGATATGTTATATGAAAAGGGGCTTGTGAATAACTTTCGAAGACAATCGCTTGTTTTCTTTCCAGGAATAAAGCAGCTGTTTCGTATTTTGATAGAACGTTTTCCAATGTGGGTACTCGTTCCTTTCTGTGTTTGATGTGGGATTTATTTTATCTTTTTGTTTTCCGAAATTTGGAGTTTAATTAATGTTTTCTTTACGAAGAGTTGCAAGTATCTAGTGTCACCGATTTCAGGGAATTAAAAAAAATTCGATAGAATAGCTCTCGTTCGCGCTAGCTGTGCATACTGTTTTGTTTGTTCTCCATTCATTTGTTTCCCATTAGAAAATACCACTTCCTCAACACAGTAAGTAATAAGACCACTTAAAATTTTAACAATTCTCAAAGACAAATTGTCACTGCATCCATTTAAAATACAATAAAACAATACGTAAGTAAGAGTATTTGTGTTGAAAAGCATAATTCAAATTTTTAAAAAGCACTAATAGCTAATTTAAACAGCTAACTACTTATAATTAAATGTTAGTGTTAGTTGTTAACTGATAATAAAAGTATTAATACCAACAGTTTAATAACGGCAAAAACCGTCAACTCTTACCTTAAAATAACAGTTTTAGCCATCTATACCAACTATTTTCAACCTTTTTCATCTCATGACACATGAAATAATTGCAAAAATTCTGCAGCACATCAAAACTAAATTTTATTTTTGCCCATCTGATTAAAAAGGGGGAAATTTTGATTTATTTGTAAAGAAAAATTAAGAGTAATTAAATACCCTTTTAAAAAATCTTTTGGAAGTGTAAGATACTTGGCAAAAAAATGATACTCAATATCTTTGAAACGGCTGTTAGTTGAAATATCTTATCAAAAGCTCAAATTTAAACTTGAAATCGTACACATATAAACTGTTTCTCCGTTCACACCAGTGTCATTCTTGTAGCATAACAGTTGAAAATCGCTGGTGTATAGTAATACGCCCTCTTCTCCGTACATGTGGAGACCCTTCGTTCAAAGATATAATTGTGTTGGGTGGCTTTTAGTGTTGAAAAATCCTCCCACATTTATCTAAATTTCTTTTTCAGTTCATATATTCTCCTCAGGGGCACATCTTTATTGGTGTACAGGCTTCACGAACCTGAGTTCCCCTTGTGTTCTTTTTCTTTCCCATGGGGTTTACTGCCTCTGGTAAATATGGAAGTCGCGACCCCAGGGTGCCCAAGCGATCTTTCTCTTCTTCTCTCCATCTTTTTTTCACAATTACTTTCCATTGTCTCTTGGGTACAGCTGCAGTCTCTGCCGCGCGCGGTGGCAACGACCTTGGCGCGGCTTTTGGCGTAGTTATAAGCGACTCATGCCGGGTGATGGTAACCCATTTTTTTCTCGAATTTTCTCCTGGTTAGGGTTAACTTGTTTTTATGGCAACCTTGCCGGCGTCCAGTTCTGTCCAGCATTGGTTGTTCTTTTTAGTTTGGACACGGTGGAGAGCGGGTATTTTTATATTAAAATAACTTATATTCTACTTATGTACATTTTTTTGATTCATTTCATCCATATGTACAGTATAGATTCACTGTTGGAAATTCGAGAAAAAATGGGTTACCCTCACCGGCATGAGTCGCTTATAACTACGCCAAAAGTCCATATATTTAATCCATATTTGTAGTGTTTTTCTAGTCAAAATGTTGTTTAATTCAGATTTACATATTTCATCCGTACGTATGCAGTATATATTCAATGTTGGAAGATTTCCGTGGCGACATAAAAAGTGCGCCAAAAAAAAACGCGTTGCCACCGCGCGCGGCAGAGACTGCAGCTGTATCGGCTCTTGTGTTTGGTCAAGTATGGCCCTTGCGCCATTAAACCCAAAACAAACCTCTGCTTTATTATTCCTCTTCTTTTCTTGCACCAGTTAGTACTCCCGAAAAAACCAACCTTATAATTTTTACTCTACCAACCAGCTTCTGGAACTGGTCTCGAAATAATTCCAGCCCTCAGCTGATCTCCGAATTTATGAAGATGCCCCGGTTTCTTTAAACCAGGAAGCCGGAGAGTTCGTGGAAGCAAGTAGTCTAGAAAAACAAAAAACCCGCAGCGTCTGGGCTTTGGGAAATGATAGCAGCTATGCGAGAGGAATAAATTTTGAATGCTTTTTTAACTCTTCCCCTTGTAACTGTTTCCTCCTTTTCAAAAAGAAGAGTACGAAGAGTTACGTCTTTAACTTGGCGGAGTGATCCTTTTGTGAACGAGTGTCTTACTAATGAACTGTTTCAGTTTATACAGGTGCGAGTTTTTTTGTTTGTCTGCTCTTTTGGGTTTGAAAGTTGGAGGAAAGTGAACTCGGCGTTTTGAAAGAAACTGCTACATTTGAGAAAATTGCGTTTTGTTTCACTGCTTTTAAAGAATCGTGATCTAAGAGGAAATGAGTATGAAAATGTCAAAAGAAACAGAGTATAGTGTGGTGAAGAAATGAGTGAAAACGTGGGAGCAAAGCTTCATTTCTCCTTTTCTCAAGTTACACAGCATAAGTTCACTGAAGAGTGTTTTAAAAAAGGTGTTAAGGTATATGTTTCCCGTTTTACCAGGTGTTCTTATAGCCCTCAGAGGCACATTTTTAGGTGTGTACAAGCATCACAATCCCGGAGGTTACCCGAATGATTTTTCCTCCCTTTTATATTTTTACCATCGCCTACCCTTCTACTCTTTGCTTTTTCTTCCTCCCTCATTGTGAATAGCCTGTTGTGTTGCTCCAGTGTGACGTTAATTAAACCTACATACCTCATTGTGTTGTGTTTGGCGCAGCTTGGCCAAATATGGCCCTTATGCCAGAAAACAACCTCAGGTGTTCCGAAAGAATTTCTACCCTATGGGGCACATTTTCTGAAAGTGTGTACGGTCTTCACGAATCCGAGGCACCCTAGTGATATTTTCTTTTCCCATGGGGTCTACTGCCTCTGGTAAACTTGATAATCGCGACCCCAGGATGCTCAAGCGATCTTTTGCTTGCTGTCTTCTCTCCGTCTCTTTCTTTTCGCAATTACTTGGCATTGTCTGTCTTGTGTTTGGGGCAGCTTTGCTTAATATAGCCCTTGCGGCATAAAACTCAAAAGCAACCAACGCAGAATTTCTATCAAAAATAGACGAAGAATAGTTCAGGTTTCATTCCATAGAGATATAAATTTGCGTCTTTTGGAAGAATCGAAAGAATTAATCGTAGCTTTTGATAAGTCTCGTCAATTGTCAAGAGACGTAAAAAATTGATGCGTCAATTGTCAAGAGACGTAAAAAATTGATGCGTCAATTGTCAAGAGACGTAAAAAATTGATGTGTGGTTTCATTTCATAGAGATATAATTTTTTTTCCATTTGAAGAATCGATACTTTTGATTATACTCTTGTCGAATCTACGACGTTATTTACATAATGTTTGGTTAATATAAAATGTGTCGATGTAAAAGCTGTTTTTCTTATCTCTGTCCGACGTGAAATGGGGTACACCCTCAGGGGCACATCCGTAATGATCTATTTTATTCCCATGGAGTTTACTGCGTCTGGTAAACATAGGGGTCGCGACCCCATTAGGCCCAATCGATCTTTCTCTGCGTTCTTCCTCCCATCCTTTCTTTTCACAATTACTTGGCATTGTCTGTCTTGTGTTTGGCGCAGCTTGGGCAAATATGGCCCTTGTTCCATAAAACCCCAAACCAACCAACCATCAAAAATAGACGAAGAAAAGTTAGGGTTTCATTTCATAGAGATATAATTTTTTTTCCATTTGAAGAATCGATACTTTTGATTATACCTTTTGGTAACAATCTCGTCAATTGTCAGGAAACTTCGGTGCGTTCGGTTGTCGGAAAAAATCGGTGCGTTCTATAATGGTCGAGTTTGAAACTCGATCGAACCCAAGACTCATGTACGTGGGGACTAGTGCACCTTAAATCTGTTGTGGCCTCAAACTTCCTCACGTTGGCGTGGTGTGGAAGTTTGGAGAGTGTGGCGTGATCTCGTCATCTGACCTCGGTTCGAAATTAAGAGGTGTTCTAGGACCTTTCCCTTCGGGATTGATCCCGGACCGTCGCCAATAACCCGTTGTGTTGCTCCATTGCTAATTCAACTACTTTTAATGTCGAGTATATCGCTATTTGTATGTTTGGTTAGTATAAAATTTGTCGATGTAAAAACTTTGTCTTTTCTCATTGTCCGACGTGAAACGGGGTAATCCCGACACCCCTTAACTCTTTTGTTTAAATAATTTAAGCATTTAGTCCCATCTTTAAGAGGGACTGAAGGAACCCAAACCACTATCTCCAGAAACCATCGACCTTCACCCGGAGATCTTCAAACCGAGCGATCGGAAGAAACAACACGAAGCTGCGCGCACGTGCTCCGTCTATTTCAGTAGAAGGTCGTTGCCATAACCTTGCTTTTCAAGCGAGGGACGTTGAAATATCCCTTTTGTTGGAATCGGTCTCAAACCTCCAATTATAGTGCCGTGTGGGGCTCATCAATATGGAAAATTGTGTAAATCTTTGAATGTATAAAAGAGAGGAGATAATGTGAAGAGTATTGGGGATCATGAGCTGATCAGACTTCTTGTTGTTTTCTAAAAGTATGTTTTTAAATCATAAGACTTGGCTACGTAATAAAATTTATTTTTAATGTATAAAACTCTGTCTTCAATCGATAAAACCCAACAATTGGTTATGGGCCACAGACCTTAAGCTGAACCTGAATTCTGCCACTACCGGTTTCCAGTATGATGGGTATTCAAGAAATGTCCATGTTTTCCTTCCCGAAGTTATCGGATTTCAACTATGCCACGTGGAAGACGGACATGAAGGTATTGCTAATGGACCGAAACTGCTGGGAATTTATCACTAAAACGGAACCTCTATTATTGGAAGATGCTCCAGAACAAGAAAAAAGAGACTATCGTTATAGGAAGCAGAGGACATACACAACTATCTACCAGGGCATAGACAGAAAATATCGTCTTAATTTCATCTACTGAGGACGGTAAGGAAGCCTGGGATATATTAAAGACCAACTTTGAACCAGCATCTAGAGCACGATTGGCAGGCCTTGTGGACGAGTTCTTTTCAATCCGCTACCAGCCGGAGGACGAATCCATTGGACTCTTCTGCAAACGAGTGCATGAGAAGCTGTTACAGATAAAAGAAGGTGGATTCGAAATCCCAGACCTCTTAGTTTGCTTTCAACTAATAAGACATTTGCCTCACGAATACGATAATCTGGTACAACTGCTATACAGGATAGATGACAACGAGTTCACGCTAGACAATTTGTCTAAACATTTAATAACAGAATCCAGCCGGATCGACCTGAAGCGGAAGGACGAAGACACAAAATTAAGTATCGTGGCCGATGCTTATGCTACAAGAAACAAGTCATCTAAATACAAGGAGACACGGGCGTCTACTCCTGATCACAGCAGATGCGTACTGGACCCTGAATTAATTCCTTCAAGCCCAAGAAAGTCGACATTTCGTACATATAGTCCTTAAAAAGAAACTATATGTACGAAAGGAAAACTAAAAATGTTTTGGAAAGGATCCATATGGATTTGTGGGGTCCTGCTCCAGTTAACTCTCTAGGTGGAAACAAATACTTTTTATCTATTATTGATGATTTTTCACGTAAAGTAACTGTTTATATTATTCAAAATAAGAATGAAGTTTTTGATTACTTTAAAAAATACTTGGTTAGAGCTGAAAGACAGCTAAATGTTAAGTTAAAATGTGTCCGAACTGACAATGGTTTAGAATTTTGTCACAAAGAATTTAAAAAGTTTTTAAATGATCTAGGAATAAAAATCGAAAGAACTTCAACTTATACCCCTGAACAAAATGGCATTGCAGAAAGGTTCAATAGAACAGCCATGGATTGTGTCAGAGCTATGCTTCAAGACAGTGGTTTACAACCACAATTTTGGTCAGAAGCACTTTTAGCATTTATTCATACTAAAAATAGATGCGAACACAAATTAACTGAGGGTATATCTCCTAACGAAATATGGACTGGTTTCAAACCATCAGTAAAACATTTTAGAATTTTTGGCTCTTTGGCATATGTTCATATTCCTAAAATACAGAGAAATAAATTACAACCCAGAGCAAAACTTGGTATTTTGACAGGATATGGTTTGAAAACTAAAGGTTACAGAATATATATCCCAAACGAGAAGAGAATAGTTGAAACAGTCCATGTTCATATCGACGAAAGTAAGAAAGCTGTTGATGTACTATTTGGTAAAAACTTTGAGTACGTTTCTTTCGATCTTAATTCTAATATTCCTATTTATCAATCAAATGAAAATATAAAAGTAAAATCGGAAAGTGAAACTCAAGTTTTAGATTCTAAAGATTTAGATAAAACTGAGAACTTAAAATGTCTTAACATTTCAAATTGGCGTAGAATCGAAAAACCTAGAAATAAAAGCAATAGGATAGATGTATACTATTATTCTCCTGAAAATTTGAGAATGAGATCTTTAAATGATATTAAAAAGTACTGTACTAAAAATAAGATTAGGTTTGATCCTGTAAATTTCAATTTTAAGCCAGAAACTGAACATCCTAATGTGGATATTTCTAATGTGCCATCTACTTCTAGTGATGAATCTAATTTTTTAGACCAACAGATGTACGACATGTATGATCAGTGTTACAATGTCGAAATCCCCAAAAGTTATGAAGAAACGCAAGCAAGTAAGGATAAAATTAAATGGAATACTGCCATGAATGAAGAAATTCAGATAATGAAGGATAGGCAAGTATGGAAATTAGTGGACACCCCCCCAAATACAACCATAATTGGAAGTAAGTGGGTGTACAGCATAAAAATGGACGAAAACAATATACCTAAAAGGTATAAAGCTCGTCTTGTTGCTCAAGGTTTTAAGCAAAAACCCGGCATTGATTTTAAAGATATTTTTTCACCAGTTGTGAATTTTTCTATTGTTAAATTATTGTTTGTACTATTGATTTCTATGTTGGGTTGGTATCACTGTCAAGTTGACGTGAAAAGTGCATATTTATATGGACACCTTAAGGGGGGGGGGATTTCAATTAACGTCACACTGGAGCAACACAATGGGCTATTGGTGACGGTCCGGGATCAATCCCAAGGGGAAAGATCCGAGGACAACACCACGTAATTTTGAACCACGGTCAGATGACGAGGCAACACCTGAGCTGGCACCCCACTCTCCAAACTTCCACACCACGCCAACGTGAGGACATTTGAGGCCACGACAGATTTAACGTGCACCAGCCCCCTTTGTACACGACGGTGTTTTGGCTGGATTCGAACTCGCAACCCTTCGGTTGCAAGTCCGTTACTCTTCCAACCGGGCCACCGCGGCCCCGGACACCTTAAGGATACTATATACATGAAACAGCCAAAAGGATTTGTGCTGAAAGGATCCGAAAACAAAGTATGTCTATTGGAAAAGGCTATATATGGTCTGCATCAAAGTGGTAGAGAATGGAATTTGGAATTAGACGGTATTTTAACTAAATTAGGATTTTCTCAGTTAAATTGGTGTAATTGTGTCTACAAATTTAAAGATGTAATTTTAATTGTTTATGTAGATGATATGGTTTTGTTTTCAAAAAGGGAACATTTGATAAATGAAGTAATCGAATTATTGGACAAAAAAATTGGATCTTACAGTCCTAGGTAAAACTAAATATTTGTTAGGCGTAAACTTTCAAGAAATTGAAAATTCGATTTATTTACATCAAATTACCTACATTGAAAAATTAATGTCAAAATTCAAAGATCTTCCTAAAAGTTTTGTGAATTTACCTTTTAAAATTGGTTGTAACTTACCTGATAAGGTTAAAGAGGAAGAAATAATTGAAAATGATTTAATGAGGAAATTTCCCTATCGTTCCTTAATAGGATGTTTATCGTTTTTGTCAGATAGATCCAGACCAGATATTGCATTTGCTGTTAATATAATGTCTCAGTTTTGTAATGGTTATACTTACAAACACTGGTCTTACGTTGTTGATATTATGAACTATGTTTTTCTTACAAAGGATTTTAAAATTAATCTTTCCAATGTAGAAAGTTCAAATTTGATTGCTTTTTCTGATGCAAATTGGGGATGTGGTCTCACAAACAGACATTCAAGCAGTGGCTATTTAATTTATTTTGGTAACATCCCAATATCATGGAAATCTTCTAAACAAAAGTGCATAGCTCTTAGCTCAATGGAATCTGAATTTATTGCACTAACCGATTGCACTAAAGAAGTTATTTGGTTTAGTAGAATTATAAATGAATTAAGTTTGTGTGATTACATAAGACCCCAAGTATATTGTGATAATCAATCTGCTATCTATTTTTCAAAAAATAGTCAGGAAAATCAGAAAACTAAACATATTGATATCAAATACAAATTTATTCGTAAATTAATAAAAGATGAACTATTTAACGTAAATTATATTTCATCGGAAAATAATTTGGCTGACTTTTTAACAAAGCCTTTATTGTTAAATAAATTTAAAAATATTATTAGAAAAATATTTTGTTAGATTTATATATATATGTTGAATTGTAATACATCTGCTGAGGTTTTACAACCGATGGGGCCGCATGTTGGAATCGGTCTCAAACCTCCAATTATAGTGCCGTGTGGGGCTCATCAATATGGAAAATTGTGTAAATCTTTGAATGTATAAAAGAGAGGAGATAATGTGAAGAGTATTGGGGATCATGAGCTGATCAGACTTCTTGTTGTTTTCTAAAAGTATGTTTTTAAACCATAAGACTTGGCTACGTAATAAAATTTATTTTTAATGTATAAAACTCTGTCTTCAATCGATAAAACCCAACACCTTTCTTAACCCTCTAAGTGGTTTCGACGAGAATTCTCGTCATCATTATATTGCCAATTTTTTTATAACCCGATCAGTTTTCTTTTAATGTCGAGATGTCAATCAAAATCCGGTCGTTTTTGCTGATGACGAGATGCCTCTTTCAGACAACCAGCAGAAGGGTTAAGACGTGTGGAGGGCTTGAGTTATTTACAAGTCTTGAACAGGTGGTATAAAACCACCTTTGTCCTTTCAACAAACATCACCTGTTGGTTTCTCTTCCAGACATTCCCACAAATCTAGAGTGACAAGACAGCACATTACGTGGCCCATTCTGTCCATTTACTGGTCTTTTGTTTAAGTGTGGGTTTAAGGTTCAAATCATTCTATGTCCGTTTGAGAAGGATTACTGTGTTTCAAAGTTGAGAAAATCGAAGGGAGATGGGTCGAGGCTGAGTGACGATTGTTGTAGTACCTCCCTGCGGAAATAAAGTGGCTATGGTTGCCCATTGCCCAGGACGAATGTCCAAAGCTGACCTACAGCCTTCTCGATTACTCAAACACCAGTTAGTAATGGCGATTCGTCCAAAACAAACTTTAAAACGTTTGTTATTGGCTTAATGGCCCCACCCACCTTAAACTGAATCAAAAGGGTTAATTGCTTTTGGGTTTTAATGGCAGCAAGGGCCATATTTGGCCAAGCTGCGCCAAACACAAGGCACCTTCTAGTAAAAAATGTGATAAAGAGAAGTAGAGGATTGGGGAATAGATTAATGTATGAAAACAAAAAAGATCGCTTGGGTATCCCTGTAGCGCGGCACCCTTGTTTTCTATAGATAGTAAACCCCACTGGAAAAGATAAGATCAACAGAGTACCTAGGATGGGTGAGGCCCTAACAAACACAAAGGAAATGTGCAACTGTGGGCGAATAAAAAGGGTTAGTCATAAAACATACAGAGGGAAGAAACTAAATTTTGCACATTTTTGAAAGGTTAACCCTCCTGGTGGTTGTCTCGACAAGGTATCTCGTCATTAGGAAAATTTACCAGAACTTGATGAACGAGATATCTCGGCATTAGAAGGAAACTGACTAGATCTTGATCTCGTCATCATAAAAAAAATCGGCAATATCTTGACGAGATATCTCGTCATTATCAAAATGGGGCAAATCTTGATAAACGAGATACCTCGTCCAAACCACTTGGAGTCAAACATTGAGTACTTGGAATAGATTTAAGGGGAGCGTCATTCAAATTTGCGCTGGAGACCAATGAACAGACGTGAAGGACCTGAACTGCAGTTCCAAAAACGGTTTAGGAAATAACAATTTTGAAATTTGAACACTTCTGACGCGCGGGTTGCGATTCGACATACGGCAGGATCGAACACAAATGTCCTCAAAAAAAGTTCTTCATAAACTGGAACGCCTGATGCGAAGCCCGCCATCACCGAAATTCTCGCGAGGCTAAAATAGATTTTAATGCGTTCCACAACTGCATCACTCTACTCGAGTGCCATTCTGATTGGCTCACGAGAACACCCCCTCCCACACACGCGTCGAAAGAGAAACGAACTTTGTTCCATGCTCCCCCTCAGAATCGAACGAAAAAAAAACCCGGAGCAAGTTTTTACTTCCGAATGGGCATCATACACACAGAACGCCACACTCCAATTCCTATCTCAACCCCCCGACATACGCCCACACATACCAACAGGAATGGAACGGAGGGGTTGAGGAAGGGGGGGGGGTGGAGTTGCAGGATTCTGGAAAGAGCCAGAAGCTCCGCGTCCCGAAATGAGGAATCGATTTTTCTGGGAAGGAAGATTAAGAGGGGATGGATAGAACATCTTCGGGGCAGCAGAACTCGTCGCGCTCTTCCAGTTGGGGTGGGCGCATTTAATAATGCTGTCAGATCGTCTGCGAAGTGGGAAATGTGTTTTTTTGCGTCGAGTGGATGTGCGCTTTTAATGGATGTTTCTCTGCTGTTCTTTTGGTAATGAGGATTACAGAACGGATTTTGGAAATTTTCCGGAGAACGTTTTTTGATGTTGGGAGATGAGTGATTCGATTGTGATTTCTACGGTCTTTTAAATCCCAGTGGGTTGTAAAAATTTAAAAGCGGATGCAAAAATGCGTTTTAAAAGTGATATTTTTCCATTGTTGAATTTCTATAGAACTTTTTCATCGTCTGGTTGTCTATGGCCTCTCTCTCTCAATGGAACCACCATCTCTGCCTTCTCTCCAAAAGATACGGCATTCTCCCTGTAGCCGTGGAGTGGAGCCCTTAAACCCTGTTCTCCAATCATATGCCCTTGCGCCATAAAACCCAAACCAACTGTATCATATGCTCATTTTTATTCGTCTGGTCGGTCAAACACAAAACTATCTGCAGCCACTCCATGCGTTTTCACACGTTGTCTATAATTTTTATTCTTGGATCTGTTCCAAAATATGTAGGGGTCGTCGTGGCTCAGTGGGTATGGTCAATGGACGAGATATCTCGTACATCCAGATCTAGTCAGTTTTTCTTTGATAATAAACCTCGTCGAGACATCCACCAGGAGGATTCGGTTCGATTTTTGTAGTAGCCAAGCGCAAAATTGATCCTAAATTTTCATTAGTAATCACCGATTCTTCGTTTTGTTGATATTCATGACTGAAAAAGTGTGTTCACAAATATGTTGACCCAAAGGTTTGCGCATTTTAATGCATCATCCAGCAATGAAGATTTAACCTAAATTACCTATTGTCTGACTTGTTAAAGATAAAATAGCACATGTTGAGGCAGGCCACCAGCAAATCAACGGAGGGCCACCCTTGGCCCGCGGTCTGTGCCATCCCTAGTTTAAACCATAAAAATTTCCCTCGTTCTCATTAAGGTATGCGTTTATCAAAAGCTTCCTCGTACTATCCAAGCGTCCGCCATCGCAAAAAGACCCGTCGGTGCCAATGAACTAAATCAGCAAAACTAAAAGAACCAAACAAAACCTCCGTTCGTGAGAGAAAAAAACACCGCCTGTCCTTTCGCGACAGAGTTCCTATCAATTGGCTCAAGGAACTGCTCCATACCCAACCCCAACAAACACCTCCATCAGCATTTATTTTCTATTCCAGCAGATGGTGTACGTGTATGCCTCCCGTAAGGCTCCTTCCTCCTACTGCACATGGCTCCTCTTTGTCATTTCTCTCCTCCAACTTTTCCCTTGAAAATGCTGCCTCACTCACACATGCATCCACCCATTCCTCACACATCCATCCATTCGACACTAGGAAGTCAGACGGGAGACCTTGATTGTTATTGGCAGGGTGCCAAGGAGACGGATGGGCGTGGTATGGGGAGTCATGTGATGAGGGCGACCAATCGCGGTGCTGGATGTTTTCTCCCCCCCCCCCGGCTTTTCCGTGACGTTTTTTCATAACTGAGTGCTTATCGGAGTGGCGGGGGGGAGTGTTGGATGAAGGCGTTGCATTTCTGGATCACGTTGGTGAAGTGAAGAGGGGGTTCTGTATCAGTGTGTGACTCGTTTTTTGTGTGTGGATGTGGCTTTCGGGAAGAAATTTTTTGTTTCTTTTGGGGTTTATTTTTTTTGGATGTTTGAGGAGTCGATATCTGTTGGCAACAAGAGGCGTATGGATGGGGTAAAGCGGGAACGGGAAGAAAAAAATCTGAACTTTCCTGCCTTTTTGCACTTTCCGCATTGAGTTGTGCATAGTTTGTTGCTCTCCGCTGCACCGAAAAATGTATTGTTGGTGGTTTTTAAAGGCTAAAAGCTTCTCAATAGATCCCAAAACTTCCCTTGTCAGGAATCATGGTTTGCGCCTCAATTCTAGTAATTGTTCAAGAATGTGGTTTTGTTGGTATTTAGTATTTGATTTTTAGATCAAGGTAAGCAAACTATTTATGAATCCAGTCACAGGCTTAGTACAACCACCACGTGGTACCAGAGAATACCTCCTGTGGCAATTGTCAACTGACAGATTGCTCTATTCAATCTTTAGCGATCCTTTTTGGCATCTTTAGTTTCGAATAAGGAATTACTGTTAACCCTCCAAATGATTTCGACGAGATATCTCGTCCATCAAGATCTGGCCAGTTTTGCTAATGACGAGATTTCTCTTCATCAAGTTATTGATGATTTTATAAAGGTGAGATCTCATTAAAAAGTCTGAAATATCTTGACGAGATATCTCGCCATTAACAAAATTGATCAGATCTTGCGGAACGAGTTATCTCGTCCAAACCACTTTGAGGGTTAACGCATAAACGAATCTAATGCAAAAACAAAAGAAAATATTAGCCGGATACTCCCATTTGCTCACCTAAAGGGAATTCTACCAGGAATGAAATAAACTCCCTTAGAAAAAGGCATAAGATATCAGCATTCGAGTTTTTGCTACTTCATTCAAATTTTCTGCTTTATAAATGATTGGAGATTTGATGGTCTAGTCACTTGTTTATTTAAGCAGACTTTAAATGAACAATGCTCCTTTCGCCCTCTAAGTAACAAGAGCTTATATGCATATACTCATAAGGGCAGGATTAGAAACTAGAAACAGAAACTCAAGTTTCAATGGCAATTGAACATTTTCCCGCTGTTCCTAAAATATTCATTTGGTGCAATTTATATTTTCTGCTTTGTGTGGATATGTGTAAACAGATTTGGGCCTGGATTTTGGAATTTGATATGCCTATTTATAAGTAAAAGTAGATTGTTAGAAGGACGATTAGACAGAGGGTAGGAATCTGCCAAAGAAACGGAAAAAATCAGAAAAGTTAATCGTCAAAAACGACCGGCTAATTTCGAACAGTGTACAAAATAAGAACCTTCCCATTTCGAGCTTGATGTCACCGTGGCTCAGTGGTTTCGCCCGCTACGCTAGAAACCTGCGAGTTGTAGACAGTGCAGGTTTGATTACACGTCACTCTTTGACTGGACCGAGTTTCGAACTCGCAACCCTCCGGTTAGTAATCGGATGCCCTTCCAACTAGGCTACCGTAGCCTCTATGTCAGTGAAACTTTCCTTGAGTGTGTATGTCCATAATTTGACGTTGTCGTTCTTGTGTTTAGTGTAGCTTGGCCAAATATTATAGCCTTTGCGCTCTAAAACTAACCAATCCAAAGCGAGCTTCAGCGTTTTATCCCAGAGCAACGCTTGGCGCAGCTTGTCCGCTTTTGGACTTGCGCCATAAAACCCAAACATCTAATGCAATCCCAGAGCAACTCTTACGTAGGAAAGCTCCGCGAGGAAACAAGCAGGAAAATGTGTGACGGACAGGACTTACAAACCACATATGCCACAATCTAAGAGTGTTTACACTTCGGGCGTTTCACTCGCTTAGGTCTATCAACACAGCACACTGGTTTGTGGAAAATTAACAAGGCCTTTTCAATGATTTATTTCTCCAAGTTCGTGAACTTCAAGGACATCTTGAAACCTAGATTCCTGTGTGTTTTTCAGTAAATCCTGTTGCTGATTCAATAGTAACCCGGATTAAAGCTAATGGGAGATATTTGTCGCTTGAAGGGTTTAAAAAATAATCTAGCTTTCTAATCCGATTGCTTTGAGAGGGATTGCTAGTGTAAACAAACCAGACGGTCTACGTAGGTGTTACTTCCGCTGCCCAAATGCTCTCGCATCATGCGTATCGGGATAACGTAATTTTTCGCCGTTTTGATGACGTTTGGCATTTCGTCTCATTGGTGTCGATCAATCAATTATATGAAGTCGTCTTTAGAATTTCTATTGGCAACGTTCTGAAATCGTTTTCGATAAACAAGCCAATGTACTTCACGTTCGGATTACGTATATGAAATACGTGTAATGCTGGAACACTAACGCCATCTACATTTAGCTTCACAGAAAGTCTCGTACCTCGCCACACAAACTCACTAGCCAACTATAACATTTGTGTAACCAAATACGATAATGTGAACGCTTTCCTAACACGGCTCACGAAAAATCTCGTGTAAGTACCCCGAGCGATCCGACTGGTTAGTTTTTGCAACGAATATATTCGTACACAGCGTTTGGAGCTTTTCACTGTTGTGTAAGTCTAATATAGAGATCTTCTGACCCTGATTCAAAATTACGAGGTGTTGTCCTCGGATCTTTCCATTCGGGATTGCCTCGAGCCGAACATTTTCCATTTCTACAGATGCGAGCTGTAGGCGGCGCAGGTTCGATTCCTTATAACTTAGTTATAAGGAATCAAGTGTTAACTTGCTCTTCTATGTCAGTAAAACTATCCTTGATTGTGTATGTCCATTGCTACATGTTGTCTCTGTCTTGTATGTGGCACAGCTTGGCCAAATGTGGCCCTTGTGGCATAAAACCTATCCAACCTTTTCTATAGAACTGTCCAAAAGGGCAAGTTCGGCCCTTTTTGTATCCAGGTCTGGACTACCCCACAATGACTTGAATATCAGCGAACAAATCGGGCATATAAATCTCAATCTACTAGGAATGGGCGTAATCGAAGACAAAAGTATTCGATACTTCAATGTATTCGACTCTTATTCGAATCCGAATACAGTAGTATTCATCAGTACACTAATACCAAAGTATTCGTAGACCAAAGTAATCCTTTAGTTGTTTTGTGATTTTATGACGCAAGGGCCATATTTGGCCGAGCCTTGCCAAACACAAGGCACAACTTCAAGGGGAAAATGTGAAAAAGTGGGATTGGAGAATAGACTAATGGGTTGAAAGGGCATTTAAATATTGCTTGGGTAGTCCGTAAGCACGACGCCCTTGTTTACTAAAGCCCATAAAGCTAAAGTCTAGCTACCCCATGAGAAAAGAAAAGATTACTAGAGTGCCTCGGGTCATGAAATCCGTACACACCTAAAGGAGGTGCGTCTGAGGGCCCAAAGTATTCGTATACCAAAGTAATCTTATACAAAAGTAATCGGATTTCTCTATTTGTCAGTGAAACCTTCCTTGTATGTCATAAAACTTTTCTATAAAAGTCTTATATCGCAGTTGGCTGATTCAAAGTATCGATTAGTCGATGTTTGAAGATGTATTCGAATATTTATTCTATACTTGAAAGTACTCGAATACCAAGTATTCGATTCTAAAAAAGTACTCGATTCTACCCATCTGCGTTCTGTTCTACGCTTCGAACCTCTCAGACCAGGCAAGTCTGTCCTTCCTCTCTATTTATAACCCCTAAACGTGTTCTTTATGGAGGTAGTGGGATGTTGGGGTCATTATTATTTCTCCCGATCGTATTTCTTCAAAGGGGAGGTCGGGGACTTTGGGTAGCGGGAGGGGGGCGTAATGGACCACCCAGTGTCACAAGAATCTGCCCTTCGCTTATTGAATTAGCTCCGACACCAGAGGAAGTGGGGATTAAATTTGTTCGGCTTAGTGAGGCCCTACTTCGATTTCTGACTGTCCCTGGTGGAGGTGTTTTCCTGCCGCCAATCTCTTACAATCGTTCATCACCTTTATCGCGATTTTGGGAAGATCGGCTTTCGTATTTGAGTGGATTCGAATACAACGGATTAGCAGCCGGAGGATTCCGAGTTCGAAACTCAATCCAAAGGCCATTGTGTACTCGGGGCTGGTGCTCGTTAAATCTGTCGTGTCCTCAAATATCCTCACGTTGGCGTGAAGTTTGGAGCTCAGGTGTTGCCCTTGGATCTATATCTTGGGGATTGATTCCTGAAGGTCGCCAATAGCCGGTTTTGAGGCTCCAGTGCGGCGTTAACTAACTACCTATCTTCACCAAATGTGAATCTGAAGGCTAAAACTGTTTACATCCCCGTGCATCCCTCGCGTCGACTGCATAGTTTGATTTTTCTGGTTGAATGGCTCTCATGGCGGGACAATATTGTCACGTAATTATGATTGGTAGTGTGCGGAAACAGGAGAACTACTCGTGCATAACACATTGCTGTGTGCATACATCTGCTTGCTTATTTTCGGTTCTATTTCGTCAACCGTGGGTTATTTGCTCAATAACATCTGTTTCGCAAGTGTGTGATCGGATTATTAGGATGGCGCACGTACTACAGATCTGAATTATTTTAATTTTTGTCGCATTATTTATTGCATAGTTGGGAATTATTCTGAGCTCTTATCGCACTACCCAAAGGAATAGCGTCATTCAAAAGCACATTTTTAAGTGAAGCCCACCAGAAGCATATTTTTAATCCCTAAAAAGATATAAACCTTTTTTGAAAAATGCTTTGATTTTCAAATTTGAAAAAATTACACGATTACCACGATTGGCCTTTCTTTCAAGTACAAAAGAAAACCAATGTTAGTCTTATTATGATATATAGTTAATTATTTTATTGATTTAAATGGGGCCGTGGTAGCTCAGTTGGAAAAGTAACGGATTAGGAACGGGAGGGTTGTGAGTTCGAAACTCGATACAACCAAAGACCATCGCGTACATGGGGGCTTTTGCACGTTAAATCTCGTGGCACTCCAAACATCCACGCCAACGTGAGGACATGAGTCCACGACAGATTTAAAGTGCACCAGCCTATGTTCACGGCGGTTTTGGGTTGGAATCGCACACTCAATCCTCCAGTTGCTAATTCGTTACTCTTCCAACCGGGCTACCGCGGCCAACTGCAACTAGCAAACATCCCTTCGAATTCAAAACAGCGACAATCTGCGAAGCGTTTCATCCCAGAGCTACTGCCTTTTCCTTTTTCCGAATCTGGCTGCGGTGTTTGCTTTGTTGGACATTTATGGGAGGTGGTTTAGCACTGAGGTCAATGAATGATACTCGTCTAAGGTCACGCATCATCAGATATCAATGACACAATATTTATAGGAGCTTAGAATGTTTTTCTAACTGGGTCCGTCAGTCCCAAACACATCACTTGTGATTCTTCGCTTGTGAACTCACGATTAATCTATTGCTATTTATGAAATGTAGCCTTTATTAATGAAGGCTTCAAAGAGTCCTAATTTTCTTTTGCTTGAAGATTGAGACCAACTTGTAACCAGCTGAAAATAACTCCATAATCCATCAGACTATTGACAAACCGCGTTCTGTCACCTGTAACTTGGGATAGGATTTGACTGGACCATTAATTGTATCACAGATTACCTCGGTTAAATGTAAATTCACAATTCTAATTCACCTTCGCGTGTCCAGTACTTGGGAGGGTGACCACTTGAGTGATTCTTGACTCGCTGGTGCGTAAAAATTTTGGCTCGGCTAAATAATGAAGCTATCTAGCCCCTTCCAAATTATATTTGAATTAATTAGACTATCTAGCCCCTTCCAAAATATATTTAAAAATTTTTCATTTAAGCACTTTATTTTTCCGATTTTTTCCCTTTTTTATGATGAGATTGAGCTGCTACGCAGCGGGTGCTCCGTGAGTGATATTTCCAGTCTCTATTTACAATCCGTCAGATCCACGACCCACATGTTGAAACAATACAAGTCCCACAAGAATCCACGAATTTCACATAACTCCCCGACCAACCACTCCAGTTAATCAATTACCAACTCCAACTAGGAAACATCTCTTCCAATACAAAACAGCAGAACAAGCAGCAGCGGAAGCCCGCGGCTAGTCTATACCGAGGCGTTTCATCCCAGAAAGCTACTGCCTTTTTCTTCTTTCCCGAATCTCTTCTTGCTGCGGCGTGTTTGTTTTGTTGGGCATTTATGAGAGGCCAACCGGTTGCGCGGGGAGTTCAGTCACCAGTTCATTGTTCATTCAGGTGTGATGCTGCCCCCCCCTGCCTCCTCCACCCCTCCTCGGCCCGGTGAAGGGGTGGCACGTCTGGCCTCTCTCGGTGGCTTTTTTGCTTTTTCTGGAGAGAGTTTGAGCTCTTTTTCCGGCACACGGAGGATTTCGTACCCGGAAAAAGGGGATGAGTGGACGGATGTTCTGAAGACTATGATTTGGTGCCAAGATTTAGTGGCATTGGCTTGGATACTGTGGTTCTGTGTTGTGTTCGTTGCGACTGGAACAGGTCCCATAGAAATTGGGTGCGCCTTTTTTCCTCGAATAATTACTGGAGCAGTGTTTCACATCCTTTTTATTTTTAGCACCTGTCGGGATATTGAATCCCGCCGCTATTATTATTGACTGCATAAAGACTAGCAAAAGGTCGAGATTTGTTAACTCATTCTACCGTTGCCACCATTTAATGTCGGGAACATTGAATCATACCACTGCTGTCGCCATTTAATGTCGGGAGATTGAATGGTGGCAGCAGTGGGATACCAATGCCGAAAGATTAGTATCCCACCGCTGCCACCATTTAATGTTGGGGACATTGAATCATATCAACTCTGTCACCATTTAATGTCGGGAGATTGAATGGTGGAAGCAGTGGGATACCAATGCCGAAAGATTAGTATCCCACCGCTGCCACCATTTAATGTTGGGAACATTGAATCATACCAACTCTGTCACCATTTAATGTCGGGAGATTGAATGGTGGAAGCAGTGGGATACCAATGCCGAAAGATTAGTATCCCACCGCTGCCACCATTTAATGTTGGGAGGTAGCTTGGTGATTCGTTTCTGTTCCTAATTAACCTGGTGGAACCATCATGGCTCAGTGGGTATGCCTACTGCTCTAGCAACCTCCGAGTTGTAGGCGCGCAGGTTCTATTCCTGTCAGGTGCATTCCTCCCTGGGTGTATTTCTCTCTTCTGTATCAGTAAAACTTTCATTGTGTGTGTCTATTACTTGATATTGTATGTCTTGTGTCTGGCGCAGCATGGCCAAATATGACCCTTGTGCCATAAAACCCCCCAAACCAAACAACCAACCTAATTCACCTGTAAGTTTTACATTTTTGAAATCTATCTTATTATTGGTTGGACTAATGAACCTTAAAATACGTTACCTATCTTCTATTGGGTTATATTATTCTGTCATGTGTTTGGCGCAGCTTGTCCACTTTTGGACCTTGCGCCATTAAACCCAAATCAACCAACCAACTTAATTCACCTGCAGATGAAGACTAGTTTTTCGGGTGATCCAAGTAAGATTGCATTAAATAGTTGTAGATTAGCTTTTCTTTTGCACACATGGAGACGAACACTTGATAGGAAAATTTCAACATTTATTAATAAATTAAGGACAATACAAAACTAACTACAAAGAACGCGGATCAACTCTCTTTCAAATCTTCCAAACACCAAATTAATTTTTTATCACATTCCATATCATGGTAATAGTTTGCACTTGCCTAATCAAAAACATTTACTAATATCATAGTTTTTGTCATGCTTAATAAGTATAATATCAAGACCCAATGAAGTTTTCAAGTACGCTGGTAGCAGTTGCACGCACTTAATATAAACTAAATTCAATGAGCGCTTGCACGTGCTCACAGCACCCTTAACAGAGGAGTGCACTCGCATATATCCGTTCTCCAACTTGCAGTCTTCCTTGCGCGTTTTCTAACCAGTTTGGTTTTTTAACCAGTTTTGAGTTCATTTTTAGCTCTGGGCTAAAATTGTTTGTATTGTATTGTCTTTGTGGGAAAGAAAGAACGACGAAAGTTGACTCATAAGGGGCATAAGAGAACTTGATGGCAGTCTTACAAAGGAAGTATTGGGTTGATGCAAAAGTTCGTCCCGTTTTTGCGCTAGATGGCATTGCATCGCAAAACCGAAATATCAAGTGTTTTGATGTTTTGAAAGAAGGAATATCAGTGAGGTACTTGGGAAAAAATTGTGTTATTTGGCTGTGTTCTTTATACTTTGTTAAGCATTAATGACTGAAAATAAGGATCATTTTCGACAAATGCTTTTTTTTTAATTTCCGATAAGGCAAGAATGCTTCGCAGACGCAAAAGATTTGTGTTGTGAGGGGTGCCGTTGACGATTCCACTTGCCGCAAGTGGTTCAGAAAGTTTCGTCACCTGAATCAGTTCTTTAGCCAGAAACCTCGGAACTTCTATGAGCGCGGGATTATGCAGCTACCGGAGATGAAAAAAGGTCATCGAACAGAACGGCACATACTATATTGATTAAATGTAATTTTTAATTTATAAATTTTTTCTTCAGTTGTCAAGAAAAACGGGACGAACTTTTTTTTTGCATCAACGGGTGCCCAATCATTTCAGCTTCTCACAATGTTTAGTCACTATACCACTGATACCTAGTTGACAAGAGACTACTGCGGTCCGAAGACGAGGTGGCGGCTACCTCCATTAGGTGATAATGGAGGTAGCATTCCTCCATCGGCACTTAATTCTCCAATACCTGAAGACACTTTCAGATGCACCTTCGAAAGACAGTGTATAAGAATATATAGACATCAAAAAGAGAGCTTAGAGATAAGAAGCAGTCAAGAAGAACGTAAATATTAGCAGAGCGAGATTTCCAAGCTTAGTGAGGTATTAATAGCAGCTACCGGAAACCCCGTGTAGGTTCTCGGAAATATGTAGATTAGGAAAGGGAAGTGGGTATCCTGACTCTCGCGATTGTCGCGCATTCATAAAGTTGTCGAGCCATCTGCTCGCCTAATTGGGATTTGATGGTGAGTATTGATTGCGACGGGGGTCATTAGGATCATTAGACCCTGTACTTTTAACCTTGAGGACCCTGCTGGTTGCTTTGGAGACTGCTGTGCTGTTGAGAAATTGATGCGGCCAGGTCCGTAGTTGGAATGTGGGGCCGTTGTGGCTCAGTGGATATGCCCACTGCGCTTGCAACCTGCGGGTTGTAGGGGGTGCAGTTCCGATTCCTCCCTAGGTGTATTTCTCTCTTCTGTGTTAGTAACTTTCGTTGTGTATGTCCATTACTTGATATTGTATACCTTGTGTCTGACGCAGCATAGCCAATTATGACAATTGCGCCATAAAAATCCAATTAACCGCAATTAGTGAGCTTGTTTTGAGACGAAACGCTTGCTTTTGGAATATGTTGAGTCGTGATAAAATCGAATTCTTGTGGCGATCAGATTATGTTTGATCTATACATTGAGCGCAATGATATATGCTTGTCTGTAAGTTGTTTATGTTCCGTATAGGGCTATAGTCGGACTTCCAGGTTGGGTAATTGCATTTAGTTTTTTTATGGCGCAAGAGTTATATTTGGCCACGATGGCCCCAAACATAATACAACATCAAGTTCTGGACAAACATAATGAAAGCTTTACTGACACAGAAGAGAGAAATACACCAAGGGAGGAACCGAATTCGTGGAAAACGGATTTTTTCCCCTTATTTTTCTTTGGGGAGAAAATTTTCCAAGGGACTACAATTTCGAAGTTTTGGCGTCAAGCTGTGGCAATCAAAAAGGAAAACATCGGAATCTGGTTGCTTGATTGTCATAAAAACCTTTTTAAAATATTTAGTTTTTTAATTTCAAAATTCAAATTCCTTGGCGAGATTTTAAACGTATGTTTCATACTAAATTAGCACATTTTGTGTTTTAGCCAATTCATAGCTACTAAAATAGGGTTTGAGATTTTTTGGCTATTATTTTTAAAAATTTATGCTGCTATGGGGCTATTTCACAAGTGCTTTGACTGGCAGACCTAACGATGACACACACTTATGACCACATTTCGTCTCCTTAAGAGCAGAATATCATTAACTGGACATTTTTAGGAAATACGTTTTTTTACACTAATTTATTTTCATGACGATCAGAAATAAATTGTCATATTGTATTCGGTTTTAGAAAAATATAGCGCTATCAAAATTTTTATAATTTTATTTGTGACCTAAAAACTAAGTCTTTAATCGGGCTGTACAGTAAAATTTAATATTTTGTCAGTTTTTGAGTTTCTGCTCTAAACCGACGATTTATTCCCAAGAATTATGTCGCTTTGGTAAGGCATCTAGCTATATCTTATCCGAAATAGGCTATCGTGAAGCAAGCAGTGAGTGTTGCATGTATGACGCAAATAATGCACCATGCGGGCCCATCTAATAAATGAACGCGGGTTCCTTTCCTGAGGAAGTCCAGCCGGCCTGGAACTAATAGAGCAATGGTTCCATTTCCCCTCCTTGACAAGGTGCTGGATGTAGTCGGTCGTTTCCTTTTGCTCAGTGATTTCGCGCCAGTGCACATGGCTGATCATGCTTCGAGACGCATTTCTTCGTCACAATGTGTAACGATCCAGACGGTGGGATTTGCCCCATTGATTTCCTTCACGCGATTTTGTGTCAGTTGATCACGGGTTTTCTGGATGTCACCCTTTTCCAGGCTGTGTCTGCGAACAGAATTTTTCTTTGGAAGAGTCTCAGAATCGTGGTGTTGGAATTTCTCTTGGGGCGAACTATTTCCCTCAAATTTTACTATCGATTTCCCGAAAGAAAAGGACGCCTTTTTATGGCGGGCCACACCGTGGCTCAGTGGGTTTGCCCGCGCTGCGCTGACAACCTGCGAGTTATGGGCGACGTCCTCTAGCTTATTCCTTAAGATTCCTCTAACTTACCCTGGGTTTTTTTTACAGACCCTAACCGACCAGCCTAACCAGCGGGTGTAAGGCTATCGTCGGGAGGATATCGTTACCAATCACGCCAAAGGCACAAATCTGCAAAATTGACATTTCTACGAAAACGCGTTTAAAATTTCGATGCGTCTGGAAAAATCGAGTTAAGACAACGGTTGTTTTCTCATGAAAATCGGCATTTCAACTAGGAATCAAGATGGGCGTTGTCATAGTATAAGACATGAAATGGGGAATAAAAAATTAGGTGAAAATAGCAGATTCGTAACTTTGGCGTGGTAGTAACTATATTCACTAGGCCCTATAAGATCCTCAGGATTCTCAGCCCCAATTGAACAAATAAAAGATTCATACAGAACAAATACAAATAATGAACAAAAGTAATATTACCACAGGACAACTTAACTGCTTAGGGACTAGTGATTATAAAATTAACTTACACTGGTTGCATTTCTCTTCTGAGTCAGTAAAAATTTCCTTGTGTGTTTGTCCATTACTTGATATTGTTTGGTTCAGCTTGGCTTGCGCCATAATTGGCCAAGCCAAGCCATGTAGCCCTTGCGCCATAATAGGCCAAGCTGTGCAACATACAAGATATACAGCGCATGTGGCTAACGCAAAGGGCAAACCCATTTATCCACGGCGACTCCGGCTAACGAAATGGCATTTAAAAGTACTGCATATTCCTTATACCTACGATTTTCAAGGAATTGATTCACCAAACTGCAATTACTGATCAAATTATTAAATCCACGGTGGTAGATAGTGGAATTGAAGTTGCATTAAAGCAACAGAACGGGCTATTGGCGATAGTCCGGGACTAAATCCCGAAGTGAAAGATCCTAGGACATCTCGTCATTTTAAACTTCCTGAGCTAAACACCTGAGCTGGCACCCCACTTTCCAAACGTCCGCTCCACGCCAATAGATGCACGGTGGGTAAAAGTATTTTCAGAATTTGAGGTAAGAGTAGATAGTGACTTACGACAGGTTGTGAAACCATCAATGTTCCCAACTACATATTTAAAATGAGTATGTCATAAAAAATAAAAGAATTCGATCTACCAACTTTTCTTTTTAATAACTGGTCGAAATACAAAATTGATAATTTCTAAAGGTGGTTCTAATATTATGATCACCCACTGTAAGTTTATCAAATTCGTAGCCAATAAATTGAAACATAAGCGAATTCTACTACTTTCCCTATGTAGGAAAACCGGCACTGTCAGACTTTCCCTTACCTTCTTTAATCGCTGTAGCTAATTACTGCAGTCGGTGCCCATGGGGTATCGTTAATGCCCTAATCAAGCTGTCATTAATGGCTGCTGGTGCTTAATTAGCTTGATCACCAGAACCTTAATTGAAACGCAGTTAAGTGTTTCACTAATCTCTAATAGCCGCTTTTAATTTTACCATTAATTGGGCATGAGATTGATCAAGTTGCGACGGTGAGTGCTTCGTGACAGTATATATTAATGCGCGATATCTTATAATTCACTAAATATACCGCTTATCGAAATTGTAAAAGTTTGTTTACCTGAATAATTTGCCTCTGTAACGGGGTCTAATGGAGGTTCGTGCTCGGCTAGTCTTGTTTTATGTTAGGGAAAAATTTGTCATCACACTTTTAGTGTTCAGAAATATTTGATTTTAAGCTCTTTTAACACGATCAGAAATTTTCGCAGTTCGATTCCTCCCTGGGTGTGTTTTTCTTTTCTGTGTTCATAAAACTTTCCTTATGTCCAGTTGATGGGGTCCGGCAGTCCGGTTGGAAGAGTAGCTGATTAGCAACTGAAGGGTACCGAGTTCAAGACTAGATCCAACCAAAGACCTTCGTGTACGTGGGGGCTGGTGCGCGTTGAATCTGTCGTGGCTTCAAATGTCCTCACGTTGGCATGGTGTGGAAGTTTGGGGTGCCAGCTCAGGTGTGATCTCTTCATCTGATTGTGGTTCAAAGTTACAAGGCTGTCTTTTCCTTTGGGATTGATCCTGGACCGTCGCCAATAGCTCGTTGTGTTGCTCCAGTGCGACGTTAATTCAACTACCTATTTTATGTTATCTCTCTTGCCCCATTGCGCTATAAAACCTAACCCCAAATAACCCTAAATTTGTTCATATGTGGGCCCTATACAGCTATTACTAAAAGCCTTTTGCTTAACTCCGTTAATCGCATTGGTCCTGACACATGATCGGTGATTTTTTTTTCAATGTTACGCGATGAAGACAAATTGAAAATAGTGAATTATTTTTAAATTTTAATATTTTTCAGTTGCTTGTTTTTAGTATTTGTTACCGACTCTTTATAATAATTAATGCGTTCAAATACTAGGGAAAAACGTCGAGCACCTCATATACACCCCCACGATCTCATTTATTTTAGATCCTCGACTAATGGAGGAAATCTTCTAACGCTAAAAATGCCTTGGAAGGAAACCGACTTCAAGGCAAATGTGTTTAGATGCAATTTTCATTGTTGTCTATTGGGCTTATGGACTTCTGACTACGAACACAGGCTACTTTTTGCTTCTACTTTTCAACCTTGGCGACTAGGGGTATCTTTTTAAGCAAAATCTTCCTCAAAAGTAACTTATTTGAAATATTTGGCCACTTTGAAAATTTGCCAATAGTCAACGGACATTTAGACCATTTTCTAACTAATAGCAGACGAAAAAAATGTTTTTCGAAATTTTCTTTTGGGAAATTTTTTTCCAAGGAACGCCAATTTCGAAGTTCTGGCACCAAGTCGTGGCAGCAATGAAAGAACTTCGGAATCTATAGTTGCTAGATTGCCATGAAAATCCTATTAAGAAAATTGGTTTTAAAATTGAAATTTCTTGGCGAGATCTTCAACGTCTTTTCATACTAAATTATCACGTTTTGTGCTTTAGCTGATTCGTTTTTTGTATCTGACGTCTCGTTTTTTACCGTTTCATTTTGTATCTGACCAACTAAAATAGAGTTTATGAGGTGTCTTTTTTGCTACTATTTTAAAAAAAATTTACCACTATGCACTTAAAAAGGGCTTTGGCAGCCGTACGAATACCATGAGATCCGTAGACCATTAGTTAAAAACCGCTTTTGAATGTAGTGGGAGGGCTATGAATTTCAAAATTAGGTTGAGATATTTATTACACTGGGAGCTCACTGTTTATTTAACAGTGTAGCTCACTGTTAAACGTGGAAATTATTTATTTAAATCAGCTATCTTTAAATTCAAGTTTTGTCTGAAGAAATTTTGATTGACTGTGCCTTGTAGCGTTAATATTATGCAACTTTATCCGCATTTGTACAATGTGATTTTTTTTCGCTTCAGCTATGTCAAGCTCTCGTATCCACTATAATTTCCTCATCGATCAAATACAAATCGCCGAATACCATGGCGTTGAATTTTTCGAATCATCCACGTCAAGTTCTGAGTTGAAAATCAGAACTTTTTCTTGAATCTTGTGTCGGAAAGTGTTCATATCTTTTGTGTGCAAACTAAAAAAAAGATCGAAGAACATTAGCTTGTCCGAACCAAACTTCCCTAAAGCGAAAATTCCTGTTTCTTAACCTGAACTTTCCCCCGTCTGTTTCTTAACAAAGCCTACTTTCCCATATAAACCTAGTGCCCTTTCTTTGAACTTAACTGTAAAAATCACTTCTTGAGGGCTCTCAAAACTCCTTGTACATGTACTGTGTCATTCAGCTTCTATTTATGCTATTCAGAACAAAATAGAGTGAGTTCCAAACAGTGCGAGACACTTGGAAAAAGTAATCTCTACGAAAACTTTCCAATAATCGAGGCTCTGTTGTCCTACAAGACCACTGGTTGAAAGACATTAACTTGTCCGAACCAAACTTCCCTAAAGCGAAATTCCTGTTTCTTAACCTGAACTTTCCCTCTGTCTTAACAAGCCCACTAATTTCCCATAAAAACCTAGTGCCCTTCCTTTGAAATTCACTAAAAATCCCTTCTGGAGGGTCTTTGTCTCAACTCCTTGGAAGCTTCGTAGAATGGACATGTACCGTGTCATTCAACTATCTGTGCTATTTAGAACAAAAGAGTGAGTTCTAAACACTCTTTCGAACCACTTGGAAAAAGTAATCCCTACCAAAACGAAGTCAGCTAATGAAAGTTGATAATCCAGGCGTATAAGACCACTGGATGGCCGAAACAGACCTCCCTAAAGCGAAAATTCCTGTTTCTTAACCTGGAGCTTTCCCACTGTCTGTTTCTTAACAAAGCCCACTTCTTTTCCATGAAAAGTTCCCTTCCTTTGAACTTCACTGTAAAAATCCCTTCTCGAGGGCTCTCTTAAACTCCTTGGACAAGCCTTCCTAGAATGGACATGTACCGTGTCATTCAACTTCTATCTGTGCCATTCAGACCCCGGACTTACCCCCTCCCGCGTTACACCGACACAAAAACGAGTGAAAACCATCTGCTTCCACTGGGATTCTTTCCCATTCCCCGTCCACTTCTAAATCTGGGGTGAGCCAGCCCCTGACTTCCTGGGGGGGGAAGCTGCTAAGCCGCTGGAGGGTTGGATTGGAAAGTATCGTTCTTTTTTTATTTGGTTGTTCTTTCGTCCCAGGGTCAAGGTCTCCCTTCTCTTTCCCCTTTTGAAAAAAACTGCCACTTCCTATTTATTGCTGCAAGGGTTGGTGTGAAGTGAAGTGCTGAGAGTGGGTGATGGGGTTCTTTGTGGAGGTTCATAACAAGAACAGGTGTACTTGAGTTACTGTGGGTCTTGTTGGGGAATCTTCATTGAGTCCTTTTTTGTGACGTACATGCTTTGTTGAATGTTTTGGAAAAGGTTCAGTTGTACCGAACATCTTATGTTTTCGCAAAATATTGAATCATTCCAAAGATACTGAACCAACTAATAGTGATCGGCTCTGGTTTTAGTTGGCTTTTGAGTCGCATGGTTTTGAACGGAGTTATTCGTTCAATTAGGTTAGTTCAAGATTGTTGAGTGCTTTGAGGTTTGTGGTTACGACGTTGTCGACCTTCGCCTCTATTGTTCGAGTCTGATTTTGCTTATTGGTAGTCAGAAGAGTGGAGTTGTTGAGGCTTAGATTTTGTTTGTAGAGATTAGGTTAGGTTGATTGATAGGGTTGAGTTTTATCGCGCTAGGGCCACATTTGACGACACTCAGGGGCACATCTCCTTTAGGTGTGCACGGGCTTCATGGACCCGAGGTACTCTAGAGATCTTTCTTTTTCCCACGGGGTTTACTGCCTTTACTAAACAAGGGGGTCGCGACCCTGTTGCCCAAGCAATCTTTCTCTGATTTCTTCTCTGTATCCTTTCTGTTCACAATTACTTGACATTGTCTGTCTTGTGTTTGGCGCAGCTTGGCCAAATATAGCCCTTGCACCATAAAACCCAAAATCAACCAAAAGTTATATCTTTCCAGAGCGAATAGGACGATTGCATTACAACAATATCCATCCACTGAAATAAAATAAATTCAAAGTTGTGCCCAAGTAGAACATTTTGACAACTGAGGGGCAATGTTATGTAGTATGTCGTTAACGCTAGACATACTACACCCAACAATGGATCGAGGCTTAAGGCGGCACATTTTAATCCAGCCTGCAATCAGCAAAAGGGGTGCGTGAGTATCGAATCCACTAACTCTGACATTAAAAATCGGATGAACAGACGGAATTCCCACCCGATGTCTGCAGCAGTGAAATTAAGGCTCCGGTCGCGCTGAAAACTTTTCCCATCGCTCAAGACGCCCGGCACTCCTTCAACAATAGCTGCCCCCGAGAGCCCGAGTCATCAGTAACCATGGCAACCGGATAGAGGAAGGCTCTTGATAGGACGCGTGACGATCATTAGAAGTTAATTATAGAGCAGGACTGCGCTGGGGTGGGATGGGCCGCCGCTGCCACCGGAGGAACTGCTTCTCGTGGCTTGTTGTCGGCTGCGGCTCTTTGATGGATGTCGGACCGTTGCTGCCCCCTTGTAATTTTTAACTGCGGTCTGTTTTGTTTTCTTTAATACGTTGTGCGAATTTTTTTTAATTCGCGTAATATTCAGTTGTCTGTTAATTGAGTGGTGCCCTTAATGTGTAAATTGAATGGAATTTCAGTGTGTCGTCTGTCTTACACGAGAGCTGTTCCCAACAGGAAGTCTAGAGGGTGGCAGTCGCTATAGAACAGGGATGCACAGACCGAAGCCAAGGGCCTCAAACGATCCTCCGTTGATTTGCTGGCGTCTCACCATATGTTATTTTAATTTTAACAGTCACACGATGGGTAATTTTTAAAAATGCACATGCGCACAACAAAGTAGTTGTGGCACCAGGCACAGCACAAAATATGTAGACTAACTTTTTTAGTCATGACTATTAAGAAATCGATAAATATGAACCGCTTGACTAGTGAAAATTTAGAACCAATTTTCCCTAGGCTGTTATAAAAATCGAACCAAATTTTAAAACAATGCAATGTAACTCATAAAATAAAAACGCTTTTTATCTTGTAACAATATATGAATAAACATAAATAAAATAAATAATGTATGATAGATAACTTCCATGCTTTTTGGCCCTCCAATAAGTGAGAGTGAATCTATGTGGCTCTTGGTCTTTAAAAGTCTGCATGCCTGCTATAGGAACAGGGCTCGTTCATTTTGAGTAGGGGTGGCTTAATATTTTGATTTTTCTCGCAAATGTTGGCGACTTAAAGAAGTAGTTTTCTAGTATTCATCTTCTCGGTAACAAGTAAACACCATAACAAATATGTTTCCTCTTTAAGGACCATTGTTATTAGAAAAGAACTTGCAAGATGCTGATCTCGTCATCATCAAGATGTCGGTAATATCTTGAGCACTTTTCGGGGGTGATTTGTTCAATTTCCTCGCAAATGTTTTGATTAAGTTGGTCGTAGTTGGTATGTTTGCTTAGACTTGTTTCCTTTAAGTAACCCCATAAGAAAAAATATAATGCGGACAAATCAGGGTAACAAGGGGCCAATCGGCATCATTAGAATTTATCCTACCTCGTACTGCGTCCCTTAGGATTCGCATGGTCGAACGAACTGTACTGTGAAGTCTCCATCTTAGTGCAAACACTTGTGTTGTAAATATGGTCAAACAATTTCAGGCAGAAAGAAATTTCGTAACATCGCGCATTATCGTTCACAATTGACAGTAACCGCACTTTCATTAGCATTCTCGAAAGAAAAATCTGGCCTAATAATACCACCACTCCAAATTGTCATTAACTGAGTAACAGTATCTAAAAAAATTAAATAAAAATGCTTAATTTAAGTTATTCCAAAAAAAATGATGCCCTAACATAAAAAACCCGCACTATACAAGATTAAATCTGTACCGTGGTTTAAAAAGGTCAAATGTCCAACACCTGATTTAGTAATATTTATTTTTTTCTTAAATTTTTAATAGAGCTTACAAAATACTATCAATGTTTTGATTGTTTGAAAAAAAAATGTTAGGGCATTGGCACTTTTTCTATTATACACTTTCGTCATCACTTGTGGACATCAGTCAAAATCAGTGAATTTGGTCATTGGTCCTTTTTCTACCAAGATATAGAAATATGCGTGACCATATCTGGTCCGGGCCGTTGGAAGAGTTTCGGATTACTAACCAGAGAGTTACGAGTTCAAAACTCGATCCAATCGAAGACCATCGTGTACATGTGGAGCTGGTGCTTGTTAAATCTCGTGGCCTCAAATGTCCTTCCGTTGGCGTAGTGTGGAAGTTTGGAGAGTGGAGTGCCAGTTCAGGTGTTAACCTTGTCATCTATGGTTCAAATTACGAGATATTGTCCTTGCATCTTTCCTTTAGGGATTGATCCCGCACCGTCGCCAATACCCCTTTGTTTTGCTCCAGTGCGACGTTAATGCAACTACCTACCATAACTGGCTCTTGCGCATTAAAAATATCCAACCAGCTCAATAAAAAAACAGCATAAAAACTCTTCAAAAATACACCTAAGTCTCATATTCGGCAAGTTAGCGAACGCAAACTAATATTTCCATACCGACTCGAACCATTTCGCCGCGGGCTCACTATCTTGAAGCATCTTGTTAAGTCTGAATAATTAGACGTGCTCACATACTTTATATGGTACCTTCAGCATCAGATTGTTATCGGATGCATCAGTATCCAAGGTCCGAGATGACTGTTAACCACCAGCCCCAAAACTGCAGTCATCTGTCCATTGAAAGGCCTCCTAATGCCTCAGGGCATATGAATATTTCAGCAGGCAATCAAGAGAAAAGCCGGGTGTAATTATAGTGTTTATTCCCAATTCCTATTCTTTGATGCTACCGGAGAGCCGGAAGATTTCTTGATTCCACCATTGTAATGTGTTTTCAAGCTACATAAATCTTGCTTCCCTGAGAATTTTTGTTTTCTCTACTTCTCTTGAATTTCTTATGGGATTGTTATGCTAGTGTTATCCGGAGAGAACTCAAAGAATTGTGTAAATGGTCTGGTTTTTCTTTGGCAAATTAGCTTTTTCTTGCATTTGGTTAGAGGCTGCGGTAGCCCGGTTGGAAGAGTAACGGATTAGCAACCGGAGGGTTGCGAGTTCGAAACTCGATCCATCCAAAGACTCGTGTACGTGGGGACTGATGCACGTTGAATCTGTAGTGGCGTCAAATAACCTCACGTTGGCGTGGGGTGCCAGCTCAGATGTCCTCGTCATCTGACTGGTTCAGAATTACTAGGTGTTCTCTGATATTTCCCTTTGGGGGTTGATCTCTGACCTTCATCAATATCCCGTTGCTCCAGTGCGATGTTAATTCAACTACCTACGTACTCACGGGTTAATCTACTTTGATCTGTGTTAATGGAGCCTTAAGTCCGGCCACACTCTGGAGAAGCTTGCGGCAAAACATGCTCATGCGTTCTCCGTATCTGTACAGAAAATATGCCAGTACGCATGCGTATTGATGTTTCTGTCGCAAGTCTGATGTTGGACCAATGTGTGGCTTCCCTAAAAGTACGTAAACTAAGCTTGAAAAGACCTTAATTTTTCTTTAGCTGAAAGAGTCGGGAACCCTGACCAATGAAAAATTTCCGTTCCCCTTTTGTGGAGCCTATATTGCAGTCAAACTGATCCAAGACAAACTTAACCAAAAGTTCACAATATTCCATGAAAAAATGTGCGTTTGTGTAAATAATTCTATATCGATTAACATATTTTTCTAAAACCTCTTCGAGTTATATGCTGGAATTAATTACTAGTATCATTTTCATCTGATCGATTCATCATTCTGCAATTGTAACGATTCTATAGGTCAATGCATAGATCGCGTCGTCTTCCATTCACCATTACTTTATTCTGATAGATTTCATTTTCTACTTGCGGTTTCTAGTGAGGACCCTTGACCACTACAGTATAATCTGCTCCTTACATTAACTGCCCTTAGGACACATCTTTCTGAGGTGTGTGCGGCTTCACGAACCCGAGGCACCCTAGTGATATTATATTTTTTCGTGGGTTTTTTACTGTCTAGTAAACACGGGTATCCGCACTTCCGAGATAACCAAGAGATCTTTTTCTGCTTTAATCGCATTCTATTCCCAATCCTTCTCTTTTCCCTTTCACGGCAAGGGCTGCGGTAGCCCGGTTGGAAGAGTAACGGAATAGCAACCGGAGGGTGGCGAGTTCGAATCCAACCAAAGACTATCATGTAGAAAGAAGGTTGGTGCACGTTAGATCTGTCGTGGCCTCAAATGTCCACGTTAGTGTGGTGTGGAAGTTTGGAGAGTGGGGTTCCAGCTCAGCTGTGTCCTCGTCGTCTACGTGGTGTTCGGATCTTTCCCTTCGGGTTTGATCCCGGACAAACCCGAAGGGAAAGATAGCCCAATAGCCCGTTGTGTTGATTCAATGCGACGTAATTAAAATACCTACCTACCCTTTCACGACACACTTTTTGCTTGAAGTTGTGTGTCCTGTACTTGGCGCAGCTTGGCCAAATTTGACCCTTGCGCCATAAAACCCCAAAACAACCAACCATTAACTGATCATATCGCATCGCTACTTTTAAGAACTTTGTTTCTAAAACATAACTTGCAAAAGTTATGTCAATGTTGTAATTTTGTTTTTAACTTCGACCTCTTTATGGAATATCAATGTGGCGCACATAAAAATAAATAAAAAAAAGTGTCACACCAAATGAAATGATTTCCTATTTAGAATTGGATTAAATTAAAACAAGGATGAAACCGACATCGCATTGTTTGTCTTGCCCCACAGAAATACTGATGACGCTTCTTTCAACAGGTGGATCCTGCCTCTCTGAGGAGGATTGATTGAGGACAGAAGGATGCATCGCACCACGCGACTGAAGGTGACGGACATCAACCAACACTTCATCTGCATCCTCTGCGATGGGTACCTCATCGATGCTACGACCATTGTCGAGTGCCTGCATTCATGTGAGTGCATTCTTACACTGTCTTTCGAAATTTCCTTTCTTCCAGTTTCATCGTATGAAAAGTATTTGCAAAGCTTAACTAGTGTAAAAAATGTCGCTCCATCGTATAAAAATATTTGGAAAGCTAAACTAGTGTAAAAAATGTCGCTCCATCGTATAAAAATATTTGGAAAGCTAAACTAGTGTAAAAAATGGAGTTGTTCCATCGTATAAAAATATTTGGAAAGCTAAACTAGTGTAAAAAATGGAGTCGCTCCATCGTATAAAAATATTTGGAAAGCTAAACTAGTGTAAAAAATTGAGTCTAGGAGATTTAAATGGCTCTTTTCCCCCTTTGCTAATGCCCGGCCAAATGAACTTAATGAGTCTCTCCTGGCAAAATGTATTTTTAATAGTCTAATTAAAAATCACTTTGACTTCACTTGAGAACCTTACCTGTATTGAAGTCACTAGGAAGAATTTCTAAAATCCGGTGCTGGCTCTCTATAAACTCAGGGCTAACGGTCTGATTGACCTAGTCTAGCCCAGACTAGTCCTCTTGGCGCAGCTTGTCCGTTTCTGGACCTTGAGCCATAAATCCCAAACTCCAGTCTAGTCTCAGTCGGATAAGTAAAAAAATAGTCAAAGTGGGGATTGTCGACTTTTGCTGCAATTTATTTCAACATTGGCGACTAGATGTATCTTTTTAAGCAAAATGAGCTGCTATTTTCAAAATTTTGGCACTTTTTTAAATGCACTAAAGGTCAACGAAAATTTCGTCCCCTAAACCGTGGCAACCAGAACAGGAAAACATCGGAATCTGGTTGCTAGATTGTCATGAAAACCTTATTAATAAAATATTTAGTCTTCAATTTCAAAATTTAAATTTCTTTGCGAGATCTTGAACGTCTGTTTCATACTTAATTAACATTTTCTTTAACCGATTCATTTTTTTAAAGTTTATACAATTAGTGTTACTATTTAATGAGGTGCTTTGTCAACCTTGCAAAACAACCTATACTGAAGTCAAAATTTACAAAGTTGACACCTTCAACATATTTTATTATTTTGAAACTCTTATTGCTGGAATGAGACAGATTTAAAGTGCAATGCGCTTGCTTTAATCTCCTCGAATTTTAATAAGTAAATCCGTTTCTTATTATAAAGAAGGCCGTGCTCTACTTATAGTGCTTTTAAATGCTCCATTACATTAAAAACGGTCATCCCAAGTGCTCTACTTTTAGTGATTCGAAATGCCCCGTTGTATTGAAAACGGTCATCAACGAAGTTTATGGACTTTTCTGTAGGAAATACAATAGGAAACAATGCATAATCATGATTTAAATTTCTATGAAATAGCTTTCCCTACGTGAACTTCAAAGACCTTGTGTCTATGCGTGCGATAACTAACAAAAGCTAAAAATGCTTTTAAATTTTACTGTTGCATTTTGATATGTATGTTTCATGAAGTCAATGTCTTTTCTCTCTCTCTTCTGTAGTTTGTAGGACATGCATCGTCCGGTACCTGGAAAATAGCAGGTACTGCCCAGTCTGTGATGTACAGGTGCATAAAACAAAACCCCTTCAAAGTATACGGTAAGCTGGCTTTACTTTTTATGCGTTTTATGACAACTCGTAAACGAGACTTTTCGGAAAGAAAAATTGTATTTCTTTGTTCCAGGTCGGACACGACGTTGCAAGATGTTGTGTACAAACTAATCCCTGGTCTATATCAAAGTTAGTATCGTGATTTCATTTTTTAATTCATTGTGCCTGCTTTAGTTTAGATTAAACGACAAACATCACTTAAACGACGATAAACTACATTTTACTGTAACCTCGATTTGTATGAGGCGAGAGCATTTGGGTATATGAAGTAAACTCTTCTTTATCCGGCTTTGATTTTGGTTGTTTACACTGATAATAGTGAAAATATTTTGTTTTATTTAGTTAAAAAATATCTAAAATCTAATTATATCTAACTTTTTCGTGTTATAATTCTGAGCCCTGTATTTCCAAAGTACAGGGCTGAGGTACAGGTAAAGTGTAGCCGATTCCCTATAATCATGATTTTATTTATTAAAATTTTAATTTTTTTTAGCTCTAAATCAATATACTAAAGTTTATTGCAATGTTACACCACTGACGCACTGTTTAAGCTCAAAAGCAGATCTTTGAAAATAAACCTGTCAATTAATCTAGTACAAACAACATATGTGTGGGACACTGATACAGGTGTCTGATACTCGTTCTCATTATGCATCTGCCCACCACAACGTGCTTGTTACATGTCACACTCACGTTCAACAGATTCCTTGTTGAAAGTTGCAGGTGTTTTCCAGCGAAAAAGGAAAGCTGTTACCGAATAAAATCATCGAAAGTTGCTTCCAATACTAATCAACTACAAACATCTGCACTCGTAGCCCACGATAAATCTGTGAAAGTTTGTACATGACTGTTGACAGCACTTGATATCTTTTTCGACTCCCCATTTCCTCAAAAATAGCCAGTGTGGATTTTTTCTCATGGCCCAAAATAATTTGGCGCAAGTTTCTACATGGCTGTTGACAGCTCTCGATACTATCCACCAAACTCCCCAATTAGAATGCAACCGGCAGTGAACTCGATAGAACGGATGCCAGAATTTTCTCATTAATTGTTGTATTGATCAGTACGCATTCTACCTGTCATTTGCTCTTATTACTCAGCAGCTTCAAAATTCTGGTTAGACTTCAACCGAACTTGGCCTTTAAGTGAGTTATTTTGCTCATCTTTTATCAACCAATTCGCTTAACGACCTAGCCATAGGAACTTGTATAGATCGTTAAGTAAGCGATTAAGCTCCTCGCTCAACGACTTAATTATTGAAACACAACTAGCCATTAAGTGAGATGTGCATGTGATCCATTGCTTTGCATATGTGAAGAAAATGCTTAATAAATGAAAAATAAGCTTAACCTAGGCCGTAAGAACGGAAATCGTCGTTAAACGAGTAGTTAAGCTCCTTGCTTAACGAGTTAGTCATTGGAATGGAATTCGAGCCGTTAAGTGAGGAGTGCTTGGTGATATATTGCTTTTCATAAATCAAGAAAATGCTTAATACATCAAAAATAAGCTTCACTACCTAGCCTTAGGAAGGGTCGTTAAGCGATTGGTTAAGCTCCTTGCTTATCGACTATTTCGCTTAACGACCTAGCCATAGAAACTGAACTCGGTCACTAACCCTCCTCGTGGTTGTCTCAACGAGGTATCGTGTCATTAGCAATAATGACTAGACCTAATGGACGAGATATCTCGTCCATCGTCTCTCATCATTAGAAGAAAACAGGTTAAATCCTGATGGCGAGATACCTCGTTATCATAGGAATTGGTCAGATCTTGGTGGACGCGATATCTCGTTGAAGCAACTTGGAGTATTAGAGTCCATTGCTTTTTTTTTATGTAAAGAAGATGGCAGCCCGTTCTAATTCACTTTATTTTCAGATGAAATGCAAAGGAGGCGAGAGTTTTACTCCGAACATCCCGAAGCTGGTAAGCAGGCCTTAATTGTTTTACCTTACCTTCATAACCGGTGGCCTCATTTGGGCTCTTACCATTACCTGTTATTGAATTCTGATGGTTTTCTCCCTTACCTTGCAGCTGCTAAGTGCTCGTCTGAAGAGAGGGGCGAGGGGGCAGAACAAAGGTGCTTCTACTCCCCCAAAGAAAATATCAGCCTCACGTTGGAGTACTTTCATGGGTAAGTGGATATTTTTTTCTCTCTGTAGAGAGGGCGAAGAGACTTGAATTAATTATGTGTGGGAGGCTTGGAATTAAATTATTGAGAGTGGGGCTCTCTCTCGTTGGGCCTTAAAAGCTTTCTTTGGATGGTCGAGTCCTGTTTTGCTGGTTCTGAGTGCGGGATTTTGTGTTGGTTTTATAGCAGGGAAATTTCCTTTGACTTATTTTACAAGCTGGCTGGTATTTATATTGGTTTACCTCAGTAGCATAGGCAGAATTATATTTCGGAGAGGACCCAAAATTAGAAAAACATGCTAGAATAACGGAACCTTGTTAGAATTTTAAAGTTTTCCTGAAAGAGGTGGCTCAGTGGACATGCCCACTGCGCCAGCAACCTTCGAGTTGTAGGCAGCGCAGGTTCGATTCCTGTCAGGTGCATTCCTCCCTGGATGTATTTTTCTCTTCTGTGTCAGTAAAAAATTTTCATTGTGTGTCTTGATGTTGTATGTCTCTGTCTGGCGCAGCATGGCCCTTGAGCCATAAAACCATAACCAACCAACCTAAAAGACTAGGGAGAGGGGGTAACTCTGTTGGAAGACTAGCGGATGACATTACTTTCATGAAAGACCTACGGGTCTCTTAGAAGAACCGGCTTTCCGGGATTTTCACGATTTTCTGGTGGATCTGCCCGATACTCAGCTCTTCTATTTTGAACACCATTCTTCTGGAAGTCCGTTGATTAAATTTGAATAAATAAGTCAGTCAAGGGATTACTTGAATTTTCCACACTTGTTTATAAAACAGCGGCAGTCGTATTGAGAGACAAGAAATCGTTCAAACCAATAAGTCAATCAAAGACTATTTGGAATTTCCACACCTGTTTATAGAACAGCGACAGTCCGATTGAGAGACAGAAGAAATCGATCAGACTTTGGGATATCGACACTTGTGCAGCGGCAGTCCTATTGGGAGACAAAATAAACCCAATAAATAAGTAGGTTAAAAACTTAGGAATTTCCACACTTGTTTATAGAAGTTGCGTCAGTCCGATTGGGAGACAAGAAACCCAATAAATAACACACTAATAAGTCAGTCAAAGAGACTGAAATTTCCACACTTGTCTACAGAGCAACGGCAGTCTGATTGGGAGACAGAAGAAATCGATCAAACCGATAAGACAGTCAAAGATACTTTGGAATTTCTATATCAGTTTATAGAACAGCGGCAGTCCGATTGGGAGACAGAAGAAATCGATCAAACCAATAAGTCAGTCAAAGGGACTTTGAAAAACCACACTTATTTATAGAACAACTGCAGTCCGATTGGGAGACAGAAGAAACCCAAATCCAATGAATAAATCAGACTATTTAGAATTTCCACACTTGTTTATAGAAACAGCGGCAGAGTCCGATTGCGAGACAGAAGATATCGATCAAGCCATTAAGTCAGTCAGAGACTATTTGGAATTTCCACACCTGTTTATAGAACAGCGGCAGTCCGATTGGGAGACAGAAAAAAAAATAAATCCAACGATCAAACCCAATCGCGTGCAAGACAGCGAGAGCCTTCCACATCGTTATCCACCTCATCATCTTCCCGAGCTGCGAAGAGATGAACTCTGGTATTTGTCAATTCCGTTATTGACCGTAGCGGCACGGTTTCCTCCGGCCGGAGACCTACAAACCGGTTCCTCGATTCCCCTTTTGATAAATTAATTCCGTCTACCGAGTCGCGAGCCGACCTCAGGAGGAATGAAACTGCTTCTGTTGGATTAAGTCTTAACGCTCCTTGGGCTCAGACACTGCATGATCTGAATTCTAAGGCTCGCTTTTGTGAGGTTTTTTCTCTTTCCAGACGCTTGCGCAGCATTGTAACCCACGCATCATAGGTGTTGACTTTAGTGGGACATTGCACTTGGGGTTTTGCAATTCCCGACATTCTCAGTGCCGGTAAATTACCGACCGAAATTATTTATACGGATGTTTAGTTTTTCCTTTGGCACCGACTGGACGTGATTGTAGGAATTAAATATTAAATCACGTAATACGACATTCAATAAAAAAAAGATTTTAATGTATGAGTCGCGTAGGGTAACATTGATAGCTTGGAATGCCGAGATTCGATAGAAAGCAAAAATATACAACCTTATATGAGTCAACTCCTTTCGTCGTTGCTTTTTTTCCACAAAGACAATCTAATACTAATCATTTTTAGCCCTAAGCTAAAGATGAACCTAAAAGATCATTTCTGCTAATCTTGGCAACTCTATGGACAAAGTAAACGCTTGAGAGCTTGATGACAGTCTTGCAAAATGAGACCATACACAAGAACCAACTGCTCATATTATTTCGACTGTATATAAGACTCAGTCATATGCATAGGGTAGGCCGGTTGGAAGAGTAGCTGATTAGCAACTGAAGGGTTCCGAGACTAGATCAAACCAAAGACCTTTGTGTACGTGGGGGCTAGTGCGCGTTAAATTTGCCATGGCCTCAGATGTCCTCACGTTGGCGTGGTGTGGAAGTTTGGAGAATGGGGTGCCAGCTCAGGTGTTGCCTCGTCATCGGACCCTGGTTCAAAATTACGTGATGTTCTCGATTCTTTCCCTTCGAGTTTGATCCCTGACCGTCGCCAATACCCCTTTGTGTTGCTTCAGTGCGACGTTAATCAAAATACCTACCTACCGATTGATAGTCTTATAATTAGTTGAGTTTGCATATCATTCTAAGACACTTTTGTTTACTTAGAAGTAAGATATTTACGATTTTAATACTCAAAACATCGTTGGGCCCAAAAGTTTGGGAAATCCCTGTAGTAGAGGCAAAAAAAATTATATAGAAATCAAACTGGAAACCATCTACCCGTTTAAAAATAAACTTAAATGAAACCTTTTTTTCTATTCTACATTGTATATCCACCTTGTTCATTACCTACTTTAATTGGACTGCACATCATCCCATCTTAAATCAATGCTGTGTGGATTGCATTCAGAGCTTCCTGGTTCCACGCCATTAAGAATCCCGTCTTCTTTACGGCACCCGTGTTGAGACGTTCCAGCACCTTCTGAGCGATCGCCAAGTGAAGTCCTTCAGTTACCCATTCATTTAGTCCCTGGATGAAATATGAAGCACTTACCTTCCTCCTTTTGTAGACACCCCTCCTAACACATGTCAGCTCTCGCGTCATTAGCCTGGAAGATGATAATGGCCTGTCCCTGCTGCTGCAATGGGGGAAGGGGACAATGCAGCTGCTGCCTTCTTTCTTCTGGCTGGGATTTTCTTTGCCTGCCTATCAGTTCTGTCTATTGATGAAATCGTTCAAATGCTTCTCTTGCTGAATGGGTGATTTTCGTCTTGTACAATTGAGCAGAAAATAGGCTGCGTTTAAAAACGCAGATCGTTTTACGGACTGCGTTTATTGAGTTGGCGTTACTGAATTTTAAAATTACTCCTGCAGAAGAATTTGAGCGTTCTGAATGCTTATCGTATGAACGATGGTGCATTATGAATTATTTTTGTACTTCACTTTTACTCATCTTACTTTATCACTTTACTTTTACTCATCTTACTTTATCACTTCACTTTTACTCATCTTACTTTATCACTTCACTTTTACTCATCTTACTTTATCACTTTTTTACTTCACTTTTACTCATCTTACTTTATCACTTTTTTACTTCACTTTTACTCATCTTACTTTATCACTTTTTTTACTTCACTAATTCACTTACCTGCGGCCCTCAGGGGCACATCTTTAGGTGTGTACGGGCTTCACGAATCCGACGTACCCTAGTGATCTATTTTCCCATAGGGCTTACTGCACAGTAAACACGGGGCTCGCAACCTCAGGATGCCCAAGCGATCTTTCTCCATATATGTACAGTCTTCTCTCCGTCCTTGTGTTTGGCACAGCTTGGCCATATATGGCCTTGTGCCATAAAACCTAAAACCAACCAACCACTTACATGCGTCGTCTGTGTCAGTAAAATTTTCAATAAGTGCTCCTGCTGAATGGGTGATTTCTTATGCAATCGAGCGGAAAATAGGCTCCTTTTATAAACACTCCACAGATCGATTTACTGACTGCGTTTACTGAGTTGGTTGAATGAATTTTAAAATTACCCACTGAATTTTAAAATTACTTGTGCAGAAGAATTTGAGCATTCTAAATGCTTACCTTATGAACAAGGATACATTATGAGTTATTTTTTATCCTACGTCCGTCTCACTTCCTCTGGGTATATCAGTTAAACTTCGCTGTGTGCATGTCCATTGCATGTATGTCTTGCGTTTGGCGCAGCAAGACCAAGTATGGCTCTTACGCCATAAAACCCCAACCATTTGAAAATTATTCAAATCTTGAAATAATCGGGTCACTTCGAATATGCATAAAAGCAGCGTGCATCTTTACTCCAGCGAAAGCTCTTCGGGTTGTCTGGAGCAGGTTCAATTCGCGTATCTTACCCTGGATGTATCTCTTTCGTGTCTTCAGGGACATGTCTTTAGTGTGTACGGGCATCATAACCCTGAGGCCCCCGAGTAGTCTCTTCCGTCGCCTACCCTTCTGCTTGTTTTCCTCCCTCGTTCTTATATTGTGTTTGCGCATCTTGGCCAAATAATCTTGGCCTTGCGCCATAGAACCCAAGACCAACCAACCTCGTGTGTATGTCAATGACTTGACATTGCCTGTCTCTGGCTCAGCTTGGCCAAATTTGGCCGTTGTGCCATAAAACCCTATTTGCTAAAGCTCTGAGAACGTGTCACTCTCGTTACGAAATAGAATTAGAAATGACTTGGTTCAGCAACGTGCAAAAATCTTCATCGCTGTTGGAAAGCGAATAATCGGGTGTAGACTTTTACTTTTTATGAATTTCCGAAACTTCGTGGGCTTTTTAGTTTTCTAACGAAAAAATTGATGGTTACAAATTGTAACTCGAACAAAACTTCATTGTAACATTCAGAACTTCGTATATGACTGGCATTCTGACATGACTCCATAGTAAATTTGAATTTCGGTACAGCACCGTAAAATGTCTTCGAGATTCGTTGAGAAATCACAATCTGTAGACTAACAGAATCAGAACAGGAATGAGGTTGGTTTGTTGGGTTTAGTTTTGTCACAAGGGTCATATTTGGCCATGCTGACCTAACACTACATCACGTAACGTAATGGACGTACACTAGGAAATGTTTACTGATACAGAAGAGAGAAATAAACACAGGGAAGAATCGAACCTGTACCGCCTACAACTCGCAGGCTGCTAGCGCAATAATCCCACAACATGCCCCAAAAAGCAATTAGGTCATGCTTTCTCTCTGCAACGCTCGCTATGCGCTGTTAGTATTTTAAATTTTGAGAAGATTCAATCTTTTCTATATCGTGTAATCTTGATTGCTCTAGCCTTTGGGTCTTATGCATATCTGTTCATCTAGCTTTCTTTCCTCAATCTCGAAAGATTCCAAACCACTTTTATCAGCTACCTTGTTTCGTCCTATCTGTTGTGAACATCATGTGTTTCCCTGAAGGTTTATTATCTGAATTGGTTCTCCCTCTGTTGTAATGACTGTTCCCTTTCTAAATGTCCCAGTTGAGATAAGTTGTCGCTTGCTGGTGTCAAGTTCCCTTTCTAAGTTTCCTGCTTTTCTGGTTGGTTGTTTTGGGGGGTTTTGTGACGCAAGGGCCTTGGTTGGTTTTGGGGGTTGTGACGCAAGGACTATATTTGTCCATGTTGCGCCAACAGAGGACATAATATCAAGTAATAGACATACACACACAATGAAAGTTTTACTGACACAGAAGAAATACACCCAGGGAGGAATGCACCTGCCAGGAATCGAACTTGCGCCGTCTAAAACTCGAAGGTTGCTAGCGCAGTGGACACGACGGAATTCCCACTGAGCCACGACGGAATTCTTTTTTCTTGGGGTGGCGCGGTAGGCCCGCTTGGAAGAAATAGCGGATTAGCAACTGGAGGGTTGCGAGTTCGAAACTCGCTCCAAAGACCATCGTTTACACGGGGCTGGTGCACGTTAAATCTGTCGTGACTTCCGATGTCCTCACGTTGGCGTGGTGTGGAAGTCTGGATGGAGGGGTGCCAGCTCAGGTTTTCACCTCGTCATCTGACCGTGGTTCAAGATAACATGGTGTTGTCCTCGGGGATTGATCCCTGACCTTCGCCAATAGCCTGTTGTATCGTTTCAGTGCGGCTTTAAACTACCTGTCCGAATTCTTTTACTTTGATGTCACGGAGCGTTGACTAGAGCGTTGCGGCATTAGCAAGTGAGCGTTTGTAAAAGTACTTAGAGTTGTGAGTTTTGAGTTGAAACGCACGTTAGAAACTAGTGTGCGCGCCAGAACAATTCTAAAAACTAAACTGACGAGCGTTAGCTAATGATGTCCAACGCGTTTTAGACAACGCTCCATGTGAAAACACCATAGGCACTGCGAAATTTACGTAGTTTGCTGATAATGTTTGTGTTTTGAAATATTACAGCGCATTTAGTATAATATTTGAAATCTCAAAAGCTTTTAGTGATGGGCTGTTATATCGATAGCAGCTTAAATAGCAGTGTTATTGTAAAGTTATCGAAAATAGTAATGCTTATGTAGAAATGTTATTGAGATAGTAGTGAAGCAAATAAAATCGAATTCCAATTAAAATTTTTAGAAAATGAGATTTCTAAAAGATTTTTGATAAAAATAAAAAAAATGCGTAAACAATTTTTTTATTAATGATTTTATGGTTATTTTAAACTGTAAATTTCTGTTACAAGTAACCGTTAAATGTCAATTTCTAAAGGTTAATAACAATTAATAAATTCGATTGCTACTTTAGTGCTAGTAGCTAACTGAAACAAATGTTATATTAGCTATTAATTATAACCGCTGTCTTTAATAAACTACAACGCTTAACATTGTTTTCGTGAAATAACAGTAATTTTACATAAAGATTTGGACAGCGTCACTAGCGTTGAATACAGCATGTTGAATGCAGAATTTAAAAAAAAATTCGACTATTGTAAGATTGTTAACAAAATATTTGTATAATAGATAAAGAATTGTCAAGATTGAAATGTTATGGCATTTCCCAGTGAACCCTACGAGTGCATTTCTCTCTTCTGAGTCAGTAAAACATTCTCTGTATTTCCTTGATTCCAATCTTGTGTTTTGGGCCTACAGAGCTTGTGAACGGAGTCGCCGACGTAAGATCTCGAAAGGGTAGGTCACGTGTACTTGGGAATCGACATGGGTCGATTGGCTTTCTAAGCGAAAACTAGTGTTTTTCGCCAAGCTCGCCAATTCGTCCTATGTTAAGAGTCGTGCTTTCTTCCAATACCACGCGATTTTCTAACCGAGCGATCGGGAGAAATAACATCAAACTGCGCGCTCATGCTCCATCTATTCCACTAGAAGGTCGATTCTGAAAATAGGCCAATTGGGAGACTTCTACGAAATCTCAAATCACGGAGAAAAGTGCGTTGATAGCCATCGCTACCTGGAGCAATCACTCACTGCCACCACCGATCACGAAAACTGTCCATCGAGCGTTCCGGAACCCACATCTGTTCCCCGAATCCACCAAAATCGCAGGTGGAAGCCATTGCTACTGGCGAAGTCGGGTGGAAATTAGCTTCGTAATTGGATAGGGGAGTTGCCGGGCGACCTATAAAGAGGTAAAAGGTAGAAAAAAGAAACAAGGCAGCAACAAAAAAATGGGAGGTGTTCCATTTCAGTTGGCAACTCGGATCGAACTCGGTCTAGGCTCCACCCCCTCTGCCACTGGACTGGGTCTCGCTAGGAGAACAATGGGACTCGGACCCCGCCTCCTCCGCGAGTCGATGGCCCTCGGTGGGGGTCAGGGGGTCGCCACCGTGACGTCACCCGTGCCATTGTATGTGCCACTAAGGCGTGGTGTGCCCGTCGCGGTTGGCTAGCGGACCGAAGCCGGTTCTTCATCAAAGCAGAACCTGTTTTTGGTAAAAGGGGAATCAGGAGATCCTCTCTCTTCCCAGTTTGTTAGCGTCTCGGGGTTTTTTGGTTGTTTGTTTTGCAGTTCTTGTTTGTTGGTGAGTTCAGGGTTCTCTGTACGAGACAATGCACGTAGTAGGTTCTCCAGTCGGAAGGTTCTTACCTCGTCGGCGGGTGAATGGCTTCAGACAGCGAGGCAGTTGGTCGCTTAGATGCTTTATTAGCTTTTCATTAGATAGCTTTATTAGATCTCTTTCTGTCTTGTTATGATAGATTACTCACAAGATCATATCTGTTGGTTAGAGTAAATCGGGATTCTCTCCCTTCCCAGTTTTGTTAGCGTCTCTAGTTTTGTTTCTTCGTTGGTGCAGGATCAATTCCTCCCTAGGTGTATTTATCTCTACTGTGTCAGTAAAACTGTCATTGTGTGTGTTTAGTGTTTATCCATTACTTGACGTTGTCTTGCGGAAGGTTTCTATCTCGTCTGCATACACTGGCCGGTGAATGGCTGCGAACAATGGCTTCAGAATGGGAGACATTTGGTGCCGCATAGATGCTGTTTCTTTGTTAGCTTTTCATTAGATTTCTTTTTTTGGTTATAAAAGATTGCACAATAGATCATATATGTTTGGCCAAAGGGAAATTGGGATTCTCACTCTTCCTAGTCTGGTTTTTTGGTTGGTTGTTTTGCAGCTCTTTTTTGTTGGTGCAAGTTCGATTCTTTCCTGGGTATATTTTCCCCTTCTGCGTCAGTAAAACTTTCATTGCGTGTGTTTATACATGACGTTGTCTGCCTTGTGTTTGACGCAGCTTGGCCAGATATGGCCCTTTTGCGCCATAAAACCCAAAACAATCATAAAAAACTCAATGCAATCAACCAACTTGTCTACTGATGGAGTTTCAGGGTTACGACACAATACACGTAGTAGGTTCTCCAGTCGAGTATCTGCGAAAGGTACCTAAACCCATCGACCTAAAATGAAATTGACGGAACATGTGCCCGCAGCTTCATGTTTCTTCCAGTTGCTCGGTTTGAAGATCTGTCACGTGGTTGTGGGTAAAAGCATGAATCCTAAATTATTGATTGGTTGAAGTGATTATCCACCGTGATCAAAACACTAGTCTGCGCTTCCATAGCCAATCGGCTAAGTCGATTTGTAATTTACTCTTCAGAGATCTTACCACAGCGATTCCGCCCTCATGATCCGTCTATTTCATTAGAAGGTCGGTGTTGTTACCTCGTCTGAGTACACTGGCGGGTGAGTGGCTTAGACAGCAAGGCAGTTGGTGCAGCTGTTGGTGAAATTTAGGGGTTTGGCATAAATAAATTACACCAAGTCCTTACCCAGTGAGACTTGAATCCTTCAAGAACCAGCTCAGGAAGGTGTATATGCTAGCCAGAGGGTCAGGCAAGACAGGAGATGATGTGCAAAGCCTTAGTTGGAATTGCATTTAGTGCACAGAAGATAATGCTTGAAACCCAATTTAATGTTCACTGCCTTCACAGTGAGAGCAGTTGATCTTTCCCTCAGCCCATTTTTCCCAAGGAGGCACTGGGCTGACTGCAGACATACCAGTCATGAGTCGAAGAAGTTCTCAAATTCTGTTCATGCATTTCTTAGGGGGTTAAAAGTCACATACTGAAATTTATGGATATAAAGTTGCTAATCAAGAAGACGAAAAGTTATTTAAAAAGACACCTACAAGAATTTCCCACGAGCCGAAAAAAATTGCTGAAAGCCCTTTAAAAATATTTTAAGATTTTATTTTTACGAGAATACTGCATATTTTATTTTAACTGCATTCAAAACCGAGATCAATGATAGTTCTCTAAGGTCAATTGTCATCAAAAATCACGGGCATAATTTTCATGGGTTTGCTAAAAATTGATGTAACTGGGCCCGTGAGACCCAAACTTAGCACTCGTGAAGGTTTCTGCCCCTTTGCACTCATGTTAACACTTCATTAACAGTCACGGTTAATACATTGCCGATTGGATGTCTTAAACTTTCCAATAATTGTTCAGTCCTTTCATTTCCTTGAATGTCTTAAACTTTCCAATAATTGTTCAGTCCTTTCATTTCCTTGGATGTCTTAAACTTTCCAATAATTGTTCAGTCCTTTCATTTCCTTGGATGTCTTAAACTTTCCAATAATTGTTCAGTCCTTTCATTTCCTTGGATGTCTTAAACTTTCCAATAATTGTTCAGTCCTTTCATTTCCTTGGATGTCTTAAACTTTCCAATAATTGTTCAGTCCTTTCATTTCCTTGAATGTCTTAAACTTTCCAATAATTGTTCAGTCCTTTCATTTCCTTGGATGTCTTAAACTTTCCAATAATTGTTCAGTCCTTTCATTTCCTTGTTTTTCACTCTGATGATAGTATACTGTAATTTGATTGTACCTAGTTAGCACAAGGACCGCGGTAGCCCAGTTGGCCGAGCAAGATTTTCAATCGGAGGGTTGCGACTTCGAAACTCAACTCAGTCCAACCAAAGACCGTCGTGTACACGGGAGCTCGTTCACTTAAATCTTCCGTGGCCTCAAATGTCCTCACGTTGGCGTGGTATGGAAGTTTGGAGAGTGGGTGCCAGCTCAGGTGTTCTCGTGGTTCAAAATTACCAGATGTTACAAGGTACATCTTTCCCTTCGGGATTGATCCCGGACCGTCACCAGTAGCATGCTTTGATGCTCCAGTGCGACGTTAATTAACTACTTACCTACCTAGTTGGCACGAATCCCCGTATCACCCAATCCATGCCCAGATATGCACCCGAGTCATTTCTGAGATTTCTCCTTATAAATACAGATTCACAATATTTTTAATTTTTTTTCCAGGTCGGAAATCCGAGAAGATTTAGATTCTGAAAACTCAGAGAGCAAACCTGACAAGGTAAGTATTTTATGTTATCAGCCAAGGTTCTCCACTCTTATTGGTTTCCGAAATGGGATGTTAAAATAACAATAAGTGTTAATGCAAGATAGCAGTTAGCAACTTTTATCGGAAATGTTAAGTCCCCGAGAAATGTTATCGGAATAGTAATGAAGCTATTTAAATTGGATTAAATTTTTGAACAAAAGAGTAAACTAATTGAATTAAATTTTTGAACTAAAACTTTTTAATTCATTTGGTTAATTTGTTATAGCTAATTAGCAATAACAACTGCTATCGCAAAATAACAGTTGTTATTGCGCTTATTTTACGATAGCAGTTCTACGAATTTATAATTCAAATACGCATCTTTATTCACAGGACTTTTTGACGAGGCACTTGAATTGCCCTGCCGCTTTGTCCGTTGCAAATCTGAAGAAATTTATCCGAATGAAGTTCAGTATTCCTGCCACGTATTCGGTATGTATTTATTTTAGAATGTTCTACCTTTTATGAGTAGTTTAATATTTTGCTCCTTCAGCCAACCCCTACTTGATGTGGGTGCTGGTGTCACGTGGTCAGAGAGAAGTGTCCACCCTGTGAGGGATTTCACTTGTGGGTGGTCTGAGTAGAAGAAAAGGTCAGAGAAGGACAGGGAATGAGATAGCGAGGAAGACAATCGGGTATTGCAGACCGATCATACTTTGTGATGCTCTTCTCTGAGACAGATTTGCTTTAATGTTTATTCTATGAATGTTTTGTTTAGTTTCAAGTGTTCTCTTTCTTTTACTAAAATAAACCATACGGAATCGTACAAGTACGTTTGTGTGCAGTTTCGAGTATGATTTTCATGTTAATAACTTCGTTTAATGGACGTTGTTTTGGTTGCTGGAGCGATGAAATGTCGTTGATCATTTCAAAAAGGAGTTTTGTGTCTTGTACCTTGAAATGCTTCATCGTGAACTATCTTTGCTCTCAGGGGCTTTTATCTCCTTAGATGTTAACGGCCTCCACGGACCTGTTGTACTGTACTGGTCTATTATTTCCCCATGGGGTTTACTGCCTCTGGAAAGCTTGGACGTCGCGACCCCAAGATGCCCAAGAAATCTTTCTCTACTTCCTCCTCTCCATCCTTTCTTTTCACGATTACTTGACGTTCTGTCTTGTGTTTGGCGCAGCTTGCCAAATACGACCCTTGCGCTGTGAAACCCGAAACCGATCAATCTATTGCGATCTATGTGAATTGTAGATAGGCAGATGAAAACATTCAAATTTGGTTGTGAAAAAAAGTAAATAAAACTTCAAAACAACAACTGATAAAGATTAGAAACTTAAGAAAAAGTAGCCAGGGGCCATTTCGGTGGATCAAGGAGGCCGTTGTAGCTCAATGGGTATGTCCACTGCGCTAGCAACCTTCGAGTTGTAGGCGCGCAGGTTCTATTCCTGTCAGGGGCATTCCTCCCTGGGTGTATTTCTCTCTTCTGTATCAGTAAAACTTCCATTGTGTGCGTCTATTACTTGATATTGTATGTCTTGTGTCTGGCGCAGCATGGCCAAATATGTCGCTTGCGCCATAAAACCCCAATCAACCTATCATCAAGGTGCCCACCAGTATCAGGACAGAAGTGGTGGACGGATATAAGAGAAGGGGGCGCTTGAAGAAAAAAAGAGTATTTTAAAGCCCAACCCAACTAATCCTTGTCAAAAAAGTCCTTTCAGCTTCAACATGGCGGAGACCACTTAGCGATGTGTGCTCCTAACAACCATTGTCTCGCAATGCGAGGAACGAGTGGGCACATACAGAGAACAGCGTAACAACCTCCTGGTAACCAGCCGCCCATGCTGCCGTCAGCGAAACGTGCCCGAATACTAATTCCGAAGTGCAAAAGGGACCACTTTCCCAAATGGGCTGGGGAAACGGAGAGGTAGTGTTTCAGCAGCTAAGTAATCGGAATCACCCCCAAGAACCTGGCGGTGATAGCGGCGGGGGCAAAGGTGAAAAGACCATCAAAATCGCTGAGGGGCAAACGTGCGCGGTGCCCCCACCCCTCTCGCTGTGGGAGCGGTCCTTTTCCATTTTGGGATTACTCGGATAAGTGTGGTGTGTGCGCCAGCTGCTGGATCGTGCCTTCTAGGATTGGCGAAGATCGCTCTTCTCTGGCCGCGTCTGCTTCACTCAACTTCATTTTTTGGTTTAAGTTAACCCTCCAAGTGGGTTTCGACGGTTAAAAATAAATTAGTCTTGCAACCCTTGAAAGTCAGATTTTTTAATGTACCCCCTGCAATCGGTATTACTATTCAGAAGAGAAGAGACAAAGCAATAAAGTTATCTTCTCTCTGACGACTGGAGAGCACGAAATAAGACGGGTGTCCATTCCAAGTAGTTTCGACGAGATGTCTCGTCCAGCAAGATCTGACCAGTTTTACTGATGACGAGATATCTCGTCCACCAAGATATTGCCAATTTCTTTTATGATGACGAGATCAAGATCTGGTCTTTTTTAAATGACGAGATATCTCGTCAGGTTTTCTAATGACGAGAGATACCTCGTCGAGACAAACTACCAAGAGGGTTGAGCCAACATGACTTGAGGCGTCGAATGTAAGAGCGAACTCCCGAGATCGTTTCTAAACCAACAGACATGGGTAGACTTAGGGAGGTTCTATCATCAATGTGACAAAGTTGAATACATTTCCTTCAAGCGTCCCCTATGGGAAATAGGATAAGGTCCGTTTCTACGGCAACACGGGTAGACTTTGTCTGGAGCGCCTTTCTCGTGGCAGACAGAAAATTTATGTGTTACAATTCACCAGTGGATACGCTGTTCAAGGTTTTTACTGCCTTCGGATTTTTTTGTTTCCCTATTCGTCTAGACCCTCCCCCATTAGCACCCTTTTCACAACCACCCACGACGTCAGTCGCAAGTGGTCGTGCCACAACGCACCGGGCCGGCTCCGCACTCATTACCCGCGGTCAACGGGGGTTCTATTAGACGGACGTACAAAAACGGGGGCATCACCCCGTATGATTAGAGAGCGCCAGCCCCGCCAATCGCCGAGCAAGAAATCCACCGGGGGGTGACGGAAAGAGGGTGGCGGAAAATCTCCACCGAATCGAGTTTCTGGTTACCATGGTTACCATCCCACTTTCCCCTCTGGTGAGCAACCCGCATTTTGCCTCCACTCGCGCTTTTCTGGAATGATTTATCGGAAGAGAAATGATTCAGAGGGATTGACTAAAAAGGGTAGCTCTGCTCTACCCCTTGGTGTTCTCTTTTCCGCTGCGGTATTTATTCGGGGGACGGATCGAAGACGTGGAAATGCGCGAACGACCCAATCGTGATTCGGATGTCTGCCGAAATTCCTTTGGGGATGAAATCACTGAGGTAATGGCGTAGCCAGAGGGAGGCTCTGACCAAATGTTTTCATATTTTTAACCCTTCGAGTCGTTGCGACGAGATATCTCATCCATCGAGATCCGGTTAACTGCAAATGAATTGGTTTATCAAGATCCGCTCAAAATTTTGCTGATGACAAGGTATCTCGTATCAAGATAACAAGTTGATCAGATATCTCGGATCAGATATCTCGTCTACCAAGATCCAGTCAATTTTGTTATGACGAGGTTACTCGTCAGTCAAGATCCGTTCAATTTTGCTAATGACGAGGTATCTCGTCTATCAAGATCCGGTCAATTTTGCTAATGACGAGGTGTCTCAAAATCCGGTAGATTTTGCTTTTGACGAAGTAACTCGTCCAAGATCCAGTCAATTTTGTCGACAAGGTCTCAAGTTTCAATCGATTTTGCTAGTGACGACGTCTCTCGTCCATCAAGATCCGGTTAACTTTGCTTATGATGAGGTATCTCGTCATTTGCTTATGATGAGGTATCTCGTCAGTCAAGATCCGGTTAACTTTCTGCGTCAAAAAACCCAACATCCAATCCGGTTAACTTTCCCAATGATGGGGGATCTTATCTCGTCCATCAAGATTTGGTCAATTTTGCTAATGACGAGACAGATCGACGCTTATGATGAGGTATCTCGTCAGTCAAGATCCGGTTAACTTTCCGCGTCAAAAAACCCCAACATCCAATCCAATCCGGTTAACTTTCCCAATGATGAGGGATCTCGTCCATCAAGATTTGGTCAATTTTGCTAATGACGAGACAGATCGACGACCTTTAACGTAATAAGGTCCAGATCTGCATTGGGCATTCAAAAAATTGCATTCCCAACTTATGACCCCCTTCGAAATGAATCCTCTGGGGGTGGAATGGGATTTGGGGGAGGAACCCCATTGATGTGGTGACTGCTGGCGATAGCACCGGGGCTATTCCTGGGACCGATCGATAACAAGGCGGGGGTGTCCTGTGTGGGCCCCCTATTGTGGGCATGGCCGTGTGTGGTCGGGCTCTGTTGAGTAGGGGGTTCGCTTTGGGAGGTGTATTTGTTCGTGCACTTATCGGCAATCACAGTGTTGCTCAAAGGAAGCTGGGTTGATTAGAAAGACTGCTAACTGCAGATGGAGCGATACGTTTGGTTTTATCCATGGGGGCCGAGTCCACCAAGTCGAAATGTTCGGATAATTCAAGTCAAGACAGTTACGAACTGGATAGGTCCGGGGAAATGTAACCGCCCACTGGTCATAGATAGGGGAAGACACACTTTGAATTCTTAAAAAATAATGCAATTTTAAACAACTTGACGCCTTATGAATTAGATTCGATTCCTGTCAGGTGCATTCCTCCCAAGGTGTATTTCTCTCTTCTGTGCCAGGAAAGCTTTCCTTGTATGTCCATGATGATTGTCTCTTTACGGCATCGCATGGAGTGTACGGGCAGCACAACCCCGATGTACCCGAATGATCTGCCCTCGCTTCTGTTTTACATTCGTCTGCTTTTCGCGTTTCTTCCCTCCCTCTTTTTGTTGTCTTGTATTTGGCTAAGCTTGGCCAAATATGGCACTTGCTCCATGAAACTGAACCAATCATTATTTTTCAGTTGCAATTTTCTATTGGAAAACATCCGAATTACTGTGCTGGGGAATTGCTTCTTATAACCTTAAAAGCAAAAATGCCAATAAGCTTATGTTTTGGAGACACAGATAAGCCACTCATTATCGGATTATGATAACGATTGTGTGCCTTTGGTGATAATCACACCTATAAAACTGGTAATTCCAGAAAATTACGCAGTACATTTTAGAATTGTTTCCGAGGTTACGTACTGGCTGTGACCGTCACTGAATGCCGAAACCAGAGCCTCCATTGCGAGTCGGGACCCGCGCCTCTTTTTGAGTGTCGTAAAACTGTCGCAACGACGTCTTATCTCCTTCAGTCTATCATTAACGAGTTTGCGAGGTCCCTTTGTGTGCTTCTGTGGTCCACCAACTCTCAAACATTGTTCAGCATCCATTCCTTTCAATCTCATTTCTAGATAAAGAAGATGGGTTTCGGAATTGAAGTTGGATCGAGATATCTGATTTCCGCTGTCGGAGTGTTTTTGCTTCTTGCGATCGTTAGTCTGAACTGGATTACAAAGTTTTAAGACATTCTTTGGGACAATTCCTTTTACTGAAATGTGATTTATCGCTTTTCGTCATTGTATTGCAGCGAAGGACGTTTGTTGAGGACACGGGCAGTTGAGTCGCGTGGTGTTGAACGAGTCTTAGTTAAATTAGGGGTAGTTAATTAACTGGAGCATCACAATGGGCTATTGGCGACGGTCCGGGGTCAATCCCTAAGTGAAAGGTCCAAGGACAAAGCCTCGTAATTTTGAACGACGGTCAGATGACGATAACAAACCTGACCTGGCAACCCACTCTCCAAACTTCCACATCATGCCAACGTGAGGACATTTGAGGCCACGGCAGGTTTAACGTGCACCAACCCCCTGTACAGGACGATCTTTGGCTGCTCCGAGACGCAGCTCGCAACCTTCCACCTTGGCTATCGCAACGTGGTATTGGAAGAAAGCCCGAATTTTAACGCAGAACAAATTGACGAGCGAGGTGAAAAATACTAGTTTTCGCTTAGATAGCCAAGTCGATTCCCAAGTACACGTGACCTACCCTTTTGAGATCTTACGACAGCGACTCCTCTCACATTAAAAGGTCGATAATCCTAAAATTGCAAACTATCCAAAAACCCAATTGAGGAGTTGTGGATAGTTTGTTGCAAGCAAACTGCTTCCACAACTGCCGTCTTTAGCGAGGATTCTGGTTCTAAGTTCACCCAAAGCAGTAGCAGTGATAACGATTTGGCAGGGAAAGAAACGTACGGCGATCACCATACATGCTTTTGAGTACGGCAGCCTTCTCCTAACGCGCTCACACCTATTCGAAAATCGACTGATCCAAAGTCGACTGCCTTCTCGTCGCTATACTTACGTGGTCAACTAGTTTTCAAGCATTGTGCAGTGACAAAAGAAGCATTTACAAGACTAACAGTTCTCGATAACTCACCGCCGTTCTGTTAGAGTTCAATATTCATCGGTGATAGTGGCGCAGCTTGTCCGCTTTTGGACCATGAGCCATAAACCCCCAAAATCCAATCATAGGAGATAGAGGATCCATTGGCTCAGGTTCTCCAGTCCGTCCAGATCAAGAGGCATTCCTTTCGATCTCATTTCTAGATAAAGATGGATTTCAGAAATGAAGTTAGATAAAGATATCTGATTTTCGCTCTTGGAATGTTTGCTTCTTAGAGTCTGAACTGGATAGCAAAATTTTAAGACATTCTTTTGAACAATTCCATTTACTGAAACGTGATTTATCGCTTTTTGTCATTGTATTTGAGAGAAGGGCATTTTCACTCTTTGAAGCTGATGCACGATTAGTTTTCATGAATCTAGTCTTTTTCACGTCTAGTCTCAAATGCACAGTTAGGGTACGTGACTATTTTTGAAATAGTTCTAAAGATGCACGATTAGATAACTTACATGTATTTTGAAAGTATTGATTGATTTTTCTCATAATAAAGTAAAACTAAAATACGAAGGATTTTTTAGATAGAATTCCAGAAATGGTGAGCATGGCTTGTATCTTTCTATCCTACGAAAAACCGTCGCCAATAGCCTTTTGTGTTGCTTCAGTGCGACGTTAATTAAAATACCTACCCACGAAAAACCGCTCCTTATAAAGTAACAATATGTATTCTAAGCATTCAATTCCTGATATATTTAATAAATTAGATTGGAACCTGGACTTGTTACGGTTTGGTTAAGATGGGACATGATAGTTGTTTTGTCTCAGTCCGAAAATGCAGTTGAGGTCTTGAACTTAACAAGACCACAACGATTGACGATGTTACCAAAAGAATAGATTGAAACCTGGACTTGTATATGGCTTGGTTACAGGTATGGGTTTCCATCTACAATTTTTAAATTTCGACCAAATTGTGGAAGTCTGTTTCAAAATTGAAACGCACAAATGTGAAATATTTCGTTCTCTGGTGTTCCAGAACAATCTCCCGGTAGTCCTTTTGTCCCACTCCGAAAACGCATTCGTGGTGAGAACTTAACAAGACCGCAACTACTGCGTGTGGCTCTAACTCATTGCGCCATTAACATGGAACAGGAGAACCTGTCGACCACTTATTAGTAAGTAACTTGGGAGGGCGAAAGTATGTGCTTCACTCTCTTCCTTTTACCATCTTGGAGCCTTCTCTCCTTCCGTTCTGTTTGGGGTTCTCACTTCACGGGTGGCTGGATTCGTTCACTAAAAAGGCTCTCTGAAGGGGGAAAAGGGGCTGGGAACTTGAGGCAAGCTGGGGAATAATAAGACTTCCGCGGAGTTCTCCCTTAAATGGAGGCGAAGGAAGTGAATAGATGGGGAATTGCTGTGAGAGGTGAGGTAAAAGCCTTGTGTTTGGTTTCGTGCCTTAGTAATTAATGACTGGGAATTGTATGATTTATAATCAACTGGCGATTTCGTTCAAACTGCTAAAAGCAACGGAACGCACAAATTGAAAATAGTTTGTTTACTTTGGATGCACTGGGGGCCTTCCAGGTTCAATTCCTCCCTAGGTGTATTTCTCTCTTCTGTGCCAGTAAAACTTTTATTGTGTGTGTTTGTCTATTTACTTGATATTATATCTTGTGTCTGACGTAGCATAGCCAAATGTGGCCCTTGCGCCATAAAAAATCCCAACAAACCTTGTGTATGTGTGACCATTACTTGATATTGTGTCCTGTGTCTGATTTGGCCATTGCGCCATAAAACCCAACCTGGATGGCTCAGTTGGTGTGCCCACTGTGCTAGCAGCCAAAGAGCTGTAATCGGCGCAGGTTCGATTCTTGTAATTATCCTGAGTGCATTTCTCTCTTCTGCGGCAGTAAAACTTTCCTTGTTTTGTCCACAGAAAAGCATTGCTTTTTGCAGCTTCGCCAGATCTGGCCCTTGCGTCATAAACCCAACCAACCTCTGGCCTCGAAGAATAGAAATAACTGGTCCAACACAAGAATAAAAAATTTTCCCAGAGAAAACTTAGTAATGTCTTGAAGATTCTTTAGTAATTTCGTCGAAACATTGCCTAGATTTTCCAGAAACTCGAAAAAATGATGTTTTGAGTTGTATCGTTGTTCTATAGATACGATTTGTAAATCTTCAACGGTATTTGAAGTTCTCGTTTTATAAATTATAATAGAAATCAAGAATGAAATTAGTTGTTTCAGTGTGTGTTTCAAGTTTTATACAAATGTCTTATTTTCTTCATTCCTATCTTCACCTGTCTCACTACCAAGCCTGCTAATTTTAGATTTCTTTAAATACTTCGTTACATTCAAATTCTGATTGCATTTGTTCGATCCCTTTTTCTACTTAATGTCGTACATGTAGTATAGCTTAATGCTACGTATGTAGTATAAAAATTATAAAAAGTTTCCTTGTAGATTACCATTGCCTGTCTTGTGTTTGGCGTAGCTTGTTCAAATATGGTTCTTGCGCCAAAAAACCCATAGCCAACCTTAGATACCCTAGTGATCTGCCTTTCCTTTCATTTTACCCTCGCCCGCCCTTCTGTTTTTTGCTTTGTTTCTCCCTCATTGTGGAACCTCAGTGGCACATTTTTAAATATGTTCGGGCGTGACAACCCCGAGATACCCGAGTGATCTTTCCTCCGTTTCAATTTTACTCTTCTGCTTTTTCTTCCTTCCTCATTGTTTTGTCTGTCTTGTGTTTGTGCAGCTTGGCAAAATATGGTCCTTGCGCCGTAAAACCCGAAAACAACGAACCTTCATTGTGGTGTTGGTTATTTCGTCATGTTTGGCACAGCTTGGTCAATATCTGTCAATTGCGCCAATGAAATTCTACCAACCAACCTTGTAGCTTACTATAGAAATAAATTTTGTATGAATTACAAATGTGTATTGTGTCTTGAGTTATTTCAAATTACGTGGTGCAAGTCTTTTGAACACAATGTTTCTTCATGCGTACTTATGCAAAGTATTCTTATTTTCAGATTAAAATTTTATATGCTGACAATCTTCTGAGTGATGAATATACCTTAATGGATATAGCTTACATTTACTCATGGAGAAGGGTACGTTTAAGTATTTTTTATTTAGTAATCTGTTGAATTTTTTAGTAATCTAATGTCTTGATACATCGATTTTTCTAGTCGGATTATTCGATCTTTTGCTAAACTCGATTTATTCATAACTTGATCCTTCTTGTTTCAGGCGGGACCCATGAAATTCTTGTACACCTTTGTCCACAGCAAATCAACAACAAAGCGTCTTATGGAGATGGCAGAGGGGATGGCATCTCTCGAGCCACTGCCCAATCAGGACGAATCCAACCCCACATCTGTCGGCCAGAACGGAATAGACGTCAGTACTTGCGAGAATCCTCTAACGTCTGTCCAAGAGTGCACCAAGATGGACATTGATGATTCTCCAGCCAACAACAAAGACGCAGATTGCTTACCAAGTGATAGGCTGGACGCAGCCGTGGCAGTGGTGCCACCCGAGTCTTCCACGAGCAGCGAACAAATGGAGGTGGTTGTGGAACCAGAGCCTCCCACACCAAACCCTGATGCTAGTCCCAAGGAAGCCACAGCGGAATCTGTGCCACAACACAATGTCCAAGTGGTGCCAACTCCGCAAAGTACTGTCGTGGCGACCACCAACGGTATCAAACTGAAACTTATCCACTGTCCTGAGCCGGACTCAAAGACACGCTCTAAAAAGTCCACCGGAAGAAAAGGTGGGCGAACACGGTACAAGAGCACCCCTGTACAAAGTAGGTTCCCCAGACTCGCCCCTTATCCTCCTCCCCATACGAGTGCCTGTTTGGGCACGCCAAACATCGCACCCTTATCTCAGCTAACCATGGGAAAGATAACCCCTTCTGTGATGACTAGTCTCCCGCCAAACCTAGTGACTGCTCTGGTTTCGAACACAGCCAACACCCTGTGCAACGTCACTAAGAATTCCACCATCTTGCCAGCGACGCCATTCCTCAGTCAGTCGCCGTTGAACGTCGTGACGTGCAACGTGACGACGCAACAGATCAGCTGCAACGTCACCACCCATTCGAACAGCTTCGCAACTCGCATTCCAGGACCGAACTCCCCCGTGTCTTCCGCCGCCACCAGAATGACCCCGGCCATTTCGAACGTCCCTTGCTCGAGCTACATGCGCGGGATGACCTCCACTCACGTCATCACCATACCACCTGTTAATACCTCGAGTCTGTCACCAACCGTCATCAATGGGAGTCCGATAGCTGCGAGAGATTCGCCGGTCGTTATGAGCGCTGTTTTGAAACCAACCACACCGCAACCAAATATCAGCTCAGCCTCTATTAGTACCGTTAAGAGTCCTGGGTCAGTCCCAGCGGATAATATCACCGCCGCTGTGCTGCAAACAAATGTGTCTAATTGTAATGTAATGGGCTCAAACACGCCAGTGAGTTCTGCATCGTCGGTTCCAGCTGTATTAGAAGAGAAATCAATCCCCAACGTGGTGCAGTCGTACAGTTTATCTACGGTAACACCCGTTTCGAAACCCGACGAACTAAAGATTCCTGAAAAGCCAAAACCCTTAGAATCTCCCCCTTCGATCTTGAAGTCAGCTCTGTCTGACAAGAAGCCCAGCAGTGCCAAGAAAGCACTGATGAATGTTGTCGCTTCGGAAGAGAAAATGGAACTCAATTGCAACGGGGTTCCAAAACCTCGCTCTGAAGAACCCATGATGCGTTCTCCAGAAAAGAAGGCCACCAACGCGTTCGAAATGAGCGTGAAGAACTCGATATCGGCAGAGTTCAGCGACAACGACGACCTGGGCTGCCAGCCCGACCTGGTGGTGGACGAGCAGAAGATGGACAGTTCGGACAACGAGGACGACACGGACGCCGCTCTTCGGAAAAAGATAACCGCGATTGCGGAAAAGGAGGACGAGGCTGATGGCACTGACGACACCGAAGCCGACAGCGGGCGAGCGAGCGACCTCAGCAGTCAGGCCCGGTCCAGCTGCGACGACGACATCGGGTCTCCCATGAACGCGACCCCGTCGTCCGAACCGATCTTGCCGATGACTGTGCCGTCCCAGCTCGCCATCTTCCCGGTGCCGCCTGTCGTCAGCACCGCCCTGGCGACGCCCGCGGAAACCAGTCACCGAAGCATGAAATCCAACAACATCAACCACGTGATAAACAACCTCCACAAGCACCACGAGAAGAAAGACCCTATCGGCGCTCTGGACCTGTCGACGTGCACGAAGAAACCGGGAGAGGGGAGCTCTCGTCCGAAGCCTGTGGCCAACCCCGTACTGGACATCAAACACAGGCAGCAGACATATCTCCCAGCACCGAGCAAACCCCACACAGCTTGCGTGCCGTCACCGAAACACCCCACGACGTCACCTCTCCTCATGCACGGCCTGACCGGCCACCACACCCTGCCGTCTCAGTCCCCCGCTGTTCACGGCAAGTCCCCGCACCTACCTGTTCCTCACTTCCACAACGCCCCTATGGTATTCTCTAGTCAAAATAGAACTATATCCACCCCTTCCAACGTGGCCGGACGGTCCACGCCGACCTACAGCAACACGGCCCATGCGTTGAGTCCACCAGTGCCTTCCGCTCACCAAGGCATGAACCCCATGCTGTCCGGCATGATCTCCTGCATGAGTTCCCCGGTCATGACCTCGTTCCCCATCTGTGGCGGCACGCCAGTGCCGTCCCGAAGTGCCACCCCGGCCAACCACCTGAAAGGAGTCACCCCTCCGCCACAGAACCCGTACGGGAAAATGTCGCTGGCCACCCACCTCAACAAGTCGACTGCCGGTATTGGAAGTCGGAAGTCCAACAGCAACTCGGACTCGCACCATGCAAAATCGCTCTCGACACCCAACAACCGCAGCAGCCCTCTGGTGTCGGCGAGTTTCACGCCGGGCACCCAAGCCTCGTACCCGAAATCGTCTCTGACGAACATGAAGTTGTCGCCCCACCACCGGTCGGCGTCCCCGGCACCAAGCCCCAAGCCGATGGTGCCGCCCACGAACGTTTCGGTGGCCAGTTCGCCCTCCCACAAATCAAACCAATCCACCATTCCTATGTACAAAAAGTCCTCGAACTCTTATAAGAGCTACAACTCTTACAAGTACAAGGGCGGCAACTTTTCCGTGATCAACCCCGACCCCAACGGCAACTTGCAGAAGTTGGTGATCAGGAACAATGACGTGAGGCCGAACAATCACCAGTCACAGAAGTCGTAAGAGTCGGCTTGTTAGATTTTTTCGTATTTGTGTTCGTGTGTGTATGTTTGCAAGCGGATGTTTTAAAGAGATTTTCTCAGTTCGTGAAAAGAAAATTTAACTGAATGTTCGTATTTTTGTAAATGCATTGATTGTCTCATCCCACAGAATACAGCAGGACTGCCACAGGCAACTAATAGGCGACTTTTGCTACTAGTTTTTTAACCTTAGCGACTAGGGGTATATATTTTAAGCGAAATCGTCTCAACAGAAAGCCTCGGGGTACATCTTTAGGTATGTACGGGTTCACGAACCCGAAGTACCCTAGTGATTTATTCTTTCCCCGTGGGGTTTACTGCCTCTGGTAAACATGGGGAACAGGATGCCCAAGCTATATTTCTATACTTTCTTCTCTCCATCCTTTCTTTTCCCAAATACTTGACATTGTATTGTGCTTGACATTGTATTGTGCTTGGGGGCAGCTCGGCCAAATATGGCCCTTGCGCCCTAAAACCCCCAAATCAATCTAATTAGAAAGTTTTTGCGACTTTTTTTAATTCCACCGTATGTCAACGAAAATTAAGTCCCCCATTTTTAAACCATATGATGAATCCTTGTTTCTGTCACGAATTTATCTTGCTTCATTGGGGAAAATGTTATTATTTTGACCTAATGCTCTCCTATGGTATCAAAACCGTTTGGTAAATATTCATTGGTTCAACAAGGCATCTGTGTAACAGCGTATAATTAAAATTATGAGCTAACTACCCCAAACGCCCCTTCCTATTTCAACACCACACTGTTTTTTGAAGAACCTGCGCCAAGGATGTAGTTTCTGGCGGCAACTAAAACTGCTTCTAAAATAGGCTTTACGAGAAAGCTAATATTGCTATTTTTAAGAATTTATGCTGCTATTTCAAAAGGCTGTGGCAGTCCTGCTATTTCTTCAGTATTAATTTATAATGAATTTACGAAACGAAATTGAGTGATAAATTTTTTGAATGAATTTGTAAAATTCCATGCGGTTGAATCAATCTAAAAAGGGAACATCCTCTCCGAATATTTTTGATGGTTATCAAAATGTTGAGAATAAATTAATACTCCTTCATTTTAATTTTATCTTAACGTTACTACCACCACGCCGAAGGCACCAATCTGCATTTTTCGAGTCACCATTTCATGTTTTATACTATGACAAAGCCACGAATCATTTTGATTCTTAGTGGAAATGCCGATTTTTATGAGAAAACAACCTATGAGTCGTAAAAGTTTGAACGCGTTCAAAATTTTGATGATTTCTCCCGAAACATCAAAACTTTGAACGCGTTTTCGTAGAAACGTAAATTTTGCAGATTGGTGCCTTTGGCGGGGTGGTAACGATATACAGTGGTTGGTACCTAGAGTTGCGAGTGCCTCAACATACGAGTGTTTTGAGATACGAGTTGACTTAAGAGCTCGGTCATGGGATGAATTAAACTCGTATCTCAAGGTACCACTGCACTTTATTTACTAGGGTAAAACATCAAGTGTTTGACGATTGTCATTTACTGACAGGATGATTAGGGTTTGCAAACTCAACATTCGTATTACCTGTAAATTTTTACCGATTTCAAAATCTAGTTTTTTTCCTTAGCTACCTTCTCGACTTCAATTTTGCTGTGAAGGCTTTTTTGGTTAATATGTAAATATTTGCAGAAAATTTTACTGCAACTTAATTTCTTCTAAATATTGATTTGAGATATGGGAGCAATCGGCTGTTATTTCCAACAGAAGATACCAAACTAGTAAATTGATTAAACCTGAGATCTTTAAGCTTATTGAGTTGAAGGCCACATTTGAATATTGACAAAACATTCCACTACTGGTATACGATGACATTTAAAAGTACTGTCGTGTATTATTACCCTGAAGAAAAATCTTACAAATAAAACTAAAATAACAAAATATCGTAGCTAATGAAAACTGGAAAAATGTTTAATCAATCTCCAAACCACTAATTCCTTACCTGTTTAAAATTACTGAAAACGTGGTAGACTTGCATCATGTTTTATCTTCTGCCTTTTATAAACTGTGTAATTGACGCCAATTTCGAAGTTTTGGCACCAAGCCGTGGCAACCATGAAAGAAAAACAGGAATACGTGTTTACTGGATGGCGTAAAAGCTTTCTTTGGCATTAATTTTCAAGAAATAAACCAAATATACATGCACTCAAGAAAAAAAGTTGAATTGTGCTCATTTTTTCATATATTAGGTGCCATTTTGTGTAAAATATTGCCAAGCATATAGCAGAAGAGAGCAGGGATACTTTTTCTGTTTTGAATTGCTTTCTTAAAACAAAATTAGGCGCAATCGTCGCTAATTTGAAGATTTTAATTATTTTATTTTAAGAATTATTTTGGGGTCGGGGGTTTTTCATTTTCGCTGATTTTCATGGTGCAAAATCTTCCAGGTTTTTTTTCCTTGGAGGTTGGTGCGTGTTCTCTAGCCAAATAAACGGGGTTTTTTTTGCCCTTTAAAGGTAAATTCTTTACTAGTCTACATATTAAACAACAATTGTGCAGATACGAAACAATTGTTTAATAAACGTATTATTTTATATATAAGTACACCTGTGGAAAATAAAGAACCACCCCTGCTCAAAATGGATTTCCTTTAGTATTGGTCCTCTAAAATGAATTTCTGGGATGTTCCCTTAAAAACTGATTCAATTCAAGAATAATTTTTTGTGTGTGCTTAAGACATTATCCTTTAGTCAAAAATTAGTTATAAATATGTCGTTGGGCTTACAAGTGAAACACGAAGTCAAAAGACAATTCTGAGAAAACTAAGGGGAAATATTCTACTCCCTATGCTTTACTCACTAAATGTGTTTCTCAAGAAAGATCAAGAAATCTAACCTTTCATACAAAGGGAAATGACCAGTCTTAAGATACCACATTCTGATCTAGAAAAACTAAAAAGTCAAATTTAAAATTTTTGACTTCGCGTTTCACTTGTAAACCGACTATATGCAAAGTTTAGTTTTAATGCAAAGTCGAATATATTTATCGTTTTGTTACTTATATAAAGCATGTTCAGAGGGCATTTTATGTGGATAATCCAATCCAATTGGATTTTTTTGTGAGATATGTTTCATAATAAAGTCAGTTTTGTTGAAAATGCAATGTGAACACAATGATTCAGAAGAAAACTTGATATTTACTTTTAACGCAGCGCAAGCGACTTTTATTTGTATGTAAATAGTACACCATGAAACTGTTTCGAATATTATTTTGTTATGGTTTTCCCTCATCTGCTTTATGTGTATTGAAAAGTCTTCCGCTGTTTTATGTCTACATAAACGATATCAAAAACAAGTGTACATAGACATTTTTCCAGCCAAGTTGTGCTGAATGAACTGAACATGCGCAGTTGCAACACTTCTTCATCCGGAATCAAGGTACGGAGACATTTATATCACAAGTGCAATACTTCAATCATTTTTACTAGTAATGGGCACAGTTGTTATTTTACGATAAGTGTTATTGCCAATTTTTCAATGATTAAGGCAAGACACACGTTGATCGGACACGTGACAAGAAGATGCGCATGCGTACTTAGTTTCTGTTCAGAAAACATGTCGGTACGCATGCGTGTTTCGGCCTATGGTGTGACGCAGGGCGGATGTGGACCAATCTGTGACTTGCCTTAAAAATAAATAAATAACAGTTATTGACTGTTGGAAATTGATGTAACACAGTCACGGTTTATCTTAGTTTCCGTAACTGTTACTTTTAATTTTAATCGATATCAATTTTTAAAAAAATTAAGTTGTGTTACACGACACGTTAAGGTTAATTTTAAAACAAGTAAACTCGTTACATTAACCGTTGAGTGATTTTAAAATTTTTTAGTGATTTATTAATTTTTGCAATAAGTTGCCATTTCAACTGGAACTTTTGGCAATAACGTATTTCGTTCGATATTTGCTGACCTATTAATTTGCAAGAGCACTGTTATTTTAACTGTTATCGGAAAAACAGCCCATGTAATTTTTACGAATGGAGACTTGTTTGTAGGATTTGCACTCATGAGGAAGGAATTCAAAGCATAGTGTGTTCATTGGGGGAAGATACGTATGTATATTGTGAAGTTTGATTCAAGTCTTTGTGTACAAAACGATGTACTGTGTATAAGTGCTGTTTGTTTGTTACATAGACCCAAGTTGGAATTATGTGCTCCCTAACCCCGATTTCCCTGAGGGAAATCGTGCACTTTTCTTGTGTAGAACACTATTTTTAAATTATTGTAAATAGATTTTTAAGAGTGGAATATATTCGGGGATACATGGCTCAGATATAACATTACAAATGGAGGAACCTGAAGACCTGTATAATAAAAATATATTTTAATGTAGATTGTAGAGGGTGTGAAAAAGTACTCAAGGTTTTTCCTCGCCAGTTTTACTAGAATCATAAATGAAAGCGCAAGGCACCTCACAATAACTTATTTATAGTAACGTATAACATTTTATGTGAAAAAATATTCAACTTTAAGTTTGAAATTCGATAGATCGAATCCAAAATCGATTTTTTTTTATAGATTTCGAATCGAATAATGATTTTCGGGAAAGGATATAAGTATCTTTAGTTATTGATTTCAAATTAACACATCTGTGTGTTCAATTCAATTTGAAGGCTTATTGTTATTGATTTTGTTATGGATGTATGATTTTATTGTTTCTTTAAGGTAACCCGGAGAATAAAAACAAAGAATCGATTTTGAAAAAGTAAATTTTTTAAAACAAAATTTACAAGCATTGAAAGGATACGTTACTTTTCTTTAAGCTACTTTAAATGTTTTTTATGTTTAACGACATAAACATTCCATCTCAAGCTAAGTTATTTTTTAGCCATACATAATGTACCTTCACAAAAAATTAATTTGATATACGTAAGATTGAAATGATAGTAGATTAATGAAATGGGTCTAACCCGATCTATTATCTAGTGTAATGAAAATTTTATGCAGTAATATTAAAATTATTACTTATTTTAATCAAACATTTTAATGGGTATTTAAATAATATGTAATAAATTTTGCTTTAAAAAAATTAACAATATATCACATGTTGGTTGTATTAGAAGGAAACTACAAAGTAGACAGTTAAAATATCTGCAACTATCCAAAGAATCTTATAAAATATTAGTTCCCTATGTTTATTACTCTGAAAGAAGGTACTCAAATGTCACTCATTTTAACATGAAAAAGTTTTGTAGATTGATCTAAACTCTCCAGGTTACCTTAAAAATACTACAAATACTAACCTCTTAAAACCATGCGAATTTAGACATTGTGTCAATTCAAATATCCTTTAAACACAATTCATACAAAATTGCAGTATTTTAAAATAGACTACTCATCGAATATTTATTGGGTGTAGTGTTCTTATTTCTTGTGACGAAAGGTTTGTCTAAAGTGTGTTGTATGAAAAATATCCTATTGTGCCTGATTTTTTTCTCTAGTTTTTCTTAGAAGTATGCAAGTTTTCAGAAGAAGTATGCAAGTTCTTAGAAGTATGCAAACTGTTTGTAGATATACCTAGTTGAATATTGCAGTGACCCAAGCTTGGCTTGTCACCTGATTGCTGTTGTATACTGAAATTATAAATGTAAAGTATTTGCCAATAAATGTAAAATTTGCATTCTATCCTGTTGTAGTCTACTTTTATTTCCCATTCTAACCAAAATTTCAGCTGATTCATTACCAACTTATGGTTTTCGTTAGGTGTCCTGTTTTGCTAATGGCGTGTTTTTCAAAAATATGGATTGAGTTTTCGGAATACTAAATTCACGCTGTCTTGATACCAATAAGAAATTATTTCAATTTAAATTAACTGCAATATATTGTCAGCTTACAAGAGTGAAAGTCAAAAAAAGAATTTAATATAAGTTTTAGTTTTTCTAGACCAGAATATGGTGACTTCGGGTTTGATCCCGGACCGTCACCAATAGCCCGTTGTGTTGCTCCAGTGTGACATTAATCAAAATACATACCTACCAACCAGAATAGGGTGATCTTAAAAATGGTGAATCCAGTCATTTTTCTTTGCATGAAGGTCAGATTATCTCCCTGAAAAACACATGAATAAATGTGTATTATTTTGTAATTTTATTAAGTTCAATAATTCATTAATTAAGTTAATAATAATAAGTTATTAACTTAACAATTCATAATAACAGGCGACTTTTTGCTACTATTTGGCGACTAGGGTTATCTCAGCAAAACTTCAGAATTATGGCGACTTTTTCAAAATTCTTCAAAGGTCAACCAGTTTAGTCCTTTTCTTTCTAAAAGCGGATGCAAAAAAAAAATTTCAGTAGGTATTTAATTAACGTAACACGAGCAGCATAACGGGCTATTTTTTGACTGTCCGGGATCAAACCCTAAGGGAAAGATCGAGGACGACGTCTCGTGATTTTGAATCACTCAGATGAACACCTGAGCTGATACCCCACTCTAAACTTCCACGGCAGATTTAACACGCCCCAGCCTCCGTGTACACGACCGTCTTTGGCTGGACCTAGTTTCGAACTCGCACCCCCCGATTGCTAATCCGTTGCTCTTCTAACTGAGCTACCACGTCCTCACTATTTTTAAGAATTTATGCTGCTTTTTCACAACTGCTTTGGCTGTGACAACTCTAATCATAATGAAAGTACTCTTTGTAATTGATAAATTGGGTACATGCAAAGTATTCTAAAGAATTGATAAAATTACAACTTTTGCATCGCTTGAAAATTATAATTTCGACCCTTTCGTTTTCAAAAAATTTTTGACTTGAGTGTTTTACTTTTAAGCTGGGATAGGACATGAATTTTTTAAATACACTACAATAATCTTGCTCAACGTTTTTGATCTAATGTGTACAGACCGTGGCCTGCGGACCATTTAGGCCCTCCGTTGATTTTCTGGCGGCCCACCTTACCATGCGTTATTTTAACTAACGAGTCAATAGGTAATTTTTAAAAATTGCACATACGCACAACAAAACAGCTATGGTACCAGACGCAGCACATGCTGTGAACAAACTTTCAGTCAGGAATATTTTAACAAATGTAAAAATAGGAACGGGTTGACGAATGAAATTTTAGAATACATTTTGTGCTTGGTGACTACAACAATGGAACCAAATTTTGAAACAATTAAGGGGACACGGTACCCTTAAAATGACCAAAATATCGAAAAAAAATTTATTGCTTTATTTTAACTACACAACTCTTCTGAATATGTATGCAAAATTTCATAGCTCTAGCAACATTATTTTAGGAGTTATTTAAGTTTTTTCCTCTTGGATGTAACATACCGAAGCCAAAAATTAAAACTTTTAATGGCTTTTCTCAGCTTTCTGTTTTTGGTGACTATGAAGTACTCAAATTGCTAAGGCTTTTTTTAAATTTAATTTAGAGGTTTGAAACTTTTTGTAGTTGTTCACAATAGTGTATTTGACAATTCTGTGCATGCGATAAGAATTTGGATTCAAAGTTGTTGTTTTTTTAATTGCCAAACTAAAATATTCATGTTTTTTACAGTTTTTCACAGTATTTTTTAGAAAAATAAATAATCAGAATACATGCAAACCCATGCACAGAATTGTGTAAAATATTGCAATGAATAGAAAAGTGTAAAAAAAAAATTTAAAAAGATGATATTTAAAAAAGTAGTAGGGATTTTAAAATGTTGATTTTTTTCAAAAAAATTAAATTTCTGAATTATTGCTTTATTAAAATTAAATTTTTTCGCCTGAAATATTCATTTTATGTGCATTTCAATATAATATACTAAAAAATTTTGCTACACATATGAAAACAAAAAAAATTGTTCAAGGGTACCGTGTCCCCTTAAATCAAATCAATGTCACGCATCAAATTAAATTATTTGTTTCGTTATCTTTGTAATATTATGAATAAATAATATATGAGATTACTTTCATACTTTTAGGCTTCCTTCCTATAAGTTACAGTGAATCTAGCCCTTGGTCTTATCTAGCCTCAATACACAAAGATGTACCTCTTTGATCCATCTGGTGGTTAACTCGATGCGGTATCTCGTTACAAGCAAAACTGACCAGATCTTTATGGACGAGATATCTCGTCATGAGTAAAATTGATCAGATCTTCATGGACGAGATATCTCGTCATTAACTCGATGCGGTATCTCGTTACAAGCAAAACTGGCCAGATCTTTATGGACGAGATATCTCGTCATGAGTAAAATTGATTAGATCTTCATGGACGAGATATCTCGTCATTAACTCGATGCGGTATCTCGTTATAAGCAAAACTGGCCAGATCTTTATGGACGAGATATCTCGCCATGAGTAAAATTGGTCAGATCTTCATGGACGAGATATCTCGTCATTAGAAGAAAACTGACCAGATCTTGATCCATAAAAAAAAATCGGCAATATCTTGACGAGAAAACTCGTCATTAGCAAAATTGGTCAGATCGTGACGGACGAGATATTCCGAACCAACAGCAAGCGCTGTTGCAGTAGCACCACCTTTTGAAAAAAGTGAGTTTGTTCTCAGTGTGTTCGTAAGACCCGATCTGGAGAGACGTGTAATGTGGTGAATGGTCTTTACTGAAATATTAAATAAATTGTGTTGTGATACAGTCCACGAGTGTTTGTGTGTGTTTTCCTAAGCTGAGACGACATCTGGTCCTTACCACGCCGGAGTGAACTGGATAATAAAGTGCGAGCTTATGTTCAGTGGCCTTGAGTAAAACGTTTCGACAAGTGAAAAAATTTGAACTTGTATCAGAATTAAAGGCTATTTGTATTGAGTAGAGTCAAAACTAAGAAAAATGCATGTTTAAAAAGGAAGATCTTAGGCATATTGCCAATGAGTTAGGTGAAAAGATAAATGAGAAAATGACCGTTATTCAGCTAACTGAGCTCATCAAAAGTAGTAAATACTATGCATCAGACATTCAAATGGTCACGGAATTGATAAATTGAACTGTCCAAGATCGCAAAAATAATGAACAGAAACAAATGGAACTAGAAAAGCTTAAGCTAGAAAGAGGCTAAAGCAGAACTAGAACTTGCAAAAATTCAAGCCGAAACAAAACTAGAGAGTAAATCTGAGAATAAAGTGGAAATTTGTGATTCTTTGAAGAGTGTTCGGACGTTAACGATAAAAGTTCCGAGTAGGCCAGAAGGCTGGAGTTACTTTTTGCTTCATTAGAAAGAGCATTTGTTTCGAAAAATGTTCCTGAGAAATACAAATCAGAAATTGTATTAAATTTATTGGGGGAGAGAGCTTCCACTTATATTGGGGATGATGAGCTGAATGATTATGAAAAGGTTAAATCTATTGTGTTGCGCGAATTTGAGCCTACCCCTAAATCTTGTCTAGAACAATTTCGAAAAACAACTAGCCAACCTAATGAAACCTATACGCAATTTGCTTCTCGTTTGGTTACGAGTTGGGAGTACTATTTAAAATTGAGGAAAGTGTTGGACTTTAAAGAATTAAATGAGCTAATAGTATCAGACAAATTGTTTCAAACATTAGACATATAAACCGCGTCCCATATCAGTATTAGGCAATCAGATACCTGGTTTGAGCCGATAAAATTAGCAAAAGAAATTGACCTGTTTTTTGTGTCCCGGGGAAAACCGGTAGACAATAATCAAAGTCATAAAACATCTAATCCGAGAAATGTGTCTAAAATATTTCTTTCTGATTGCAAGAGTTCAAAATGCATTCTTTGTCCCGAAAATCATCCCTTGTTTAAATGTAATAGATATATATGGATTTGCCTGTTTCTGACAGAGTGGAAGTAAGAAAGAAAAATAATTGCTGTTTTAATTGTCTGGGCAAACATCTGGTCAATAACTAAATCACATTTTTCTTGTTCTCTGTGTAAGCGAGAGGCAGAAGAGACGGCATCACTATTCGTTGCATTACCCTAGAAATCATGAGTTTTTGCGTACTGCGAGTGAAGCCAACTCGGGTGACCGTGAACTGCATTCTACCCCACCCACGTGTGGGGGGTCCTTCAACCGTTGGTGAATCATCCCTTTCGCTTTTGGCGCTGGCTTTTCAGAGTAGTCAAAACAATAATTCAGTTCTTTCTACAAGAGTGATAAATCAATCTAAAACCGTTTTGCTGAGTACTGTGAATTGTTTGTTGAGGGACGATCGAGGACAATTATATGTCACGAGTTGTTTTGGATCAAGGGACCATGAATAATTATATGACGATAGACTGCGAATAGTCTTGGTTTAAAAAGAGATAAAAAACTAATATGACAGTTTGCGGGATAGGAGATACACTCACAACAATAAATCTGTGGTAGATGCAACAATTTCCAACCTTGAGGGAAATTTTGAGTTAGATTTTTTGGTTGTATCCAGAATTACGGATTTCATGCCGTCAAAAATGCTTAAGGTAAATGTGCCAGAATTAAAATATGTAAAACTAGCGGATGAAAACTTTAATGTGCCAAGTCGGGTAGATTTGCTTTTGAGCGCTGAAATCTTTTATGAGCTGTTACGGCCAGGTCAGATTTATCCTGCTAATAGTAATTTGATTCTTCAAAATACAGTTTTGGGATATGTAGTTAGTGGGAGTATACCGATTGCAATTGACGGAAATCTACATTGTGGGTTCATTGAGGATAATACTGGTTTAAACGAAGCTTTGGAGAAATTTTGGGAAACAGAAAGTGTGGAGATGGAGGTACCCAAAAATAAAGAAGCAATACATTGTGAAGAACATTTTGAGAAAAACGTTAAGAGAAATAGTACGGGGAGATATATAGTAAAAATGCCATTAATGCCAAGGTGTTTAGGAAAATCCAGAGATATTGCCCTTAAAAAATTAAATTCGCTGTGGAGTCGTTTTTTAAGAGAGCCTGAGTATTTAGCATTATATAGGGAATTTCTGCGCGAATATAAGGAATTGGGTCACATGAAGGAAATTTCTGAATGTGAGGAAGAAGTGGGTATATACCGTATTTAGGAGTCTATCGCCCTGATAAAAGTACAACAAAACTTCGTGTAGTTTTTAATGCTTCTTCACGAACAACCGTAGATAATTCACTTAACTCCTTACAATATTACGGTGGAGTTATTCAGGATGACCTTTTTACAATAATGGTGAGGTTCCGTAAGCACATTTATGCTTTCGTGGCTGACATTAGACAAATGTATAGGATGATTTTAATTGACCTCAGCCAAACTAAACTTCTATGAATTCTTTGGAGGGAGGTAGTGAATGAACCACTTAAGACTTATGAACTCAAAACAGTGACGTACGGCACAGTAAGCGCATCTCACCTCGCTACCAGGGTGTTACTTCAGTTATCAAGAGATGAACATGAGAATTATCTTTTAGCGTCAACAGTTTTGGAGAGACTTCTACATGGACGATGTCCTGAGTGGTGCCGACACTCTGAGCGAAGCAAAGGAACTTCAATCGGAGTTAATAGGGGCTCTCAAGAGCGGAGGCATGATGCTACACAAGTGGTGTAGTATTAACCCTAAATTAAAAACAGGGCCTGACAGTGACTACAATTTTCAAGAAGAGACAAAGGCGCTAGGTGTTTCGTAGAAACCTAGCATTGACCACTTTACTTTCCAAGTTCAGCTGGAAAACGTGGTTCCGCCTACGAAGAGATCAGTGCTTTCCACAATTTCTCGAACTTTTGACGCCCTTGGGTCCAGGGTGGCGAGAGCAAAGATCTTTTTACAAAGACTGGTGCTTGAATTTAGACTGGAAAGATCCACTTCCTGAAACGGAAGTGCAACAGTGTCGTAGTGTAGCAAGTCGCCCCTTTAACGGGCTACAATACCGAGGTTAGAACTATGTGCAGCTGTTCTTTTAGCAAAATTGATAACCAAAGTGAAGAGTGCCTTACAACTTAAGGCAAGTGACATCTATTTGTGAAGTGACTCCATGATTGTACTTTCATGGATACGAAAAGAGCCCTACCTACTAAAAACGTCAAACCATATAGCCAAAATACAATACTTGACAACAGTGGCGTCATGTGTCTTCCGGACCCTATTTCCAGAGGGATGGACCCTGAGAAACTGGCTACGAGTGAACTGTGGTTCGAGGGTCCTACTTTCCTAACTGACCGGGAGTATCCCAATCGCGAAATTCCTACATCAGTCATATGAGACGAGTTCACGTCTGAACTTAAACATTCAGAACAATGTGACTTGCCTGTGCTTACTGTAACTTCTAATTCCTTTCATCAAGAGTTATTTAGTATTAGTAACAGTTACACCCAATTATTGCATGTGAGCTATCTTTTCAGATTTATATACAACCTGAGGAACCAAACTAAAAAGAAATTGGGACCTTTGAGAACAGAGATCAAGAAGAGCGAAATCTTCATTGTGAAAGAGGTTCAGAGTCGAGAGTTCCCTGAGGAACTCAAATGTTTAAGTCGCCAAAAAAGTGTTCCTGACAAAAGTAAGATAAGATGCTTAAACCCCTTTTTAGGCAAGGAGGGAATAAATAATAAGAGTGAACGGCAGAATAAAGCATGCTAATGTAAATTTCGACAGTAGATTCCTTATTATCCTGCCAAAGGGTCATAAACTTACAAAGCTCATTTTAGAATCATATCATAAGCGGTATTTTCATTTAGGCCCTACCGCTTTACTACATTATGTTAGGCAAAAATTTTGGCCAGTACAGGGTAAAGCATCGTGCAGAAAAGTTGTGTACGATTGTATTGAGTGTTTTAGAGTTAAACCTGTAGGAGTTGAACAATTAATGGGTGATTTACCCAAAGAAAGAGTGACTCCTGATTTCACATTTAATTGCTCAGGAGTAGATTTCTGCGGGTCATTCGTTATTAAATATAAACATCAAAGAAAGGGTGTTTTTCAAAAAGTATGTGTGTCTTTTGTATGCTTGGTTACAAAAGCCATCCATCTCGAAATTGTAACCGATTTGACTTCGGAGGAGTTTGTGGCATGCTTAAAAAGATTTGTGGTCTGTTCAAAATTATTTTCGGATAACGCTACAAATTTCACAGGTGCTAATAAGGAGCTTTCCAGATTACAGAACTTAGTTATAAAACCAGACGATAGCCTTGCTAATTATATGTCAACTGAGGGCATCGACTGGAACTTTCTCCCACATAGAGCTCCTAATTTTGGTGGCCTCTGGGAAAGTGGCGTAAAGGCCTTTAAGTATCATTTTAAAAGAGTTGAAGCAAATTCCAGACTGACGTATGAAGAATTCCTAACAGTCATTTCCCAAATAGAAGGCATCCTAAATTCTAGACCGCTTGTGCCTCTGTCGTCGGATACTGATGTGTATAATGTGTTAACCCCTGCTCATTTCCTAATCGGCAGATCCTTAAATGCTGTTGTAGAGCCAAATTTAATTGAAGTTAAAGACAATCGATTGTCCAACTGGAAAAAACTGACCAAAATAATTCAAATTTTTTGGAGAAAATTGGAAGTACAGTATCTTAATCTGCAACAGAGGTCCAAGTGGATGGTTGAGAAAGATAATGTGAAAGTCCATGAGCTAGTGCTTCTCAAGGATGAAAATCTACCGCCTCAAAAATGGGCATTAGGTAGAATAATTGAGCTCTATTTCGGTGATGACAAACGGATCAGAGTTGTTAAGGTAAAAACTCAGTCTGGAGTCTTCAAAAGGCCCATTGCAAAATCTGTATTTTACCTATTAATGTGTAATCTTATACTAGTATATTTTTCTTATGTGTAGTTTAATGTTTTCATATAATTGTGGTTATTTCATTTTTATTTATGTTTTGTGATGATTGTATAATTAAATGGTTAAATGCAACGTGGGGCGGAATGTTCCTTACCAACAGCAAGCGCTGTTGCAGCAGCGCCAACTTTTGAAAAAAGTGAGTTTGTTCTCAGTGTGTTCATAAGACCCGATCTGGAGAGACGTGTAATGTGAATGTGACCACAGTAACTGATGGTTAATGGTCTTTACTGAGATATTAAATAAATTGCGTTGTGATACAGTCCACGAGTGTTTGTGTGTTTTCCTGAGCTGAGACATCGGTCGAAAGCTCTTGTAAGGTTAAAATTGAGGTTGAAGATAGGAAATAAAACTAAAAACTGTGTGCTCACTAAAACTTTTTATTTTAGTGACGTGGTCGCATACCTCCAAGGTACAGATCATTTCGAAAGATCACTAAAACCTTTGTGTGAGAGAGAAAGTCTATGGGTGAAGACTTATCACCTTGTTAGCGATTTCAACCGGTGGGCGTTACGGTGCTTGGACTGCGTAAGATTTTTTTTCATTCCGACGGTTAAGTTTTGAACTTTTGACAAGCCGATTCACAAATAAATTCCATTAACCATATAGATAAATGAGTACTTTATTTATTACAAAGCATTAAATTGTTTCAAATTTTTTTAGAAAGCCGCTTTAAAACAAAAAGGGTCAACAATTTTATTGTTTTTTATAAAACTATATTTTTTATGAAAACTACCTTTTTTGACAGATCGGTTAAAACATACACTATAAGGACAAAAGTATTTGGACACTGTATCTAATCGGAAAATCACTTTTTCTGATCACTAATCAGAAAAAGTGCTTTATTGTTCTATTTAGTAACGGGTAAGCCCTCCTTTTGCTTGTATTACAGCTGCAACACATCGAGACATACTTTCCACAAGTTCTCTAAGTCTGGGCAGGAATAGTTCGCCATGCCTCTTGCTAGGCTGTGAGAAGAGATTGTTGTGAAGATGGGCGTGCGTGGCGGTGTCGTACCTGTCGCTCCAGTTCGTCCCACAAGTGCTCGATCGGATTGAAATAGGGGCTCTGAGCAGGCCAGTCAAGCAAATTCACCTCATTTTCAGGAAACCAGTCCAGCACACGTTTTGCAGAATGACATGGAGCTCGATCCTGTTGGAAGAAACAACCACCATCGCCGTAGTATTTATTGCCATAGCGTACGCAAGGCCGAATTATCCAGAACGTCGAAGTACACGTCAGCGTTCATGGTACCAGGTACATAAAGCAATGGGCCGAGTCCTAACCAGGAAAAACAACCTGATTTTCTGCAGTATCCAAATACTTTTGCCTATATAGTGCATATTTATGCAAGCCACAGAATTTGTGGTATCAGTTTGTGTGCCATTAGATGCAAAAAAGGTTCGAAAACGGCTGCTTTTCTGCGGGATAAACTTGATCCTATCAAAATTTGAAATAGATAAATTGATCCAAAATTGTAAATAGATAAATCTTATATCAGTCTTTATTTTGTTGAGCTTCCTGTCTTGTCTGTCGCAGCTTGGCCATGTGGCCCTTGCGCCATAAAAACCCAATCAACCAACCTATCAAAATTTCAAATGGATAAATTGATCCAAAATTGTAAATAGATAAATCTTATCTTTATTTTGTTGAGCTTTCTGTCTTGTCTGGCGCAGCTTGGCCATGTGGCCCTTGCGCCATAAAAACCCAATCAACCAACCTATCAAAATTTCAAATAGATAAATTGATCCAAAATTGAAAATAGATAAATTTTACGTCTTTACTTTGTCTTGTGTGTGACACAGCTTGGCCAGGTGTGGCCCTTGCGCCATAAAAACCCAACCAACCTATCAAAAGCTTATAAGCAATGGAAACCCGCACAAAATTCCACAGCAGTTGGTCGTTTCTGCACGAAACCGTCGCATCACGCGAAAACGAACCCAAGAATCAAGAGAAAGGATCGGAGATCAAAAGGGCCTCATCCACACCGAACCCAAAAGAGGGAATGACTATCATCAAAGGATAATAGTAGCAGAGGAGGGATCGGGCAAAAGCAAACCAAGAAAAGAGAACCCGCAAACAAGCAAAGCGTGACGCTTGAAGGCGATGCTCTCTCTATCTTTGCTTTCTTTTGGCTCGTAAATTTTCTATGCACGAGCGCTGTGGGAATTTTTTTTGGTGTTTGGGGCATTTGCATATTAAGTTTCGGGCTTGATCCAATGAGATTCCCGATCTTTTTTATGTTTGCGGCACCTTTGGGGATGGGATTAGTTAGTATCTTGCGGTGCATTCGCCCTAATTTGAATTTATTAAAAACTAGTAGAGGTAGGTTGTTGGATTAACTTCGCACTGGACAACACAACGGGCTATTGGTGAGGGTCCTGGTCAATCCCGAAGGGAAAGAACCGAGGACCACGCCTCGAAATTTTGAAAAACGGTCAAATGACGATTTGTTAACAGGAGTTTCATTATTACTGTCTCAACCTGACCAGACTTTTTGCTGAGAAGCCTTTCGGAGTTGATCCTACACCGTCGCCAGTAGACGTTTATATTTTCGGCGCCGGCGAGGCGCACAAATCTGTTGCGCTTCGAGATGTTTACGTTCTTCGGGAGGCGAATGCAGACGCTCGTGTGATCGGTTCAAGTGTAGAACATTAAAAACTTTTCAGGACTATCTATACTTTTTCGTCTGGCATGTCGGAAGCCATATGTAAGTTTCTACTATTAAATTATTTTTTATAATAGGAAGTTTTTAGGAAGAATCGGGAAAAGATAGGGGATAGTTTAGGAAGAATCGGGAAGACATAAGGGATAGTTTAGGAACTATCATAAATCCTCCAAGTGGTTTCGACGAGATATATCGTCCACCACGATCTAACCAATGTCTAACCAAAATCTAACCACGATATAACCAATATCTAACCCCGATCTAACTCTTCTGCTTCTGAAGATAGCTCGTCAATGCCGATTGAATTCCAAGTGAAGATATTGCCGTTTTTTGATAAAGACGCGACGAAGATCAGATGTTTCTTCTAATGACGAGATACCTCGTTTATCAAGATCTAGTCAGTTTTGTTAACGACGAGATACCTCGTCTAGACAACCGCCAGGATGGTTAAGGTTAGTCAGTTAAATCTGGGTAGGTAGGTATTTTAATTAAGGTCGCACTGGAACTACACAACGGGCTATTAGCGACTGTCCGGGGTCAAACCCGAGAAGAAAGTTCCGAGGACAACACCACGTAATTTTGAATCACGGTCAGATGACGAGGTCAGACCTGAGCTGGCACCCCTTCCCAAACTTCCACAAAACGCCAACGTGAGGACATCTGAGGCCACGACACATTTAACGAGCACCAGCCCGCTTTGTACACGACGGTCTTTGGTTGGATTTGAGCTCGGAACCCTCTCTGGTTGGTAATCCGTTACTCTTCAAACAGGACTACTGCGGCCCAGGTTAAACCTGGGAAGATTATTTGAAGAATAAGGAACTTACCGTCCCGATTTCTCCATCAGACTACCATGGAATTCTAATGTTCGCCTATAATGTTCCTGAGTAAATAATTCTAGTTGTAGGCGGCGCAGGTGGAATTCTAATGTTCGCCTAGAATGTTCCTGAGCAAATAATTCTAGTTGTAGGCGGCGCAGGTGGAATTCTAATTCCTATGGAATTGTAATGTTCGCCTAGAATGTTCCTGAGTAAATAATTCTAGTTGTAGGCGGCGCAGGTGGAATTCTAATGTTCGCCTAGAATGTTCCTGAGCAAATAATTCTATTTGTAGGCGGCGCAGGTGGAATTCTAATGTTCGCCTAGAATGTTCCTGAGCAAATAATTCTAGTTGTAGGCGACGCAGGTCGAATTCCTTTCAGGTGCATTCTTCCCTGCGTGTATTTCTCTCTTCTGTGTCAGTAAAAGCTTTCTTTGTGTGTATGTCTTACTTGATATTGAATGCCTTGTGTCTGGCACAGCATGGCCAAATATGTCTCTTGTGCCATATAACCCCAAAGCAACCAGCCAACCAACCTGAGTAAATAAATTACTTTTATATGGACTTCCTCTAGTTTTTAGAGGTCCGCGGTAGTCCGGTTATAAGAGTAACGGATTAGGAACCGGAGTGTTGGGAGTTGGAATCCAACCAAAGACCATCATGTACAGAGGGCGCTGGTGCACTTAAATATGACGTGGCCTCAAATGTCCTCACGTTGGCATGGTGTGGAAGTTTGGAGAGCGGGGTGCCAGCTCAGGTGTGACCTCGTCATCTGACCGTGGTTCGAAATTGCGTGGTGTTTTTCTCGGATGTTTCCCTTTGGGTTTGATCCCGGACAATCGCCAATAGCCTGTTGCATTGCTCCAGTGCGACCTAGTTAAATACCTACCTATCTGCCTTAGAGGTATGGTTGAAAAGGGCAACAGAAGCAGTCAGGTGAAGAGAAGTTTTAGATGAAAGAGAAACTTCAAAAAGAAAATCTGTAAAACGCTCTTTCCGAAATGCTTAGGACCTCCAGCGTTGATAAAAAGGACATTTTTGATGAACTCCGAAAAATTCTGTTGTGGTAGATTTGAACAGATGTGTAGAATGTATTTGCTTAATGCTGTTTAAGGTAATTTATTTTCTAAAAATTTGTAGAACCACCATTCTACAGTCGATTCGATTACTCCCTAGATGTCTTTTTCTTGTCTGTGTCAGTAAAACTTTCCTTGTGTGTATATCCATTACTTGACGTTGTCTGTCTTGCGTCTGGCCCAGCATAGCCAAATATGGTCCTTGCGACACAAAAACCCAAAACAACCATTTTACAGTCACTTGTGTACTTAAATCGAGATATGCGTGTGCTTCACTTTAATCATCTAACCCTACTGGTTGTTAATTACCCTGTAGTGATCAGCCTTTGATGCAAAAAACTAGTTCCAAACTTTCACCCTTTCTAGGCAAGGGACAATTTGTTTTTCTACTTGGATCTTCATTCCCCTTGGAGTAATAGAGCCACGACAAGGTATCTCGTCATTAGCAAAACTCACCAGACCTCGATAGACGAGATATCTCGTCGAAAACACTCGGTGGGATAAAGTTCCAGACTACCAAAAAAATAATAATTTCCTGGCTACGCTTCTATACTTTGGGACAACTTGTCTACGAATTTGTACTTCAAAACAGATCCTACTACCATAAAAATAGAGTTCTTATATAGGTAGTTGAATTAACGTCGCACTAGAACAACATAACGGGCTAGTGGTGACGGTGCTGGATCAATCTCGAAGGGAAAGGTCCGAGGACAACACCTCGTAATTTTGAACCACGGTCAGATGACGAGTACTCCTGAGCTGACACCCCACTCTCCAAACTTCCACACAGCACTAACTGAAGACATTTGATGTCGCGGCAGATTTAACTTGCATCAGCTCCCAACTACGCGATGGTATTTGGTTGGATCGAGTTCTTAAACACTACGTGTTTACTTTAAGATAAATTAATGCTGACTAAAATTTTGAATACAGATCTGAAATACAGAATATTTATTTTATAATTATATGCTTTGATGGATTTTATTTATTTACTTATTGTCTTGTTTTAATGACTTTCAACGTCATAATATTAATTACTTATTGTCTTATTTTAATGATTTTCAACGTCATAATACTTTCAACGGATAAAACCTTCCAGCCCGATTTAACCTATCTAGGCCCATATTTGAATTCGACCTCAAATATGGGCCTTGCGACATAAAAACCCAAAACAACCATTCTACAGTCCCTGGTATACTTAAATCGAGATATGTATGTGCTTCACTAATCATCTAACCGTACTGGTGGTTAATTATCCTGTAGTGATCAGCCTTTGGTGCAAAATACTAGTTCCAAACTGTAATATCAATGGAGTTAATTGTGTATTTAACTCCATCGATTGGCTCCATTGATTAACTCCATTGATATTAAACTGTTATTTATGATGAATTCATAAAATAACAGCTGGCTACACAAATACCGATCTCGCATAACTGAGAAACACATTTGTCATTCAACAAAAAGAAAAACTTAAATAGCACTTTCGCTTAAAATTAGAATAAATAGGAAAATTCGTTTAAACGACATACCTTATTCCACATCTCAAAATTCACTCACGAATCTTTTAAATGAATAACACGATGCTAAAACGAGTCATAGTTTGAAACGTCTCTACCAGTTTTTAAACGACAATGCTTGAAAAGAAATGAAGTAAGGCGAATTTGAATCTTTAGAATTAAGGAATTAATTCCTCCAATTAAATTATTGTGTGCTTAAGTAAATATGAACTGAACAAATAAGAAATGACGGGAATTAATATTTTAAGTATTACGTTAAATATTCTGTCATGGCGTGTTTATTTTCATTCAAATAAAAATATAGAAAACTCATTTGAAGGAATTAAACTCTCTGCTCTAAGTAAATTGATCATTGCGAACGGAAATTAAAAGAGAATAAAGGAAGATAAAAAGCAATATAATTTAAAACCTGGATGATGGTGAATTATTCTAAAGAAAGAAGCGTTAGAATCTTTCCGAAGAAATCTATTCTAAGGAAATGAGTAATAGTCTTTCCAAAGGATAATATTCTCAGCAAAGGACCTACAGAATCTTTCCGAAGGATTATATTCTAAGGAAATGAACAATAGAGTCTTTCCAAAGAATCATATGCTAAGGAAATAAGCAACAGAATCTTTCCAAGGGGTTCTATTCTAAAGGTGGGACAGCTAGAATTTTTCCAAAGGATTCTATTCTAAGGAAATGAACAATGGAGTCTTTCGAAAGGATAATATTCTAAAGAAAGGAGGAATAGAATATTTCCAAAGAATTCCATTTTAAGGAGAGGCGAAATAGAATATTTCCAAAGTATTCTATTCTAAAGATAGGACAGCTAGAATCTTTCCGAAGGATTCTATTCTAAGAAAATTAAAAATAGTCTTTCCAAAGGATTATATTCTTAGGAAAGGACCGACAGAATCTTTCCAAGGGATTCTATTCTAAGGAAAGGAGGAAGAGAATCTTTCTAAAGGATTCTATTCTAAAAATAGGATAGTTAGAATCTTTCCAAAGGATTCTATTCTAGGGAAATGAACAGTAGTCTTTCCAAAGGATTATATTATAAAGAAAGGAAAGAAAGGAGCAATACAATCTTTTCAAAGGGTTCTATTCTAGAGAATAGACCGATAAAATAGTTTCAAAGCATTGTATTCGATGGATGGGATTAATAAAATCGTTCCAAAGAAGAATTATATTCTCTCTCTAAGGTGAAGACCAATAGAATCTTTCTAAAGGTTGAAAAAATCCATTGATAGTTTAGAGAAGGATGAGGTTAATTGGACATTAATTGTGTAGTGGGGTAAAAGTAACGCTGCACTACTCCGAAATTTCCCGGTACTCAGAGGGTTCATCTTTAAAATTATTAGAGATCTTCCGGTGTTTCAGAATGAAAGTTTTAACGAATTTGCAAAAATAGAAGTAGACGATACTCCACACACTTTTGACTTGATTTACGTCTTTAAAATCAGACTAGTACTAGGTGGCCAATACGTACAGTTGATCATTACGAAAGCATGGACTTCGAGTTCAATCAAATAATTCCTTTTTTCAATGCGAAACAAATCAACCTCGTAGGAAGTTAGAGGACGGATATCTAGCTTTCTTTTCTCTTTCGTATCTCACTTTTTCTTAGATTTTTCTATTGCTTTTTGCGTACTTTCCTTACTCACCTTTGTAATGTGTATGTTGCTTTCTGCCTGCAATTGGAAATTTTAAAAACGTTTTCTCTATTCCGTTGTATACTTGACACAGCTATATCATTGTATATACAGTGGAAATTCTCTTTTTTAGCTGGGCAAGAAGAGCTGAATCCAATGACTAATGCAGGAATTGGCCAAAAGAGCAATTTTAATTAACACTAAGCACAAGACAAAACAATTACAAGAATAAACAAACATAAAAAGTAACATCTCGGGAGGACAAAACCTCAGCGCGTCAGTCCTACGCTGGCCTTGGGAAACAACTAAAGAAAAATTGTTCATTCCTTTCGTGGAGAGTGTGTCACGTGGTCCGCCATCACCAATCAAGGCGCATATCGCTGAGACACACGTTAAGGGGCTGAAGCGTTACACTTTTTAATTTTCAAATGAACTGTACAGTACAAAAACTCTCCATATTTCATTGACCCCCTCCCCTTAATGTGGATGGCTTGCTTCAAGCAATGGACCAGAGAAAGGAAGACATTTTCTGACTGGAACAGAAGAATGGGTAGGTATTTAATTAACGTCGCACAGGAGCAACACAACGGTCCGGGATCATCCACCGAAAGGAAAGATCCGGAGAAGAATGGGAAATGCATTCATTGGGAGAATTAAGACCTAATCGTGCCCTCCAAATCAATGGTAGGACCACAAACTCCCCCAAATGCAAAGCTTTAACCTTCCAAGTGGTTTCGACGAGATATCTCGTCCATCAAGATCTGAACAATTTTGTTAATGACGAGATATCTCATCATCAAGATATCACCGATTTTTTTATGATGACGAGATCAAGATCTGGTCAGTTTTCTTCTAATGACGATATATCATGTCTATCGAGATCTGATCCTTTTTTAAAATGACGAGATATCTAGATATCGATGATTTTTTCAGACGGAATCAACATCTGGTCAGTTTTCTTCAAAGAACAAGATATATCGCCCCTCAAGACCTGGTCAGTTTTGCTAATGACGAGATATCTCGACATCAAGATATTGCCGATCTTTCAACGATAACGAGATCCAAATCTGGTCAGTTTTGCTAATGACAAGACATTTCGTCCTCAACCTACTGCCGATTTTTTTATGGTGAGGATATCAAGATCTGGTCAGTTTTCTTCTGACGAGATATATCGTCCATCAAGACCTGGTCAATTTCCTTTCTAATGATGAGACTCCTCGTCGGGACAACCACTAGTAGGGTTAATACAATCTCATCCTGTTCTTTAGACCACAAGTTAATCGGGGCAGCTGTTAATTAGGACTTATCACGAAGAAAACAAGACCCAATCAAGTAAATGGTGGTGTTATCTTTGGTTAATCTGGCCAACACGTTTAATCTAAACCGCAGACAAGCCATTGAGTGGACAGAAGGCGAACAATACCGAATATCCTGGAAAACAGTCGAGAAGATAAGGAGTCTGATACTGGGGACACTCTTTATCAAACATTCCTTATTGGATTAGATTTTCTGAGGTTCACGTTACATAGAGAAATTGGTTGGTTAGTTTGGCTTTTATGGTGTATGGTCCAAACCCAATAAGTTAGACCAAACGCAAGATAAAATAGAGATGACCCGAATCGAGTGCATTTAAGGCAGGGTAGGTGTTTTAATTAATGTCGCACCGGAGCAACACAACGGGCCATTTGCGACGGTCCGGGATCATTTCCCAAGGGAAAAATCCAAGGAAAACGCCATGTAATATTGAACCACGGTCAGATGGCGTGGTCACACCTGAGCTGTCATCCCACTTTCCAAACTTCCACACCACCGTGAGGACATTTGAAGCCATGACAGATTTAACGTGCACCAGTACACTTTGGTCTTTGGTTGGATTCGAACACGTAATCCTCCAGTTGCCAATCCGCCACTCTTCCAACCGGGCTACCGCTGCCCATTTAAAACAGGTATGCAGACTTTTTAAGACCAAAGGCCACATAGATTCACTGTGACTAGTGCGATGATCGCTAAAAACATGAAAGTTATCTATTATAGTATTTATTTTATTTATATTTATCATAGTGTCAAAGAAAGGTAATAAAAAATAAACAATTTTATTTTATGCTTGACTTTGCATTGATTCAACAATTGTTTTTAAATTGGTTCGAATTTGTATTAGCTTTTGTAGTCAAGCGATTCCTATTTTTCGATGTAATATTCATGACTGAAAAAGTTTGTTTAGATATATGTTGACCTAAAAGGCTTGCGCATTTCTATGTATTGTTTATCAACGATTTCGAATTGTTTTTATCGACACAACGATAGAATTTTAAATTGTTTTCATTGAATTTATGTAGGATACTCCAACTACTTTAGGATGAGTCTCTACTTTAGCAAAAGGGATAAAAGCGACATAATTAACAATTAAAGAGTTTATTTACAAATAAAGGGGAAATATTTACAGATTAAAAGAATAGTTAACAAATTCATTAATGAACGTCGGGATCACTTCTGGTATTCTTAGAGGCGGGTGTGTCTAGGGAGGGGTTTTGCTCGGAAAAGCACGGGCTGAGCCCCCATGTAGGATACTCTAACTACTTTAGGATGAGTCTCTACTTTAGCAAAAAGTATAAAAGCGACATAATTAACGAGTTTATTTACAAATAAAGGGGGAAAATTTACAAATTAAGAATAGCTAACAAATTCATTAATGAACGTCGGGATCACTTCTGGTATTCTTTGCGCGGGTGTGTCTAGGGAGGGGTTTTGCTCGGAAAAGCACGGGCTGAGCCCCATGTAGGATACTCTAACCACATTAGGATGAGTCTCTACTTTAGCAAAAAGTATAAAAGCGACATAATTAACGAGTTTATTTACAAATAAAGGGGGATATTTACAGATTAAGAATAGTTAACAAATTCATTAATGAACGTCGGGATCACTTCTGGTATTCTTAGAGGCGGGTGTGTCTAGGGAGGGGTTTTGCTCGGAAAAGCACGGGCTGAGCCCCCATGTAGGATACTCTAACTACTTTAGGATGAGTCTCTACTTTAGCAAAAAGTATAAAAGCGACATAATTAACGAGTTTATTTACAAATAAAGGGGGAAAATTTACAAATTAAGAATAGCTAACAAATTCATTAATGAACGTCGGGATCACTTCTGGTATTCTTTGCGCGGGTGTGTCTAGGGAGGGGTTTTGCTCGGAAAAGCACGGGCTGAGCCCCATGTAGGATACTCTAACCACATTAGGATGAGTCTCTACTTTAGCAAAAAGTATAAAAGCGACATAATTAACGAGTTTATTTACAAATAAAGGGGGATATTTACAGATTAAGAATAGCTAACAAATTCATTAATGAACGTCGGGATCACTTCTGGTATTCTTTGGGCGGGTGTGTCTAGGGAGGGGTTTTGCTCGGAAAAGCACGGGCTGAGCCCCCATGTAGGATACTCTAACCACATTAGGATGAGTCTCTACTTTAGCAAAAAGTATAAAAGCGACATAATTAACGAGTTTATTTACAAATAAAGGGGGAAAATTTACAGATTAAGAATAGCTAACAAATTCATTAATGAACGTCGGGATCACTTCTGGTATTCTTTGGGCGGGTGTGTCTAGGGAGGGGTTTTGCTCGGAAAAGCACGGGCTGAGCCCCCATGTAGGATACTCTAACCACATTAGGATGAGTCTCTACTTTAGCAAAAAGTATAAAAGCGACATAATTAACGAGTTTATTTACAAATAAAGGGGGAATATTTACAGATTAAGAATAGCTAACAAATTCATTAATGAACGTCGGAATCACTTCTGGTATTCTTTGGGCGGGTGTGTCTAGGGAGGGGTTTTGCTCGGAAAAGCACGGGCTGAGCCCCCATGTAGGATACTCTAACCACATTAGGATGAGTCTCTACTTTAGCAAAAAGTATAAAAGCGACATAATTAACGAGTTTATTTACAAATAAAGGGGGAATATTTACAGATTAAGAATAGCTAACAAATTCATTAATGAACGTCGGGATCACTTCTGGTATTCTTTGGGCGGGTGTGTCTAGGGAGGGGTTTTGCTCGGAAAAGCACGGGCTGAGCCCCCATGTTGGATACTCTAACCACATTAGGATGAGTCTCTACTTTAGCAAAAAGTATAAAAGCGACATAATTAACGAGTTTATTTACAAATAAAGGGGGAATATTTACAGATTAAGAATAGCTAACAAATTCATTAATGAACGTCGGGATCACTTCTGGTATTCTTTGGGCGGGTGTGTCTAGGGAGGGGTTTTGCTCGGAAAAGCACGGGCTGAGCCCCCATGTAGGATACTCTAACCACATTAGGATGAGTCTCTACTTTAGCAAAAAGTATAAAAGCGACATAATTAACGAGTTTATTTACAAATAAAGGGGGAATATTTACAGATTAAGAATAGCTAACAAATTCATTAATGAACGTCGGGATCACTTCTGGTATTCTTTGGGCGGGTGTGTCTAGGGAGGGGTTTTGCTCGGAAAAGCACGGGCTGAGCCCCCATGTTGGATACTCTAACCACATTAGGATGAGTCTCTACTTTAGCAAAAAGTATAAAAGCGACATAATTAACGAGTTTATTTACAAATAAAGGGGGATATTTACAGATTAAGAATAGCTAACAAATTCATTAATGAACGTCGGGATCACTTCTGGTATTCTTTGGGCGGGTGTGTCTAGGGAGGGGTTTTGCTCGGAAAAGCACGGGCTGAGCCCCCATGTAGGATACTCTAACCACATTAGGATGAGTCTCTACTTTAGCAAAAAGTATAAAAGCGACATAATTAACGAGTTTATTTACAAATAAAGGGGGAATATTTACAGATTAAGAATAGCTAACAAATTCATTAATGAACGTCGGGATCACTTCTGGTATTCTTTGGGCGGGTGTGTCTAGGGAGGGATTTTGCTCGGAAAAGCACGGGCTGAGCCCCCATGTAGGATACTCTAACCACATTAGGATGAGTCTCTACTTTAGCAAAAAGTATAAAAGCGACATAATTAACGAGTTTATTTACAAATAAAGGGGGAATATTTACAGATTAAGAATAGCTAACAAATTCATTAATGAACGTCGGGATCACTTCTGGTATTCTTTGGGCGGGTGTGTCTAGGGAGGGGTTTTGCTCGGAAAAGCACGGGCTGAGCCCCCATGTAGGATACTCTAACCACATTAGGATGAGTCTCTACTTTAGCAAAAAGTATAAAAGCGACATAATTAACGAGTTTATTTACAAATAAAGGGGGATATTTGCAGATTAAGAATAGCTAACAAATTCATTAATGAACGTCGGGATCACTTCTGGTATTCTTTGGGCGGGTGTGTCTAGGGAGGGGTTTTGCTCGGAAAAGCACGGGCTGAGCCCCCATGTAGGATACTCTAACCACATTAGGATGAGTCTCTACTTTAGCAAAAAGTATAAAAGCGACATAATTAACGAGTTTATTTACAAATAAAGGGGGAATATTTACAGATTAAGAATAGCTAACAAATTCATTAATGAACGTCGGGATCACTTCTGGTATTCTTTGGGCGGGTGTGTCTAGGGAGGGGTTTTGCTCGGAAAAGCACGGGCTGAGCCCCCATGTAGGATACTCTAACCACATTAGGATGAGTCTCTACTTTAGCAAAAAGTATAAAAGCGACATAATTAACGAGTTTATTTACAAATAAAGGGGGAATATTTACAGATTAAGAATAGCTAACAAATTCATTAATGAACGTCGGGATCACTTCTGGTATTCTTTGGGCGGGTGTGTCTAGGGAGGGGTTTTGCTCGGAAAAGCACGGGCTGAGCCCCCATGTTGGATACTCTAACCACATTAGGATGAGTCTCTACTTTAGCAAAAAGTATAAAAGCGACATAATTAACGAGTTTATTTACAAATAAAGGGGGAATATTTACAGATTAAGAATAGCTAACAAATTCATTAATGAACGTCGGAATCACTTCTGGTATTCTTTGGGCGGGTGTGTCTAGGGAGGGGTTTTGCTCGGAAAAGCACGGGCTGAGCCCCCATGTAGGATACTCTAACCACATTAGGATGAGTCTCTACTTTAGCAAAAAGTATAAAAGCGACATAATTAACGAGTTTATTTACAAATAAAGGGGGAATATTTACAGATTAAGAATAGCTAACAAATTCATTAATGAACGTCGGAATCACTTCTGGTATTCTTTGGGCGGGTGTGTCTAGGGAGGGGTTTTGCTCGGAAAAGCACGGGCTGAGCCCCCATGTTGGATACTCTAACCACATTAGGATGAGTCTCTACTTTAGCAAAAAGTATAAAAGCGACATAATTAACGAGTTTATTTACAAATAAAGGGGGAATATTTACAGATTAAGAATAGCTAACAAATTCATTAATGAACGTCGGGATCACTTCTGGTATTCTTTGGGCGGGTGTGTCTAGGGAGGGGTTTTGCTCGGAAAAGCACGGGCTGAGCCCCCATGTAGGATACTCTAACCACATTAGGATGAGTATCTACTTTAGCAAAAAGTATAAAAGCGACATAATTAACGAGTTTATTTACAAATAAAGGGGGAATATTTACAGATTAAGAATAGCTAACAAATTCATTAATGAACGTCGGGATCACTTCTGGTATTCTTTGGGCGGGTGTGTCTAGGGAGGGGTTTTGCTCGGAAAAGCACGGGCTGAGCCCCCATGTAGGATACTCTAACCACATTAGGATGAGTCTCTACTTTAGCAAAAAGTATAAAAGCGACATAATTAACGAGTTTATTTACAAATAAAGGGGGAATATTTACAGATTAAGAATAGCTAACAAATTCATTAATGAACGTCGGGATCACTTCTGGTATTCTTTGGGCGGGTGTGTCTAGGGAGGGGTTTTGCTCGGAAAAGCACGGGCTGAGCCCCCATGTAGGATACTCTAACCACATTAGGATGAGTCTCTACTTTAGCAAAAAGTATAAAAGCGACATAATTAACGAGTTTATTTACAAATAAAGGGGGAATATTTACAGATTAAGAATAGCTAACAAATTCATTAATGAACGTCGGAATCACTTCTGGTATTCTTTGGGCGGGTGTGTCTAGGGAGGGGTTTTGCTCGGAAAAGCACGGGCTGAGCCCCCATGTAGGATACTCTAACCACATTAGGATGAGTCTCTACTTTAGCAAAAAGTATAAAAGCGACATAATTAACGAGTTTATTTACAAATAAAGGGGGAATATTTACAGATTAAGAATAGCTAACAAATTCATTAATGAACGTCGGGATCACTTCTGGTATTCTTTGGGCGGGTGTGTCTAGGGAGGGGTTTTGCTCGGAAAAGCACGGGCCGAGCCCTCATGTAGGATACTCTAACCACTTTAGGATGAGTCTCTACTTTAGCAAAAGGGATAAAAGCGACATAATTAACAATTAGAGTTTATTTACAAATAAAGGGGGAATATTTACAGATTAAAAATAGTTAACAAATTCACTTCATCGAGTATCGTTAGACATGGCCGTGCGCCATCGTCTTCTCGCGTCATCGTTCTGCAACTGTCTCTGGACTCTTGGAAAATCGTCCTAAGACAGTTCGGCACTTCTTCATTTCCCGTATTACACACAGGGAGTGGCAGATGAAATGCTGATCTTTAAATATATTCCACATTTATTTCTCAGGTTCTTAGCGTTTTGCATGTCGATGAATTTAAGCTGCACTGATTGGCGTCCATGTTCAGACAAAATAGCAAAAGGGTTGCTAAATGAATCTAGCAATGGTTATGCTTTTTGAAAATCACGAAACCTATCCTTAAAATAACACATGGTGATGCGGGCCGCTAACAAAACAATGGAGGGCCCCATGGGGCCCACGGGCCGTGGTCTGTGCATCCCTGATTTAAGGGCTATTATACAAAACAGAACTTTCTTCTGGTTTTCCCAACATTGTGAGTTTGGAGAGTGGGGTGAGCTCAGGTGTGACCTCGCCATCTGACCGTGGTTCAAAGTAACGTGGTATTGTCCTCGGTTCTATCCCTTTGGGATCACCAATACCCAGTTGCTCCAGTGTGACGTTAAGTAAAATACCTACTTACCTGTTCTTTCCCTTTGGGATTGATCCTGGACCATCACCAATATCCCGTTGTATTGCTCTAGTGCGGCGTTAATTAAAATACCATGCAATACCATACCCAACATTGTGAGGGGCCGTAGTGGCTCAGTGGGTATGCCCACTGCGCTAGCAACCTTGGAGTTGTAGGCGGCGCAGGTTTGATTCCTGTCAGGTGCATTCCTCCCTCAGTATACACACAGGGAGGAGTATTTCTCTCTTCTGATGTCAGTAAAACTAATGCGTGTGTATGTCTATTTGATATTTTATGTCTTGTGTCTGGGGCAGCATGGCCAAATTTGGCCCCTGCGCCATAAAAACCCCCACACAACCAACCAACCCAACATTGTGATTAGTGCACCTCCTGGTATTGTGACATAGTGGATCAAAGTTCAAACCCACGTCAAGAGAAAAATAATGGATCGTTGTGCTGTTATTTATTCTACATGTAAACGAAAATGTTTGGTACATGGACACGTATACAATGTAACACTTTGGTATTCGAAAACTTAGGTTGAATACTTTGATATTCGCGGTTGGTTGATTTGGGTTTAATGGCGCAAGGTCCCAAAGACTTTGGCATTCGGAAATTTAGATGAACACTTTGGTATGTAACTACTGGTGTAGCAAACAAAGTGTAAAATTCGCCACTCCAGGTAAACAGCACTGGTGATGAGGTAAGTAGGTACTTAATTAACGTCGCACTGGAGCAACGCAACGGGCTATTGGTGACGGTCCGGGATCAAGCTCCAAGGGAAAGATCAAGGACAACAACGCGGAATTTTGAACCACGGTCAGATGAAAAGAACAACACCTGAGCTGGCACCTCACTCTCCGAACTACCACACCACGTCAACGTGAGGAGATGAGAGGCCACGACAGATTTAAGGCATTCCAGCCCCTCGTGTAGGCGACGGTCTTTGGCTGAACCGAGTTTCGAACTCGTAACCCTCTGGTTGCTAATCCTTTGTTCTTCCAAATGAACTACTGCGGCACCACTAGTGATGAGAATGATAACAATAGAACTTAAAATACACTATTAGAGCCATATTATTCAAAGTATGCCTTTTAACTTACTCACACTCAAACTATCAGGGGCATCAAGTTTAGGGTCCCGAGAGCCCCAATCTTTAAATTTATTATTTTCGTTAAATCGGGCCCCATCAATTACAATTATGAATGTTAGCTGTTGTATGTGTCCTCCAATCAGCTATCTCTTTTTAATTTTAATTTTTACCTAAATCTAATAGTTTGCAGTAGGGATCAATTGTTATTCCGATAGCAAACTAAACAGTGTTATCGCAGAATAACATTTAATAACTGTTATCGAAAATTGCATCAATTGTAGATAAATATTATCGGGATTGTAGTGAGTGTTTTAAATTGAATTAAATTTTAAATTGGAAATTAAAATTTTAAGAATATTTGATAAAAATAAAAGGTTGGAAAAATAAAACATTTCAAAACCCCTTAATGGCGACTGTAAACGCTTAACAAAAAATTATTAAAACTGACAGTTAATCTCAATTGATAATAGTTAATAACCTTTAAATTGTTACATTTAGTTGCTAACTGTTAGCATAAGTTGCTGATATAATAAAACTGCTAATATCAGCAGTTAATAATAACTGTTATCGCGAGATAACAATAACGGTTAACAATGCTATTCGTAAAATAAGTTTTTATTATCTCTAGTTTGCAATAAGAAGGAACTTTTAGGATAGTTACATTAAATGACAAATTTAAATCAGTTTCTGCCGGAGAAAATTTCTAAAAATATAAGATCAGAAAAATCCAAATGATTGAGTACAAATTATAAATTGTTGAATAACAAGCTCCATTCCAAAATTAAATGAGACATTCTCCAAAATGAAACTGGATTTCACAAGATATTTATTCTGAATTAATTCCGACGAGTTCAAAAATAAAAACGTCTTTCCTAAACCCTTGTTTTGAAATCGGGAAATAAATCTCCAATTAAAACCCACGCAGAGCATTAAATGCGAACTTAACATATTGATCGAGGAATTCTTTTCCAAAAATTATGCTTGGATTGTCCTCTTGAACGCACAAAATTCTTTTTACTGTCCTTCGAACAATTTACTCAATTATCTGTCTTCAAAATTTGTCCCTCAACTTAAACAATCGATGAAAATTTTTCCTTTAATTTGTGGGGCTTCTTCGTGAAAAGTATTTCGATAACATTGTTGTTGGAATAGTTTTTAACTCAGCAAGTTTAAACAAAGTTTTCAGAACAGCTTAATATAATTAAGCAAACTACATTTGAAGAACTATTATATAGATAATTTTTTTAATTACACTGCTCAAAACAATTAAAGGATATTGTAAGTCTTATATAAAATAACAGTATAAGCGAAATTTTTTTTGCAGTTAATGGAAGAAGAGAGTCGCAAATGCAAATTTTTCTCATTTTCAAACTTCGGAGTATGCAAATTTTGAGTTTGACGTCAAAAACGACGCTTCAGCGGCAGAGAATGAAATTTGGCTTTCAACTTAATGAAAGACAAAGCGGAAAAGAATGATCGACATTCAGTAAGTGCGTTGTTTCGATGAGTGCGGTGTCTCAACGAAGTCAATTAACCGATTCAGAAGCTTGGAGAGTTGTTGGTCGGTTAGAGGAGGCCAAACACAAACCGAAGTAGCAGAAGCCACTGGAGTTTCACAAAGTGTGATTTCCAGGATCTGAAACCGTTTTTTGGAGACTGGAAATGCAGGCCGAAGACCAGGACAAGGTCGTAGACGTGCAACAATGCCCAATGAAGATCGATATTTAACGCTAACGGCTCGGAGACACCGAAATATGAATGCCACTCTTCTTCAACAACACCTTCGCTCGGCGACTGCCACCATAGTTTCGACTCAAACTGTCCGAAACCGGCTCCACGCTGTAGGTCGTCTGTATGCTCGCCGACCAATGGTATGTGTTATGTTAACAGCAAGGCACCGTCGAGCCCGCAGGGAGTGGGCAACAGAGCATGTGAACTGGAGGAGAAATGAATGGCGCAATATTCTTTTCTCTGGCGAGTCCCGTTTTTCTGTTCATCCTGATAATAGCGTTACCACCGAGATAACAAGGCCAGACCGCTGTGACGTTTCGATCACGTGACTCGCTTACTAGTAGTCATAACAAACATCGCCGCATGGCCGACTACTTGTGGATTACCTTTAATGTAGCGTAAGAAATTAGGGTTTTTTATACTATTTTACCGGAAAGCAAGTGCAGCTGCAGTTAAATATTGTTATATAACATTTGTGGAACATTACAGTGTCAAGGTGTTAAAGGCTTTCGTCAAACAACACGTTTAACGTGTGTCCAGACCGATTTCTTTAGGCTTAACCACGAGGCTATCCCAAATGCCCTTTAGATGCTGTGTACCTACTTGCTCTGGAAATTATAGATATGGTGATGCACCAAAAGTGGCGGTTCTCTCCTTTCCAGAGGATAAAAATATTAGAAAAAGATGGCTCAGGGCGATTCCACGAGCCGACTTTACACCATCAAAACGCAGCAAAGTCTGCGAACTTCATTTTCAAAACGATGATATCGTCCGGAATGTATCGAAATTCAACAAAAAAACTGGTGAGTGTTCTACCTTTTCCATGAAACGTCTCCGTTTAAAAGTTGGTACTATACCAAGTATATTTCCGAATTGCCCTAAATATCTCTCGAAAACTTGTCCCACCGTTCGTAAAAGCAGGGAAGATAAAATTCGTGAAACTGATTAATTCAATTTATTGAGAGCTATCAACGAAAGCAAATCTGAGTTCATTGCTCATCATGAATCTATTTCTTTTCAAAATTTTAATAGGCTGCTAGAAATTCTGGATTCATTACCCCATAAACAAAATTGGTTTAAACTAATTGAGGAGTCAAAAGTTACTTTTTTCAAAATTTGTTTTAATCCAGGACCTGCAACAAATTACACTGTTGTAATACATTCAAATCTGAAAATGGAAACATTTATATGGCCAAGAAATTTCTGTTTAGATAACAATCAAATCAAAACACCCTGTCACGTTAATAATTTGGAAGTTATTGAAAATTGTTTGAATTTTATAAATGAAATATCAATGAAAAATTCTTCAGCCAACTATGATTATAATCGCTTCAATTGCTTTTACAGTTCAATTGCTTTGATTTCCCATTTTTACAGATTTAATGATGAAGAAAACATTAATTAGATTTCTTTAGACTATGAGAAAGGGTTTTCTTTTCTTTTTGATTTACGGTCACATTTAAGAAACTATGATATTGGGCGGTATTAAGCTTGATTGACGTGTGTACTTTAGTTAATAAAAGTCATAAGCGAGTTTTTCGCTATTTTTTAATTGAATTTACGATATAATTTTGGCTGGTTTTTTAATAAGTTATTGCTTTTACTATTTACGCACACTCTCTGTTATCGTTAGTAAATAAGGAAGAAAGACGCGAGGGTGTGGAAAGTTTCATTCTGAGATTATCATAGTTTTGACTGGGGAAAAACCATATTTACAAACTGCTATAATAATTTGCAATAACGTATAACAATATTTTCCTGTGGTCTCAACGTATATAGAATATATTATGTATCGTTGTAGACAGATTTCACTGTATTAGGCTTTGAATATTCCAATACAGCGGTGGTCGTTCGTATCGCAGGTATGACTACTAGGGAGACGCCATGACGGCAGCGGTCAGGCCTTGTTATCTCGGTGGTAACGATAATAGGCGTATTTTCATCTGGAGGGAACATGGCAGTAGAAACAATCCTACGTTCGTGCACGGAAATGTCAGATTTCACGTGGTCTATGCTGGCATCTCCATTGATGGGCGCCGATCTCCACATCATTCGAAATGGAGCTCTGACCGGTCGCCGATATAGGGATGAGATCCTCAGACCTATTGTAGTCCCTTACGCTGCAGCAATTGGAGATGACTTCATGTTAATGGACGACAACTGCAGGCCACATCGTGCTAACTTGGTGGATGATTTCCTTTTCGAGGAAGGAATCAGACGAATGGAATGGCCAGCGTGTTTTCCGGACATGAACACAATAGAGCATGTTTGGGGCAATCTAGGCAGACGAGTTTCTGACCGCCTACCACCCCCACAAACTCTACAAGAACTGGAAAGAGCTCTTCTGGAGGAGTGGGACAGAATACTCCATCTCCTCATTAATAGCCTCATTGACTCCATGTCTTAAAAGTGTTCAACGTTGCTGGCCGTCCGGGGAAACCACACCCCTACTAAAAACGATTTTCTTTCAAAGAAACACCTTGTTTTATTAGTTTTTTTCTCATATGCACAAATTGTTTTTTCCTTTTGTACTCAAATGCTCAATAAAATGCATTTTTTTCTGCCAAACATGTGTAATTTTTTTCTCTTATAGCCTACCACGTCTGTCGATCATGTATCAATTCATCTAAACAATTCCCCAGCCGCAAGATCCACCAACAACCTCAATATCCTTTAATTGTTTTGAGCAGTGTACATATTTCACTATACACACGGGAAGCACGAGTCAACATTTTATGGTGCTGGCCACAAACTGTAGGTATTTGGTATTTTAATTAACGTCGCACTGGAACACAACGGGCTATTGGCGACGGTCGGGAATCAAAACCCGAAGAGAAGAACCGAGGACAACGTTACGTAGGTTTGAATCATGGTCAGATGAGGCCGCAAACGGATACAAACAATATAAAATCGATTGCTACGAGGTTCGTTCCAGAACATTAGAACGAACGGGTGAGTAGTTAGGTAGTTAATTAATTAACGTCACGCTGGAGCAACACAACGGGCTATTGGAGACGATCCGGGATCAATCTCCAAGGACAAAGCCATGTAATTTTGAACCACGGTCAGATGACGAGTCAACACCTGAACTGGCCTCCCACTCTCCAAACTTCCACACTACGCCAACGTGAGGTCATTGAGGCCACCACAGATTTAACGTGCATCAGCCCCCATGTACACGATGGTCCATGGCTGAATCTAGTTTCGAACTCGCGACGGTCCGGTGCTAATGCTCTTCCGACACTGTTACCGTGGCCCCAGCGATTCTATGAGAAATTAACAAAAAAATTGTGATTAAAAAACTAGAAAAAGACACAAATTCAGTTAGAAAAAGATAAAAACAAAATACTTCATTGAAGCAAATTACTTACTGTAATGGAATCATTTCAAAATAAATCAACTTCCGAGAAAGAATTGTTTGGAGAGTGGGGTGCCAACTCAGGTGTTACCTCGTCATCTGACCGCGGTTCAAAATTACGTAGTGTTGTCCTAGGAACTTTCCCTTTGGGATTGATCCCGGACCGTCGTCAATAGCCCGTTGTGTTGCTCCAGTGGGAACTTTATAATTCTTTCTCGTCAGGTATTTCAATTAAGTCTATTTGTAGAAAAAAGTATAGCGAATATGGAATTGATTTTGAGCCTAATATGTTTCTAACTACTCCACCACTATGAAATTTAATTACAAATTTCATTTAAATCAATCTCTTCATGATACATACTCTTTCCCTTTGGGATTGATCCCGGACCGTCATCAATAGACCGTTGTGTTGCTCCAGTGGGAACTTAATTGAAATACCTACCGAGAAAGAATTATAAAGTTTATTTGTAGAAAAAATTATAGCGAATATGGAATTGATTTTGAGCCTAATATGTTTCTAAGTCCTCCACCACTATGAAATTTAATTACAAATTTCATTTAAATCAATCTCTTCATGATACATACTCTTTCCCTTTGGGATTGATCCCGGACCGTCGTCAATAGCCCGTTGTGTTGCTCCAGTGGGAACTTTATAATTCTTTCTCGTCAGGTATTTCAATTAAGTTTATTTGTAGAAAAAAATTATAGCGAATATGGAATTGATTTTGAGCCTAATATGTTTCTAACTACTTCACCACTATGAAATTTAATTACAAATTTCATTTAAATCAATCTCTTCATGATACATACTCTTTCCCTTTGGGATTGATCCCGGACTGTCATCAATAGACCGTTGTGTTGCTCCAGTGGGAACTTAATTGAAATACCTACCGAGAAAGAATTATAAAGTTTATTTGCAGAAAAAAATTATAGCGAATATGGAATTGATTTTGAGCCTAATATGTTTCTAACTCCTCCACCACTATGAAATTTAATTACAAATTTCATTTAAATCAATCTCTTCATGATACATACTCTTTCCCTTTGGGATTGATCCCGGACCATTGTGTTGCTCTTGTGCGATGTTAATTAATTACCATTATCATGATGCATACTCAATTTTAGAAGCCACTGTACAGTTTCACTAACGTACGTGGTGCAAGTGTAGGTATTTAATTAACATCGCACTGGAGCAACACAAAGGACTATATTGCCGACTCTCCGGGATCAAACCCAAATGTAAAGGTTCAAAATTACGTGCGAGGACAACACGTAATTTTGAACCAAGGTCAGATGACGAAGTCACACCCGAGCTGACACCCCCCACACACACTCTTCAAACTTCCATGCCAACGTGAGGACATTGGAGGCCATGACAGATTTAACCGCTTTGTACACGACGGTCTTTGGTTAGATTTGAACACGCAACCCTCCGATTGCTAGTCCGTTACTCTTCTAAACGGGCTACCACAGTTCCATCTCCGCACTAGAAAAAACCGACTAGATCGTGATCTTGTCAAAAAAATCGGCAATACCTTGATGAGTTATCTTGTCAGCAAATTTGGTCAAATCTTGATGGACAAGATATTTCGTCGAAACTACTTGGAAGGTTATTTTAAACTATTTTATCACCTTATACCAGGGGTGTCAAACTGGCTGCCCGCGTGACGCATGCGGCCCCCGAGGTAATTTTTTGTGGCCCACGATGCTCTGAAATAAAATGAAAACAGGACACTATGTTACGGAAACAGCACTTAGGAGAGTCATTTTCACAATATTGTGGTAAAGTTGAAGACAAGATGGACAAGATATTTCGTCGAAACTACTTGGAAGGTTATTTTAAACTATTTTATCACCTTATACCAGGGGTGTCAAACTGGCTGCCCGCGTGACGCATGCGGCCCCCGAGGTAATTTTTTGTGGCCCACGATGCTCTGAAATAAAATGAAAACAGGACACTATGTTACGGAAACAGCACTTAGGAGAGTCATTTTCACAATATTGTGGTAAAGTTGAAGACAAGATGGACAAGATATTTCGTCGAAACTACTTGGAAGGTTATTTTAAACTATTTTATCACCTTATACCAGGGGTGTCAAACTGGCTGCCCGCGTGACGCATGCGGCCCCCGAGGTAATTTTTTGTGGCCCACGATGCTCTGAAATAAAATGAAAACAGGACAATATGTTACGGAAACAGCACTTAGGAGAGTCATTTTCACAATATTGTGGTAAAGTTGAAGAAATCAATGATTCGGTTTTAAAAGACAAATATGGAGAAGTAGGAATTCACAAAATATATTCTTATTTAGGTGAAAAATACCGGAAATTAAAGTTTGCTGTACACATTTTATGCTGTTTTGGGTGTACGTACTTGTGTGAGCAACTATTTTCGTCCATGAAATTAAATAAAATGACCTACAGATCAAGATTAACTGATTAACATCTATCTGCCATAATGAAGATTGTCTGTTCTGTCTTTGAATCCAGATATTGGAAAACTAGTAGGAGGAAAGCGCTGGCAAGTTTCCGGTAAAAAATTAATTTTAGTTTTATAAATACATTAAATTAAACAAACGTTTAAATAAAAGCATATCGCAATATTATAAATTATTACCCTAAATTCACTTAATTACATACTGTGTTTTAATTATCCTATCCATATTCCTGAATCCTCACTTCAAAATATAATTTTAAGAAAATTTGTAAATGTGGTGTGGCCCGCGTGAATCTTACCAGTTGTATTAAATGGCCCGTGTTTTAATTGAGTTTGACACCCCTGCATTATACCTTTATTGGGTTGCTCGTCGACTGATGGCGAGAGGTCGGAGATGGAGAGATGTGGGATAAAAAAAATGTACACAAAATGCGCTACACCTATTGTGGACTCTACCGTGTATTAAGCATCATTTAATAGCTAGTTAACTTAATCAGTTAATTAATGGTTAGGTAAATGCCCTAATTTAAATAAACGAATAATAATTTTATGTTGAAAAGCAAAGCCTAAAATGAAATTTTTGAATATAATGGCGTATACAATTTTGGGTAGAGAATGATAATTTTAATACTATAGGGGGAATCCTTTTTTACATATTGTATTAATTTAGAGATGCACAAATTACGTCTCGCAAAGATCTATATCAATTAATACTAGACTGGACTAGAAACATTATTTGAAAATTTTTTATAGTGGCCTAATTTGGCAACAGGAGAGTTGTGCGAGTTCGAAACTAGATCTAACCAAAGATCATTATGTATGAGGGGGCTCGTGTACGTTATATCTGTCGTGGCCTCTAAAGACCTCAAGTTAACGTGAAATGGAAGTTTGAAGAGTGGGGTGCCAGCTCAGGTGTTGACCTCGTCTTCTGACTGGTTCAATATGACGAAGTGGTCCCTTATATATATCCCTTATATATAAGGCAATTATATCGCTTTAATTTGAATAAATTAATTTCACCAGCCACGTGACATTTTATCAGGACCAAACAATACCTATTCATAATTCAAAACCCTAAATGAAATCGAGAATTCCGTAATCTAATAAACGAACGGTGTTCCGGAAACCGACGTTAAAAATTTAAAAACCCACCCGCTCCTGTTTCCCAAATTTCACTCGCATCCCCGTTTTTCACGCAAAAAGAGAAAAAAAACAAGACGCGAACATTCATTCTCTCGCTTTCGCGTTTCCCCCTATTCGAGCAAAAAGCGAAAGCGTAAAAGAAAACGTCTTCCATCTAATCGACAAAAATACAAGCATTTATTAATTTTCATCCCGAAACAATAAAAAAAGCCGCACACTCCTAACAATGCGAAAACCCCGACCATAAATATGTAATCCGCTGTTACTCTTGATCAAGAGAGATCTGATATATATATATATATATATATATATATATATATATATATATATATATATATATACATATCCCATATATACAAAGCTCAGGTGTTGCTTCGTCATCTGACCGTGGTTCAAAATTACGTGGTGTTATCCTCGGATCTTTCCCTTTGGGATTGATCCCGGACCGTCACCAATAGCCCGTTGTGTTGCTCCAGTGTGACGTTAATTGAAAATACCAATACCCATATATACAAATTAAAGGGAACATCAATGGCCCGTTGTGTTGCTTCAGTGTTACGTTAATTAAAATACCTACCTACCTACAGCATAATCTTCGATGAATAAGGTAGTTAGGCATTTAATTAACGTCGCACTGGAGCAACACTGGCTACTGGCAACGTCCGGGATTAATCCCCGATGGGGAAGACACCACGTAATTTTGTACCACGGTCAGATGACAAAGCGATTAATAAGGTATTGGTATTTTTCAATTAACGTCACACTGGAGCAACACAACGGGCTATGATTAATAAGGGGGGTATTTCAATTAACGTCACACTGGAGCAACACAATGGGCTATTGGTGACGGTCCGGGATCAATCCCAAAGGGAAAGATCCGAGGACAACACCACGTAATTTTGAACCACGGTCAGATGACGAGGCAACACCTGAGCTGGCAACCCACTCTCCAAACTTCCACACCACGCCAACTGATTAATAAGGAATAGCTCCATATGGAAGCTAGCCAGCTCAGGTATGACCTCCTCATCTGACCTTGCTTCAAAATTTCGAGGTGTTGTCCTCCGATCTCTCCTAGCCCGTTGTGTTGCTCCAGTGTGACGTTAATTTGAAAATACCAATACCAATCTCTCCCTGGGTGTATTTCTTTCTTCTGTATCATTAAAACTTTCAATGCATGTGTGTATATTTTTTCTTTATATGATAACTTGTGTCTGGTGCAGCATGACCAAACATGACCCTTGCACCATAAAACCCAACCAACCTTGAATCTTTCCCTTCGGGATTGATCCAGGACCGTCACCAGTTCGCCCTTTGTGTTGCTCCACTGCGACGTTAATTCTACTACCTACGGAGCTGAAACATGGATTCATTAAGGTCCACGAATGCGAAGAAACATCCATTGAAATACCAATCCGAGGTTAATGGTCGCATAGGAACCAGCACTGAGGCGCAGTATCCGACGGCGAAGTGTAGGAAGGCATTCGGCGGATCGATGCGTCGTTTAATGGAAGGGCAGCGCGCCGTGCTTTGACGGAGCTTGACCGGATGCTTTCGTTTCCGTTTACGTCCCGAGATTTATCGGGGGTTTAGTGCTAGATTGGGAAAAGTTTGGGTGAGTCATAACGGGCTATTGGCGACGGTGCGGGATCAAACCCGAAGGAAAAGGTCCAAGGACAACAACGCGGAATTTTGAATCGCGGTCAGATGACGAGGTCAACACCCGAGCTGGCTCCCCACTCTCCAAACTTCCACACCAAGCTAACGTGAGGACATTTGAGGCCACGAAAAATTTGACGTGCACAAGCCCGTATACATGAGTCTTCGGCTGGACCGAGTTTTATTTCACCCTCAAATCAAGTTAGATTGCATCAATAACAATGCAGGAAATACTACACGATGCACAGCCATCTCATCTGGAAATTGAGAGCTGATCCGAATAATCTGAATATTTTACAAAACGAGTAACAAGGTCCCGAGCACAAACTGCGTTACCACAAAATTCCATTGGCCAATAACGAGTCTTACTTTTTTTACCAATAGAATGACGATACACTGAGTGGGTATGCCCACTATTCTAGCAACCTTCGAGTTGTAGGCGGAGCAGTTTCGATTCCTGTTAGATGCATTGCTCTTCTGAGTCAGTAAAACTTTCATTGCGTGTATTACTTGATGTTATGTGTGTCTTTCCCTTCGGGATTGATCGCCAATAGCCGCCAATTAACGTAACACTGGAGCAACACAGGGACTATCGCCAATAGTCCGTGTGTTGCTCCAGTGTTACGTTAATTAACTATCTACTTACCTTTAACCACTAGAGTTAATTCCATTTTCAAGAATATTGTGAACAAAATACGAGGCCTAATAGCTCTTTGCTATCTCAGAATGAGGATTCTGATGTTTTTGCTTAAGATGTATATCTTCAATTCTTAATATAGTCGCGTGTTTTGTAATTTCCATTTAGTGCTTCACAACACTACGGCATTTTAACAATCTTTTCATAATATCGTACTTAATATGCATTTAAAGTCGAAATATATCGAAAAAGGTTTTGCGGTTTTTTAAGCGCTAAATCCGTTATAGATCGTAAAACGTAAATAAGCTAATTTTTTAGGTGCCATAAAATTTACATTCTGGCATCCCAAATCGTAAAAATTATTTGAAATAGATTTAAAATAATTGTATAGTAGAACTAAATAGGTAAAATTCTAAGGTTCCGTAGCCTAATAAGTTGCTCCGTTTCTGATACCCATGTGGAAAACGCGTACTATGTGGAAAATCAATCTCCACACCGATATCTATCCTCAATTCGTCAAAACATAGGTCATGGGTTTAATCAGGGGAACGGTATTTTAATTTGAAAATTAATTCTCAAGTTTTAAGTGAATAAAAATATCTTTTGCTATATTTCTTTGTTTTATGAGTGGGGACTTTTAAAAATACCATTAGAAATCTTATATTCACAGTAGATATCACTAAGCCTCGGATTTTTAGTTCAAAATTATGATTTTTCAACTTTTGTTTCAGGCTAATATATTTTTAAAGTAGGATTTGGGTAATAGGTTTTATACTATCACTACAATTTCTCACTCACACTAATGTATTTTTAGTTCACTAGTATAATTGGTGTACTTCACTAGGATAGTCCCAGCAGGTGATTCTGTTTTACCACGATGATTTGGCTCTTCAATAACCACTTCAGTTAAAATCACAAACACGTTTATTTAACAGAACACAACACGAACATAAGACATTTAATAAAATTGAAATTAATATATCCTCTATGGGATTTACAAATCACACACAGGTGACATGCCTGTGTTTTTTTTACACCGAGCGATCTACCTCGCTCCTAAGCACAAAACGTCTGTTACAATTTAGTTTAGAGTGAATCTTTCATGTAGCTCCTGGGTCGAAGGCCCTGTCTCCAGATAACAGTCCTTGTGCTCCGAATGTTTAGGTTATCCAAAATTTTCAATGGTGTAAGTCTTGGGTATTTGGGTATTTGGGTATTTCAATTAACGTCACACTGGAGCAACACAACGGGCTATTGGTGACGGTCCGGGATCAATCCCAAAGGGAAAGATCCGAGGACAACACCACGTAATTTTGAACCACGGTCAGATGACGAGGCAACACCTGAGCTGGCACCCCACTCTCCAAACTTCCACACCACGCCAACGTGAGGACATTTGAGGCCACGACAGATTTAACGTGCACCAGCCCCCTTTGTACACGACGGTGTTTGGCTGGATTCGAACTCGCAACCCTTCGGTTGCAAGTCCGTTACTTTTCCAACCGGGCCACCGCTGCCCTGTAAGTCTTGGGTGTCAGATTAACAAGGGAATACAGTTGGGCAGTTCGTGCGGTAGAAGGCGTTACAATGATCAGTAGGTAAGCCTATCACTCAAGTGAGATCTCAGAAAATATCAGTTTAGAATACCTGTGGCTACTGTGGTTAAAATTATGAATTAGAAAGCTTGGAAGACTACATGATTTTTCAAAACAATTTTGTTAAGACAACTTCCATCTTTGCAAAACTTCTATCAATTGTAAAGTGAACAGTTTTTCAAATGATCCTTATTAGAATTATCTACCACTACAGAATGAGAAAAAAATTACCAAACTTTATATTTGATAATGAAAATTAGTTTCCTGTGTTATGACGCATTCGTAAAGCAATAATTGACTCATGCCTTTGCGGTAAATTGAAATTCAGCGGAGTGTGACCTGATTGTCTTACAACGGTAGTTACACCAGAGAACGCTCTCCACAATAGGTCAAAGACAATTTTTTCCAGTGCGGATCATTGTCACAACGCAATACTTCTGTCACAATTGCAATTTCTTTGACCGAATTCTGGTTTTATTATTAGAAATTGAAAAGTTTTGACTGCAGTGAGTAATGACAAAGATGCGCATCCTTTTTGGTATAACCTACTGTTCCGATCTTTTCATCCTCGTGTATCGAAAAATAACATTTTCTTGGCGACAAAAGGAGATTCTCGGCTCAGTTGCATAAACTTAAGATGCCATCTATCGATGCTTTTATTATTTCGCAGTAACTAAATGCAATTTTTATTTAACTACTTTCATCAAAAATATGTAGTGCCTTTTCACAATTTACATGGCAATCTTGTAGTATCATCATTGTTCGCATTAGAACCAATTTCAAATCATGATCACAATATAACAACGAAACCAAAATATAATTATGTAGAGTATAAGAGGGAGTGGTGGAGATCACAAGGAAATTTAGTACGACAGATTATTATTACAATAAAATTTATTTGAAAACACTCAACGAATACAGCGCTACAGGAATAAAATTGATACTAGAATATTCATACTGCGAAGTATGTTTTTTAATTCGGCTACGTTGCCACTTGAGTTTTTAGAAACTTATTACCATTTAACTTTCATAATAATTAATAATTGTGCATAAATTATAAACCTTACATTCGGGCCCGCTCAATGCGAAATTTAGACAGTAAATTTTAAATTGAAGTGTTTAAATTGAATTAACACTAAAAGGTTTAGTAAGGAGATTGTCCAAATCTTTTGGTTGGTCGACGGTTGTGATGAAAGTGAAAACAGTTCGTTTCGTGGTCGGAATGGTCAAGAAGTGGGGGTAGTCATCTACTGGATCCTGGACTGATTCTATCTTCGAGCTGTCATCTTCCGCGATGACTGGCGCATCTTACTTGTATGCACGAAGATGTTGCACATGAACAACTTTTAAAAAATTATTTTCAGATGTAGACTTGATCTCGTAGCATACGGCCCCGACTGGACGGACAATTTCAAATGGTCCTTTGAACATTGTCGAGAGTTTATGATCGCGTTGTTTCGGCCAGTCGTATAACACGAGATCTCCAGGTTTAAATGAATGGGGTTGGCGATGGAGATCAAACCTATGTTTGTTATCCAAATGTGTTTCGTACACATTATTTGCGGCTTCGGCCCTGGCTAAAGTTAGGTCAGCGTGAAGTGTCATCGATGAAACTCGCAATGTGAAGTTCACGGGGAAGGCATGGTTCATATCCGTGAAGCAAATAAAATGGGGATTTTCTTGTGAAATTTTGTCTCGTGGTGTTAATTGCCAATAAGGCATTTGGCAGTAAAACGTTCCATTTTTTGGGATTTTTGTCAATCATTTTTCTCAAGGTTGACACAATAATGCCATTGGCTCGTTCAGCGATGCTTGTGGCGAATAAGATGTCATAGATTGCGTAATTCCGTATTTTTGCAAAAACCGCTGAGTGTGGCGAGAGGTAAATGCAATTCCTCTATCTGATAAATACATACTGGGCGGCCCATATCGAAGTATGTTGTGATTCAGAGCGGCGAGAGAAGTAGAAGGTGTTGCAATCACAAAACGTGTGGCGTGCTCAATCTGGGCAAGCATGTTGGTGTTTCCAGCTTTGGTTTGTGGTAGGCAAATAATGTCTTCAGCGGATGCAATTTCCCATGGTGTATTCAGGATTGGCAATTGCTGCAATGAGGCATTGGCAGTACGACGGTTAACAATTTGACATTTGTGACAACTTTGAACATGTTTTACAGTCCTTTCGCATATTTGGCCACAAATAGCGTTGTTGCAAATTGTGAAGAGTTTTCATGGCGTCTATATCTATATATCCGACATCATCATGACAGGAAATCAAAGTTTGTTCTCGCATACTTTTTGGAATCACACTTTTTGATCCATTGTCCTTTAAATGTACAAGGGTATTGTTATTGATGTTGTAATTGCGTATGATCGACATCGTCTTTTTACTTGGATTTTCCTTGAGCAGCAATAAATATACTGACAAAAGTCGTCTCTTAGTTGTTTTTCAGATTTGTGATTCGTGGCTTGCAGTAACAATTAAACAAACTGGCGTTGTATAACTTGAAAGATGATCAGCGATGGCATTTTCCTTTCCAGGTCGGTGCATAGTTGTGAAGTCGAACTGTACCAAATCTATTGAATAACGTGCAAATTTGCGATTAATTGCAGATTTCGTGACAACATATGCGGTTGTATAGTTGTCAGTGATGAGCTGGAACTTATGACCAAGAAGATATAGGCGAAATTTTTCAGTGAGTGCCCAGTGTACACTCCAGTTCATTATTGTGATAGCGTGTCTCAGCATCTTTTAGAGTTCGTGAAGCGTATTCAATGACACGGCGCTTGCCATCTTGATCTTGAGACAAACATGCACCTAGTCCAGAATAAGATGCGTCAGTTTCTACAAAAGTGGGGAGTCCTTGTTTGAAATAGGCAAGAACGGGAGCGGTAGTAATAGTAGTTTTCAAGGTCTTGAATGTGCGTACGCTGTTGGTCATCTGTTAAAGTAATGGTGGCATTGCTTGTCCTATTTCCCAATCCTTTGAGAACACTAGTGAGTGGCTTGGTGATTACAGCATAGTTGCGAATGTTCCCTGAACTGATTGGCGAATCCAAGGAAGCTTCTAACCATGAATTGATTCCAGAGTGGAGTAACGTTCAACTGATGCTGCTTTCTGTTCACCATCTTGTGAAAGAATTCGACCAAAAAGGGTGATTTCTGGTACTGCAAATTGCGACTTTTCTGGTGTCAACTTGAAGCCAGCGTTGCGAGTTGCTTCAAGGATTTTGTAGAGTACCTTTAGATGGTAGTTGAAATCATTGTGCGATGTTGAAAGATCGTCAATGTATGTATTTACATTGAGTGGTGCTAGATGATCGTAAGCTAATTTAATAGCTCTAGTCATTGTTGATGTGCCGTTGGTGACCCCAAATGGCATACGAAGAAATTCAAAATGTCCGTCTGGAGTGACAAAACCAGTTTTGTAAATGTCAGTCTTTCTTATACGAATTGTGCTAAATGCAGATTTTACATCCATTTTTGAATTGTAGCGTTTTCCTGCGATGCGTTTAATAACATCTTTCATCTTGCCAATCAGGTGCGGATCAATCTTGGTGATGGCATTAATCGCTCTTGAAAGATCTACAACTCTTCTTGGGGTACTTTCATGGAAGGGCTGCTCCGCAATGAAAGCAGGGGCAGCGTAAGGTGAGTTGGAAGGGCGACAAATTCCTTGTTTTATCCATTTCTGAATTTGAAAGTTTGAAAAGACGCTGGCAAATTTTCTAGTTACTGCATTGAGTTGAGTTTGTTGTTCCGTAGATAGCCCTGTAGATTTAGTAATGAGTTTTGTTTGAAGATGGAGTACACTTGGCGTTTCTGCTGGTAAAACATCATCTAATGGTGGTAATGAGTTTGCTGGAAGTTATGCAGTTAATGTTAGGTTTCGATGCATGAATACCTTCGTACAGCTGGAGTGGAGATGGTGTAGAAATACTTAATGAGCCGTTAGGGTCATAAGTGCATCTAGCTTGGACTTGTTGCCAGTCGAATCCTAAGATCAGTGAGAATGGAAGTTGGGCGCAAATTCCAACCTTGGGCATCAGGTTATCAATGTTGCCAACATTGATTTTTAATGAAATCCAACCTAAGGGCTTTTCTTCGAGGTCAATAACCTGGAATTCTCCATCAGTCCATGGGTGAATAACAGCATCAACTGGAACGTAAGATTGTTGAATGACGATAATATCTGCACATGGATCACAGGGCTTGAATCTTGTTAATTGTAACAGGTATTAATCACGCTTATTTGCATGAGCTGTAATACAATTTATAGAATGGGCATCATTCGAATTGGAGGGCGATGATCTTGTCGAGTTGCGATTGGTATTACGACGTGAGTCTGAAGAATTTGAACCGGTGGCGCCGCGTGGTGAGTCATTACTGGAACTAGTTTTATTTCTAGAAGACGGGCTGTTTCGTTTGGCTGATAGTTTCTTGAAAGGGGCGTGTTGTATTTCTTGGTTGCGCTATTGGTGAACCTCGTTGAGGAGGCGGTAAACTGCACATAAATGATGCATGACCTTTGTGTCCACATCGCCAACAAGTGATATCTTGAACATCAGTTGCGGGGTTGTATTTGCGAAGCTGCTCAGTATGTGCAATAGATCTTGGCCGAGACTTCAATAACGAGCGCCATTCGTTTGACTGGTGTGACTTGTTCTCTTGCTTCACACTTCGAATTGCATCAAGTGCTCTTGCCCTGTCACTTAATTGTTCGACAGTGTTGGAATTTTGGGTAGCTAAAGCAATTTGCCATTTTTCTTCAGTAATATCGCCAATGATCATAGAAATGCGATCGGGTTGTGGTTTTGTGAAAGGCGCTTTCTCCAAAAGAGCATCTTTTGTATATATATATATATATATATACATATTCTACTAATGTTTCGTTGCTTTTTAGCTTGCGATCACTTTGGTGTGCCAAAAACTCTTGTATGGTGATCCACCTTTTGAATCGTGATGCGAGAGCAGTTTTCCATGCCAGTCCAATCATAATAACATTTTCCTTGAGTTAACTGGCCAATTTTTTGCTGATCGGCGAGGCGTGAGATGGCATTCGTTAATTTCAGTTCATCAGTCCAATTTGACAAAGTTGAAATTCTCCCAATCTCTTTTAGTCACTCGAGGGCATTGTCGATGATATCTCCCCGAAATATTTGAATTGAATTTGCAGTATCATTTGAATTACATTTGGCGTATTTATTTGCCTGTCCAATAACTGTTTTTGAGCTTCCATGAACGTGGCAAGAATTGCAGCAATATTGGGATCTATTTGAGGAGGTGCGAGGGGATTGGTGGAGGTTGGCGATTTCTTAAAAGTTCAACCTGCTTCTGTAGGTGTTGAATTTGTAATAAATCTGCGGTGTCCGAAAGTGCATCTTCACTATCACTTTCATCACCATTATTTAACTGCATTCGAAGAATGACGAGTTCATCTAATTTTCCATCTTTTTGTCTTTATATTGTCTTCCACAATGCGCGTGATTAAATTGTCCTTATTTCCATTGAGCGAAAGTTTTCTCAAACTCAACTCAGATTTCAACTGAGCGACGATCAGATGGCTGAGTTCTTGAGCACTTAAAGCGCACAACGCAGCGTTTACATCTGTTGACATTCCGCGAAAATTGTTCCGTTAAACTGCACAACTCGCCTCGGAATGAAGGTAGCGAATTCCGTTTGGGCGACAGGGAGAAAAAGGCTCGGTGAGAACTTTCTTGGCGATCCTTGGTGAAGAACGTACGAGTTAGGCTTAGCGGCGTATGACATGGGCTTAGAAACGGCATGCGATGTTTTTAAATCCCACGAGAAAATTTGAAATAAAGTTATTTTTCTGTACCAACTGCGCCATATAAGGGGGAGTGGTGGAGGTTACAAGGAAATTTACACGAGACAGATTGTTATTACAACAAATTTATTTGAAAACACTTACTCAACGAACAGCGCTAGAGGAATAAAACTGATACTAGAATATTCATACTGCGAAGTTTGTTTTCTTATTCGGTTACGTTGCCACTTGAGTTTTTAGAAACTTATTACCATTTTACTTTCATAATAATAAATAATAATTGGACATAAATTATGATCTTTATAGGAGTAATGGTATACAGATTTTCAGAACACGAATATAGCATGTTTTAAGGAAACATTGCTTATTTACTTGCTGTTTTAGTCTAATTCCAATCATACATCGAGGATATCTTTGTCGCCAAAAAATTCGCCGAGAAAATATGATCGGAGATTAGGACCGCTAGTGTTTTCTTCATATTTCTATGGTTTTGTTTGTTTCACTGTTGAAACTTGCACAAACGAATGTCTTTTCTTGCAAAATATTTTTAAATTGGCACTGTCTATTTCGAAATTTTTTAAAAGCGAAATTGGGCGCTTTTCTCTTTAAAGCTGGCAACACTGATCGTACTATTATTTTTAGCTGTATTAACTGTTATTGCTAATTTGCGATTGCTGTTTACATTAGCAGTTGTATCTATTCTCTATCAGATGCGGCCGTGGTCATTTTGCACAGCTTTTGCGATGGCGATAATTTTTTCGCTGTAAAGCTGTTCTTCAGGACGATAATCGATGGTTGGAATAGCAGGTACTATTTCAGGGCAGGTGAATATATAATTAGGTGGGCCATTCCATGCAAAATGAGCAAATCGGCTGTGGCTGACATATCACCGATTTTAATGAAAATCAGTTTTTAAATAGGTTGCATATAGTAATAAGCAAATGCAAAATATTAGTTTTCAGAAATCTAAATTTTATTAATTATTGACATTTGAAGTTCAAGGTCACACAAATTTAGATTTTCTAGCACTAAACATGGTCTTTTTGCGACCCTATATTTCAATAAGTTATAGACAAATTAAAATTTTTTATATCGTTAAATTCTTTAAAAAGGTCTCTTAGGAAACGTCAAAATATAATTTAATAGCGGTCATTGCTGAATCTGAGAGATCGACGAAAATAGAAATTTTGCCAATTTGCTACAAATTTCAAATTGATCTAGCATCTAGAAATGAAAAGACAATATTGAAAATTGTTCTTAATGAAGAGCTTTTCATAACAAATAGCGTGACGTAATTTGGTGATTGTGTTTCTACTTCTTTATAAAGAGAAAAACATAAAAGTAAAATTATGAGAAAATACGATTTTTCAATTTAAAAAAAATGCATATATGACTGAGAAATCTCCAAGAACATCAAAACTTTTCAACATGAAAGAGCAAGATATTTATTATATGTCTTGAAATTTTTATAATTGTAATTTGATTATTTTTGTCTCAAGAACATCTTTAACTAGATGTAAATTTCACTTTTTTATCGCAGCTGATAATGTTATAAGCTTCGATAATATAAAAAATGCGATACAGGAATGAAATAACTATTATTATGGTTGCACGTGCAAAATTTCACATGAAACTTCTTTTGTCTTTTTTTTGCTTAATCCAAGGTATGTTCCATCAGTGAAATAATTAGGTTGAAAGTTCGTTTTGTTGGAGAAGTCTCGATTTGCTCTTTCCTTTGGAAATGTAAGCATTAATTTCTACTATTTGTGAATATCAAATACGCTTTATAAATATTAAGTATTACTAGTCAGGTAAAAACTAATTTTGAGAGCAAAAAAAGAATTTAAACATCAGTGTTATACCTGATTCTCCCAAATTTACATAATCTTACGAATCCTTATTCCATATTTATCACAATCACTAGTGAAATAAGTAGATTTCTAGCATTCGGCAGCACTAAGAAAAATTTCAATTTAAGCAACTACAAAATGGAACAAGAGACCTTTATCAGATTGAAATGAATTTGAAACGACAATCAAGTAAAATTTTTAAATGTTTAAGTTTTTTCAATTGTGATTTGATGTCCTGCTTTTATAATTTGCTTCAAAAGTTAAAAATAAATTGGTATTTCATTGTTTATTTGGGGTTTCAGTGTTTTTTCATTTCATTGTTGCCATTTGAAACGAGTAATATGTGTAGAATGGGAAGGAAATGCTATGATTGGCGATAATAAACATTGCCAGTAATGGCGATACTGATGGAATATGGTAACCCGTCGTAGGCCTATCCGCATAGTCGTTTGGCGACGAAACTGTCAGTCGTCGATTGATGGGAAAGAACGTGTGCGTGGTATTCATTTCATTGCTGTTACTTTGAGACTCAAAATACAATTCAGAATTTCTTTTACAAGTAATAGACATTAAACTATATTCATCTAAAATATAGTTTTCGTCAGTTTTCCTTGACTTGGTTTTGTATACCTATTTTAAGTGGAAAATCGTCATTTTATAATTTTCTTTTGCTGTTTGGGAGATGAAGGAAACATAAGCTGACTCAAACTTCAGCAGTAGTTTTACCATACCTAGCACTGTATCTGGTATGACTTGCAACGATGCCTTTAAATTCCCCTAGCCCATAGAAACCTTTCTAATTCTATCAAAATCGACTATTTTCCATTTTTCGCTACTAATTTTTAGCTTCAATGTGATATTTAAAATTGTTTTCAGATAGATAAAAAGAAAATTTTTCATAGATTACAAAATATGAAATATTGTTGCCTACGTTAAGTAGTTTTGAAGATCTTCAAACATGCAACGTTCAAGCGATTTCATAACTGCTCTTCAAAGTTGCAAATCCTTAAAATGCCTAAAACTTCCAAAATATTTTTTATACCGTTATTTATGCATAAACTTAACACCTGTAGCAAATTTCATGAAAATCCGTCACCCTACAGGTTTTTTCTGAATTTTGGTTATTTCACATGGAATGACCCAGGTGTGTGTTCAACACACCCCGAAAGTTGTTAATGTCTCCATAAATTAATTTTTATGCCTTTAAAATATTCTGTTCTAAGTCGATATTGTGGTGGTCACTTTTCTATCTAAATTTCACAAATTTCTTGTTTTATTTTGAATGCGATTTGAGTACCCAATTTTGCAATGAAGACAGTTCTGTTATCAATTAGCACCTGTTATCAATATTAACAGTTCTGTTATCAATTAGCACCTAAATTTAACTGTCATTATCAGCTGTTAGAAATTGATAATTACAGTTAATTTTAACATTTGCTTACTGCTTAAATTTGCCATAAAATTATTTAAACAAATATATCCTACAACCTTTTTATCTTTCATTAAATACTTTCATAAACTTCAATTTTTTAATTCAAAATTGAATTCAATCTATATCCAATAACATTTATCGATAATTGTTGGTATTTTCGATAACAGTTGCTAATTTCGAAACACAGTTATTTAAACTGATATCGGAATAACAACCCATGTCCAATTCTAAGAAACTAATCGTTTGTTTGCATTGATTGGGAAACATGTTTTGTTGTCTCGCATTTTATTGTCAAAAGAATAACCTAAGTGAGGACAATTTAAAGTTGCGCTTTTAATCTTGTCTCGATTGCACTCCTGAACATCTTAACGCGAATCCCCGGAACCTACTTAAAAATTCCTTTAACTGACACTGGTTGTCACAATCGGGTTATCTAACTCCCAATCCTTTCCAGTAATCTTTATTGATAGCTGTTATCTTGCTATAACGCTTCTATTTAAGCTGCTATTTCGGAATAACAATCCATGTCAAATTCTTTCAAGGAACATACTTGTTTATTTTCATTGTCGGCTACGCATGTTTCTACTTGATATTGTATGTGTTGCGTCAATTACTTGACATTGTATTGTCTGGCGCAGCATGAATATGGCACTTGCGCCATAAAACCCCAAAACCAACCAACCAGCTAAGCATGTTTTGTTGTCGGAACCCGAACAGGAAAATGTATTTTTGTTGGGTTTTATCGATTGAAGACAGAGTTTTATACATTAAAAATAAATTTTATTACGTAGCCAAGTCTTATGGTTTAAAAACATACATTTTAAGAACAACAAGAAGTCTGATCAGATCATGATCCCCAATCTTTCTTCACTTTTATACATTCAAAGATTTACATTCTTCAAATTTATGTGCCCCACACGGCACTATAATTGGAGGTTTGAGACCGATTCCAACATGCGGCCCCATCGGTTGTAAAACCTCAGCAGATGTATTACAATTCAACATATATATATATACATAAATCTAACAAAATATTTTTCTAATAATATTTTTAAATTTATTTAACAATAAAGGCTTTGTTAAAAAGTCAGCCAAATTATTTTCCGATGAAATATAATTTACGTTAAATAGTTCATCTTTTATTAATTTACGAATAAATTTGTACTTGATATCAATATGTTTAGTTTTCACATTTTCCTGACTATTTTTTGAAAAATAGATAGCAGATTGATTATCACAATATACTTGGGGTCTTATGTAATCACACAAACTTAATTCATTTATAATTCTACTAAACCAAATAACTTCTTTAGTGCAATCGGTTAGTGCAATAAATTCAGATTCCATTGAGCTAAGAGCTATGCACTTTTGTTTAGAAGATTTCCATGATATTGGGATGTTACCAAAATAAATTAAATAGCCACTGCTTGAATGTCTGTTTGTGAGACCACATCCCCAATTTGCATCAGAAAAAGCAATCAAATTTGAACATTCTACATTGGAAAGATTAATTTTAAAATCCTTTGTAAGAAAAACATAGTTCATAATATCAACAACGTAAGACCAGTGTTTGTAAGTATAACCATTACAAAACTGAGACATTATATTAACAGCAAATGCAATATCTGGTCTGGATCTATCTGACAAAAACGATAAACATCCTATTAAGGAACGATAGGGAAATTTCCTCATTAAATCATTTTCAATTATTTCTTCCTCTTTAACCTTATCAGGTAAGTTACAACCAATTTTAAAAGGTAAATTCACAAAACTTTTAGGAAGATCTTTGAATTTTGACATTAATTTTTCAATGTAGGTAATTTGATGTAAATAAATCGAATTTTCAATTTCTTGAAAGTTTACGCCTAACAAATATTTAGTTTTACCTAGGACTGTAAGATCCAATTTTTTGTCCAATAATTCGATTACTTCATTTATCAAATGTTCCCTTTTTGAAAACAAAACCATATCATCTACATAAACAATTAAAATTACATCTTTAAATTTGTAGACACAATTACACCAATTTAACTGAGAAAATCCTAATTTAGTTAAAATACCGTCTAATTCCAAATTCCATTCTCTACCACTTTGATGCAGACCATATATAGCCTTTTCCAATAGACATACTTTATTTTCGGATCCTTTCAGCACAAATCCTTTTGGCTGTTTCATGTATATAGTATCCTTAAGGTGTCCATATAAATATGCACTTTTCACGTCAACTTGACAGTGATACCAACCCAACACAGAAATCAATAGTACAAACAATAATCTAACAATAGAAAAATTCACAACTGGTGAAAAAATATCTTTAAAATCAATGCCGGGTTTTTGCTTAAAACCTTGAGCAACAAGACGAGCTTTATACCTTTTAGGTATATTGTTTTCGTCCATTTTTATGCTGTACACCCACTTACTTCCAATTATGGTTGTATTTGGGGGTGTGTCCATTAATTTCCATACTTGCCTATCCTTCATTATCTGAATTTCTTCATTCATGGCAGTATTCCATTTAATTTTATCCTTACTTGCTTGCGTTTCTTCATAACTTTTGGGGATTTCGACATTGTAACACTGATCATACATGTCGTACATCTGTTGGTCTAAAAAATTAGATTCATCACTAGAAGTAGATGGCACATTAGAAATATCCACATAAGGATGTTCAGTCTCTGGCTTAAAATTGAAATTTACAGGATCAAACCTAATCTTGTTTTTAGTACAGTACTTTTTAATATCATTTAAAGATCTCATTCTCAAATTTTCAGGAGAATAATAGTATACATCTATCCTATTGCTTTTATTTCTAGGTTTTTCGATTCTTCGCCAATTTGAAATGTTAAGACTTTTTAAGTCCTCAGTTTTAACTAAATCTTTAGAATCTAAAACTTGAGTTTCACTTTCCGATTTTACTTTTATATTTTCATTTGATTGATAAATAGGAATATTAGAATTAAGATCGAAAGAAACGTACTCAAAGTTTTTACCAAATAGTACATCAACAGCTTTCTTACTTTCGTCGATATGAACATGGACTGTTTCAACTATTCTCTTCTCGTTTGGGATATATATTCTGTAACCTTTAGTTTTCAAACCATATCCTGTCAAAATACCAAGTTTTGCTCTGGGTTGTAATTTATTTCTCTGTATTTTAGGAATATGAACATATGCCAAAGAGCCAAAAATTCTAAAATGTTTTACTGATGGTTTGAAACCAGTCCATATTTCGTTAGGAGATATACCCTCAGTTAATTTGTGTTCGCATCTATTTTTAGTATGAATAAATGCTAAAAGTGCTTCTGACCAAAATTGTGGTTGTAAACCACTGTCTTGAAGCATAGCTCTGACACAATCCATGGCTGTTCTATTGAACCTTTCTGCAATGCCATTTTGTTCAGGGGTATAAGTTGAAGTTCTTTCGATTTTTATTCCTATATCATTTAAAAACTTTTTAAATTCTTTGTGACAAAATTCTAAACCATTGTCAGTTCGGACACATTTTAACTTAACATTTAGCTGTCTTTCAGCTTTAACCAAGTATTTTTTAAAGTAATCAAAAACTTCATTCTTATTTCGAATAATATAAACAGTTACTTTACGTGAAAAATCATCAATAATAGATAAAAAGTATTTGTTTCCACCTAGAGAGTTAACTGGAGCAGGACCCCACAAATCCATATGGATCCTTTCCAAAACATTTTTAGTTTTCCTTTCGTACATATAGTTTCTTTTTAAGGATATTCTAGTGGATTTAGCAATAGCACAAATCTTACAATTTTTATCTATATTCTTACAATTAAGTTTTTCAATTCCTTTTACACAATTAATTTTACTCATATTTTCAATTAAGGGCATGTTAACATGACAAAACCTACGGTGGGCTTTTTCTAGATCTAAACCAGTTACATATGTATAATTTTTAATCTTGGGATAACCTTTTAAGATATACAATTTTCCAATTCTGGGAACAGTAAACAAATATTTATTATAACTATTATAAATAATCATTTTGTTATTTCCCCATTTAATTTGGTTTCCCACAAGGTCAATACGAGCACCACTAATTAAATTTTTTCTCATATTAGGCGAGTATAACACATCTTTTAAAGTTATATCATAATTTCTGTTTCTATCTAAAACTGTAAATTGAATATCACCCATACCTAATACTTCCGAGGTGCTGTCCTTGTCTCCGACTAGGATCTTCTGTGGTGGTAGTTTTCTGAATGTCGTAAACATATCGCGTTCTTTACAGAAGTGGGCAGTTGCAGCAGAATCAATAAGAAATTCCCTCGGTCTTTCATTTGGAAAATTTGAAACTGCATAGGCACGTTGAAGATCAGTTTTTGGATTGTCCTCCATATAAAATAATTCACCACCAGGTTTCTGCCGATTGTATTTCTTGAAGCACTTCGATTCGTAATGTCCCGACTTTTTGCAGTAGTTGCAGAATGTTCGCGGCCCCATACGACAAACTGTCGACTTTCTTGGGCTTGAAGGAATTAATTCAGGGTCCAGTACGCATCTGCTGTGATCAGGAGTAGACGCCCGTGTCTCCTGGTATCTAGATGACTTGTTTCTTGTAGCATAAGCATCGGCCACGATACTTAATTTTGTGCCTTCGTCCTTCCGCTTCAGGTCGATCCGGCTGGATTCTGTTATTAAATGTTTAGACAAATTGTCTAGCGTGAACTCGTTGTCATCCATCCTGTATAGCAGTTGTACCAGATTATCGTATTCGTGAGGCAAATGTCTTATTAGTTGAAAGCAAACTAAGAGGTCTGGGATTTCGAATCCACCTTCTTTTATCTGTAACAGCTTCTCATGCACTCGTTTGCAGAAGAGTCCAATGGATTCGTCCTCCGGCTGATAGCGGATTGAAAAGAACTCGTCCACAAGGCCTGCCAATCGTGCTCTAGATGCTGGTTCAAAGTTGGTCTTTAATATATCCCAGGCTTCCTTACCGTCTTCAGTAGATGAAATTAAGACTTGATATTTTCTGTCTATGCCCTGGTAGATAGTTGTATATGTCCTCTGCTTCCTATAACGATAGTCTCTTTTTTCTTGTTCTGGAGCATCTTCCAATAATAGAGGTTCCGTTTTAGTGATAAATTCCCAGCAGTTCCGGTCCATTAGCAATACCTTCATGTCCGTCTTCCACGTGGCATAGTTGAAATCCGATAACTTCGGGAAGGAAAACATGGACATTTCTTGAATACCCATCATACTGGAAACCGGTAGTGGCAGAATTCAGGTTCAGCTTAAGGTCTGAGGCCCATAACCAATTGTTGGGTTTTATCGATTGAAGACAGAGTTTTATACATTAAAAATAAATTTTATTACGTAGCCAAGTCTTATGGTTTAAAAACATACATTTTAAGAACAACAAGAAGTCTGATCAGATCATGATCCCCAATCTTTCTTCACTTTTATATATTCAAAGATTTACATTCTTCAAATTTATGTGCCCCACACGGCACTATAATTGGAGGTTTGAGACCGATTCCAACAATTTTCGTTCGGGTTCGGCACCAAGTTAATGTCGTAGATGATAAGTAGGTAGTTAATTTACATCAACGTGGAGAAACACAACGGGTTATTGGTGACGATCCGGAATCAATCCCGAAGGAAAAGATCGACGACAACGCCTTGTTGTTTTGAACCATGATCAGATGACGAGATAAACTCCTGCACGGCACCCCACTCTCCAAACTTCCACACCACGCTGTCGCGTGGATATTTGAGGCCACAACAAATTTAACATGCCCTAGCCCCCATGTACACGACGGCCTTTGGTTGGACCGAGTTTCGAATACGCAATCCTCCATTTGCTAAACCTCGTTAGGTAGGATGGAAACTGACCATGTCCTGTGAAGAAGAGTGTCTCTTCCCTGGTCCAACTTGCCCATTTTAGTGACACTCTTGGCAACACATCATGTACCATCCCCTACCTGTTTCTCCTTCATCCCATTCTTTCTGTCATGCACCAAGTAGCCAGCCAATGGTTTCCCTCCTGCAATGACTTCTGGGCCATTTTACCCCTTCATCAATGCACTCCGCTGTGGTTGCCTCTTTTGCTAACCTATCTGCTTCTTCGTTTCCTTCATGACCCGCATGAGCTTTTATCCAGCCTAGACAAATTTCCTTGTTGTTATTTAATAAACATTGTATTCTTCGTGCCAGTGGACTCAGCGTTTTTGGATTTCTAAGTGCCAGGAGACCAGCTCGGCTGTCTGACCAGATCTTTACATTTTTATCTGCTCTTGTTTCTGCTGCTTTTATGGCTGCTAAAATAACATACAGCTCCGCCTGGAAAACGGAGTTGTCCTGCATTCTCGTGAACCATTGCTGGGTTATACGCCCTTCTTGCATAGAACAAAAAGCACTTCCCACTCTATTTTCCATTTTGGAGCCATCGGTGAAATAGCTTATACCGGAGTGAGGTACTCCCACTGCCTGGGTTTATTCTGTCATATGAAAGAGTTTTAGCTGGATGTACAGACCAACCTATTGCCCTTTCGTCGTAGTCATCTTTGTCATAATTTGCATTTCCAAGCTTTGCACTTATTCTCATTATCATTTTGACTCACACTGCTTCTTTTTGAAGTGAAAGATGTAGTGGTGGAATTCCCGCAATTGTTTGAAGGGCCAAAGTGGATGCTGTTCTGTAACTGCCTGTGTAATTGAGATCAGAAATTTTCGTTGTATCCCATTCGAAATTTCTGTCCTATTCCCCATCCCGTTCCAGCTATTCTTTGTAGCATTTGAAATTGGAACATGGCTTTTTGTCCTAAAGTCTGTACATGAGCTGCCCAATTTAGCTTCTCGTCTAATGTAAGTCCTAGGTACTTTAAAGTACTAGTTCGTTTTATTCTTTTTTTTATTCCAGTAGATGGAAGGTCCTCTCGAAAGATTGCTAAGGAGGAGGTACTTAGTTTTTTCTACGGACACGTTCAGACCTTGCTGATCTGTCCAGGTTTTTAACAGGTCCAGTACATTTGTGGCTAGCTCACCTAATTTGCGCTCTGATTTTGCAGCGATTATAAAGGCAAAGTCGTCAGCAAATGCTTGCATGTGGACTCCTTCCGGTCATGGTAGAGCTAATGCTTCATCGGCCACGATATTCCACAGCACTGGTCCACTGCACGATCCCTGTGGACAACCTTTCCCTTGATTGCCGGACCCTCGCTTGTCATGAGTATGACTTTTCTGTCCTTAAGTATTTTAGCAAGAGTATTTTTAATATTGGAAGGGAATTTAGATTTCGCTAATCTGTTTTTGATGATATTATAGTGAAGATTGTCGAATGACCCCCTCAACATCAATCGACACTACAGCGACATGCAGTTTTTTCTTTTTCTCTTCATTAATTTTGTTTGGCAAGGTTTCTAGAGCATTGTCAACAGATGAGCCCTCCTTGAATCCAAACTGGAGTGCATGTCTTTCTTTGTTTTCAACTTGATGATAAGTCAACCTTTGTACAAGCAATCTCTCCAAAGCTTTACCCAGAGTTGGAAGAAGAGTAATTGGTCGATATGATTTTATTTCATCGTGTTTTCTTCCTTCCTTGTGGAAAAGAATGATAATTCCTACTTTTAGGGGCTTAGGAAAGGTCGCAAGATTTAGACATTTATTGAAGAAAGCAAATAGAAGTTCTGGAAATTTGTTATTGATAATTTGCAACACGAGATTATCTATACCATCATATCCAGGTGCTTTGCCTTTCGGAAGATAATTGACAGTTCTGTTGACCTCGTCTTTGGAGAAGTCTGGGTCCCTTGGCGTATTAGTGAAATCTTCAACCGTTATACTGTTGCAGTTGTTACACGGGTAAAGTGATTCCAGAATTTTACCTGCGAGTTCTTTGACAGAACCTGCGTTTCCGTCACCTGCTATTTTGAAAATTTCATCTGGTATTGTTCCTTTCCGAAAAACTGCCTTGTATTGTTTACCGTAAGGAGAACCAGCATCTGTAAAGAATTTTCTCCAAGCTTCCTTTTTGGCTTTATTTACATCTTTTACGAGTTGAGCTCATTTCTGTGCATAAATTTCTCTAGCTCGTGCTTTTTCTTCACCCTGTGCCTTTTGAGATCTTTTTCTAAAAGCATTTACTTCCCTCTTTCTGATCTGTAGCTCCTTGTTCCACCAAACAGGTTTGGTATTATTGTAGGATAATTTTTTTTTCCTGAATGCCTTATTGCAGGCTGTGGTGATAGAGTTTTGCAAGTCCTCAGTTATGTTGTCCAATGTTTCTGGCTCTGAGCATTTGGCAATGTCTCTATATATTCGGGCTGCATCCTTTTCGAAGTTGAGTGGGAATTTTTGTGTCCTCCAAAGGCTGTTTTGTACCTCGTGTACGTCGATGATTTTCTTACTGATGAGATAACTGTTCTGACGTACATGTGGTCACTCAGTATTTCCTCATTCAGTACTTCCCAGCCGCACTGATTCGCTAGTTCTGGGTGAGACACCAAAGTAATGTCCAGCTAACCCACATTCATGTTGTTGTTAAAGGTTGGAGGTGATTTGGGATCGTTGAGCATGGACATATAACATCTGCTGCAGAGTGAGCCATGTTTATATTGGCTCCATATTTTTCCACTTGCTCCCAACAGTTGATGCATTTGAGAGATTGGCTTTTGCATTCAACTGTTTTATGTGAACCAGAACAATAAACGCAGTATATTTTGTGAGTATAGCAATTGTTTTGAGTGTGGCCATATACACTGCTGGCCACCGTAAATGCAACACCCTGAAGGAAGCATGCAAATAATATGAAATTTACAACATGCATTAGCGGAGGTGAGATATGCAAATGATTAGAATTTCAGCGCAGACGCACATCACGCGCGCCTGTGGCACCACTTCAAAGCGCTATTTAAGGCTTGGAGATTTCGATGATTTCAAGTACGGCAATTGTGTTTTTCTTGTGGTTTTTTCAAAAATCGATCAATTATGCCTCGTAGAAAACAGCGATCATCTTTTGATCAAGTATCCGAGTTCGACAGAGGAAGGATAGTGGCCTACCGAGATTGTGGATTATCTTTCAGGGAAATCGGTAGTCGTGTTGGACGAAACCAAACAACTGTGATGCGGATATGTGATCGTTGGATGCAGGAGGGTACGACGGACCGACGTGTTCGATCGCATCCACCTCAGTGCACCACTTCACGTGATGACAGGCATATTGTGCGTATGGCAGTGACGGATCGCTCAGCCACATCACGAACCATAGCACAGCACATTCAGTCTGTACCGCATCATCCAGTGTCTGCGCGTACCATTCGACGCCGTTTACAGCAGAGTGGTCTGTCCGCAAGATGTCCATTGCTTCGTCTACCTTTGACGCAGAACCACAGACGTTTCCGCCGCCAATGGTGCGATGAAAGAAGGATGTGGACGGCAGAATGGAATGAAATTGTCTTTACTGACGAGTCACGCTTCTGTTCTGCAACACCACGATGGTCGGATTCGAGTCTGGAGACACCGTGGAGAGAGGATGCTGAACAGCTGCGTTATGCACCGCCACACTGGTCCTGCACCGGGTATTATGGTATGGGGCGGTATTGGATATCACTCTCGCACTCCTCTAGTACGCATTGCCGGTACTTTAAACAGCCAGCGCTACATCTCCGAGGTGTTGGAGCCAGATGTCCTTCCTTACCTTCAGGGCTTGCCCACAGCCATATTTCAACAGGATAATGCGCGACCACACGTGGCACGCATTGGCCAAGGGTTCTTCGTCAATTGCCAGATTGAATTGCTTCCCTGGCCAGCTCGCTCTCCGGATCTTTCGCCGATAGAAAACATGTGGTCCATGGTTGCTCAACGATTGACCCAGAATACATCCCCAGCTGCCACACCAGATCAACTTTGGCAACGTGTGGAAGCTGCTTGGTCTGCTGTACCCCAAGAACACATCCAAAGTCTCTTTGAATCAATGCCGAGGCGTGTGGCAGCGGTGATCTCCAACAATGGCGGCTACTCTGGCTACTGATTTTGGCAGGAACCACACTTCACAGAAGTCTATAAATTTAATCATTTGATACTTGGTCAACATGTTATCTACAAAATAAATTTTGTTGTGATATCTCTTGTCTTTCTTGGTGTTGCAATTTGGGTGGCCAGCAGTGTATTTGGCACCTATAGCACCTCTTGATATTAAAATGTTCTTTAGCATTATATGTTGACCATCCAATGCTGATCTTTCTCCTTGATTTTAAATGCTTGAATTGTGGGGTTGGTAACGACACAATGCAATGAATTTTATCTTCATTGGTTTTAATTTTGAATTTAATTTGTACCTCTTCTGGCAATGCTTTCGTTTCTGTACCAATCGATTCGACTATCTCTTCATCTTCTGTTTCTTTCGGTAATCCAAATATTTTTAGTCTTGGTGTTCTAACTGCAGGTTTTTCTGGATTGGATTAAATTATTTAAAACGCAACTATTGTTTATACATTCCAGCAGCTTTTCAACATCTTCTCCGTTACAAACTACAGCAATTCCATTATTTTGTAATGGTTTTGTCTATTTTACTTTTATTTGTTGTTTTGAAGGCTTAATATGCTGTTTCACGATTCTTTCTATTGTGCCTTGAGAATCTTCAATTTTCAATTTTGGGTGAAGGAGGATTGTGGAAGGTTTCTGCTTTGTATTAGGTTTTGATTTCTTAATCTCATAAGATTTCAAAATTTGTGAGGCATTTTCTTGCGGTGTGGGTTGCTCATAAGCAAGTCTCCTTCCAAGTTCTTGTAAAATTGAGTTGCATACGTTTCTTGATGACTTTGTGATGTAGTGCCTAGATGGTGTAATTGGGTTATTGATGCGTCCCAGTTCTGCTAGAAGATCTTCCGAAGGAGTATCTTGATGAAAGGAAAACTCTCCACTTTGTGACTCTAACAAAGAAGTCATGGAATTGATAGAGTTGTTCCGTCTCAGAGGTTGTAGGAAGAATTAACTGCTGTCAGGGAAGGCTCGAGGGTGTTACTGACAAATTCCATGTTTATTTCAATGACGACAAAAATCTGGTTCTTCAAAGATAAAGGGGGTTCTAAGAACAGTGAACAGAAGAAAACATAATAAATACTTAAGAGATAAGCATGGAGTGACTGAATCACTTTCCTTGCACCTGTTTCGCCTACAACAATTAAAAAAAATTTAACTTTCCCAGAACCAAAGATTATTTTAAAAGATGTTTTTAACAGCAGCTTAATAGAGCACATGTAAACACTTATTTAAAGCTGTAATTATATCTGAACAAAATCATATGAATTTTAAAAAAAGCAATGGACAAGAATAAAAATGCGTTAAGTTTCACTACATGAACACACTTTTTTTTAAATCACAAATATTCAATATATAATTGTTTTAAGTATTATGATATCACTAAATATTTATTTTCCACCATGACATTATTATTTACAAAATCATAGATATATTAAAAGGTATACGATGGATTATAACAATACACTAAATTAAATACACTGATTCACTATTTTTTAGAAGTATGAGTCCTTTAAATAATTTGGTTTTTCACAATAATTCCATAAGCAGTACAAAATTAAGAATACACAACATTCGATATTTTTATACCAATATGTAGTGCTTAAAGGGTACAGTATGGTAAGTAAACAAGGTACTATGTAACACGACTTAAAAAAACTAATTGTGAGAGGGAAAGACCTAAGAGGTGAAGAAGTTTCTCGACAGGTGAGAAAGAACTCGGGGAAGGGGTTCTTATCTTTCTGGTCACTGATTGTGGCCAGTAAGGGTGTTACTTGCTAAGGAGAAAAATAGGTGGGCTAAATGACGCATTGACGCTACTTTCGAAAGGATGGAGGGGTTGAAAAAAAATGGCTTCTTATGAAGCACTATTTAGGAAATCTGTATATCGTTTAAAGGAGGGGTAATAGGAAAGAAATCTTTCTTAAAAACTGCTATTTAGGGGGTTAAGTTAAAAAGAAATGTATTGTCAAAACTATGAAGTATTTAACTTAAGAATCTTAAGCAAGATAAAAATATACACTGCTGGCCACCCAAATTGCAACACCAAGAAAGACAAGAGATATCACAACAAAATTTATTTTGTAGATAACATGTTGACCAAGTATCAAATGATTAAATTTATAGACTTCTGTGAAGTGTGGTTCCTGCCAAAATCAGTAGCCAGAGTAGCCGCCATTGTTGGAGATCACCGCTGCCACACGCCTCGGCATTGATTCAAAGAGACTTTGGATGTGTTCTTGGGGTACAGCAGACCAAGCAGCTTCCACACGTTGCCAAAGTTGATCTGGTGTGGCAGCTGGGGATGTATTCTGGGTCAATCGTTGAGCAACCATGGACCACATGTTTTCTATCGGCGAAAGATCCGGAGAGCGAGCTGGCCAGGGAAGCAATTCAATCTGGCAATTGACGAAGAACCCTTGGCCAATGCGTGCCACGTGTGGTCGCGCATTATCCTGTTGAAATATGGCTGTGGGCAAGCCCTGAAGGTAAGGAAGGACATCTGGCTCCAACACCTCGGAGATGTAGCGCTGGCTGTTTAAAGTACCGGCAATGCGTACTAGAGGAGTGCGAGAGTGATATCCAATACCGCCCCATACCATAATACCCGGTGCAGGACCAGTGTGGCGGTGCATAACGCAGCTGTTCAGCATCCTCTCTCCACGGTGTCTCCATACTCGAATCCGACCATCGTGGTGTTGCAGACAGAAGCGTGACTCGTCAGTAAGGACAATTTCATTCCATTCTGCCGTCCACATCCTTCTTTCATCGCACCATTGGCGGCGGAAACGTCTGTGGTTCTGCGTCAAGGGTAGACGAAGCAATGGACGTCTTGCGGACAGACCACTCTGCTGTAAACGGCGTCGAATGGTACGCGCAGACACTGGATGATGCGGTACAGACTGAATGTGCTGTGCTATGGTTCGTGATGTGGCTGAGCGATCCGTCACTGCCATACGCACAATATGTCTGTCATCACGTGAAGTGGTGCACTGAGGTGGATGCGATCGAACACGTCGGTCCGTCGTACCCTCCTGCATCCAACGATCACATATCCGCATTACAGTTGTTTGGTTTCGTCCAACACGACTACCGATTTCCCTGAAAGATAATCCACAATCTCGGTAGGCCACTATCCTTCCTCTGTCGAACTCGGATACTTGATCAAAAGATGATCGCTGTTTTCTACGAGGCATAATTGATCGTTTTTTTGAAAAAACCACAAGAAAAACACAATTGCCGTACTTGAAATCGTCGAAATCTCCAAGCCTTAAATAGCGCTTTGAAGTGGTGCCACAGGCGCGCGTGATGTGCGTCTGCGCTGAAATTCTAATCATTTGCATATCTCACCTCCGCTAATGCATGTTGTAAATTTCATATTATTTGCATGCTTCCTTCAGGGTGTTGCATTTACGGTGGCCAGCAGTGTACTTGTATCTTACAAACAAATTAGAATTGAAGAACCAAGGGGAATATATTAAAACTCAATTATCTCTAGAACTAGAGAAGGTATAACTTAGCTGATTATATCTACTTCTTCAGAAAGTATTCCTCCTTCGATTTCTGCTAAAAATTCAGTTCCTGAGGTAGATTTTCACTAAAAAGTAAAAGGATAAACTAGGAGCCTTGTATATAACATCTACGCGTTGTGTCGTCGTCCGTACGTCCTTCCAATTGGCCTACCGCGGACCTTTGTCTTGGATGGTAGATAGGTAATTAATCAGCTAGTTCATTAACGTTGCACTGGAGCAACACAACGGGTTATTGACGACGGTCCGGAATCAAACGCGAAGGGAAAGATACGAAGACAACAACACCACACAATTTTGAACGACGATCGGACGACGAGGCATTTCAACGATATCGGGTTACCGATAAAACTTTTTATTGACCCCATGACTCATAAAAAGGGTCCAGAAGTCCAATTTGACCCAGGACGCCCGAGTGCCGATCTGTGAGAGATATGTTATTCGTATCACTAAACTGTAGGGTCTCCAAACTAAAATCGTAATTTTAATCTTTTTCGGACTTTATACAAACCGCTTTTACCTTTTACCTTCTGATTTTAGAATTTTGAATTATATGGAAAAAATATATATATTAATAAAATTCATGTGTATTATAAATATAGGATTGTTCATATTTTATATCATGAAACCATTCATTTGTAAAAATCATACCATAATCATCCTTTTAAACTTTTACTGCCGGCGCCTCAATGAGCAAACTAATTTATATGTTCATTTATATACGTATCACCTTCTATAAGATACGTTATTTTATATAAATTACAATTGTTCTAGTATGAGCCATTGTGGCGCCGGCATCGTCTTTGTAAACCGGCGGTGTGTCGGTCATCTTTTTAAAATATCTGTTGAAACCTGTTGGTCCGTTTTACATGTATTTATTTTACTGCAAAAATTCATAAATGGTGGTGCCCCGGACTTCGGTGCACAAGCGCCGGCGTATGGGTGTGCCCTTTCTGTGCGGGGGGGGGGGGCTGGTTTTCCCGGCTTGCCTCTTTTGTGCTGTGGCGATTGTCCTCTCCCTCCTCCCAACAAAAGCTCTAAACCTACTGGTGAGTTGGGAGGAGGCGAGTCTACGAGGCCACACCTGGGCTGGCACCCGACTCTCCAAGCTTCCGCGCCAACTTGAGGACATTTGAGGCCTCGACAGAATTAACGTGCACCATACCCCTTTGTACCCGACGGTTTTCGGTTGGATTCGAACTCGCAACTCTCTGGATGACGACCCACGCCACAACCGACTCACCCAAAGGTATAGAGCCGTATATAGGGGCGGGGAATATGTTGATTCCCAGCGGTCAGAGGCACAAGGGTACTCAACCCAGCCGGGTAGGAAACGCACATGCCCCCATCTGGACACACATGCGGCATTTATTCAAACAAATTAAGTTTACAAGATTCTGCTTAGTTACATTTGCAGATATGAACATCAATTTTAAAAGAACACAAATACGAACAAGTAAAAAGAACAGAGTTTCAACGCGCTGGAAGGCATTCTCTACAGAGCAAGATAGAGAAGGTGATAATGTTCGTAGAGTCAGTGTTGTTCTCAGTCCAAACCAGCAGGCGTTGAAAATATAAAACAAGAAAACAAAACAATTGGTAAGAGAAATGCAGATTAAAATGCCACAGTATAAATATGCTTCAGTATAAATAGATGAATTACATGAAAGCAACAGTATTCCATATAAAAAAATGAAACACATAAAAACAACACTCAATAAATAGAATAGTAGGGGTAAACAGTTTCCCAACACCTAAATAAACTTTAAGTTTCAAAGGAGAGAGAGGGGTTGAATGTCCGATTAATAAAAATAATTTGAAAGTTAAAATAGTAAGTTAAAAACCACCTGAAGCCATTAAATTATGAGAGGGGGGAGACCATCCGCCACCTCCCTGGCATTCAGCACACACATTTTGATTCTGTATCTGGAGCCTGGGTTCTCCAGTATCATTTTAAGCCATGTTTTTTTGTTATCATCAGAGGGCTTAGTGAGTCTAAAGGCTGATGTGTGCGGGCAGTCGAAGAGGAAATGTGGTCGGCGTGCAACTCTCTGGTTGCTCTTATCCGTTACTCTTCCAACAGGGAACCCTCGCGTTGTGACGCTCCAGTGTTAATTAAAATACCTACCTACAGGGATACCGCGTCCGGTTTCTAAAACAGGATTTAAGGGAAGACTTTTTTGCTAATCTTGTTCAAATTGAAGCCACTAATGCTAGTATTTCACAAGTGGATGTGGCAGCCCCGAACGAGGAACTTCCAGTGACGATTTTAACGAATTACTAGTGCCTTATCGCCGACTCTGGTTATCGCAATCTGCTGCCAAGTGCCATTACAACACTAACACCAATCCATCAGCGCCGTTTTTAACGTTCCCACAAATTATCTCGGTGTTGGATTTGTTGTGGGAAGATAAAAATTGACTGGAGTTTCCTGAAATCGCGAGATGACATCATAGGCTACGCTGCTTTTCGAAAGGTGATCTCAAACTCATACCTTGGAGGGACGCGGTAGCCCGGTTGGAAAGGTAACGGTTGGTTGACTGGTTTTGGGGTTGGCGCAAGGACCGTATTTGGCCATGCTGCACCAGACACAATACAATATCAAGTAATAGACAGACAGACAGACACAATGGAAGCTTTACCGATACAGAAGATAAAAATGCACCCAGTGGAAGGGTAACCGATTATCAACCGGAGGGTTGCGAGTTAGAATCCAACCAAAGACCGTCGTGTATGAAAGGGGCTGGTGCACTTTAAATCTATCGTTCCCTCAAATGTCCTCACGTTGGCGCGGTGGGGAAGTTTCTAGAGTGGAGTGCCAGCTCAGGTGTTCTCGTCATCCGATAGTGGTTCAAAATTACTAGGCGTTGTCTTTCGGGATTGATCCCGGACCGTCGCCAATAGCCCGTTGCGTTGCTCCATTATGATGTTAATTGACTACCTACTTTCCTTGCTTATATTGAATCGAGATGGATTTAAAGCAAAAAAGAGAAATTCGCAAGGTGACTATCGAAAAGGTGTTATTTCCTTAAATTAACGTTGATATTTATTCATAAGGCGTCACATTGTTTAAAATTGCTCAATTTTACTTTTCACAACCTACCCGCACTTGAGGTTCGTAGATGACTGCATTTTCCCTGACCGATCATGTGAACCTGTCCATCCTTGCTGGAGTAGTCTTTTGAACACGTTTACTTTTAAAAACAAGCATAAGTACTTATTCCCTTCGAAATAATTTTAAGGGAATTCGTAGACAGTACCGCAAGAGAAGTAACCTTAACCTTAACCTTTTCCTTATTCCTTTAGTACAGGGGTCGCCAAACTTCTTTGACCGTCGAACCTTTCAAGGGATTCTTGGCTTTTATCGACCCCCTTTATTTTCCTAATTATAATAGGACAAGCAACAAAGACGCGTATGTGAGTTTTTAGATTGTTTATTTTATAGTTATAGTGTTTATTGTATGTATAATGTAGTATACATTATTATATTGGTTTAACATATCAAAAAGATACGTTTATGTTTTAGGCGTCCTTCTTAACATTACATATTTGATAGGAGGGATAAAATTTAGATAACAATAATACAATATTCCTTACATATATGAAAATGAGACTTTTAGTTTAACTGAGTATACAATTGACTTACTTTGTCAATGTAAAGAGCGTGCTTCGTGACTCGACAAGATTAGGAATGTTAGGCTCAAAATTAGTAACTTTCAACCTTAAATTCTATATTCACTTTTAATTGCGTTGTCATTAAGGATGGAGATAATCCAAGTTGGTTGGTTTTTGAGTTTTATGGAGCAAGGGCCATATTTGGCCATGCTGAGTCAGACTCAAGACATATAATATCAAAGAATAGACACACATAATGAAAGTTTTACTGACACAGAAGAGAGAAATACACCCAGGGAGGAATGCACCTGATAGGAATGGAACCTGCGCCGCCTACTACTCGAAGGTTGCTAGCGCAGTGGGTATACCATCTGAACCACGATGGCCAATAAATATTACCCGTACAATAATGTCATTTTTCTGTCGACCCCTAACAATGTTATATCAACCCATGGGTGTCCATATCGACGACTTTGGCGACCACTGCTTTGGACACACCAATACTTTTCTTCAAACAATTGCATCTTTGGAAATACACTTGTTAACTCTCCAAGTGGTTTCGACGAGATATCTCGTCCATCAATGTCTGACCAAAGTTGTTGATGACTTGATCTCGTCGTATTATATTTAAATACTAAGGGTTCCACCTCCTGCTCATGAATCCCTCGAAGATTGCTAAGGTATCTCCTTTGGTTTGCAGAGCGAATCATGCTCTTTAGCAATACTCCCTAATTGATGAACTAGTCATAATTGGGGAACCATTGGTACGCCTGCCAAACGTGGCCCAAAAGCGACTTTTTTCAAGCACGCTAAGCCCGGTGGTCCTTTTAAAAAAATATTTAATAAATATCCAAGCTAAAAATTCAGAATTGTTTAATCTTTTGCTGAAGTCAAAAGCTGCGTCTTTAAATTGCATGGCTACTTACGACAGGCTAGAATTACACTTACAGGTCAATAATAAAATGTCCATACTATCAACAGTGTAGATTAGGTAGAATAACCTTTAAGTAAAAATTTCGTTACTAAATTTTACATTCGTTTTCAACAGTATGATCTTTGATTTTACCGCCTTAATGTGATTTTTGACTTATTTGTAGACTTAAAAGACACCAAAGTTGAAAAACATCAACTGACAATTTGTTTTTACGGTGAACAAATGTTTAATGACTATCTATAAATAACATTCCGCATCTAAAAATACTTCGAGTTTTGGTTTATACCAATAATAGAAAACTAGAATTGAATACATTGAATTATTGAAAGTGCTTTGTTCTATATTGTTTTCATTGCATTTTTCTTTATTGTTCATACACGAAAAATAGAAAAATCTAATTGAATTAGTGTATCGTTCTGATACATTCAATATTGGTAGATTGTTCCATATTTTCTTCATTTGTTGTTCTTTTTTGTTCATGAATAAAAAACTAGAATTGCAGTAGTCCATCGTTCTTACATTCAATATTGGTAAGAGCATTGTTCTATATTGTTTTCATTGCATTGTTCCATATTGTTCATGTACGAAAATTAGGATTGAAATAGACTATTGTTCATACATTCAATGTTGATAGAACATTGTTCTATATTGTTTTCATTGCATTGTTCCATATTTTTCATGTACGAAAATTAGGATTGAAATAGTCTATTGTTCATACATTCAATGTTGATAGAACATTGTTCTATATTGTTTTCATTGCATTGTTCTATATTGTTTTCATTGCATTCTTTATTGTTCATGCACGAAAAATAGAAAAATATAATTGAATTAGTGTATCGTTCTCATACATTCAATATTGATAGATTATTCGATATTTTCTTCATTCGTTGTTCTTTTTTGTTCATGTATAAATAATAAAAAACTAGAATTGCAGTAGTCCATCGTTCTTACATTCAATATTAGTAAGAGCATTGTTCTATATTGTTTTCATTGCATTGTTCTTTTGTTCATGTACGAAAAATAGTAAACTATTATTTAAATAGTCTGTTATTTACACTTTCAATATTGGTAGAACTCGTTTCATATTTTTCATTGCATTGTTCGATATTGTTCATGTACGAATAATAGAAAATTAGAATTGAATTAGCCTATCGTTTATACATTCAACATTGGTAGAGCATCATTCTATATGGTTGCCATGGCATTTTCTATGCTGTTCTATTTGTTTTCTATTGTAATGCAAGTTTCCAAATAGCAAAATTGTTTTTCTACTTCCCTATTCCTTTCTCGTCATCTGACAGTGATTCAAAATTACGTGGTGTTGTCCTCGGATCTTTCGCTTCGGGTTTGATTGCGGACCGCCGCCAATAGCCCGTTGTAGTGCTCCAGTGCGACGTTAATTAATACCTACCTACCCTATTCCTTTGATTTGTTGCAATTAATCCAAGTTTGTAAAGAATATTTTTTAAAGTTAGTTTTGAATAGAAAATGCTTGACTGTTCTTTCATTTAAAGAGGGAAAGCAATATTTATTTGCTTCTGATTCGCTCCCATTTATTTTCCAAATTTTTAAACAAAACAGAATTTCTTTCTCATGTTGCTGCACGAAGCTGGGTTGCATTAAGGAAGCGTTGATCTCATTAAAATTCATAACATCAAGTTGTCTGTCGAATTTTGAGTTGAGATAATTCATCTTCCTCTGTGGACTGACTACCAGACCTGTTTCATTATAAAAGAAAATTTAAAAACGAGTTTTGTATATCGTTTAGAGAACTCTGAATTATGAGAGCAATTCATTTCTGTATAAAAAAACGTTATATCTTCTATAAGTTATAGTTTTCTAATGCACAATTGGACCGCATCTCCGTGACATTTGTTGGCGCTACTCCTTAATTGGCGTAATATTTCATGTACTTGACGAGCGCCAATAACTTTGCCAACTTCTCAGTTTGTGCCTGATCTCTTGACGCGATAAGTCGATATCACCAGCTTTCCATTTCAGAACCATTCTTTGCGTACTTAGGATAGTACATCTCTTTCTTTGTACTTCGGAGATAGCACAGCAATCAATGTAAATAAACATCATAACAGTCCACTAAAGTTTGTATTTTTGTGTGAGCCTCTACAGATGCTATTTACTAACGAAGGAAAATGTATCTTCTGTTTGAAAAAGTAAGAGTCAGATGGCGCAATATGTCGTTCTGATAATTGTTAAAGAATTGCTTCGACGTTAGAATATCATCGGGTGATTTAGTATTTTCAGTTATGTATTTGCCATTCAGGGATAGTTTGGTTGATTTTTGGGGGTTTTGTGGCGCCATCTTTGGCCAAACTCCGCCAAACAACGTCAATCGTCATCAGTCAGTTTCTACTGAATTCCTATTGTCCCTGGGGAAAACGGTAGCCCAGATGGAAGAGTAACGGATTAGCGAACGAGGGTTGCGAGTCCTAAACTCGGTCCGTCGTGTACGCGGGGGCTGGTGAACGTTTAATCTTTCATGGCCTCAAATGTTTTCACGTTGGCGTGGTGTGGAAGCTTGAAGAGTGGGGTGCTAGTTCAGGTGTTATCGTCATCTGACCGTGGTTCAAAATTAGGAGGCGTTGATCTTTCCCTTGGGGATTGATCCCGGACCGTCGCTAATAGCCCGTTATGTTGCTCCAGTGTGATGTTTATTAACTACCAACCCATTGTCCCGGATTCTGCTGAAACGAAAGAGCTCTTAAACTGCTGAATTGAATACGCATATTGTCGCAACCTGACCAGACTTTTTGCTGAGAAGCCTTTGGGAGTTGATCCTACACCGTTGCCAGTGGACTGTGTTTATATTTTCGGCGCCGGCGAGGCGCACAAATCTGTTGCGTTTCGAGATGTTTACGTTCTTCGGGAGGCGATGGCAGACGCTCGTGTGATCGGTTTAGTGTAGAACGTTAAAAACTCTTGAGGACTATCTATGCTTTTTCGCTTGACATGTCGGGAGCCATATGTAAGTTTCGACTATTAAATTATATTTGATATAAATTAGCTGTACTTTACTCTCTCTGAAAAGTAACTATAAGAAACAAATTCCAAGATTAAGAAGCAGATAAAAAAAGACTGGTAGTTTTTTAACGTTGACGATCTGCTTTTCCTATTGCTGCTAGTGAATCATGAATTCAAATTCAGATTTGAAAATTAGGATTTTAAAAATGACGAAGGAACAGGAGAAACGTGGGTAAAGATGTCGAATCCCGGGGCATGTTTGTCGCCAAATCAAGAAGGCGTCCAAACCCAGTATGGCTTTGGACGCCATCGCAATTTCTTTAAAAAAAAAAAAAAAACGGGCTTTCCTTCATAAAAACAACCTTTTGCATAGGATTGCCATAAAGCTGAATCAAAACAACAAAGTTACCATGTTTGGCGATAAATCGCTAGTGCCCCGGATTCGACATCTCCACTGAAACATGGACAAGGGTTTTAGATTCGAAGAAAAAATACCATTGAAAAGACCTACATCGAGAGAGGCGACATTTTGACGAAGCAGATGAACATGGGTTAATTTTGATGTAGCATTTGTCCGAATTTGAATACAGAAGCTAACGAAATTCACTGAAAACTTGTTAGACGCATTCCAAACTAAATGTCTGAAAAATTCAAAAATTATTTTGGTCACAAGTTGTCTCCAACACCGAACTGTATGAAAAGGCAAACACAAATCATATTTCTTTTATTTTGAGGGTGAACTTGGATCCGGCACATGTACTTAGAAAACTTAAAATGGAACATCCAATAGCACTAATTTGGACCCCAAGTGCAAAGAATAGTTGGTTTGGGGGTTTTATGGCGCAAGGGCCATATTTGACCATGCTGTGCCAGACACAAGACAAACAGTATCAAGTAATAGACATACACACACAATGGAAGTTTTACTGACACAGAAGAGAGAAATACACCTAGGGAGGAATGCAGCTGACAGGAAACAAGATCTAGAGGAAGATCAAAACTAACATGAAGGAGAACGGTTGAGGAAGATAGGAATAAGTCAATCATCGAATTCAGCTAAGCCAAAATTTACATGAAAAAACACATATTTTTGGCAATTTTTTATAAATCTTGGTAGTTCTGTTCAGTGGGTTTGTGAGCAAGATGATGGGTGTGGCTTTTTCAGCGCCACACTCTTATCTGGAGTGTGCCGGAATTACCGGTTAAGGGGGGGGGGGAGTTCACGGATATCGATAATCCGCGGTCAAGACAAAACAGGAACTTCAGCTTAATGGAATTTCCTGTGTGCAAGACAGAAAAGAAAGCAGTGTTAATCTTAAAACTAAAATATTTTCCCTTATTGCCTCTGATTAACCACATGCCCATCTTACAATACACAAATGATATCTCGTATCGGTAGCGTAGACAGGATTTCAATTGGAAGGGAGTAAGGCTTTATCATGTATACTGGTACGTAATGGAATGAACAGGCTTTGATAACCATGTTTAAGCAATACCATTGTTTACAAGCAGATTCTCAAAGTAGATACTGGGTCTTCGTGGCTCAGTGGGTGTGCCAACTGTGCTATCAACCTCTGAGTTGTAGGCGACGCAAGTTCAATTCCTGTTAGGTACGTTTCCTCCCTGGGTGTATTTCTCTTTTCTGTGCCACTAAAACTTTCTTTGTCTGTGAATGTCCGTTACTTGACGTTGTCTGTCTTGTGTCTGGCGCTGCATGGCCAAATATGATCCTTGCGCCATAAACTCAAAGTGAACACTAAAGGAACCTTGGGGACAATGCTGGCTCCAGAGAAATAGGGGTAGGTATTTAATTAACGTCGCGCTGGAGCAACACAACGGGCTATTGCCGACGATCCGGGGGAATCAAATCTGAAGGGATAACATATACGAGGATAACATCACGTAATTTTGAACCACGGTTAGATGACGAGGTCGCACTTCAGATAGCACCCCACTCTCCAAACTTCCACACCACACCAACATGAGGGCATTTCAGGCCGCGATAGATTTAACATGCACCAGCCTCTCTTGTACACGACGGTCTTTGGTTGGATTTGAACTCGCAACCCTCCAGTTGGTAATCAGTTACTCATCCAACCGGGCTACCACTGCCCTAGGGAAATAGGGGAGTTGAGGAACAAGAGTAAGTAATAAGTTGCTAAAAGAGAGGTTGCAAAAACCGATTGTCACACTTAGTTCTGGCCTGCGGGCTTTGATATGGACATTTTTTTATTGCATTTCCATCATTCTATATTCGTCATCTGACTGTGATTCAAAGTTACGAGGTGTCCTCGGTCTTTCCCTTCGGGCCGTCGTCAATAGCCCGTTGTGCTGCTCCAATGCGACGTTTTAATTTAACTATCTAACCTAACCGGTCATTCTACTTAGTTAAACACGGATTTAGTGCGGCAACAAGTCTTCACTAAAAAGATGAACCGACTGCAAATAGTTGGCCGTGGAGATTTAAGGTTGGTTAGTTTTTTGTGGGTTCTATGGCGCAGGGATAATATTTGGCCTAGTGAAGATTTAAGGATGCTGCTGACAAAAATCGAATCTAATTCAGACAAAAAGGTTGCACAAAACCAGGTTCATTCTTCTCAGAAGTGATTATTTTAAGTTTTACTGATGTGATTGATATAAATTACTAATATTAGTGAGCAATCGAGTGTCTTTATGTGCATTATATTTTTGTTACTTCGTTGAAAAGCTTTTTAATTTGTGTTCCAAGTAATTTTACTTCGAAACTAACTTCTTGAAATTCCAAAGTTATACACACAACTATATAAATATTTTATGGGTCACAGATTCACTGTGACTTATGGATCACATAGATTCACTATGACTTACGGGTCACTTAGATTCACTGTGTCTTATGGGAGAATCGCCCAAAAACATGAGTTATCTATCATATATTATTTATATTTATTTTTTATATTGTTACTAAAAAAGAAAGATAATAGAGTAAATAAAGAATTTAATTTGAATCGTGGAAAGTGCATTGATTTAACAGTTGTTTTAATGTTTAGTTCGAGTTTTGTAGTAGTCAAGAGCAAATTTGATTCTAAATTTTCATAAGTCAAACTGTTCCAATGTTCCGCTTTGTTGATATTCATCTCCGAAAAAGTTTTGTTCGCAGATATATGTTGATCCAAAGAGGCTTGCGCATTTTAATGCATTATCTGACAACGAAGTTTTAACCTAAATTACCGATCGTGCGATTTGTTAAAGTTAAAATAACACAAGGTGAAGCGGGCAGCCAGCAAATCAACGGAGTCCGCAAGAGGCCCGCGATCTGTGCCTTATTCTCTGGCCACTGCTTATAACTGAATAAGAACTCCCAAATAAAAAGCGAACGCTGGGAGCGGTGACAGACGCGACAATCGAACTCTGGGAATTTGTTCCAAGACGCCAGACGGAATTCCTCATCGTGTGAAAGAAACACCGGAGTGGTCTAATTAGAAAAAGAGGGTCCCAAAGGAAAAACCCTGCGACAACAGACTGCCAGGCTGGTGTACTCACCCCAGTGCCATTCGCATATCATCTCGCCCATTCACGATGTCATTCTTCGCGTTCCCCCTTCCAAACTCATCTGCTGTTGACAAAGCCCAGAAACCCCTGGAAGAAAATGTGACACACAACCCCACTGAGAGGAAGGGGGGCAATTGAATGAGAGTTTTGGGATGGGATGGCAGAGCGGGCAAAAACGCCTACGAGCTTGTTTGCAAGGGGAGCCGTTTCCAAATCCCCTGCATTCATCTTTCCCTCACGGCCGACATCCGGTACGGCAATCAGCCAATCAGAGACGGCCATTTCCCTCTACAACTGGATTCTTGCTACTGATCCTGAGGGTGAAGTTGCTTGAGGTGGGAAGTGAGGAATGCTGGAGATGCAAATGATTCGTGCCGCTTTGGTTTGAGGGTTGAATTTGTGTGGGGAACTTGCCTTTCTGCCATTGGGAATTCGCAGATTTCCGTGACAGATCCACTGGCTGGTGCTCAAAGCAGATCTTTCAATCAGTGGCGTATCTAAGGATCGGTTGCAGAGTTCAGTGACGGACAGACCACTGGGAAACTCTTGTGATACTGGTGCTTCAAGAAGATTTTTTAATCAGTGGCGTATATAAGCAGAGCGACAAGGGCGATCGCAGAGTCTAAAGACGGACATATCTACTGGGAAACTTCTGTAAGACTGGTGCTTCAAGGAGATCCTTTAAACAGTGGCGTATTCAAGGGGGGGCGACAAGGGCTTTACTAGAGTTCTATATCTGATCCTGAAGGTGAAGTTGCTTGAGGTTGGGAAGTGAAGAATGCTGGAGATGCAAATGATTCGTGCCGCTTTGGTTTGAGGGTTGAATTTGTGTGGGGAACTTGCCTTTCTGCCATTGGGAATTCGCAGATTTCCGTGACAGATCCACTGGCTGGTGCTCAAAGCAGATCTTTCAATCAGTGGCGTATTTAAGGATCGGTTGCAGAGTTCAATGACGGACAGACCACTGGGAAACTCTTGTGATACTGGTGCTTCAAGAAGATTTTTTAATCAGTGGCGTATATAAGCAGAGCGACAAGGGCGATCGCAGAGTCTAAAGACGGACATATCTACTGGGAAACTTCTGTGAGACTGGTGCTTCAAGGAGATCTTTTAAACAGTGGTGTATTCAAGGGAGGGCGACAAGGGCGATACTAGAGTTCTACAACTGATCCTGAAGGTGAAGTTGCTTGAGGTGGGAAGTGAGGAATGCTGGAGATGCAAATGATTCGTGCCACTTCTGTTTGAGGGTTGAATTTGTGTGGGGAACTTGCCTTTTTCTGCCATTGGGAATTCGCAGATTTCCGTGACAGATCCACTGGCTGGTGCTCAAAGCAGATCTTTCAATCAGTGGCGTATCTAAGGATCGGTTGCAGAGTTCAATGACGGACAGACCACTGGAAAACTCTTGTGATACTGGTGCTTCAAGAAGATTTTTTAATCAGTGGCGTATATAAGCAGAGCGACAAGGGCGATCGCAGAGTCTAAAGACGGACATATCTACTGGGAAACTTCTGTAAGACTGGTGCTTCAAGGAGATCCTTTAAACAGTGGCGTATTCAAGGGGGGGCGACAAGGGCTTTACTAGAGTTCTATATCTGATCCTGAAGGTGAAGTTGCTTGAGGTTGGGAAGTGAAGAATGCTGGAGATGCAAATGATTCGTGCCGCTTTGGTTTGAGGGTTGAATTTGTGTGGGGAACTTGCCTTTCTGCCATTGGGAATTCGCAGATTTCAGTGACAGACCACTGACTGGTGCTCAAAGGAGATCTTTCAATCAATGGCGTATCTAAGGGTCGGTTGCAGAGTTCAGTGACGGACAGACCACTGGAAAACTCTTGTGATACTGGTGCTTCAAGAAGATTTTTTAATCAGTGGCGTATATAAGCAGAGCGACAAGGGCGATCGCAGAGTCTAAAGACGGACATATCTACTGGGAAACTTCTGTGAGACTGGTGCTTCAAGGAGATCTTTTAAACAGTGGTGTATTCAAGGGAGGGCGATACTAGAGTTCTACAACTGATCCTGAAGGTGAAGTTGCTTGAGGTGGGAAGTGAGGAATGCTGGAGATGCAAATGATTCGTGCCACTTCTGTTTGAGGGTTGAATTTGTGTGGGGAACTTGCCTTTCTGTCAGGAATTCCAGTTCAGTGACGGACAGATCTACTGGGAAATACTGTGAGACTGGTGCGTCTAGATCTTTCAATCAGTGGCGCAACTAAGGGGTGGTTGCAGAGTTCAGTGACTGGGGGACCACTGGGTAACTGAGACTGGTGCTTCTAGGAGATCTTTCAATCAGTGGCGTATCTAAGGGACAGTTGCAGCGTACAGTGACGAACAGATGATACACTGGAAAACTCATGTGAGACTGGTGCTTCAAGAAAATCTTTCAATCAGTTGCGTATCTAACTAAGGAAGGGCGAAAGTAGGGTCAGAGTTCAGGGACGGATAGAGCCATTAGGAAATTCCTGTGAGACTGGTGCTTCAAGGAGATCTTTCAATCAGTGGCGTATCCAAGGGAGAGCGATAGGGGTGGTAGTCCGAGCGCCGATGTTCTAATCTATCATCTAATTTAAAAAATAGACTCGTCCAAAACCTCGTGACTCGACTGCCAACTCGCTGGAGCAGAACTATACCCCCCAGTGAGATCTGTCCTTCCTTCCATTTTACCCTCACCTGCCATTCTGTTCTGATTTAAAATTTCAGTATATTCTGTTTGATTTTTAATATCTCCTATCGCGCTAGTAAAAGAATTGCAGTCGCACATTTACTGCTTCACTGGCTTTATTGTTCTATTTGGTGCTCTGCGCAGCTTGTCCGTGTTTGGAACATAAACCTGAGTCCCATCCAAAATCCTTAACCTAAACAGAAATTTCCAAGTCCAGTATTGGTGACGCTTTCCCCATTTCCGAACTGTCGGAAATAAGGAAGATAACTGTGAAAAGGGGAAGATTACTCACAGCTCATCGGAAGGAAAGCTTATTCCCTTTTCTCCGGTTATTCCAGTCACTCTCTTCACTATTGGGAGTGGAAAGCATAGCAGAAATTCCTAGAGGTGCAATACTGTTTTCTGTTTTATGGAACGCTTACTTTTTATTAGTGTTAAGCGTTATTGCTACTTCACGCTAACAGATATTAGTATAGATAGGCAGTTATTCCGATAGTAGTTTACATAACAGTGATATTCCAAAATAACAGTTCACAACTGTTATCAAAAATACAATGCAAACAAATACAATTGGGATAGCAATGAAGTGATTTGAATTGAATTGAATTTTAAGTTAAAAAATTTAAATTTTTAGAGTGTTTGATAGAAATCGAAATTTGGAAAAACAAATAATTTAAAATCACTTAATGGCAAGTTTAAGAAGTTAAGATATATTAAAACACCATTGTTATCAATTTCTAACAGTTAATTATAAACGTTGAATTTAGTTACCTAATTGTTATTATTACTAACAGAAAACAAAACAGCTAAAGTTAACCTGTTATCGTAAAATAGCAGTTTTGCCCATCAGTTAAGAACTGGTAATATTAACGGTTTTGTTATCTATCCGCAGCTTATACTAAGAGCTAGCAACTAAATTCAACAACTTAACGGTTCTCATTAAGTACTGTAAGTTGACATTAATGGTTAATTTTAACAGTTATTAACTGTTTAAATTCACCATTAAGAGATTAAAATATTTTGTTTTCCCAACATTTTATTGGGCAGCAGTAGCCCAGTTGGAAGAGTAATGGATTTGCAACCGGAGGGTTGCGAGTTCGAAACTCGGTCCAGCCAAAGATCGTCGTGTACGCGGGGGTTGGTGCATGTCAATTCTTTCGTGGCCTCAAATATCCTCACGTTGACGCGGTGTAGCAGTTTGGAGAGTGTGGTTTGTTGGGTTTAATGGCGCAAGGGCCATATTTGGCCATGCTGCGCCAGACACAAGACATACAATATCAAGTAATAGACAGACACAATGAAAGTTTTACTGACACAGAAGAGAGAAATACACCCAGGGAGGAATGCACTCGAAGGTTGCTAGCGCAGTGGACATATCCACGACGGCCCCTTTGGAGAGTGTGGTGCGAGCTCAGGTGTCACCTCGCCATGTGACTGGTTCAAAAGGACGAGGAGTTATCCTCGGATCTTTCCAGTCGAAATGGATTCCGGACCGTCGCCAATATCCTGTTGTGTTGCGATTCTAATTAATCACTTTTACCATTGATCCAGTGCGACTTTAATTTACTCACCAACTTTTTATTTTTGTCAAATATTTTACAAAGTATTTTAATTTCAAATTTATTTCAACAAAAATCAATACGTTAAAATCCACTGTTAACATTTTTGATAACAGTTCCCGATTGTTACTTTGCGATAACACTGTTATTTAAACTGCTATCGGAATAACAGCTAATCTCTAGGAATTCCCCACCATCAATTTTCCCCTACATTTATCCCTACAACTTCCCCACACCTGAAGCCAGACGGGTTGAATTCACACGCCATCCGAGGGCGGGGAGACAACGTTGAAAGGAGAGAAAGCATTTAATTAGCAGTCTACCTCCAGCCATCTTTCGAATTCGATAATCCCCTGTAATTGGTTCAAGTAACAGACGGGGGGGGAGTTCCCCCCTCGTGATACAATATCTCGTTTGATTCCTCCCCCTGCTTTTATTTCTGGGAGGAAGAGAAGTGATTTTTTAATTGAGATAGACGTTGAAGCGCTGTGGAGGTTTTAATTAGTGATGTGAATGTGTGTGGAAGAGGAAACGTGGAGGTTGTTTCTCTGGTGACGGAATGAAATGGCTTTATCGGTGTTGCTCTGACGTTTGGAATTTTTCGTAGGTTGTTTGAGGCAACTGCTCGGGTCTTGGATATCATTATGCTGTTTCTGGTTGTTCGTATTGTTTGTGGTGTCATCGAATAAATTTCAGTAAAAAAAAATGATACTCCTTGAAAAAACAATTGATTTCGGTGGCTTCTTGAATAGCGTTACAACTCACAACGGGTAATTGGCGACGGTCCGGGATCAACCCCTAAGGGAAAAGATCCAAAAGGCCTGTTGGAATGAAATCGCGTTTTTCGCTTTGATCTCTCCAATTTCCGTTGTAAATGCAGATATCTTATTCGTCTGGCAATTCTGCTTGAGGTAAGGTAGTTAATTAACGTCGCACTGGAGCAACACAACAGGCTATTGGCGAAAGTCCGGGATCAATCCCCGAGGGAAAAGATCCAAGGACAACGCCTCGTAATTTTGAACCACGGTAAGAAGACGAGAACAAAAGCTGAGTTGGCACCCCACACTCCAAACGTCCAACCACGTCAACGTGAGGACATTTTATGCCACGACAGATTAAACGTTCACCATCCCCCGTTTACACGACGGTCTTTGGCTTTACCGGTTTCGAACTCGCAACCCACCAGTTGCTCTTCCAACTGGGCTATCGCAGCCCTTGTCTGCTTGGAACGTATGTCTGAGTGTTCAAGTGTTTCGCTGAAAACTCGCAATTCGTTCTTTTGTTTTGTTCTTTTGTTTTGTCTGTCATGTTTCTTGTAACCAATGTAATTGATGTTCGTTGTTGAGAAGCCTTTCATATTTCGAGGGAGAACTGAAGTGAAGCGAACTACGGTTTCAATTCGCACTCCTTAGTTTCACTTCTCACTCCTCAGTTCCCGTTCCCATTTCCTTGGTTTCAGTTCGCATTTCACGAGTTCGTACTTCCTTGTCTGCTTGCATGTAACAGTCGCGGGAAGAAAAACCGAACCAGTGTTTTTGTTAGTCCTTGGTCCCAATTGAACAAAATTTATATGTATTTATATGCAAAGTTATAACTCAACTTACGCGAATTCGACTTAAGGGATTTCGTCGGACCCACCTATCGCGTAACTTCGGGGTATTACTGTATAACAACCTAATTCTCGGATCGTTTTCACTTGCATGATAAATATAATAATTCTTGGATTGTTTGCACTCGTTGACAAATACATTTGAAATAGTGTTTAAATTTGAGATTCGGGTAACTATAACTACAATTAATCTCGATCTACGAATAGCAATTTTCAATGTGGAGATGATCCCTGAAAATGGCAGCAACTTTAACATTGAATATCTCTGGATATAAATATAATAAAATCATGAAATTTCATATTTAGACTAATTTAACGATGCGGAATCTCATTAGGGCATCAAAGGAAGGCGTTTCAATTGGAAATTTTGTAGTTTGTGCAACATTTTATATGAAGACGCCCCCTTATGCATTCTTTTTGCATTTGATTTTGTAGAGGACGTTATCCCCTATTGAATGATATCTTTGAATTTGCTCTACTATGAATGGTGCTCGAAATAAAGGGGATGGTTTCTTTTTTTGGCGACTGTACTTTTGATTCTGTCCTGGTGTAATGTGTATGTGTTGTATGCAATAATAAAACCCTCTGATTGTGTCAGCCTCAGATTAAAAAAAAAAACAATTTTTCATTTTAGACTATTTCTTTTCAAATCATAGAATGATTGTAGCAAAACTATCGGTTCGATCAAGATAATTTTTTCTATTACAAAAATTCAGGATATGGGTTTCCTATTAAATTGAGTCTGCTTATGACTTCGCCAGTTTGCTTTTGGGAAATTCGAACACTGTCTTAAAATTCTACAAATTGGCATCAAAAATTGATATTTTGGAATCCATTTTCTTTGGACAAATCCGGAAGCGAGTGGTTTAACTCCGGTCCTCGATCCAACAGGCTATGGGTTCGAATTCCAGTTTACATACGGATATTTGTAGAGGTTCGGAATTCACTTTAAACTTTAAGTCCGGGCCAATAAACCAATGCGTAGAAAAAGATGACCTAAGCGTGATAACTCTCTCCGGCTAAAAAACCAATCTCGAAAATGAAACATCTCAAAAACGTAAATAATATAATTAATAATAAAGACTATTTTTTCAAGTTCTACAAAATGGTATGTAAATTTAAATTTTAGGTAGCCCTTTTCTTTCTGAAAGAAATGTAACGTTTCAAACTTATAACACAAAGAATAAAAAGTATAAATAACCAAATTTTTAAAAAGAATAATCATATTTGGTTTTGTGGCTCTATTATATAGACTATCTGCTCTTACTAAAGAACTTAAGCAATTGTTTCCTTTGAAGTTAATCTTTAGTATGTAACATTAATTATGAAATGAATATTCGAAAAATTATTAGTTGCAACCTTCATTTATTTTGATGGAAATCGATTCAGAATTTTTTTATACAATATTGCTCTCTCTTTAACTCTTTCTTTCTAGAATTTAGTCACTTGCTTTGTTAAAAAATGACTGAGGGAATTTCAGCGTAAACAAAGAAACCCGACGAAAAGTATATTTTTCTTCAGCTGTCCAAATGCTCTCTGATAACACATATAAACTCGGTCCTACCAAAGACCCTCGAGTACGAGGTGGCTGGTTAAATCTGTCGTGGCCTCCAGAGACGTAACTAGAGGAGGGCAGACGGAGCATCTGCCCCGGGCGCCGGATTTGGGGGGCGCTAAATTGGCTGAGTATTTTTTTTTACTATAGATATTTACGTATGATAAAAAGTGAAGAGGAAAAACGTATTAGTAGACTACAAAAACCAAAAACTATAAAAGGTGCTAAATGCAGAATGTGTGAAGAAATAGCAGGAAAGCTTAACCTAGATCCTCTTTTTAAAGAAGTACGGAGGAGGAAGAAGCGGATGTTTGATGAGAAGAGCGAAGTTGAAAGCTATGAATTCTCAGAAGAAAAAAAGTTCAGATTATTGATTATACAAATAATAGATCGGATTCTGAATGAACTGAGGCAAAAGTTTTCAAGTCATTCAAAACATGAATAGTTTATTTGGTTTCCTCAATGGAGCTTGGTTTGAAACAATGAATTGGAGAACCAGGCACTTGAGTTAGCTTCCACATATAAAGAAGACTTAGACAAGGACTAGCTGGAAAGAAGTGGAGAATTTTAAGTATCATGCCTTGGATTTAAGCCCTAATATGAAAACGGCTACACTATCAGATCTTCTGACGTTAATATACAAGAACGGACTTGACGACGCGTCCACCAACACAACGACAGCGTTAAGAATTTTCCTCACAATACCAGTCTCAGTCGCCTCAAATGAAAGGAGTTTTAGTAAACTAAAGATCATAAAAAATTGTCTCAGAAACTTAACAGGACAGCAACGACTAACCAACCTGATCATCATATCAATAGAGCACAAGTTAGCTTCAAAGCTATCTTTTGAGGACATTGTAAAAATGTTTGCAGACGAAAAAGCCCGTAAAGTTAAGTTTTAGTTCAAGCTTTCTGTGTTTAAATTAATTTTTTTTCACATTTTGTCAATAGATTAAGAGATTGTGAAAAATGTGTAAATATAATACTCAAGATAATAACTTGAGTAAAATCTGCTATTATTAATTCTTGTTCCACAGTTTTCCAAAATCCTTGAATGGTTTTCGGTCGACGTTTCGATAATTCTCTTTTTAAAAGTCCAAAAGCACAAAAGTCCATGGGTGAGACGTCTAGAGATTTAGCAGGAATATCAGTAAAGGGTATTTATTGACTTGATACCAGTTTCTTGTTCCATTTTTTTCAAGAATTTAATAGTGGATTTAGATGTGTGGCTGCTTGCTTTATCCTGTTGCAGTTCTACTGATTGTTGGCACTTTAGGTAAAGATATAGTATTTCTTTTTTGAATATTGGGGATAAAATAGGGTCTTGATAATATGTGGGAGTTGATTTTTGCATTTCCCCCTCCTTTTTACTTTTAATTTTCCATTATATGCAAAACCGGCAACAATCATAAATCTCTTCGAGAAAGTTCTCACGTTAAAGTTACAAAGTTGAACCACGTTTTAAGATTTTTCTCCTCTTTATGACAATAAATTGTTCTTTTTTATTGCAATCTTTTAAATACACCCACGTCTCGTCTATTGTCACAACATTTTTCCATCTTTCTCCAGCTAAATGCTTCTCATATAGAGTTCTGCTTTCTGCAATATGCCGTGGAGATAGACGATGAATATTGCATTTTTTGACCTTTTTAAGATTCAAATCACTGTTAATTATTTTATTTACAGTTGAAACTGAACTTTTAATGACTTTGTAATAGTCCTTTGACTTGGCGGATTCTCTTTTAAAATTAAAGATCTTACCTTACAAATATTCTCAGAAATTCTTTTCTTTTTTGGATAGGCATTTGGGGGAAGTATTTTCCCACTTTTACGCGTTTATTCCTTTCTCATTAATAATATTACTTATCGTACCTTTAGATATAGAAAAAACATGACTTTTACAGTGTTTTTGAATAATTGAATAAGCATAATTCTCTTCGGAAAGAGCGGAAACAGCCTTCCATCCATTGCTTATTTAAAAGCGCCATTTTGAAAGTAAACAAAACTCTGAGTTAGCAGACGATAAGTTACACATTAACTACTTAAATGCTGCGAAAATAAAATTATTTCGTAGCATACAATTTTTTACAGCTCATCAAAATTATTCAAAAAATGTCCGGACAGCCTCTGTATTTATCATAATTAAATATCCTATTCTAAAGCAACAGTCTGTTGATTTTGATGCAGCCCACACATATCCCGATATAATTTGATAAAACCTTTTCATTTCATTTGCAGCGATAAGTATGAAAGAATATATCAAACATGCTACTCTCAGATTATTTGTCAATGAAATATCTTAGAATTAATTAAATATTTTATCTTGTACTGCAAATGAAATTCCTGCAAATTAATCTATTTACCTTTGAAATCAAGCATTTACCATCTAAGTTGAATAAAAAAAAATTTGGACTAGTGGAATTAATGTGTGGCGGCGATATCAGGCGTTGTCGGGGAGGGTTTTGGTTTGGTTGGTCGGTTGGGGTGGGGGCGCCAAGGCGAGTTCTTGCCCCGGGTGGAACCTAGCCTAGTTACGTCTCTGGTGGCCTCAAATGTCCTCACGGCTTGGTGTGGAGATTTGAGGTGCCAGCTTATGTGTTTGCCTCGTCATCTGACCGTGGATCAAAAATACCTCAGATCTTTGAGATTGATCCCGAACCGCCGCCGACCGGATTTCTGCTTGTTTGAATGAGTGCGGAAGACTTGAAAATTTATGAAGTTATAAAGTTTTTCTATGACCTCTTGAATAGTGGCTAAACCATTATAATTTGGAATATTTTTAAAACTCGAAAATTGCTACTCTGAAATTTTTGAAAAGCGACAAAACACTATGTTGCCGGAAGCCCTTCCATTGTATATTTCTGTTGATAGTTATACATATTTAGTACGAATCCTGTGTATAACGAGGGGTAAACTTTCTCTCTCAGCGTCCCCTATCAATCACTGCTTTTTTCATCGCTGATTGGTCAGAGTTCTCTGCGTTACTTTTTTGTCTTTCTAGTGTGAATCGAGCATAACGACACAGAAACGATGTTGTCGACTGACCTAAATCCTCTACCAACTAAATGTGGCATTTCCGGGCACACATTCTTTGATAAAAATGTTTAATTTGGACTCCTACCAACCTTTACAACTTGAACAGATATTTTCGAAACACCCTGTATAATTACGGAATCTATTTCTTAGAATTTTTATTGCTAACGTGCTGAAATAGTATTTGAAGACAAATCGAGTGACGTCACTTTCCGATACGTTACGCTGTTATAAATACTGAGCGTGGGGCATTTACTAGAGATGGGTTTAACTGTTATTTTACGATATTGCATTTAAAAGTTACTGCTATCTAACGATAACAATTATAAGTTATGAATATTAAATTTCGTTAATAAACAATATTTGACGTAACTGTTAATATCAACTGTTAGAAATTGACGTCAATTCTAACAGTTTGTAATTGTTGAAATTAACTGACAAGAGGTTAAAAAAGATTAGATTGCAACTTTTTTCGTTCAATTATCTATCATATCAATTATAGCAGAGTTACCCGGCGTTACTCGGGTTGAATTGGTTAACTAACTTCCGCTTTCGTTAATAAATTGTAATTCCTATTCATCCCATGTAACAACCACCACACTCATAAAGATACACAATTGTTAAATACGCAATTTTACACATGTGATAATTTTTAATTTTTATTGTTTTATTTTGAGCGTGTCGCAGCTTGACCGTGTTTGGACCTTGCGCCAAAACACCTCAACATCCAATCCAATTCACAAATGTAAATAAATGCCTTTTTAGTAAGAAAGAAAAGTCTAGAATTGGCCAATGTTACCCAGAATGCATAGAATAGTTCAGATATGCATATAAATGCATTATATGTCATTTAAAAACAAAAGCGTTTCCCAAGATTATCATACAAGGATTAAAAATATTTTTAAAACCAATTAAACCATGACTTACCTTACTGTTATTGAACGAAAAACATCAAATTGAAAATCCAGAAATACATCTTAAAACAGATTTTAAAAAAGCTTCGAACGAAAATTAATAAATATATCTGTTTTTTCACTACAAAATAGATCCTTGGAATATAACAAACTCAAATTAAAAAAAAAACCAAACGATTAAAAAAATACTAAGGTTGCCATATTTGCTACCAGTCCTATTTTAAAAGGTCTTGTTCTGTATATTTTATTTATAATTCATTTTTTATCGTGTCCGAATATTTAGTTTTTATATTTCGTAAAGAAAAAATAAAGCTCAAAATAAAAAAAAAAGCATTAGAATTTAAATTCCGTAAAAATAGTTTTTGGAAAAGGAATGGCTTTTTCACAGCACTGGTGAAGTAATCCAAGTAATTGCAATGCTCAATATACCTTCCAGCTACTCCAAAACTACCAAATTATGATTGATTTAAGTATAGTTACTCAAATGTTTTAACATGAAACGCCTAAATATGTAAGCAAAGCAATTTCAAATGTATTCACGAAACTAAAATATGGTGTATCGCATATAGAACATTACATTAAAATATATTAAATGCATTTTATGCGATACTTGTACAAACAAACCCAAAATCGAACGTAGAAAGGGAAGACGGCCAGACTTACGCAAATAAGTTGTCACTAAATGAATGTAAGTACTCACAGTATGCAAAGTTTCGTAGCACGGGCACGCACACACATACAGACACTAAACGTGCAAGAGACGGATTTAGCATCAGAAGGGCCCAAAACGGATAGAAAACTTGAAATGGGTCGAAAATATTCAATGTACAAACCATTCTTATTTATATAGATAATATTCAATTAAGTATATATCATTTGAATCGTCTGGAATATTTATTGGCAAAGTGCTGAAGTGCGATGTGCTATTCGGAAAAAAGGCCAAGTGACGTCACGTTTGGAATGCGTACAGGAAACGAGTTCAGCAGCAGAAATACTACCGCTATCTCATTTAGATTGCCAGAAGAAGCCTCGTACTAGGAAATCTCGGTACTTTTTTTAATACATACGACACATCTTACTTCCTGTATAATACCCCTTTAGCATAGATTAATCGGACACTTCTTTCCCACTGTCCGTTTTGGTGCTAAGCTACGTGAAATAGTGGAATTTTACCCAACTGGAACTCGAGAGATTAAGAGCCAATTAACCCTCTTTGTGGTTGTCTCGACGAAGTATTTCGTCATCAGCAAAACTGACCAGATCTTGATGGACGAGAAACTCGTTACTAGTAGAAAACTGACCAGATCTTGATGGATGAGAATCTTGTCAGAAGGAAACTGACTAGATCTTGATCTCGTCGTCATAAAGAAAATCGGCAATATTTTGATGGAGATATATCCTTAATAGCAAAACTGACCAGATCTTGATGGATGAGAATCTTGTCAGAAGAAAACTGACCAGATCTTGATCTCGTCGTCATAAAGAAAATCGGCAATATTTTGATGGAGATATATCCTTAATAGCAAAACTGACCAGATCTTGATGGATGAGAATCTTGTCATTCATCTGACCAGATCTTGATGGATGAGAATCTTGTCATTCATCTGACCAGATCTTGATCTCGTCATCATAAAGAAAATCGGCAATACTTTAATGGAGATACATCCTTATTAGCGGGCCGCGGTGGCCCGGTTGGAAGAGTAACGGACTAGCAACCGAAGGGTTGCGAGTTCGAATCCAGCCAAACACCGTCGTGTACAAAGGGGGCTGGTGCACGTTAAATCTGTCGTGGCCTCAAATGTCCTCACGTTGACGTGGTGTGGAAGTTTGGAGAGTGGGGTGCCAGCTCAGGTGTTGCCTCGTCATCTGACCGTGGTTCAAAATTACGTGGTGTTGTCCTCGGATCTTTCCCTTTGGGATTGATCCCGGACCGTCACCAATAGCCCATTGTGTTGCTCCAGTGTGACGTTAATTGAAATACCCCCCCCCCCCTTATTAGCAAAACTGACTAGATCTTGATGGACAATTTAACTCATCGAAACCACTTTGAGGGTTAAGAGGGGTTTGAGGGTGACACACGAGAGGTTTTGAGACACTCGTCTCGGGTCGCGCGCGATGTGATGGGCGAATAGATTTCTACTTCGTCTGTCACACGGGGTAGCGCTGCTTATCAAATCACGCACGACGGTCGGCCATCCGACTGTCAGCCGCGAACAATTCGCACGCCATCGTCAACCTACTGTGGGTCACACGACGCTTTTTCTTTCTGACCTTCGTCATCTGACCGTGGTTCAAAATTACGTGGTGTTGTCCTCGGATCTTTCCCTCTGGGATTGATCCCGGACCGTCACCAATAGCCCGTTGTGTTGCTCCAGTGTGACGTTAATTGAAAATACCAAAATACCAAATACTTTCTGACCAGGGTAGATAGGTTGGTTTGGGTTTTAAGGTGCAAGGTCCCACAGCGGACAAGCTGCGCATAACGCAAGAATAAATTATATCCAATAGGAACCAGAAGAATGAAAGAGTTTTAAAGTATGCAAATACACGAAAAATGGATTCAAAAATGTTTGTCAAAGTTAAAGCTTAAAAAAGTTTAATTATGAAGCACAATTAAAATATGTATTATATTTGCATAAAAGTCGTGATGTAAAAAGTGGTAAATATAGTGGGTGATGCAGCAAATCAGATAAAATAAGTGATGTGTTCAGGGTAGATAAGTATTTGAATTTACTTTACCAGCAGTCGCAGAGTTAGACGATATCAACGGATTCCACTGTCCTCAATCACTGCTACTGAATCAGATGTTTTCAATCACTCTTCCAACAAACTCTGCTACCATATCAGTTATTTTGATAATTCAGTAACAGGTAAGAACTGTGATTCAAAAATATCTGTGATTGAGTAGCAGTTCTATGATTCGCTTCAATTTCCTAAAAGTTGGGCTTCACTCTCAGTGAGCCTAGACAAAATCAGAATCGAGAGTCAGCACCAGGAAGATACTGGAGCCAGTCGGAAGCCATTTTCTTTAATGACTTGTCTATTTAACGAAGATCCCTCGCCTTGTAACCACATTGGCATCCAAGGCCAGAATTGGTCACATTGTCACCCAAGTTTATTTACACAGGTTGTATTTTGTGGAAGGGCCTTGGTAGACAAGTTGGAAGAGTAACGGAATAGCATGCGGAGGGCTGCGAGTTCAAAACCGTCGTGTAAAAAGGATGCACGTTAAATCTGTCGTGGCCTCAAATGTCTTTGCGTGGTGTGGAAGTTTGGAGAGTGGAATGCCAGCTCAGGTGTTCTTGACCTCGTCATCTGAACGTGGTTTAAAATTACGAGGTGTTGTCTTCGGATTTGGATCCCTTTGGAGATAAATCCCGGACCTTCGCCAATAGCCCCTTGTGTTGCTGCAGAGCGACGTTAATTAGCACTTACAGTCACTCTTCCAACTAGGCCCCCTGAAATCATGAAATTAAGTTGTATCGTACTTGATCGAAGCAGCCAGTGAACGTATCCCACTTTTCGCCGCCACAACTATTGGCTGAGGCAGCATCACATAACATCTACAGGTCATTCATCGCATTACAAAGCGAACCTAAAACGAAACAGCGATTTACATAAAGGGAAAAAAAACTAAAGCTCCAGCAGCAGGTAACCAGGAAGTAACGCCTGAAGAAGCTAATGCCGTCGTATCCTAGCGACAAATTGATTCCTTGTTTTTTTACCACATTATTAAAGACTTCCCAAACTGGAATGGCGCATGCGTAGTCCTTGGAGACGAACTCTAATGGCAATGCGCGGAATAACACAAACGATCATTTTCCTCTTCTTCGGAGTCTTTAATTAAACCGCCGCCATGTTAAATGACTGACTAGCAAAACATCTCACCGACATCATCGCAATTTTTTAACTTCCTGCTTTCCCAGCGCGGAAACGATAAAAGAGGTGCAAGAAGAATAATGAATAAATTCGTATTGAACTTGGTGTCCTTGTGTTGAGCCGAGTTGAGGAGTAGGGGAGGGGAAAGGGCAGAAGATATAAATTGTCCTTCTGTTTGTTTTTTGCTTGGTATCAGCCGGGTTTTTGATCGACCAGATGATCAGGCCTCTCGAGGCCCATGTGCGGCGGTGCTTAATATTTTTCCACAGTCACTTACTTCCCTCATTTAAAACGTGGTTCAAAATTGCGAGGTGTTGTCCTCGGGTAGATAGGTAAGTATTTAACGTCCCAATCACAACGGGCTATTGTCGACGGTCCTGGATCAATCCCGAAGGAAAAGATTCAAGGTTGGTTGGGGTTTTATGGCGCATGTTTAGCCATGCTGCGCCAGAGACAAGACATACAATATCAAGTAATATACACACAATATCAAATAATAGACCCACACATAGTGAAAGCTTTACTGACACAGAAGAGAGAAATACACCCAGGATACACCTGATAGGAATCGAACCTGCGCCGTCTAAAACTGGAAGGTTGCTAGCGCAGTGGGCATACCCACTGAGCCACGACGGACCCCGAAAAGATTCGAGGACGCCTCGTCATTTTTTTTGGGGGGGGGGAATTTCAATTAACGTCACACTGGAGCAACACAATGGGCTATTGGTGACGGTCCGGGATCAATCCCAAAGGGAAAGATCCGAGGACAACACCACGTAATTTTGGACCATGGTCAGATGACGACAACAAAACCCGAGCTGGTCACCCCGCTCTCCAGACTTCTACACCACGACAACGTGAGGAGATTTGAGGATACAACAGATTTAACCTCCACCAGCCCTCGTGTACACGACTGTCTGATTGAACCTAGTTTAGAAAACTCGCAGCCCTCTGCTTGCTAATCCGTTACTCTTCCAGCTCAGGTGTTGCCTCGTCATCTGACCGTGGTTCAAAATTACGTGGTGTTGTCCTCGATATTTCCTCTTGGGATTGATCCCGGACGCCACCAATAGCCCTTTGCGTTGCTCCAGTGTGACGTCAATTAAAAATACCTACCTACCGTTACTCTTCCAACTGGTATATCGCGGCCTCATATATTCAGGAAGAAAACAAAGCATGCCATGATACAAACAATTGTTATTTAGATTTGTGATTCAAGTAGTTTCGGTTTTGAGCTTATTATGTTTCATTATCAATTATTATTTAAGCATAGTATGTTTTAAATTAATGATCCATCAAAAGTCAGGCCTCTTTAGCCGTGAAGATATACTGCGCAATAAAAGCAGTTAAAAACGCACTGCCAAAGTAATAAACGGAAGTCTGGAAATCGTGCATGTATGTAATGAGCATGGAAGTATGATAGTTAATAATTTCAAACTGACGAAAACGAATAGATAAAAGAATGGAATGGAATGGAATGGTAGACATGGTAGTTTGAAAACTTTAAAATATCTTAGAGGTCATATTTGAAAATTTCAAATTTAATTTAAACGATTCTATGTATATCAATAAAAAAAGGATGGGATTATATAGGTAGGTAGTTAATTTTCGTCGCACTGGAGTAACACAACAGGCTTTTGGCGACGGTTCGGGATCAGTCTCGAAGGGAAAAATCCAAGGGAAACGCCTCGCCAATTCAGTCTATAGTTTTTATCTCATCTAATGCTTATTCTATGACCATTTGTATTTCATTTGAAAAGATACCACAAAATTAGAGCTAACAGCGCTGAAATCATGAGTGTAGGTAGATAAATACAAACCGGGCACAAATCTTACGCTTGTGCAAATGTTCGTGAACAATGGTGCTCACACTGTCTAGGCTTATATGCAAATCTTCTGCTATCATTATCAAAGACAGCCGCCGATCATCCGCAAGCATCCGTTTCACTCCTTCGATGTTGTCTGGAGTTCTGCTTGTTGACGGTCGACCAGAACGCAGCTTCGACATCTTCCTTTCCGTCTCTGAAGCGTTTAAACCATTCAAAAACACATTTTTTACTCACTGCTTCCACACCGTACACTTTTATTAACATTTCATGTGTCTCCGTCGCCGTTTTGCCTAATTTGAAGCAAAACTTGATGTTCACGCGTTGTTCCATTTCGCAGTGACACTCCTTCTCACACTGACTGTGTTGCATTGGTCGTAGCACTTCTGTTTAACTATCGTGATTTGGACGCTAGGGGGCACTAGTTGCCATGTCTCTCACTGCGTCTGCGTGAGCGTAACATCCTAAACCGCATTGTTTTTTAAATATTGGATCATTCACCGAACTTTTCGAACACACCTTGTAGTTAATAAACGTTGCACTGGAGCAACACAGCGGGCTATTGGTGGCCGTCAGGAATCAATCCTCAAGGGAAAGATTCAAGGATAACGCCTAGTAGTTTAGAACCAAGATTAGATGATGAGGTATTACCTAAACTGCCTCCCACTCTTCATACTTCTACACCATGCCAACGTGAGGACATTTGAGGACACGATTGATTTAACGTGCACCAACCCCCGTGGACACGACGGTCTATGGTTTGACCGAGTTTCGAACTCGCAACCCACGATCCGAGGGGTGCGATTAGAGATTGGTCTGGAGTGGATGTGTGGACTTCATAAACGGATTGTTCCTAGAATGATCGCTGTTTGCTCCAATGCGACGTTCATTCCACTACCTACCCTCATAAAAAGCCACGAAAAGTAAAAGGGTAGGAAGGTAATTAAAATTTATTCCGCACTAGGAAAATAAAAGGAAAAATAAATAGACAAGTAGTAAGAACTAAAGATTGGAAGAATCGAGTACTTACAAGAATCGAATATTTGGTATCCGAGTATTTTCAAGTATCAAATAAGTATTCGAATACATCTACAAAAACGATTAATGCGTAGTAAGAATCAGCCCATCGACTCTCTAATGAAGTAGACGGATCATGTCGCTGTCGTAAGATCTCTGAAGGGTAAATCACAAATCGACTTAAATGATTGGCTATGGAAGCGCAGACTAGTGTTTTTGATCACGGTGGACAATCTCTAACCAATCAATAATTTAGGATTCATGCTTTTACCCACAACCATGTGACAGATCTTCAAGCCGAGCAACTGGAAGAAATAACATGAAGTTGCGGACACATGCTTTCATTTTAAGGTCGATGAATCATTCAACTGCAGTTTTGTCTGCCGAACATGTTTCCAGTCCGTATTCCGAACGTGACGTCATTTGGCTCGTTCTTCAAACACGATTTCAGCAATTCAGAATTCAGAAAAAATTCCTCGTGCTCGGCCAATCTTGTGTTTGGTCAAATGTGTCTTTGTGCCACAAGACCAGCCAACCTGCTTTGAATCCGGAGTAAGGAAGGGTTTGTCCTTCTGGAGTGAATGTGTGGACTCTATAAACGTGTTGTACCGTTACCACCGAGATAACAAGGCCAGACCGCACTGACGTTTCAATCATGTGACTCGCTAATTAGTAGTCATAACAAACATCGCCGCATGGCCGGATACTAATGGTTGCCTTAAATGTAGCGTAAGAAATTAGGTTTTTTATACTATTTTACCGGAAAGTAAGTTCAGTTGCAGTTAAATATTGTTATATAACATTTGTGGAACATTACAGTGTCAAGGTGTTAAAGGCTTTCGTCAAACAACACGTTTCCTGACCGATTTCTTTAGGCTTAACCACGAGGCTATCCAAAATGCTCAGTTTCACGAATTTTATCTTCCCTGCTTTTACGAACGGTGGGACAAGTTTTCGAGAGATATTTAGGGCAATTCGGAAATATACTTGGTATAGCACCAACTTTTAAACGGAGTCGTTTCATGGAAAAGGTAGAACACTCACCAGTTTTTTGTTGAATTTCGATACATTCCGGACGATATCATCGTTTTGAAAATGAAGTTCGCAGACTTTACTGCGTTTTGATGGTGTAAAGTCGGCTCGTGGAATCGCCTTGAACCATCTTTTTCTAATATTTTCATCCTCTGGAAAGGAGAAAACCGCCACTTTTGGTGCATCACCATATCCATAATTTCCAGAGCAAGAAGGTACACAGCATCTAAAGGGCATTTTGGATAGCCTCGTGGTTAAGCCTAAAGAAATCGGTCTGGACACACGTCAAACGTGCTGTTCGACGAAATCTTGACACTGTAATGTTCCACAAATGTTATATAACAATATTTAACTGCAACTGCACTTACTTTCCGGTAAAATAGTATAAAAAAACCTAATTTCTTACGCTACATTAAAGGCAATCCATTAGTAGCCGGCCATGCGGCGATGTTTGTTATGACTACTAATTAGCGAGTCACGTGATTGAAACGTCAGAGCGGTCTGGCCTTGTTATCTCGGTGGTAACGGTTGTACCTAGAATGCATGGTATGTAGGTGGGGTGTAGCAGTATCCCACAACCGAGGTGCGCCTATGGTAACTAACGCCAAGTGGTTAATAATTCCTCCCTTCTTTTCCTGTAATGTATAATGTTCAATAAACCGGGATTAGGGAAAAAAATTTGTAACAATATTTTTATTGCAATTTTTTTATAAAAAGCATGAAAACTAACTAAAGTCCGAACTTCGTCACTGTGTCCTGTTAATGAATGGAGTTGGAACCTCGGTCCAACCTAAGACCATCACGAATGCGTGCACCTTAAATCTGTTGTATCCTCAAATGTCCTCACGCTGGCGTAGTGACGTCCAGTGCGACGTTAATTAACTACCTACCTGTTGATGGATTTTCACGATGAAAGTAGGGAAAAGCACAGCTGTCTCGTTTTGTGCTCTCCAAACTTTCATGTGGGCTGTGGTAGCTCTGTTGGAAGAGTAACGGATTAGCGACCGGGGGTTGCGAGTTCGAAATTCGGTCCAGCCAAAGACCGTAGTGTACGTTTAAATCTGTCGTGGCCTCAAATGTCCTCACTGGGGTGGTGAGGAAATTTGGAGAGTGGGGTGCCAGGGTGTTCACCTCGTCATCTGACCGTGTGTTCAAAATGACGAGGCGTTATTCACTGATGCTTCTCTTAGGGATGGATCCCAACCGCCGCCTATAGTCCGTGTGTTGCTCCAGTGCGACGTTAGTTCAACCTACCCCTACCCCAAACCTTCATGTGAAGAGAATTCCATCGTTTTGTCCCTGAATCGTAATATGATTGCAAGGTTAAATGAAAGGACAGATTGCCTTTAAAACGTGTATTCTAAAGGTGAAGTGCATGAATGTATAACCCGTATGCTTCACACATATAACACTGGAAAATACTTCTGTGACGAGAAGTAATGATCCAGTTGAAAGCAGAAGTAAAAGCTTCTTGAAATTGATAAACATTTATTCAGAGGAAACAATTGTGCTTGATGTTGAGAAACATTTATTTAAAGAAAACCCACACTACGCTGTTGAGTAATTTTTTAATAAATTAATTTAATTCAATTTGTAAAACAAGTTTTTATTTTATTACTTATTTTTATTTATTAATTTTTGCAGCCTTCGTATAGGTAGGTATTTTAATTAAAGTCGAACTGGAGCAACACGACAGAAATGGGGATATTGCATCTCGTCAAAACGGCTCGCTAAACGATATTGGGTAGCCAGTCCTGCAGACGGTAGAGTTGAGTTGTTCTTTTCCAAGGCGTTTCGGTTGACGATTTTTCTTCCCATTCCAATTCCGAGAATGGAGTTGCGTTCGAGAATGTTATCAGCGCAATCGGACTATGACGTGGCGAATTAATGCTACCGTGGCTGCTGTTTATCAGATGGTTATCGGCGGCCGGGGAGTGTTTTTGCCGTTATCACGTGATAGGTTGGCCACTTTCACGCGCTGGAATGGGAAGACTTGCGAGATAAAAAGATCGTTGAAATTTCATTGTGAGGTAATTCCATCTGTTGGGGAGGGGGAAGTTTCCTGCTCTTGGTAGGAAGATAGTTGATTTTTAGAACAATATAACGGGCTAAATTTATGTTGCACTTGAGCAACATAACGGAATACAGGCGACTTAATTACTTTTGAAACTGGTGTATCAAACGGTAGGTAGGTATTTTAATTAACGTCGCACTGGAAGCAACACAATGGAGTATTGGCGACGGTCCCGAATGGAAAGATCCGATAACAACAACACGTAAATTTTAACCACGGTCAGATGGCGAGGTCACATCTGAGCTGGCACCCTACACTACAAACTTCCACACCACGCCAACGTGAGAACATTTGAGACCACGATAGATTTAACGTGCTCCAGCCCCCTTTGTACGCGACGGTGCTTGGTTGGATTCGAACTCGGAACCATCCGCTTGCTAATCCGTTATTTTTCCAACCGGACTTCTGCGGCCCCGATTTTCTTCGAGATGTGAACTATTTAGCTTGCAATATATGAATTCGTGTAAAACAAGGAATGGGTAAATAGCATCTTTGATGTAGCGAGCATGATGTGTCATTTTTTTGCGAGTTCGAATCCAACCAAAGACCATCGGGGGCTGGAGCACGTGTCGTGGCCTCAAATGTCCTCACGTTGACGTGGTGTGGAAGTTTGGAGAGTGCTGGCCAGCTCGGGTGTTGCCTCGTCATCTTATTACGTGAAAGCCGTGGCTCAAAATTACGTGATGTTGTCCTTGGATCTTTCGCTTCGGATCTTTCGCCCAGACCGTCGCCAATAGCCCTTAGTGTTACTTTAGTGCGACGTTAATGAGAAATACCAAAAATAGCGGCCTCTCCTGAAGTAGAGTAACAAACGTTTTTCTCTAATAGAATTTGTTCTGTTGAAATTTGATTTTTGCGGCCCATCCTATCCATGATAGAGCTGTTCTCAAGACCTACATATCTACCAGTCTTAGCTTCAACATGCATTATAAATAAAACGGAATGTCAAGTGTACGTCCAACCTTGATTATTATTAAAATTATTCGTTTTAAAGAATTTTGATATTGGAGGACAGATTTCAAAGAGTTTTTTAATAAAAATTCTTATTATAATGTACCCACCAACACTTGGAGTTTAGCCAGGCGATTTCGTATCATCCTGCAGAATCGATAGAAGATAGTTATAATTATCCACGGCAAACAGCTAAACATTACGTCAAGCTTCTGCATAGCTGTTAATCGGAATTGCTTGAAAAGTTAATAGCTCTTATTCAGTGTTCAACGCTAAAATTTACGGGCATTTTTTAACTACCCATTTTTACCGAAACGGGCTAAAGGATCCATTTGGGCGCAGGCAACAGTGGAGTTGAAATAATAAACGAAATGATCTTTGAATAATAAACGAAAACCAAAAATTCGATAATCATAAGATATTATTTTGACTTTTTATTCAGTACAGTGGTCCCTCTATAATCCAGTACTTCGCCAATCCGGACCGGCGTTTTGAGAAGGGCAAGAGTGGAGCGGGAAAGGGAAACAAGTCACTGCATGTCGTTAAAAGTGTCATTTCAAGCAAAAAATCAAAAGAAAATTGATCCTTTTTTTAGACCTGATAACGTAAACCTAACGCAGGCCTAGTTATTGTTATGTAAACTACAGGAAAATTCAATATCTAGTTTCGTAATTTTTTTAGAACACAAATGTCCGTTTTAATATATGCATTTTGTAATGTGCAATAAACAGGTTTTGCTATTAAAATGCCTTTTTTGAATGAACCTCCACTAATCCGGCGTTTTCGTTAATCCGGCAGTCCTCTGGTCTGATATCTGAGGGATTACTGTAGTTTTACTTTTTTGAATATTCCATAATAAAATTTCGTTTCATTTGCCGTATTTTTTACAAATGCAAAGTTGCTCTCTTCCGCAAACATTTCTTGCATAGAGCAGATTTTAGAGGCTTTATTTTCATGGCATTATCTTACCACCCATCATCTTCACTCAGTGTTCTACATCAATTTCAGGACATCCCTTCACTTGCATTGTTTATTTCTTCCAATAACTTCGCGTTTTTCGAAATTCTGAACATCCCTACCGTTCGATGCAGTAAATAAACTAAATATAAAACAAACTACTAATGTTATAGGTTTCTCTCCTGACTCAAAATGTGACGTTCAACATCCAAATTTTCACTATAATCAATATAATTTTAATGGAACTCACTTTAAATTAATCACTGCGATTATTTGCGTTAAACTGTAACAGGATATTCAATCAAATATCCGAATAAAAAATTATACCGATGAATACCCAAATTAATTTTAGAAATGACTCGGTGTTACCTTGTGATCTTGACATCAATACACTGATGTGTGAAATAATACATACAGTTGTATGTGTACGAAATGTTTTCAGTGGAGTTCATTATTTCCTGAGGTTGTTATCTCGAATTAATACCGTTACTTTGGTTCAGAAACAAAACTTTAGAATAAAAAAGTTCTGTCATCGTTAGGATGCAATGAAGCATGAAACTTTTTACAGCCGGGTATGTGGAATGGTTTTAGAGTTGGCAATTTTGTAAAAACACAATAGTAAACCGATCAAATGACCCGTCACTGTAAAAATAGGTTTACTTCATACATTCGGATGCAGGGAGGTGAAGAGATATTTATGCTACTGAATTAATTTATAAACATTTAAAAAAAAAGTCGTACAATCTCGGCGATCGTCATTAATAGTTTTGAGTAAGGCAGCCTTCTCTTAACATGCTTTCGTCATCTGACCGTGGTTCAAAATTACGTGTGGTGTCCTCGATCTTTCCCTTTGGGATTGATCTCGGACCGTCACCAATAGCCCGTTGTATTGCTCCAGTGTGACGTGAATTAAAATACCTACCTACCTTAACGTGCTTTCATACCTTTCCAAAGGGGTCGTGGTAGCCCGGTTAGAAGAGTAACAGATTAGAAACCGTCTGGTTGCGAGTTTAAAACTAGGTCCAGCCAAAGACCGTCGTGTAAGCTGAGGCTGGTGCATATTAAATCTTTCGTGGCCTCAAATGTCCTCACGTTGGTGTGGTGGTGTGGAAGTTAGGAGAGTGGGGTGACTGCTCAGGTGTTAACCTCGTCATTTGACCGTATTTCAAAGTTACGAGGCGTTGCCCGCGCATCTTTCCCTGCGGGATGGATCCCGGACCGTAGCCAATAGCTCTTTGTGTTGCTCCTGTGCGATGTTAATTTACATCATACCTTCATACAATATTTCCTCAATTAAGTGTGTAGGAGTAAACAGGAAAAAGGTTTTTGAAAGTAGGCAATATTCCTTAGAAATCGTAGATATCACATGCCTGAAAAGAGGGGGGGGGGGTATTTCAATTAACGTCACACTGGAGCAACACAATGGGCTATTGGTGACGGTCCGGGATCAATCCCAAAGGGAAAGATCCGAGGACAACACCACGTAATTTTGAACCATGGTCAGATGACGAACCTGAAAAGAGGAGGATCATTGAAAGCAATTTTTATGCAATGAATAAGCCCAAAGTGTTTTGTAAGTATTGAGAATTTATTATTTCTAAAAGCTGTTCTCAAGACCTATATATCTACCAATCTCTTTTAATTTCAAAACGCATCATAAATCAAACTGAAATTAGAATTATTGTACGTTTTTCGTTAGCCAATCTCTTAAAAAATAGCACGTTTTTCTATTGAAGCGTGCTTAATCATATTGATGGGTAGTTTCCGAGAAGAGTTCTTTGACAAAGTTTTCCACCAGGTTATGCCGATTGAGTCGAGTGATTTTTATTAAAAAAATCATTAATTTTAATTTCCTTTTTGTGTAATAATATGTAAAATGAAATAAGTTGGAAACAAATTAATTTAAATCATAAAAATCTCATTCGACTAAAATAAATTCATTAAAAAAATTTGGTGGTATCGGGGAGTTAGTTTTTAAATGTAGGATTTTAAGTATAATGGATTTGTATCATGAAATTGAATTTAATTCAAATAAATGCCTAAGAATGATTTTTATTGTTTTAATCTTTCAAAAATTAGTCCTATATTTCCTTAAAACTCTTATATTTAATATTTAAAATAAATCGATACTATCTAGAAACTATATTGTGATTTGTAGTCTCATATCTAAGACGTTTAAACATATAGGAGTAACGAATCAATTAAAATCAAAAATCCAATTCAAATAAAAGAAATCTGATTTAAATCAAATAGATCCGTTTTTAGTTTTTTTCACACCCTGGTGTCAACACCTTTAAAATTTTATCCAATAGATTTCGAATCGCTCTGCAGAATCGATAGAAGTTATTTATAATTCTCGACAGCAAACTTAAACTTTATATCAAGATTTCTGCAGTGGTTAATCTGAATTGGTGAAAAGTTAATAGCTCTTGTGCAACGTTTAACATTAAAATTTACGGTCCTTTGCAAATACCTTTTTTTACCGAAACGGATTAAATGATTGATTTGGGTGCAGACAATAGTAGAGTTAGAGCTTAAAATAATTTACAAAATGATCTATAAAAAATGATTGAAAAAAAATTCAATAATCCTAAGATATTATTTTGACTTTTTATTCAGTAGTTTCACTTTTTTGAGTATTTGATAATAAAATCTCGATTCATTTGCCACATTCTTTACAGATGCTCTGCTAAATGCTTTTCGTAAAGCATAATTCTTGCATAGAGCAGATTTTAGTGTCTATTTTCGTGGCAGTCTTATTTGAAACTTTCTATGCACATCATCTTCACTTTCAGTGTTCATCATTTTCAGAACATTTTTCACTTATATTATTTACTTCTTCCAATAATTTCGTGTTTCGAAATTATGGGGGTATTTCAATTAACGTCACACTGGAGCAACACAACGGGCTATTGGTGACGGTCCGGGATCAATCCCAAAGAGAAAGAACCGAGGACAACACCACGTAATTTCGAACCACGGTCAGATGACGAGGCAACACACCTGAGCTGGCACCCCACTCTCCAAACTTCCACACCACGCCAACGTGAGGACATTTGAGGCCACGACAGATCTAACGTGCACCATTCCCCTTTGTACACGACGGTGTTTGGCTGGATTCGAACTCGCAACCCTTCGGTTGCAAGTCCGTTACTCTTCCAACCGGGCCACCGCGGCCCTCGAAATTCTGGATATCCTTAAGATTGGTCAATAAACTAACAATAAAATATGAAACTAACTACTGATGTATAGATTTTTCTCTACTTACTCTAAAACATGTGCAGTGATGTGTGTGCTTTATATTTTTCACAGCAAGTGCATGTGGAATTGTTTTGGGGGGGGGGGGGTATTTCAATTAACGTCACACTGGAGCAACACAACGGGCTATTGGTGACGGTCCGGGATCAATCCCAAGGGGAAAGATCCGAGGACAACACCACGTAATTTTGAACCACGGTCAGATGACGAGGCAACATCTGAGCTGGCACCCCACTCTCCAAACTTCCACACCACGCCAACGTGAGGACATTTGAGGCCACGACAGATTTAACGTGCACCAGCCCCCTTTGTACACGACGGTGTTTTGGCTGGATTCGAACTCGCAACCCTTCGGTTGCAAGTCCGTTACTCTTCCAACCGGGCCACCGCGGCCCAAATTGTTTTGGAATTGACTATGTTGTAAAAATATTAAACCGATCAAATGACCGTCACTAAAAATAGATTTACCTGATACATATGGGGCCGCGGTATCCCAGAGTAACGGACTAGCAACTGGAGGGTTGCGAGTTCGAATGCAACCAAAAACCGTCGTGGACATGGGGCTGGTACACGTTAAATCTGTCGTGGCCTCAAATGCTCCCAGGTTGGCGTGAAAGTTAGGGGTGCCAGCTCAGGTGTGACCTCGTCATCTGACCGTGGTTCAAAATCTACGTTCGGATCTTTTCCTGTTTTGATACCGGACCGTCCATAATAGACAGTTGTGTTACTCCAGCGCGACGTTGAGTAATTATATACCTAATTTTCAAAAATCAATTGGTAGGTAGGCATGTATTTTAATTAACGTCACACTGGTGCAACACAGCGGGCTATCGGTGACGTTCCGGGATCAATTCCAAAGGGAAAGATTCGTCAGACGAACAAAAATCGACTGATCCACGGTCGACTCCCTTCTCTTCACCGTACTATGCAAACCTGGTTCCTACTGGGTGGCAAACAAGTGCTATGACCACTGAAGTAGTAAGATGGCTGATAGGTTAGAGGTTAATAGATATATTTGCGTAAGTGCCTTTGCAATAATTATAATATAATCTAACTCTCATCTCCAATCTATCCTTCTTAAAACATTAACTCGTTTCTCCGGTTTCTTTGAATCAGGTTCGAGACCTCGTTTCCCACAACTCTTTCCGCACTCTGACCACAGGGTATATGCGATGAAGCGTAATCTTCGATCAAACATAATTTGCATAAACCCCATTGTTCGCTCAGATCAGCGAAATGTGTACATCTCTTCTTTCTCGAATTTGCCTAGGTGGATTCGTTTCTGTATCTGGTCTAATTTAGCCAATTTCTGTTGTGATTTCCACTTCCGGGACCGTTGCGCTGGTTTGGAGATCGGATTATCTTTTATTTTTGCATCGATGCGATTGGCGGACCAGGTCTGTTCCGGAGGTATTAGATCCCCTCGTGCAAACATCACCAATCCGCTCTCCTCAAAAACGCAGGATTTTCTCGCATAGCCCCGCTCATCAAGGACGTCTTCCTAAAAATATTGAGGGCCGCGGTAGCCTGGTTGGTAGAGTAGCGGATTAGCATCCGGAGGGTTGCGATTTCGAATCTCGTCCAGCCTAATGACCGTCGTGGACGTGGGGGCTGGTGCGCGTTAAATCTGTCGTAGCCTCAATTGTCCTCATGTTGAAGTTCGGAGAGTGGGGTGCCAGCTCAGGTGTTCTCGTCGTCTGCTGTAGTACAGAATTCGGGACGTTACAATCAATACAAGAAACTAAAAAGCAAATCAATTGTGTTATGTTGGAGGTTGTAAAATATTTGTTAAAGCAACTTTGCCCTCAAAGTATTGATTTTTTTCAACTTTTTCAAACTATTGATGTATTCAGATCTATATTTCACATGTTATAAAACCGATTTTTTCTCATTCAATTTGTATTTTTCATAGCTCTAATGATTCCAATATCATTTCTGGAAGATTCGAGCCCCGTGGGGGGGGGGCTCGAATCTCCACCCCCCTCATTCCCCTGAAAACATCCCTGTCCTTGACGAGTGCTTTTTGAATATTCTAATTTATTAAGAACAAAATAGGCAGATTCATCAGCAGGGGCGCACTTAGGAGGGGGCTATGGGGGCTTAAGCCCCTCTCAGCACTTAAAAAATAAAAATATCCCAATTTGATTAATTCTGGTCCTCTATAAAAATAGCGTATGAGAATATTTTCAACATTTCACCCTTGTTTCACTCAATAAATATTTATTGACAATTCTTTTCCGATTTCCAAGTGTCATCACATTTTTATCAGGGATTGGATAAAGTGGGATAAATCCTAAAAATACTTAAAATTATTTATTAATTAGTTACCTTTCGACTTCAATTCAGTTTTTATTAGTCTGAAGTGACTAATAATAATTAGTGAAGTTTTTATTAGTCCGATTTCCAAGTGTCATCACATTTTTTATCAGGGATTGGATAAAGTGGGATAAACCCTAAAAATACTTAACATTATTTATTAATTAGTTACCTTTCGACTTCAATTCAGTTTTTATTAGTCTGAAGTGACTAATAATAATTAGTGAAGTTTTTATTAGTCCGATTTCCAAGTGTCATCACATTTTTATCAGGGATTGGATAAAGTGGGATAAACCCTAAAAATACGTAACATTATTTATTAATTAGTTACCTTTCGACTTCAATTCAGTTTTTATTAGTCTGAAGTGACTAATAATAATTAGTGAAGTTTTTATTAGTCCGATTTCCAAGTGTCATCACATTTTTATCAGGGATTGGATAAAGTGGGATAAACCCTAAAAATACGTAACATTATTTATTAATTAGTTACCTTACGACTTCAATTCAGTTTTTATTAGTCTTGCTGTCAGAGTCACTCTAAAACTAACTTTTTGAAGATTGAGATACTACTTAAGTAGGTAGTTAACTGACGTCGTACTGGAGCAACACAGCGGGCTATTGGCGGCGGCCCGGGATCCATTCCAAGGGAAAGATCCAAGAACAGCGCCTCGTAATTTTCGAACGACGGTGAGATGCCGAGGACAACACATGAGCTGGCACCCCACTCTCCAAACTTCCACACTACGCCAGAGGACATTTGAGGCCAGCCAGATTACACGTGCACCAGCCCCCGTTTACACAACGGTCTTAGGCTGTACCGAGTTTCGAACTCGCAACCCTCCGGTTGCTAATCCATAGATAGCTCTACCAACTGGGCTACAGTCTGGTTGGTAAAGCAACTGGAGGGTTGAGAGTTCGAAACTCGGTACAGGCTAAAACCGTGATGTTCGAGGGGACTGGACGTTAAATCTGTTGTGACCTTAATTGTCGTCACGTTGGCGTACTGTGGAAGTTTGGAGGGTGGGGTGTCAGCTCAGGTTTTCACTTATGATCTTATCCTTTGATCTCTCACAGTTGATCTTATCCTTCGGGATCGATCCCGGACAGTCGGCTCACGTTGGCGTGGTGTGGAAGTTTGGAGAGTGGGGTGCCAGCTCAGGTGTTGCCTCGTCATCTGACCGTGGTTCAAAATTACGTGGTGTTGTCCTCGGATCTTTCCCTTTGGGATTGATCCCGGACCGTCACCAATAGCCCATTGTGTTGCTCCAGTGTGACGTTAGTAATCTACCTACGTACCAATTAGGCAACCGCGGCCCTAAGATACTTGAGGTTAAGATAGTTTCTAAAACTATTCTATCTTCCCCAAGAAATATCTTTAAATTTAAAAACCACGACCTCTTCTCAACAGTGGGTCATGTTCGACAATTGCATCATCTGAAATTTCCCTCCCTAATCGCAAAAGAAACGTACAAAGGACGAAAAAGTATAAAAATACAGTCAAACCTCATTAAGACGAACTCACTTAATACGAAACACGGATAATACGAACTCGCTTAATACGAATCACGGATAATACGAACTCGCTTAATACGAATCACGGATAATACGAACTCGCTTAATACGAATCACGGATAATACGAACTCGCTTAATACGAATCACGGATAATACGAACTCGCTTAATACGAATCACGGATAATACGAACTTGCTTAATACGAATCACGGATAATACGAACTAAATTACAATCCCCGTCAAAATACATATTCAGGTAGGTAGGTATTTAACGTCCAACTTAAGCAACCCAACGGGCTATTGACGAAAACACATATTCAGATAATATTCTCATTCGTTCAAGAATTCGGCTTACACTGATCTCCAGTTAAGACGAAAGACCGTCGTGATGTAGGCTGCTCGGGTTCGATCCCTGTCAGCTGCATTCCTCTCTGGGTGTATTTCTCTGTTCTGTGTCAGTAAAAAGTTTCATTGTGCATTGTGTGTGTGCATATGACTCGATATTGTATGTCTTGAGTTTGGCTTACCACGGTCAAATATGGTCCTTGCGTCATAAAACCCCCAAACCAACCAACCAACCGGTTAAGACGAACACATTTAATTAAGGGCAAATGAATTCTTTTCAATCGTATTATCCGAAACATTAAGTGACACGGAAATAGTAGATTTATTTGTGGAAGAGAGAGAAGACGAAAGAATTAAGATTCCGAAGAAGGAATGAAGATTCCGAAGAAGGAATGAAGATTCCGAAGACGAAGGAATCAGCGTGCCTTTAAAAGAAGCTACTACTGGCTTAGAAATTGTTCACCGCTTTTGTTAGGCAGTGAAAACTCATCTGCTCATTTAAACAGCGTTGACCGTGTAAAAGATTTTCTTAATGAATGTCACGAAAAACCCCGCAAAAGTCGATAACACTATTTCAAGACAAAAACTGCGTAATCAAGAAATTTCTGTATAATCTAGAAGTGTCTGTGCAATCAATCAGTATAATCTGTCAATAATCATCTGTATAATCTTGTGATGAAGAATATCATTTATCTGAACCAAAGAATTGTAGTCGCAGAAAAAAAAACGAATCATTCAAAGATAACGAAAATTCAAAGATATCATTCAATAGGGAATAATGTCCTCTACAAATTAATGGAAAAAAATTGCATTAAGAGCGTCTTCCTATCAATATTTGCACAAACAACAAACTTTCCCATGGAAACACCATGTTTTGATCCCTTATCAGATTCTGCATCGCTAAATTAGTCTAAATATGAAATTTCATGACTTTGCTATCTTTATATCGGGAGATATTCAATATTAAAGGTAATTGTCAATTTCAGGGATCATCTCCACATGGAAAATAGTTATTCGTAGATCGAGATTAATTGTAGTTATTCAGGAATGTTCATTTGAGATACTTGACTGAAAGAAGTCTACAGAGAACCTTAAGAGAAATGTTCATTCTTGGCATAATGGTTTGCAAATACGAAAATTGAAATACAAAATGTACGTAACCGAAAAGCCTACCTACAATTATTTACTACCAATCGAACTCATGTTCCGATCATCCAAAAAGTAAATAGTGAGTCATTCAATTAATCATTGATTAGTAGAGTTCATCTATACGACACGTAACTGGTAAAAGGCAATGTATTTTAGATAATAAATTTCAAACCATTTTTCAAATATATATATATATTTTTTTTTTGGGGGGGGGGGTATGGCGAAGGGCCACATTTGGCCATGCTGCGCCAAACATAACACATACAATATCAAATAATAGATAGACACGCACTTTCAAAAGTTTAAACATTTCTCAGGTACGTCAGACATTTTTTTAACTTTTGGTTGCCTCTAAAATCGCCATAATCAGGAAAATTTAGTGTAGGGCAAAAACTAACCATTGGAATGAGCTGAAATTTTGCATGGTCATATTAGAAGTCCTTCTGAATCCATTCCCATCGAAATATAATACAGTTCCAATTCATAATTTTTCAGAAATTAATCTAATAATTATTATTGCATACCAAAAACTATTTTTAAAATAAAATATTAGGTGAATTTCGTTTGGGTTCTTTAACAGTAAGTAACATGGTACAAAATATCAGCGCTATAGCAATATTATTTAGGAAGATATCCATAAAAGTCTGAGAAACTGATTTAACATATGGAGCTCCAATCTTTCTGTACTCATAACGTCGAAACGGCAAGACCTAACATGAAATTTGGCATCTGAAGTTAAATTATGATATCGATTTGAAACAGTGTGGCAAAATAGGGAGTTTCTATTGGAAATTATGAAGTTGGTGTTTCCTTTAATATGAAGATGGCCCCTTACGCAAATTGTATGCATTTGAATTTATAGAAGACGTTAGTTCCTGTCTAACGCCATCTTTGAACTTTTTCCTGTTAAAATTGCTCGAATGAAGAGGGTTTTTCCGCGACTGTACATTTGAATTTTTTGTGTTCGTATTCGATACTTCAAAGTATTTGAACACTTATTCGATACTTCAAAGTATTCGAATAGTTATTCGATACTTCAAAGCATTCAAATACTTATTCGATACTTCTAAGTATACGAATAGTTATTCGATACTTCAAAGCATTCGAATACTTATTCGATACTTCTAAGTATACGAATAGTTATTCGATACTTCAAAGCATTCGAATACTTATTCGATACTTCTAAGTATACGAATAGTTATTCGATACTTCAAAGCATTCGAATACTTATTCGATACTTCTAAGTATACGAATAGTTATTCGATACTTCAAAGCATTCGAATACTTATTCGATACTTCTAAGTATACGAATAGTTATTCGATACTTCAAAGCATTCGAATACTTATTCGATACTTCTAAGTATACGAATAGTTATTCGATACTTCAAAGCATTCGAATACTTATTCGATACTTCTAAGTATTCGAACATTTATTCCATACTTCAAAGCATTCGAATACTTATTCGATACTTCTAAGTATACGAATAGTTATTCGATACTTCAAAGCATTCGAATACTTATTCGATACTTCTAAGTATACGAATAGTTATTCGATACTTCAAAGCATTCGAATACTTATTCGATACTTCTAAGTATACGAATAGTTATTCGATACTTCAAAGCATTCGAATACTTATTCGATACTTCTAAGTATTCGAACATTTATTCCATACTTCAAAACGAGCAGCGGTAGTGCGTTTGGAAGAGTAACGGATTAGCAACCGGAGGGTTGCGAGTTCGAATTCAACCAAAGACCGTCGTGTACAAAGGGGGATGGTGCAAGTTATATCTGTCGTGTCCTCACGTTGGTGTGGTGTCGAAATTTGGAGAGTGTGGAGTCACCTCAGGTGTGACCTCGTCATCTGACCGTGGTTCAAAATTACATGGTGTTGTCCTCGTACCTTTCCCTTGGGGTTTGATCCGGGGACGTCGTCAATTGCCCGTTGTGTTACTCCAGTGCGACGTTAATTAAAAATACCATTCTTCAAAGCATTCGAATACTTATTCGATACTTCTAAGTATTCGAACATTTATTCCATACTTCAAAACGAGCAGCGGTAGTGCGTTTGGAAGAGTAACGGATTAGCAACCGGAGGGTTGCGAGTTCGAATTCAACCAAAGACCGTCGTGTACAAAGGGGGATGGTGCAAGTTATATCTGTCGTGTCCTCACGTTGGTGTGGTGTCGAAATTTGGAGAGTGTGGAGTCACCTCAGGTGTGACCTCGTCATCTGACCGTGGTTCAAAATTACATGGTGTTGTCCTCGTACCTTTCCCTTGGGGTTTGATCCGGGGACGTCGTCAATTGCCCGTTGTGTTACTCCAGTGCGACGTTAATTAAAAATACCATTCTTCAAAGCATTCGAAAACTTATTCGATACTTCTAAGTATTCGAACATTTATTCCATACTTCAAAACGAGCAGCGGTAGTGCGTTTGGAAGAGTAACGGATTAGCAACCGGAGGGTTGCGAGTTCGAATTCAACCAAAGACCGTCGTGTACAAAGGGGGATGGTGCAAGTTATATCTGTCGTGTCCTCACGTTGGTGTGGTGTCGAAATTTGGAGAGTGTGGAGTCACCTCAGGTGTGACCTCGTCATCTGACCGTGGTTCAAAATTACATGGTGTTGTCCTCGTACCTTTCCCTTGGGGTTTGATCCGGGGACGTCGTCAATTGCCCGTTGTGTTACTCCAGTGCGACGTTAATTAAAAATACCATTCTTCAAAGCATTCGAATACTTATTCGATACTTCTAAGTATACGAATAGTTATTCGATACTTCAAAGCATTCGAATACTTATTCGATACTTCTAAGTATTCGAACATTTATTCCATACTTCAAAACGAGCAGCGGTAGTGCGTTTGGAAGAGTAACGGATTAGCAACCGGAGGGTTGCGAGTTCGAATTCAACCAAAGACCGTCGTGTACAAAGGGGGATGGTGCAAGTTATATCTGTCGTGTCCTCACGTTGGTGTGGTGTCGAAATTTGGAGAGTGTGGAGTCACCTCAGGTGTGACCTCGTCATCTGACCGTGGTTCAAAATTACATGGTGTTCTCCTCGTACCTTTCCCTTGGGGTTTGATCTGGGGACGTCGTCAATTGCCCGTTGTGTTACTCCAGTGCGACGTTAATTAAAAACACCATTCTTCAAAGCATTCGAATACTTATTCGATACTTCTAAGTATTCGAACATTTATTCCACACTTCAAAAGGAGCCGCGGTAGCGCGCTTGGAAGAGTAACGGATTAGCAACCGGATGGTTGCGAGTTCGAATTCAACCAAAGACCGTCGTGTACAAAGGGGGATGGTGCAAGTTATATCTGTCGTGTCCTCACGTTGGTGTGGTGTCGAAATTTGGAGAGTGTGGAGTCACCTCAGGTGTGACCTCGTCATCTGACCGTGGTTCAAAATTACATGGTGTTGTCCTCGTACCTTTCCCTTGGGGTTTGATCCGGGGACGTCGTCAATTGCCCGTTGTGTTACTCCAGTGCGACGTTAATTAAAAATACCATTCTTCAAAGCATTCGAATACTTATTCGATACTTCTAAGTATACGAATAGTTATTCGATACTTCAAAGCATTCGAATACTTATTCGATACTTCTAAGTATTCGAACATTTATTCCATACTTCAAAACGAGCAGCGGTAGTGCGTTTGGAAGAGTAACGGATTAGCAACCGGAGGGTTGCGAGTTCGAATTCAACCAAAGACCGTCGTGTACAAAGGGGGATGGTGCAAGTTATATCTGTCGTGTCCTCACGTTGGTGTGGTGTCGAAATTTGGAGAGTGTGGAGTCACCTCAGGTGTGACCTCGTCATCTGACCGTGGTTCAAAATTACATGGTGTTCTCCTCGTACCTTTCCCTTGGGGTTTGATCTGGGGACGTCGTCAATTGCCCGTTGTGTTACTCCAGTGCGACGTTAATTAAAAACACCATTCTTCAAAGCATTCGAATACTTATTCGATACTTCTAAGTATTCGAACATTTATTCCACACTTCAAAAGGAGCCGCGGTAGCGCGCTTGGAAGAGTAACGGATTAGCAACCGGATGGTTGCGAGTTCGAATTCAACCAAAGACCGTCGTGTACAAAGGGGGATGGTGCAAGTTATATCTGTCGTGTCCTCACGTTGGTGTGGTGTCGAAATTTGGAGAGTGTGGAGTCACCTCAGGTGTGACCTCGTCATCTGACCGTGGTTCAAAATTACATGGTGTTGTCCTCGTACCTTTCCCTTGGGGTTTGATCTGGGGACGTCGTCAATTGCCCGTTGTGTTACTCCAGTGCGACGTTAATTAAAAATACCATTCTTCAAAGCATTCGAATACTTATTCAATACTTCTAAGTATTCGAACATTTATTCCACACTTCAAAAGGAGCCGCGGTAGCGCGCTTGGAAGAGTAACGGATTAGCAACCGGATGGTTGCGAGTTCGAATTCAACCAAAGACCGTCGTGTACAAAGGGGGATGGTGCAAGTTATATCTGTCGTGTCCTCACGTTGGTGTGGTGTCGAAATTTGGAGAGTGTGGAGTCACCTCAGGTGTGACCTCGTCATCTGACCGTGGTTCAAAATTACATGGTGTTGTCCTCGTACCTTTCCCTTGGGGTTTGATCTGGGGACGTCGTCAATTGCCCGTTGTGTTACTCCAGTGCGACGTTAATTAAAAATACCATTCTTCAAAGCATTCGAATACTTATTCGATACTTCTAAGTATTCGAACATTTATTCCACACTTCAAAAGGAGCCGCGGTAGCGCGCTTGGAAGAGTAACGGATTAGCAACCGGATGGTTGCGAGTTCGAATTCAACCAAAGACCGTCGTGTACAAAGGGGGATGGTGCAAGTTATATCTGTCGTGTCCTCACGTTGGTGTGGTGTCGAAATTTGGAGAGTGTGGAGTCACCTCAGGTGTGACCTCGTCATCTGACCGTGGTTCAAAATTACATGGTGTTGTCCTCGTACCTTTCCCTTGGGGTTTGATCCGGGGACGTCGTCAATTGCCCGTTGTGTTACTCCAGTGCGACGTTAATTAAAAATACCATTCTTCAAAGCATTCGAATACTTATTCGATACTTCTAAGTATTCGAACATTTATTCCACACTTCAAAAGGAGCCGCGGTAGCGCGCTTGGAAGAGTAACGGATTAGCAACCGGATGGTTGCGAGTTCGAATTCAACCAAAGACCGTCGTGTACAAAGGGGGATGGTGCAAGTTATATCTGTCGTGTCCTCACGTTGGTGTGGTGTCGAAATTTGGAGAGTGTGGAGTCACCTCAGGTGTGACCTCGTCATCTGACCGTGGTTCAAAATTACATGGTGTTCTCCTCGTACCTTTCCCTTGGGGTTTGATCTGGGGACGTCGTCAATTGCCCGTTGTGTTACTCCAGTGCGACGTTAATTAAAAACACCATTCTTCAAAGCATTCGAATACTTATTCGATACTTCTAAGTATTCGAACATTTATTCCACACTTCAAAAGGAGCCGCGGTAGCGCGCTTGGAAGAGTAACGGATTAGCAACCGGATGGTTGCGAGTTCGAATTCAACCAAAGACCGTCGTGTACAAAGGGGGATGGTGCAAGTTATATCTGTCGTGTCCTCACGTTGGTGTGGTGTCGAAATTTGGAGAGTGTGGAGTCACCTCAGGTGTGACCTCGTCATCTGACCGTGGTTCAAAATTACATGGTGTTGTCCTCGTACCTTTCCCTTGGGGTTTGATCCGGGGACGTCGTCAATTGCCCGTTGTGTTACTCCAGTGCGACGTTAATTAAAAATACCATTCTTCAAAGCATTCGAATACTTATTCGATACTTCTAAGTATTCGAACATTTATTCCACACTTCAAAAGGAGCCGCGGTAGCGCGCTTGGAAGAGTAACGGATTAGCAACCGGATGGTTGCGAGTTCGAATTCAACCAAAGACCGTCGTGTACAAAGGGGGATGGTGCAAGTTATATCTGTCGTGTCCTCACGTTGGTGTGGTGTCGAAATTTGGAGAGTGTGGAGTCACCTCAGGTGTGACCTCGTCATCTGACCGTGGTTCAAAATTACATGGTGTTCTCCTCGTACCTTTCCCTTGGGGTTTGATCTGGGGACGTCGTCAATTGCCCGTTGTGTTACTCCAGTGCGACGTTAATTAAAAATACCATTCTTCAAAGCATTCGAATACTTATTCGATACTTCTAAGTATTCGAACATTTATTCCACACTTCAAAAGGAGCCGCGGTAGCGCGCTTGGAAGAGTAACGGATTAGCAACCGGATGGTTGCGAGTTCGAATTCAACCAAAGACCATCGTGTACAAAGGGGGACTGGTGCAAGTTATATCTGTCGTGTCCTCAATTTGACGTGGTGTGGAAGTTTGGAGAGTGGGGAGTCACCTCAGGTGTGACCTCGTCATCTGACCGTGGTTCAAAATTACATGATGTTGTCCTCGTACCTTTCTCTTGGGGTTTGATCCCGGGCCGTCGTCAATTGCCCGTTGTATTCCAGTGCGACGTTAATTAAAAATACCATACTTCGAATACCAAGCATTCGATATTTCAAAGCACTCGAATACCGAGTATTCGATCTTACCCATCTCTACCAAGAACCACTGTTCCTCGGCCCGGTGTGAAATCCAAACGGACTTTCTTTCCTTGCGGCCTCACCTACCTTCCGGTACCGATTATCCCATCACTCAAGGTGGTGTCACGTAAACATGTCAAGTAACGCCCTCTATCCGCGACCTCCCTTTAAATGGCGTCAGGGGGTTAGGGCAGGAAATGTTGGTTCTTTTCGTGCCCTTCGACTTCATGTGGTTTGGGACAAGACCTTCCCAACGGGTATTTATAGGACGGGAATTATAAGGTATATTAGGGAATTGTATTTATTCATAGGACGGGAGCCAGACGAGGGCTCTTTAGATTTGCAACGTAGACGGAATTTCATTTTCTCTCGAGTCCCGAAAACAGTAAACACTCGTTATATCTCACCTCAATATATCGCCATATTTAGCTATATCGCTCTTTTTTACTTTTCCCCCAATCAATTTGATTTTCGTCAGGGGTTGGTAATTGAATTTTATGGCGCAGCATATTTGGCCAGACACAATATCAAGTAATATACACATGCACAAATGAAAGTTACTGACACAGAAGAGAGAAATACACCCAGGGAGGAATGCACATGACAAGAATCGAACTTACGTCGCCTACAACTCGAAGGTTGCTAGCGCAGTGGGCATACCCACTAAGCCACGACGGTCCTTTTCGTCAGGGGTCCATTTACAACAGCCCCTCGTTCTATCGCATAATTAGCTACATCACTTTTTTACTTGACTCCTCATAAATTTTGGTGCCGTGGTAGCTCAATTGGATTGTATGTAGGTAGGTATTTTAATTAATGTAGCTCATTAATGTTACCAACCGGAGGGTTCAGAGTTCGAAACTCGATCCACCCAAAGACCACCGTGTACATTTTATCATTTTAAAAAAGCCCAATGTACAAGTTTTTAAACGTAAAAGGTTTTTCTTTTGAAAGATTTTCAGTGCAAACATGAAAGGACCACCGGAAGATAAAGAAAGTATCTCCGGATAAAAATTAACTAACACCATTTTGAGAATATTTCATTACCTCAGACTCTAAATTATTAAAAGGAAATGTTAGGGACCAGAAATTTACACTCATTGGCTGTTTTTAGTTAAATAAGAATAAGAATAAGGGGAGGGGGGGGGAGATTTAAGTTAATGACCTTGGTGGTGTGGAAGTTTGGAGAGTGGGGTACCATCTCAGGTGTTGACCTTGTCATCTGACCGTGGTTCAAAATTATGAGGCGTTGTCCTTGGTCATTCCCTTCGGAATTGATCCCGGACCGTTGCCAATAGCCTTCTGTATTGCTTCAATGTGACGTTAATAAACGATCCATTCTCTAAGAGGCACGTGAAAAACGAGCACAGTAAAGCTGAATTCAAATAGGAAGCGCAAAGCGACACCGGCAAACTAGATGTGCAGGAACGAATGACGTTCCTATTAAGTTGAAAAATTTTCAACCTTAATTGGCCCTCGCTTTGAGCTACCTATTTCAATTCAGCTTGACACCATTAAAGGAACATAACGGAAACACAAGACACCTTCGAAACCAATTGTGCTCTAAATTTGACTACATCCAAAATTGTTCTTTGGTGTAACCGTAGGTTTGATTCATACCCTAACAAATAATAAATTAATTTTTGTAGTGGTAGACAAATTACAGCCACAAATTTAAGAATGGTATTTTGATCAATCATATCACAAATTTTCCAGACAGAAAAGTATTTTTCTCAAGACAGCTGGTATACAAATAGCGATGTAGGGAGATAGACCGACCAAGTAATAAGTTTAGAAACCTTCACATACTGACAATTACTTAGAATTAAATTGCATTTAAATCAAGAACCTTCAAATGGAGACAAAGGGTCTAGTTTAAAGGGGTACAAACCCACTCAAAGTTTAAGGGGAGCTCACATTCATTCAGTGATTCAAATCTATTCCAATGAATAGCCGGGAAGTAGAATACAAACAGGGAAAAGATCCCTTCATAGTGAAGATGACCTGATACCGCCATCTATATAATTAACTAAACAATTTTCCCATGATTTAGATTTTGAAATAATTTAATGACAAGCAATTCTACCAACAAAAAGTTGTGCAATTAGAATATGGATAGCAACTTTTAAAAACATATTCAGGAGGTATTGTACGAATTGCTGTCAATGTAAGACGAATTAGCATCTATGCAACGGCTCTCCGCTTGTGTTGGTCTTCATTTTTTACATAGCAACAGCATGGTGAATGAATGCGTCGTGTGCGGATGTTAAGCCAATCACAGAACTGCTACTCAATCACGGATACTTTCGAATCAGTTCTTACCTGTTAAGAGTTATCAAAATTACCATGATGTGGTAGTTGTGATTACTGCAACAGTGATTGAGAATATCTGTGATTCGGTATACAGTGATTGAGGGCTAAGTGATATCAGAAAATATCATTTTACCTCTATCTGTGATTGCGACTGGTATTGGTGATTCGGTAGCAGTGAAAAATACGACTATCAGTGATTTGAGAACCCTAATCGGCGGAGTGATGTATATCTGTGTGGGATTTGAGACGGAACTCATTTGTGTTTCTGTAGGAGGGATAGCATTTTCATCCAGGGGGTGTTGTGTTTTGTTTCGGGTTTCATGAATCGATTAATTGTAGAAAAACTAGTGCTGTAGAAAAATTCGATAGATTAAAGTTTGAAGGTAGGTGTTTTCTTTGTTTTGAAAAATATCATATGAGCATTTCTTGTAAATCTAGGATAAGCTGTAAAAAATGTAAGTCTAATTCGCATCATGAGGTATTGTGTAGAAGGAACAACAAAAATGTTCTTTCTCCACCCTATTCCTCCGACACCCCTGCTGAAACGATCCCTAAAATAAGAATTCCTTCGATCACTTCAGGTGTTTCTGATCAAAGGTCTGAAAATATATCTGTTGCGCACAATAATATTCTAGGAAGTAGTAAAAAATCTTTTCTTCAAACTTGTTCAGTAATTGTGTGCTCGAAAAATAATAATAAATCGTTGGAAAGTAGAATAATGTTAGATTCCGGATCACACCGATCTTTTGTGTCTAAACGCATTGTGAAAGAATTAAATTTAAAACCCTTTCGCTATGAAAAATTGTCTATATACTCATTCGGTGAAAAATACCCTCGAGAGAAAAATTATCCCGTGGTTAGTTTGACCTTGCACAATCGAAAAGAGCCGGATAAGTGTTTAGAAGTGGAGTGCTTAGTCACTGAATTTATTGCTTAATCACTTTTGGAGACGTTGGAGAAAACATTATCTCCTCTCTTTAAGATCTGCAAATGTGTGTCCTCCAACAAACGTTAAAACTCATTTTAAAGTTAATGATATTGTGTTGATTCTTGATGATCGTTACCCACGAAATTTGTGGTCTATGGGTAAAATCATAGAAATATTTCCAGGAAGAGACGGAAAAATCCGTTCCTGTCTAATAAAAACTCGATCTGGGACTATTAAAAGACCTGTACAATTATTATGTAATCTTGAAATTAATGATGAAAATTAACCGTTTATATTTTATATTCGATAATTTAGTTTATTTCTGTGTTATTGAATTGGTTATTTATAAAAAAAAATGTTAAAATTACCTAATCTTGAACTGAAAAAAGAACTATTAAATTTATTAACTCGAATTATATTTATGTTCCTATTGAATTTATTTGTGATTTGTATCTGATTAATATTGGATTATTATATGCTCAAAAGGTAATTTATGTGAACTCTGAAAGAGTTCAGGTGGGGAGTGTGAAATACCCCAGACGGCACTAAGCGCCAAATTGTAAGAAGTTGTTGGCAGCCAAACGACAGAGCACATATAATAGCTCTGATCTCTGAACTAGTAACAGTGCGTGTGTGTTAAAATAAAATTTGGTTATTTATAGAACTGACTTATGATTATTACCACTGAACATACCATGCTTTACATTGTGCAACATTAAAGGGCTCTACGACACATCATAGTCCCGCGTATTTAGGGTTCTTAGATTAAGAGCTTATAGCGATGACCAAATAAATAAGCTCTACAGTTGAAAGGTAAACTTAGAAGAAAACATTTTTAAAACTTGCTATTTCAAAAGACAAATTTCTTATTGATGTTCAACTTTTCCTAATTATGTATTTTCTTATATAAAGAACACATGAGCTATTAAATTTGTTTTTTTCGTTCTTTTTTATTTAAAATTTCTCTTTTTTTTCCCTCTTCTAAAGTGTTTTGAATTATAAAATAATACAATATGTATATGCACATGTGATGAAGTTAAAAAAATGAAATATTTTATGAATTGAATGAGACTAAATTACTTGATTACTTGATTTTACTAGTGAATAAAACAATATGGATGTACGCTGATTTTTTTTTGCACTGAAAAATTCTTTTATTCTGTAAGGCAATTTCTTCAGTTTAATCTACATTTCGTTGTTGCATTAGAATACCAAGATAAATTATAGATGTTAACAAAAGGCAGAATTTTGAAAGTGGGTGAAGATGATGTGATTGAAATGCAATTATAATAATTTAAAAACGTCATTTTTCATGTTTACAAGATTTTCGTAATATGATTACACTATTTCATTTAAGGAGCTCATGTATAAAAGTGTGCAAAAAACCTTATAGGGGTTCAGACAAAGATTTCCTCTGAATCCGCCGCTGCGTTTGATGTTGATTTCTTGAATATGTAATGTTTACCGCATTTCCTTATCGTTTTACGAGTTTCTGCATTCCCTTAAAGTTGAGTTTTAAAATGAAGTAATTTTAGGGAAAGAACCAACACAATAATGTAAATTTTTGTGTTGGTTCTTACCACACAACTGAATGTTTTATTTTAGTGTGTAATTTGATTGCTTCAATCAAAATTTCAATACTTATCTTTCGGAATTTCTTGTCAGTGTATTTTTAAAAGTAGAAATTTTACACTTTAGAGTTCTTGATATAAATAACATACGTTAAATAAAAAACAGTATCCCTTTCCAACCAATCAGATATTCTTCGGCAGCAATCACAATTACAGCGAAATACACTCTTCGTAATACTACGAAATTCAATTTTTATGATCTTCGTATGTCGCTTTGCAGTTGCTATTTGAAATGAAATATTTCAGGAGCATAGCTGAAAGAATAAACTGCAAAATACCATAACAATTACTGTCAATTTTACATCGCAATTGTGCTCAAATGAGTTAAATTGCGAATTTTGATAATTATTTTTGTTTCATAAAGTAATAAATAATAAATTAATTTTTAAAGTGGTAGACAAATTTGGTTGCTGCAAGTTGGAGAATTTGTGGTATTTTGATCAATCACAAATTCTTCCAGACAAAACTTTTTTATCAAGAAAGCTGATTTTCTTACAAATAGTGATGTAAGGAGACAGGCTGACCAAGTATTGAGTTTAGAAGAAACCTTTATTTTAGACACATACTGACAATTATTTACAATTAAAATACATAGAAATCCAGACCTCTCAGAGACAAATGAGTCAAAGCTTAACCCTCTCGCTGCGCATCCCGCGATTTCCGCGGGCAACGTAGAAGTAGCAAAATTTGCGCAGCCCGCGATTTCTGCGGGAATGCATTTTTGCCGTCTATTTAACTGTGCAACCCGCTCTTTCCCTGTTCATGGTTTCATTTTGGCTTTTCTGTGATGTTTAATTGTCTATTCAAATCTGGGTTAACAGATGGCTTTAGATGTCCACATTTCTGCGAAATATACAAGCATTTTTTGCAGCATTTTGCGCGCTCTTTTCAAAGCTCAAAGATGTCTGGCAGGAAGCATTTCGCGAGTGATAGAACCTACATTCCTGACAATATTTCCGACACTGATAGCAGTTCTGACTCTGATATCAAGTATATTGAAGATAGTTATAGAGAAACTGATGAGAATTTCTCGGATTCCTCTGCGGATAGTGATTTCTAATAATTCTTCATTTCTAATAAATGTTTTGTAAGTATTTTGCATATTTTCATTAGTATATACGTTTTACCTTTGCATTTCATAAAATAAATCATAATTTAACCAAGATTAATTTTCAAAATTTTGCTTTTATATGATTATTCTTCATTTTCAATATTCCGACAATCTTTTTTTATGATCTAATTCTATATTGAAAAAAACTCTTTTACAAAATTTTTTTGTATATTTAACTCTAAAATATACGTAGATTTGAAATATGTAATAAAAAAATACGCAATTTTTGAACCTATTTTGATAAAAAAAATTACGCAGCGAGAGGGTTACGGGAGCTCACCACACTTCCGTCAGTTATTCAAATATATTCCAATGAATAGCCGGAAGTAGAATACAAACAGGGAAAAGATCCCTTCGTGATACTGTTCCTTGACAGCGCCATATATATAAGGAATTAAATAAAGTCAAAACAGTTTTTCCATGATTTAGACTGGAATAATTAAATGACAAACAATTCTATCAACAGAAGAGTGTTATGCAATTGGAAGATGGATAACAATTCTAAAAAATATATTCAAGAACGATATTGTACGAATTGCTGTGACAATGTAAGGCTTATTAGGATCTATGCAATGGTTATCCGCTTGTGAGTTAGTCACTTTTTTTCATAGCAAGAGCATGGTGAATGCGTATGATTGCATGATAAAGGCTAGCTAAGGATACTACCTGTCTACAACGAGAATTGTTCGAAAAGTCTGCCATTCTGTTGCCGTAGGGGAGCCTGAAGAAAAATGTTCAAGTTTGTCACAATGACGCGCCTAATAACAATTTGGAACTATATTCGTAAGAGCTTTACTTATTTACTTATTAGTAAACATATTTGTAAATAACTCAGCTAACATTTAGGGCCGCGGTTGCCCGGTTGGTAGAGCAGTAGATTAGCAACCGGAGGATTGCAAGTTCGAAACGCGATTTAACCAAAGACCTTATGAGTGTGGGGGCTGGTGCACGTTAAATCCATCGTGGCCTCAAATGTCCTCACTTTAACTTGGTGTGGCAATTTGGAGAGTGGGCTGCTAGCTCAGATTTTGACCGTGGTTCAAAATTACGAGTTGTCCTCGATCTTTCCCTTCGTGATTGCTCTCGGACCGTCGCAAATAGACTCTTGTGTTGCTCCAGTGTGACGTTAATTAATGATCCATTTTCTAAGACACATGTTGCAATCGTGTGCAAAAAACGAGCACAATAAAGATGAATTCAAATAGGAAGAGTAAAACGACACACGCAAAAAGGTGCTGGTGACCACCGTTCCTCTTCAAATTGAAAATATTTCAACTTGATTGGTCCTCGCTTGACGGTTTGCGCTTCCTATTTGAAATCAGCTTAACGACATTACATGAATACAACGGGAAGCACATACTACAAGACACTTACGTATCAATTACTATTCACGTATTTTTTGTATCGGTATTCTAATCATAAATGAGTTAAATTGCAAAGTTTCTTAAAGTGAATTAAATTTTACCTGCAATAACTGTGTTTTGTTTCATACTCTAATAAATAATGAATTAAGTTTTGAAGTTGTAGACAAATTTGCCTGCCACAAGTTGGAGAATATTACTAATAATTTCAAGTTGATTAGTCCTCGCATGTCGTTTCCTATTTGAACTCAGTTTAACGACATTACAGGAACATACCTGGACAAAACACGAACCTAGACAGTTTAGTTCTTAAAGATTATGTTGCGTCATATCTGTGTGTACAGAAACTTCAAGATGGGGCAACGCATACGAGGTTTGTCTAAAAAGTATCCGACCTTGAATTTTCCTGTTTACGGTAATGATGCTAGAGCGGCGCCACTGTGCACAATGGAAGAAGACAACTTAATGCGTATGCTTGAATTTTTTCTCCGTGTTCGAGTGTGTCAGTCGCTGCCTGCTGGCCGCTGAGTAAGGTGCTGTTATAAGTGTTCGTCGGATTTTTGATTTCTCTCAAAATGAATGAACGAGTTGAGCAAAGATACTGCATCAAATTTTGTCAAAAGCTTGGTGATTCTCAAAACGAAACAATTCGTAAGATTCAGCAAGTTTTTGGAGACGATGCTATGGGGGTAACACAAGTGAAGGAATGGTTTAACCGATTCAAAAATGGCCGCACATCGGTGGCGAGTGATCAGCGTCCGGAGGCCTCAAACCGCTCGGAATGCAGCCGTTGTTGAGAGGGTGGAAAATCTGGTAAAGGGAGATCGTCGTTTGACCGTACGAGAGATTGCCGAAGAGGTTGGGATCAGTAAAGATTCCGCACATGCAATTTTTCGTGATGATTTGAACATGCGCAGAGTGGCTGCAAAATTTGTGCCCAAGCTGCTGTCGGCACAACAAAAAGAACTCCGTATTGAGATTGCACAGGACCTTCTGGACACTACCAACACTGATCCTCAGTTTCTGAACACTGTGATTACTGGGGATGAGTCATGGGTATACGGGTACGACCCAGAAACAAAAGCACAGTCGTCGCAATGGAAGCATCCCGAGTCTCCAAGGCCGAGAAAAGCGCGACAGGTGCGAAGCAAAATCAAGGTGATGCTAACTGTGTTCTTTGATATCTGTGGAATTGTGCATCACGAATACGCACCGGAAGGACAAACAGTGACAAAAGAGTACTATCAACAAGTTCTACGCCGACTCAGAGATGCTGTTCGGCGCAAAAGACCACACCTCTGGACGACGAAAAACTGGCAGTTGCAGCATGACAATGCTCCGGCTCATTTGTCACACCTGATCCAGACTTTCTTGGCGAAATACGGAATTCCAGTCGTCTCCCAACCTCCCTACTCTCCAGATATGGCTCCTTGCGACTTCTGGTTGTTTTCGAAATTGAAGATGCCGTTGAAAGGATCCCGTTTTGAGTAGAGAAGAGATAATGCAGAACGCGACAACGGAGATGAACACCATTCCAAAAGAAGCCTTCCAGGAGTGTTTTCGGCAGTGGAAGGATCGGTGGGCTAAGTGTGTGAAGGGGCAAGGGGCCTACTTTGAAGGGGATTAGGGTCCCAATTTCCTCACTTAAGTAATATATTTTTCCTGGCCAAAGGTCGGATACTTTTTAGACAGCCCTCGTATATAGCAGTTTAGAACTCCTGTGAAGCAGTTTTTTATCAATACGTTAAGTCAAGATCGACTAATTAGACGATTTCGTGAAAATGCATGGCCCCTCCGTCTCTATACTTGTAGATTTTTGGATATGGTACTACGTAAAATCTGGAGTAGGTCTACCTAAAGTCATTGGCTCATTTGAAAGATATGACGTGAGGTCACAGCCATAGACCCTGATATGCTTCACACATATTCATTTAATCGGATTCCACAGGCTTTTTAGTGCAAACTGCACTCAAACACAATTAGTTGAAAGATTTTTCGAAAGTCTACACATATTTATGCTGACCCCTGACAAGTAGCAATGATAAAATGAGACAGTAAGGCTGCTGAATTCAAATAGGAAGATTAAAACGACTCACGCAAAGAGGTGCAGTAGTGACCGCCGTTTCCTTTTCAAGTTGAAAACGTTTCAAATTGATCGGTCGTCGCTTCCTATTTGAATTAAGTTTAACGACATTGCAGGAACATGGCGCGGTAGAAAACACATAACTAGACTTTTACTCGCTTTGTATCACAATTCTACTCATAAATAAGTTAAATTGCGAGTTTTCTAAGATCATCCTGAATTAACCTTCAATCTAATTGGAGTTTTGTTTCATACACTTATAAATAATAAATTAATTTCTGAAGTGGTAGACAAATTTGGTTGCCGCAAGTTGGAAACTCTCTAGTATTTGGTCAATCATAATCACAAATTCTTCCAGACAGGAAACTAGTTTCCTAAGAACTGATTATCATAAAAGGCCTTGTATTCCGAATACGTTTAGGTTATCAGAAACTTTCAACGGAGTAGCAGTCTTGAGTGTCAGGTTATCAAGGAGGTTGTAGTCGCAGTTGGTGCAGGTTGAAGAAAGCATTACAATGAGAAGTAGGGCAAGCCCATCACTCGAGTGAGACACTACTTCCTCATCTTTTATTAAAATTAAATAATTAAATGTTACTTTTTAATATTGGTTTGGTCGTCTATCGGATACATATTTTATAAATCTGTTTTAATTTTGATTTGTTGGGTGCATCTTGTCCATTACTGAACCTTGTGCCATTAAACTCAAACAAACCAACCATCTTCCTTACTATCTATAACAGCATTCGAGCACATTTGTTGTCACAACCAATGTTCACATAAGAAAGTTACACGAGGAATTGAAACACCTCCTACAGGGTTCTACCACTCTCGGAAATGCCGATGCTCCGAATGCAGTGTGCTCAGTACTCTAAATTAATCCGATCAGTGCGATGCGGACAAGCGTGAGCTGAGCGCGGCTTACATCAAACGGTTAGACGGTAGGGTTTTATTTTGGCATCCCCAGAAAAAGTTTTAACTCGAATAAAATTTCACCAATAGATGGCGCTATACATTTTGCATGACGAAATATCCAAATTAAATTTCTTTAATAAGGAAACTGGTAACTCATTAACGACAGGTGCAGTTCATGTGAATAAAATTATTGAGTTTGTTAAACTAAATATTATCGTTTGTGAACAAGGTACTTCTGGTGAAATGTTTTTATCTGAGCTGCTCCCCATGTGAAAACGACCTACAGAAGCCTTACAGAAATTTCAAACTGAAAAAATGTGAAGGAACGTAAAGGTCCAAGGATTGCTAGACTTAAAACCTAGTAGGTCGTTTCGAGGAAACTTGTAGCTTGGGAAATTGCCAGAAACACGGGTATAGCCAAAACAAGTGTGTTCAGCGCCGTGCAAGGCCCCGTTTTAAATTTATATACCCGTACAAACTACAATCTCTTCATCAGCTGAAACCAAATTATGTTGCTCTTTGAGGGAAGAATTCACCCAGTGGGCTCTCGAGACGATCGAGGAAACTCCACAGTGTCTTTCTACCATATTTGGACAGATGAAGCCCGTCTTTCCTTACATTTGACAGTTAAACATAACTTTGTATAGAATCTGGGTGAAAGAAAGTCCACACACATGCTAAGACGTTAAATGCACCTCGTAACTTGAAAGTGCTTAAAGATTATATTGCGTCATATCTGTGTGCACAGAAACTTCAAGATGGAGGTTAAAGGAAGAGATCTTAGAAAATTCGCAATTTAACTTATTTATGAGTAGAATTGCGATACAAAGCGAGTAAAAGTCTTTGGTTTTGTGTTTTATCCCGCTATATTCCTGCAATGTCTTTAAGCTGAGTTCAAATAGGAAGCCACATGCGACGACCAATCAATTTTGTGTTTTCAACTTGAAGAAAACGGCGGTCATTCCAGCACCTCTTTGCGTGAGTCATTTTACTCTTCCTATTTTAATTCAGCCATGTGTTCATGTTTCTCATGTGATCTCAACACGTCGCCTAGAGAATAAGTCATTAATTAACGTCATACTGAAGCAAGATAAAAGGCTATTGGCGACGGACTGGGATTAATTCCGAAGGAAGAAATTCAAAGACAACGCCTCGTAATTTAGAACCACGGTCAAATATCGAGATCAACATCTGATCTGGCATACCACTCTCCAAACTTCCACCACAACGCTAAAATCATTAATTTAAACCTTTCCTTGTTTTTATTATTGGGTATTTCCTTGTTATGGTATTCCTTGTCATTTTATTATTGCCAGGGGTCAGCATAAGTATGTAGACTTTTCGAAAAATCTTTCCACAAATTGGCGTGTTTGAGTGCGGTTTGCACTAAAAAGCCTGTACAATCCGATTTTTTTAACATAAGAAAACAAATTTAGTTGAAATTTTACCAATAGATAGCGCTATTTCTATGGCTTAACCAGACCGACATGGAAATAAGCATTTATGTTGAATCATTTGTTAATTTGTATTTGTAAACATCTGACAATAGCAGCTCAATATGTCCACCACCGCAACCAATGACATTACGCAAGCTTGTCATAACGCCACTAATATATGTGTGAAGCATATCAGGGTCTATTATCTGTGACCTCACGTCATATCTTTCAAATCAGCCAATGACTTTAGGTAGACCTACTCCAGATTTTAAGTAGTACCATATTCAAAAATCTACAAGTATAGACGGAGGGGGCCATGCATTTTCACGAAATCGTCTAATTAGTCGATCTTGACTTAACGTATTGATAAAAAACTGCTTCACAGGAGTTCTAAACTGCGATATCTGCGTTGCCCCATCTTGAAGTTTCTGTGCACACAGATATGACGCAACATAATCTTTAAGTACTTTCCAGTTACGATGCAGGTCCCCCATTCCCTTGTTTCACATGGCTCTTCAAAGTAAAACGATCCAATAACGACGCTTTCTGTGAAGTCGCACCATACAGTGAGTATGGGTGCATTTAACGTCTCTGCATGTGTGGATTTTCCTTCACGCAGATTCTATACTTAGTTATGTTTATTAACTGTCAAGTGTAAGGAAAGACGGGCTTCATTTGTCTAAAAGATTGTAGAAAGCGACTGTGGAGATTCCTCGATCTTCTCGAGAGTCCCCTACATCACATAAAAATAGTGATGTAGGGAGATAGACTGACCAAGTATTAATTTTAAAAGAAACCTTCACACATACTGACAAATACTTATAATTCAATTGCATGGAAATCAAGACCCATCAAATTAAAACAGAGGAGTCAATGATAAAAAGGTACAAGCCCATCAATGTTTAAGAGGAGGTCACACGCTTCGTCAGTGATTCAAATCTATTCCAAAGGAAGCAGAATACAAACAAGGGAGAAAAGATCCCTTCGGTAGTACATTACCTTTACAGCGCTATCTATATAAAAAATTTAAATAGATCTAAACAAATAATTTCCTAGTGATTTTAATTGAAATCAAGTAATTCCACCAACAAATGAGTGCTATTCTATTAGATTATGGATAACAATTGTAAAAAATATATTCAGGAAAGATATCTACGGATTGCTATGACAATGTACGACGAATTAGGATCAGTGCAACGGCTATCCGCTTGTGTTATAGTGGGGTGCCAGCCCAGGTGTTGCTCTCATCTGACCGTGGTTCAAAATGACGAGGAGTTGTCATCGAAACTTTTCTTTGCGATGTATCCCTTACCGTCGCCAATAGCTGAGCTGTGTTGCTCCAGTGCGATGTTAATTAACTTCCTACCTACCTGTTAATGTTGCAGTAGGAAGGTATTTTAATTAACGGCGCACTGGAGCAGCACAACGGTCTTTTGGTGACGGTCCGGGATCCAACACGAAGGGAAAGATCAGAGGACAACACCACGATCAGGTGACGAGGTCGCTCCTGAGCTGACACCTCTCTCTAAACTTCCACCCTACGTGAGGACATTTGAGGCCACGACAGATTCAACGTGCACCAGCCCCCTTTAGTTCAAGACGGTCTTCGGTTGGATTTGAACTCGTAGCCCTGAGGCTGTTAATGTGCATAGAGATTTGTAAATAAATAAGTTTTAATTATGCAGTCCACTTATTTAAATCTACTTCTTTTCATGGGTCAGAAAAGGTCAATTAAACTTATGTTTATCATCAGAACAATGGAATGCAAAGAGGAATTACAGAAACTTCAGAGTCGATCTCTTATCTAAGTTTCAGATTCCAATTACACTGATAAAAATGACTCGACAAAAATGAACTAAATGGAATTAAATCAGTTTTGTCAAGGATCAAGAATCTATTTCCTAAGGGATCTACATTTGTACCAGTTCTTTTTTATGATTTCAATATTTAAGTAAGCATCTAAAATCAATTCGAATCCCGAGACGTAGGAAATTTTAATGTTACCGTACGAATTCCAGAATTGGGAAGTGCTTATGTATTACAACAGCTATCTAGATGCAATAAGCTAATGCGTGTGGTCAAAAATGTCATCTTTATGTCTAGTTGCAGCTATTCAGAAAATTTATTTACAACTAATACGGTGGAGTGATAGGCATTGTACCGCCTTCTGCAACTAGTCTATTGCACTCCCCTTGATAACCTGATAAGACTTTTTCCTACATCGTTAAAAGTTTATGATAAACCTTCACTGTTGTAAATTTCTGATGTATTCGGAACACAAGGACTTTGTTACCTGGTTCCGGAGATCCATGGAAAATTCACTCTCTAGTGCGGCTCCTCAAATATAAATGGCGCATCATGGCCAAATATGGCTTTTGCGCCATAAAACCCCAACAAACCAAACCTCAAACATAGCATTCTGGTAGGTATCAGAAATTAACAGGCCAGAGAACCATGTCAAAAACTAGACCTTTACGACAGATGTCAATAGTGCGTTGTGTTGTTAATTAAAATAATTAAAAGTTAATTAAAATACCTACCTTTGTAACACTTTTAATATAATATTTACAAAAAGTCATCTTTTCATCTAAGGACCTATCTTTCTTATACAAGGGCCGGAGTATCCCGGTTGGATGAGTAACGGATTTGCAACCGGAGGGTTGCGAGTTCGAATCCAACCAAAGACCGTCGTGTACAAAGGGGGCTAGTGCGCGTTAAATTTGTCGGGCCCCAAATGTCCTCCCGCGGGAGTGGTGTGGAAGTTTGGAGAGTGGGGTGCTAGTTCAGGTGTCTCGTCATCTGACCGTGTTTCAAATTTACGTGGTCCTGTCCTCGGATCTTTCCCATCGGGTTTCATCGCGGACCCTCCCAATAGTCCTCTGTGTTGCTCCAGTGCGGCATTAATTAAAATACCTGCCTTTCTTATTTAAACAAACCACTTGACTCTTCGATCAGTAACATTTCATGACCAGGCGATACGTGATTCAGCCCACCGGATGTTAAACGATCCAAGAATGAAGAAAAGGTGCCTAACTGTCCGTGTAGGTAGGTACTTAATTAACGTCGTACTGAAGTAACAAAAAGGTTCATTGATGACGGTCCGGGATTAATTCCTATGGGGAAATCCTAGAACAATACCTCATAATTTTAAACCACGATCATATGACGAGGCCGACACGTAAACTGTTACCTCACTCTCCAAACTCCCACATCCGTGAGGACATTTCAAACCACGACAGACTTAACGTGGCACCAGCCCTATGTACACGATGACCCTTAGCTGGATCGAGTTTAGAAATCGCAAGCCTGCCATCGCTGATCCGTTATTCCTTCTAGGCTACGGCGGCACTTTTTCTTTGATGGTAACTAATTAATGTCGCACTGGAGCAACACTACGGGTTATTTGGACGGTACGGGATCGACTAATAGTGGTGGGAAAAATATTTTTCGGATTATTCTTTCGTGAGAGAATCCCAAACCGTCGCCAATAGCCTTTTATCTTGCTTCAGTGTGATGTTAATTAATGATCTATTCTCTAAGTGACGTGTTGAAATCACATCAGAAACACGAACACAAGGCTGAATTCAAATAGGACGAGTAAAACGACGCACGCAAAGAGGTTCAGGAGTGACCGCCGTCTCTCTTCAAGTTGAAAACATTTCAAATTAATCGGTCCGCGCGTGTCGCTTCCTATTTGAATTCAGCTTCAACGACATTGCAGCAACGTACCGGAACAAAACACATACCTAGACAGTTTCACTCAATTACAATGCAACTCAACTCATAAATAAGTTAAATTGCGATATTTAAAGGAGTTTCATATTATTCTGCACCACGAATCGTTTTGTTCCATACCCTAATAAACAATAAATTAATTAATTTTTGAAGTGGTAGACAAATTTGTTAGGCGCAAGTTGGAAATACTCTAGTATTTTGGTCAATCGTAATCACAAATTCTTCTAGGCAGAAAACTAGTTTTCTAAGGAGAGCTGATTATCATAAAAATAGTGATGTAGGGAGATAGACTGACCAAGTATTAATTTTAGAAGAAACCTTCACACATACTGACAAATACTTACAATTAAATTGCATGGAAATCAAGACCCATCAAAGGAAAACAGAGGAGTCAATGATAAAAGGGTACAAACCCATCTAAGTTTAAGGGGAGGTCACTCGCTTCGTCAGTGATTCAAATCTATTCCAAAGAATAATTGGAAGCAGAATACTAACAAGGGAGAAAAGATCCCTTCGTAGTACATTACCTTTACAGCGCTATCTATATAAAAAAATTTAAATAGATCTAAACAAATAATTTTCCAGTGATTTTAATTGAAATCAAGTAATTCCAACAACTGATGAGTGCTATGTTATTAGATTATGGATAACAATTGTAGAATATATTCAGGAAAGATATCGCACGGATTGCTGTGACAATGTAAGACGAATTAGGATCAATGCAACGGCTATCCTCTTGTGTTACAATGGGGTGCCAGCCCAGGTCTTGCTCTCATCTGACTGTGGTTCAAAATGACGAGGAGTTGTCCTCGGAACTTTTCTTCGGGATGCATCCCGGACCGTTGCCAATAGCTCAGCTGCATTCCTCCAGTGCGACGTTAATTAACTTCCTACCTACCTGTTAATGTTGCAGTAGGTAGGTATTTTAATTAACGCCGCACTGAAGCAGCACGACGCTCTTTTGGTGACGGTCGGGATCCAACACGAAGGGAAAAATCAGAGGGCAATACCACGATCAGGTGACAAGGTCACACCTGAGCTGACACCCCTCTCTCTAAACTTCCACCCAATGCCAACGTGAGGACATTTGAGGCCACGACAGATTCAACGTGCACCAGCCCCCTTAGTTCAAGACGGTCTTCGTTTGGATTTGAACTCGTAGCCCTGAGGCTGTTAATGTGCATAGAGATTTGTAAATAAATAAGTTTTAATTATGCAGTCCACTTATTTGGATCTACTTCTTTTCATGGGTCAGAAAAGGTTAATTAAACTTATGTTTATCATCAGAACAATGGAATGCAAAGAGGAATTACAGAAACTTCAGAGTCGAGCTCTTATCTAAGTTTCATATTCCAATTACACTGATAAAAATGACTCGACAAAAATGAACTAAATAGAATTAAGTCAGTTTTGTTAAGGATCAAGAATCTATTTCCGAAGGGATCTACATTTCTACCAGTTCTTTTTTATATATCAATATCCAGTGGGCTCTCGAGACAATCGAGGAAGCTCCACAGTGTCTTTCTGCCATATTTGGACAGATGAAGCCCGTCTTTCCTCACATTTGACAGTTAAACATAACTATGTATAGAATCTGGGTGAAAGAAACTCCACACACATGCTAAGACGTTAAATGCACCCATACTCACTGTATGGTGCTTTGAAGAGCCATACGAAGAGCCACGTGAAACATGGGAATGGGGGACCTGCATCGTAAGTGGACATCGTAACTTGAAAGTGCTTAAATATTATATTGCGTCATATCTGTGTGCACAGAAACTTCAAGATGGGGCAACGCATATATAGCAGTTTAGAACTCCTGTGAAGCAGTTTTTGATCAATACGTTTAGTCAAGATCGACTAATTAGACGATTTCGTGAAAATGCATGGCCCCCTCGGTCTCTATACTTGTAGATTTTTGGATATGATACTACGTAAAATCTGGAGTAGGTCTACCTAAAGTAATGGCTCATTTGAAAGATATGACGTGAGGTCACTGCCATAGATCCTGATATGCTTCACACATATTCATTTAATCCGATTCCACAGGCTTTTTAGTGCAAACCGCACTCAAACACAATTTGTTGAAAGACTTTTCGAGTCTACATATTTATGCTGACCTTTGAAAAGTAGCAATGATAAAATGAGAAGGAATACCTTAACAAGGAAATACCCAATAATAAAACAAGGAAAGTTTTAAATTAATGATTTTAGCGTTGTGGGGGGTGGAACTTTGGATAGTGTGCCAGATCAGATATTGATCTTGATATTTGAGCGTGGTTCTAAATTACGAGGCCAATAGCCTTTTCTTTGCTTCAATGTGACGCTAATTAATGATTTATTCTCTAAATGACGTGTGAAATCAAATGAGAAAAACGAACACAGTAAGGCTGCTGAATTCAAATAGGAAGAGTAAAACGACTCACGCAAAGAGGTGCAGGAGTGACCGCCGTTTCCTCAAGTTGAAAACTTTCCAAATTGATCGTTACTCGCGTGTCAATTCCTATTTGAACTCAGCTTAACGACATTTCAGGAACATAGCGGGATAAAACACGTACATAAAGACTTTTACTAGCATTGTATCGCAATTATACTCATAAATAAGTTAAATTGCGAAGATTCAAATAGATAGATACCAGTTTGCTGAGAGATTGGAGAGTTTTGTTCCATACACTTATAAATAATAAATTAATTTTTGAAGTGGTAGACAAATTTACTTGCCCAAATTGGAAAATACTCTGATATTTTCGTCAATCATATCACAAATTCTTGCAGACAGAACACGAGTTTCTTAACAACTGATTATTATAAAAATAGTGATGTAGGGAGATAGACTGACCAAGTATTAATTTTAGAAGAAACCTTCACACATACTGACAAATACTTACAATTAAATTGCATGGAAATCAAGACCCATCAAAGGAAAACAGAGGAGTCAATGATAAAAGGGTACAAACCCATCTAAGTTTAAGGGGAGGTCACTCGCTTCGTCAGTGATTCAAATCTATTCCAAAGAATAATTGGAAGCAGAATACTAACAAGGGAGAAAAGATCCCTTCGTAGTACATTACCTTTACAGCGCTATCTATATAAAAAAATTTAAATAGATCTAAACAAATAATTTTCCAGTGATTTTAATTGAAATCAAGTAATTCCAACAACTGATGAGTGCTATGTTATTAGATTATGGATAACAATTGTAGAATATATTCAGGAAAGTTATCGCACGGATTGCTATGACAATGTAAGACGAATTAGGATCAATGCAACGGCTTGTGTTATAGTGGTGTGCCAGCCCAGGTGTTGCTCTCATCTGACCGTGGTTCAAAATGACGAGCAGTTGTCCTCGGAACTTTTCTTCGGGATGTTTCCCGGACCGTCGCCAATAGCTCAGCTGCGTTCCTCCAGTGCGATGTTAATTAACTTCCTACGTACCTGTTAATGTTGCAGTAGGTAGGTATTTTAATTAACGCCGCACTGGAGCAGCACAACGCTCTTTTGGTGATGGTCCGGGATCCAACACGAAGGGAAAAATCATTGGACAACACCACGATCAGGTGACGAGGTCACACCTGAGCTGACACCCCTCTCTCTAAACTTCCACCCAATGCCAACGTGAGGACATTTGAGGCCACGACAGATTCAACGTGCACCAGCCCCCTTAGTTCAAGACGGTCTTCGTTTGGATTTGAACTCGTAGCCCTGAGGCTGTTAATGTGCATAGAGATTTGTAAATAAATAAGTTTTAATTATGCAGTCCACTTATTTGGATCTACTTCTTTTCATGGGTCAGAAAAGGTTAATTAAACTTATGTTTATCATCAGAACAATGGAATGCAAAGAGGAATTACAGAAACTTCAGAGTCGAGCTCTTATCTAAGTTTCATATTCCAATTACACTGATAAAAATGACTCGACAAAAATGAACTAAATAGAATTAAGTCAGTTTTGTCAAGGATCAAGAATCTATTTCCGAAGGGATCTACATTTCTACCAGTTCTTTTTTTATGATTTCAATATTTAAGTAAGCATCTAAAATCAATTCGAATCCCGAGACGTAGGAAATTTTAATGTTACCGCACGAATTGGGAAGTGCTTATGTACTACAACAGCTATCTTGATGCAATAACCTAATGCATCAAGTTATAAAATTTCATCGTTATGTCTTGTTGCAGCTACTCGGAAGATTTCTTTTACAACTAATACGGTGGAGTGATAGGCATTGTACCGCCTTCTGCAACTGGGCTATTGCAGTCCCCTTGATAACCTGATAAGACTTTTTCTACATCGTTAAAAGTTTCTGATAAACCTTCACTGTTGTAAATTTCTGATGTATTCGGAACACAAGGACTTTGTTATCTGGTTCAGGAGATCCATGGAAAATTCACTCTCTAGTACGGCTCCCTAAATATAAATGGCGCATCATGGCCAAATATGGCTTTTGCGCCATAAAACCCCAACAAACCAAACCTCAAACATAGCATTTTCGTAGGCATTATAAATTAACAGGCCAAAGAACCATGTTAAAAACAAGACCATTACGACAGATGTCAATAGCCCATTGTGTTGCTGCAGTGCGACATTAATTAAAATACCTGCCTTTCTTTTTCAAACAAACCATCTGACTCTTCGATCAGTAACATTTCAGGACCAGGCGATACATGATTCAGCACACCGGATGTTAAACGATCCTAGACCGAAGAAAAGGTGCCTAACTGTCCGTGTAGGTAGGTACTTAACTAACGTCGTACTGAAGTAACAAAAAGGTCCATTGATGACGGTCCGGGATTAATTCCTATGGGGAAAATCCTAGAACAATACCTCATAATTTTAAACCACAATCATATGAAGAGGCCGACACGTGAACTGTCACCTCACTTTCCAAACTCCCACATCCGTGAGGACACATCAAACCACGAGAGACTTAACGTGGCACCAGCCCTATGTACATGACCCTTAGCTGGATCGAGTTTCAAATCGTGTAAGCAGCCTGGGTCATACGAAAGTACTGAAAAAACGACGTCATTGTCAATTAAATGAGGGAATAACGTATGATACTCTCCATATTCCGACCTCTTATATTGTGTGCCCACAAGTTCTGTTTTTGTTCCTCTTCTGCTATAAAGCAGCAAGAGAGTGATTTTTGCATAAAGCTCGTGGACCGAAAGCCTCTGTCATGATAATAGAATCCTTGCATTCCGAATACTTTTAGGCTATCAGAAACTTTCAACGGTGTAGCAGTCTTGGGTGTCAGGTTATCAAATAGGTTGTAGTTGCACTTGGTGTGATAGGGCAAGCCCATCACTCGAATGAGACACTACTTCCTCATCTTTTATTAAAATTAAATTATATATATTGAATGTTACTTTTTAACATTGGTTTGGTTGTCTATCGGATACATATCTTATAAATCTGTTTTAATTTTGATTTGTTGGGTGCAGCTTGTCCATTACTGAACCTTGCGCTCATTAAACTCAAACGAACCAACCATCTTCCTCACTATCTAGAACAGCATTCGAACACATTTGTTGTCACAACAAATGTTCACATAAGAAAGTTACACAAGGAATTCAAACACATCCTACAGGGGTTTAACAACTCTCGGAAATGCCGATGCTCTGAATGCAGTACTCTAAATTAATCCAATCCGTGCGATGCGGACAAGCGTGTGCTGCGCGCGGCTTACACCAAAAGGTTAGACGAGTAGGATTTTATTTTGGCATTCCCAGAAAAAAGTTTTAATTCAATTAAATTTTCACCAATAGATGGCGCTATACATTTTGCATGACGAAAAACCAACTTAAATTTCTTTAATAAGGAATGTGGTAGCTCATTAACGACAGGTGCAGTTCATGTGAATCAAATTATTGAGTTTGTTAAACTAAATGTTATCGTTGGTGGACAAGGTACTTCTGGTGAAATGTTTTTATCTGAGCTGTTAATTCGCTACTGAAGCCATACAGAAATTTCGAACTAAAAAAAATGTGAAGGAACGTAAAGATCCAACGATTGCTTGACTTAAAACCTAGTAGGTCGTTTCGAGGAAACTTGCAGTTTGGCAGATCGTCCTCGCAGAGGCATGTTATCAAAGGATCGTGCTAAAAGTATAGCATCGCATATGGAGGCTTTAGCAGCAAAATCAACGAGTGGTTTGTGGGAAATTGCCAGAAACACGGGTATAGCGAAAACAAGTGTATTCAGCGGTATTCATGGCCGTTTTCAATTTATACCCGTACAAACTACAATCTCTTCATCAGCTGAAACCAAATTATGTTTCTCTTTGAGGGAAGAATTCACCCAGTGGGCTCTCGAGACGATCGAGGAAGATACACAGTTGCTTTCTACTATCTTTTGGACAGATGAAGCCCGTTTTTCCTTACATTTGACAGTAAAACATAACTATGTATAGAATCTGGGTGAAGGAAAATCCACACACATGCAGAAACGTTAAATGCACCCTTACTCACTGTATGGTGCGACTTCACAGAAAGCGTCGTTATTGGACCTTTTTTCTATGAAGAGCCATGTGAAACAAGGGCATGCACAAGACCTGCATCGTAACTTGAAAGTACTTAAAGATTATGTTGCGTCATATCTGTGTGCACAGATACTTCAAGATGGGGCAACGCATATATAGCAGTTTAGAACTCCTGTGAAGCAGTTTTTGATCAATACGTTTAGTCAACAACGATTAATTAGACGAATTCGTGAAAATGCATGACCCCCTCGGTCTCTATACTTGTAGATTTTTGATATGGGACTACGTAAAATCTGGAGTAGGTCTACCTAAAGTCATTGGCTGATTTGAAAGATATGACGTGAGGTCACAGATAATAGACCCTGATATGCTTCACACATCTATGAGTGGCGTTATGACAAGCTTGCGTAATGTCATTGGTTGCGGTGGTGGACATATTGAGCTGCTATTGTCAGATGTTTACAAATACAAATTAACAGATGCTTCAAGATAAATGCTTATTTCCATGTCGGTCTGGTTAAACCATAGAAATAGCGCTATCTATTGGTAAAATTTCAACTAAATTTGTTTTCTTATGTTAAAAAAATCGGATTCCACAGGCTTTTTTGTGCAAACCGCACTCAAACACTTCAATTTGTGGAAAGAATTTTCGAAAAGTCTACATATTTATGCTGACTCCTGACAAGTAGCAATAATAAAATGACAAGGAATACCTTAACAAGGAAATACCCAATAACAAAAACAGTTTTAAATTAATGATTTTAGTGTTGTGTGGAAGTTTGGTGTGCCAGATCAGATATTGATCTGGATATTTGACCGTGGTTCTAAATTACGAGGTGTTGTCTTTGGATTTCTCCCTTCGGTTTAATCCCAAACCATCGCCAATAGCCTTTTATCTTGCTTCAGTGTGATGTTAATTAATGATTTATTCTCTAAGTGACGTGTTGAAATCACATGAGAAACACGAACACAAGGCTGAATTCAAATAGGACGAGTAAAACGACGCACGCAAAGAGGTTCAGGAGTGACCGCCGTCTCTCTTCAAGTTGAAAACATTTCAAATTAATCGGTCCGCGCGTGTCGCTTCCTATTTGAATTCAGCTTCAACGACATTGCAGCAACGTAACGGGACAAAACACATACCTAGACAGTTTCACTCAATTACAATGCAACTCAACTCATAAATAAGTTAAATTGCGAAATTTAAATGGTTTTCATATTGTTTTGCGTTACTTGAATCTTTTTGTTCCATACCCTAATAAACAATAAATAAATTAATTTTTGAAGTGGTAGACAAATTTGTTTGCCGCAAGTTGGAAATACTCTAGTATTTTGGTCAATCGTAATCACAAATTCTTCGAGACAGAAAACTAGTTTTCTAAAGAGAGCTGATTATAATATAATAATGATGTAGGGAGATAGATGATCAAGGTATTAAGTTTAGAAGGAACCTTTATTAGACATATACTGATAATTATTTACAATTAAATTAAATGGTAATCCAGACCCATGAAAGAGAGACAAAGGGGTACAAACCCATCAAAGTTTAAGGGGAGCTCACACACTTCGTCAGTGATTCGAATCTATTCCAATGAATAACAACTGTGGAAAAGATTCATTCGTGGTACAATACCTTGACTGCTCCATCTATATAAAATATTAAATAGGAGGTATAATCAGCTTTTGCATGTTTTGACTTTAAAATCACAAAATGACAAGCAATTTTACCAACAGAGGAGTGTTATGAAATTAGAATATGTATAACAATTGTTAAAAATTGTCAATATATTGTACGGATTGCTGCGACAAAGTAAGATTGAGATTAGGATCTATGCAACTGCTATCCGCTTCTGTTAGTCGACATTTTTTCACAACCACAGCATGGTGAATGACTGCTTCACTTGCGGATGTTAAGCGAATCACCAGAACTGCTTCTCAATCACCCATACTTTCGAATCACAATTCCTACCTGTTACTGAATTATCGAAATAACGTGATTTGGTAGCTGTGATTACTGGAACAGTGATTGAGAATATCTGTGATTATGAAGCTTGGATTGAGGTCTAAGTGATATGAACTGTTGTCGTTGAACCCCGATACTGCGACTGCAGGTTAGAGGATATCAGTCGATTAAACCAGCTTCCTACCAAATCACCGATACTCACTCACAGTTTTCACTGTTACAGAATCGCAGTCACCGATAGAAGTTAAGTGATGTCATATATTTAGGCATAAAAAAGAGTTCATATTTTCACCGATAGATGGTGATATTTCTATCACTTAACCAAACCAACATGGAAATAAGCAGTTCAGATGAAGCATTTATTATTTTGTAAACATCTGACACACAGTAGCAGTTCACTATGTCCCCCACCCCAACCAAGCACATCGTGCAAGTTTGTCATAACGCCACTCAGATGCGTGACATATCAGGGTCTATGGCAGTGACCGCACTTCGGATGGCATATTTCAAATGAGCCAAAGAAAGCGTCTTGTGTTCAATCCAAACTTTAAGTAGCCCCATATCCAAAAATCTACAAGTGTGAAGACCGCGGAGGCCTTGAATTTTCACAAAATTATTCCGTACTGACAGAAGATGCATCCATGAATTTAAAAAGGATACATTTGCTTTTGGGGTCTAAGGGCTTAAGGCCCCGCGTAGGTGGACCCCTGAATTAAGACAAAGAAAATTTTTACTTTTTCAGGGCGTGTCTACAGGGCCCCAGAGCTCCACCCCGTAGACACGCCTATGATTTAAAAAAAAAAGAAACATTTGCTTATTTTGAGTCCTACGGAACTTAAACCTTACTTTAAGGTCCCATACCCCGCAAGTGCGCTCATGACACCTTATTCGGGTCATGTGGACCGAAGCCCCCAAGACATATCTGCTTCATCGGGTGTGGGAAGGGGTTAAGCCCCCTCCCCATGGGTGCGCCTATTGATAGTAGGGATACAATTTAAATTGGGGGAATTAAATTTTAAATTATCACTTTGAAATTTATAAAAATGTTTGACAAAACTAGAAGGTTGCAATTCATAACATTTTTTAAATCAACGGTTAATAAACTGTTAAAAACAACAGTTTTTTTAATCAATTTCTAGCAGTTAATAACCGTTAAATTTAGTTGCTGTTAAGGTGACCGGTTATCGCAAAATACGTTTTGCCATTTCCTATACTCAGATAAATTCGTAGCTTAACCCAGTGGTTTCGACGAGATATCTCGCCCATCAAAATATGACCAAATTTGCAAATGACGAGATGTCTCGTCCATAAAATCTGCTAATGACGAGATATCTCGTCGGGACAGCCACCAGGAAGGGTTAATAAGAACTATATTTTAATTACCGAAAGATCCACTTTGGAGTATAAATGGTATGTTTTCAACAATTCACAATGGAAGGAAAATAAACTGCTCTCTTCGTTCTATTCGAATAATCCAACGTCTACAATTTCCTTGTTTAGTCTAGATTTGTATTTGTTTAGTATTAGGTCTTGCATTATAAGTCTTCATTACCGAGAGCCGATTAGACCTGTTTTGCATTGAAAGTTGACAAATGCGACGTAACCAAGCGGAAATTGGTCCGTCGATCCTTTTAGCTGATGCATCTTGTTAGTTACGTGATGTGGAAATACTCAATCTATTTGATGAGAGGCACACAAGCTTCTAATTACTCAAAAGAAAAGCGAACTTTGAGAATGGTAATTACGTTTCCGTTGTAGAATTTACTCTTTCACTAGTGCGAAATACAGAATGTTTCCCAGATCACAAAAAAAAACCTCCATTAGATATCTTGAAAACAAAATTTAAGATTCGTTTATATATTGGGTTGGCAACTAAGTTCCCGCCGCGTTTTGAGTCGTTCCATCTGTTGAACAGAGTTCCACGTTGACCGTTTGGTTCCGTTCAAGCAATTCGAAATGGATAATCCCTTCCCACCATACGCACAACATCGTTTTACGCGGATGAAGATCTTGTTTGACGCGCGGTGTCGCTTGTTTACCGGGGCTAAGCCATTCCTTGCGTTGCTTCATATCACTAATGTACAGGCACCATTTTTCGTCGCCAGTAACGATTCGATGAAGAAATCGTTGCTTGCGTCCATGAGTTGAGCGGTGACGAGCAAGCAAACCAGCGGAGATTGTGGCTCCTTGATTTTTGTTGTCACTTGAAGCATGCGGAACCCATGCTCCACACTTCTGAACCCTTCCCATCGAGTGAAGATGCTTCTCTCTAGCAGTGTGGGAGCATTCCATTTTCTCTGCCAGTTCCCTTGTCGTTTGACGCGAATTTTCGTGCAAAAGTTGGTTTAATCGCTCTTCATCGAACTCAACTGGACGGCCAGAACGAGGTGCGTCTTTGAGTCAAAATTTCCATTTTTGAACTTGGCATACCAATCACGAGCGGTTCTTTCAGCTATGGCACCCTCTCCATTCACTGCACAAATGTCGCGAGCAGCTTTTGCGGCCTTAAGAACCTCGATTAAAAGCAAAAAGAAGGTGTCGAAAATGCTCATTTTTCTCAGCTTGACATTCCATTTTAATGATCTGAGAATTAACATAAATTAACTCGAACAAAAAGAACATAGATTCCGGTAGAACAAAACATTCTCTTTTGAATGATTTAAAACATTATGCCAAAAACATTTAATGACATGTGGAATTTTAAAATTAAAAAAAAAACGGCGGGAACTTAGTTGCCAACCTTATATTTAGCGAAAAATCGCGTAATATCATAGTATGCTCATTAATTCAACCAAAATGTGTGCATTGTACGTTCAGTATAAGTATGCATGAATATTTTTTGTGTCGTGTCATTTTATTGCTTTGTGAAAATCAATTAGACACGCAACACGTAAAACAAATGACTAACAAAGAAATTTATTAATGATTCCGTTGCTGTTAAGATTGTATTTTTGTTAACTGTTGTTGTGGTAGATATAATTTTCTCCAAAGTATCATGGGCCGTGGTAGCCCGATCGACAGAGTAACGGATTAACAATCGGAGGGTTGCGAGTTCGAATATCGGTCCAACCAAAGACCGTCGTGTACACGGGGGCTGGTGCACGTTAAATCTGTCGTTGTCTCAAATGTCCTCACGTTGGCGTGATGTAGAAGTCTAGAAAATGGGGTGCCAGATCAGATGTTGACTTCGTCATCTGACCGCGGTTCAAAATTACGAGGCGTTGTCCTTGATCATTCCCTTCAGGATTGATATCGGACCATCGCCAATAGCACGTTGTGTTGCTCCAGTGCGACGTCAATTAACTACCTACCTACTAAAAACTATGAAGCTTAAGACAAGTTGAGAAATCTAATTTTAGATTTTTATCACCGAAATATAGTGGAGGATTCTCTAACGCAAACGGTGTTCATTAACGACAGATTGAATTCCAGAAACGTTAAAAAAACTAGGATTCTATCGTCCCGATGTGGTCAGGATTGTCCCGGTTTGAAAGATACGTCCCGGGCTTTGCTATTTTGTCCCGGACAGTGGAAAAAACATTGAGGCCATGTTCTTGTAGACCATGTGTCGTATTAGGGATTCAATCACCCTACAGATGGCGCTAAAAGCACCGTCAGAGTGTGTTACGATCGAACAAGCAGATATTCGGATGATATGGTCGTGTAGGACGCTCCTTGGTAAATTGTAAATATTTTGTTATATAATAAATGTTTGTGCTGTCTGCATTGCCTGAGATTCGCTGATAACCCATTAAATAGAACCAGATACGACACCTGTCTTATTTTGTGCTCTCTTAGATGTTTGAGAGATTATTATTATTATGATTTATGTTATTGTTATTGTTATTGTTATTTCAATTAACGTCACACTGGAGCAACACAACGGGCTATTGGTGACGGTCCGGGATCAATCCCAAAGGGAAAGATCCGAGGACAACACCACGTAATTTTGAACCACGGTCAGATGACGAGGCAACACCTGAGCTGGCACCCCACTCTCCAAACTTCCACACCACGCCAACGTGAGGACTTATGATTTATGAGATTGTTATTGATGCACGGGGCCACGGTAGCCCAATTCGTAGAGTGACGGATTAGCAACCAGAGGGTGGAACTGGTTGCTAATCTGGGTACAACCAAAGACCTTATTGTACGCGGGGGCTGGTACACGTTAAATATGTCTCAAATTTCTCCACGTTGGCGTGGTGCGGAAGTTTGGCGAGTGAGCTGCCAGCTCAGGTGTTGACCTCGTCATCTGACCGCGGTTCAAAATTACGAGATGTCCTTGGTTCTTTCCCTTCGGGATCGAAACTGGACCTTCACCAAATAGCCCGGTGTGTTGCTCTAGTGCGGCGTTAAGAAACTACCTACTTACCTGAATATCAATCTGAGGGGGCTAGATGGAAGGGAAATTCATTTTTAAGCGTCGTATTCAAAGAAATGGAATGCGAGGAAGCATTCGCTTCACTCGCATACGCTTGAAAATAATTTCGACCCGGGCAAATTTCTGCTTAAAGTCATAAAACATTTTCGTAGAAAAATCGGGAAGCTTTTTAATAAATATTCTGAGATGCCGCTCCTTTAGATACTACCGCTCGGGAGGGGAATCACCAAGGACGTAACTAGGGGGGGGGGGTCAGACGGGGCATGTGCCCCGGGCGCCGGATTGGGAGAGGGCGCTAAACTGGGTATTTTTTACTATAGATATTTACGTATGATAAAAAACGAAGACGAAAAGCTTAGACTACAAAAACTATAAAAGGAACTAAATGCAGAATGTGCGAAATATTTCATGAGTATGAGTTTGATGTGAGTAAAGAAGGGGAAGATGGACAGTGGCAGTAAACTGTGCTTGAATGTATTTTTAGAGGCGACTAATGCTATTCTTACCGTACACATATCCCGATATCATTTGATAAACCTTTTCATTTCATTTGCAGCGATTATAAGTGTGAAAGAATATACCAAACATGCTACTCTCAGATTATTTGTCAATGAAATAATTTGGTATTTTATCTTGTACTAAAAATGAAACTACTGCAAATTAATCTATTTACCTTTAAAATCAAGCATTTACCATCTAAGTTGAATAAAAAAAAATGTAATAATGGAATTAATTAATGTGTGTTTGCGATATCAGGTATTGTTGGGGAGGGTTTTGGTTTGATTGGTCGGTGGGGGGGGGGACGCTAAGGCGAGTACTTGCCCGGGTGGAAACTAGCCTAGTTACATCCCTGAGAATCCCTTGCCTCTCCCCCTCCTTAGCTTAGCATGTCTATCTTCCCATATTCAGAGGGTTATCCCTCGTGTAGTAAAAATTTACCTTATTTTCTTAACCAATTGATCAAAATTAGATTAGTTCCATGATGCAACCCGTGTGAAAAATATCCAAAATAAATCTCGGATCATTACGATCTATGACATCCTGAAAAACTGCAAAAATTTACCCTTAATGCGAGAAAGTTTATCCGTTTTGAGAGCAATAGTGACACTGAACCTTTTAAAGTGTTGGGGCCACTGTTGCCCAGTTGGCAGAGTCGCGGATTAGGTACCGGAGGGGTGCGAGTTCGAGGTAGGTAGTTAGCTACCGTTGCACTGGAGCAACACAGCGGGCTATTGGCGATGGTCAATGATCCATCCCCGCGAGAAGAATACGAGGACAACACCACGTAATTTTGAACCACGGTGAAATGACGAGGTGAACTGGCACCCCACTCTCCAAACTTCCACTCCTCACCAGCGTGAGATCATTTGAAGCCACGGCAGATTTCGACCCTTTGTACAAGACGGTCTTTGGTTCGAACACGTAATCCTGCAGTTGCTAATCCGTCACTCTTCCAACCGGGTACTGGCCTCCATGTGGATGAAGAAATTTTCACGTTGTCTATTGAAGCATTTATTTCTTTCGCCGGACAAAAAAGTATAGCAGATGAAAGTTATTTTTCTCTTATGTGATTAACAATGTTCTTTATCAGATATTTCTCAATGTAAAGGTATTTCAGTGCTCCCAAAGTTCGTAGACCTTTCAAACACTTATTACATCCGGATAATGATTTCAGAATGCAATTTGCACGGAAAGTGTTTGTAGAGTAGGGATAATTTTTGATTGGAAAAAGCTACTAATTTAGTTAAGAAATTATGTATTAGGCAAAATAGTTCAATTTTCGTACTTTTTCGACTTTAAGCTATTATCTATGGGAAGTAGTTACGAGGGAAAAGGTGGGTGGTAAGGTTCCCATTGCACATGACAAAGACTACTAACCAATCTCGATACGAGATTTTGTGTTAATTTATTTGACGTTGACCAATCAATTCTCACATCAATTCGAAAGACATTCTTCAAAATTTTTATTGGCAAAGTGCCGAAATCGTATTCGAAAAGCCGAGTGATGTCGATTAGTATTTAGATAAACAGAAAAAATGGTACAGCTTGGATATAGACTTTTTGTGTCAACGCTTTTGGCTCACTCTTTGTAGCGAGTTGTGGCAGGTAAGGCAACCCCAGTTGGATTATGCCCACTTTTATGGCAACCTCGGAAAATTTTAATTTTATTTTTATCTAGCTATTTACAAATTCGTGGGAATATAAAATAGATTTTTCAATAAGATTTTAGAAATTGTAAGATTTAGATTGGGAGTTTAATTCAGTGTAAAAACTTTAAAAAGGACAATTAGTTGTGTGGATATTTTAACCGCTATTTTCTGTTTCCGTTAAGAAAAACAATTTTTTTCTAAGTTCTTTAACTGTTTCCGTTAAGAAAAATGGTGTTGCGATAGTTATTTTCCGTTAAGAAAAATTGTTGATTTTAAGAAATTACACCTGGCCGACATAAAAAGCGTCGCCACGGAAAAGTCTATATCTCTCTTCTCTATAAAGTCTCCCTTGAACATTTCAACTTACACAACATCCATAACCAAGAAAACAAGTTAAACGACTTTCAAAATTAGTGCAATATATGAATGAACAATACTAATTAAAATCTGCTTCAGCTTCTAGAACATCGCCTAATTTTAATAAGCAGTACGACGATCTTATAGTTTTATTAGGCAAGAATATTAATAAAAATCTTTTTTAATTCACTAGTGGTGATGTAGTTAATTTTTTTGTTTAAAGAATACATGCAGTTTAAAACGGTAATAAACAAGTTTTAATTCTCGTGGAACCAGGAAACGCCTATCAAAATTCGACTCTATTAATTTACACCAGTGAAAACATTGATAATTTATAGAAGCGTCATCTAGTAGTCAAAGTAATCGCAGCATGAAGGCTTCTCGGACATTCCGGAGTTTTTGATTCATACGTTATTTTACTTCATTTCTAAACTGGATGTCCCTTAAATTTGTAAACACTTCAAAAATTCGGAAAAGCTGAAGGAACAGGAAAATTCGAATGCGGTTTGCGAAAAAATTATTTTCACGCAGGGCATTTTTTTGGAGAAAACATTTTAGTTGAAATTTGTGTCGATAGATAGCGCGCTACATGTTCAAATCACCGAATTCCATGGAAAGCTATCATTATTTGCATTCAGGCAAATGCTTACAAGCATATCACAGTAATAATTGTTCTGTGTCAGCCAAGCACAGAAGAGAATTTTCCATGGAGCTCCTGTCCGAAGGTTCTGTCTCTAGATAAAGTCCTTGTGTTCCGAATACGTTTAGATTATCAGAAACTTTCAACTATAAAGCAGTCTTGGGTGTCAGGTTATCAAGGAGATTGTAGTTGCGGTTGGAGAAAACGTTACAATGAGCGGTAGGCAAGCTCGAGTGAGATCTCAGAAAATATCAAAGTTCAGAATACCTGTGGTTACTGCAGTTAAAAGTAATATTCAAATTATGAATTAGAAGGCTTGTGAGACTACATGATTTCCCAAAGGGAAATTAGCTTAATTTTTTTCACAAATATAAAATCAAAAGTATGAATTTAAGTTATCGTTTACATTTTTAGCATAATTCATAATGGCTCTTGGTCTGTTTTTGTTAATTGGTAGACGATGGTCATATCTGGGGATCTGCGCTACAGCCGAGTTTCCATTGCAACGAAGGGAACGGAAAAAAGTTTTGCTAATTTTGCGAAAAATTCTGAGTTCTAAAATTCCTGTTCTCTTATTTTAGTATTTTGGTAATACCATGGGCTGTCCATAATGATACGTAGGGTAGAATTTTGGAGTGCTTCAAGTTTGTTTATGTGGGTCTTAGCTGCATATCCCCAGACCTGACAGACGTAACTAACCACTGGGCGGAGCATAGTTTTATATATGAGCATTTTATTATGTATCGACATTTTCGAATTTCTAGCAATTAAGGGGTATACAATATTACGTGCAGCTGGAAATTTAAATCTTTTCTGTCTGGAAGAATTTGTGATATGATTGAACAAAAAATACCAGAATATTCTCCAACTTGCGGCAAAGAAATTTGTCTACCACTTCGATGACTAATTTATTATTTATTAGTGTACAAAACAAAACTAACAGTTATTGAACGAAACATTTAATAACCTTTAACAAAATATGCAATTTATTTATGAGTTGAATTGCGATACAATTTAAATAGTAGTTGCGTAGAATAGAATATTATGTGCAGCTTGAAATTTAGAATCAGCCAAGCTCAAGTGGCTAATGGTGGCTAATGGTGTCCATTAACTATTCTAAAGACGGGATACTGCCATACACTCGGGACTTTGGATAACCCCTCAGCCAAAAATCAACCGGTGTCAAGTCCGGTGAGTGAGGAGGATATTCATTTTTGCAATCACGGATGATTAGTCGTTCTACCCCAAATGTGCTTGTCAGGAACTGCTTCACTGGAAGTACGATGCGAGGAGTTGACCCGTTTTGCATAAACGTGATTGTATGAAGATTATGTTGCAATAACCACGCTAACACTTTCTCCTGTACCATTTGCAAGTAGCATTCTGCATAAACTGAGCACGTCTTCAAGCCTGCTTTTGCACAAGGCTCTTCAAATAAAAAGGATCCAAAATAATTGATGAAGCAGTGAATCTACACGGGGCCATCGTGAAGGAACGGGCCTGAAACTGTGGCGCTGCGGTCGCTTTTACGTCACGAAATGGGGGCTATCGTTCCCGTTTGTTCTCTCAGACGTGCATACTTTAGAAGGCGCTCGAAACCTACAAACATTTATCTTTCTTCGGATTTCAAAGTGATAATTGATTCAGACCGTTCCTGAACAGTATGATGGATGTACATAGTAAAAAACAGAAAAAGGGGAGGCATATTCTCATCTGACTTCACGGTATATGAGTGATAGTTACTTTCATGGGGATTCATTAGGCGCTTTTCATTGTTAATGTAGTAAACATAAATGATACGTAAAAGATCGCATGCCATCTCGATAAGAGCTTAAATAGAAAACATTTTCAAGAGGAAATTCTCCAAGCCCATATCCCTCCGAGCACTGATTAAGGGCGCGCAAGTACCAGATGACCTTAATTCAATCTAAAATGTAAGGTATAAGATCGTTTCGTTTTCCAGTCCTAAAGATTCCTACTATGTTAATGGCCGCACGAATTTACTACCACCACAGGTGAAAAAATATTACTCACTAGTAACAAATAGATTGTAAAGAAGAATTCGATCTAAAAGCTATACTAATGATTATTATATTTGAAGACCAAGTATAAACCATTATAGTCATTGATTTAGTTTAACTTGAACTAAGTCGAGCTTTATCAGCATCGAAAAACATACTAGGAACCTCAAATGGTTTATACTCACGTAATTATCCCGTTGATCATTCAAACCTGCTCCCCCATTACTTTAAGTACACGTTTATCCCCTTATATAAATCCTGGTTTGTACCATAACTGGTGTCTGCTCTCATCTAGATCAGTTTCACTGACAGTTTTCTGGAAATTGTACGCTTATTTTTTAATAGTTCGAATTTTTTGGTTTTCGATTATTTCTCGCTGTGTGTGTGTGTGTGTGATTAAAAGTAAGCTTTACTTACTTTAACATTTTTCATACTACCATTTAAGTAGTCTGTTTGTAAGACCAGACTGATAGCTTAGAGGCTCGCTTCGGACAATATTGTCTAATGATTGGATCAATTACAATGTTTCCATACATCACGTGCTAGAATCAGAACGTAAACTGAAAATTTTAAGTCTGTTAAAGCTACAATCAAAAAGCAGAGGTAGCTTCCAAATAAAAGCCTTTGATTTTAGGGATTCAGCTGTAGAAACTTTCAGACATACCAGATCTATTTGAAGAAATTATTTACAGCTGCAATAATGTCAATGTTTCATTTGATATTGTGCCTGTTCTAGTGTACATATCTGGTTATGTTGCCAAAAAAGTGCAACATGAACTGAATTGTGAGATGTGCTGTTCGATCTTGTCAATTGAAAAAGAACTAACTTATGAATGTTCGGAAGAGTTTATTCACCAATGTTTAAAATTAAGTGATGGGGTGGCCTTCAATGGCCTAAGGAATTTACGGTACCACTGATTGTATGAAAAAATTTTTTAATGAATTATTTAATGAGTAGTATGATGACTTTCGGTCACACAAATTTCAGCAGATTGTTGGTTGAACGAACTCTACTTAAACAGTAAAATCAATAAAAAGCGAGCAATCAGAAATGCAAGTTTTAAATATTTAAAAGATTACTTACAAATCATATTATAAGAATGGATTTCTTTCATTCTTTATATAAATAGAACTACAGTTTATTACTATTTTTTAAGATGTCAAGTTATCCAAAAATTTATTTGTCTGATTTCGTTATTTATCCTAAAAATAAGTATTACATAAATCAAGACAATGAATACTATTAAATAGGAAAGGTATCGAAAATTTTTTTGTCTACATTTACTTCAATTTGAATTTTACAAGAGGAGAATATTCCCACTAGTCTCATAAGCATGTCCATTAAAATCTTAAATTGCTCTATAATTACTGAATGACTTTAAAACTGCTTCTATTCTTTCCAAAATTCAGCACACTTATTTCTAAAGGTCAAAACTCTAATTAAGACAACTATTCAACATTTTAACGAATTATATGGTACTTGGACCGCTTAACGAAAATTGCTCCATAGTTAAGGAAAATTTAGATTCGGAGAAATTTAATTAAATAAATTATAGTGCTGAACAATCATTTATAATTGATTTAATTCGAGTGAATTATGACGCGTCCAAAATATAATATAATATAACTATTTTTATTAATGGAAATGGAGTTTTGTTGTTTAATTTCAATTGTTATTTCTGAATTCCTCCTAAGTGGTAATGATAACAAAAACAATTTCGCATTTTCTTCTATGGGATTAGGATTTTTTACCAAAATGTCACATTTTGTCATCAAAATTTAGCAAAATTTACGCTTTATATTTTGGTACTCTAAATAGCAGAGAATATTAAAATCAGACGCAAGACAATGTCGCATATTTGTGTTTAGTTTGCCGCTCAGCAGTCATTCTTTCATTCTGTTGAACCTATGCCTAAGCACGATCCACTCATCTAGAAACATGTGTGGGAAATGTTATGGTTTTTAAATTACTAAGGATGTGTAATTTGACTGTCAGGAATCACTTCCTCTTTCAACTTAAGGTATATTTTTCTAAACCCCAGGTAATAAAATCTTAAATTTGTTTTTTGAAGATTGCTTAAGGCCGTTTCAGGTTTTTATGGATTTTTATATCACTAAATTATTAGATAGGACCACTCAATCTTTGGAGAAGTTATCTACCACTAGAATAGTTAACTTAATACAGTTGCAAGGTTCTAAAACTGCAAAATTCATAAGCTATAAATTCTACAGCACTGGAAATAAGGCCCAGGAGCTCCGTGGTGGCCCGGTTGGAAGAGTAACGGATTAGCAACCGGAGGGTTGCGAGTACGAATCCAGCCAAACACCGTCTTGAACAAAGAGGGATGGTGCACGTTAAATCTGTCGTGGCCTCAAATGTCCTCACGTTGGCGTGGTGTGGAAGTTTGGAGAGTGGGGTGCCAGCTCAGGTTCTCGTCATGACTGTGATTCAAAATTACGTGGTGTTGTCCTGATTCTTTCCCTTTGGGATTGATCCCGGACCGTCACCAATAGCCGTTGTGTTGCTCCAGTGTGACGTTAACTAAAATACCTACCTACCCAGGAGCTCCATGGAAAATTCACTTGTCCATTTATATACAGGGTGAGTCCAAATTGTTTTTACAAAATAAGAGGGGTGATAGTACCCATCCAGACGAGCAATAATTACCATGGAACATAGGGTCGCATTCCACTCTGAGAGACAGAAAAGAATAAAGTCGAAACGACATGTTGGTTGATGCTCGATGGAACCCCAGCACACTTTTCCAGCACGGTTCGGCACTTCTTGAATGCCACATATCCCGCACGATGGATCGGACGTGGCGGACCGGTGACTTGGCCTCCTCGCTCACCGGACCTCAACCCACTGAACTTTTTTTTCTGGGGGCACATGAAATCTTTAGTGTACCAGACGCCTGTGGACTCGACTGAAGATCTCGTAGCGAGAATCGGTGTTGCCGCAGACAAAATTAACACAACACCAGGAATCTTCGAGAGCCAGTCATTCCTTCGCCGGTGCGTACTGTGCAACAACACTTGCCACTTTGAGCACTTGCTGTGAGTTTTTCTCTGATCAATCAATCAGATACTTTTGGTATCGTTCATTCGCTTTCCCAACACTGTTGTAAGTTCAATTCTAATTTGACTCTTTTCTGCCTCTCAGAGTGGAATGCGACCCTATGTTCCATGGTAATTATTGCTCGTCTGGATGGGTACTATCACCCCTCTTATTTGTGCCACTTTGAGCACTTGCTGTGAGTTTATCAATCAATCAGATTGTGCAACTTTTGGTATCGTTCATTCGCTTTCCCAACACTGTTGTAAGTTCATGTTGAAATTCTAATTTGACTCTTTTCTGCCTCTCAGAGTGGAATGCGACCCTATGTTCCATGGTAATTATTGCTCGTCTGGATGGGTACTATCACCCCTCTCATTTTGTAAAAACAATTTAGACTCACCCTGTATATTTCTATAGCTGAGTCTTGGAAAAACTACCTTAGATTCCAAATGAAGCACTAAGGTCACTGCCGCCTAATGTCCCTACTGTTAAAAGTTATCGCAGTAAAGACGCAGAGCTATTCTGCATCAACAATTTCAAACTTTCTCACAGCGACCCAAACACCGCTGTGGTGTTCTGTTTCGGATCCTGAGGTCTACGACTTCAATTCCTCTAATCAACCTCCTTCAACCTAGCATTTGCAACTCCAATTATAGTATTGCGTTCAGTTAAATGTGTGTGTTAAATGTAAATTCTCAATTCCTTTACCTAACCCCACCCATAATCTAATTTTAACTTACTTCATGCACAAGAGTTGCAGCGGATCGCCCGCCCATTCGACCACCAAAGTTAAGCAACTTCGGTCGTGACCAGTACTTGAGCGAGTGACTACTTGAGCGCTGTCTCGACTCGAAGGTGCGTTTTAAGGTCGAAGGTATTTTTAAATCCTGAATAATTAAGCTATCTAGTCCCTTCCACCTATGTTTTATTCAAAAAATTTTCATTTCAGCACATTAATTTTCTGATTTTCCTTAAATTATGAGACAGCTTCGCAGCGGTTTCTCCGTAAGTGATATGCTCCAGTCCAGTCAGTAAGCTATTATTTCTAAGATTAAAGATTTTTGGTGCAGGTGCATTATACGCCTCGTTTGGTGGCAGCGCTCTTGGCGCACTTTTAGTAGCGAGTTATGACAGGTGAAGGCAGCCCATCTTTATTAGGGTTATTCCCGTTTTTATTCTATATTTTATTATTCTCGATATTTGATTATAGGGTTATGCCCGTAAATTACTTTCCGCTAAAGCTTGTTATTTTCCGTTTAAAAAAACGATTTTTTTCTAAGAATTCTTTCCTTGGCGACATATAAAGTGCGCCAAAAAGCGCTTCTGCCACCAGACGAGGCGTATAATACAGCTGTACCAGATTTTTGTCTATCCCACACGTAATGTCTGACAAGACATCGTGATGCAAATACTTAGCAACAAATAAAATTATCTACAATTACACTAAATTAATTGCGGTAGGTATTTAATTTACATCACACTGGAGCAACACAACGGGCTATTGACGACGGTCCCGGTTCTAAGGGTAGGTAAGTTTTCCAGTTAACGTCACACTGGAGCAACACAACGGGCTATTTCCGGTTAAAAGGGAAAGATCCAAATTCATTAGCGTGGATCGACAAAACTTGACAAGTATACCAGATGACGTTTACCTCATTAAGCCGAAGGTAGGTATTTTAATTAACGTCATACTGAAGCAATACAACGGGCTATTGGCGACGGTCCGGGATCAATCCCGAAGAGAAAGATCCCAGGACAACACCACGTAATTTTGAACAATAGGCTGAAGACTCATTTTAAATACCCGTCATTATCGCATTTTGCTGATAAAAGTTCAGATTTTACTATGGTTTGTCGGTCTCGTGACGTGCTGTACGAAAGTAAATAAAGATCGGGACATTCGGAATGATTCCAAACCACCATGGGCTGCGGTGGCCCGGTTGGAAGAGTAACGGACTAGCAAACGGAGGGTTGCGAGTTCGGATCCAACCAAAAGACCGTTGTGTACAAAGGGAGCTGGTGCACTTTAAATCTGTCCTGGCCTCAAATGTCCTCACGTTGGCGTGGTGTGGAAGTTTGGAGAGTGGGGTGCCAGCTCAGGTGTTGGCTCGTCATCTGATCGTGGTTCAAAATAACATGGTGTTGGACCTTTCCCTACGGTATTGATCCCGGACCGTCGTCAATAGCACGTTGTGTTGCTCCAGTGCGACGTCAAATAACTACCTACCTATTACTAAAAACTATGAAGCCTAAGACAAGTTGAGAAATCTAATTTTAGATTTTTATCACCGAAATATAGTGGAGGATTCTCTAACGCATACGGTGTTCATTAATTACAGATTGAATTCCAGAAACGTTAAAAAAAACTAGGATTCTATCGTCCCGATGTGGTCAGGATTGTCCCGGCTTGAAAGATACGTCCCGGGGTTTGCTATTTTGTCCCGGCCAGTGGAAAAAACATTGAGGCCATGTTTTTTAGTTGTATCAGTAGAGGTGAAGTTAAACTTTTGGAAGTTTAACTTCAATATGTTGCTCTAGTGCGACGTTAATTAATTACCATTACCGAACCACACGCTACATCTATGCCCAGACGAGGATTCGAACTTAGATCCCGTTGAACCGAGTGCCAGAGTGCTAACTACTCGGCTACCAGACCAGTTAGGGATTTTGTGTATAAAATTGGAATTTTAAACTTTAGGTGAGTTTTAGTGACAAGAAGGACGTGTTTATTTTGTTAATTAAACAATAGGTTAGAGCAGTGATTCTCAACCACTGTGCCGCGGCACTTTTGTGTGTCGCCAAATTCTTAGAGTGTGCCGCCAAATTTTAGAAATGTGTATAGTAAAAATTATAATGCTTTTTTTTAAGAGTAAAGTTTGTTTAAATTAAAGAAAAGTACACTGTAAAAGAAAACTGTTGTTTTTACAGTTAAATACCATATTTTTAACAGTTTTTATCTTCGATAACTGTGACCTTTCATAAAGTGAAAATTCGCCCCAACGTGAAGAAATTTCAAGTGTTCCCAGTATCCCCACCTCCACCCCTCAATCAAATAATGTATAAAGGAAGTGAAAAAGAAGTATGAGAATAGTTTTATTTTCTCTTTTTACTAACAGAAATTATCAAAAAACATCAAGCTTAAATTTCTCATTAAAAGTATTCTTATTATTACCTTGTAATTAATCCCTTAATAAACGTACTGTTGTTTTTGTAGTACATATTATATTATTTTATTTTACATTCACAATTATTATCATAAACTATTTTACACAGTGTATTATAGGTAAGTAAACAACTTTTAAACTTATCTTTTTCTTTGTGTGCCGCCAAATTTTGAAATCGTTAAAAGTGTGCCGCGACAAAAAAAAGGTTGAGAATCACTGGGTTAGAGAATATAGAAAAATAAATGACTAAAACTTACATTTTAAAAAATAAAGCAGATAGCAGTTTTGATACGAACGCTGTTCCACCACAATGATGTTTTTTATGGAGAAACAATTTGGGCTCAAATCTAGAAGAGAAAACAAATTTTAAATTCTCTACAACAGACTATTAACCATTGAATCAAACTTTTTCTAGCGTTATTCATCTGAATTGGTTGAAAAGTTAATAGCCCTTTCTACCAATGCTTGAATTAAACTTCATACAACAAATTTAATTTCACAATTCACGATCAAGGTAGGTAGTAAATTAACGTCGTAAGAGGAAACACAACGGGCGTCGGTCCGCGATCAATCCCGAAAGGAACGAACCGAGGACAACACCAAGTAATTTTGAATCACGGTCAGATGACGAGGTCACACCTGAGCTGGTACCCCACTCTCCAAACTTCCACACCACGCCAGGCGCAGCTTCTCCGCTGTTGGACCTTGCGCCATATAACCCCAAAATCCACACCACCCCAAGGTGAGTGTTCCTGTTAGCCTTGTTACCAGTTGGCACGAGTCAAGTACGAGTTGTAGGTTCGATTCTTCCCCAGGTGTATTACTCTCTTTTGTGTCAGTAAAACTTTCCTCGTATGTGTTAATAACTTGATATTGTATGTCTTGTGTCTGGTGCAGCATGGCCAAATATGGCCCTTTTGCCGTAAAAACCCAATCAACCATAGTGTTTCTCGAGAGGAAATCTATCAAGCAAAGGAAAATGACTTTATGAACTTCACCAGTCACATTCTTCTAGAAAATCTAAAAAACTCGTTTCTCGATAATTCTGATTTTCACGTGTAAGCCGTCGACATGATGCCAAGGGACAAAATTCATCGGTGAAATTTCGTTACCGTTACACCAGTTTTTCACGAAAATTGCACCATCATTTTCATATCCGGTTTCTTGTCTGATTTAATTAGCCCTCGTACACCAAAAAACCATAAAGAAACTCATTCTCACGGATCTAACCTTTCATTAAAGATTTAGCGAATGTAAGCTCCAATTGTGATGTTATCAAGTCTAACATTCATTTGAACTTCAATTGTTATTATCATGTCGAACATTTAATTTCCTATTGCTTTGTTGAAGCACCTTCAGACACCCCTCTGAATGCAGTATCTTCCTCGAACATGAATCACCTGTTATCAAATGATTCCCTCTCCAACCGATCGTTTTTCTCACTGTACCCCCGACTGCTCTACCCCGCCAGACTTTACCTAGGGAGCATTCCTTGCGTTCCGCCAGCGATCGATGAACCTGTTCGCGTGGAACCACGACTAGCCTCACCGGCCGAGGTCGCTGTTGTCTCGGCTAGTCATGAGAACTGGCCGCCGCCTCATTACCGTAACCGTCGTTGCCCTCCTTGCCGCAGCAGCGACGGAGTTGGGCGGCGTAAGGAGCGGCCGTTGCCTCACGATTGTGTCGCGGCAGGGTAACCCGGAAGGGGTCGTTAAGGTTTTCGCTGTGGGGATATATTTATTTTTGAGAATTGCGTGCAGATTGCGAGCGATTCAACAAGTGAAAAACCCGACGGGCTAGGCTAATCGAAAATAAGCCGGGTGGAAACGAGTTTTATCGAAATGTTTTCAAAGCCAGGTGGTCTTTTAATTCCAAGGTCATGAGGTTTCGGATTGGATAGATTCGCTGAAGCTGGCACCACCTAAAGAGGTTTATTAGTAGATCTTGGTTTGTGATGTTTTATAACTTTCACCTTTGCTGTCTTTCCATAATAAATTCAAAATAAGCATGGCTTGTTTCATCGTGTTAAAAATTTTACGAGCGAAAGTTATCCACCACTAGAGAATTCTGTTCCTTGGTAGAATAAAGACCTATGTCCAAAGACGCGTGAATTGAGTCTACAAATATCACCTTTGCTGTCTTTCCATAATAAATTCAAAATAAGCATGGCTTGTTTCATCGTGTTAAAAATTTTACGAGCGAAAGTTATCCACCACTAGAGAATTCTGTTCCTTGGTAGAATAAAGACCTATGTCCAAAGACGCGTGAATTGAGTCTACAAATATCACCTTTGCTGTCTTTCCATAATAAATTCAAAATAAGCATGGCTTGTTTCATCGTGTTAAAAATTTTACGAGCGAAAGTTATCCACCACTAGAGAATTCTGTTCCTTGGTAGAATAAAGACCTATGTCCAAAGACGCGTGAATTGAGTCTACAAATATCACCTTTGCTGTCTTTCCATAATAAATTCAAAATAAGCATGGCTTGTTTCATCGTGTTAAAAATTTTACGAGCGAAAGTTATCCACCACTAGAGAATTCTGTTCCTTGGTAGAATAAAGACCTATGTCCAAAGACGCGTGAATTGAGTCTACAAATATCACCTTTGCTGTCTTTCCATAATAAATTCAAAATAAGCATGGCTTGTTTCATCGTGTTAAAAATTTTACGAGCGAAAGTTATCCACCACTAGAGAATTCTGTTCCTTGGTAGAATAAAGACCTATGTCCAAAGACGCGTGAATTGAGTCTACAAATATCACCTTTGCTGTCTTTCCATAATAAATTCAAAATAAGCATGGCTTGTTTCATCGTGTTAAAAATTTTACGAGCGAAAGTTATCCACCACTAGAGAATTCTATTCCTTGGTAGAATAAAGACCTATGTCCAAAGACGCGTGAATTGAGTCTACAAATATCAATGTAGTTATCGAAGAATTACTAATGTCCTGTAAATACATTGTAAAAATTCGAAACGTTGAAGATGAGATAAAATTACAGAAGTGTCAAAAAATTTTCAAACTGCAGGTCTTTTGACAATTAAATTCGTTATTAACTTTTCGAAAATATTACCCATGCTAGTTCAGAAGGCAAGTTTTGTCAAACGATGTAGGAGTGTTTCTGTGGAGTAATGTTTTCTGTAAAGCGGGTCACTTGGCTTGTTTTTTAACATAATTTCGGGGCCGGGGGTTGGAAGAGTAACGGTTTAGCAAACTCGGTGCAGCCAAAGACCGTTGTGTACACGGGACTGGTGCACGTTAAATCTGTCGTGGCCTCAAATCTCAAGTTGACCTGGTGTAAAAGCTTGAAGAGGGTGCCAGCTCAGGTGTTATTATTTTCATCTGACAGTGGTTCAAAATTACGAGGCGTTGTCCTTGGATCTTTTCCTTCGGAATTGATCCCGGACCGTCGCTAATAACCCGTTGTGTTGCTTCAGGGCGACATTAATTAAGAACCTACCTACTGAACACGAATTCAGCACGTCGCCAACAAAAACTCCTAAGAATGAATTCCGAATTGATATTTGACTGATTGGTTGTTTCTGGTGTTTTATGGCGCAAGGGCCATATTTGACCATGCTGTGCCAGACACGACATACAATATCAAGTAATAGACACACACAATGAAAGTTTTACTAATACAGAGGAGAGGAATGAACCTGACAGGAATCGAACCTGCGCCGCCTACAACTCGAAGGTTGCTAATACAGTGGGATACCCACTGAGCTACGACGGTCCCGATATTTGACCAATAGCCCGTTGTGTTGCTCCAGTGTGACGTTATGAAAATACCAATACCAATACCCGATATTTGACTAAACAACGTCGATTAGATTTAAAGCAGGGATGCAGACTTAAGTCAAAGGGCCAAATAGATTAACTGTGACTTACGTCAGAGCCGTCCAAAAAACCATGAGTTATTTATCACATATTATTTATTTTATTTATATTTATTTTTATATTACTCATATTGTTACAAAAAAGAAAGATAATAAAAAGTGAATATAGAATTTAATTTGATGCGTAAAAGTGCATTGATTTAACAATTATTTCAATGTTTAGTTCGATTTTTGTAGTAGCCAAGCTCAAAATTGGTCCTAAATTTTCATTAGTAAAGAGGTTCCGATTCTTCGCTTTGTTGATATTCCTGACTGAAAAAGTGTGTTCACAAATATATGTTGACCCAAGGAGGCTTGCGCATTTTAATGCATCATCTAGCAATGAAGTTTTAACCTAAATTACCTATTGTGTAACTTGTTAAAGTTAAAATAACACATGGTTAGGCTGGCCATGATCAAATCAACGGAGGACCATATGAGGGCTTCGGTCTGCGCATCCCTGATTTAAAGTAAACGGCTACAAACTTCATTTTAATGAAATCCCGATATGTATCACACGAGAGCATTTGGGTAGAAGTAAAATCGCATTCCCTCTTGTTTGTTTGTCAACACCAAAAATCTCTTTCATTGGAAAATATTTTCTCCTATAGTTTATAATTTAATCCACCACCTTTTGAATAAAAAGTTATTTTATAGGTAGTACAGTCCTTTAATAATTGAGTATTCTAATTTACTTTTCATTAAAAGAAAATAGCCCGTTGTGTTGCTCCAGTGTAACGTTAATTGAAAAATACCAATACCATTAAAAGAAAGTTTAAGTTAACTAATCTTAAACTGATTATATATATATATATATATATATATATAAATAAATAAACTTTAAGAACAATTACGAGAGTACCTTTCTAATCGTCTTTCATTCATTTCTTTGTTCGGATCTATCCCTTGGGGATTGATCACGGACCATCGCCAATAGACGTTCTGTTGCTGCAGTGTGACGTTAATTCAACTACCTACCTCACGCCTTTGGTTAATTACATAATTAGTTCGCCCCGATTTTTAGGTAAGCAGTTAATTAACGTCACACTAGAGCAGGGGTCGGGAACCTTTCGGAAACGAAGAGCCATTTCAACAATAAACATACAAAAATAAAATTTATGGAGCCGCAATTTTAATTCGATTTATTTTTTAATTATTTCAGTATTTACAAGCACATACAGATGCAAGTTTCAAAAAAATTCTCAAGTTTTATTTTTTGTGGGTACAATAAATAAAACATTTTTTTGTAAATTTTTATTTTATTCGTCTAAATACAACAAATACAACAATATAACAAAGGATTGCAAAAATAATATAATTATTTATTTCAATATTCAGTTCACATTCAATGCGATTTTTGGATTTGGATTTTCTCCGCCAATTTAGTCAAATTTGGAGTGTACTTCTGCATTTTGAGAATTCCGCTTTTAAACTTACCATCCGTTAGTCTGCTTCTGTTTGCTTTTAATGTAGTTCATAGAGAAAAATTGTTCATAATTGCATGTGGACCCAAATAAGGTCAAAATCCCAAAAGCTAATCTGGCATCTGAATAATTAGTTCGAAAGGAGTTCCAGCATTTAAATATAATGTCCTGTGGTTCCTCCATAGTTGGCTCATTTTTTTCAACTTGTGCTACCGTTTTCTGAAGTTTTCTGCACCCAGATACTTTTATTCTGAATTTCCAGAATCTCGATTTGTAAATCTGCAATAGATATTCCAGGAAAAGTTTCGATGTCTATTAATTTTAAATCACACTTCAGCGGATGTAATATAAATTTCATCATCTGATGTTTTCTAGAATCCTGAAATCTGTTTAAAAGTAAAACTAAAATAAAATTAATCATTTCAGCGAATATTTTACGATCAATTTTTTCTTGATTTAAACTCAACCTATAATTTCTTAGATTTTCAAAAATACAAATTCATCTTTAGTAATGTCTACCAAAATCACTCTTAATTTCTGCTCAAATGTAATGACTTCTAATAATTGTAAAGTTGCATTACCTTTTTCTTGTAAACTTCAGATTCAACTTATTAAGATATTTGGTCATATCAACCCCAAAACAAATATTTTGAATTCATTCAGGGTTGGTGTGAAGTTGTAAATGTTCTGTGTTGTAATTTTTAGAAGTTAAGGAAGTTACTACTTCTTTCAAACACTCGAAAAACTGTTTTAATGCTTTTCCTCTTGATAGCCATCTTACAGACGTAAATGTAACCAAATTCCGTATATTTACTACCTACATCTAACAATGCATCAAAAGTCTGATTCAACACTTTAGATCGGATGAAATTAATTCATTTGTACAACGTCCATCACTTCTTTCAGCTGAGGAAATAATCCTAAAGATTTTGCAATTAAAGCTTCTTGATGCAAAATACAATTAAATAAAATAATTTCATAAGAAATATGAGTAGAAAATAATTTAACAAACCCCTTGCTTTTGTAATCATGGCCGGCGCGCCGTCTGTTGCAATGCATACTATATTATCAATATTTTTATTTTTATTCTATAAACATGTTAGGAGGTTATCTGAAATATCTTTACCTGTAGTATGTTTTTCAAGTGTCAAAACATCAAGGAGTTCCTCTTGAATACCGGAAGATGTGATATATTTAACCATAATACAGCATTGGGCTATATCAGAAATATCAATTGATTCATCAACAGCAATAGATATAAATTCAGCAGAATTAATATACACAAATAGCATATCATACTTCCTCGGAAATAGTTAGGATTCGTTCCTTTACACTTCTAGTTGAGAGGGGTAAATTTTTCATTTTCTTACATATATCATCCTTATTTTTCATATCTTTAAACAGAATTTGAGAGATTGTACATGCAATTTTTTAGAAATTCGCCATCAGTAAAAGATTTTCCAGCTTTTGCTATTTCCAGGGATAACAAAACTTGCTTCAGTGGTACTTGAAGATTTCGTCCAAGATGACAAACTTCTTTGCTGAAGTTGTGTTTTCTTTTGTAATTTTCCAACAACTTTACTTCTATCACCAGAATACTTTTCACTAAAATCTAAATGTTTTCAACGAAAATGTTCTATATTACTTGATTATTATTTGAAATCGCAAGTGGCAAATTAAACATTCCATTTACTTCTATAAATGCAAATTTCTCTGTCCACATTTTATTGAAGCGCGTTTTCTTGATATTTTTCTCTCTTTTTGAACTTATTATTTTATAAGGGCTGTTATCATGAATTTGAAGTACTTAAATATAACTGTAGCCATAAAATACTAACTAAGCTACTCTGTCAATATAATACAAATTAAATTATGCATAACATATTCTATATTGACACATTCGTATCCAAAGCAATCTCAACTGACAATTCTGGTGCGGGTGCGGTTCGCATAAAAGCAGCGTATGACGAGTATCTGGCGCTTGCTACACCGACGCGTCGTCTTGTGTCTTACCGCGCATGCGCTTAGACTGCGATAGTGTCGCGAACATTACACTGCTAGCGGCGTTTTCTATACATGCCTACTTTTTTAAAAATTTACTTTACCGAACGCATTATAGATTTTTTTTGAGGGGAGGGGGTAAGTGTCGCGCGCGCGCGCGCGCGGTTCTGTGGTGGCCACAACGAATTTTTATTAAACATTTAAGAGACGCACTTTTTTCAGCAAAGAGCCGCATGCGGTTCCGGAGCCGCGGGTTCCCGACCCTTGCACTAGAGCAACACGAGCTATTGGATCAATCCCCGAAGTACAGGCTCCAAGGACGCCTCGTTATTTTGAATCACGTCAGGAGATGAGGTCAACACCTGAGCTGGCATCCCACTCTCCAAACTTCCACACCACGCCAGCGTGAGGACATTTAATGCCACAGCAGATTTAATGTGCACCAGCTCCCGTGTACACAACGATCTTCGAATCAAGTTTCGAACTCGCAACCCTCTGATTGCTAATTCGTTACTCTTCCAATCGGGTTATCGTGGCCCAAATTTTTGATGAAGCCAGTTTAAAGGCGAAGTTCGTTAATCTTTGTTAGAATACGCATAAAAATATCTGAAATCATTCACTTTCAACGCAGCAGGCTATTAGACACAAGTCCTTCAGCCAAAAGTGCACATAAATGAAAATAAGAGTTTGAACATATACAAAATCCAAAGATAAAAATGCTGAGAATAAAAACTAGAGAAGTTGCCGAATCTAAAAAATTAAACTTATTAAAATGAGACAAGCTTTCAGATATTGGATGTTATAATTCTGTACTTAAAATCAAGAACGTTTTGTTTCCAACAATATATAGGAAATATATACTTTTTTAATTGCAAGCTTTGGTTTGGCACTTTTAGGTTATTTTTTTGCTACACGATGTTTAATTAGACTGGGACTTTTAAAGAGGATTCCGAGCCACAATCTGTGCCAAGTGTCGTATTTGTGAAGCCAGCGAATTAATCATTCATCTATTCAGTGATTCAAAAGTACTCAAAATGTCCAAGTTCAATTCGAAAAATGAAATCAAAACGAAATGCAACGTTTCTTTGGACAGGATCATCTCAAAAGATGCCTCTAATAGCTTGACAAGTAGATCTCAGTTATTCGGGCAGCGGCAACCAGTTGAAAGCAATAGATTTGCAACCAGAGCTTTGCGAGTTCGAAACTAGAACCAGCCAAAGACCTTCGTATACGCGGAGCTGGTACACGTTAAATCTGCCGTGGCCTCAAATGTCCCCACGTTGGCGTGGTGTGGGGAGTTTGGAGAGTGGGGTGCTAGCTCAAGTGTTCGCCTCATCACCTAACCGTAGTTCAAAATTACGAGACGCTGTCCTTGTATCTTTCGCTTAGGGATTGAACTCGAACCGTAGCCAATAGCCTGTTGTGTTGCTCCAGTGCTACGTTAATTAACTACCTATCATTAAGTTTTCAAAAAATACTATCGATGCAAGACAAGGGCGTCTAGTCAAACTATGTTGGTGGTAGTGTTTCTAAGGAGGAACTGTTTCGTGTACGTATTCCGGCGTCAATTGACTTGTTTTTCAAAAACTATTTCAGCACGTCGCCAATAAAAAATCCTATGAATAAATTCCGAATTGATATTTAATAGTTGACTGATCAACGTCAATTAGATTCAACGAAGCGTTGCCAAAACGGCTATAAACTTCTATATAATGTAATCCCGATATGCATCACGCGAAAAAGTGGAGGAAGTAAAATTTTCTCTGGTTTCTTTAACAGAAAATTTAGAAAACATTCATAAGGTAAGATAGGTTTTGGTATTTTTCACCTCTAGCTTGTTATTGAATCCACCAGCTTTTAAATTAAAATTTTTTCATAGATTATACTTTCCTTTTAGGACGACATATCGATTAGTAATGCATTTAAAAAAGGTTTTAAGGTTGCTGATCTTAAAACTGATATTCAAACATTCAGATTTACGCAGAGTATTTACCTGAGCGTCATGCATTCCTCAGACATTTGGTTTGGATATTTCCCTTCGGGATTGATCCCGGACCGTCACCAATAGCCCGTTGTGTCGCTTCAGTGCGACGTTAATTCAACTACCTACCTCAGGTCTTTGGTTAATTGCGATTTTAGTTCACGCCGATTTTTATGTTTTCACCGTTCATTTGGTAGAGGGTTGCGGTAGCCCGGTTGGAAAAGTAACGGACTATGAATCGGAGGGTTGCGAGTTCGAATCAAACCAAAGACCGTCGTGTACAAAGGGGGCTGGTGCATGTTAAAACTGTCGTGGCCTCAAATGTCCTCACGTTGGCGTGGTGTGGAAGTTTGGAGAATGGGGTGCCAGTTCAGGTGTGACCTCGTCATCTGACCGTGGTTCACAATTACGTGGTGTTGTCCTCGGTTCTTTTCCTTTGGGATTGATCCCGGACCGTCACCAATAGCCCGTTGTGTTACTCTAGTGTGACGTTAATTGAAATATCCCCCGGACCTTCGCCAATAGCCCGATTTGATGGTCCAATGCGACGTAAATTAAAATACCTACCTACCTACCATTTGGTAGAAACAGCCCGTTGTGTTGCTCCAGTGTTACGTTAATTAAATACCTATCTAGCATTTGGTAGGTAGGTAGGTAATTAACGTCGCACTGGACAACACAGCGGGTTATAGGTGACAATCCTCGTTGCATCCCTAAGGGGGGTGTCGTCATCTGACCGTGGTTCAAAATTACGTGGTGGTGTCCTCGGATCTTTCCCTTTGGGATTGATCCCGGACCCGTCACCAATAGCCCGTTGTGTTGCTCCAGTGTGACGTGGGGGTATTTCAATTAACGTCACACTGGAGCAACACAACGGGCTATTCCGGCAACGGGTGATGTTCCGGGATCAATCCCAAAGGGAAAGATCGAGGACAACACCACGTAATTTTGGACCACGGTCAGATGACGAGGCAACACCTGAGCTGGCACCCCTCTCTCCAAACTTCCACACCACGCCAACGTGAGGACGCATCCCTAAGGGAAAGATCCAAGATCCGTTGGTTTTTTAAGTTTTATGGCGCAAGGGCCATATTTGACCATGTTGCGCCAGATACAAGACATGCAATATCAATAGACACACAATGAAAGCTTTATTGACAGAGAAGAGAGAAATACATCCAGAGAGGAAGGGTATTTGGGTATTTGGGTATTTCAATTAACGTCACACTGGAGCAACACAATGGGCTATTGGTGACGGTCCGGGATCAATCCCAAAGGGAAAGATCCGAGGACAACACCACGTAATTTTGAACCACGGTCAGATGACGAGGCAACACCTGAGCTGGCACCCCACTCTCCAAACTTCCACACCACGCCAACGTGAGGACATTTGAGGCCACGACAGATTTAACGTGCACCAGCCCCCTTTGTACACGACGGTGTTTGGCTGGATTCGAACTCGCAACCCTTCGGTTGCTAGTTCGTTACTCTTCCAACCGGGCCACCGCGGCCCTATTTAATATATCAAATAAGACGGGGGATTTTACCCAAACATATATTATTTTATAGCATGATACATACGTTTGGCGTTTGTATCATGCTATAAAATATTATGTAATTGATGTTCAATTAATTATCATTTATCGTCATCTGACCGTGGTTCAAAATTACGTGGTGTTGTCCTCGGATCTTTCCCTTTGGGATTGATCCCGGACCGTCACCAATAGCCCATTGTGTAGCTCCAGTGTGACGTTAATTGAAATACCCCCCCCCCCAAATACCTAATTATCATTTATAAATACCCAAATACCCTTTGGAATTTTCATTGGTGACATGATGAAATCGTATTCGAAAACAAGCCAAGTGACGTCACTTACGGAATACGTACAGGAGACAGGTTCCAGCACAAATGCACTATTGCTTCCTAACTTTAGCTGGACCATCGAGTGACACATTGCAGTTAATAGATTTAGTGTACGGGCCTTTGCAAAAAGTGTATAGAGCGTGCTGGTGCACGTTAAATCTGTCGTGGCCTCAAATGTCCTCACGTTGGCGTGGTGTGGAAGTTTGGAGAGTGGGGTGCCAGCTCAGGTGTTGCCTCGTCATCTGACCGTGGTTCAAAATTACGTGGTGTTGTCCTCGGATCTTTCCCTTTGGGATTGATCCCGGACCGTCACCAATAGCCCGTTGTGTTGCTCCAGTGTGACGTTAATTGAAATACCCCCCCCCAAAGAATGAATATTTATAAATGATAATTAATTGAACATCAATAATATAATATTTTATAGCATGATACAAACGCCGAACGTATGTATCATGCTATAAAATAATATATGTTTGGGGGTGGGGGGTATTTCAATTAACGTCACACTGGAGCAACACAACGGGCTATTGGTGACGGTCCGGGATCAATCCCAAAGGGAAAGATCCGAGGACAACACCACGTAATTTTGAACCACGGTCAGGTGACGATATATATGTTTGGGTAAAATCCCCCGTCTTATTTGATATATTAAAAATCCCTCTCATTGGCACCAGACTCCATATTTTCCAAATAGACCGTTGTGTTGCTCCAGTGTGACGTTAATTAAAATACCTTCCTACCTACCATATTTTCCAAATTAAGTATTTGTTATTGCTATATTGTCCTTGGATCTTTCCTTCCTCTCTGGATGTATTTCTCTCTTCTCTGTCAATAAAGCTTTCATTGTGTGTCTATTGATATTGCATGTCTTGTATCTGGCGCAACATGGTCAAATATGGCCCTTGCGCCATAAAACTTAAAAAACCAACGGATCTTGGATCTTTCCCTCAGGGATGCGTCCTCACGTTGGCGTGGTGTGGGGAGTTTGGAGAGTGGGGTGCTAGCTCAAGTGTTCGCCTCATCACCTAACCGTAGTTCAAAATTACGAGACGCTGTCCTTGTATCTTTCGCTTAGGGATTGAACTCGAACCGTAGCCAATAGCCTGTTGTGTTGCTCCAGTGCTACGTTAATTAACTACCTATCATTAAGTTTTCAAAAAATACTATCGATGCAAGACAAGGGCGTCTAGTCAAACTATGTTGGTGGTAGTGTTTCTAAGGAGGAACTGTTTCGTGTACGTATTCCGGCGTCAATTGACTTGTTTTTCAAAAACTATTTCAGCACGTCGCCAATAAAAAATCCTATGAATAAATTCCGAATTGATATTTAATAGTTGACTGATCAACGTCAATTAGATTCAACGAAGCGTTGCCAAAACGGCTATAAACTTCTATATAATGTAATCCCGATATGCATCACGCGAAAAAGTGGAGGAAGTAAAATTTTCTCTGGTTTCTTTAACAGAAAATTTAGAAAACATTCATAAGGTAAGATAGGTTTTGGTATTTTTCACCTCTAGCTTGTTATTGAATCCACCAGCTTTTACATTAAAATTTTTTCATAGATTATACTTTCCTTTTAGGACGACATATCGATTAGTAATGCATTTAAAAAAGGTTTTAAGGTTGCTGATCTTAAAACTGATATTCAAACATTCAGATTTACGCAGAGTATTTACCTGAGCGTCATGCATTCCTCAGACATTTGGTTTGGATATTTCCCTTCGGGATTGATCCCGGACCGTCACCAATAGCCCGTTGTGTCGCTTCAGTGCGACGTTAATTCAACTACCTACCTCAGGTCTTTGGTTAATTGCGATTTTAGTTCACGCCGATTTTTATGTTTTCACCGTTCATTTGGTAGAGGGTTGCGGTAGCCCGGTTGGAAAAGTAACGGACTATGAATCGGAGGGTTGCGAGTTCGAATCAAACCAAAGACCGTCGTGTACAAAGGGGGCTGGTGCATGTTAAAACTGTCGTGGCCTCAAATGTCCTCACGTTGGCGTGGTGTGGAAGTTTGGAGAATGGGGTGCCAGTTCAGGTGTGACCTCGTCATCTGACCGTGGTTCACAATTACGTGGTGTTGTCCTCGGTTCTTTTCCTTTGGGATTGATCCCGGACCGTCACCAATAGCCCGTTGTGTTACTCTAGTGTGACGTTAATTCAAATACCTTCCTACCTACCATATTTTCCAAATTAAGTATTTGTTATTGCTATATTGTCCTTGGATCTTTCCTTCCTCTCTGGATGTATTTCTCTCTTCTCTGTCAATAAAGCTTTCATTGTGTGTCTATTGATATTGCATGTCTTGTATCTGGCGCAACATGGTCAAATATGGCCCTTGCGCCATAAAACTTAAAAAACCAACGGATCTTGGATCTTTCCCTTAGGGATGCGTCCTCACGTTGGCGTGGTGTGGGGAGTTTGGAGAGTGGGGTGCTAGCTCAAGTGTTCGCCTCATCACCTAACCGTAGTTCAAAATTACGAGACGCTGTCCTTGTATCTTTCGCTTAGGGATTGAACTCGAACCGTAGCCAATAGCCTGTTGTGTTGCTCCAGTGCTACGTTAATTAACTACCTATCATTAAGTTTTCAAAAAATACTATCGATGCAAGACAAGAGCGTCTAGTCAAACTATGTTGGTGGTAGTGTTTCTAAGGAGGAACTGTTTCGTGTACGTATTCCGGCGTCAATTGACTTGTTTTTCAAAAACTATTTCAGCACGTCGCCAATAAAAAATCCTATGAATAAATTCCGAATTGATATTTAATAGTTGACTGATCAACGTCAATTAGATTCAACGAAGCGTTGCCAAAACGGCTATAAACTTCTATATAATGTAATCCCGATATGCATCACGCGAAAAAGTGGAGGAAGTAAAATTTTCTCTGGTTTCTTTAACAGAAAATTTAGAAAACATTCATAAGGTAAGATAGGTTTTGGTATTTTTCACCTCTAGCTTGTTATTGAATCCACCAGCTTTTAAATTAAAATTTTTTCATAGATTATACTTTCCTTTTAGGACGACATATCGATTAGTAATGCATTTAAAAAAGGTTTTAAGGTTGCTGATCTTAAAACTGATATTCAAACATTCAGATTTACGCAGAGTATTTACCTGAGCGTCATGCATTCCTCAGACATTTGGTTTGGATATTTCCCTTCGGGATTGATCCCGGACCGTCACCAATAGCCCGTTGTGTCGCTTCAGTGCGACGTTAATTCAACTACCTACCTCAGGTCTTTGGTTAATTGCGATTTTAGTTCACGCCGATTTTTATGTTTTCACCGTTCATTTGGTAGAGGGTTGCGGTAGCCCGGTTGGAAAAGTAACGGACTATGAATCGGAGGGTTGCGAGTTCGAATCAAACCAAAGACCGTCGTGTACAAAGGGGGCTGGTGCATGTTAAAACTGTCGTGGCCTCAAATGTCCTCACGTTGGCGTGGTGTGGAAGTTTGGAGAGTGGGGTGCCAGCTCAGGTGTTGCCTCGTCATCTGACCGTGGTTCAAAATTACGTGGTGTTGTCCTCGGATCTTTCCCTTTGGGATTGATCCCGGACCGTCACCAATAGCCCATTGTGTTGCTCCAGTGTGACGTTAATTGAAATTCCCCCCCCCACTTAATTTGGAAAATATGGTAGGTAGGAAGGTATTTTAATTAACGTCACACTGGAGCAACACAACGGTCTATTTGGAAAATATGGAGTCTGGTGCCAATGAGAGGGATTTTTAATATATCAAATAAGACGGGGGATTTTACCCAAACATATATTATTTTATAGCATGATACATACGTTTGGCGTTTGTATCATGCTATAAAATATTATGTAATTGATGTTCAATTAATTATCATTTATCGTCATCTGACCGTGGTTCAAAATTACGTGGTGTTGTCCTCGGATCTTTCCCTTTGGGATTGATCCCGGACCGTCACCAATAGCCCATTGTGTAGCTCCAGTGTGACGTTAATTGAAATACCCCCCCCCCAAATACCTAATTATCATTTATAAATACCCAAATACCCTTTGGAATTTTCATTGTTGATATGATGAAATCGTATTCGAAAACAAGCCAAGTGACGTCACTTACGGAATACGTACAGGAGACAGGTTCCAGCACAAATGCACTATTGCTTCCTAACTTTAGCTGGACCATCGAGTGACACATTGCAGTTAATAGATTTAGTGTACGGGCCTTTGCAAAAAGTGTATAGAGCGTGCTGGTGCACGTTAAATCTGTCGTGGCCTCAAATGTCCTCACGTTGGCGTGGTGTGGAAGTTGGGAGAGTGGGGTGCCAGCTCAGGTGTTGCCTCGTCATCTGACCGTGGTTCAAAATTACGTGGTGTTGTCCTCGGATCTTTCCCTTTGGGATTGATCCCGGACCGTCACCAATAGCCCGTTGTGTTGCTCCAGTGTGACGTTAATTGAAATACCCCCCCCCAAAGAATGAATATTTATAAATGATAATTAATTGAACATCAATTATATAATATTTTATAGCATGATACAAACGCCGAACGTATGTATCATGCTATAAAATAATATATGTTTGGGGGTGGGGGGTATTTCAATTAACGTCACACTGGAGCAACACAACGGGCTATTGGTGACGGTCCGGGATCAATCCCAAAGGGAAAGATCCGAGGACAACACCACGTAATTTTGAACCACGGTCAGGTGACGATATATATGTTTGGGTAAAATCCCCCGTCTTATTTGATATATTAAAAATCCCTCTCATTGGCACCAGACTCCATATTTTCCAAATAGACCGTTGTGTTGCTCCAGTGTGACGTTAATTAAAATACCTTCCTACCTACCATATTTTCCAAATTAAGTATTTGTTATTGCTATATTGTCCTTGGATCTTTCCTTCCTCTCTGGATGTATTTCTCTCTTCTCTGTCAATAAAGCTTTCATTGTGTGTCTATTGATATTGCATGTCTTGTATCTGGCGCAACATGGTCAAATATGGCCCTTGCGCCATAAAACTTAAAAAACCAACGGATCTTGGATCTTTCCCTTAGGGATGCGTCCTCACGTTGGCGTGGTGTGGGGAGTTTGGAGAGTGGGGTGCTAGCTCAAGTGTTCGCCTCATCACCTAACCGTAGTTCAAAATTACGAGACGCTGTCCTTGTATCTTTCGCTTAGGGATTGAACTCGAACCGTAGCCAATAGCCTGTTGTGTTGCTCCAGTGCTACGTTAATTAACTACCTATCATTAAGTTTTCAAAAAATACTATCGATGCAAGACAAGGGCGTCTAGTCAAACTATGTTGGTGGTAGTGTTTCTAAGGAGGAACTGTTTCGTGTACGTATTCCGGCGTCAATTGACTTGTTTTTCAAAAACTATTTCAGCACGTCGCCAATAAAAAATCCTATGAATAAATTCCGAATTGATATTTAATAGTTGACTGATCAACGTCAATTAGATTCAACGAAGCGTTGCCAAAACGGCTATAAACTTCTATATAATGTAATCCCGATATGCATCACGCGAAAAAGTGGAGGAAGTAAAATTTTCTCTGGTTTCTTTAACAGAAAATTTAGAAAACATTCATAAGGTAAGATAGGTTTTGGTATTTTTCACCTCTAGCTTGTTATTGAATCCACCAGCTTTTAAATTAAATTTTTTTCATAGATTATACTTTCCTTTTAGGACGACATATCGATTAGTAATGCATTTAAAAAAGGTTTTAAGGTTGCTGATCTTAGAACTGATATTCAAACATTCAGATTTACGCAGAGTATTTACCTGAGCGTCATGCATTCCTCAGACATTTGGTTTGGATATTTCCCTTCGGGATTGATCCCGGACCGTCACCAATAGCCCGTTGTGTCGCTTCAGTGCGACGTTAATTCAACTACCTACCTCAGGTCTTTGGTTAATTGCGATTTTAGTTCACGCCGATTTTTATGTTTTCACCGTTCGTTTGGTAGAGGGTTGCGGTAGCCCGGTTGGAAAAGTAACGGACTATGAATCGGAGGATTGCGAGTTCGAATCAAACCAAAGACCGTCGTGTACAAAGGGGGCTGGTGCATGTTAAAACTGTCGTGGCCTCAAATGTCCTCACGTTGGCGTGGTGTGGAAGTTTGGAGAATGGGGTGCCAGTTCAGGTGTGACCTCGTCATCTGACCGTGGTTCACAATTACGTGGTGTTGTCCTCGGTTCTTTTCCTTTGGGATTGATCCCGGACCGTCACCAATAGCCCGTTGTGTTACTCTAGTGTGACGTTAATTCAAATACCTTCCTACCTACCATATTTTCCAAATTAAGTATTTGTTATTGCTATATTGTCCTTGGATCTTTCCTTCCTCTCTGGATGTATTTCTCTTTTCTCTGTCAATAAAGCTTTCATTGTGTGTCTATTGATATTGCATGTCTTGTATCTGGCGCAACATGGTCAAATATGGCCCTTGCGCCATAAAACTTAAAAAACCAACGGATCTTGGATCTTTCCCTTAGGGATGCGTCCTCACGTTGGCGTGGTGTGGGGAGTTTGGAGAGTGGGGTGCTAGCTCAAGTGTTCGCCTCATCACCTAACCGTAGTTCAAAATTACGAGACGCTGTCCTTGTATCTTTCGCTTAGGGATTGAACTCGAACCGTAGCCAATAGCCTGTTGTGTTGCTCCAGTGCTACGTTAATTAACTACCTATCATTAAGTTTTCAAAAAATACTATCGATGCAAGACAAGGGCGTCTAGTCAAACTATGTTGGTGGTAGTGTTTCTAAGGAGGAACTGTTTCGTGTACGTATTCCGGCGTCAATTGACTTGTTTTTCAAAAACTATTTCAGCACGTCGCCAATAAAAAATCCTATGAATAAATTCCGAATTGATATTTAATAGTTGACTGATCAACGTCAATTAGATTCAACGAAGCGTTGCCAAAACGGCTATAAACTTCTATATAATGTAATCCCGATATGCATCACGCGAAAAAGTGGAGGAAGTAAAATTTTCTCTGGTTTCTTTAACAGAAAATTTAGAAAACATTCATAAGGTAAGATAGGTTTTGGTATTTTTCACCTCTAGCTTGTTATTGAATCCACCAGCTTTTAAATTAAAATTTTTTCATAGATTATACTTTCCTTTTAGGACGACATATCGATTAGTAATGCATTTAAAAAAGGTTTTAAGGTTGCTGATCTTAGAACTGATATTCAAACATTCAGATTTACGCAGAGTATTTACCTGAGCGTCATGCATTCCTCAGACATTTGGTTTGGATATTTCCCTTCGGGATTGATCCCGGACCGTCACCAATAGCCCGTTGTGTCGCTTCAGTGCGACGTTAATTCAACTACCTACCTCAGGTCTTTGGTTAATTGCGATTTTAGTTCACGCCGATTTTTATGTTTTCACCGTTCGTTTGGTAGAGGGTTGCGGTAGCCCGGTTGGAAAAGTAACGGACTATGAATCGGAGGGTTGCGAGTTCGAATCAAACCAAAGACCGTCGTGTACAAAGGGGGCTGGTGCATGTTAAAACTGTCGTGGCCTCAAATGTCCTCACGTTGGCGTGGTGTGGAAGTTTGGAGAATGGGGTGCCAGTTCAGGTGTGACCTCGTCATCTGACCGTGGTTCACAATTACGTGGTGTTGTCCTCGGTTCTTTTCCTTTGGGATTGATCCCGGACCGTCACCAATAGCCCGTTGTGTTACTCTAGTGTGACGTTAATTCAAATACCTTCCTACCTACCATATTTTCCAAATTAAGTATTTGTTATTGCTATATTGTCCTTGGATCTTTCCTTCCTCTCTGGATGTATTTCTCTCTTCTCTGTCAATAAAGCTTTCATTGTGTGTCTATTGATATTGCATGTCTTGTATCTGGCGCAACATGGTCAAATATGGCCCTTGCGCGATAAAACTTAAAAAACCAACGGATCTTGGATCTTTCCCTTAGGGATGCGTCCTCACGTTGGCGTGGTGTGGGGAGTTTGGAGAGTGGGGTGCTAGCTCAAGTGTTCGCCTCATCACCTAACCGTAGTTCAAAATTACGAGACGCTGTCCTTGTATCTTTCGAGGGGCCGCGGTGGCCCGGTTGGAAGAGTAACGGACTAGCAACCGAAGGGTTGCGAGTTCGAATCCAGCCAAACACCGTCGTGTACAAAGGGGGCTGGTGCACGTTAAATCTGTCGTGGCCTCAAATGTCCTCACGTTGGCGTGGTGTGGAAGTTTGGAGAGTGGGGTGCCAGCTCAGGTGTTGCCTCGTCATCTGACCGTGGTTCAAAATTACGTGGTGTTGTCCTCGGATCTTTCCCTCTGGGATTGATCCCGGACCGTCACCAATAGCCCATTGTGTTGCTCCAGTGTGACGTTAATTGAAAAAATACCAAATACCAAATGTATCTTTCGCTTAGGGATTGAACTCGAACCGTAGCCAATAGCCTGTTGTGTTGCTCCAGTGCTACGTTAATTAACTACCTATCATTAAGTTTTCAAAAAATACTATCGATGCAAGACAAGGGCGTCTAGTCAAACTATGTTGGTGGTAGTGTTTCTAAGGAGGAACTGTTTCGTGTACGTATTCCGGCGTCAATTGACTTGTTTTTCAAAAACTATTTCAGCACGTCGCCAATAAAAAATCCTATGAATAAATTCCGAATTGATATTTAATAGTTGACTGATCAACGTCAATTAGATTCAACGAAGCGTTGCCAAAACGGCTATAAACTTCTATATAATGTAATCCCGATATGCATCACGCGAAAAAGTGGAGGAAGTAAAATTTTCTCTGGTTTCTTTAACAGAAAATTTAGAAAACATTCATAAGGTAAGATAGGTTTTGGTATTTTTCACCTCTAGCTTGTTATTGTGAATCCACCAGCTTTTAAATTAAAATTTTTTCATAGATTATACTTTCCTTTTAGGACGACATATCGATTAGTAATGCATTTAAAAAAGGTTTTAAGGTTGCTGATCTTAAAACTGATATTCAAACATTCAGATTTACGCAGAGTATTTACCTGAGCGTCATGCATTCCTCAGACATTTGGTTTGGATATTTCCCTTCGGGATTGATCCCGGACCGTCACCAATAGCCCGTTGTGTCGCTTCAGTGCGACGTTAATTCAACTACCTACCTCAGGTCTTTGGTTAATTGCGATTTTAGTTCACGCCGATTTTTATGTTTTCACCGTTCATTTGGTAGAGGGTTGCGGTAGCCCGGTTGGAAAAGTAACGGACTATGAATCGGAGGGTTGCGAGTTCGAATCAAACCAAAGACCGTCGTGTACAAAGGGGGCTGGTGCATGTTAAAACTGTCGTGGCCTCAAATGTCCTCACGTTGGCGTGGTGTGGAAGTTTGGAGAATGGGGTGCCAGTTCAGGTGTGACCTCGTCATCTGACCGTGGTTCACAATTACGTGGTGTTGTCCTCGGTTCTTTTCCTTTGGGATTGATCCCGGACCGTCACCAATAGCCCGTTGTGTTACTCTAGTGTGACGTTAATTGAAATACCTTCCTACCTACCATATTTTCCAAATTAAGTATTTGTTATTGCTATATTGTCCTTGGATCTTTCCTTCCTCTCTGGATGTATTTCTCTCTTCTCTGTCAATAAAGCTTTCATTGTGTGTCTATTGATATTGCATGTCTTGTATCTGGCGCAACATGGTCAAATATGGCCCTTGCGCGATAAAACTTAAAAAACCAACGGATCTTGGATCTTTCCCTTAGGGATGCGTCCTCACGTTGGCGTGGTGTGGGGAGTTTGGAGAGTGGGGTGCTAGCTCAAGTGTTCGCCTCATCACCTAACCGTAGTTCAAAATTACGAGACGCTGTCCTTGTATCTTTCGCTTAGGGATTGAACTCGAACCGTAGCCAATAGCCTGTTGTGTTGCTCCAGTGCTACGTTAATTAACTACCTATCATTAAGTTTTCAAAAAATACTATCGATGCAAGACAAGGGCGTCTAGTCAAACTATGTTGGTGGTAGTGTTTCTAAGGAGGAACTGTTTCGTGTACGTATTCCGGCGTCAATTGACTTGTTTTTCAAAAACTATTTCAGCACGTCGCCAATAAAAAATCCTATGAATAAATTCCGAATTGATATTTAATAGTTGACTGATCAACGTCAATTAGATTCAACGAAGCGTTGCCAAAACGGCTATAAACTTCTATATAATGTAATCCCGATATGCATCACGCGAAAAAGTGGAGGAAGTAAAATTTTCTCTGGTTTCTTTAACAGAAAATTTAGAAAACATTCATAAGGTAAGATAGGTTTTGGTATTTTTCACCTCTAGCTTGTTATTGAATCCACCAGCTTTTAAATTAAAATTTTTTCATAGATTATACTTTCCTTTTAGGACGACATATCGATTAGTAATGCATTTAAAAAAGGTTTTAAGGTTGCTGATCTTAAAACTGATATTCAAACATTCAGATTTACGCAGAGTATTTACCTGAGCGTCATGCATTCCTCAGACATTTGGTTTGGATATTTCCCTTCGGGATTGATCCCGGACCGTCACCAATAGCCCGTTGTGTCGCTTCAGTGCGACGTTAATTCAACTACCTACCTCAGGTCTTTGGTTAATTGCGATTTTAGTTCACGCCGATTTTTATGTTTTCACCGTTCGTTTGGTAGAGGGTTGCGGTAGCCCGGTTGGAAAAGTAACGGACTATGAATCGGAGGGTTGCGAGTTCGAATCAAACCAAAGACCGTCGTGTACAAAGGGGGCTGGTGCATGTTAAAACTGTCGTGGCCTCAAATGTCCTCACGTTGGCGTGGTGTGGAAGTTTGGAGAATGGGGTGCCAGTTCAGGTGTGACCTCGTCATCTGACCGTGGTTCACAATTACGTGGTGTTGTCCTCGGTTCTTTTCCTTTGGGATTGATCCCGGACCGTCACCAATAGCCCGTTGTGTTACTCTAGTGTGACGTTAATTGAAATATCCCCCGGACCTTCGCCAATAGCCCGATTTGATGGTCCAATGCGACGTAAATTAAAATACCTACCTACCTACCATTTGGTAGAAACAGCCCGTTGTGTTGCTCCAGTGTTACGTTAATTAAATACCTATCTAGCGTTTGGTAGGTAGGTAGGTAATTAACGTCGCACTGGACAACACAGCGGGTTATAGGTGACAATCCTCGTTGCATCCCTAAGGGGGGTGTCGTCATCTGACCGTGGTTCAAAATTACGTGGTGGTGTCCTCGGATCTTTCCCTTTGGGATTGATCCCGGACCCGTCACCAATAGCCCGTTGTGTTGCTCCAGTGTGACGTGGGGGTATTTCAATTAACGTCACACTGGAGCAACACAACGGGCTATTCCGGCAACGGGTGATGTTCCGGGATCAATCCCAAAGGGAAAGATCGAGGACAACACCACGTAATTTTGGACCACGGTCAGATGACGAGGCAACACCTGAGCTGGCACCCCACTCTCCAAACTTCCACACCACGCCAACGTGAGGACGCATCCCTAAGGGAAAGATCCAAGATCCGTTGGTTTTTTAAGTTTTATGGCGCAAGGGCCATATTTGACCATGTTGCGCCAGATACAAGACATGCAATATCAATAGACACACAATGAAAGCTTTATTGACAGAGAAGAGAGAAATACATCCAGAGAGGAAGGAAAGATCCAAGGACAATATAGCAATAACAAATACTTAATTTGGAAAATATGGTAGGTAGGAAGGTATTTTAATTAACGTCACACTGGAGCAACACAACGGTCTATTTGGAAAATATGGAGTCTGGTGCCAATGAGAGGGATTTTTAATATATCAAATAAGACGGGGGATTTTACCCAAACATATATTATTTTATAGCATGATACATACGTTTGGCGTTTGTAACATGCTATAAAATATAAAAAATACCCCCCAATTAATTATCATTTATAAATATTCATTCTTTGGAATTTTCATTGGTGACATGATGAAATCGTATTCGAAAACAAGCCAAGTGACGTCACTTACGGAATACGTACAGGAGGCAGGTCCCAGCACAAATGCACTATTGCTTCCTAACTTTAGCTGGACCATCGAGTGACACATTGCAGTTAATAGATTTAGTGTACGGGCCTTTGCAAAAAGTGTATAGAGCGTGCTGGTGCACGTTAAATCTGTCGTGGCCTCAAATGTCCTCACGTTGGCGTGGTGTGGAAGTTTGGAGAGTGGGGTGCCAGCTCAGGTGTTGCCTCGTCATCTGACCGTGGTTCAAAATTACGTGGTGTTGTCCTCGGATCTTTCCCTTTGGGATTGATCCCGGACCGTCACCAATAGCCCGTTGTGTTGCTCCAGTGTGACGTTAATTGAAATACCCCCCCCAAAGAATGAATATTTATAAATGATAATTAATTGAACATCAATTATATAATATTTTATAGCATGATACAAACGCCGAACGTATGTATCATGCTATAAAATAATATATGTTTGGGGGTGGGGGGTATTTCAATTAACGTCACACTGGAGCAACACAACGGGCTATTGGTGACGGTCCGGGATCAATCCCAAAGGGAAAGATCCGAGGACAACACCACGTAATTTTGAACCACGGTCAGATGACGATATATATGTTTGGGTAAAATCCCCCGTCTTATTTGATATATTAAAAATCCCTCTCATTGGCACCAGACTCCATATTTTCCAAATAGACCGTTGTGTTGCTCCAGTGTGACGTTAATTAAAATACCTTCCTACCTACCATATTTTCCAAATTAAGTATTTGTTATTGCTATATTGTCCTTGGATCTTTCCTTCCTCTCTGGATGTATTTCTCTTTTCTCTGTCAATAAAGCTTTCATTGTGTGTCTATTGATATTGCATGTCTTGTATCTGGCGCAACATGGTCAAATATGGCCCTTGCGCCATAAAACTTAAAAAACCAACGGATCTTGGATCTTTCCCTTAGGGATGCGTCCTCACGTTGGCGTGGTGTGGGGAGTTTGGAGAGTGGGGTGCTAGCTCAAGTGTTCGCCTCATCACCTAACCGTAGTTCAAAATTACGAGACGCTGTCCTTGTATCTTTCGCTTAGGGATTGAACTCGAACCGTAGCCAATAGCCTGTTGTGTTGCTCCAGTGCTACGTTAATTAACTACCTATCATTAAGTTTTCAAAAAATACTATCGATGCAAGACAAGGGCGTCTAGTCAAACTATGTTGGTGGTAGTGTTTCTAAGGAGGAACTGTTTCGTGTACGTATTCCGGCGTCAATTGACTTGTTTTTCAAAAACTATTTCAGCACGTCGCCAATAAAAAATCCTACGAATAAATTCCGAATTGATATTTAATAGTTGACTGATCAACGTCAATTAGATTCAACGAAGCGTTGCCAAAACGGCTATAAACTTCTATATAATGTAATCCCGATATGCATCACGCGAAAAAGTGGAGGAAGTAAAATTTTCTCTGGTTTCTTTAACAGAAAATTTAGAAAACATTCATAAGGTAAGATAGGTTTTGGTATTTTTCACCTCTAGCTTGTTATTGTGAATCCACCAGCTTTTAAATTAAAATTTTTTCATAGATTATACTTTCCTTTTAGGACGACATATCGATTAGTAATGCATTTAAAAAAGGTTTTAAGGTTGCTGATCTTAAAACTGATATTCAAACATTCAGATTTACGCAGAGTATTTACCTGAGCGTCATGCATTCCTCAGACATTTGGTTTGGATATTTCCCTTCGGGATTGATCCCGGACCGTCACCAATAGCCCGTTGTGTCGCTTCAGTGCGACGTTAATTCAACTACCTACCTCAGGTCTTTGGTTAATTGCGATTTTAGTTCACGCCGATTTTTATGTTTTCACCGTTCATTTGGTAGAGGGTTGCGGTAGCCCGGTTGGAAAAGTAACGGACTATGAATCGGAGGGTTGCGAGTTCGAATCAAACCAAACACCGTCGTGTACAAAGGGGGCTGGTGCATGTTAAAACTGTCGTGGCCTCAAATGTCCTCACGTTGGCGTGGTGTGGAAGTTTGGAGAATGGGGTGCCAGTTCAGGTGTGACCTCGTCATCTGACCGTGGTTCACAATTACGTGGTGTTGTCCTCGGTTCTTTTCCTTTGGGATTGATCCCGGACCGTCACCAATAGCCCGTTGTGTTACTCTAGTGTGACGTTAATTGAAATATCCCCCGGACCTTCGCCAATAGCCCGATTTGATGGTCCAATGCGACGTAAATTAAAATACCTACCTACCTACCATTTGGTAGAAACAGCCCGTTGTGTTGCTCCAGTGTTACGTTAATTAAATACCTATCTAGCATTTGGTAGGTAGGTAGGTAATTAACGTCGCACTGGACAACACAGCGGGTTATAGGTGACAATCCTCGTTGCATCCCTAAGGGGGCTGTCGTCATCTGACCGTGGTTCAAAATTACGTGGTGGTGTCCTCGGATCTTTCCCTTTGGGATTGATCCCGGACCCGTCACCAATAGCCCGTTGTGTTGCTCCAGTGTGACGTGGGGGTATTTCAATTAACGTCACACTGGAGCAACACAACGGGCTATTGGTGATGTTCCGGGATCAATCCCAAAGGGAAAGATCGAGGACAACACCACGTAATTTTGGACCACGGTCAGATGACGAGGCAACACCTGAGCTGGCACCCCACTCTCCAAACTTCCACACCACGCCAACGTGAGGACGCATCCCTAAGGGAAAGATCCAAGATCCGTTGGTTTTTTAAGTTTTATGGCGCAAGGGCCATATTTGACCATGTTGCGCCAGATACAAGACATGCAATATCAATAGACACACAATGAAAGCTTTATTGACAGAGAAGAGAGAAATACATCCAGAGAGGAAGGAAAGATCCAAGGACAATATAGCAATAACAAATACTTAATTTGGAAAATATGGTAGGTAGGAAGGTATTTTAATTAACGTCACACTGGAGCAACACAACGGTCTATTTGGAAAATATGGAGTCTGGTGCCAATGAGAGGGATTTTTAATATATCAAATAAGACGGGGGATTTTACCCAAACATATATATCGTCATCTGACCGTGGTTCAAAATTACGTGGTGTTGTCCTCGGATCTTTCCCTTTGGGATTGATCCCGGACCGTCACCAATAGCCCATTGTGTTGCTCCAGTGTGACGTTAATTGAACCCCCCCCCCCCAGATTGATCCCGGATCGTCACCACTAGCCGGTTGTGCTGCTCCAGTGGGATGTTAATTAACTACGTACGTGCCTTTCCCTTCGGATTATGTCTTGTATCTGGCGCGGCATGACCAAATATGGCCCTTGCGCCATAAACCCCCCAAGCCAACCATTCCCTTCGGGATTAAGAACCTTCGTCAATAACCCATTGTATTGCTCCGCAATGCGACGTTAATTCTACTACCTACCAATACCAATACCTGCTAATTGCTGGGGTCACGGTAGTCCGGTTGAATAAGCAGTGGATTAGGAAGTTGTTAACTTCATCTGACCGTGATTCAAAATTAAGAGGTATCTTTGGATCTTTCCCTTATGGATTGATCCCGGACCGTTACCAATAGCCCGTTGTCTTGTTCCAGTACGACGTTAATTAACTACCTACCTGTTAGTTGCTGAATGTTAAGAAAACTGTTAATATTGGCAGTTATCGAAAAATAGCAATAACGGTCAACACTGTTATAGTTAAATAACAGCCAATTTCTATTTTATTCTGATTCTCTACCACTTTTAAACATTTCAAAACAATATTTGCAGTATATTTGTATAAAAAATACTCTAAAGTTGTGGTAAAAGTGGTAAACAGATTCAGCTTTTAAAATATCTCAGAAAGAACATTCATAATACGATCTTGTGAAGAATTCTCGTTAAAATTTGTTTTTAAAACACGCCTGAGTTCTCGTAAATGCAATCATCAATCCGACTGTGTGCTTTTCACTTTATAAAGCCCAATTACCGAAAGGAAACCGAAAGGAAAACAGCAACGGTCGGCTGCACCCAACAAGCAAAAAACACGCGCTCTTGTAAGTGGAGAACAGGCACGTTGCACGTTCCGCCGATGCTTCTCGTGTCGGAGGAAGAGGGTTACCAACAGCAACTCAAGCATGACGGTATCGTGCTGGTATTGCTTTTTTTAATCGTTGAACCCAGCTAGGAAGTGGGTATTCGTGGAATTTAAATGATATGTTTAGTTCCAACGCCTGTGTTCAACGAACTCGCGAAGAATCGTTTTTGGGTGAGTTTGTGTCTATTTGTGGAAGAGACAGAATATTTGGAACAGTTTAAAAAGAAAAATTAGATCAGTGGTTTCTATTTCTTGCGCTATGCCTAGGGATGCCATAAATCCCTGTTAGACTGATGTCCCGGTTTGACTGAGGTTGTCTCGGTTTGATTGAGGTTGCTTGCGTTTGACTGAGGTTCTCCATGTTTGACTGTTGTCCCTGATTGACTGAGGTTTTCTAGGCGTGCTGAGATTGTCTCGGTTTGATTGAGGTTGTCCCAGTTTGATTGAGGTTCTCAAGGTTTGAATGTTGTCGCAGTTTGACTGAGGTTGGACAAGGTTGGACTGAGGTTGCTCATGTTTGACTGAAGTTGTTCGGTTTGACTGAGGTTGTCTCGGTTTGATTGAGGTTGCTTACGTTTGACTGAGGTTCTCCATGTTTGACTGTTGTCCCTGATTGACTGAGGTTTTCTAGGCGTGCTGAGATTGTCTCGGTTTGATCGAGGTTGTCCCAGTTTGATTGAGGTTCTCCAGGTTTCAATGTTGTCGCAGTTTGACTGAGGTTGGACTGAGGTTGCTCATGTTTGACTGAAGTTGTTCGGTTTGACTGAGGTTGTCTCGGTTTGATTGAGGTTGCTTGCGTTTGACTGAGGTTCTCCAGTTTTGACTGTTGTCCCTGTTTGACTGAGGTTTTCTAGGCGTGCTGAGATTGTCTCGGTTTGATTGAGGTTGTCCCAGTTTGATTGAGGTTCTCCAGGTTTGAATGTTGTCGCAGTTTGACTGAGGTTGCTCATGTTTGACTGAAGTTGTTCGGTTTGACTGAGGTTGTCTCGGTTTGATTGAGGTTGCTTACGTTTGACTGAGGTTCTCCAGGTTTGACTGTTGTCCCTGTTTGACTGAGGTTTTCTAGGCGTGCTGAGATTGTCTCGGTTTGATTGAGGTTGTCCCAGTTTGATTGAGATTCTCCAGGTTTGAATGTTATCCCAGTTTGACTGAGGTTGGACCAGGTTGGACTGAGGTTGCTCATGTTTGACTGAAATTCGGTTTGACTGAGGTTGTCCCAGTTTGATTGTTGTCCTAGTTTGACTGTTATCCCGATTTAACTGAGGTTGCTCAGGTTTGACTGAGGTTGTTCACATTTGACTGTTGTCCTAGTTTACATGAGACAATCAAACAGATTTTAGTCGTGAAAATAGCTATACTTTTTATATTTCACAGCATACATGGCACAGAAATCTACATTATTTGTGTATTTGCAACAAACGGATATAAACCATACAAAACCAAACGATAATAATTAGTTGAAATGTGATTGATTTGGATTTGTGGAATTAGTTACAAAAATACTCGAACGAGCTCGTCTCTCTAATGAAATTCTTCAGCCGTCTGGTACAAGGCAATGAGGAATCTGGAAGATAAAAATCAGTGCAAAAAATAAAAAGTGATCGAATGAGAAAATAGGCTTGTGTGTTAACTCTGAGGCATACAATTGTAAAGGAAAAAAAGTTGCACAGAATTGTTTATTCACTTATTCAGCTTCAAAATTAGCATAAAAAAAAATCAAATAACATGTTTTTTTTATTATAAAACGATTTATTCACTCTATAAATTTTTACGAAAAAACAACATTTACCGTTATGAAATACAAAAATTCAATGCACCATACAATTCACCAACCTTAATTCCAACTGTGTCAACAACTTACTAATACGTTTTGACGTGTAAATTTTGTTTTCAGTTATTTACTTTGGAGAGTGGGGTGCCAGCTCAGGTGTTGTCTCGTCATCTGACCGTGGTTCAAAATTACGTGGTTGTCCTCGTGGTGGTGTTGTCCTCGGATCTTTCCCTTTGGGATTGATCCCGGACCGTCACCAATAGCCCGTTGTGTTGCTCCAGTGTGACGTTAATTGAAAATACCAAATAACAATACCAGTTATTTACACATTTAGCGTTAGTTCGTAGAATTTCCAACTCAATTAAAAACTTTAAATAAAATATTATGTTGTATGATTACGAGTAATTTCAACTTTTTGAGGTGGGTTAAAAAATATCCCACCATGCATAAAAAGCTAAGCAAAAGGTGGGACAGTTTTTAACCCACCCTGGAGGGGTCAGTCTCCAAGTTCTTTATAACCTTCAAGAAAGCTTACTCCAAATTTTCGGATATATCTGTATATGCGTTGGCGTGATGTGGACGTTTAGAGAGTGGGGTGCCAGCATCTTCTCGTCATGTGATCGTGGTTCAAAATTACGAGGCGTTGTCCTTGGATCATTCCCTTCCTGATTGATCCCGGACAGTCGCCAATAGCCCGTCGTGTTGCTCCAGTGCAACGTAAGTTCATTTACTTACCTACCTACTTACCTAAATTCAAATACTATCTGTACAAAAAGTAATGAACCTATAGCAATTCTGCTTGAAATTGTGATTCAAAGCATAGGAAGGTGTTCTCAGTGAGGAACAATGCTTTGTATAAAATGAGTATATGTGGCCAAATCAATATAGATAGGTAGGTACTTTAATTAACGTCACACTGGAGCAACACAGCGGGCTATTGGTGAAGGTCCGGGATCAATCCCAAAGGGAAAGATCTGAGGACAACACCACTTAATTTTGAACCACGGTCAGATGACGAGGCAACACCTGAGCTGGCACCCCACTCTACAAACTTCCACACCAAGCCAACATGAGGACATTTGGGGCCATGACAGATTTAGCGCGCACCAGCACCCTTTGTACACGACGGTCTTTGGTTGGATTCGAACTCGCAACCCGCTGATTGCTCATCCGTTACTGTTCAAACAGGGCTACTGCTGCCCCCAAATCAATAGAGATGTTTGATATATTGTAAAACAAGTGTTTCCAAAAATTAATAGGGCCGCGGTGGCCCGGTTGGAAGAGTAACGGACTAGCGACCGAAGGGTTGCGAGTTCGAATCCAGCCAAACACCGTCATGTACAAAGGGGGCTGGTGCACGTTAAATCTGTCGTGGCCTCAAATGTCCTCACGTTGGTGTGGTGTGGAAGTTTGGAGAGTGGGGTGCCAGCTCAGGTGTTGCCTCGTCATCTGACCGTGGTTCAAAATTACGTGGTGTTGTCCTCGGGTCTTCCCCTTTGGGATTGATCCCGGACCGTCACCAATAGCCCGTTGTGTTGCTCCAGTGTGACGTTAATTGAAATACCAAAAATTAATTTAGTTCCATCCAAAATAAATTTATTCCTAAAAGGATGGGAGAGTATGCCACTCAGGTGTTGATCTTGTCATTGGACCGTGGTTCAAAATTATGAGGTGTGTCTTGGATCTTTCACTTCGGGATTGATCCCGGACAGTAGCCAATGTTGTGTTGCACCAGTACAACATTAATTCAGCTACTTACCTACCCTTTACTTTGAGTTGAACTTGTTTAGTCTTGAACAAATATGTCCATCTCACCATAAAACCCAAATAATCAATTCATCAATGACTTTGTAAAACGGTTACTATTTAATCTTTGCCTATAAGTTGCTTTATGAGACCGATTCTAATGGACTTACGACTTTTCTTACCACATTGTGGAGATATATTTGACATTTAACTATAGACGCGATGTCTCTGACTTGATATGACACTTGTTTCGCTTGACTGTTTCGATTTCCGCAGTTTGAACCACCAACAATTAAAGGCATTGAACTGTTCCGCCCATAAATCTTTTCCATCCTTTGTTTAATGTGTGCCGTGTCCTTTGATGTCCTAAAACGTTTCACTACAAAAAGCTTTCAAGGTTACAACAGTTTTACAGCCCCCAAATGAATGGTATGTAGATAGTTGAATTACCGTCGCACTTCAGCAACACAACATGCTATTGGCGACGGTCTATGATCAATCGATCCTAGAGGGAAGGGACCGAGGACAACACCTCGTAATTTTGAACCACGGTCAGATGACGAGGTCAACACCTGAGCTGGCACCCCACTGTCCAAATTTCCACCTCCCTCCAACGTGAGGACCTCGACAGATTTCACGTGCCCCGTACATGGTCTTTAGTTGGACTTTGGTTTCGATAAGTAACCGGAGGATTGCGAGTTCGAAACTCGGTCCAGCCAAAGACCGTCGTGTTCGTGGGGACTGTAGCACGTTAAATCTGTTGGAGCCTCAAATGTGCTCAAGTTGGAGTTGTGTGGAAGTTATAGAGTGGGTTCCCAGCTCAGGTGTTGACCTCGTCATCTGACCGTAGTTCAAAATTACGAGGCGTTGTCCTCGATCTTTCGCTACGGAATTGATTCTGGAATAGGCCGTTGTGTTGCTCCAGTGAGACGTTAAATAACTGCATACTGTGGGAGAGCTAATGATTTCAAGAGTCCATATCCTGTTTCAAAAGTCAGGTTGCAAATTTTGCTGTCCAGAGTCAAGATTTATGAATCCAATTTCAATAAATTCACTGAGATTAAAACTTAACAAAAATTTAATAAGGTGACATTTAAAATTACAATACAATTCCGCTTCATAATGCGGCCAAGATATTTAAGATATATAATATGCACAATATACTTACAAATCTTCAGAATTAAAGGAAAAAATATATACCTGCCTAAAAATTCACAATGTGAAGAATTAGCAAATTTACACTTTAAATCTGGAAAACACAATACTTGACATGTTAATACAAAGGAAAATGGAAAATTTTAAAGAAAAGCAGAAATAATAATTAATGTTTCTAAAAGTCTATTTAGATAAGGGCAACAGTGAAAGTTTAAGGATAGGGCGTTTCAGTTCTCCAAATAAAGTTTTTAATTTCACCACACGCACTTTTCCCTCTGTACCAGGGTACAGTTCCACTATTCGCCCAAGTCGCCACTTTAGTGGAGGCAAATTGTCGTCTTTAATTAAGACTAAGTCATTGATGTTCAAATTGGGCTTATCCTTCAACCATTTAGCACGTCCTTGCAGCTGTGAGAGATGGTCCGTGGACCAACGTTTCCAAAAGCTTTGGAAAAGCTGTTGGGTCAATTTCCATCTTTCTGTTGGGGTTAGTTTGTTTATGGTAAAATCAGGTTCAGGGATAGCAGTCAATGCAGTTCCAATTATGAAATGCCCAGGTGTTAAGGGACTTAGGTCATCAGGATCCGAAGAGATGGAAACTATCGGCCTGGAATTCAAACATGCTTCCATTTGTACAATTAGTGTGTGAAACTCTTCGTGCGTTAGAACTTGTGTTCCAACAGTTCGCTTTAAATGAACTTTCATTTGTTTTACACCAGCCTCCCAGAGGCCACCAAAGTGAGGTGCAGCTGGAGGGTTGAAAGTCCACTGAATATTTTCTTCAGTTAAATAGTTCTGAGTTTTTTCAGCAGAAGAAAATGTGGCCATGTTTCTTTTTAATTCTCGGTCAGCTCCAACAAAATTGGTACCTCTGTCTGAAAAAATTTCTTTTGGTTTTCCTCTACGTGCAGCGAATCTTTTCAGCGATGCTATGAATGCTTCTGTAGTGAGATCGCTGACTACTTCTAGATGAATGGCTTTGGTAGAGAAGCATACATAGAGACAAACATAGCATTTAAATGGTTTCACACCTCTTCCCTTTCGAGTCTTAATCAGGAAAGGTCCTGCAAAATCCAGTCCAATTTTGGAAAATACTCTGTCTGGCACAACACGAGCAGTTGGGAGGTCTGCCATTATCTGAGTGGCAGTAGCTGTTCGATTTCTGAAACACTTCATACATTTCCAAATTACTTTTCTAACAACTTCTCGGCAGTTAATAATCCAAAACTTTTGTCGGAGAGTTGACATTGTTAACGTAGGACCACCATGGAGGTTCACTTCGTGAAAATGTTTGATTATCAAATCTGTAACGTGGTGTTTCTTAGGAAGAATGATTTGATGCTTCTGGTCTTCTGAAAGGTTTGAATTTCTAAGCCTTCCACCAACTCTGAGGATTTCCTCTTTGTCAAGAAATGGATTCAATGCCAAGATTTTACTATTGAGAGTTAAATTCTTCCCAGTTTTCAAAAGCTTAATTTCTTCTCTAAATTCAAGTTGCTGTATAAATTTCAAAATCAAAATGGTTGCTTTTTCAAGTTCTTGAATAGTTAAAAATCCCTTAAGTTTTGAAGATGTTGGTTTAGCATTATTGTTGAACCTCAAATACCACGCAGTTACGCGTTTCAATTTAGTCCAGGAAGAAAACTTGAAGATCAATTCAAATTCGGACTCTTTGCTAGCAATAGAACATATAACAGCTCGACGCTGTTCTTGAAATACTTCTTCTACCTTAGGAGTTATCAAAGGATCAAATTGAGATGTTGGCAGATTTCCTTCTTTCAACCACACTGGACCATGGAACCAAATTTCATTCTTTACGAGATCAGATGCCGTGGATCCACGTGAGACTATATCGGCAGGATTTTCGGTTCCTTTACAGTATTTCCATTGCGTAGGTGAAACAAGATTTTGAATTTCACGTACACGATTTGCAACAAAAGGTTTCCAATTGTTAGCTGAACCCTTTATCCAATGAAGTACGATATGAGAGTCACTAAAACAAAATATATTATCTTCACTGATACCAAATAATTTCTTCAAATATTTAACAATTCTTGCGACAATAACAGCCCCCATGAGTTCTAAACGAGGCAAAGTTAATTTCTTAAGTGGGGACACTCGGCTCTTTGAAAGCACAAAAGACGTAGAGCATAAATCAGGATCCCGAAAATACGCAACAGCTCCATATCCCTTGAGACTGGCATCACAAAACAAATAAAGTTCTAACTTAGCAAAATTTGCACATTCATCATTCAAAAAATTTCTTCTAGGAATACACAAATTCAATATAACTTCAATTTCAAAATACCATGATTTAAATTTTTCACTTAAATCTATGGGCAAAACTGTGTCCCAATCAATGCCCAGTTCCCATAACTCTTGCAACAAGAATTTTATTCTGATAACAAAAGGTGCAATGAATCCAACGGGATCATATATTTTAGCCACAGTCTGTAATATTTTCCGTTTTGTAATATTTTGCCAATCAAATGATTTTAAAAGTTGTCGCACATCTAATTTTAATACGTCCTCTTCAGAATCCCAGATTATTCCCAAAACCTTTAATGTCTTTTGATTTAAGCAGTCTTCCTTGCTAATTATTCCATTCTCTTCCCATTTACTTCTTAACGATAGAGAATTAGATTCAAATTTTCTTAAATTCATACTAGCGTTTTCAAGTATCTTAACTGCAGTAGTAGACAAAGAGAAAGCTTCATCAGTAGAGTCTGCTCCGTAGATCAGATCATCCACATATAAGGACTTATCAAGCATATCAACCACTTCACTATATTCCTTTTCGTAACCTTTTATGTGATGCTTAATAGTGGCAGAAAGAATAAATGGACTTGTTGTAACACCAAATGTTACTCGGCACATTCGAAAAACTTTAAAACTTAAACTGTTGTCAGAAGAATTGTCAAACCACAAGAATCTCAAAAAATTCTCATCTTCATCAGCAATTTGAATTTGGTGAAAAGCCCTCTCTATGTCGGCACAAAATGCAATTTTGTAAATACGAAATTTTAAAATTACATCCAACAGGTTGGGATTTAAATTTGGGCCAGATATCAAACAGTCATTTAATGATTTAGCATCTTTCGCTTTCGATGAAGCATCAAAAACTATCCTAACTTTTGTTGTTGATTTGTCTTCTCGTATAACGGGTCTATGAGGCATATAATAACAGTTAGTTTCATTTTCAACAAACTTACATTCTTCAATAATTCCCTTATCAGCTTGTTCTTTAATAATATTATCATATTCATTATATAAGATATAATTTCCTTTTAATTTATTTTCTAGTCCAAGAAATCGTTGTTTAGCAACAAAAAAATTATCTGAAAGTTCCGATTTATTTTCTTTCCACAAAAGTTTTGTTTCGTATCGACCATCCTTAAATTTCAAATTATCGTTAAAAGATTTAATGGTATTTAAATCAGTCTCAGAAAGTGTTTCGTTTTTATCTTCAATGCCTATCGAATCTAGTTTCCAAAAGGATTGCAAGTCAAATGTTTTTGCTTCATCACTAGATAAAAATAACGCATTAATTCTAGTATTATTTCTTTCGACTTTGCCCATTAAAGTAAAACCGAAAATAGTTGGCGATACAAATAAATCATCATCTACTTGAGTAACACGACCATTTTGCACACGCCAAAAATATTCAGCTCCTAGTAAAATACTTATTTTTTCATTATTAGGATTCGAATCGGACAGTTCCCATCCTCGCCTACTCATAAATTCTTGAATGTTTAGACAGTTGGAAGGACCTTGAACAGCGATACAGGAAATCAAATCTGTGGCGAGAACTTCTACCATTATACTGGAGCGAGCGTCGTTTTTATTTTTTAATCGCAGACTGAATACTTCGAACTCTTGTTGATTTCCATGACGCCTTCCAAATGAATAAATTGTTAAACATTCTCTTCGAATGATCTGAAGTTTTAATTATCGAGCTAAATATTTAGTTATGAAACTTCTTTCGCTTCCTGAGTCAATTAAAAGTCTTGCCACTTTCGATTTATTTCTGGATTGAGCAATAACTGAACATGTTTGTAAAAGAACGTTATTTTTAGGCTTCGGAATATTACAATGTGATATTGACACAACAGTTTTATTTTCAGGTTCTAATTTTTTTTGTTCTTTAGATTTGGTATAACAGAAGAGTTTGTTGTGATTTTTACCAAAACAAATTTCACACGGTTGAATTTTTGATCTACAATCGACTGACAAATGAGATTTAAGAAAACATCTGTAACACCTGCCTTCTTTCTTTAACTTGTGTCTTTTCTGATCATCGGAGTATTTAAAACATTCGGCGGACACATGTTCATTAGATCTGCAGAATATGCAAAACGTTTTTATTGCTGTATTAAAAGCAGAGGCTGACGGTTTAGAATTATTATGAGTGTTTTTGTTTCTAAATGACGTCTGATTTCGATTAAATGTTTCTGTTGTTTTTACACTTCGTGAGTTATTTATCATTAAAGTGGCTTCGCGACACTCAATTTCATTCTTGATGAATTCAATTAGTTCAGTTATTTCAAAGTTTTTAGAAGTGCGTTTTCTATGAAACTCTAGTGCTAAATCTTGTGGAAGTAATTTAAGAATAATTGGATTCAATAAATGTCCGTAACTACCACTTGTTACATCAAGCGAATTCAAATTTCTTATACTGATTTCTAGTTGATCATAAAGCTTACGCATTCCATACACATTATTTGAATATTTAACAGGTTCCAAATTCAATAACTTATTCATATGGCTGTTTATTATTAAATCCTTTCGCCCATATCTCTCTTTCAACAATATTAAACAACTATCATAGTTGTCTTCAGTAAGACAGAAACCAGACACACAATTAAATGCTTCTCCAACAAGTAAAGATTTCAAATATGTAAACTTTTCTACTTTAGATAGAGTTGGATTGTTATGAATTGAATTTTCATATGCATTAAAGAATTCAGGCCACATGCTAGAATCACCAGAAAACTTTTCTAGAATTAATTTAGGAAGTCTAATAGAAACATTTGGCGAATTCGAAATTACACACTGAGAGGAATTATTTTCAGTACTCGTATCAACTTGTGTATTAGAATTTCTAATACCTATATCATATTTCTTCAGACAATTAGCAATTTTCAATTTACAACAAATTAATTTTTCATTATATTCTTCACTGACATTTATTTCCTTTTCATATTCGTTTGTGTCAGTGATACGAATTTCGATCTCTTTATCAAGTTCTTTCAAAGATTTATGCTTGTCAGTTAAAATTTCCAAATATTCATTCAGTTCTTGAATGTTTTGTGGTGTTAAATCAGAAATTACAAGCAAATTATCAACTTTAGTTACAATTTTCGTAACTACAGCTCTAAAAGAAGAGCGTTTCGTTTTTAATTTTTCAAGTTCTGTTTTCGTTTTGTCCGAAAGAGCCATTTTCAATTAGTTTTCAAAGATCAATATTTCTTTTCATGCAGATACTTCAAAATTCTCTTACCTTTTTAAAGGCAATATTCCATTCCCGGGTTTCGGCACCAAAAAATGTGGGAGAGCTAATGATTTCATATCCTGTTTCAAAAGTCAGGTTGCAAATTTTGCTGTCCAGAGTCAAGATTTATGAATCCAATTTCAATAAATTCACTGAGATTAAAACTTAACAAAAATTTAATAAGGTGACATTTAAAATTACAATACAATTCCGCTTCATAATGCGGCCAAGATATTTAAGCGCGTCATTGCACTTCCATTGTTACAGTTCAACTGATTGGCGCAAGAGCGCCACCTACTGTCATTACGGAACAGCATACCTACCGTTACTTTTCTAGTCTACTGCGGCCCTTCTGTGTCAATACAACTTTCGTTGTGATTTTGTGTCTATTACTTCATATTGTTTGTCTTGTGTCTAGTGCAGCGTTGCCAAATATGGCCTTTACAACACAAAATCTAAGTCAAATCCCCTTCAGAATGAATCAGTACTCAAAGGAAAAGAAAGCTAAGTGTGTGTAAGTAAGCAGCGTGGCCAAATATGGTCTTTCCAACACAAAACCTAAGTCAAATCCCCTTCAGAATGAATCAATACCCAAAGGAAAAGAAAGCTAAAAATAATTATTTTAAAATTTGCTCAAAAACCAATACGAAATTTGAAAACAGTGATTGATTGACTTGAAATGACATTAATTTTTTCGCCGTCTCTCAAAGTAATAAGATAATTTTTTGCGATTCTATCGATTTAGGGCACAAAGTTCAAGATCTAAAGGACGCAGCTGAAAAATATTTGTTTAAGAAATTTGGTCTTTTAATTAACATACTCAATACGTTTATAAAATCACTGCTCCAATTACTGTCGATTAGAACCGCAACTTAGAAATCTGACATACTTGTTTTTACGAGAAACCTTTTCAACAGATTACGCAGTTTTATGTTTGTTTTGTTGCTTTGCTGTTACTTTTTGTTACGAAGAGCATATTAGACAGGGACATATGGCTTGAAATACTTCTGTTTGATATAAATAAGAAATTAAAATTTCAAACCTTCTGCTGAAAAATTATCTTTACAGGACAACCAAAAGATTGAAAATCTTGAAGTATGTTTTAAATTTTGTTTATCATATTAATACATTAGTATACATGAGAACCACTACTTTAACTATAATAAAAAGTGTATAACTGCAGTACAAGGCCATACGTATTAAACTGGCATCTTGTTAATATCACTCTTCTGAAAATCACTCTTCTGAAAATCAGAGGTGAAGGTTTTAGATCGTTACCTCAAAGTATGTTTTCCATATTAAATGTTCGAAACTCGGTCCAACCAAAGACCGTCGTGTACAAGGGGGCTGCTGCACGTTAAATCTATCGTGGCCTCACGTTGGCGTGGTATAGAGGTTTGGAGAGTGGGGTGCCAGCTCAGGTGTCGCTTCGTCATCTGACGTCTTTTAAGCATGTTTTACATCTGAATATAAGATTTATAATTCCTTCAGGTCTTTTGTCTTAAGAATTTATAGGCAATTTCCTGATTTGACTTCCATTGGTTTGTAAAGTTTAAAACAAAATCTTTATTTTGAGTTTGTCGAGGTTTCCCACGGTACGTCTTTTTTGGGGCTGGGGAAAATGATTTAGCTGTGGCTTGGAAAGAATTTTTTATTACAATATAATTTAGCTGTTACTTAATTTGAAATTTACATGCGCACTGGAAGAACATAAATCCTGAAATTGCTTAAGTGCTGAAACTATTGAGATGAACATAACATGAAATCAGTTGTCAGATTTATAGGAGAAAGTGCTTAATTTTGCTTAAAAATACCGTCCTACAATTTTTCGGTATTTTATCACGAAAGAAATAATTCATGAGAGATTTTCAATGTTAACAAGAACAACTACCAGGAGACTAATAAATTCCTCCGGTTAAGAAATAATTTGATTTATAAATGTAAATGGTAAAATAATTATATGCATGAATGATACACGTTTCTGTTTAGTTCACTTTTGAGTTCATTCTGCTGATACAAGAGATGCTACATAACATGTCTATCCCTTTTAACCGCAAAATGCAACCGGTGAAAAACTTCGGTACCCAAAGGGGCAATTTCACCCAATGCGGAAATCATGTAAGGAATCTTAAAATTATGAATTCACAAAAATATGCGGGTCGCGGTAGCCCGGTTGGAAGAGTAACGGATTAGAAACCGGAGGGTTGCGAGTTCGAATCCAACCGAAGATCGTCGTGTGCATGGGGAGCTGGTGCACGTTAAATATGTTGGACCTCAAATGTCCTCACGTTGGAGTGGTGTGGAAGTTTGGAGATTGGGGTGCTAGCTCAGCTGTGACCTCGCGTCATCTGACCGTGGTTTAAAATTATATGGTGTTGTCCTCGGATGCTTCCTTTCGGGTTTGATTCCGGACCGCTAATTGCTCGTTGTGTTTCTCTAGTGTGGCGTTACTTAAATACCTACCTATCTATCACAGAAACATGCACAGAACAGAATGAAACAGATGTTCCCATTCTGAAACAAGTAAATAAGTTTTCTCGTTAACAGGACAGTTATAGCAAACGGGTAGTTAAGTATTTTAATTAACGTCGCTTTGGAGCATCACAACGGATTATTTGCGAAGATCCAGGATCAAACCCGAATGGAAAGATCCGAGGACAACCCCACGTACTAGTTTTGAACCACGGTCAGATGACGAGATCGCACCTGAGCTGGCACCCCACTCTCCAAACTTCCACACCACGCGAACGTGAGGAATTGAGTGCTTGTAATGTCCTCTTAAAGATACCACCGTGAAAAACTCTCATACAATTCACAGCTCATTTGAATTTATTTTAATGAATCACAAATACTTTGCTAATTCAACTGTATGCTTCTCACTCGAGTAAAACAGCGAAGTTAACTAAAATGAAGCTTTTCTGTAAAGCTGAATACAGAGAACGCTAATGTTTCATGGTGGTACATACGTCCTGTTTAGTTCCGGAGCTGACATAACTTGAGATGTTATTCGAATGCAACTTCAGCATGTCGTTTATGAGACATTTTCTGTCAAGATAAATACTAAATGTAGGCGGTAGTAGCGTTCCTGTGACAAAACATATTTTCCTGCACACAATTATCCTTGGATCTTTCCCGTGGGCATTGATCCCAGACCGTCGCCAATAGCCCGTTGTGTTGATGCAGGGCAACGTTAATTAATTACTATTACAATCCTGTACGCAATTCGAACGTGAAGTCACTTATTTTTCCAATTAGATTTTAGCACGTCAATAAGAATTCTAAAGGATGAATTCCGAGATAGGTAGACATTGTCTTTGAATCTTTCAATTCGTGATTGATCCACCGAACCATCGCCTATAACCCGTTGTGTTGCTCCAGTGTGACCTTAATGCAACTATCTACCTACCTCGAAGGGCAAGATCCGAGGACAACGTAATTTTGAACCACGGTCAGATGACGAGGTCACACCTGTCAGATACCTCTTCCTCCTCATCAAACTTCCACCACTCCAACGTGTGAACATTTGAGGCCACGGCAGATGTAACGTGCCCTAGCCCCCTTCTACACGACGGTCTTTGGTTGGATCGAGTTTCTGATTCGCAACTCTCCGGTTGCTTATTTACTACTTTTCCAACCGGGCTACCGCGGTCTGATGAATGCCGATTAGATGTGTGATAGTGGATCGGTGTGAACGCCAATTGTATTAAACGTCAAACGTCGCCAAAATGGTGAAAAACTACATTTTAAGGTAACCCCCGATATGTGTGATACTAGAGCATTTTGGGGGGGGGGGGTATTTCAATTAACGTCACACTGGAGCAACACAATGGGCTATTGGTGACGGTCCGGGATCAATCCCAAAGGGAAAGATCCGAGGACAACACCACGTAATTTTGAACCACGGTCAGATGACGAGGCAACACCTGAGCTAGAGCATTTTGGAAAAGGAAAATGAAATCTTCGCTTTCCATCTGATTTGTTTGTTTACACTAAAAATCTCTCAGAAATCTCTAACTAAAGAGTTGTTTCGGTTTTCCTTTTTATTTACCAAAACATGCTCAGCACGTGTTTCGAACAACTTCTCTACGAAGTCTGGCTCTAATTATTCCGCAGGGCCGCGGTGGCCCGGTTGGAAGAGTAACGGACTTGCAACCGAAGGGTTGCGAGTTCGAATCCAGCCAAACACCGTCGTGTACAAAGGGGGCTGGTGCACGTTAAATCTGTCGTGGCCTCAAATGTCCTCACGTTGGCGTGGTGTGGAAGTTTGGAGAGTGGGGTGCCAGCTCAGGTGTTGCCTCGTCATCTGACCGTGGTTCAAAATTACGTGGTGTTGTCCTCGGATCTTTCCCTTTGGGATTGATCCCGGACCGTCACCAATAGCCCGTTGTGTTGCTCCAGTGTGACGTTAATTGAAATACCCAAATACCCAAATACCCTAATTATTCCGCACGAATAATTTGTTGTTAGAGGAGTTCTTAAATGGAAGTGTTTTTTAAGTCTCGTGGATTATTTACGTTTACACTGAAAAAAAAACTCCTTAAAGTCTTCCAAAATATTCAACTACCTAAAGTGTTTTCAAGAAATTTACAAAAATCCGAACTGCAGAACCTTTATTTTCCGGGCCGCGGTGGCCCGGTTGGAAGAGTAACGGACTAGCAACCGAAGGGTTGCGAGTTCGAATCCAGCCAAACACCGTCGTGTACAAAGGGGGCTGGTGCACGTTAAATCTGTCGTGGCCTCAAATGTCCTCACGTTGGCGTGGTGTGGAAGTTTGGAGAGTGGGGTGCCAGCTCAGGTGTTGCCTCGTCATCTGACCGTGGTTCAAAATTACGTGGTGCTGTCCTCGGATCTTTCCCTTTGGGATTGATCCCGGACCGTCACCAATAGCCCGTTGTGTTGCTCCATTGTGACGTTAATTGAAATACCCCCCCCCCTTTATTTTCCAGTTAAAGTGAAATTCGCGCGGTAAACGACCGATGGCTGCTGAGCCCAGTTGCGGTTGCAGTTTATTAGAGGTGCAGACAGGCGTCATAACTCGTGCTGGCGCGTGTGAACTTCCATTCATCATTTTCCTTGACGGATGACACGCGCTGAACAGTGCTGCGGTTCGCGGCGCTAGCTTTGAGGTTGAAGGTCATTGCAAAGTGAAAGTGGGGCCGCCGTGGTTCGGAGGGTATGCCCACTGCGCTAGCAACTTGCGAGTTGAAGGGGGCGCAGATTCGATTCCTGTCAGCTGCATTCCTCCCTGGGTGAATTTCTCTCTTCTGTGCCAGTAAAGCTGTCATTGTGTGTGTATGTCTATTACTTCATTTAATATGTCTTGTGTCTGGCGCAGCATGGCCAAATAAAGCCCTTGTGCCATAAAACCCCCAAAACAACCAACCATACTAGGTAAGTAGGTATTTCAATTAACGTCGCACTGGAGAAACACAACGGGGTATTGGTGACGGTCCGGAATCAAACCCCGAATGAAAAGAACCGAGGACAACACCACGTAATTTTGAATCACGGTCAGATGACGAGGTCACACCTGAACTGGCACCCCACTCTCCAAACTTACACACCACGCTAAACGTGAGGATATGTGAGGCATCAGCCCCCTTTGTACACGACGGTCTTTGGTTGGATTCGAACTCGCAACCCTCCGGTTGCAAGTCCGTTACCCTACCAACCGGGCTTCCATTTAGAGGAATGAAATCCATTTATGTGAATATGGGGTAGTTGAACTTACGTCGCAATAAAGCAACACAACGTGATAATAAATATGGATGCTAAATGGATCGAAATTAGATAAGAAATGTGAGTAACGACACTGCCATCAATAGATATAAGCAATTAAGAAAGTTTAGAACAGATTCTTTTTTTGCGGATCTGTTAATCTCTAATAAATCTTTACTCAGTATTCGGTTTAAAATCCTTCCGTTTCAAATTATTTTGATTTCACTTCTTTTCCCAACCTCCAGCTTAGGAGAAGATTTTTCAGTATAAAAAAATTTCTTCGTGCGAAGAAAAGATTTTCGGTTCCAATCTGATATGATTTGTTGCCGTAATGGCCTATGTCTGGCGTTCTTTATTAATTTGAGCGACATGCTGAAATTGCATTTGCGTAACTTGTGCCAATTTACGCCACAAGTTATGAAAAGTTACCTAAACACTAGAACCCCCTGTATTGACTTTTCTGAATAACCCTATCATATTACACTGGGATTGGTGTATCTTGATTAGTATTACAGTCTATAACACTAGTTTTTCTAGTGTTTTCCTGACTAATATATCAGTCTTATATTTCGACTGGTGTTTCTTGACTGTCACGGCACTTACATTTCGACTGGTGTTTCCTTGAATAGCACGGCAATCTATATTACACTGGGACTGAGTGTCTAGATTAGCTCATCAGTCTGTTACATTTCGACTGGTGTTTTCTTGACTAGCACATCAGTCTATATTCCATTTCGATTGGTATTTTCTTGATTAGCGCATCAGTCTATGTTACATTCCGACTGGTGTTTTTTGACTAGTAGTGCAATCTGTTACAATGGGACTAAGTGCTTTTTGACTTGAAAGGGTTCGCTACATTGCACCGGGACTGGTGTTTTTTGACTTGCAAGACTATTACACTGGGATTGAGAGTTTTCTTGACCAGAATGGCAATTTAGGTATACTGGGACTGATGTTTTCCTGACTGACACGGTAGTTTATATTATATTGGAACTGGGGGTGTTGATTAGCATGCTAGTTTTTACTACTCTAGGATTGTTTTCTTGGATATTTTCAGGCTCCAACAAAAAGGCAGTCGACCTCGGATGAGTCGATTTTTGAATAGGTATGAAAGCGCATTAGGAAAAGGGCTGCAATACCAAAAGCATGAATGACGATGATTTTACCCGTGCCAACGCGTTATCATTTTCGGAATCGTACGAAACTTTGAATCAAAATTCGATTTTAAAACTCCAATTGTAGAAGCGCTTTCTTTGCGTTCCAACCTATCACCTAATTAAAAGAATAGACTCGCTCTATCAATTATGGAGACGGAGTAGTAACGAAGTGAACTAGTAGTCATAACGTTTGCTTGAATTGTCCAGGGTTCGAACTTCGGTTTATCAGCGCGTGGATGTTGCTGATTGTCTCTGTTAGCAGTATCGGCGTGGTGGTGTTTCACAAACCTCAGTTTCTCTCCTTGTAGTGCCATAGATCGAAGAGGTCAGTGGTCATGCATAAGAAATAGATAATTAATACAACGAAAAATGGGACATTAATATTCAATCTGCGAACCCTTAGGAAAATTTTTTTAGAGTTCCATTGAACTCTAGAATTCTAGTTTTCTAAAAAGAAACGAAATTTCCTTTCTATAGAATTCTGTAGATTTCCATACAAGAAACGAGCTCTGATTCTATAGAAATGTATTCTTGTAGAAAAATAGTGAAACAAAAGAAATGAGCTTCTATAGAATTCGATAGATGTTTCTAGACATTTTTCTAGACTTTTAGAGGTTACTTTATAGAGCTTATAGAAAAACGGACCATAATTCTATAGGATTCTATAGATCACATTCTATAGAAATTTTTTGTAAGGGAAGTTCCATCTGTGAGATAAATTGTATGTTATGTCACATGTAAAATGAGCCGCAGTTTTTGTACAACCGACTGTCACATTCGAATCAGCTTTCAGACGCTTTGTTCTCCTTTATTTAAGGAGTTCGAAACTCGGTCCAGCCAAAGACCGTTGTGTACGCGATGGCGGGTGTATGTTAAATCTGTCGTGGCCTGAAATGTTGGCGTGGTGTGGACGTTTGGAGTGTGGGGTGCCAGCTCAGGTGTTGACCTCGTCATCTGACCGTGGTTCAAAATGACGAGTTGTTCGTGGATATTTCCTTTAGGGATTGATAGTCGTTGTGTTGCTCCAGTGAAACGTTAATTAAATACCTACCAATAGAGAAACGAAATTTCGTTTCTGTAGAAAAAATTCATGGAATTCTAGAGATTTTGTTGAGAAAGCGAGCTCTGATTGTACAGAAATGTATTTTTGTAGAATTTAGAGTACTATAGAAAAGTAAAGTCGTGAAACAAAAGAAACGAGCTTCTGTAGAATTCTATTGAGGTTTCTACAAACATTTGCTATAGACTTTATATAGAGGTTACTTTTCTATAGAAATTTTTCGTAAGGGGAGTTCCAAGGGAGATTAATTGGATATCCTACGTTACATGCAAGAATACTAACTTTTTGTACAAACTCTCACATTCGAATTGTTCTCTATTTATGGTTCGATTCCTATCAGTTGCGATTCCTCCCTGGGTGTATTTCTTTCTCTCTACTGTGTCAGTAAAATTTTCTTTGTGTGTGTATATGTCCATTATGTCACATTGTCTCGTGTCAGGCACACAAGGCCCTTGCGCCATAAACCTCCCAAAATAACCAACCCTTTATTTATGAGCAACTGCCGAATCAATTTCCAGATGGATTTGAAAACACAATGCAGATGATTTATTCTCAACATTCCAAAATCCCCTCAATACTTACATTTCAGACAGCGTCACTAGAATCAAGCGTTATCAATTTGTGCACGGCCCCCAAATGAAAAAAAAAGCAAAAAAAAATCTGTCCCATTTTCTTCTTATATATTCCCCCATACGACCTCAGCAGCACAGAGGTACCATGCGCGCTATCTCTGTAACACCACCTCCCCTCCCAACTACACATCAAGATATCGCCAAATAAGCAACGCTATCTTCGTCCAGCACTGAAAGCGGGATTGCAGAAATTTCCTCTGCCTTCCCCCATCCTGCGCTATCAAGCGCGAGGAAGGGGGAGGGCGGTGGTGAGTGCTCTCCCCCCTCTCACTCGCGGTGCGTGTCACCCTCCCCCCGTCCAGTATGCATTATTCATCATTAATATCAGCCGGAGCCTCACCCTCTTCGCTCGCAGGGGTTGCCGGAAGAGAAGCGGTCGCCAGGGTTTTTCGTCGCCAAGTTAATTGGGGTGTTGGAAAATACTTGGGTCGGCTTTTGCTATCTTCACCTGCGGGATTTTAATTCTAGAATGCCGGCACGGGATGCAGTAGGGTTGTTGTAGGCGAGGACGGCATTTCAGAAATATTTATTAAGGGGAGCTAGTTTTCATACAGTCAACACAAAAATTACACTAGAAATATCGTTGAAATTTTTTTACCAATGCCCGGTCAATTGAACATGATACATTACGACACTAGAAGGGCGGAATTGTGTACCACTTGGCCCTAGTGCACCTCGTGGAGGGTGTTCAAGTTACACCACACATAAATACCATAATTCTAGGCACCTGTTCATAATCATTTTCACTCCAGACGGACCAACATCCATGCCGTACCCCGAGTTCGAAGCAGGTTGGTAGGTTTTGAATTTTATGGCACAAGGACCGCATTTGGCCAAACACTTTTGCCCGAACACAAGGAATTTTTATTGTCGAATTGCTGCAATCGTGTTCGTAAAACAAGCCAAGTGACGCCATGTTCGGAATGCGTTCTGGAAACACGTCAGAAAAAACACTACCGCAGCCTACATTTAGCTTGGCAGAAAATGCCTCTCATTCAGTTGAGTAAGGTGAACTAACGTCGCACTGGAGCAACACAACGGGCAATTGGCGACGTTCCGGGATCCATCCCGAAGGGAAATAGCCGAAAACATCTTATAATTTTCGAGCCACGGTCAGAGATGACGAGTTAACACCTGAGCTGGTATTCCACTCTCCAAACTTGCACACCATAACTTGAGGACATTTGAGGTGTTTAGTATTTAAGCTTTGCCAAACAGTGTTTTTTGATAAGTCGTTTTTGATATTGATTCTAACAGACCAATGGCTTTTCTTAACACTGCGGGGAGATATATCTGACATTTAACTATAAACGCGATGTCTCTTACTTGATACAATTATTTCTCCTGACTTTCGATTTCCGCCGTTTGAAATCCAATAAAAGGCTGTGAACTCCTTTGATGTCCTAAAATGTTTCACAGCAAAAAGGTTTTAAACACTTTTGCAATCGAAAGTGAATCACCTGCCGGTAGGTTGTTGAATTAACGTCACACGGGAGCAACACAACGGGCTATTAGCAACGGTCGTCCGGGATCAATCCCAAAATGAAAGATCCCATGACACCTTGTAATTTTGAACCACGGTCAGATGACGAGTTAACACCTGATCTGGCATCCCACTCTCCAAACTTCCGCACCACGCTAACGTGAGGATATTTGATGCCACGACAGATTTAACGTGCACCCCCCCCCCCCACGTACACGACGGTCTTCGGTTGGATCTAGTTTCGAATTCGCAGCACTCCTATGCCGGTTTTTTTGTGGAAAAAAATGTTTTATCACTTAGCACAGTCTTATATGTCACAGAAGTGTTTTCCAGTACTAAGCTTGAGAAATGAAAGCTTCCCTACTCTCCAACTTTAGAAAATACGACTTAAAAGTCAATACTTTCTTTCATGTCCTCCCGGAAACATATGGGCAGTGGTCGCCTGTCGTGGCATCAAATGTCCTTACTTTGGTGTGGAAGTTTGGAGAGGGGGTGCCAGCTCAGGTGTTAACACGTCATCTGACCGTGGTTCGAAATTACGAGTTGTTCTTTTTTCTCTTCAGGACTGATCACCAATAGTCCATTATGCTGTCCAAGTGTGATGTTAATTTAAATACCTACCCACTCGTAATCGTATATATATATATACATATATATATATATATATATATATATATATATATATATATATATATATATGTATATATATATATATATATATATATATATATATATACAATATATAATTTTCTTATAAATGTCTAGAGAGTATAGGGAGCGCCTTTTCTGACTCCCGTCCTGTAAACACATTAACCGGAGCCATTAACAAAACCCAACATCTTTTATGCACTCAAGTATGAATTGCTACCAAAATCAATAATTCATGAGACAGTAATTGATTAGCAAATTTGATATGGGGTTCTAATTGTGTTCTTTCGTCATTTTAATACTTTATCATCATTTTAAACAGCAAATTTTGTTTTTGACTGAGGCCGGCATCAGTCCCTGGTCCCCCAAAGTCTAACTTCACCTCTAACCGGATGCGAGTGCTTTTCTGTCAGAGTTGAGTTGAGGTGTATTTTAGACAGGCGAAACTAGACTTTCTGGGGGCATAGGGCAAATAAGGCTGATGCCACCCAGTCTTCTGTCTGCTGCGCCAAACATAAGACATACAATATCAAGTAATAGACATACACATAATGTAAGTTTTTACTGACACAGAAGACAGAAATACACCCAGGGTGGAATGTACCTGACAGGAAATGAAACTACGCCGCCTACAACTCGAAGGTTGCTAGAACAGTGGGTATACCCACTGAACCACAACGGCCCTTAAATGATAAAGGATGTTATTAAAATAGCTCCAGCAATTGCCGAACGGCTGAAAGCGTTGCTCTTAACCCTCCAAGTGGTTTCGACGAGATATCTCGTCTATCAAAATCTGACAAATTTTGTCGATTGCGAGAAATTTCGTCTTGAAGATATTGCAGTTTTTTGATGATGGAGAAATCGTTTCAGTTTTTGATCATGACAAGATCAATTGTCTGTTCTTCTGATGATCTCGTCCATCAAGATCTGGCCAGTTTCGTCAATGACGTGATACCTCGTCGAGACAACCACCAGGTGGGTAGGTAGTTAATTAACGTCGCACTGGAGCAACACAACAGGTTATTGTCGACGATTCGGGATCAATCCCGAAAGGAGTGAAACCCAAGGACAACGCCTCGGAATTTTGAAACACGGTCAGATTACGAGGTCAACACCTGAGCTTGCACCCCGCTCTCGAAACTTCCACACCACGCCAACGTGAGGACATTTGAGGCCATGACATATTTAATGTTCACCAGACCCCTTTGTACACGACATTCTTTTGGCTGGACCTAGTTACGAACTAGCAACCCTGCGGTTGCTAATCCGCTACTTTTCTAACCAAGTTAGAGCGTCGCGTCGCCCTGGGAGGAATAAATTTCAAGTCAACTCCTTCAGATGACAAATGATCCGCTAAATTTTCGTCTGGGTTGACCTGTTCGATGATGCAAACATTTTTTAATTCTTCACGAGCCAAATATAATATCCTTCTGCACTAGCGATAAGTATCGTGTACGTCCGCAGAGTACATGAGAATATATACTTCAGTCGTATAGCACTGGAATATACTTCTACGACGCGGACAAAATTGTACTTAAACCTAAAAACATTTTTTTCCCACGGAAAAACTACAAAACGTTAACAAATATTTTTGAAATGCTGCCTCTTTAGACATTAGCGACCAACAGACCCCCTTTAGACTCCCTCTGATTTTAGATGAAAGATGCATAGCAAAGTTTATAGAATAGAGTATAGGAAAGATATAGGAGTTAATGTTCCATTAACCTTGTATGTATAGGGGGTTTCTTCACGTGCTTTCACATCATTGGTATTATCACGAATTTCTGTAGTAGATGAATATTAATGTACACAGGGCCATTCACAAGGTGAATAACTTTTACTAATGGGCGCGAGACTATGGACCGCATACGAGGTGACAGATTAACCTATTGTTAATAACCTTCCAAGTGGTTTCGACGAAACACCTGGTCCAAGATCTATTAAATTAAACTAATGACAATACATCTCGTCTATCAAGATCTGGCTGTTTTTGCGAATGATGACATACCTCGCCGAGACAAAATTGCTCTATTACTCCAAAGGGGAATGAAGATCCGAGTAGACAAAAACAAATTCTTTGCCTATAACTGGTGACAGTTTGGAAAAGGTTTTTGCATAAGACAGGAGGGTTAAGCACCAACCAGTTCAGGCATCATAACCAAAACGAAGTGTGTAGGTTCACGTAAGTCAAACCCTTATGACGGTCAGTGAAATCAGATATAGACGCCTATAAAGAAATTTCATCTAAGCCCTGCAAGCTTAAAATCGAGATAGGCTATAAATGATAGGATGAATAATAGGATAAGGCTCTGTCCGTCCCCTGATTTAAAGTAAACCAATTGGGGTCCATGTAAGGTTGACCTGAAGGGCACCCCCCATCGATTTCGTATGAACACATGTGAGGGAGTCTACCGGCATGTGGTCGCCAAGTGATGTCCGAAATTTGGTTTCTACTTCCTGTGAAGGAGGGTCGTGGCTTAGTGGGTGTGCCCACCGCGCTAGCAACCTTCGAGTTATAGGTAGTGCTTGTTCGATTCTTCCCTGGGTGTATTTCTCTCCTTTGTGTTAGTAAAACTTTCCCTGTGTGTGTATGGTTCATTACTTGGTATTGTATGTTTGGGTCTGGTGTAGAATGGCCAATTTAAAATCCAACCAACCATCCAACCAGGAACACCCTGTGAAAAATGATTCTCGTACGTATTCGTCGAAACCCCTCCCAGAATTCCTTGGGGTCTTCTCTACATCCATAGTAGCTACAGCTAGTCGGATTAGAGGGGCTGTGCCCCCAACTGAAAAGAAGACTCGGATAACACCTACTGGGGTGTCAGAAATGACTAAATTTGTATGCAGTTTACTGAAGCCTTTTAGCAAACGTAACTGTTCTGTATCATATAAGACAAGTGGAGGATCACCACTAGGCGCGCGCATAGGAAAACACTATCTACGACATTTGCAATTATAGTGTCAGGATTTTTAGGACAGTTCTTGAGGTTGTTTCCGGTCAGTTCGTCCATTTCTCAAAGGGGACAGACAGCTGATCTCGCTAATCCAATACGTCGGTAGTCATGTACGGTAAGAAGTCGGATGCAAGCCACTTTGGGCAACATGGAATACGTGCTTTATTCCTCAATAAAACATTCAGGTTCTTTCCTGTAGACATCTCTTTGCATATTGAAAGTCTATTAAACCTTGTAAACGAGGTCTATACCTGGAAAAATGTAGTTAAATGTGAGTGTTTTTCATAAAATTTTCAACAGAATAAAACCTTTTCTTTTATATAAATTTGCTTTTGCTGGTATGTAGGTAGTTGAGTTAACGTCATACTGGATAACACAACGGGCTATTAGTGACGATCCAACATAAGTCCGGGAAAGAACACTTCGTAATTTTGAACCAAGGTCAAATGACAAGGTCACACCTGAAATGGCACCCGAATATCCAAACTTCCACACTACGCCAAGTGAGGACATTTGAGGCCAAGGCAGATTTAATGTACATCAGCCTCCACGTACATGGTCTTTGGTTGGATTCATTTTGAACTCGTAATCCTCCGGTTGCTAATACACAACTCTTCCAACCGGGCTATCACGGTCCTACTTATGCTGGGAATTAGTTCGGTTTAAATCTAGGCTTTAGATGCTTTTCTACATATTTGTTTCTTTGCCTCATCCTCTACAGAAGCAGGTACCCGGTGTCTTATCTTTCTGTCCCTAAAGTAATTTGGTCCCTGAATCAAAGGGGACAATTCTTGTCCCCCAAAAAGATGTATTGGGTGCGTCCGGGTTACATGTCAGCATACTTGAGAACCGTCAGAACAATTAGATTTAAAACTACCTGCGAGTGGCTTTAGAAATGACTTAGATCCGTCATTGATACGCCCACCAACCGTAGCGTAGTATAACATTGATAACTGGTGATGCAGATTGGATCAAAAATGAAAAAAAAAAAACCAAAAAACTTTATGCTTATCTTTAAACAACGTTATTCCTTGTATATTTCCCTTCGGGATTGATCCCGGATCGTCGTCAATAGCCCGTTCTGTTGCGTCACTGCGACGTTAATTAATTGCCTACCTACCTACCTAGAGCGTGATGACAGTTTTTTGATAAAGGCGGGGAAAATGAGAAGAGAATGAAGACCGTGCTCAAAGACCCACTGCACCAATTATCCTGTCTGGATGCTAGCCTCAGTCGAAAGCATGGGGAAAGGGGAGTGTGCTGAAGGTATCGACTGCGCATGATAAACACCATTAACCAATTATAGAAGTTGTGCTTCTCCAGTGCGACGTTAATTAACTACCTACCTATCAATTATAGAAAAGCAAAACATTTGAAACTGAAATGATCGGGAGCCTGCATACTTGGCTTTTTTGCGATGAAAACCGAGCACGTTAAAGTAGGAACTGACGTCTCACTCATTTACGTTTAAAAAAAATCGTCGTTTTTTTGCCTCGGGTTTTATTGAGTTTTATTTACTTTGTTACACCACCGAATTTTTCAGAATTTTTTTTTATCAGAGTTTGGTTTGGGTTTTATGGCGCAAGGGCCATATTTGGCCATGCTGTGCCAGGCACAAGACATATAAAAAATCAAGTAACAGACATATACACACAATGAAAGTTTTACGACACAGAAGAAAGAAATACATCCAGGGAGAAATGCACCTCACAGGAATAAAACCTGCGCCGCCTACAATCGCAGGTTGCTACTGCAGTAGGCATACCCACTGAGCCACGACGGCCCCTTTTTAACAGGGGATAGCAGGCCACTGGGCGCACATGAACGCTACACCACTAATACCTACTTAGCTAAAACGGAGTTAAATTACTTTTAGAATCTCCTAATACGTATTCTTTCCATTCAGAATGTTCCATAACCCCTCTATACAGGGTGAGTCTAAATTGTGTTTACAAAATAAGAGGGGTGATAGTACCCATCCATACGAGCAATAATTACCATGGAACATAGGGTCGCATTCCACTCTGAGAGGCAGAAAAGAGTAAAGTCGAAACGCGTCGAGCAAGAACAAGTCATCGCCTCTGACGTCGTTTTGTACCTGCATATCTCCTAAGCCACATATCCCGCACAATGGATCGGACGGGGCGGACCTGTGGCTTGGCCTCCTCGCTCACCGGACCTCAACCCACTGGACTTTTTCTTCTGGGGGCACATGAAATCTTTAGTGTACCAGACGCCTGTGGACTCGGCTGAAGATCTCGTAGCGAGAATCGGTGTTGCCGCAGACAAAATTAACTCAACACCAGGAATCTTCGATAGGGTGCGCCAGTCATTCCTTCGCCGGTGTGAACTGTGCAACGACACGCGTGGCCGCCACTTTGAGCACTTGCTGTGAGTTTTTCTCTGATCAATAAATCAGATTGTGCAACTTTTGGTATCGTTCATTCGCTTTCCCAGCACTGTTGTAAGTTCATGTTGAAATTCTAATTTGACTCTTTTCTGCCTCTCAGAGTGGAATGCGACCCTATGTTCCATGGTAATTATTGCTCGTCTGGATGGGTACTATCAACCCCTCTTATTTTGTAAAAACAATTTAGACTCACCCTGTATATCGCACTTCTTGGAGGACGAGCCAAAATTTCAAAATCCACTTTAAGGCATATATTCCTGTCTAATAATTAACTCTAATGTAAGAAAAGGTGACAAACCAAACCATGGAGAAAATCCAAATTGGAGGATAAGAGAAAAGTGCGAAATCTACTTGAAGTCATAGCTTTCTGTTTAATTAGCCTCCGTGTAAGAAAAGATGGCGAACCAAACCTTGGTGACAAACCAATTTAGAGGAAAAGACAAAAGTGCAAAATCCACTTTAAGCCGCAGCTTTATGTCTCATTAGCTCTAGTGTAAGAAAAGATTTCAAATCAAACGCTCTTTTACGCTTTCCATTACGCTCTTTTACTCTTATTTTATTAAAACAAAAAAAATGCCAAATTTGCGAGAAATTACTGTTAATTAAAGTTTGAACAATGGTTATATTTAAGACAAAGTAAACAAAAATACCTTTTTAATTCTGGGACACTTAGGTCCCTTTACTATGGTATCGGGTGATCCACGCCACTTGGGATGGCCTGCATTTCTAGATAAAAGAGGGATTGAAATCCATCAGTAATTTTATGAGATATAATGAAATATAATTGTTAAGAAATATCTCATAATTTTTCACATTTTCAAATAACTATAGATTCAAGGACGATACTTCTGATGAAATAACTAATAAAGACCAGCATTTGTAAGAAATCCAATCAGTTCAGTAGTACTCTAAGTATTAGCGGATGATTCTTTTAAAAAATATGTGTGAAATAAATTGCGCAAATAATACGTTATTTAAAATACTTCACTGCAAGTACAAAAAATTTCGGTTCTACTCTGATTGTTATGCTAATTTTGACTTCACGAAGGGCAAACAATCCGGTTTTGTTAGCCCATCGTTGTTTTAGGAACGGCTGCGTAAAGTCCATTGTTATTTTGATTAAGTCTGAGTGTAATCCTTTGCTTCTTGTGCATGACGTAATACTATAGTTAATTAAATTATTTCAAGATTTCTGCAGGCTCAAATACATTTATGAGTACATTTTTCAAATACGCAGTTCATTCTAAACAGTCATGTCGAACATTAGAATGAAATATTGTCGTTTTACTAATTAATTACTTATTAATGAGCTAATTTCTTTACTTTTAGATTCACGTGACACAATAGAAATTCAGAATCAAAACGAGTAGTTTTATACAGTTTTTAAAGTTACTGTTTAAAACAAATGGAAGATCAACATTTTTTTATTTCTCTATTGTTATGAATGATGTACGTGTTGCAAAGGTCAAATTATATATTTTTGCTTTGGATGTGTCAAAATTTTGCAGTATTGTCTGTAAGCAATTTCGAGGTTAACAGCAGCTTGTTTAGGATTACTGCAAGTGCGAAATGGAAAGACTAGAAAATAACTGGAAATGGCGTCTTGTTATGTAGTTTTTTAAAAGAACGTTCGAGGACCGAATGCAAGAATATTATTTTATTAAAGTGTTTTAAAATGTATTTTAAAAATGAACTGCAGTCTGATGAAAACGCTTCAAATGCAAGGTTGTCTATGTATGAACTTGGCGACCAACAGTTTTGTAATCCTGCAAATGGCAACCTAATATATTAACAGATTATTCTTAAGTGATTACTTTAATTCGAAAAGACCGCCCAATGTAGAAACAAATCTGATGACGAAATCGTTACGTAAACAGTCTAGAAAGAATAGCGGGATAATTTTAATTTGTTAAATACCAATTTCAGAATTTCTGGTTCTAGAGTCAGTTATGAAATCTAAATCAAACTGAAAATCTGTCATCCAATGAATATTCGGAAAGAAAGAAATGAGAAGTAGGTTTTCTAAAGTGAGACGATTTTAATTTGTGTGTTTAATAGGAATTACAGAATTTCTGATTCAGAGTCAATAATGGAACCTAAATGAAACAAGTGAAAGTCATTCAATAAATATTCGAAAATAAATAAATGGGCGATTTTAATTTGTTTAATAAAGGAATTTCAGATTCAAAATCAATAATGGAACCTAAATAAAACAAGTGTAAAACGGCCATTCAATGAATATTCGGAAAGAAACAAATGTAAGAAGTTAAAGATTTTAATAAAATAACTGAGACGATTTTAATTTGTTTTACGAATTTCAGAATTTCTGGTTCTAGTGTCAATAATGAAACCTAAATATAACAAATGAAAAACAGTCATCCGATGAATATTCGGAAATAAATAAATGAGAAGTTAAAGATTTTCTACAAAAAAGCCAATTTCTCAAGGCATGAAAGTAGAGAAAGAAAAGTGCTTCGATAAAATTAATGAATTGAATTAAATACCATTTAATGGAAAGCGATAAACGTTTATCTTTCAACTGAGTAATTATGTAGCAAATGAATCTCTTCATGGACAACTGCTTAGAACATCTGTTGACGATCTGTATGAAAAGGAACATCTGCCATGGCTGATGCGCAAAGAATAACTTGAATTGTGTCAATGAAAAACAAATGACGGAACTCCGACAGAATGAAAAATAATCATCACTTTCGGTATAAAAAACAAAATTTAGAGTGTGCGAAAATTGCACTGCTTCATTAAATACATTTTATTATATCATTTAAAGTTTAAAAAATACTTTGAGTTTATGGTACATCTAGAATTATTATTACGTACAAGTCTTTTTGTAATTTGGAAAAATAAAAAAGGACAACTCTTGGATGTATTTACCTTTTCTCTTTCACTCAACTGTTTAATTCACTAAAATTCAATTTATTTATATTTTCCGTTATACTAGATACAAAGAATTTTATTTGAATAGGTTTTTAAAGTAAAAATGCATTTAAAAAAGTTTGAATATTAAATTGCAATGCCAGAGAATTGCTAGTTAACATTCAAACATGTATAAATCGAAAGGGCTGTGGACCCATTTATCTCGTACTGTATGAAAACGTTTCAATATTGATGTTCAAGCATTTCAAAAATCGCATTAGAATTAGATTGGAAGCAAAATAAAAATGTTTTACAGCTGATTTGTGAGGAAAGATAAATAATTGCCCATCGAAAATGGTTCTATCCTAAAAACAAATTTCATATGCCACATACTATCAGTATCTCCTACAAAAACATTTTAGTATTTGACCCGATACTCCTATAAGAATTTTCAATTGGTTTCAAATATAGAACAGCAACTCCAAGTGACATTATTCTTAAAATAAGCAAATTCTCAAAAATGTGTAAGAAAATCAAAACATTTTTTCTTTTTGATATTTTAACGAAAAAAACATTCGTAGAATTTTAATGGACGTAAAATGTTCTCACATAACAACCATATCGTAGTTATTTTTAAAACATTGGTAACCTTGTTCTGACACCTGTGTAAAGGAAAAGTTGTTCGTCTAATTTATATTTAAGGAACATACTTTATCCACTGATTATGTAATACATAATAGTAAGGAACAATGCTGTCAAATGTATGCACAATTAACTACAAGTAAAATCTCTTAAGCTTTCATTTTTAAGTGTACAAATTATAGATATATTAGTTTCTACACTTGTAAAATGTGTTTAGTATGAATGTATTTATTATCTACACACACCTTTTTTAAAGCTTTGACCCTTAACTTATAAATTTTACTTATAGAAAATAAGGCACGCTTGAGGTATAAAGTGTCAACAATTACGATACTATTTTAAGCATCATTCTTATTCTAAGTATTTTTGTGATAGAAATAATCATTACAGTACAAGAGTATAAAGAAGATATATACAATAACCACTCTTACCAAAAATATACGTACTTCAAAAATCACTCTCAATCGATTCATATAACCATCCTGTCAGCCAACTTGGCGACAACCTTTTAAAAAATCTGTTGGCGAGCATTATCCTTCAAAGAAATTTCTATGCAAATTTTCTAATGTGTTTCGTACGAAGATTTACATGCATCAAACAAAACTAATTTGGAAGTACAATAGTTTGAGAAAAGTTTTAGGTTTCGAACTGAAGAAAACTCATAGAATATATGAATTTTATTTTATTTTGCCTATTCCATTTAAATTTAAACTCTAAAATTCGTATGATTCCCTCCCCCTCCCCCCATATTTATTTAACGATTAAATCCTCTAATAAATTATTTCGATCTTTTTTTGAGAGTTGCAAAAAGGTGAGAAAATACGTTATCGCCACTTTGGCGTACGAACCTAATTAACACTAACAGAATTTTCTTTCGCAATCTTAAAAGAGTTCAGTGAAAATATAGAATATAGAAACTTTATAGAAATTGAAATTTAATTGAATATCTTAAAATTAAACTTAATTGAATTAATTTGCAGAAAAATAATAAAATACGTAAACGAAAAAGTTCCTAAAATTATTGTTTAATTGGCCATAATGAAGCAAAAAATGGCCATATGGCGACAAACAAAATCGTTATTTCGATTTATAAAAATAAAATTATGAATTAAGCTTACCTATAAGAAAATGTTTGACGGCCTATATAAAATTGGTTTTTACTTCAATTTTTTTCATTTAAGAATTCGCTGATTTCGCCATGTTTTCTTTCGACGCTAATAGTTCTCATTTTGATGTGAAAAACCGAATGCTTAAAAATTGAATGAACTTGCCACTCAAACGATTCCGAAAACGAGAATATTTTTAGATTTTATTAATATTTACATACTGATTTAAAATGTATTATTTTTTTCAACTAAAACGATAAAATAATTCTTTAGAAAATTTAAAATCTGTTCTTAAACTTGAATATCGATAAGAAAATATGCTTTTCTAAAATAAATTTTGCTACAGAAGAATATGCTAAAGGATAAAGTACGCTGAATATTAAAAAAGAAAAATATTTCTTACAATGAACAATTAAAATATTTATTGGTTAACTAGGAACAAATTTACTATTTCAAAAACTATCAGGTGAGATTTATTTTTATATGTACAGTATGTGTCGAAGAATTTTTTGATGGAATTAACTTTAAAAAGATATAGAAATCTATGTATATTAAAGTATATATTACATATACACTCATTAAAACCATCTTACGTATCCACTCACTCATAAAATACGGGTACTGAAATTAATTAGAATATATCGCTGCCTTTAAAGAACGACGCAGCTGCAAAATTAGCGTGAATTTTCAAAAACAGCCTGCATGACTCATTATTTAGAAGTATCGTATAATATGCTGTTATCAATTGCACTTTCATTACCATTAGTTTCTTACGTAGTAATTAGTGTGAATCATAAACGATATTCTAAGTTTCTTTTTCTGAATTTATTCAGAAAAAGAAACTTAGAATACCATTTTGATGAATTCTATTTGATTCATTGTTCTTCCGGAACAGCGAATAACATTCCTATTTATATATAAAATGAAATAAGAAAAATATGAAATAAAAAAATAAATAAAAATTATCATTAAGTTTTAGGGTACTAATTTGAGATGAATTTCAATTTTGAATCAGCAAACTTCTTTCATTTTGCTTGTAATATAAATATATATTACAGAATTTGAGATCAACTATGCCTAAAATACGCAAAAATGGTTTATTCTGTCATTTTACATCACCTCTTTATTCCCTATCAGGACAACATAGATTTCTGACGAATATTGAAATTACAATGTAGGCCTGTAATATAATTACAGATCTACATAACAATTAATTCTAAAATGTTATTTTCGTGTAAAGGATCCGAAACATGGAATTTCCCATTTTATCCGAACTTTTCGAAAAACATAAAAGACAGCATTTCGTTTTATATAATTTGATCAATTTATATGGGTGTTTTTTTGTCTCGACAATCACTTCACATTAAAATGTTATATTTTAAGTGAAGCATTTTATATTTGATACTATAGCGGTATATTTCAATTCGCAACATTTTTGAGGATAAATATCTCGAAAATACTCAAAATGTTAGGAAATTGCGGATAGAAAAAGCATGAAAAAACATGCAATCTGAGTTTCTCTCTTAATTTATACGAAACAATAAATTAATAAGAAAAACAGACTATTTATGAAATATTTCCCTCTAAACAGAAGAGAAATATTTAAAAGAAACTAATTATGTGCGAAATACGATAAAATGAAATAAAGGATGCCAAACAAATTGCATTTGGCGAAAAAGGAATTGTATAACAGCTGTTCTTAATCACCTGCTCTGTGATTTGTGCTTAAAGTATGTTTACTGTTTCTCTTGTGGTTCTAACACGCCATGAAAAACATTGAAACAAGTCATTGATAAACAATATTAACTCTATTAACAAAACAAAATCTCCAGAATTCGAATTGCAGAAAATGATCTTTCGAGCCGTTTATTATCATAAGATTGAAGATTGTATTTTTAATATCCGAGTTTGTGGGGGCGTTTTAAACTTGGCGTCGCTTTGGCAACCCTTCTGTTTCCAATTTTTCCGACAGGCTCATTTCGGCACGTTCTCTGCTGTCAGCAAAACGACGTGATAGTTCTTCAAGTGATTTTATTACTTGATCTTACTTTTATTACTATCGAAAATACATTTGCATCACAAATTCTGACTCCTGTAAACAAATCAGAAAGAACAGCATGAATCTTCGTGAGAAAGACAACTGCGGGATTGAAAACTCCTTGAAACGTCTTGTCGAATTTTCCAAATCGCAGCCAACCCGAAGCCGGAAATTCTTTCCTTTATCTCAGACTGAAAAGGACGATTTTACATGCGCTGACTGCGGCTCGGTGTTTATCACGAAGTTCCTACTAACCCTGCATTGCACCACACAGTGCGTGTTGCTACCACACGCCTGCACCAAGTGCGATTTACGATTTGCAACGCGTGCCAGTCTTCTTCACCACCGTCGAATCCACTGGAAATCGAAGCCTTCTAAAGACTGCAATAAAAGCGATTCAGATCAAATCGAATCATCTTCGGTGGTTACGTACAAGTGCGATGATTGCAGTCTCGCTTTCAGAGGACCGTCGAAGTTCTTAAGGCACAGGAGACTTCACAACGGGAAGGAATCTTTCCAATGCCATCGTTGCAATTTGGGCTTCAACTGGAAATCCAACCTGACTCGCCACCTGAAAACACCTTGCTTCAGGGATGAACTAGAGGGCGAGAACCGCAATCGAACTTCCCGACGAAAGTACAGCCTGTCTCGTCATACGGTGGACCACAACAAAGGAAGATCGCGTGAGATAAGAGTTCCAAAGAACTGTGTGTTGAAAATGGAGACAACCCAAGGTGAGATCTGCAAAACCGAGAAATCAGATGGGATTGAATTGGACTTGATGCAGACCGGTGTCCAGTCGGAACAGAAGACGATAAAAGTCGAAGAATCCATTCCCACTGGGAACGAAAACAAAGAATCGTTGAAGATCGCAGACAAGAACTCTGATAAAAACAAAACTTTGAAATCGCCATGCAAACAATACATGGAGGTATCCCCAAGACGGTACGAATGTAAACATTGCGATATGGGTTTCAAGTATAAATCGGACCTTTTGCGGCACCTGGGTACTCACGACATCATAAAGCCCTTCCAGTGCGATTACTGCGAACTGGGTTTCAACTGGAAATCTAACCTGGTTCGCCATCAGAGGCGGTTCCACTTTGGAATCAAGGTTTACGGGTGTGACAAGTGCGATCTCAGTTTTGTCAAGAAGTACCATCTTTCGCGTCATAAGAAAATACACCCTGAAGAGACTGACACCGATTTCACTCCAAAATCAAAAGTACATCGTCCTCGGAAGAACCCCAATGGAGATATTCCATTTGAAAGCAGTGATTTGGACATGAGACGTGATGCCAACAATATAGCCATTCTGCAATTGGATCAAAGTGTGGAAAAATTGGACTGCGGACTTACCATAAAACAGGAAAATAATCCAGAACAGCTTCACAAGAGTCCTGCACGGAGGAAAAAGCGTGGCAAGTACAAGAGCAGGATTAAATCCGGTGAAAACAAAACTGAAAAGCAGTTTGGTGATATCAACGTCGACGGTGGAACCCCACGCAAAACTGAAAAATGTGTCACAGGTGACGAGACAGGCATTACCCAAGATTTGATTACACAGATAGTGAATATAAAAGGTGAATGCAACGAAGATTCCAAAGGTGCGTCAAGCAACGGCTTCAATTCGGATAAAAGTCTGGCCGTTAATACTGTAGCACTTCAATCGACTTCATACACAGAGAAATCAAGTGTCAAAACTGGTGAGAGCATTATTTTAAAACAAGAAATTAACGAATTTCAGAGAAGGAGACGTGGGAAATACAAGAGCAGGGTTAAACGGGATCTAAACGAAAATCGAAAACAGTCCGAAGAAGTTATTCCCAATGGTGCCGTTAAAGACGAAAACTACCTCATAAATCGCTATTCAGATATTACCCAAGACCTAGAGTCTATAGCCCAAATGAATATAAGTAACTGCAATGATAAATCCAAAGATAAACCAATCCAATCTGATATACCGGACGGGAATTTCACGAGTATAAAGAGCAACCGTGGTAAGAAGAGAAAAAGTAATCCTGATCCTGTCGAGACTGAAATCAAGCAGTTCCCGTGTTCCTACTGTGATCGCGTTTTTAGCCGCAGATCCAGCCACTTCCAACACGAGCGTAGCCACAAGAGAAAACCAGTATTGTGCGAAATATGCCGACGAAGTTTCGAACGAAAATCTGTACTGCAGAGACATTATCTAACCCACACGGGTGAAAAACCTTTCAAATGTGACATCTGCTGTAAGTGTTTTCGTCAGAAATCGCAGCTGGTGCAACACATGAGAATCCACAGCGGAGCGAGGCCTCACGAGTGCGAGACCTGTATGCAGCGATTCAATAGGAGATCGATTCTCAAACGCCACCAAGTGATCCATTCGGGGGAGAGGCCTTTTCAATGCGATGTGTGTCTGCACAGCTTCAGTCGGAAATCGATTCTCGATCAACATCAGATAATCCACAGTGAAAGGAATGGAAACCATGCAAACGACGGCGAAGAACGTTTTTCTAGAAGAAAAATGTTACCACAACATGAGAGACTACACGCGGGGATGACAGCCGCTAGTCACACATACAATACGCGTTTTTCCTTGAAGCAAGAAAACCTAGACGACTGCCAAGACGGAACTCAAACGATTACACTTGATCAACCTGCGGAAGGGAACCGCAGCCTTCAAAACGAAAGCAATCAAGAACAAATGTATTACGAAGCAAATGAACACGATGAAAGAACTAGTCGAAGTCATCTCCCTCAAGAACAAGCCGGTCAGAACACTAATCAAGATACGGCAGAAGCTGGTCGATGTTACGGACATCATTCCGATCAACGAGAACCTAATTATTGCATGCCAGATCCAGATGACCTGCAAGACGAAAGCAATGATCAAGAACAAATGTACTTCAAAGCAGATGAATTAACTAATCAAAGTCATAACTCTCAAGAACAAACCCATCAGAACACCAAAAGTCAAGAGATGACAAAAGCTGGTCAAATTTACGTACATCATTGTGATCTGCCAGAACCTGACTATTACATGCCAGATCCAAATGCACTGACTAATATCAGACATGAAGACGTTCAAGAACCTGATTATTACGAAATAGATCCAGTTAACTCCAGTCTCGAAAAGAGAGAACGCTACAAAAATGAAAAAATACATTTTATTCAAGATCCCGAACATTACGAGTCGGAATCAACTGATGAAAGCGTGGAAGATCTGGTAAAGATTCCAACTTTTCAAAAGGACCCTGAAAATTTTAGTCATGCAAAAGTTTCAAACTATCCAGATGTCAGACGACTCACGATAATTCATATTCAATCTTCGAGTCACGATAAAAGTCAAGTTGAAGAAAATAGCGAACTACCGAATAAAAAACGAGAGGATTGTGATGAAACGCGTTCAGAAGAAATCCAGTTATCACAGATCAACGCGTCTGTAGATGATAAGCACGAGATTAGTTCTGCTTATCAAGCTTTTGGAAGGCTCAAAGAATTTTCCAATAGTGAATCTCCTGTAGCAGAAAATTCAGAAAATGAAATAAGTGATCAGGACTTTAAATCGAGGGGAATTTGTGATCAAGAATGCCAAGTTGATAGCACGAATAACGAAAATGTGTCATTGCTAGATGATTTTTCAACCGATGAGATTGCAATGGAACAAACGGATTCCATAAATCGGAAGATCGATTGTTTTATAGACAAACTTAGGGATGGAAACGATGTTGAAGACATCGGTGGAGAAATTGGCACCAAGGAACGTCTTAAACATGAGACTTCAATATCCACTGATCGTTATAAAGCAATTGGAGCAATCGAAGATCACGAATATTGTATCGATTTATATTCCGATTTTAAAAACACGGATCTGAAACAGAAAAGTCCCACTGAATCTCCTAAAGACGATGACTTGGAAATTAATAACACTGAGGACACAGAAGGAATTTCATCTAATGGAGATTTAGTTGATGGAAATTCCACCAGCCTTGAGACTGAACACTTGATCAGTTCCAATATAGATCAAACTGCTGAAATATCCGAGCAAAATGAAAACGCTTGTCGAAATTTGGAGCTTGTGAGATTTGAGGAAATCCACCTCGATCAGCAACCAGCTCGTTATGTTGAAATTCGAACCGATCAAGATCCTATTCGATGCAAAGAAATGGCTGGTAATAACACTGTCATGCGATTCGAAGTTCCTATTGAGCAAGATCTGGATTACTGTGAGGAAATGAATATTTACGAGGATTTTGTTCGTCAGGAGAAAATGCGTGTTAATCAAGCTTCGAATAAACGTCAGGATCCCGAGTATCAGGAGGACAATTGTATTGCCGATCAAGATTGTGAAAATACTCAAACTTTAGAGACTTTGGAAGGAAATAGTTTCCCTAAACTAAATAATAATGAAGAAATTCCCGATGTATCGATTTTTATACAGCAGGGGGAAATTAATGCTACTGAACTTCATGTAGACACTGGTGTTGTCAACAATCCTACTCTAAAGAATCGTGATAAAGAGAAATTTAACGCCAATGGAAATTGCTATTATCCAGAGGAATCTACTAATGATCCCGATTCAAGTTCTTTTGTGGAACTTTCATCAGACCAGAACAAAAATCCGCATAAGTTAGAAAAGTATTCAGAAAAGGATCTAATTCAGTGTGAAGATATTTCAACTACACAAAATGCAAGTCAAAATGAAGATTTTAATTACCAGGTTGTAGCAAGTAATGAAGATATTCCCATTCACCAAAATCTTTCTCATCAAAAGAAAACCGGTTCTTGCCTTGGACGTGAAGATATTCCCTCAGAAAGATGTCAATTGGAACTTCACACTGTTTCTGATCTTAGCGATCAACGTGGCAGTTCAATGAATTCATTAAACACGGGTAAAAGTTCTCAGCTACAGTTAGGCACAATCTCAAGTTTTGATCCAACTCGGAGTGCTACAACTTGGAATGCTTTGGATCTTGCCTGTGTTGAGAAACTTAAACCTGGTCATATATCCAAGCGATCTTCGAAAGCTCGCTTAGCTAAAAAACGCTTGAAACGCCAGGACTCCGATATCGACAAAGTGCTTGATCAATTCAAGGACATTTCGATTGAAGATGTCGATTACCTTCAAGACGACATAAGTCGATATTCCGAGACACGTCTACAACGAATTACTGATCAAGACCAATCGAATCTTTACACCCAAACTCATTCTGAGAATGAAAAGGTTTTCAGTAACCCAAGACCTGCTCAGAATGAGGGCATATGTACTATCCAAAATCCTGCATTCGATGAACCATTCAAGGATATTTCGATTGAAGATCTCGATTGCCATCAAGACAACATAAGTCGATATTCTAAGTCACGTCTACAACGAATTACTAATCATGACCAATCGTATCTTTACAACCATTCTGAGAATGAAAAAGTTTTCAATAACCAAAGGCCCGCTCAGCATGAGGGTTTATGTACCATTCAAAATCCTGCATTCGATGAACCATTTATTTCAGACCAGCAAGCAATTCAACTGGTTAATGAATATGTTGGATACGAAAAGATTTCAATTCAACAGAACATAACCGTTGAACATTTCGTTGGATGCGGAGAAATCAGTGAAAACGATGAACAAATTCGATTTATGAATGGTGGTTATGTTCGAAATCCAGCTCTTCCCACCCAATATAACCCCGTTAGATTTGATCAGATGCCCATTCGACCTGCTGAACTTTTCCCTGACCGAAATCTAGTCCAGCGAGAAGAAACCTATAATCGAAACCTGCACGGTGCTGTCCGCTACGATCAAATGTACATCCACCCATTGCAGTTTCAGGAAAACATGCGCATGGCACAGTCCTTAGTTCGAAATGAGGAAATCAGTAGTTATTCGGTACAATACGAGAAAATCAGCACTGACACCACCAACCAGTATTCAAACTTCCCGATCCATCCGGATAAGAATGTTCGAATTCCTAAAATCAGCTATCAGAAGAAACTTTCCAAGACCATCCAAAGCTTCCAAGAACGCAATAAGATGGGTGGTTCCGATTCCAAAAGGAACAATTTGATGAGTGGTTCCGATTCCAAAAGGAACAAGCAGGTTCGTTCTTGCTACGAGAAACTGCGACGAGAAGTCGTTCGAAAACATCAAGAACATGCTTCGTTTGGTTCTAAGAACCAATTCGGATGTGAAAGGTGCGATCAGTGTTTTAAGAGAAAGGAAGATTTGATTCGACATCGCTTCACCGAACACGAAAAAAATCGCTTTTGAAGTGTCATTTTATTTTAAATTTCCGTTATTTCATGGTGTAATTTTGTCAGGCATTGTGACAGTTACGTTTGTCAGATTTATATTTTATAATCCAGTAAGAACGTTCTAAAAACATCGTACTTCGCAAGCAGTGAAAAGTTTTCTCTATCTACAATTGGATGTCATTTATCTTTATATTTTAAAAAATATAGTCCAAGATAGTCATATTTTGTTATATCGTCGGCTTAGAGCAGAAACTCATTAACTAACATTTTTTCGGAGACACTAAATGCTTATTTTCGTGATGAAATACATTATGTTGTAATGTGTTTAAAAATATATATAACTATCAAAAAGCTTGATTCTTATTTTTGTCCAAAAAACTAATAGTTTTTAAACATCTGTTCAGTGAAAAATTTGTTAATGAGTTTCTGCTCCAAGCCAACGATATTTGAGTTATTTGATGCCTTTTTTGTTTTTACTTTTACGAATATCTTTTCGTGCATATTTGATTTTTATACTTTGTTAAATTTGAAATTTATGCAATCAACCCTGAAATAAATAGCATTTTTCAGCAATGATTGTATTAGTCAAAACTGCAACGAACTTTGACAACAATACACATTCAATTGTATTTAAATTTCATTCTGTTCAATAGCGTAGCCAGGATTTTATTTAAGATTGGATCCGAAGTTACAAATTCAATTTTTATGTGGTATAGATCTCAAATTTTTAGTTTCGCAAAAAGTATTAACTTGAGTGGGATCACGGGACTAGATTTTCAAAGCAAGAAACGCAAAAAATGATGCTTAGTCTATCCGAAACCACTTTAAAATTGTTTTATTTTCGCCAAATGTTAAAGATTGTTTTTCGAAATTACTTTGTTTTGTTACCTTTGATGCGATATGTAGATATCGAGTAAGTGAAACATTTCAAACGTGTCACTGGAAAGAACAATTTCACAATTCCATCCTGCGTAGTGAATGATCAATTTAATGAACTGATAGAAATGTTAGAATGAATTGAATATTTTATTTGTAAGAAAAAGTACTTTTCCCTGTCTACATCACTTATATTCATGCAATGCAGTTTTATTTACGTTTTGAAGTCCACTTAACAGTCAATTAAAAAACACAATCTTGTCAGGAAAGAATGCATTTTAATTTAATTTTAGTGAATTTTCAGGAAACTTCCATTTGGAATTGTGATATGTAGTGTAAAGAAGTTCTTTGCTGGAAACTAATTTTTTCAAAGCACTTCAGAAAAGTGTTTTTTGTTCTGAGATTCTTCTAGGAGTGTAATGAGTTTGCTTTCAATTAATTTGCCTAAGATTCAACCTTTTTACCTAGCATTCAAGAATTACATTTTATATTGCAAAATTGATCCATAAACTACAGTTAATATTTTCCGTGCTTTATTATATCGTTCGCTTAGAGTAGAAACTCATTAACTGACATTTTTGTTTATTAAATGCTTATTTTCATGATGAGAAATGTATTGACACATTGTAATCTGTTTTTGGAAACAAAAGTAACGCTATCAAAATGTGCTTATAATTTTTTTTGCCGCAAAACTAAATCTAAACAGCTGTATATTAAAATTTGGGTTTTGTCAGTTAACGGTTAGTTTCTGCTCTAAGCTGACGCGATATGCATCAGAGTCCACGTAATTATGTCTAAGATTCCTGGTATAAGTACATTTTATTCTTTTATTGGATCATATTCTACCTTGTGTGGCGCAGTTTGTCCGTTTTTGGACCTTGCGCCATAGAACCCCAAAATCCAAACCTAGTATGAAGAAGTATGTAAACTTTACATGTCTAGCCATTAATTATAGGATTTCGAAATACAAATTTAAGTAGAAAAAAGGCGTTACGATTGACAAGACTTTGTATAGATCATATGTATTTTTGCACATATCGTCACCTGAATGCAAAAACTAGATAATTAGATATTTTGAGTTATATTTAAATTAGTAAACTGAGATCAAACAGAATTTAATGCAATAACTTGGTAACTTTTTTGACCACTTAAGCTCTATCAGCTGATGAAAATGTAAAGGATATATGAAACAGGCATTGGCGTGGAAACTATTTTTCTCTACCTCAAAACCTAAAAATATTAGTTACCTAGTTTGTCATTCAGGTGACAATATACTCTTAGTTTGCGGAGAACCTGCTCAATTTGTGAAAGTTTTTACTGTTACACATTTTGACTCTCCAGTTATCGGATTTATAGTTTCTAATCCAACTAAAACCTTTTGGAAGACCTTTACCACAGAAATTTGTTTTTACATTCATTTTACAAACTTAATTTAGACTTGATTCAATTTCAATTTAAAAATATTACTGGATTTCTTAATTTATATCTTGATTTTTTCGTCTTGTATTGGTCGCAAGCTTATCTAAATGGTACTTTTGAGCCATAAAAGCTAACCAAACCACGTAGTTTGCTTATTTTTTTTTAAAAGATTGCCAAATGTTTTGCATATAATTGGATTTAAATAGTTGTTTCTAACATTAACGTAGATAGCATTTAGAAATTCCTATTTTAACGCTCCCAGTGGTTCCGACGAGATATCTCGTTCATCAAGATCTGACCAATTTTGCTAATGACTAGATATCTTGTCATTAAGATATTGCTGATTTTTTGTTGAGATCAGGATCTGGTCAATTTTTTTTCTAATGATCGTCTTTTCTAATGACGAGATATCACGTTCGTATAAAAGATGTGGCCAGTTTTACAAATGATGACAAGATTTCTCGTTGAGACAACCACCAGGAGGGTTAAGAAAACTTGCCACACAATAGATACATACTGGAACTGATCACGAATAAAGCTCGAATGTTGATTTAAAATTTTCTAAAAAACAGATCGAAATCGAAAAATGGCCTTATATTTTAACAGAAAAATCTCAAAGCAGCTTGCATTATACATTCCCCCGAAACAACTTCGTTTATACATGCCATAACAAAATTTTAATTTATCACCGAAAAGTAGAATTATGCATTTCTTGGATAAATCCTAGTCTATCATACACTTGTCAAAATTCGCCAAGCTGGCATCTTAATTAGCAATACTACCATTACAATTTAACATTGGCTTGGTGACAAAAATTAAAATCACTCCACACGGTCGTACTGTTGACTAAAGATTTTATCTAACTAGCTTTTCAAATTGACCAATATTTTCACGCGAGTCTTCATATCTTATCTCGAGGGCAACTCAAAATGAGTTTTCGTTCAACAGATGATTGATTCTATTAGACGCGAAGAAACTTGGACTGGCGTGGTGTGAAAGTTTGGAGAGGGATGCCAACGGACCGTCACCAATAATAGCCCGTTGTGCTACTCCAGTGTGACGTTAATTAAAATACCTACCCTCGATCTTTCCCTTCGGAATTGATCCCGGACCTTTAAAAACGGCCCGTTCTGTTGCTCCGGTGCGACTTACCTAACCAAACTTAGAAATGAAATCGGGAATAATGGTTGGTTTGTCTTTTCTGCGATCAATTGCGAATTTTTAATTACGATATGATAATTCTATAAATTGAATGTGTTAACAGGTAGGTATTTTAGTTAACGTCACACTGGAGCGACACAACGGGCTATTGGTGACCGTCCGGGATCAATCCCAAAGAAAAATCCGGACAACACGCAATTTTGAGCCACGGTCAGATGACGGAATGTGTTAACAGATTTTCGATCTGAAATATTTACGTTTACTAAAAATTATTGGTGCGTGGTATCCCAGTTGGAAGAGTGATTCAAAATTACGTGGTATTGTCCTCGGATCTTTCCCTTCGGGTTTGTTGACCGTGATTCAAAATTACATGGTGTCCTCGGATCTTCTCTTTGGGTTTGATCCCGTCGCCAATAACCCGTTGTATTTCTCCATTGCGACGTTAATTAAAATACCTACTTACTCAGTTGGAGGGGGTATTTCAATAAACGTCACACTGGAGCAACACAACGGGCTATTGGTGACGGTCCAGGATCAATCCCAAAGAGAAAGATCCGAGGACAACACCACGTAATTTCGAACCACGGTCAGATGACGAGTTACCCAGTTGGAAGAGCAATGGATTAGCAACCGGAGTGTTGAGATAGGTATTTTAATTAACTTCGCACTGAGGAGGCAACACAACGGTCTATTGGTGACGGTCCGGGATCGAACCCGAAGGGAAAGATCAGTGGACAACACGTAATTTTGAACCACGGTAAGATGACGAGGTTACACCTGTGAGCTGGCACCCCACCCACCAAACTTCCACGTCAACCGTACAAATTCAATCAGAACCAGCGACATCTGTTTTACAATGTAGTAGATAAAGGTTTTGGGTAGTATAAGGTAAGCTCTCAGAATTCTTTTATTCTGCTACACCTCCACCCTTTAAAAAATGGATAATGGAATTATATTTCCCCAACTATTAAAAAAAGTTTAAAACGGAATTGCGGAATGAAGCTATGATTAAAGGGTTCTATACTTGAATCAACTCCAATCTGACACATGGAGATGCTGTGTGATGTTAACATCCGCCAAGAAAATAGTGCGTCAAATATTCATAATAGTTTTGAATGCTCTATTCTGAACACTTCAATCTTGATCCCCAAACTCTTAAAATGTTTAAAATTGTTTTCCTAATCGTACATGTGGAAAATGACAAATATAATGAATGCCTAATTTTAACTGAATGATAAAAACGCCAAAATATCGTTTCTTCTCTAATGGTTTAAAAGAATACGGACTTGTATTTAATTTAATTATAAACCTAACTTTGGGATGGGATTTATTGATTTATACTAGTTTAAAATTAAATTAATAAAATAATACATTCTTGGGTGCAGTAAATATAATCCTAGCCAGGCAAATGATCATTTTGAAAATAATTCCAAAATATCAAAAATAATTCTAAATTGCAAACGATTTTTTAGCTTCTACTTTTAACTGAATGATAGAAAACGTCAAAATATCGCTTCTCTGGAATGTTTAAAAGAATACGAAGTTAATTCCAGGTTAGTTATTCAGATTTATTTATTGAATTAATACAATTGTCGAGAGAGAAAGTTTTTTCTCGAAATATATAAACATTGTGTAGAAAAATTACTTAAAACAAAAATTTATTATTCACGTCATTCAACTAAAGCGACCTGCCTTTAATGCAACGTAAAATTATTTCGACAATAATCGTAGTTACAAACTCAACAATCATGAAAAGCGATTCGTACCAGAATTGGTTATTTTCAGTTTGGCTCTTTTCAATCAACAAAGCAATATGTGTAAACTTCCACGAACGAGATCAGTAAAGTTAAAATCCAGATTAGAGTTCCACTCTACAATTCACTCATTAACGTATAGCGTTCATTTAGATAAGATTAAAAGATTCAGAGCTCACAAAAGATTTCATTCTTTTAGAGCGGGTCGTTTTCAGGAGCTATCTTTTCAGATTGCGATTATTATTCTTCTCATTAAGCGTTGGCTTTGATTAGATGGAAACGAGATAATGGGAAGCTAAGAATCGAAGTTGTGTTACTCTAGACGTCGAAGCTTTTTCGGAAAATTTTATGTTCCGAGTAATTAAACTGGCACAATAGGAACAGAACGTGATATTCGTCTGTTTAATTTGTGATTGTTAAATTTACTCTAGACGTTTTAAAAGTTGCTCGGTCTTTTTTTCGTTTCAAATTAGAATGCATCGAAAGCAATGTGCACAAGGAAGTATAGGATTTGATGATCAAAGAATGATTAATTGATCTCTTTCGTTAGACTGATTTTAAATGCGACTTTACAATTCTAGATATTTAAGAGTATATAGCTAGTGTTTAATCTCTGAAGCCTTTGTTTGAAGCTAGTGTTTCCTTTCTTTTCCCTACTTCGGAAACGATGCACCCAAGAAAGTATAAAATTTCATGATTAAGGAATGATTTCAAAGAATGATTAATTGATCTCAAAACTTAAATTACGTTGGTTTTTTGTGCAATCTGTTAGGGTAGGTAGATAGTTGAATTAAAGTCGCATTGGAACAACACAACGGGCTATTGGAGATAGCCTGGAAAAAAACCCAAAGGGAAATATTCAGACAACACCATTGATCCCAGGCCGTCGCCAATAACCCTGTGTTGCTCTAGTGCTACTTTAATTCAACTACTTCCCTACGGTGGACAACGCCTCGTAATTTTGAATCATGGTTCAGATGACGAGGTCAACACCTGAGCTGGCTCCCCACTCTCCAAACTTCCACACCACGCCAACGTAAGGACATTCGAGGCCACGACAGATTTAACGTGCACTAGCCTCCGCTTACACGACGGTCTTTGGTTGGATCGAGGAGTTTCGAACTCGCAACCCTGAGGTTGCTAATCCATTACTCTTCCAACCTGGCTACTTCCTCCCTGGGTGTATTTCTCTCTTCTGTGTCAGTAAAACTTTCATTGTGTGTGTCTATTACTTGATATTGTATGTCTTGTGTCTGGCGCAGCATGACCAAGTATGGCCCTTGCGCCACAAAACCCCAAACCAAGTAATCTGTTAGGATGGTCTTCAAGAAAATTGTAGCGGAACGTAATATTCGATTGACTCAATTTGTGACTTAAAATTCTGGTTATTCTAAATTTACTCGATGTTTGACACAACTGGCCAGCTTAGCCCTTGTGCTATAGAACATTACCCAACTAACTAACCAATTCTTAGTTGGGGCGCAGCCTCCCCCCCGTTCCGACAACTAGGTCACTATAGGTTGACAGGGGCGGCCCAGAGAACCAACCAATTGTTCTGGAAGATAGTCTATTCTAGTCTTTTCTTTTCACAATTAAACCTCTTGAAAGCAATACACACGAAAGTATATTTCACGTTGAATAAATAATGTTACATTTTTTATTGACCAGAAACATTAACACTCTTACAATCAGTATCGAGATATTTCTGCATGCCATTTTAAATGTTTAGCCTCTACCATATTGGAGGACCGTCGATTTGGTTCTTAATTCTACAAGAGTAGAATTAAGAACATTTTCCATTTAGAAATAAAATGTTTATTAGAATCGCCTATGAAAAGCAATCCATTAATTCATTTACAAGTGTTTATGGTCCTCTCAAGTTACAGCTCATGTTCTCGTCATCTAACCGTGCTTGAAATTTACAAGGCGTTGTCCTTGATCTTTCCCTTCGGGATTAATCCCGGACCGTCGCCAATACACCGTTATGTTGCTCCAGCGCAACGTTGATTACCGACCAACTACCTCTCCCCCAAGTACTACCGTATTACAGTATAGGACATTTCTAGGCGTTCGTAGAGTAAGTAGTTCTTGTTTTCCTACAATAGAATTCAATTTGAAAAGTAAAAAGGTGGGTAGGTATTTTAATTAACGTCACACTAGAGCAACACAACGGGCAATTGGTGATGGTCCGGGATCAATCCCAAAGGGAAAGAAATCCCCGAGGACAACGTAATTTTGATCCACGGTCAGATGACGAGGCAACACCTGAGCTGGCACCCCACTCTCCAAACTTCCACACCATGCCAACGTGAGGACATTTGAGCCCACGGCAGATTTAAGTGCACCAGCCCCCTTTGTACAAGACGGTCTTTCGCTGGATTAGAGCTCTCAACCCTCCGGTTGGTAATCCATTGCTCTTCAAACCACCGCTCCTAAATTTTAAGGAAACCCTGGTGTATGTATTAAGTGAGAGTATTTGTACAGCAGAAGTAAAATTTTCGTAGACTAGTTTCTTTTCTTAAAATTCATCCTAAAAGTATTGCATTTTACTTTCTAATAGTTTGTAAAAGAAAATATTTTGCGAATCAACACAGCATATGAATCAGATGTTTAGGAAATTTTGTCTCTTTTTTTAGGTCATTTTGTAAATTTTTATTACATTTTTAGGACACCGAAATCGGGACAAATAGAAAATCAACCCAATTCTTTTCATTCTGTAGAAAGTACAAATTTATTTTTTGTCCTTTCCAATGAAAGCTTGCGAGTTGTAGGTGGCTCAAGTTCGATTCCTTTTACCTCATCCGAGTTTTTCTTTCTTCTGTTAGAAAATTTTTCCTTGTTTGGATGTGAGAGTGAATTTTCGATGGAGCTTCTGGGCCCCGAAGGCCCTGTCTCTAGATAACATGTTCCGAATACTTTTAGGTTATCAGAAACTTTCAACGGTGTAGCAGTCTTGGGTATCAGGTTATCAAAGAAAATTTGCAGTTGCTGCTGTAAGAGAAGGCGTTACAATGAGCGGTAGGCAAGCCTATCACTCATCTCATGTGAGATCTCAGAAAATATCAGAGTTCAGAATATCTGTGGCTACTGCGGTTAAAAGTAGTATTAAAATTATGAATTAATTAGAAGGACTTGGGAGACTACTTGATTTTTCGAAGGGAAGTTAGATTAATATTTTAACAAATTCGAATTTTAAAATAAAAGCATGAATTTAAGTTACTGTTTACATTTTTAGCAGAATTCATAATGGCTCTTGGTTTGTTTGTTAATTGGTAGACGATGGTCATATTTGGGACAGCTGGGTTTTCATAGCAGCGAAGGGAGCGAGCGGAAAAAAGTTTTGCTAGTTGTGTGTATGTATTCCGACGTTGCCTGGAGTTTGGCGGAACTTGGCGAAATATGTGCTCCACAAAACTCAAAGATCCAATCAACGCTAGCGTCAAGTCTAGAAGCAAAAATCCCTTTGGATTCCAGAAGTTCCACTCTTTAATGAACAGAAGACCCCTTAAACTAAAGTTGAAACCAAATCAAACTCAATCTAACAAAAAAATCGCAAAACCTGGCGACTCCTCGCCAAATATGGGAAACGCACATTTCACTCAAAGCATCGAGCGCCTCTTTGTAAAGCGCGCGAGCTGCGCCCAACAAGAAACAAAAAACAAGAACCCGACCGAAAACTTGTTTGGGGAGGGAGTCAGAGGGGGGAGAGGAGGAGATCACTGCTCACAAAAGACGGTCCCTTTTACCAATAAACGTAGAGGAGGCTTCCTTCGTCTAGCGCTCTGATAGGGTACTTCAGCGAAAGAGAGAGAAAAAAAAACCAAACGAGAAAAGAGAATAAGAGAGACGGTGGGGGGGGGGATAATATAGAGGTAGAGGAAGAAAGAAACGGGAGGGGGGAGGCTTACGTGCTTGGGTGGCAGACGATGAGAAAGAACTTGGCAGGTGAAGAAAGAAAAGAGACCGACTATTCCAAGAACGAACAAAAGAAGCAAAGGAAAAAGATCGGAGATGACGGCGCTGGCGATATTTAGGTGCCGTGGAAAGAAAATTAAAAAAGGAATAGTGTGTTTTCCAGAGTCTGCTTGATTCAAATTTTTTGAAGTTTTTTTGCGATGCGTCTCCCCTTTTTTTAGTTTGGGATGGCTGCTTCTGGCCCGGAAGACTTTTTTATTAATTTGGCGAGGAATGGAGTAAGGATGTGTGCGCCAAGTGTGGATTCCGACTTGCAGCAATGGAGGGTTTCTTTGCCTTTGTGTTCTGTTAAGTAATCCGAAACGTTTTTATTTTTGTTGAGGTTTTTTCGCCTCTGCGCGTTGGCTGCTGGAGCGGACTTGAAATAGAATACGCGATATCAAATTTTGGATTGGAACATTTGCAGAAGGGAGTCTGAACTTTCGGAATACATAATTTGTTGGACTACGCTTTTGCATGGTTCGTGCTTAATGAACTGCTTCAGTTCCAACAGAATTTTCTGTTTCAACTTATTCTTTCTGGTTAAATCAGTATGAATTCGATTTCTCTATCAGTGGCTTTGACCGCATTTTTAAAAATTCATTTTCTTAAACTTTCCTCTGGCTCTTTGAATATGATTATGAGCAAAATTAGTGCAACAAAAATTATCCAGGAATTATTTTAAGAGCCAGAGGAAAGTTTCATGGAATATTTAATCCTCTTTTAATTTTAGTCCATCTCAAAATACTAATTTTGAAGCGTAATTAAAATACTGAGTTATATTTCCTATCACATAAGTACGGAAACATTTTTATTTCGAACTATTTTATTCCAATAGTTTTAAATGTTTCACCTTCAACAAGTGCCTAATTTTCCTTGATGAGGAAGAGCCTTTGGACCATATCTTGTTCGACTGCACTGGAGATAATATTTTTAGAATTATCTTAAAGAAAGTTTGTAATTCATCTACTATTCTTACTGCTTTTTCTAGTGTTTGTTTTATGAATATTGCTTCGCTGTTTTATAGAAGACATTGTGAAATCGGCGTTCTGCGCCGGACTCGCGTATCAAGATACCCAATGTAAACGTACGCAAATTATCCCAATTTTCAAGTCAATTTTTTTAAATACTGTGTGAATTGCTTAATCTTGATTTTACTTGAAACATTTATTTTGATTGCGTCAAAATGAATCAATAGGAAAACTATTCATTCTGGTCCCAATCAGCATTCTTTCTCAATAACGTGTAACGTCATGAATGAAATGTCGCCTATGACGCGTAGTGTTGCTCCAGTGAGACGTTATATAAATACCTACCGGTACTAATTCAATAAGTTCAATACAAAGTGAGGACAAAACAATTCGTGTCAAACCTCAAGTAAGAAATACGGAAAACAAAATTAATGATCCTAAAATCACATCGTTGCATAGAAATTTGAAATAAATGTTTTGTTAGAACCCTGTCAACTTCGTGTAATCGAAGTTGACGAAAGAAATTACTTCATTTTGCAACAGGCATGAGGTTACAGGATTGAAAGAAATGTTACGTCATTTAACATACGTTGAATTTGGTATAAAAGTGTATTTTTCCTTAATATTTCGATGTTTTTAACAATTTTGTTAAAATTCACGTTTACAAGTTGTCCTGAAATTGTGCGCAGTGGGGTAAAAACCATCAAAAATAAAACTGCTTACACTTCAATTTATCAGTTCCTTTGTCAGTTCAATATTTAATTTCGGCGAAGCTTCTGAACGTTGGATTGAAAGCGCCATCTGTTATGGGCATCTGAAACTTCTCTCAACCGAAAGCAGACATGATTCCACGGCGGATTGAGATTTTAAATACGGATCTATAATGTAATAATGGATGGAAGATGATGAATAAACACAAACTTTTTGGTGACACTTTTGAGAATAGAAGGGTAGCTAAAGGAGAGGGTGACATTGGAGCTGGCCCTGAGAACTAATAAATAAAAGAGTGGCATTTCAGAAGTATTTGTTTTGTGGCTTCTGTTGGAAAAATATTTTATAATATTAAGCACCATTTTGTCTTTTCCAAAGTATTTTCCAATGCCATGCGTGTGATGTGAATGCTTTCATGCCACCATCATCGTTTAAATTTCAACTCTCCTTTCATATATCCCATTGCAATTAGTTAATTATATTACTATTCAGAGAGAGGAGACGATTAAATTATCTTCTCACAAGTCCTCCGATCTATCCCTTAGGGATTGATCCCGGGCCGTCGCCGGTGCCGCGGTAGCCCGGTTGGAAGAGTAACGGATTAGCAATCGGAGGGTTGCAAGCACGAATCTAACCAAGGACCGTCGTTTCCAAAGGGTGCTGATTCACGTTAAATCTGTCGTAGTCTCAAATGTCCTCACGTTGGCGTGGTGGGGAAGTTTGAAGAGCGGGATGCCAGTTCAGGTATGACCTCGTTATCTGACCGTGGATCCAAATTACGTGGTGTACTCGGATCTTTAGGTTCGAGTTGTAGGCGGTGCTGGTTCGATTCTTGTCAGGGGCATTCCTTCCTGGGTGTATTTCTCTCTTCTGTGTCAGTAAAACTTTCATTATTTGTGTCTCGATTACTTGATGTATATCTTGTGTCTGGCACAACATGGCCAAATATAGCCCTTGCGCCATAAAACCCCCAACTAACCAACCAACTTTCCCTTTGGGTTTGATCCCAGACCGTCGCCAATAGCTTGTGTTGCTCCAGTGCAACGTTAATTAAATACCTGCCTACCTTGCACTTTGGTGTGAGTTGTAAGCTGCGCAGGTTCGATTGCTGTTAGGTTCGATTCCTCCCTAGTTGTGCATGGCCAAATATGGCCTCTGCGCCATAAAACCCCAAACCAACCAATCCTCAACTAGGTGTATTTCTCTCTTCTGTGGCAGTAAAACTTTTCTTGTGTGTATGACCATTACTTGATATTGTCCGTCTTGTGTCTGGCACAGCATGGCCAAATAAGGTCGTATCTTCGCAAAACCAAAAAACCAGCCAATCATCTTCACTTCGGTAGTCGTGTCGTGGAAGTTTGGAGAGAGGAGTGCCAGCTCAGATTTTGAATTTGTCATCTGACCATAAATTACGAGGCGTTTGTCCTTGGATCTTCCTCTTCGGAATTCGTCATCTGACCGTGGTTCAAAATTACGTGGTGTTGTCCTCGGATCTTTCCCTTTTTTTTGGGGGGGGGGTATTTCAATTAACGTCACACTGGAGCAACACAACGGGCTATTGGTGACGGTCCGGGATCAATCCCAAAGGGAAAGATCCGAGGACGATACCACGGATCTTTCCCTTTGGGATTGATCCCGGACCGTCACCAATAGCCCGTTGTGTTGCTCCAGTGTGACGTTAATTGAAATTCCCCCCCTCCTCTTCGGAATTGATTTCGAACCGTCTGCAATAGCACGTTGCATTGCTCCAGTGCGAAGTGAATTCAACTACCAAACTATCTGCATTGCAGTCTGACCTGAACAAATATATGGTTGGTTTGGGGTTCAATGGCGCAAGAGCCATATAACGCCAAGCTGCGCCAAACACAAGACAGACAACGTAATCAAGGAGGACGAAAAAGCAAAAAGTTAGGCGAGGGTTAAAGTGAAGTGGAGGACAGATCACTCTGATACCTAAGGGTTGTGATCCCTGTACATACGTGTTGTGTTGCTCCAGTGTGACGTTAATTGAAAATACCAATACCAATACCAATACCCTGTACATACGTAAGAAAGATGTGTCCTTGAGGTCTCTGAAACAATAGAATGTTTCCTAGGATTCTTTCAACCATTACATGCAGGTAATGTTGTTATTAAAAGTGGACAAAATAACCTTAGGGAAAATCGTAACTAGGTGACTTGAAAATCTCGCAAAGATCATAGGGTTAATATGAGAAGGATTTTCAATGGAAGCAAACAAACCAGACGGAATGCAACGATTCTACTTCCGCAACCCTCATGCCTCGTCATCTGACCGTGGTTCAAAATTACGTGGTGTTGTCCTCGGATCTTTCCCTTTGGGATTGATCCCGGACCGTCACCAATAGCCCGTTGTGTTGCTCCAGTGTGACGTTAATTGAAATACCCCCCCGCAACCCTCATGCTCTCGCATAATACATCGTCATCTGACGGTAATTCAAAATTATGTATGCAAAATTACATAAAATGCAAATAAATTGCATTTATCTCCCAAGCAGGAGACGTAAATAGGAGGGGTCAGACGGGGCATGTGCCCCCGGCGCCGGATTGGGTGTGTGTGTGCTAAATTGGCCGAGTATTTTTTACTATAGATATTTACGTATGATAAAAATGAAGAGGAAAAGCTTAGACTACAAAAACTATAAAACTCTAAACTCTAAATGCAGAATGAAGTGTTGCATGAATTTGATGTGAGTAAAGAAGGAGAGGATGGATAGGGCAGTAAAAGTGTACGTGAATGTATTTTTAGTGACTAATGCTATTCCTTACCGTACTCATATCCCGATATCATTTGATAAATCATTTCATTTGCAGCGATTATGGTAAGTGTGAAAGAATATACCAAACATGGTACTCTTAGATTATTTGTCAATGAAATATCTTAGAATTAATTAGGCATTTTATCTTGTACTATAAAAATGAAATTGCTTCAAATTAATCTATTTACCTTTAAAATCAAGCATTTACCATCTAAGTTGAATAAAAAAAATTTGGAATAGCGGAATTAATGTGTGGTGGCGATATCAGGTGTTGTCGGGGAGGGTTTTGGTTTGGTTGGTCGGTGGGGGGTGCCAAGGCGAGTACTTGCCCCTAGTGGAAACTAGTCTAGTTACGTCCCTGCTCCCCAAACCGTATACTTATGGGGTTATTCCTTAACACTCCAGGGCCGCGGTAGCAAAGTTGGTAGGTATTTTAATTAACGTCGCACTGGAGCAACACAACGGGCTATTGGTAACTGTCCGGGATCAATCCCAAAGGGAAAGACCCGAGGACAGCACCACGTAATTTTGAATCACGGTTAGATGACGAGGCAATACCTGAGCTGGCACCCCACTCTCCAAACTTCCACACCAACGTGAGGGCATTTTAGGTCACGACGGATTTAACGTGCACCATCCCCTTTATACACGATGGTCTTTGGCTGGATTCGAACTCACAACCCTCCGATTGCTAATATCCGTTGCACGTCCAACCGGGTTACCGCAGCCCTAGCAAAGTTGGAAGAGCAACGGATTAGCATCCAGAGGGTTGCGAGTTCGAAACTAGATTTAGCCAAAGAACGTTGTGTACACAGGACTGGTGCACGTTAAATCTGTCATGGCATCCAATGTCCTCACTTTGGCGTAGTGTGGAAGTTTGGAGAGTGGGGTGCCAGCTCAGGTGTTGACGTCAACCGACCATGGTTAAAAGTTACGAGGCGTTGTCCTCGATCCTTCCCTTGGGGATTGATCCCCGACCGTCACCAATAGCCCATTGTGTTGCTCCAGTGCCATATTAATTAACTACCTACCTCGCATGGTACATTTCGAGTAGGTAGGTATTTTAATTAACGCTGCACTGGGAGCAACACAACGGGCTATTGACGGTCCGGGATCAAACGGTCCTGGAAAGATCCAAGGACAACACCACGTAATTTTTAACCATGGTCAGATGACGAGATATATATCGGATACCTCTAAAATATAGCTTATCGCCGTTTCGTCAAAGTTTGATGTTTAATCTAATAGGCGTTGACCAATCAACTATCACACATCTATTCGGAATTTATTCTTTGGAATTTTTATTGACTAAGTGCTGAAATCTTGTCCGAAAACAAGCCGTTACGTCACTTCCGGAATAAATACAGGAAACACGTTTCGCTGGAGAAACACTACCGCCACTTGGTTGGTTGATTTTGGTGTTTTATGGGTCAAGGTCCATATTTGACCACTTATATTTAGCTCGACAAAATGTCAACAATTTCCTGATGCCACACGCTACAAAAACTATCAACAATTAGTTAAGCAGTGCTTTCAATTCGCGCACATAAATATCCCAGATACTTATATATGCAGCCCGTAGCTATCTTGATTGGGCAGTGGTAGCCCTGTTGGGAGAGTAACGGGGGGTATTTCAATTAACGTCACACTGGAGCAACACAATGGGCTATTGGTGACGGTCCGGGATCAATCCCAAAGGGAAAGATCCGAGGACAACACCACGTAATGGGAGAGTAACGGATTAGCAACCGGTGGGTTGCGACTTCGAATCCAATCAAAGACCTTCGAGTAAAAAGGGGTGCTGGTGTACGTTAAATTTGTCGTGACAAAAGACCTCATGTTGGTGTGGCGTGAAAGTTTGGAGAGTGGGGTGCCAGCGCAGGTGTGACCTCGTCATCTGACCGTGGTTCTAAATTACGTGATCTTATCCCGGGACCTTTCCCTTCGGGATGGATCCCGGACCGTCGTCAATTGCTCGTTGTGTTGCTCTAGTATGACGTTGATTAATTACCATTACCGTTGGCCACAATCACTCAAAGCGAACAAGACTTGTAAACTGAAGTTATATTCCTTTCATATTCCGTGTTGCGAGAAATGACCGTGGTATGTTTATAATACATGTATAATGTCATTCGCTAAGTTTGTTCGGCGCAGATTGTTCTGTTCTTGCACCACAAAATCAAAATCTATTAGATGCGTTATTGGCAGACATAATCTCTTTAAACATAAGATGGCGCTTTTGACAATTACATGGCTCTCTAGAATAAATACATACTTTCAATGTCTTAGTCTTTCTTTTCACTCTTTATACAGGAAGAAAAGACTAGAGCAGCAGACCATTAAATTTGGTGCAACTTGTTCTGTTCCCGCACCATAAAGTTCAAATCCACGAAATTTGGTTTTTTAGCCGATCCACTTTCTTACACCAGATGAATCATTTGACTAATTCATAGAAGGCGAAAGCCATAGAAAGTTAAGGTAGGCAGGTAGGTAGTCATTTTAATTAACGTCACACTGGAGCAACACAACGGACTATTTTAATTCAAGTAAGAAGTTCATTACTAAATGAAGACAAAACGGTATGTCGATCAGAATAGCCGTGTAGACGGCCAGATTTAAGCTGTGTTCAAGGAAGACAACGTGGGTTCGAACCAACTTCTGACGGATTTGGTTTCCTTTTTGTTTCGCGATGCCTCTACATTTCAGCCCAAATATGGCCCTTGCGTCATAAAACCCCAACAAACCAACCTTTAAATTTCCTTGCTCAATTATAACATAAGAGTATGCATTAGGAATAATATTTTGGTATGTGCACATAATTCTGAGTTCGAATCTAACCAAAGACCGACGTGTACAAAGGGGGCTGGTGCACGTTAAATCTGTCGTGGCCTCAAATATCCTCACGTTTGCGTGGTGTGGAAGTTTGGAGAGTGGGGTGCCAGCTTAGGTGTGATCTCGTCATCTGACCGTGGTTCAAAATTACGTGGTTTTCTCGATCTTTCCTTTTGGAAGTTGATCCCGTACCGTTGCCAATAGCTTGTGTTCCAGTGCGATGCTAATTAAATACCTACCTACATAATTTTAGAGTCAAGTGCAAAACATTTTTATGTTCTTATTCAAGTAAAATAAGTCATTAAAGGAAGAAATAACAATTGGCATGGTTATAATGGACGTGCAATCTAACGTCCTTTTTTTAGTGGTCAGTTCAGACCTATTTGAAAGAAATCTGCATAGTATGGTCAGAATGACCGAGCGGTCTAAGGCGCCAGATTTAAGCTCTGGTTCTCGAAAGAGAGCGTGGGTTCGAACCCCACTTTTGACATATTGGTTTCTTTTTGTATCGTGATAAATCATAAAAGTTTCGATTCACAAGTAAATGTGACATGCAGATACACACTAAAGAAAATTTTTTCTGACTTTTGTTCATAAATTTAAGCGTCGCATGTGAGAAAGGTTTCGTCCGTTTTTATTAGTGGTCAGTTCAGACCTATTTGAAAGAAATCTGCAGAGTATATGGTCAGAATGGCCGAGCGGTCTAAGGCGCCAGGTTTAAGCTCTGCTTCTCGAAGGAGACCGTAGGTTCGAACCCCATTTCCGACAAATATGGTTTTCTTTTTGTTTAGCGATACCTCTAATAAATTTCTTTGCAAGTAATTGTAAAATGCTGGTATGCCTGAAGAATAATTTGATTGGTATTGGTATTTTCAATTAACGTCACACTGGAGCAACACAACGGGCTATTGGTGACGGTCCGGGATCAATCCCAGAGGGAAAGATCCGAGGACAACACCACGTAATTTTGAACCACGGTCAGATGACGAGGCAACACCTGAGCTGGCACCCCACTCTCCAAACTTCCACACCACGCCAACGTGAGGACGTTTGGGGCCACGACAGATTTAACGTGCACCAGCCCCCTTTGTACACGACGGTGTTTGGCTGGATTCGAACTCGCAACCCTTCGGTTGCTAGTTCGTTACTCTTCCAACCGGGCCACCGCGGCCCGAAGAATAATTTGAAGTACATTTGTACATAACCTTGAACCAAAAGTGTCTCGTGTACTAAACACTTTTATCTGTACTAATTCAAGTGCAGATAAAAGTGTTTGTTGGGTATGATCTTTGACCGTCGCCAATAGTCCGCTGTGTTGTGCTTTAGTGCGACGTTAGTTAAATTTCCTACCGGTACTATTTCAGGCAATAAGTTCAATACAAAGTGAGGACAAAACAATTCGTGTCAGAATTTCCGAGCGGCAGGTAGGTAGTTAATTAACGGCGCACTGGAGCAACACAACTCGCTATTGGCGACGGTCAGGGATCAATCCCGAAGGGATAGAGCCAAGGACAACGATTCGTAATATCGAACCACGATCGGCGACGGTCTGGAATCAATCCAGAAGGAATTTTAGGGGCTGTCTAAAGCGCCAGATTTAAGTTCAGGTTCACGAAAGAGAGCGTAGGTTCGAACCACATTTCTGACAGATGTAGTTTCAATTTTTGTGATACCTCATTTAAATTTCTTTGAATAGATACCTATAACATAAAGTATGCCTCAATGATAATTTTTTGACAAATGTATGTAATTTTGAGACAAGAGGTTCTGTTGAAAATATTTTGATTATTTCGAATTCAAGTAATACTTTTTAACTGAAAAAGGATTAGGGTGGTCAGAATTACCAGCTGTCTAAGGCGCCAGATTTAAGCTGTGCGTCTAGAGAGAGAGAGATGGTTTTGGACAACATTTGTGACAGATGTTGGTTTCTACTTATTTCGCAATACTTGATTTCAATTTCGTTGCACAAGTAATTATTTCATGAAAGTATGCCGGATGAAGATTCTTTTCACATTTGAATATAATTTTGGGACAACGGGATCTCGCGTAAAAACATTTAATTTGGTTCTAATTCAGTTATAAATTTCTTACTAAATGGAGACGAATTAATTAGTGTGGTCAGAAAGGTGTAAGGCGCGAGATTTAAGCTGTGTTTCTACAAATGGACCCATAAGCAGCTAAGACCCACATAAACAAACGTGAAGCACTCCAAAATTCTACCCTCCGTATCATTATGGACAGCACATGAAATTACAGAAATGCGAAAATAAGAGAACTAGGATTTTTAGAATTCAAAGAATTTTTTGGAAAAATTAGCAAAACTTTTCCCCGTTCCCTTCGTTACAATGAAAACTCAACTGTAGCGCAAATTCCCAGATATGACCATTGTCTACTAATTAACATAAACAGGCAGAGCCGTTATGAATTATGCTGAAATGTAAACAATAATTTAAATTCATACTTTTGATTTAAAATTCAAATTTGTTAAAAAAGAAAGAAATGTAATCTAATTTCCCTTTGGAAAATCACGCAGTCTTCCAAACCTTCTAATTAATTCATAATTATAATAATACTTTTAGCCGCAGTAGCAACAGGTATTCTGAACACTGATATTTTTTGAGATCTCACTGATGTGATAGGCTTGCCTTCTACAGCACCAACTGAAACTGCACACCCCTTGATAACCTGGCACCCAAGACTTTGCTACACCGTTGTGCCAAGTACTTTGATACCGGGTACACCTACCCCGATTTTTGTTTCGCGATACCTCATATAAATTTCTTTGAGTAGTGAATAAATATAACATGCAGGTATCCTGAAAAATAATTTTTATGACTTTTGATCTTGACATTCATTTTGCTTTTACAAGAGTGTATAAACATTTTCATTAAAGCGTAATACTATTTTTTGCTTCAGTACTATTTGAAGACGAAGCAACTCGTGGTCAGAATGGCCGAGCGGTCTAAGGCGCCAGATTTAAGCTCTGGTTCTCGAAAGAGAGCGTGGGTTCGAACCCCACTTCTGACAAATGGCGTTTTCTTTTTGCATAGCAATAACCCATTTAAATTTCGCTCCACAATTACATGTAACATGCAGTTGTGATTGAGGAATGTTTTTTCTGAATCTGGTACGGTAGTTTTGAGACAAGGTCTTATGTAATTAACATTTTTATCCGTTTTCATTCAAGTAATAAGTTCAGAATCCTATGGGGAGACTAAATGACTCATGTGGTTAAAATGACCGAATGTTTTAAGGCTCCAGAACCCTCAAGGTCACTTCTCCTTTAGATGTATAATGGCTACACGGACGTGAGTCATTCTAGTGATATTTCCTTTCCTTAAAGTTAAACTATCTTTAGTAAACAAGGAGTTCCTTTTCCCGAGGTACTTAAGCGATCTTTTTCTCCCTTTATCGGCACTACCCTATATTTCCTAATCCCTCTTTTTATCCCTTTCACAACATTTTTGACTTGATACTCGTGTAAGTCAAAAGGGCTATATTTGGCTCTATTGACCAAACATAGCCCTCGTGCTATAGTACCTAAAACAAGCAATCAACTATGGCACCAGATTTAAGATCTGGCTAAGAAAAGGGATCGTGCTTTCGAACCATAGTTCTGGCAGATGTCATTCTCATTTCGTTTCGCGATACTTCATTTAAATTTGGATGCACCTGTGAAGCCGAGTCCACACCGGTGGCGCAGAAGTGCGCCGTGCAAAATGTTCTGTTCGTCGCTGCACGAAAATGCGCAAAACCGCGCGGAACAGAGAAGGACGAACCACGGAGCGAGTTGTTTGTGGTGGGACGGCTCGTGCACAGCTTGTTCCATTGTGCTCGTGTGCGTGCTGGAGGTTGTGTGTGCGAAATTAAACTGAAAACGTATTGTTTAAGGGGACACGGTACCCTTAAAATGAGACCAAAATATCGAAAATAAATTTATTGCTTTATTTTAACTATACAACTCTTCTGAATATGTATGCAAAATTTCATAGCTCTAGCAACATTATTTTAGGAGTTATTTAAGGTTTTTTTCTCTTGGATGTAATATACCGAAACCAAAAATTAAAACTTTAAATGGCTTTTTCTCAGCTTTCTGTTTTTGATGACTATGAAGTACTCAAATTGCTAAGGCCTTTTTAAAATTTAATTTAGAGGTTTGAAACTTTTTGTAGTTGTTCACAATAGTGTATTTGACAATTCTGTGCATGCGATAAGAATTTGGATGAAAAGTTTTTTTTGAAAAAATTGCCAAACTAAAATATTCATGTTTTTTAGTTTTCCACATTATTTTTTAGGAAAAATATTCTAGAAAAATAAATAATCAGAATACATGCAAACCCATGCACAGAATTGTGTAAAATACTGCAATGAATAGAAAAGTGTAAATTTTTTTAAAAAAGATGATATTTAAAAAAGTAGTAGGGATTTTAAAATGTTGATTTTTTTCAAAAAAATTAAATTTCTGAATTATTGCTTTATTAAAATTACATTTTTTCGCCTGAAATATTCATTTTATGTGCATTTCAATATAATATACTAAAAAATTTGCTGCACATATGAAAACAAAAAAACATTGTTCAAAGGGTACCGTGTCCCCTTAAAACAAATTGTTTAAATATCCCGTTCTTTATAAAGTCGACGCATAATCGCGAGTGCTGTTTATATTGTCATTGTATTAAAGAGAAAGGGGAAAAAGTTCAAGGAAAAGGCGCGCACACAAGCAATATCGAAATCCCGATTTTATGATATCTATGGACCAGAATCTAAAAACTGCGTGAATCAGAAAAGGTAAAACTGAGGTTGCAAAAAAACCATCTTTCCAGATTGGGGACGAGAAAATTTCTCGTACGAAAAGGGAGAAAGCGTAAAATCGTGCTTTGACGTGTTGAAACGTGTCTAGCGGTTCGGCTAAGAATGAGTTTTATTATTAATAGAAATAATGATATTAGCAGAGAGAATACGAACCGGATCGTACGGCGAGTGAACGGAAATGCCGTCCAAATACAGCGCGCATAAACACTTTCCTTTGATATACCGACACGGAGCGGATCGTGTTAGCGCGTGTTAGAAGTTGCACATTACGCGTTTCGCCGTCAGAACAGCCCGCGTTTCTAGCCTTTTGTTTGGTTTGGCGCAGTTCTGCGCGGTCGGCGTGGACCAGGCTCAACATGCAGGTATGATTGAAGAACAATTTCTACGCGCGGATTGTGCTTGACTTTGTGCCATGTGTGTAAATAGCATTTCTATCTGTTATTTCAAGTAATAAGTTTATTACTTTATGAAGACAGGAAAACAAAATGATTCGTGTGGTCAGCATGCCGAGCTGATCAATACGTCAGATTTATGCTCTGGTTCTCGAAAGAGAGCGGGTCCGAACCCCAATTCTGACTGATGCGTTTTTTGGTAGTTCTTTTCATGGTAGGTTGGGTCCGCGGTAGCCCGGTTGGAAGAGTAATGGATGACCAACTCGAGGGTTGCGAGTCTAACGAAAGACCGTCGTGTACAAAGGGACTGGTGCGCGTTAAATCTGTCGTGGCCTCAAATGTCCTCCCGTTCGCGTTATGTGGAAGTTTGGAGAGTGGAGTGCTAGCTCAAGTGGACCTCGTCATCTGACCGTGGTTCAAAATTACATGGTGTTGTCCTCGGGTCTTTCGCTTCGGGTTTGAGCCCAGACAGTCGCCAATAGCCCGTTGTGTTGCTCCAGTGAGATGCGAATGATCTAAATACCAATCATAGTAGGTCGGTAGTTGAATTAATATCGCACTGCAGCCACACAACGGGGTATTGGTGACGGTCCGGGATCAATCCCAAAGGGAAAGAACCGAGGACAACACCACGTAATTTTGAACCACGGTCAGATGACGAGGCAACACCTGAGCTGGCACCCCACTCTCCAAACTTCCACACCACACCAACGTGAGGACATTTGAGGCCACGACAGATTTAACGTGCACCAGCCCCCTTTGTACACGACGGTGTTTGGCTGGATCCGAACTCGCAACCCTTCGGTTGCTAGTTCGTTACTCTTCCAACCGGGCCACCGCGGTCCTCAATTCTGAAGGAATGGAACCGAGGACAACACCTTGTAATTTTGAGCCACGGTCAGATGACGAGGACCGCTCCTCTCTCGCCTTCCACACCACACCAGCGTGAGGACAGTCGAGGCTACGATGGATTTAACGCGCACCAGCCCCCATGTACACTACGGTCTTTACTTGAATCGAGTTTCGAAGTCGAAACCCTTCGGTTACTCTTACAACCGGACTACCCTGACGTTTTGTTTCATGATACAGTGAAACTTCGATTAACCCTCAGGGTCGGTTAATCGAATAGACGGATAACAGAAAAACCTTAAACAACAATTCACCCCCATCCATTGCATATGAACGAATGATAAAAATACTCGTTTACGAACTGGAAATACACTGTATATGTATTTTATTTTACAGAAACAATATACATACAATTTACATTAAGTACAATATAGTACATATGTACATACTGTTACATGAACTTACGCTCTAGACGTACATGCATATTTAAATTTTAAAATAGTCTGATTTTCTTTTGTTTCTTCGAGCTTCCTCTGTCTGAGCGGCAATGTTCCGTATTTTATGTAGAAGAATATGAGTACAGTATTATGCATGTGTTTACGTACTAATAACTTTTAATATTTAATTAACTTTTAATAAAACGGAACTGACGGTTAACAGAAACTACCGGTTTAAAGAGTGACGGTTAATCGACGTTTCACAGTATATCAATTAATTTAGTTTCATAAGTTGAATATAGCACGCAGGTATGCCGGAAGTATAACATTTATTTCTTTTGCTCGAAAGTAACGTAACGTTTATCTATTTCCATTTCGGTGATAAGTTGTGAAATAAATGAAATCCAAACTATTCGTGTATTCAGAATGTCGGAGGGGTCTAGGCGACAGATTTATGTTCGGATTCTAGAAAAAAAAAAGTGAGCGCTGATTTTAACTCCAATTGTGGTAGATGTAGTTCCCATTTTTGTTTCGCGACGCCTCATTTAAACTTCGTTGCACGAGTGAATATAACAGTCATATATTCCTGAAGAATAATTGTGATATATTTCGTACGTAACTTTTAGACACGAGTCTTATGTAAATAATACTTTTGATTCATATAAATTCAATACCTTAGAACAGTAGCGGATTTGCAACCGGAGGATTGTGAGTTCGAAACTACATCCAACTTAAGACCTTCGTGTGAATATAACAATAAAGTATTCCTGAAGAATAATTCTGATATCTTTCGTACGTAACTTTTAGACACGAATCTCTTGTAAATAATACTTTTGATTCATATAAGTTCAATACCTTAGAACAGTAGCGGATTGCAACCAGAAGGTTGAGTTCAACTACAACCTTCAAACTACATTGAACAGAAGACCTTCGTGTACGTGGGGGCTGGTCCACGTTAAATCTGTCGTGGCCTCAAATGTTCTCTCGTTGGCGTGGTGTGGAAGTTTGGAAAGTGGGGTGTTCCCCCAGTGCGACTTCAATTAATTACCATTTTCATTCAAGTGATAAGTTCAGTACTATTTGAAGATGAAACGACTTATGTGGTCAGAATGGCCGAGCGGTCTAAGACACCAGATTTAAGCTCTGGTTCTCAAATGAGAGCGTGTATTCGAGCCCCACTTTTAAGAGAGATATGTTATCAATATTGTGCGATATCTCATTTACAATTCGTTGCAAATTAAACCTAATCCAAATGGGAAGGTTATATTAGCGAGCGCCATCCGGGGTGTAAAGTCTGATAAACTTTTTTTAGTCCTCAATTCGGCAGTTGTGTTTTCATAGTTTCGCTCTTGGTGCTTGTTGTTTCGACCACAATCAGTAATGCACGTCTGTCAGCGTCGATTGTATTCATATGAAAATGTCCCTTCCTTTTCGCTGCCACTTGCAGCCGCGACAGTGTCTTGTGATGGCGCCAAAAGCCCTTCCGAGCCAAAGGGTAGGTAGGTAGTTGAATTAAACTCCGCACTGGAGGACTACAAAGAGCTATTGGCGACGGTCCGGGATCAATCCCGAAAGGAAAGATTCGAACGGAGTCCATGGGAGTCTCGTACTTGATGTATTTTGATTGGTTGGTAGTTTTGGGGTTTTATATCACAAAGGTCATATTTGGCCAAGATTGCGCCAAACACAAGGCAGACTACTTGGTATTGGTATTTTTTCAATTAACGTCACACTGGAGCAACACAATGGGCTATTGGTGACGGTCCGGGATCAATCCCAGAGGGAAAGATCCGAGGACAACACCACGTAATTTTGAACCACGGTCAGATGACGAGGCAACACCTGAGCTGGCACCCCACTCTCCAAACATCCACACCACGCCAACGTGAGGACGTTTGAGGCCACGACAGATTTAACGTGCACCAGCCCCCTTTGTACACGACGGTGTTTGGCTGGATTCGAACTCGCAACCCTTCGGTTGCAAGTCCGTTACTCTTCCAACCGGGCCACCGCGGCCCTAGATTCGAACGGAGTCCATGGGAGTCTCGTACTTGATGTATTTTGATTGGTTGGTAGTTTTGGGGTTTTATATCACAAGGGTCATATTTGGCCAAGCTGCGCCAAACACAAGTGTAAGACTGTTTAGAATGGAGAGAGACAATTGGCGACCGCCAATAATAAAAACGTTCGCCAACTTCCGAAAGGAAGTGACAATAAGTCCAGAGTACAGAGGAGGCCTTAGAAGGGAGGTAGATCGCTCGGTGTAAGAAAAACACTGGCGTGTCACCTGTGTGTGATTTGTAAATCCCATAGTGGATATATAATTAATTTCAATTTTCTTAAATGTCTTATGTTCGTGTTGTGTTCTGTTAAATAAGCGTGTTTGTGATTTTAACTGAAGTGGTTATTGAAGAGCCAAATCATCGTGGTAAAACAGCATCACCTGCTGGGACTAACCTAGTGAAGTACACCAATTATACTAGTGAACTAAAAATACATTAGTGTGAGTGAAGAAATTGTAGTACAAGGCAGACAACTTGAAGCAGAAATTGTCGCGAAAGGAAAAAAGAGGGATTGGGTAAATAATGGGATGAAAGCAGAAAAAGATCGCTTGGTATCCCTGAATCGTGACCTTCGTGTTTACTAAAGACAGTAAACCCCAATGGAAAAAGAAAAGATTACTATAGTACCTCGGATCCGTGAAGCCAAGGAGATATGCACCCGAAGGCCGATGCATTTGGGGTGTCTGAGATGAACAAATCGATCATTGATAAATCGGGTTATCTTGGACAAACTACAAGTCCATCTCTCGTGGCCTCAAATGCCCTCACGTGTGCGTGGTCTGGAAGTTTGGAGAGTGGGATGCCAGCTCAGTTGTTATCCTCGTCATCTGACCGTGATTCAAAATTTCGAGGTTGTTTTTTGTGGCCAAGCTACTGGTCCATCTGGTTCAAAAGTAATCTTTCGGACACACATATGAATGCGATTTAATTTTGTTTTCCCTTAGGTTGGTCCAACATCAGTTCTTGGACACAACATTGGCTGAAAAACACATGCTTCACATTGTTTTCTGTACAAAAACGGAATACGCATGTTTTGTCGCAAGATGCACGAGCGTGTAGTAGTTTTGGGTATGTAGTTGAATTAACGTCGCAGTGGAACAACACAACGAGCTATTAATCCCGAAGGACAACACATTTTGAATCACAGTTATTTTTTCTTTTCCTGGCGCCTAATATAAGCCTATTCAGTTAAATTTTGTGATTTTTCGTATTATTGTATTTTTAATTTCTCGGATTCGAGCGTTTGTATTTCATCTGGGACTCGATTCTATATAACTAGCACACTGCATTAAATTTATTATATTTGCGGTGCAGATTGTGTGCTTGGTCCATGTGTGGTATTCTGAGCTCGATCTTGATTTGATTCTTTTTATGTTGTGATTGTGGTTGTTTATTCTTATTTGTGTTGGCCCTGTTTGCCCGTGTACATTTTTTTCTGGATTTAATAAATGCTATCTGGAGGGGTTGGGTTCCCCTTGGCCCCTTTCGTGCGTAGTGGGAATCCTCCTCCTCCCCGGGTCACTAAACGACTCTAAACCACTGGTGAGTCGACCCAGGGAGGGTCTATAATCACAGTCAGATGACGAGGTCAGCACATAAGCTGGCACCCCACTTCCCAAAATTCTACACCACGCCAACGAGAGGACATTTGATGCCACGACAGATTTATCGTGTATGAGCCTTCAAGTTCGCTACGTTCTTTGTTTGGATCGAGTTTCGAACTAGCAACCCTCAGGTTGCTAATCCGCTAGCCGTCGTCATCTGACCGTCAAAATTACGTGGTGTTCTTGGATCTTTCCCTTCGAATTTGATCCCGAACCGTCGCCAATAGCCCGTTGGTGCTCCAGTGCGACGTTAATGAAAATACCTACCTACCTCGAAAAGAGCTAGATTAGTTTTGGTATTGGTATTTTCAATTAAGGTCACACTGGAGCAACACAACGGGCTATTGGTAACGGTCCGGGATCATTCCCAGAGGGAAAGATTCGAGGACAACACCACGTAATTTTGAACCACGGTCAGATGACGAGGCAACACCTGAGCTGGCACCTCACTCTCCAAACTTCCACACCACGCCAACAGATTAGTTTTGGAATCCGTATATATAGCGCTCCACGATGCATTCAGCTTTCTGTGAAAGTGAGAATTTTATGGTATTTTTTTTTGGTATTTTCAATTAACGTCACACTGGAGCAACACAACGGGCTATTGGTGACGGTCCGGGATCAATCCCAGAGGGAAAGATCCGAGGACAGCACCACGTAATTTTGAACCACGGTCAGATGACGAGGCAACACCTGAGCTGGCACCCCACTCTCCAAACTTCCACACCACGCCAACGTGAGGACATTTGAGGCCACGACAGATTTAACGTGCACCAGCCCCCTTTGTACACGACGGTGTTTGGCTGGATTCGAACTCGCAACCCTTCGGTTGCTAGTCCGTTACTCTTCCAACCGGGCCACCGCGGCCCCATCATTAATTAGAACAATTATATAACAGGATAGGTAGGTATTTTAATTAACGTCACACTGGAGCAACACAACGGGCTATTGGTGACGGTCCGGGATCAAATCCGAAAGGAAAGATCCGAGAACAGCACCATGTAATTCTGAACCACGATCGGATAACTAGGCAACACCTGAGCTGGCACCCCACTCTCCAAACTTCCACACTACGCCAGGACATTTGAGGTTACAGATTTAACGTGCATCAGCCCCTTTTGTACATGACATTGTTTGGCTGGATTCGAACTCGCAACCCTCCGGTTGCTAATCCGTTACTTTTCCAACCGGGTCCTCACGTTAGCGTGGTGTGGAAGTTTGGAGAGTGGGGTGCCAGCTCAGGTGTTGCCTCGTCATCTGACCGTGGTTCAAAATTACGTGGTGTTGTCCTCGGATCTTTCCCTTTGGGATTGATCCCGGACCGTCACCAATAGCCCGTTGTGTTGCTCCAGTGTGACGTTCATTGAAAATACCAAATACTAACCGGGCTACAGCATCCCAATTGTATAATGAAGGTGATGACTTGTGCAATTTTTCTTAATTAACTTTTATTGATTTTGCTTGATTCGTAATTCATTTGGATGGGCTTAGAATTTTAATTGTTAATAAAATATGAATTGCATTTCAATTGCTTCGCTTTTGACTCTTAGAAACAAGTCAGCTTTGAATTTCACAGAACGGAATCCGTTCGACCACCTTCACAATATCCAAGAATTGATAATTCCTCCTAGCAATAACTTCGAGAAGTGACCTTGACACAAAAACATTAATTTCTGCTTACGCAGTTGGAAGCAACAGCGAGCAGTCAAAGCAAGCACCACGCGTTTCCCCAGATAGAACGAGCGTCTGAGTTTCCGCCAATCAGCGCGTCGGATTGCCATAGGGATTTTTTTCGCCATCTAAAAGCCCTGGACTGCGATTATCCTCCGAAATATCCCTACACCCGAAACTGGTGGTTGCGCCGGCGCCAGCCAAGGTCAATCCTCATACATCAGTATCAATAAATTAAGTTTGGTACTTGTGGCGTCCTCTACTGGTGAAATAAATTACTATTTTCACGCTTCAATACTTATTCCTGATATGCCATTAATTTGGCATCTCTTCCTTTGCATACAGATAGCGCCATCTAGAATCAGTAACTGTCTTTACTTGAAATAGATTTTTTAGGTCGTGTAACTGCTTAAAATGGCGGATCTAGGATATATACGTATATATTCTGAAGTGATTGAAATGTGATAGCATAATAGAGATGCGTTAAAATTCTTGGTTTTTCGTCATTACGGAATATGATACAGAACCTAATACGAAATTCAGAATATAAATATCCACAACTAACCTCCCCTCATATGTTGTCAACCTAACCCAGAACCAGATTAGTGTAGCCCGGATTTTATCTGGATGGGCCCTGCAGTTAAAAATTGAACTTTAATTGTAAATCAAGATTCCTTAGCTTTTTAAAAAAAAGTCTTTATGTTATTTTTGGTTCTACCAAACTATGAACTTGAAAGAATAAATGTATGCACATCAAAAGAGACATCTGGGTTGATCTAAGTATACTGACTACTATTGTTTCTCTGACATTTTCAATGACTGCAAATAGCATTAAGCAAATACTCAAACCTCGCTTTTGGAAATTACCTCATTTTACTTTTCTGTCACTGACTGTTGTAAGTGTGGTGAACCAGAATGTAATGCTCATATCTAGTTTGTATTCATCGTCGAGCAGCCCTTATTCTAAAACAGGGATGCAGACTTGTTAAGACCAAGATTTACTGTGAGTGGTACAAACATTGTAATTATTAATTAACAAACTCTTCTTTTTAAACTAACATTTCTTTCGTGTTTTCAACGAAATTCTCCTTGGATTACACTAGAACTCGGGAAGTTTCGTTGCAAGTTCAAGAATTTCAATCTCTTCAACATAGATAAGATTTTTCGTGAAATATATAGAGGCTGTTCGGACATTTTTTGAACGATTTTAATGGACTGAAGGTCAATTTTTTACATGAAATTTTTGTGTTTTAAATGTTTCATTTGATAGCCCTTATTGTTAACTATCTTTCTACACCTTAATTTCCATGATAATAGTGACTTTTGTAGTATCGACAGTGGTATTTTGTCCCATTCTTGTTCCACAGTTTTCCAGTCCTTGAATGGTTTTCGGTCGACGTTTCGATAATGCCCTTTTTAAAAGTCCAAAAGTACAAAAGTCCATGGGTGAAACATCTGGAGATTTAGCAGGAATATCAGTAAAGGGTATTTATTGACTTGATACCAGTTTCTTGTTCCATTTTTTTCAAGAACTTAACAGTCGATTTAGATGTGTGGCTGCTTGCTTTACCCTGATGCAGTTCTACTGATTGTTGACACTGTGGGTAAAGATATGGTATTTCTTTTTTGAATATTGGGGATAAAATATGGTCTTGATAATAAGTGGGAGTTGATTTTTACATTCCCCCTATTTTTACTTTTAATTTTCCATTATACGCAAAACCGGCAACAATCATAAATCTTTTAGAGAAAGTTCTCACGTTCACTTTGCTGTAGTCCTTTGACTTGGCGGATTCTCTTTTAACATTAAAGATCTTACCTTACAAATATTTTCAGAAATTTTTTCTTTTTTGGATACTTTTTTGGAAGTATTTTTCCACTTTTACGTTTTTTTCCTTTCTCATTAATAATATTGCTTATCGTACCTCTAGATATCGAAAAACCATGACTTTTACAGCGTTTTTGAATAATTGAATAAGCATAATTCTCTTCGGAAAGAGAGGAAACAGCCTTCCATCCATTGCTTATTTAAAAGCGCCATTTTGAAAGTAAACAAAACTCAGAGTTAGCAGACATGTTATACTTTAACTATTTAACTGCTGTGAAAATAAAATTCTTTCGTAGCATACAATTTTTTTACAGCTCATCAAAATCGTTCAAAAAATGTCCGAACAACCTCTGTATAACCTTGTGGTTATGAATTATATTAGTTATAGTGCTACTACAAGCTCATTTTCAGGGTATACACTCTTTATTTTATTTGATAGAATGATTTATTCGCTTTGTTTGATTCTTTTAGCCATTTCCTCATTTCAAAACCTGAAGATAAGTCATTAATGCAATGAAAATTCCTAATGTAACTTTCACCATCCTCCCTAAGCTTTGTTACTTGCGAGAGCACATTTGCACTTAGTGTACCGAAACCAAATACAAGAGTTCTACGAAATTTAATTACATAGTGGCTCATTTACCACTTGAGACCGCTGCAGTTGTGGTAGGGAGGTATTTAATTAACTTCGCACTGGAGCAACACAATGGGCTCTTGGCGACGGTCCGAGATCAAACCCAAAGGGCAACACCACGTAATTTTGAATCACGGTCAGATGACGAGGTCACACTCTCCAAAGTTCCACACCACTCCAACGTGAGGACATTTGAGGCCACGACAGATATAACGTGCACCAGTCTCCTTTGTGCACGACGGTCTTCGACTGGATTCGAACTCGCAAACCTCCGGTTGCTAATCCGTTACTCTTCCAATCGGGCTAATAGATCGTTGTGTTGCTCCAGTGTGACGTTAATTAAAAATACCAAATACAATCCAATCGGGCTACCGCGGCATTCTAGAGGACAGTAGAGTAGTAAGATTTTTATTTATAGGGCGTCCAAAGTTAAAGTAGACTTTATGCCGAATGAGGATTTAAACAAATTTTAAAGAAGGAATAGAGTCTTTCCCGAGAGTTGGGCAGACTCGGAACTTGTGCTATGAACGAGTCTATTAGTAAAATTAGGGGGGGGGGGTATTTCAATTAACGCCACACTGGAGCAACACAATGGGCTATTGGTGACGGTCCGGGATCAATCCCAAAGGGAAAGATCCGAAGTAAAATTAGGGGACCGATGATAAGGTAAATAAAGCTTTTCCATTACTGGCGTATTTAATATGGTTTAGTTCCACAAGAGTTTACCCTTACAAAAAAATTTCTATAGAATGCGGTCTATAGAATCCTATAGTATTATGACTTTTTTTTATAAGCTCTATAAAGTAACAAGGGCCGTAGTAACCCGGTTGGAAGAATAACGGATTAGCAACCGGAGGGTTGCGAGTTCAGATCCAACCAAAGAGGTCGTGTACGCTGGGGCTGGTGCTCGTTAAATCTGTCGTGGCCTCAAATGTCCTCACGTTGGCGTGGTATGGAAGTTTGGAGAGTGGGGTGCCAGCTCAGGTGCGACCTAGTCATCTGACCGTGGTTCAAAATTACGTGGTGGTGTCCTCGGATGTCCCTTTGGGATTGATCTTGGACCGTCGTCAATAGCTTATTGTGTTGCTCCAGTGATGCGTTAATTAAATACCTACTGACCTACCTATAAAGTAACCTCTATAGGAAGTCTAGAGAAATATGTCTGTAGAAATATATGTCTATAGTATGTCTGTTGAAATATATGTCTCTATCGAATGTCTGTAGAAACTACTATAGAATTCTATAGAAGCTCACACACATTTCTTTTGTTTCACGATTACTTTTCTGTAGAGCTTCGGAATAGAATTTTATAGAAATACATTTCTGCAGAATGAGAGCTCGTTTTCTGTATAGAAATCTCCATAGAATTCTAGAGAATTTTTTTCTACAGAAATACGAATTTATATTTTTTTCTACGAAATTTCTATACAGAAATTTCGTTTCTGAATAGAAATCTCTATATTCTATAAATTATTTTCATAAGAGTATCGTTTGGTGCCGAATGCGATAGCAGTGATATAGTGCGTGTCCGACGAGAATGCAGTCGACCTTGGATCGGTGGATTTTTGAAAAGGCGTGAAGAGCGCTTGAGAGCTTGTTCGGCCAAGGCTGGCCAAAAACAAAAGCATGCATAGAGATAATCGTGAATGGCGTCCGTCTTCCAACGCGGTAGCCCGGTTGGAAGAGTAACGGAAACCTTGTTAGGAGAAGGCTGTCATTCGGACAAGCATGAATGGAGATCGCCGAGGCTGATTTCCTCTCCGATCATACATTATAGTGGGGTTCCCGGGAGAAGGCAGTTGACCTTGGGTAGGTTGATTTCTGAATAGGTGTGAAAGCATGTTAGAACGCGTTGGCAGGGGAAACACCATTCACGGTGATCTCCATCCATGCTTTTGGCATGGCAGTATTCTAACGAGCTCTCTAACACTCTTCATACCTTTTCAAAAATCGACTGACCCAAAGCCGACTGCATTCTCGTCGGAGCCGCACTATATCGCTGCTATCGCATTCCGCAACGATCGGTAAACTTGGAATCGGAATCCGCTCTAAAAATGCTAGTTATGGAAGTACTTGGTTTACGGTAACACCAGTCCCTTAATTTTACTAATAGACTCGTTCAAAACCACGTGACAAGTGTGCCCTAAGCAAGCGAATGACCTAGACAAAGGGGGGCTCTGGAGGCCCAAGCCTCCTGAAAAGTTAGTTGATTTCGAATTTTTAAAAGAAAATTTTTTGTAAATGCATATAGAATATACTAGGGGTGTTCAAATGAAAAGGTACGAAACGACACTGTGGGTATAATTGAAGTCTTTATTCAAAAGTAATCACCAGAGGACTGAGCACAACTATCCTACTGTTTCACGAGCCGAAGGATTCCCTGTTCCCAGAATTCCTGTGGCTGTGACAAGAGCCAGTCCTCCACTGTGTCCTTCAGTTCGTCGTCCGAGTTGAAGCGCTTCCCTTTGAGATGGTTTTAGCGGACAAAACAGATGGAAGTTGTAGGGCGATATGTCCGGGCTGCAGGGCGGATGCTCAAGCTGCTCCCTCTTGAACTTGACCAGTACACTTTGTGTGACCCTGGAGACGTGTGGACGCGCGTCATCGTGGAGCAGAATCACTCCCTCCGTGAGCAGCCCAGGCCGTTTGCTCTTGATGGACTTGCGTAGGCTACGGAGTGTCTCACCTACCGGTTTAACACCTTCCGCAATCAGAAATCTGATAACACCTCGCTGCTCCTCAATCGTCGAATTTGCAATGTGAACGCCATGATGTCCTCACACGCACTGCCGCGTCAATTGGACGGAACACACAACTGCATGCTTCTCTTCTGCGTCATGTGCGGGCGCCCGCGCATGCGCACAACCACGCCGGTACTCGTGCATTCGCTTCCTTCGTTGTCTCACTACGTTATCCCAAAGCGGCATATTCAAATTTCAACCGGTTTGGTTTTTACGACATTTCGTACCTTTTCATTTGAACACTCCTCGTATTTGCGATACTTTTTTAAACTTCTTTTTATTGAAAAGCACTTAGACCAATACACGAAATTACCCCATGTGTCACATGAAGTTAGGCAACTCAACTCCATCATGGGATTCTGACCCTACAAAGGGCTTAGGGTAAAAAGATTTTTGGAAAAATTTAGGTCTAACTTTCACTGATAGAGGACGACCGTAGTGATGATGGTAAGAATGCAATTGGTAGCTGGGTATTTATTCATATGCTGGAATAAATCGCTAATTTGCGTTTCCACCGCTAGTACGGGTGTCTGATAACAGTGGTCTGCCGGTGACAGGGCGATTTGACAAACTTCCAGTATCCTCGAAATGTTGTATCAGAGACTAGTCCGACAAAAGTTAAGGATCCTTCAAACTTTTCTATTGTGATGTATTGAACCTCCGTAGTGAATTGTGATGTATTGAAACTTTGTATTGTGATTTGTACATTTACTCCAGTGCGACGATAAATGCCTAACAATCTTGTACATTTACATCGTGACTTCGAGATGACGTCACTTTATGTTGTTTTTAAATACTTTAGTTTCCAGTCCGGTAATGATTTTATTTGAGTTGCGCTTATATGTTCACGTTACGTCAGTGTTCCTATGTGTTCATGACCAGGTATGTTTACTTAAACTGATCCGGCTAGCTCAGTTCTTAGTAGATTATGACATAGTATCTATGACCGAAACTTTTGTATAGCTTTTCCATCGTCGATTAATTGTTTGCGTAAAAAAGCTCTTTGCACCAAAGACAGCGTAGGTAGTTAATGAATGTCGCAATGGACTAACGAAACGGCTATTGGCGACTGTCCAGCATCAATCCCGAAGGGAAAACCTGGTCATTTTGAATCACGGTCAGATAACGAGGTCACCACCTGAGTCGGCAACCCACTCTCCAAACTTACACACCATGCCAACGTGAGGACATTTGAGGCAACGACAGATTTAACGTGCACCAGCCCTCGTGTACACGATTGTATTTGGCTGGACGAATTTCGAAAGGGCAATCTCCGTTTGCTAACCCGTTACCCTTTACAATTGGCTACACGTCATCTGAACGTGGTTCTAAATTACTAGGTGTTGTCCTTAGGTCTTTCACTTCGGGATAGATCTCGGAGCCCGGAATAGCCCTTGGCGTTGTTTCAGTGCGATGTTAATTCAATTACCTACCTGCCATCCAACTGGGCTACGCAGCCCTGAACGATTTCAAATCGAAATATTATTACGACCTGTTTTACATCTACCGCTACCCAAAAAAATTTGGCGCACCTACGAAATGAACTATTGGAAATATTTTCATTCAAGTGAGCAGTTTTAATTCTCTTAAAGATACGTGCGTCCGAACCTCGCTTCTAACATATAAAGTTCTCTATTTGTACCGTGATAAATCATAAAAGTTTCGTTTCACAAGTGAATGTGGCATGCAGGTACAATAAAGAAAATTTTTACTGGTTTTGTTCCTAAATTTAGTCGTCTCGTGTAATAAAGATTTAGACCGGTTTTCAAGTGATCAGTTCAGAACTCTGAAATAAATCTGCATAGTTTGGTCAGAATGGCCGAGCGGTCTAAGGCGCCAGATTTAAGCTATGGTTCTCGAAATAGAACGTGGGTTCGAACCCCACTTCTGACAAATATCGATTTCTTTTTCGTATCGCGATAAATCATAGAAGTTTCGTTTCACAAGTGAATGTGGCATGCAGGTATAATAAGGAAAATTTTTACTGGCTTTTTTTCCTGAATTTAGTCGTCTCGTGTAATAAAGATTTTGACCGTTTTTCAAGTGATGATTTCAGAACTATTTGAAAGAAATCGGTTTTGTGTGTCAGAATGGCCGAGCGGTATAAGGCGCCAGATTTAAGCTCTGGTTCTCGAAAGAGAGCGTGGGTTCGAACCCCACTTCTGACATATATCGATTTCTTTTTCGTATCGCGATAAATCATAGAAGTTTCGTTTCACAGGTGAATGTGCCATGCAGGTACACTAAGAAAATTTTTACTGTGCTTTTGTTCCTAAATTTAGTCGTCTCATGTAAGAAATATTTAGGCCGTTTTTCAAGTGATGATTTCAGAACTATTTGGAAGAACTCTGCTTAGTGTGTCAGAATGGCCGAGCGGTCTAATGCGCCAGATTTAAGCTCTGGTTCTCGAAAGAGAGCGTGGGTTCGAACCGCTTCTGACATATATCAATTTCTTTTTTGTATCGTGATAAATCATAAAAGTTTCGTTTCACAAGTGAATGTGACATGCAGGTATAATAAAGAAAATTTTTACTGTTTTTTTTCCTAAATTTAGTCGTCTCGTGTAATAAAGATTGAGACCGTTTGTCAAGTGATGAGTTCAGAAGTCTGAAAGAAATCTACTTAGTATGTCAGAATGGCCGAGCGGTCTAAGGCGCCAGATTTAAGCTCTGGTTCTCAAAAGAGAGCGTAGGTTCGAACCCCACTTCTGACATATATCGATTTCTTTTTCGTATCGCAATAAATCATAGAAATTTCGTTTCACAAGTGAATGTGGCATGCAGGTACACTAAGAAAATTTTTACTGCCTTTTGTTCCTAAATTTAGTCGTGTCATGTAAGAAAAATTTAGTCCGTTTTTCGAGTGTTGATTTCAGAACTATTTGAAAGAAATCGGTTTTGTGTGTCAGAATGGCCGAGCGGTCTAAGGCGCCAGATTTAAGCTCTGGTTCTCGAAAGAGAGCGTGGGTTCGAACCCCACTTCTGACATATATCGATTTCTTTTTCGTATCGCAATAAATCATAAAAGTTTCGTTTCACAAGTGTATGTGGCATGCAGGTATAATAAGGAAAATTTTTAATGGCTTTTTTTCCTAAATTTAGTCGTGTAATGTAAGAAAAATTTAGTCCGTTTTTCAAGTGTTGATTTCAGAACTATTTGAAAGAAATCGGTTTTGTGTGTCAGAATGGCTGAGCGGTCGAAGGCGCCAGATTTATGCTCTGGTTCACGAAAGACAGTGTGGGTTCGAACCCCACTTCTGACATATATCGATTTCTTTTTCGTATCGCGATAAATCATAGAAGTTTCGTTTTACAAGTGAATGTGGCATGCAGGTATAATAAGGAAAATTTTTACTAGCTTTTTTTCCTAAATTTAGTCGTCTCGTGTATAAAGATTTAGACCGTTTTTTCAAGTGATGAGTTCAGAACTCTGAAAGAAATCTGCTTAGTGTGTCAGAATGGCCGAGCGGTCTAAGGCGCCAGAATTAAGCTCTGGTTCTCGAAAGAGAGCGTGGGTTCGAACCACACTTCTGACATATATCGATTTCTTCTTCGTATCGCGATAAATCATAGAAGTTTCGTTTCACAAGTGAATGTGGCATGCAGGTACACTAAGAAAATTTTTACTGCCTTTTGTTCCTATATTTAGTCGTCTCATGTAAGAAAGATTTAGTCCGTTTTTCAAGTGTTGATTTCAGAACTATTTGAAAGAAATCGGCTTGGGTGTGTCAGAATAGCCGAGCGGTCTAAGGCGCCAGATTTAAGCTCTGGTTCACGAAAGAGAGCGTGGGTTCGAACCCCACTTCTGACATATATCGATTTCTGTTTCGTATCGCGATAAATCATAGAAGTTTCGTTTTACAAGTGAATGTGGCATGCAGGTATAATAAGGAAAATTTTTCCTAAATTTAGTCGTCTCGTGTATAAAGATTTAGACCGTTTTTTCAAGTGATGAGTTCAGAACTCTGAAAGAAATCTGCTTAGTGTGTCAGAATGGCCGAGCGGTCTAAGGCGCCAGATTTAAGCTCTGGTTCACGAAAGAGAGCGTGGGTTCGAACCACACTTCTGACATATATTGATTTCTTTTTCGTATCGCGATAAATCATAAAAGTTTCGTTTCAGAAGTGAATGTGGCATGCAGAGGTATAATAAAGAAAATTTTTACTGCTTTTTTTCCTAAATTTAGTCATCTCGTAAGATTTACTCCGTTTTTCAAATGATGAGTTCAGAACTATTTGAAAGAAATCTGCGTAGTATGGTCAGAATGGCCGAGCGGTCTAAGGCGCCAGATTTAAGCTCTGGTTCTCGAAAGAGAGCGTGGGTTCGAACCACACTTCTGACATATATCAATTTCTTCTTCGTATCGCGATAAATCATAGAAATTTCGTTTCACAGGTAAATGTGGCATACAGGTACACTAAGAAAATTTTTACTGCCTTTTGTTCCTAAATTTAGTCGTCTCATGTAAGAAATATTTAGGCCGTTTTTCAAGTGATGATTTCAGAACTATTTGAAAGAACTCTGCTTTGTGTGTCAGAATGGCCGAGAGGTCTAATGCGCCAGATTTAAGCTCTGGTTCTCGAAAGAGAGCGTGGGTTCGAACCCCTTCTGACATATATCCATTTTTTTGTATCGTGATAAATCATAAAAGTATCGTTTCAGAAGTGAATGTGGCATGCAGGTATAATAAAGAAAATTTTTACTGTTTTTTTTCCTAAATTTAGTCGTCTCGTGTAATAAAGATTTAGACCGTTTTTCAAGTGATGAGTTCAGAAGTCTGAAAGAAATCTGCTAAGTATGTCAGAATGGCCGAACGGTCTAAGGCGCCAGATTTAAGCTCTGGTTCTCGAAAGAGAGCGTGGGTTCGAACCCCACTTCTGACATATATCGATTTCTTTTTCGTATCGCGATAAATCATACAAGTTTCGTTTCACAGGTGAATGTGCCATGCAGGTACACTAAGAAAATTTTTACTGTGCTTTTGTTCCTAAATTTAGTCGTCTCATGTAAGAAATATTTAGGCCGTTTTTCAAGTGATGATTTCAGAACTATTTGAAAGAACTCTGCTTAGTGTGTCAGAATGGCCGAGCGGTCTAATGCGCCAGATTTAAGCTCTGGTTCTCGAAAGAGAGCGTGGGTTCGAACCCCTTCTGACATATATCAATTTCTTTTTTGTATCGTGATAAATCATAAAAGTTTCGTTTCACAAGTGAATGTGACATGCAGGTATAATAAAGAAAATTTTTACTGTTTTTTTCCCTAAATTTAGTCGTCTCGTGTAATAAAGATTGAGACCGTTTGTCAAGTGATGAGTTCAGAAGTCTGAAAGAAATCTACTTATTATGTCAGAATGGCCGAGCGGTCTAAGGCGGCAGATTTAAGCTCTGGTTCTCAAAAGAGAGCGTAGGTTCGAACCCCACTTCTGACATATATCGATTTCTTTTTCGTATCGCAATAAATCATAGAAATTTCGTTTCACAAGTGAATGTGGCATGCAGGTACACTAAGAAAATTTTTACTGCCTTTTGTTCCTAAATTTAGTCGTGTCATGTAAGAAAAATTTAGTCCGTTTTTCGAGTGTTGATTTCAGAACTATTTGAAAGAAATCGGTTTTGTGTGTCAGAATGGCCGAGCGGTCTAAGGCGCCCGATTTAAGCTCTGGTTCTCGAAAGAGAGCGTGGGTTCGAACCCCACTTCTGACATATATCGATTTCTTTTTCGTATCGCAATAAATCATAAAAGTTTCGTTTCACAAGTGTATGTGGCATGCAGGTATAATAAGGAAAATTTTTACTAGCTTTTTTTCCTAAATTTAGTCGTCTCGTGTAATAAAGATTTAGACCGTTTTTCAAGTGATGAGTTCAGAACTCTGAAAGAAATCTGCTTAGTGTGTCAGAATGGCCGAGAGGTCTAAGGCGCCAGATTTAAGCTCTGGTTCTCGAAAGAGAGCGTGGGTTCGAACCCCACTTCTTACCTATATCGATTTCTTTTTCGTATCGCGATAAATCATAAAAGTTTCGTTTCAGAAGTGAATGTGGCATGCAGGTATAATAAAGAAAATTTTTACTGCTTTTGTTCCTAAATTTAGTCATCTCGTAAGATTTACTCCGTTTTTCAAATGATGAGTTCAGAACTATTTGAAAGAAATGTGCTTAGTGTGGTCAGAATGGCTGAGCGGTCTAAGGTGCCAGATTTAAGCTCTGGTTCTCGAAAGAGAGCGTGGGTTCGAACCCCACTTCTGACATATATCGATTTCTTTTTCGTATCGCGATAAATCATAGAAGTTTCGTTTAACAAGTGAATGTGGCATGCAGGTACACTAAGAAAATTTTTACTGCCTTTTGTTCCTAAATTTAGTCGTCTCATGTAAGAAATATTTAGGCCGTTTTTCAAGTGATGATTTCAGAACTATTCGAAAGAACTCTGCTTAGTGTGTCAGAATGGCCGAGCGGTCTAAGGCGCCAGATTTAAGCTCTGGTTCTCGAAAGAGAGCGTGGGTTCGAACCCCACTTCTGACATATATCGATTTCTTTTGCTTATCGCAATAAATCATAGAAATTTCGTTTCACAAGTGAATGTGGCATGCAGGTACACTAAGAAAATTTTTACTGCCTTTTGTTCCTAAATTTAGTCGTGTCATGTAAGAAAAATTTAGTCCGTTTTTCAAGTGTTGATTTCAGAACTATTTGAAAGAAATCGGTTTTGTGTGTCAGAATGGCCGAGCGGTCTAAGGCGCCAGATTTAAGCTCTGGTTCTCGAAAGAGAGCGTGGGTTCGAACCCCGCTTCTGACATATATCGATTTCTTTTTCGTATCGCAATAAATCAGAAATTTCGTTTCACAAGTGAATGTGGCATGCAGGTACACTAAGAAAATTTTACTGCCTTTTGTTCCTATATTTAGTCGTCTCATGTAAGAAAGATTTAGTCCGTTTTTCAAGTGTTGATTTCAGAACTATTTGAAAGAAATCGGCTTGGGTGTGTCAGAATAGCCGAGCGGTCTAAGGCGCCAGATTTAAGCTCTGGTTCACGAAAGAGAGCGTGGGTTCGAACCCCACTTCTGACATATATCGATTTCTGTTTCGTATCGCGATAAATCATAGAAGTTTCGTTTTACAAGTGAATGTGGCATGCAGGTATAATGAGGAAAATTTTTACTAGCTCTTTTTCCTAAATTTAGTCGTCTCGTATATAAAGATTTAGACCGTTTTTTCAAGTGATGAGTTCAGAACTCTGAAAGAAATCTGCTTAGTGTGTCAGAATGGCCGAGCGGTCTAAGGCGCCAGATTTAAGCTCTGGTTCTCGAAGGAGAGCGTGGGTTCGAACCACACTTCTGACATATATAGATTTCTTCTTCGTATCGTGATAAATCATAAAAGTTTCGTTTCACAAGTGAATGTGGCATGCAGGTACACTAAGAAAATTTTTACTGCCTTTTGTTCCTAAATTTAGTCGTGTCATGTAAGAAAAATTTAGTCCGTTTTTCAAGTGTTGATTTCAGAACTATTTGAAAGAAATCGGTTTTCTGTGTCAGAATGGCCGAGCGGTCTAAGGCGCCAGATTTAAGCTCTGGTTCTCGAAAGAGACCGTGGGTTCGAACCCCGCTTCTGACATATATCGATTTCTTTTTCGTATCGCAATAAATCAGAAATTTCGTTTCACAAGTGAATGTGGCATGCAGGTACACTAAGAAAATTTTTACTGCCTTTTGTTCCTATATTTAGTCGTCTCATGTAAGAAAGATTTAGTCCGTTTTTCAAGTGTTGATTTCAGAACTATTTGAAAGAAATCGGCTTGGGTGTGTCAGAATAGCCGAGCGGTCTAAGGCGCCAGATTTAAGCTCTGGTTCACGAAAGAGAGCGTGGGTTCGAACCCCACTTCTGACATATATCGATTTCTGTTTCGTATCGCGATAAATCATAGAAGTTTCGTTTTACAAGTGAATGTGGCATGCAGGTATAATGAGGAAAATTTTTACTAGCTCTTTTTCCTAAATTTAGTCGTCTCGTATATAAAGATTTAGACCGTTTTTTCAAGTGATGAGTTCAGAACTCTGAAAGAAATCTGCTTAGTGTGTCAGAATGGCCGAGCGGTCTAAGGCGCCAGATTTAAGCTCTGGTTCTCGAAGGAGAGCGTGGGTTCGAACCACACTTCTGACATATATCGATTTCTTCTTCGTATCGCGATAAATCATAGAAGTTTCGTTTCACAAGTGAATGTGGCATGCAGGTACACTAAGAAAATTTTTACTGCCTTTTGTTCCTAAATTTAGTCGTGTCATGTAAGAAAAATTTAGTCCGTTTTTCAAGTGTTGATTTCAGAACTATTTGAAAGAAATCGGTTTTGTGTGTCAGAATGGCCGAGCGGTCTAAGGCGCCAGATTTAAGCTCTGGTTCTCGAAAGAGACCGTGGGTTCGAACCCCGCTTCTGACATATATCGATTTCTTTTTCGTATCGCAATAAATCAGAAATTTCGTTTCACAAGTGAATGTGGCATGCAGGTACACTAAGAAAATTTTTACTGCATTTTGTTCCTATATTTAGTCGTCTCATGTAAGAAAGATTTAGTCCGTTTTTCAAGTGTTGATTTCAAAACTATTTGAAAGAAATCGTCTTGGGTGTGTCAGAATAGCCGAGCGGTCTAAGGCGCCAGAATTAAGATCTGGTTCACGAAAGAGAGCGTGGGTTCGATCCCCACTTCGGACATATATCGATTTCTGTTTCGTATCGCGATAAATCATAGAAGTTTCGTTTTACAAGTGAATGTGGCATGCAGGTATAATAAGGAAAATTTTTACTAGCTTTTTTTCCTAAATTTAGTCGTCTCGTGTATAAAGATTTAGACCGTTTTTTCAAGTGATGAGTTGAGAACTTTGAAAGAAATCTGCTTAGTGTGTCAGAATGGCCGAGCGGTCTAAGGCGCCAGATTTAAGCTCTGGTTCTCGAAAGAGAGCGTGGGTTCGAACCACACTTCTGACATATATCGATTTCTTCTTCGTATCGCGATAAATCATAGAAGTTTCGTTTCACAAGTGAATGTGGCATGCAGGTACACTAAGAAAATTTTTACTGCCTTTTGTTCCTAAATTTAGTCGTGTCATGTAAGAAATATTTAGGCCGTTTTTCAAGTGATGATTTCAGAACTATTCGAAAGAACTTTGCTTAGTGTGTCAGAATGGCCGAGCGGTCTAAGGCGCCAGATTTAAGCTCTGGTTCTCGAAAGAGAGCGTGGGTTCGAACCCCTCTTCTGACATATATTGATTTCTTTTTCGTATCGCGATAAATCATAGAAGTTTCGTTTCACAAGTAAATGTGGCATGCAGGTATAATAAGGAAAATTTTTTCTAGCTTTTTTTCCTAAATTTAGTCGTCTCGTGTAATAAAGATTTAGACCGTTTTTCAAGTGATGAGTTCAGAACTCTGAAAGAAATCTGCTTAGAGTGTCAGAATGGCCGAGAGGTCTAATGCGCCAGATTTAAGCTCTGGTTCTCGAAAGAGAGGGTGGGTTCGAACCCCTTCTGACATATATCCATTTTTTTTGTATCGTGATAAATCATAAAAGTATCGTTTCAGAAGTGAATGTGGCATGCAGGTATAATAAAGAAAATTTTTACTGTTTTTTTTCCTAAATTTATTCGTCTCGTGTAATAAAGATTTAGACCGTTTTTCAAGTGATGAGTTCAGAAGTCTGAAAGAAATCTGCTAAGTATGTCAGAATGGCCGAACGGTCTAAGGCACCAGATTTAAGCTATGGTTCTCGAAAGAGAGCGTGGGTTCGAACCCCACTTCTGACATATATCGATTTCTTTTTCGTATCGCGAAAAATCATAGAAGTTTCGTTTAACAGGTGAATGTGGCATGCAGGTACACTAAGAAAATTTTTACTGCCTTTTGTTCCTAAATTTAGTCGTCTCATATAAGAAATATTTAGGCCGTTTTTCAAGTGATGATTTCAGAATTATTTGAAAGAACTCTGTTTATTGTGTCAGAACGGCCGAGCGGTCTAAGGCGCTAGATTTAAGCTCCGGTTCTCGAAAGAGAGCGTGGGTTCGAACCGCTTCTGACATATATCAATTTCTTTTTTGTATCGTGATAAAACATAAAAGTTTCGTTTCACAAGTGAATGTGACATGCAGGTACAATAAGGAAAATTTTTACTGGCTTTTTTCCCTAAATTTATTCGTGTAATGTAAGAAAAATTTAGTCCGTTTTTCAAGTGTTGATTTCAGAACTATTTAAAAGAAATCGGTTTTGTGTGTCAGAATGGCTGAGTGCTCTAAGGCGCCAGATTTATGCTCTGGTTCACGAAAGAGAGCGTGGGTTCGAACCCCACTTCTGACATATATCGATTTCTTTTTCGTATCGCGATAAATCATACAAGTTTCGTTTCACAGGTGAATCTGCCATGCAGGTACACTAAGAAAATTTTTACTGTGCTTTTGTTCCTAAATTTAGTCGTCTCATGTAAGAAATATTTAGGCCGTTTTTCAAGTGATGATTTCAGAACTATTTGAAAGAACTCTGCTTAGTGTGTCAGAATGGCCGAGCGGTCTAATGCGCCAGATTTAAGCTCTGGTTCTCGAAAGAGAGCGTGGGTTCGAACCCCTTCTGACATATATCAATTTCTTTTTTGTATCGTGATAAATCATAAAAGTTTCGTTTCACAAGTGAATGTGACATGCAGGTATAATAAAGAAAATTTTTACTGTTTTTTTCCCTAAATTTAGTCGTCTCGTGTAATAAAGATTGAGACCGTTTGTCAAGTGATGAGTTCAGAAGTCTGAAAGAAATCTACTTAGTATGTCAGAATGGCCGAGCGGTCTAAGGCGGCAGATTTAAGCTCTGGTTCTCAAAAGAGAGCGTAGGTTCGAACCCCACTTCTGACATATATCGATTTCTTTTTCGTATCGCAATAAATCATAGAAATTTCGTTTCACAAGTGAATGTGGCATGCAGGTACACTAAGAAAATTTTTACTGCCTTTTGTTCCTAAATTTAGTCGTGTCATGTAAGAAAAATTTAGTCCGTTTTTCGAGTGTTGATTTCAGAACTATTTGAAAGAAATCGGTTTTGTGTGTCAGAATGGCCGAGCGGTCTAAGGCGCCCGATTTAAGCTCTGGTTCTCGAAAGAGAGCGTGGGTTCGAACCCCACTTCTGACATATATCGATTTCTTTTTCGTATCGCAATAAATCAGAAATTTCGTTTCACAAGTGAATGTGGCATGCAGGTACACTAAGAAAATTTTTACTGCCTTTTGTTCCTATATTTAGTCGTCTCATGTAAGAAAGATTTAGTCCGTTTTTCAAGTGTTGATTTCAAAACTATTTGAAAGAAATCGTCTTGGGTGTGTCAGAATAGCCGAGCGGTCTAAGGCGCCAGAATTAAGCTCTGGTTCACGAAAGAGAGCGTGGGTTCGATCCCCACTTCTGACATATATCGATTTCTGTTTCGTATCGCGATAAATCATAGAAGTTTCGTTTTACAAGTGAATGTGGCATGCAGGTATAATAAGGAAAATTTTTACTAGCTTTTTTTCCTAAATTTAGTCGTCTCGTGTATAAAGATTTAGACCGTTTTTTCAAGTGATGAGTTGAGAACTTTGAAAGAAATCTGCTTAGTGTGTCAGAATGGCCGAGCGGTCTAAGGCGCCAGATTTAAGCTCTGGTTCTCGAAAGAGAGCGTGGGTTCGAACCCCACTTCTGACATATATCGATTTCTTTTGCTTATCGCAATAAATCATAGAAATTTCGTTTCACAAGTGAATGTGGCATGCAGGTACACTAAGAAAATTTTTACTGCCTTTTGTTCCTAAATTTAGTCGTGTCATGTAAGAAAAATTTAGTCCGTTTTTCAAGTGTTGATTTCAGAACTATTTGAAAGAAATCGGTTTTGTGTGTCAGAATGGCCGAGCGGTCTAAGGCGCCAGATTTAAGCTCTGGTTCTCGAAAGAGAGCGTGGGTTCGAACCCCGCTTCTGACATATATCGATTTCTTTTTCGTATCGCAATAAATCAGAAATTTCGTTTCACAAGTGAATGTGGCATGCAGGTACACTAAGAAAATTTTTACTGCCTTTTGTTCCTATATTTAGTCGTCTCATGTAAGAAAGATTTAGTCCGTTTTTCAAGTGTTGATTTCAGAACTATTTGAAAGAAATCGGCTTGGGTGTGTCAGAATAGCCGAGCGGTCTAAGGCGCCAGATTTAAGCTCTGGTTCACGAAAGAGAGCGTGGGTTCGAACCCTACTTCTGACATATATCGATTTCTGTTTCGTATCGCGATAAATCATAGAAGTTTCGTTTTACAAGTGAATGTGGCATGCAGGTATAATGAGGAAAATTTTTACTAGCTCTTTTTCCTAAATTTAGTCGTCTCGTATATAAAGATTTAGACCGTTTTTTCAAGTGATGAGTTCAGAACTCTGAAAGAAATCTGCTTAGTGTGTCAGAATGGCCGAGCGGTCTAAGGCGCCAGATTTAAGCTCTGGTTCTCGAAGGAGAGCGTGGGTTCGAACCACACTTCTGACATATATCGATTTCTTCTTCGTATCGCGATAAATCATAGAAGTTTCGTTTCACAAGTGAATGTGGCATGCAGGTACACTAAGAAAATTTTTACTGCCTTTTGTTCCTAAATTTAGTCGTGTCATGTAAGAAAAATTTAGTCCGTTTTTCAAGTGTTGATTTCAGAACTATTTGAAAGAAATCGGTTTTGTGTGTCAGAATGGCCGAGCGGTCTAAGGCGCCAGATTTAAGCTCTGGTTCTCGAAAGAGACCGTGGGTTCGAACCCCGCTTCTGACATATATCGATTTCTTTTTCGTATCGCAATAAATCAGAAATTTCGTTTCACAAGTGAATGTGGCATGCAGGTACACTAAGAAAATTTTTACTGCATTTTGTTCCTATATTTAGTCGTCTCATGTAAGAAAGATTTAGTCCGTTTTTCAAGTGTTAATTTCAAAACTATTTGAAAGAAATCGTCTTGGGTGTGTCAGAATAGCCGAGCGGTCTAAGGCGCCAGAATTAAGCTCTGGTTCACGAAAGAGAGCGTGGGTTCGATCCCCACTTCGGACATATATCGATTTCTGTTTCGTATCGCGATAAATCATAGAAGTTTCGTTTTACAAGTGAATGTGGCATGCAGGTATAATAAGGAAAATTTTTACTAGCTTTTTTTCCTAAATTTAGTCGTCTCGTGTATAAAGATTTAGACCGTTTTTTCAAGTGATGAGTTGAGAACTTTGAAAGAAATCTGCTTAGTGTGTCAGAATGGCCGAGCGGTCTAAGGCGCCAGATTTAAGCTCTGGTTCTCGAAAGAGAGCGTGGGTTCGAACCACACTTCTGACATATATCGATTTCTTCTTCGTATCGCGATAAATCATAGAAGTTTCGTTTCACAAGTGAATGTGGCATGCAGGTACACTAAGAAAATTTTTACTGCCTTTTGTTCCTAAATTTAGTCGTCTCATGTAAGAAATATTTAGGCCGTTTTTCAAGTGATGATTTCAGAACTATTCGAAAGAACTCTGCTTAGTGTGTCAGAATGGCCGAGCGGTCTAAGGCGCCAGATTTAAGCTCTGGTTCTCGAAAGAGAGCGTGGGTTCGAACCCCTCTTCTGACATATATTGATTTCTTTTTCGTATCGCGATAAATCATAGAAGTTTCGTTTCACAAGTAAATGTGGCATGCAGGTATAATAAGGAAAATTTTTTCTAGCTTTTTTTCCTAAATTTAGTCGTCTCGTGTAATAAAGATTTAGACCGTTTTTCAAGTGATGAGTTCAGAACTCTGAAAGAAATCTGCTTAGAGTGTCAGAATGGCCGAGAGGTCTAATGCGCCAGATTTAAGCTCTGGTTCTCGAAAGAGAGGGTGGGTTCGAACCCCTTCTGACATATATCCATTTTTTTTGTATCGTGATAAATCATAAAAGTATCGTTTCAGAAGTGAATGTGGCATGCAGGTATAATAAAGAAAATTTTTACTGTTTTTTTTCCTAAATTTATTCGTCTCGTGTAATAAAGATTTAGACCGTTTTTCAAGTGATGAGTTCAGAAGTCTGAAAGAAATCTGCTAAGTATGTCAGAATGGCCGAACGGTCTAAGGCACCAGATTTAAGCTATGGTTCTCGAAAGAGAGCGTGGTTTCGAACCCCACTTCTGACATATATCGATTTCTTTTTCGTATCGCGAAAAATCATAGAAGTTTCGTTTAACAGGTGAATGTGGCATGCAGGTACACTAAGAAAATTTTTACTGCCTTTTGTTCCTAAATTTAGTCGTCTCATATAAGAAATATTTAGGCCGTTTTTCAAGTGATGATTTCAGAATTATTTGAAAGAACTCTGTTTATTGTGTCAGAACGGCCGAGCGGTCTAAGGCGCAAGATTTAAGCTCCGGTTCTCGAAAGAGAGCGTGGGTTCGAACCGCTTCTGACATATATCAATTTCTTTTTTGTATCGTGATAAAACATAAAAGTTTCGTTTCACAAGTGAATGTGACATGCAGGTACAATAAGGAAAATTTTTACTGGCTTTTTTCCCTAAATTTATTCGTGTAATGTAAGAAAAATTTAGTCCGTTTTTCAAGTGTTGATTTCAGAACTATTTAAAAGAAATCGGTTTTGTGTGTCAGAATGGCTGAGTGCTCTAAGGCGCCAGATTTATGCTCTGGTTCACGAAAGAGAGTGTGGGTTCGAACCCCGCTTCTGACATATATCGATTTCTTTTTCGTATCGGAATAAATCATAGAAATTTCGTTTCACAAGTGAATGTGGCATGCAATTACACTAAGAAAATTTTTACTGCCTTTTGTTCCTAAATCTAGTCGTGTCATGTAAGAAAAATTTAGACCGTTTTTCGAGTGTTGATTTCAGAACTATTTGAAAGAAATCGGTTTTGTGTGTCAGAATGGCCGAGCGGTCTAAGGCGCCAGATTTAGGCTCTGGTTCTCGAAAGAGAGCGTGGGTTCGAACCCCACTTCTGACATATATCGATTTCTTTTTCGTATCGCAATAAATCATAAAAGTTTCGTTTCACAAGTGTATGTGGCATGCAGGTATAATAAGGAAAATTTTTACTGGCTTTTTTTCCTAAATTTATTCGTGTAATGTAAGAAAAATTTAGTCCGTTTTTCAAGTATTTATTTCAGAACTATTTGAAAGAAATCGGTTTTGTGTGTCAGAATGGCTGAGTGGTCTAAGGCGCCAGATTTATGCTCTGGTTCACGAAAGAGAGTGTGGGTTCAAACCCCACTTCTGACATATATCGATTTCTTTTTCGTATCGCGATAAATCATAGAAGTTTCGTTTTACAAGTGAATGTGGCATGCAGGTATAATGAGGAAAATTTTTACTAGCTCTTTTTCCTAAATTTAGTCGTCTCGTATATAAAGATTTAGACCGTTTTTTCAAGTGATGAGTTCAGAACTCTGAAAGAAATCTGCTTAGTGTGTCAGAATGGCCGAGCGGTCTAAGGCGCCAGATTTAAGCTCTGGTTCTCGAAGGAGAGCGTGGGTTCGAACCACACTTCTGACATATATCGATTTCTTCTTCGTATCGCGATAAATCATAGAAGTTTCGTTTCACAAGTGAATGTGGCATGCAGGTACACTAAGAAAATTTTTACTGCCTTTTGTTCCTAAATTTAGTCGTGTCATGTAAGAAAAATTTAGTCCGTTTTTCAAGTGTTGATTTCAGAACTATTTGAAAGAAATCGGTTTTGTGTGTCAGAATGGCCGAGCGGTCTAAGGCGCCAGATTTAAACTCTGGTTCTCGAAAGAGACCGTGGGTTCGAACCCCGCTTCTGACATATATCGATTTCTTTTTCGTATCGCAATAAATCAGAAATTTCGTTTCACAAGTGAATGTGGCATGCAGGTACACTAAGAAAATTTTTACTGCATTTTGTTCCTATATTTAGTCGTCTCATGTAAGAAAGATTTAGTCCGTTTTTCAAGTGTTGATTTCAAAACTATTTGAAAGAAATCGTCTTGGGTGTGTCAGAATAGCCGAGCGGTCTAAGGCGCCAGAATTAAGCTCTGGTTCACGAAAGAGAGCGTGGGTTCGATCCCCACTTCGGACATATATCGATTTCTGTTTCGTATCGCGATAAATCATAGAAGTTTCGTTTTACAAGTGAATGTGGCATGCAGGTATAATAAGGAAAATTTTTACTAGCTTTTTTTCCTAAATTTAGTCGTCTCGTGTATAAAGATTTAGACCGTTTTTTCAAGTGATGAGTTGAGAACTTTGAAAGAAATCTGCTTAGTGTGTCAGAATGGCCGAGCGGTCTAAGGCGCCAGATTTAAGCTCTGGTTCTCGAAAGAGAGCGTGGGTTCGAACCACACTTCTGACATATATCGATTTCTTCTTCGTATCGCGATAAATCATAGAAGTTTCGTTTCACAAGTGAATGTGGCATGCAGGTACACTAAGAAAATTTTTACTGCCTTTTGTTCCTAAATTTAGTCGTCTCATGTAAGAAATATTTAGGCCGTTTTTCAAGTGATGATTTCAGAACTATTCGAAAGAACTCTGCTTAGTGTGTCAGAATGGCCGAGCGGTCTAAGGCGCCAGATTTAAGCTCTGGTTCTCGAAAGAGAGCGTGGGTTCGAACCCCTCTTCTGACATATATCGATTTCTTTTGCTTATCGCAATAAATCATAGAAATTTCGTTTCACAAGTGAATGTGGCATGCAGGTACACTAAGAAAATTTTTACTGCCTTTTGTTCCTAAATTTAGTCGTCTCATGTAAGAAATATTTAGGCCGTTTTTCAAGTGATGATTTCAGAACTATTCGAAAGAACTCTGCTTAGTGTGTCAGAATGGCCGAGCGGTCTAAGGCGCCAGATTTAAGCTCTGGTTCTCGAAAGAGAGCGTGGGTTCGAACCCCACTTCTGACATATATCGATTTCTGTTTCGTATCGCGATAAATCATAGAAGTTTCGTTTTACAAGTGAATGTGGCATGCAGGTATAATGAGGAAAATTTTTACTAGCTCTTTTTCCTAAATTTAGTCGTCTCGTATATAAAGATTTAGACCGTTTTTTCAAGTGATGAGTTCAGAACTCTGAAAGAAATCTGCTTAGTGTGTCAGAATGGCCGAGCGGTCTAAGGCGCCAGATTTAAGCTCTGGTTCTCGAAGGAGAGCGTGGGTTCGAACCACACTTCTGACATATATCGATTTCTTCTTCGTATCGCGATAAATCATAGAAGTTTCGTTTCACAAGTGAATGTGGCATGCAGGTACACTAAGAAAATTTTTACTGCCTTTTGTTCCTAAATTTAGTCGTGTCATGTAAGAAAAATTTAGTCCGTTTTTCAAGTGTTGATTTCAGAACTATTTGAAAGAAATCGGTTTTGTGTGTCAGAATGGCCGAGCGGTCTAAGGCGCCAGATTTAAGCTCTGGTTCTCGAAAGAGACCGTGGGTTCGAACCCCGCTTCTGACATATATCGATTTCTTTTTCGTATCGCAATAAATCAGAAATTTCGTTTCACAAGTGAATGTGGCATGCAGGTACACTAAGAAAATTTTTACTGCATTTTGTTCCTATATTTAGTCGTCTCATGTAAGAAAGATTTAGTCCGTTTTTCAAGTGTTAATTTCAAAACTATTTGAAAGAAATCGTCTTGGGTGTGTCAGAATAGCCGAGCGGTCTAAGGCGCCAGAATTAAGCTCTGGTTCACGAAAGAGAGCGTGGGTTCGATCCCCACTTCGGACATATATCGATTTCTGTTTCGTATCGCGATAAATCATAGAAGTTTCGTTTTACAAGTGAATGTGGCATGCAGGTATAATAAGGAAAATTTTTACTAGCTTTTTTTCCTAAATTTAGTCGTCTCGTGTATAAAGATTTAGACCGTTTTTTCAAGTGATGAGTTGAGAACTTTGAAAGAAATCTGCTTAGTGTGTCAGAATGGCCGAGCGGTCTAAGGCGCCAGATTTAAGCTCTGGTTCTCGAAAGAGAGCGTGGGTTCGAACCACACTTCTGACATATATCGATTTCTTCTTCGTATCGCGATAAATCATAGAAGTTTCGTTTCACAAGTGAATGTGGCATGCAGGTACACTAAGAAAATTTTTACTGCCTTTTGTTCCTAAATTTAGTCGTCTCATGTAAGAAATATTTAGGCCGTTTTTCAAGTGATGATTTCAGAACTATTCGAAAGAACTCTGCTTAGTGTGTCAGAATGGCCGAACGGTCTAAGGCGCCAGATTTAAGCTCTGGTTCTCGAAAGAGAGCGTGGGTTCGAACCCCTCTTCTGACATATATTGATTTCTTTTTCGTATCGCGATAAATCATAGAAGTTTCGTTTCACAAGTAAATGTGGCATGCAGGTATAATAAGGAAAATTTTTTCTAGCTTTTTTTCCTAAATTTAGTCGTCTCGTGTAATAAAGATTTAGACCGTTTTTCAAGTGATGAGTTCAGAACTCTGAAAGAAATCTGCTTAGAGTGTCAGAATGGCCGAGAGGTCTAATGCGCCAGATTTAAGCTCTGGTTCTCGAAAGAGAGGGTGGGTTCGAACCCCTTCTGACATATATCCATTTTTTTTGTATCGTGATAAATCATAAAAGTATCGTTTCAGAAGTGAATGTGGCATGCAGGTATAATAAAGAAAATTTTTACTGTTTTTTTTCCTAAATTTATTCGTCTCGTGTAATAAAGATTTAGACCGTTTTTCAAGTGATGAGTTCAGAAGTCTGAAAGAAATCTGCTAATTATGTCAGAATGGCCGAACGGTCTAAGGCACCAGATTTAAGCTATGGTTCTCGAAAGAGAGCGTGGTTTCGAACCCCACTTCTGACATATATCGATTTCTTTTTCGTATCGCGAAAAATCATAGAAGTTTCGTTTAACAGGTGAATGTGGCATGCAGGTACACTAAGAAAATTTTTACTGCCTTTTGTTCCTAAATTTAGTCGTCTCATATAAGAAATATTTAGGCCGTTTTTCAAGTGATGATTTCAGAATTATTTGAAAGAACTCTGTTTATTGTGTCAGAACGGCCGAGCGGTCTAAGGCGCAAGATTTAAGCTCCGGTTCTCGAAAGAGAGCGTGGGTTCGAACCGCTTCTGACATATATCAATTTCTTTTTTGTATCGTGATAAAACATAAAAGTTTCGTTTCACAAGTGAATGTGACATGCAGGTACAATAAGGAAAATTTTTACTGGCTTTTTTCCCTAAATTTATTCGTGTAATGTAAGAAAAATTTAGTCCGTTTTTCAAGTGTTGATTTCAGAACTATTTAAAAGAAATCGGTTTTGTGTGTCAGAATGGCTGAGTGCTCTAAGGCGCCAGATTTATGCTCTGGTTCACGAAAGAGAGTGTGGGTTCGAACCCCGCTTCTGACATATATCGATTTCTTTTTCGTATCGGAATAAATCATAGAAATTTCGTTTCACAAGTGAATGTGGCATGCAATTACACTAAGAAAATTTTTACTGCCTTTTGTTCCTAAATCTAGTCGTGTCATGTAAGAAAAATTTAGACCGTTTTTCGAGTGTTGATTTCAGAACTATTTGAAAGAAATCGGTTTTGTGTGTCAGAATGGCCGAGCGGTCTAAGGCGCCAGATTTAGGCTCTGGTTCTCGAAAGAGAGCGTGGGTTCGAACCCCACTACTGACATATATCGATTTCTTTTTCGTATCGCAATAAATCATAAAAGTTTCGTTTCACAAGTGTATGTGGCATGCAGGTATAATAAGGAAAATTTTTACTGGCTTTTTTTCCTAAATTTATTCGTGTAATGTAAGAAAAATTTAGTCCGTTTTTCAAGTATTTATTTCAGAACTATTTGAAAGAAATCGGTTTTGTGTGTCAGAATGGCTGAGTGGTCTAAGGCGCCAGATTTATGCTCTGGTTCACGAAAGAGAGTGTGGGTTCAAACCCCACTTCTGACATATATCGATTTCTTTTTCGTATCGCGATAAATCATAGAAGTTTCGTTTTACAAGTGAATGTGGCATGCAGGTATAATGAGGAAAATTTTTACTAGCTCTTTTTCCTAAATTTAGTCGTCTCGTATATAAAGATTTAGACCGTTTTTTCAAGTGATGAGTTCAGAACTCTGAAAGAAATCTGCTTAGTGTGTCAGAATGGCCGAGCGGTCTAAGGCGCCAGATTTAAGCTCTGGTTCTCGAAGGAGAGCGTGGGTTCGAACCACACTTCTGACATATATCGATTTCTTCTTCGTATCGCGATAAATCATAGAAGTTTCGTTTCACAAGTGAATGTGGCATGCAGGTACACTAAGAAAATTTTTACTGCCTTTTGTTCCTAAATTTAGTCGTGTCATGTAAGAAAAATTTAGTCCGTTTTTCAAGTGTTGATTTCAGAACTATTTGAAAGAAATCGGTTTTGTGTGTCAGAATGGCCGTGCGGTCTAAGGCGCCAGATTTAAGCTCTGGTTCTCGAAAGAGACCGTGGGTTCGAACCCCGCTTCTGACATATATCGATTTCTTTTTCGTATCGCAATAAATCAGAAATTTCGTTTCACAAGTGAATGTGGCATGCAGGTACACTAAGAAAATTTTTACTGCATTTTGTTCCTATATTTAGTCGTCTCATGTAAGAAAGATTTAGTCCGTTTTTCAAGTGTTGATTTCAAAACTATTTGAAAGAAATCGTCTTGGGTGTGTCAGAATAGCCGAGCGGTCTAAGGCGCCAGAATTAAGCTCTGGTTCACGAAAGAGAGCGTGGGTTCGATCCCCACTTCGGACATATATCGATTTCTGTTTCGTATCGCGATAAATCATAGAAGTTTCGTTTTACAAGTGAATGTGGCATGCAGGTATAATAAGGAAAATTTTTACTAGCTTTTTTTCCTAAATTTAGTCGTCTCGTGTATAAAGATTTAGACCGTTTTTTCAAGTGATGAGTTGAGAACTTTGAAAGAAATCTGCTTAGTGTGTCAGAATGGCCGAGCGGTCTAAGGCGCCAGATTTAAGCTCTGGTTCTCGAAAGAGAGCGTGGGTTCGAACCACACTTCTGACATATATCGATTTCTTCTTCGTATCGCGATAAATCATAGAAGTTTCGTTTCACAAGTGAATGTGGCATGCAGGTACACTAAGAAAATTTTTACTGCCTTTTGTTCCTAAATTTAGTCGTCTCATGTAAGAAATATTTAGGCCGTTTTTCAAGTGATGATTTCAGAACTATTCGAAAGAACTCTGCTTAGTGTGTCAGAATGGCCGAGAGGTCTAAGGCGCCAGATTTAAGCTCTGGTTCTCGAAAGAGAGCGTGGGTTCGAACCCCTCTTCTGACATATATTGATTTCTTTTTCGTATCGCGATAAATCATAGAAGTTTCGTTTCACAAGTAAATGTGGCATGCAGGTATAATAAGGAAAATTTTTTCTAGCTTTTTTTCCTAAATTTAGTCGTCTCGTGTAATAAAGATTTAGACCGTTTTTCAAGTGATGAGTTCAGAACTCTGAAAGAAATCTGCTTAGAGTGTCAGAATGGCCGAGAGGTCTAATGCGCCAGATTTAAGCTCTGGTTCTCGAAAGAGAGGGTGGGTTCGAACCCCTTCTGACATATATCCATTTTTTTTGTATCGTGATAAATCATAAAAGTATCGTTTCAGAAGTGAATGTGGCATGCAGGTATAATAAAGAAAATTTTTACTGTTTTTTTCCCTAAATTTATTCGTCTCGTGTAATAAAGATTTAGACCGTTTTTCAAGTGATGAGTTCAGAAGTCTGAAAGAAATCTGCTAAGTATGTCAGAATGGCCGAACGGTCTAAGGCACCAGATTTAAGCTATGGTTCTCGAAAGAGAGCGTGGTTTCGAACCCCACTTCTGACATATATCGATTTCTTTTTCGTATCGCGAAAAATCATAGAAGTTTCGTTTAACAGGTGAATGTGGCATGCAGGTACACTAAGAAAATTTTTACTGCCTTTTGTTCCTAAATTTAGTCGTCTCATATAAGAAATATTTAGGCCGTTTTTCAAGTGATTTTTTCAGAATTATTTGAAAGAACTCTGTTTATTGTGTCAGAACGGCCGAGCGGTCTAAGGCGCTAGATTTAAGCTCCGGTTCTCGAAAGAGAGCGTGGGTTCGAACCGCTTCTGACATATATCAATTTCTTTTTTGTATCGTGATAAAACATAAAAGTTTCGTTTCACAAGTGAATGTGACATGCAGGTACAATAAGGAAAATTTTTACTGGCTTTTTTCCCTAAATTTATTCGTGTAATGTAAGAAAAATTTAGTCCGTTTTTCAAGTGTTGATTTCAGAACTATTTAAAAGAAATCGGTTTTTTGTGTCAGAATGGCTGAGTGCTCTAAGGCGCCAGATTTATGCTCTGGTTCACGAAAGAGAGTGTGGGTTCGAACCCCGCTTCTGACATATATCGATTTCTTTTTCGTATCGGAATAAATCATAGAAATTTCGTTTCACAAGTGAATGTGGCATGCAATTACACTAAGAAAATTTTTACTGCCTTTTGTTCCTAAATCTAGTCGTGTCATGTAAGAAAAATTTAGACCGTTTTTCGAGTGTTGATTTCAGAACTATTTGAAAGAAATCGGTTTTGTGTTGTCAGAATGGCCGAGCGGTCTAAGGCGCCAGATTTAGGCTCTGGTTCTCGAAAGAGAGCGTGGGTTCGAACCCCACTTCTGACATATATCGATTTCTTTTTCGTATCGCAATAAATCATAAAAGTTTCGTTTCACAAGTGTATGTGGCATGCAGGTATAATAAGGAAAATTTTTACTGGCTTTTTTTCCTAAATTTATTCGTGTAATGTAAGAAAAATTTAGTCCGTTTTTCAAGTATTTATTTCAGAACTATTTGAAAGAAATCGGTTTTGTGTGTCAGAATGGCTGAGTGGTCTAAGGCGCCAGATTTATGCTCTGGTTCACGAAAGAGAGTGTGGGTTCAAACCCCACTTCTGACATATATCGATTTCTTTTTCGTATCGCGATAAATCATAGAAGTTTCGTTTCACAAGTGAATGTGGCATGCAGGTATAATAAGGAAAATTTTTTCTAGCTTTTTTTCCTAAATTTAGTCGTCTCGTGTAATAAAGATTTAGACCGTTTTTCAAGTGATGAGTTCAGAACTCTGAAAGAAATCTGCTTAGAGTGTCAGAATGGCCGAGCGGTCTAAGGCACCAGATTTAAGCTCTGGTTCTCGAAAGAGAGCGTGGGTTCGAACCCCACTTCTGACATATATCGATTTCTCCTTCGTATCGCGATAAATCATAGAAGTTTCGTTTCACAAGTGAATGTGTCATGCAGGTACACTAAGGAAATTTTTACTGCCTCTTGTTCCTAAATTTAGTCGTGTCATGTAAGAAAAATTTAGTCCGTTTTTCAAGTGTTGATTTCAGAACTATTCGAAAGAACTCTGGTTAGGGTGTCAGAATGGCCGAGCGGTCTAAGGCGCCAGATTTAAGCTCTGGTTCTCGAAAGAGAGCGCGGGTTCGAACCCCACTTCTGACATATATCGATTTCTTTTTCGTATCGCGATAAATCATAGAAGTTTCTTTTCACAAGTGAATGTGGCATGCAGGTACACTAAGAAAATTTTTACTGCCTTTTGTTCCTAAATTTAGTCGTCTCATGTAAGAAATATTTAGGCCGTTTTTCAAGTGATGATTTCAGAACTATTCGAAAGAACTCTACTTAGTGTGTCAGAATGGCCGAGCGGTCTAAGGCGCCAGATTTAATCTCTGGTTCTCGAAAGAGACCGTGGGTTCGAACCCCACTTCTGACATATATCGATTTCTTTTTCGTATCGCGATAAATCATAAAAGTTTCGTTTCAGATGTGAATGTGGCATGCAGGTATAATAAAGAAAATTTTTACTGCTTTTGTTCCTAAATTTAGTCATCTCGTAAGATTTACTCCGTTTTTCAAATGATGAGTTCAGAACTATTTGAAAGAAATCTGCTTAGTGTGGTCAGAATGGCGGAGCGGTCTAAGGCGCCAGATTTAAGCTCTGGTTCTCGAAAGAGAGCGTGGGTTCGAACCCCACTTCTGACATATATCCATTTTTTTTGTATCGTGATAAATCATAAAAGTATCGTTTCAGAAGTGAATGTGGCACGCAGGTATAATAAAGAAAATTTTTACTGCTTTTGTTCCTAAATTTAGTCATCTCGTAAGATTTACTCCGTTTTTCAAATGATGAGTTCAGAACTATTTGAAAGAAATCTGCTTAGAGTGGTCAGAATGGCCGAGCGGTCTAAGGCGCCAGATTTAAGCTCTGGTTCTCGAAAGAGAGCGTGGGTTCGAACCCCACTTCTGACATATATCCATTTTTTTTGTATCGTGATAAATCATAAAAGTATCGTTTCAGAAGTGAATGTGGCATGCAGGTATAATAAAGAAAATTTTTACTGTTTTTTTTCCTAAATTTAGTCGTCTCGTGTAATAAAGATTTAGACCGTTTTTCAAGTGATGAGTTCAGAAGTCTGAAAGAAATCTTCTAAGTATGTTAGAATGGCCGAACGGTCTAAGGCGCCAGATTTAAGCTCTGGTTCTCGAAAGAGAGCGTGGGTTCGAACCCCACTTCTGACATATATCGATTTCTTTTTCGTATCGCGAAAAATCATAGAAGTTTCGTTTAACAGGTGAATGTGGCATGCAGGTACACTAAGAAAATTTTTACTGCCTTTTGTTCCTAAATTTAGTCGTCTCATGTAAGAAATATTTAGGCCGTTTTTCAAGTGATGATTTCAGAACTATTCGAAAGAACTCTGCTTAGTGTGTCAGAATGGCCGAGCGGTCTAAGGCGCCAGTTTTAAACTCTGGTTCTCGAAAGAGAGCGTGGGTTCGAACCCATCTTCTGACATATATCGATTTCTGTTTCGTATCGCGATAAATCATAGAAGTTTCGTTTTACAAGTGAATGCGGCATGCAGGTATAATAAGGAAAATTTTTACTAGCTTTTTTTCCTAAATTTAGTCGTCTCGTGTAATAAAGATTTAGACCGTTTTTCAAGTGATGAGTTCAGAAGTCTGAAAGAAATCTGCTAAGTATGTCAGAATGGCCGAACGGTCTAAGGCGCCAGATTTAAGCTTTGGTTCTTGAAAGAGAGCGTGGGTTCGAACCCCACTTTTGACATATATCGATTTCTTTTTCGTATCGCGAAAAATCATAGAAGTTTCGTTTCACAAGTGAATGTGTCATGCAGGTACACTAAGGAAATTTTTACTGCCTCTTGTTCCTAAATTTAGTCGTGTCATGTAAGAAAAATTTAGTCCGTTTTTCAAGTGTTGATTTCAGAACTATTTTAAAGAAATCGGTTTTGTGTGTCAGAATAGCCGAGCGGTCTAAGGCGCCAGATTTAAGCTCTGGTTCTCGAAAGAGAGCGTGGGTTCGAACACCACTTCCAACATATATCGATTTCTTTTTCGTATCGCGATAAATCATAGAAGTTTCTTTTCACAAGTGAATGTGGCATGCAGGTACACTAAGAAAATTTTTACTGCCTTTTGTTCCTAAATTTAGTCGTCTCATGTAAGAAATATTTAGGCCGTTTTTCAAGTGATGATTTCAGAACTATTCGAAAGAACTCTGCTTAGTGTGTCAGAATGGCCGAGCGGTCTAAGGCGCCAGATTTAAGCTCTGGTTCTCGAAAGAGAGCGCGGGTTCGAACCGCACTTCTGACATATATCGATTTCTTTTTCGTATCGCGATAAATCATAGAAGTTTCTTTTCACAAGTGAATGTGGCATGCAGGTACACTAAGAAAATTTTTACTGCCTTTTGTTCCTAAATTTAGTCGTCTCATGTAAGAAATATTTAGGCCGTTTTTCAAGTGATTATTTCAGAACTATTCGAAAGAACTCTGCTTAGTGTGTCAGAATGGCCGAGCGGTCTAAGGCGCCAGATTTAATCTCTGGTTCTCGAAAGAGAGCGTGGGTTCGAACCCCACTTCTGACATATATCGATTTCTTTTTCGTATCGCGATAAATCATAAAAGTTTCGTTTCAGATGTGAATGTGGCATGCAGGTATAATAAAGAAAATTTTTACTGCTTTTGTTCCTAAATTTAGTCATCTCGTAAGATTTACTCCGTTTTTCAAATGATGAGTTCAGAACTATTTGAAAGAAATCTGCTTAGTGTGGTCAGAATGGCGGAGCGGTCTAAGGCGGCAGATTTAAGCTCTGGTTCTCGAAAGAGAGCGTGGGTTCGAACCCCATTTCTGACATATATCCATTTTTTTTGTATCGTGATAAATCATAAAAGTATCGTTTCAGAAGTGGATGTGGCATGCAGGTATAATAAAGAAAATTTTTACTGCTTTTGTTCCTAAATTTAGTCATCTCGTAAGATTTACTCCGTTTTTCAAATGATGAGTTCAGAGCTATTTGAAAGAAATCTGCTTAGAGTGGTCAGAATGGCCGAGCGGTCTAAGGCGCCAGATTTGAGCTCTGGTTCTCGAAAGAGAGCGTCGGTTCGAACCCCACTTCTGACATATATCCATTTTTTTTGTATCGTGATAAATCATAAAAGTATCGTTTCAGAAGTGAATGTGGCATGCAGGTATAATAAAGAAAATTTTTGCTGTTTTTTTTCCTAAATTTAGTCGTTTCGTGTAATAAAGATTTAGACCGTTTTTCAAGTGATGAGTTCAGAAGTCTGAAAGAAATCTGCTAAGTATGTCAGAATGGCCGAACGGTCTAAGGCGCCAGATTTAAGCTCTGGTTCTCGAAAGAGAGCGTGGGTTCGAACCCCACTTCTGACATATATCGATTTCTTTTTCGTATCGCGAAAAATCATAGAAGTTTCGTTTAACAGGTGAATGTGGCATGCAGGTACACTAAGAAAATTTTTACTGCCTTTTGTTCCTAAATTTAGTCGTCTCATGTAAGAAATATTTAGGCCGTTTCAAGTGATGATTTCAGAACTATTCGAAAGAAATCTGCTTAGTGTGTCAGAATGGCCGAGCGGTCTAAGGCGCCAGATTTAAAATCTGGTTTTCGAAAGAGAGCGTGGGTTCGAACCGCTCTTCTGACATATATCGATTTCTGTTTCGTATCGCGATAAATCATAGAAGTTTCGTTTTACAAGTGAATGCGGCATGCAGGTATAATAAGGAAAATTTTTACTAGCTTTTTTTCCTAAATTTAGTCGTCTCGTGTAATAAAGATTTAGACCGTTTTTTCAAGTGATGAGTTCAGAACTCTGAAAGAAATCTGCTTAGTGTGTCAGAATGGCCGAGCGGTCTAAGGCGCTAGATTTAAGCTCTGGTTCTCGAAAGAGAGCGTGGGTTCGAACCCCACTTCTGACATATATCCATTTTTTTTGTATCGTGATAAATCATAAAAGTATCGTTTCAGATGTGAATGTGGCATGCAGGTATAATAAAGAAAATTTTTACTGTTATTTTTCCTAAATTTAGTCGTCTCGTGTAATAAAGATTTAGACCGTTTTTCAAGTGATGAGCTCAGAAGTCTGAAAGAAATCTGCTAAGTATGTCAGAATGGCCGAACGGTCTAAGGCGCCAGATTTAAGCTTTGGTTCTCGAAAGAGAGCGTGGGTTCGAAACCCACTTCTGACATATATCGATTTCTTTTTCGTATCGCGAAAAATCATAGAAGTTTCGTTTCACAAGTGAATGTGTCATGCAGGTACACTAAGGAAATTTTTACTGCCTCTTGTTCCTAAATTTAGTCGTGTCATGTAAGAAAAATTTAGTCCGTTTTTCAAGTGTTGATTTCAGAACTATTTTAAAGAAATTGGTTTTGTGTGTCAGAATAGCCGAGCGGTCTAAGGCGCCAGATTTAAGCTCTGGTTCTCGAAAGAGAGCGTGGGTTCGAACACCACTTCCGACATATATCCATTTTTTTTGTATCGTGATAAATCATAAAAGTATCGTTTCAGAAGTGAATGTGGCATGCAGGTATAATAAAGAAAATTTTTACTGTTTTTTTTCCTAAATTTAGTCGTCTCGTGTAATAAAGATTTAGACCGTTTTTCAAGTGATGAGTTCAGAAGTCTGAAAGAAATCTGCTAAGTATGTCAGAATGGCCGAACGGTCTAAGGCGCCAGATTTAAGCTCTGGTTCTCGAAAGAGATCGTGGGTTCGAACCCCACTTCTGACATATATCGATTTCTTTTTCGTATCGCGAAAAATCATAGAAGTTTCGTTTAACAGGTGAATGTGGCATGCAGGTACACTAAGAAAATTTTTACTGCCTTTTGTTCCTAAATTTAGTCGTCTCATGTAAGAAATATTTAGGCCGTTTTTCAAGTGATGATTTCAGAACTATTCGAAAGAACGCTGCTTAGTGTGTCAGAATGGCCGAGCGGTCTAAGGCGCCAGATTTAAACTCTGGTTCTCGAAAGAGAGCGTGGGTTCGAACCCCTCTTCTGACATATATCGATTTCTGTTTCGTATCGCGATAAATCATAGAAGTTTCGTTTTACAAGTGAATGCGGCATGCAGGTATAATAAGGAAAATTTTTACTAGCTTTTTTTCCTAAATTTAGTCGTCTCGTGTAATAAAGATTTAGACCGTTTTTTCAAGTGATGAGTTCAGAACTCTGAAAGAAATCTGCTTAGTGTGTCAGAATGGCCGAGCGGTCTAAGGCGCCAGATTTAAGCTCTGGTTTTCGAAAGAGAGCGTGGGTTCCAACCCCACTTCTGACATATATCCATTTTTTTTGTATCGTGATAAATCATAAAAGTGTCGTTTGAGAAGTGAATGTGGCATGCAGGAATAATAAAGAAAATTTTTACTGTTTTTTTTCCTAAATTTAGTCGTCTCGTGTAATAAAGATTTAGACCGTTTTTCAAGTGATGAGTTCAGAAGTCTGAAAGAAATCGGCTAAGTATGTCAGAATGGCCGAACGGTCTAAGGCGCCAGATTTAAGCTTTGGTTCTCGAAAGAGAGCGTGGGTTCGAACCCCACTTCTGACATATATCGATTTCTTTTTCGTATCGCGAAAAATCATAGAAGTTTCGTTTCACAAGTGAATGTGTCATGCAGGTACACTAAGAAAATTTTTACTGCCTTTTGTTCCTAAATTTAGTCGTCTCATGTAAGAAATATTTAGGCCGTTTTTCAAGTGATGATTTCAGAACTATTCGAAAGAACTCTGCTTAGTGTGTCAGAATGGCCGAGCGGTCTAAGGCGCCAGATTTAAGCTCTGGTTCTCGAAAGAGAGCGCGGGTTCGAACCGCACTTCTGACATATATCGATTTCTTTTTCGTATCGCGATAAATCATAGAAGTTTCTTTTCACAAGTGAATGTGGCATGCAGGTACACTAAGAAAATTTTTACTGCCTTTTGTTCCTAAATTTAGTCGTCTCATGTAAGAAATATTTAGGCCGTTTTTCAAGTGATTATTTCAGAACTATTCGAAAGAACTCTGCTTAGTGTGTCAGAATGGCCGAGCGGTCTAAGGCGCCAGATTTAATCTCTGGTTCTCGAAAGAGAGCGTGGGTTCGAACCCCACTTCTGACATATATCGATTTCTTTTTCGTATCGCGATAAATCATAAAAGTTTCGTTTCAGATGTGAATGTGGCATGCAGGTATAATAAAGAAAATTTTTACTGCTTTTGTTCCTAAATTTAGTCATCTCGTAAGATTTACTCCGTTTTTCAAATGATGAGTTCAGAACTATTTGAAAGAAATCTGCTTAGTGTGGTCAGAATGGCGGAGCGGTCTAAGGCGGCAGATTTAAGCTCTGGTTCTCGAAAGAGAGCGTGGGTTCGAACCCCATTTCTGACATATATCCATTTTTTTTGTATCGTGATAAATCATAAAAGTATCGTTTCAGAAGTGAATGTGGCATGCAGGTATAATAAAGAAAATTTTTACTGCTTTTGTTCCTAAATTTAGTCATCTCGTAAGATTTACTCCGTTTTTCAAATGATGAGTTCAGAGCTATTTGAAAGAAATCTGCTTAGAGTGGTCAGAATGGCCGAGCGGTCTAAGGCGCCAGATTTGAGCTCTGGTTCTCGAAAGAGAGCGTCGGTTCGAACCCCACTTCTGACATATATCCATTTTTTTTGTATCGTGATAAATCATAAAAGTATCGTTTCAGAAGTGAATGTGGCATGCAGGTATAATAAAGAAAATTTTTGCTGTTTTTTTTCCTAAATTTAGTCGTTTCGTGTAATAAAGATTTAGACCGTTTTTCAAGTGATGAGTTCAGAAGTCTGAAAGAAATCTGCTAAGTATGTCAGAATGGCCGAACGGTCTAAGGCGCCAGATTTAAGCTCTGGTTCTCGAAAGAGAGCGTGGGTTCGAACCCCACTTCTGACATATATCGATTTCTTTTTCGTATCGCGAAAAATCATAGAAGTTTCGTTTAACAGGTGAATGTGGCATGCAGGTACACTAAGAAAATTTTACTGCCTTTTGTTCCTAAATTTAGTCGTCTCATGTAAGAAATATTTAGGCCGTTTTTCAAGTGATGATTTCAGAACTATTCGAAAGAACTCTGCTTAGTGTGTCAGAATGGCCGAGCGGTCTAAGGCGCCAGATTTAAACTCTGGTTCTCGAAAGAGAGCGTGGGTTCGAACCCCTCTTCTGACATATATCGATTTCTTATTCGTATCGCGATAAATCATAGAAGTTTCGTTTTACAAGTGAATGCGGCATGCAGGTATAATAAGGAAAATTTTTACTAGCTTTTTTTCCTAAATTTAGTCGTCTCGTGTAATAAAGATTTAGACCGTTTTTTCAAGTGATGAGTTCAGAACTCTGAAAGAAATCTGCTTAGTGTGTCAGAATGGCCGAGCGGTCTAAGGCGCCAGATTTAAGCTCTGGTTCTCGAAAGAGAGCGTGGGTTCGAACCCCTCTTCTGAAATTTATCGATTTCTTCTTCGTATCGCGATAAATCATAGAAGTTTCGTTTCACAAGTAAATGTGGCATGCAGGTACAGTAAGAAAATTTTTACTGCCTTTTGTTCCTAAATTTAGTCGTCTCATGTAAGAAATATTTAGGCCGTTTTTCAAGTGATGATTTCAGAACTATTCGAAAGAACTCTGCTTAGTGTGTCAGAATGGCCGAGCGGTCTAAGGCCCCAGATTTAAGCTCTGGTTCTCGAGAGAGAGCGTGGGTTCGAACCCAATTTCTGACATGTATCGATTTCTTTTTCGTATCGCGATAAATCATAAAAGTTTCGTTTCAGAAGTGAATGTGGCATGCAGGTATTATAAAGAAAATTTTTATTGCTTTTGTTCCTAAATTTAGTCATCTCGTGAGATTTACTCCGTTTTTTAAATGAGATGAGTTCAGATCTATTTGAAAGAAATCTGCTTATTGTGGTCAGAATGGCCGAGCGATCTAAGGCCCCAGATTTAAGCTCTGGTTCTCGAAAGAGAGCGTGGGTTCGAACCCCGCTTCTGACATATATCGATTTCTTTTTCGTATCGCAATAAATCAGAAATTTCGTTTCACAAGTGAATGTGGCATGCAGGTATAATAAGGAAAATTTTTACTAGCTCTTTTTCCTAAATTTAGTCGTCTCGTGTATAAAGATTTAGACCGTTTTTTCAAGTGATGAGTTCAGAACTCTGAAAGAAATCTGCTTAGTGTGTCAGAATGGCCGAGCGGTCTAAGGCGCCAGATTTAAGCTCTGGTTCTCGAAAGAGAGCGTGGGTTCGAACCACACTTCTGACATATATCGATTTCTTCTTCGTATCGCGATAAATCATAGAAGTTTCGGTTCACAAGTGAATGTGGCATGCAGGTACACTAAGAAAATTTTTACTGCCTTTTGCTCCTATATTTAGTCGTCTCATGTAAGAAAGATTTAGTCCGTTTTTCAAGTGTTGATTTCAGAACTATTTGAAAGAAATCGGCTTGGGTGTGTTAGAATAGCCGAGCGGTCTAAGGCGCCAGATTTAAGCTCTGGTTCACGAAAGAGAGCGTGGGTTCGAACCCCACTTCTGACATATATCGATTTCTTTTTCGTATCGCGATAAATCATAGAAGTTTCTTTTCACAAGTGAATGTGGCATGCAGGTACACTAAGAAAATTTTTACTGCCTTTTGTTCCTAAATTTAGTCGTCTCATGTAAGAAATATTTAGGCTGTTTTTCAAGTGATGATTTCAGAACTATTCGAAAGAACTCTGCTTAGTGTGTCAGAATGGCCGAGCGGTCTAAGGCGCCAGATTTAATCTCTGGTTCACGAAAGAGAGCGTGGGTTCGAACCCCACTTCTGACATATATCGATTTCTTTTTCGTATCGCGATAAATCATAAAAGTTTCGTTTCAGATGTGAATGTGGCATGCAGGTATAATAAAGAAAATTTTTACTGCTTTTGTTCCTAAATTTAGTCATCTCGTAAGATTTACTCCGTTTTTCAAATGATGAGTTCAGAACTATTTGAAAGAAATCTGCTTAGTGTGGTCAGAATGGCGGAGCGGTCTAAGGCGCCAGATTTAAGCTCTGGTTCTCGAAAGAGAGCGTGGGTTCGAACCCCACTTCTGACATATATCGATTTCTTTTTCGTATCGCGATAAATCATAAAAGTTTCGTTTCAGATGTGAATGTGGCATGCAGGTATAATAAAGAAAATTTTTACTGCTTTTGTTCCTAAATTTAGTCATCTCGTAAGATTTACTCCGTTTTTCAAATGATGAGTTCAGAACTATTTGAAAGAAATCTGCTTAGTGTGGTCAGAATGGCGGAGCGGTCTAAGGCGGCAGATTTAAGCTCTGGTTCTCGAAAGAGAGCGTGGGTTCGAACCCCATTTCTGACATATATCCATTTTTTTTGTATCGTGATAAATCATAAAAGTATCGTTTCAGAAGTGAATGTGGCATGCAGGTATAATAAAGAAAATTTTTACTGCTTTTGTTCCTAAATTTAGTCATCTCGTAAGATTTACTCCGTTTTTCAAATGATGAGTTCAGAGCTATTTGAAAGAAATCTGCTTAGAGTGGTCAGAATGGCCGAGCGGTCTAAGGCGCCAGATTTGAGCTCTGGTTCTCGAAAGAGAGCGTCGGTTCGAACCCCACTTCTGACATATATCCATTTTTTTTGTATCGTGATAAATCATAAAAGTATCGTTTCAGAAGTGAATGTGGCATGCAGGTATAATAAAGAAAATTTTTGCTGTTTTTTTTCCTAAATTTAGTCGTTTCGTGTAATAAAGATTTAGACCGTTTTTCAAGTGATGAGTTCAGAAGTCTGAAAGAAATCTGCTAAGTATGTCAGAATGGCCGAACGGTCTAAGGCGCCAGATTTAAGCTCTGGTTCTCGAAAGAGAGCGTGGGTTCGAACCCCACTTCTGACATATATCGATTTCTTTTTCGTATCGCGAAAAATCATAGAAGTTTCGTTTAACAGGTGAATGTGGCATGCAGGTACACTAAGAAAATTTTACTGCCTTTTGTTCCTAAATTTAGTCGTCTCATGTAAGAAATATTTAGGCCGTTTTTCAAGTGATGATTTCAGAACTATTCGAAAGAACTCTGCTTAGTGTGTCAGAATGGCCGAGCGGTCTAAGGCGCCAGATTTAAACTCTGGTTCTCGAAAGAGAGCGTGGGTTCGAACCCCTCTTCTGACATATATCGATTTCTGTTTCGTATCGCGATAAATCATAGAAGTTTCGTTTTACAAGTGAATGCGGCATGCAGGTATAATAAGGAAAATTTTTACTAGCTTTTTTTCCTAAATTTAGTCGTCTCGTGTAATAAAGATTTAGACCGTTTTTTCAAGTGATGAGTTCAGAACTCTGAAAGAAATCTGCTTAGTGTGTCAGAATGGCCGAGCGGTCTAAGGCGCCAGATTTAAGCTCTGGTTCTCGAAAGAGAGCGTGGGTTCGAACCCCACTTCTGACATATATCCATTTTTTTTGTATCGTGATAAATCATAAAAGTATCGTTTCAGATGTGAATGTGGCATGCAGGTATAATAAAGAAAATTTTTACTGTTATTTTTCCTAAATTTAGTCGTCTCGTGTAATAAAGATTTAGACCGTTTTTCAAGTGATGAGCTCAGAAGTCTGAAAGAAATCTGCTAAGTATGTCAGAATGGCCGAACGGTCTAAGGCGCCAGATTTAAGCTTTGGTTCTCGAAAGAGAGCGTGGGTTCGAAACCCACTTCTGACATATATCGATTTCTTTTTCGTATCGCGAAAAATCATAGAAGTTTCGTTTCACAAGTGAATGTGTCATGCAGGTACACTAAGGAAATTTTTACTGCCTCTTGTTCCTAAATTTAGTCGTGTCATGTAAGAAAAATTTAGTCCGTTTTTCAAGTGTTGATTTCAGAACTATTTTAAAGAAATTGGTTTTGTGTGTCAGAATAGCCGAGCGGTCTAAGGCGCCAGATTTAAGCTCTGGTTCTCGAAAGAGAGCGTGGGTTCGAACACCACTTCCGACATATATCCATTTTTTTTGTATCGTGATAAATCATAAAAGTATCGTTTCAGAAGTGAATGTGGCATGCAGGTATAATAAAGAAAATTTTTACTGTTTTTTTTCCTAAATTTAGTCGTCTCGTGTAATAAAGATTTAGACCGTTTTTCAAGTGATGAGTTCAGAAGTCTGAAAGAAATCTGCTAAGTATGTCAGAATGGCCGAACGGTCTAAGGCGCCAGATTTAAGCTCTGGTTCTCGAAAGAGATCGTGGGTTCGAACCCCACTTCTGACATATATCGATTTCTTTTTCGTATCGCGAAAAATCATAGAAGTTTCGTTTAACAGGTGAATGTGGCATGCAGGTACACTAAGAAAATTTTTACTGCCTTTTGTTCCTAAATTTAGTCGTCTCATGTAAGAAATATTTAGGCCGTTTTTCAAGTGATGATTTCAGAACTATTCGAAAGAACGCTGCTTAGTGTGTCAGAATGGCCGAGCGGTCTAAGGCGCCAGATTTAAACTCTGGTTCTCGAAAGAGAGCGTGGGTTCGAACCCCTCTTCTGACATATATCGATTTCTGTTTCGTATCGCGATAAATCATAGAAGTTTCGTTTTACAAGTGAATGCGGCATGCAGGTATAATAAGGAAAATTTTTACTAGCTTTTTTTCCTAAATTTAGTCGTCTCGTGTAATAAAGATTTAGACCGTTTTTTCAAGTGATGAGTTCAGAACTCTGAAAGAAATCTGCTTAGTGTGTCAGAATGGCCGAGCGGTCTAAGGCGCCAGATTTAAGCTCTGGTTTTCGAAAGAGAGCGTGGGTTCGAACCCCACTTCTGACATATATCCATTTTTTTTGTATCGTGATAAATCATAAAAGTATCGTTTGAGAAGTGAATGTGGCATGCAGGAATAATAAAGAAAATTTTTACTGTTTTTTTTCCTAAATTTAGTCGTCTCGTGTAATAAAGATTTAGACCGTTTTTCAAGTGATGAGTTCAGAAGTCTGAAAGAAATCGGCTAAGTATGTCAGAATGGCCGAACGGTCTAAGGCGCCAGATTTAAGCTTTGGTTCTCGAAAGAGAGCGTGGGTTCGAACCCCACTTCTGACATATATCGATTTCTTTTTCGTATCGCGAAAAATCATAGAAGTTTCGTTTCACAAGTGAATGTGTCATGCAGGTACACTAAGAAAATTTTTACTGCCTTTTGTTCCTAAATTTAGTCGTCTCATGTAAGAAATATTTAGGCCGTTTTTCAAGTGATGATTTCAGAACTATTCGAAAGAACTCTGCTTAGTGTGTCAGAATGGCCGAGCGGTCTAAGGCGCCAGATTTAAGCTCTGGTTCTCGAAAGAGAGCGCGGGTTCGAACCGCACTTCTGACATATATCGATTTCTTTTTCGTATCGCGATAAATCATAGAAGTTTCTTTTCACAAGTGAATGTGGCATGCAGGTACACTAAGAAAATTTTTACTGCCTTTTGTTCCTAAATTTAGTCGTCTCATGTAAGAAATATTTAGGCCGTTTTTCAAGTGATTATTTCAGAACTATTCGAAAGAACTCTGCTTAGTGTGTCAGAATGGCCGAGCGGTCTAAGGCGCCAGATTTAATCTCTGGTTCTCGAAAGAGAGCGTGGGTTCGAACCCCACTTCTGACATATATCGATTTCTTTTTCGTATCGCGATAAATCATAAAAGTTTCGTTTCAGATGTGAATGTGGCATGCAGGTATAATAAAGAAAATTTTTACTGCTTTTGTTCCTAAATTTAGTCATCTCGTAAGATTTACTCCGTTTTTCAAATGATGAGTTCAGAACTATTTGAAAGAAATCTGCTTAGTGTGGTCAGAATGGCGGAGCGGTCTAAGGCGGCAGATTTAAGCTCTGGTTCTCGAAAGAGAGCGTGGGTTCGAACCCCATTTCTGACATATATCCATTTTTTTTGTATCGTGATAAATCATAAAAGTATCGTTTCAGAAGTGAATGTGGCATGCAGGTATAATAAAGAAAATTTTTACTGCTTTTGTTCCTAAATTTAGTCATCTCGTAAGATTTACTCCGTTTTTCAAATGATGAGTTCAGAGCTATTTGAAAGAAATCTGCTTAGAGTGGTCAGAATGGCCGAGCGGTCTAAGGCGCCAGATTTGAGCTCTGGTTCTCGAAAGAGAGCGTCGGTTCGAACCCCACTTCTGACATATATCCATTTTTTTTGTATCGTGATAAATCATAAAAGTATCGTTTCAGAAGTGAATGTGGCATGCAGGTATAATAAAGAAAATTTTTGCTGTTTTTTTTCCTAAATTTAGTCGTTTCGTGTAATAAAGATTTAGACCGTTTTTCAAGTGATGAGTTCAGAAGTCTGAAAGAAATCTGCTAAGTATGTCAGAATGGCCGAACGGTCTAAGGCGCCAGATTTAAGCTCTGGTTCTCGAAAGAGAGCGTGGGTTCGAACCCCACTTCTGACATATATCGATTTCTTTTTCGTATCGCGAAAAATCATAGAAGTTTCGTTTAACAGGTGAATGTGGCATGCAGGTACACTAAGAAAATTTTACTGCCTTTTGTTCCTAAATTTAGTCGTCTCATGTAAGAAATATTTAGGCCGTTTTTCAAGTGATGATTTCAGAACTATTCGAAAGAACTCTGCTTAGTGTGTCAGAATGGCCGAGCGGTCTAAGGCGCCAGATTTAAACTCTGGTTCTCGAAAGAGAGCGTGGGTTCGAACCCCTCTTCTGACATATATCGATTTCTGTTTCGTATCGCGATAAATCATAGAAGTTTCGTTTTACAAGTGAATGCGGCATGCAGGTATAATAAGGAAAATTTTTACTAGCTTTTTTTCCTAAATTTAGTCGTCTCGTGTAATAAAGATTTAGACCGTTTTTTCAAGTGATGAGTTCAGAACTCTGAAAGAAATCTGCTTAGTGTGTCAGAATGGCCGAGCGGTCTAAGGCGCCAGATTTAAGCTCTGGTTCTCGAAAGAGAGCGTGGGTTCGAACCCCTCTTCTGAAATTTATCGATTTCTTCTTCGTATCGCGATAAATCATAGAAGTTTCGTTTCACAAGTAAATGTGGCATGCAGGTACAGTAAGAAAATTTTTACTGCCTTTTGTTCCTAAATTTAGTCGTCTCATGTAAGAAATATTTAGGCCGTTTTTCAAGTGATGATTTCAGAACTATTCGAAAGAACTCTGCTTAGTGTGTCAGAATGGCCGAGCGGTCTAAGGCCCCAGATTTAAGCTCTGGTTCTCGAGAGAGAGCGTGGGTTCGAACCCAATTTCTGACATGTATCGATTTCTTTTTCGTATCGCGATAAATCATAAAAGTTTCGTTTCAGAAGTGAATGTGGCATGCAGGTATTATAAAGAAAATTTTTATTGCTTTTGTTCCTAAATTTAGTCATCTCGTGAGATTTACTCCGTTTTTTAAATGAGATGAGTTCAGATCTATTTGAAAGAAATCTGCTTATTGTGGTCAGAATGGCCGAGCGATCTAAGGCCCCAGATTTAAGCTCTGGTTCTCGAAAGAGAGCGTGGGTTCGAACCCCGCTTCTGACATATATCGATTTCTTTTTCGTATCGCAATAAATCAGAAATTTCGTTTCACAAGTGAATGTGGCATGCAGGTATAATAAGGAAAATTTTTACTAGCTCTTTTTCCTAAATTTAGTCGTCTCGTGTATAAAGATTTAGACCGTTTTTTCAAGTGATGAGTTCAGAACTCTGAAAGAAATCTGCTTAGTGTGTCAGAATGGCCGAGCGGTCTAAGGCGCCAGATTTAAGCTCTGGTTCTCGAAAGAGAGCGTGGGTTCGAACCACACTTCTGACATATATCGATTTCTTCTTCGTATCGCGATAAATCATAGAAGTTTCGGTTCACAAGTGAATGTGGCATGCAGGTACACTAAGAAAATTTTTACTGCCTTTTGCTCCTATATTTAGTCGTCTCATGTAAGAAAGATTTAGTCCGTTTTTCAAGTGTTGATTTCAGAACTATTTGAAAGAAATCGGCTTGGGTGTGTTAGAATAGCCGAGCGGTCTAAGGCGCCAGATTTAAGCTCTGGTTCACGAAAGAGAGCGTGGGTTCGAACCCCACTTCTGACATATATCGATTTCTTTTTCGTATCGCGATAAATCATAGAAGTTTCTTTTCACAAGTGAATGTGGCATGCAGGTACACTAAGAAAATTTTTACTGCCTTTTGTTCCTAAATTTAGTCGTCTCATGTAAGAAATATTTAGGCTGTTTTTCAAGTGATGATTTCAGAACTATTCGAAAGAACTCTGCTTAGTGTGTCAGAATGGCCGAGCGGTCTAAGGCGCCAGATTTAATCTCTGGTTCACGAAAGAGAGCGTGGGTTCGAACCCCACTTCTGACATATATCGATTTCTTTTTCGTATCGCGATAAATCATAAAAGTTTCGTTTCAGATGTGAATGTGGCATGCAGGTATAATAAAGAAAATTTTTACTGCTTTTGTTCCTAAATTTAGTCATCTCGTAAGATTTACTCCGTTTTTCAAATGATGAGTTCAGAACTATTTGAAAGAAATCTGCTTAGTGTGGTCAGAATGGCGGAGCGGTCTAAGGCGCCAGATTTAAGCTCTGGTTCTCGAAAGAGAGCGTGGGTTCGAACCCCACTTCTGACATATATCGATTTCTTTTTCGTATCGCGATAAATCATAAAAGTTTCGTTTCAGATGTGAATGTGGCATGCAGGTATAATAAAGAAAATTTTTACTGCTTTTGTTCCTAAATTTAGTCATCTCGTAAGATTTACTCCGTTTTTCAAATGATGAGTTCAGAACTATTTGAAAGAAATCTGCTTAGTGTGGTCAGAATGGCGGAGCGGTCTAAGGCGGCAGATTTAAGCTCTGGTTCTCGAAAGAGAGCGTGGGTTCGAACCCCATTTCTGACATATATCCATTTTTTTTGTATCGTGATAAATCATAAAAGTATCGTTTCAGAAGTGAATGTGGCATGCAGGTATAATAAAGAAAATTTTTACTGCTTTTGTTCCTAAATTTAGTCATCTCGTAAGATTTACTCCGTTTTTCAAATGATGAGTTCAGAGCTATTTGAAAGAAATCTGCTTAGAGTGGTCAGAATGGCCGAGCGGTCTAAGGCGCCAGATTTGAGCTCTGGTTCTCGAAAGAGAGCGTCGGTTCGAACCCCACTTCTGACATATATCCATTTTTTTTGTATCGTGATAAATCATAAAAGTATCGTTTCAGAAGTGAATGTGGCATGCAGGTATAATAAAGAAAATTTTTGCTGTTTTTTTTCCTAAATTTAGTCGTTTCGTGTAATAAAGATTTAGACCGTTTTTCAAGTGATGAGTTCAGAAGTCTGAAAGAAATCTGCTAAGTATGTCAGAATGGCCGAACGGTCTAAGGCGCCAGATTTAAGCTCTGGTTCTCGAAAGAGAGCGTGGGTTCGAACCCCACTTCTGACATATATCGATTTCTTTTTCGTATCGCGAAAAATCATAGAAGTTTCGTTTAACAGGTGAATGTGGCATGCAGGTACACTAAGAAAATTTTACTGCCTTTTGTTCCTAAATTTAGTCGTCTCATGTAAGAAATATTTAGGCCGTTTTTCAAGTGATGATTTCAGAACTATTCGAAAGAACTCTGCTTAGTGTGTCAGAATGGCCGAGCGGTCTAAGGCGCCAGATTTAAACTCTGGTTCTCGAAAGAGAGCGTGGGTTCGAACCCCTCTTCTGACATATATCGATTTCTGTTTCGTATCGCGATAAATCATAGAAGTTTCGTTTTACAAGTGAATGCGGCATGCAGGTATAATAAGGAAAATTTTTACTAGCTTTTTTTCCTAAATTTAGTCGTCTCGTGTAATAAAGATTTAGACCGTTTTTTCAAGTGATGAGTTCAGAACTCTGAAAGAAATCTGCTTAGTGTGTCAGAATGGCCGAGCGGTCTAAGGCGCCAGATTTAAGCTCTGGTTCTCGAAAGAGAGCGTGGGTTCGAACCCCACTTCTGACATATATCCATTTTTTTTGTATCGTGATAAATCATAAAAGTATCGTTTCAGATGTGAATGTGGCATGCAGGTATAATAAAGAAAATTTTTACTGTTATTTTTCCTAAATTTAGTCGTCTCGTGTAATAAAGATTTAGACCGTTTTTCAAGTGATGAGCTCAGAAGTCTGAAAGAAATCTGCTAAGTATGTCAGAATGGCCGAACGGTCTAAGGCGCCAGATTTAAGCTTTGGTTCTCGAAAGAGAGCGTGGGTTCGAAACCCACTTCTGACATATATCGATTTCTTTTTCGTATCGCGAAAAATCATAGAAGTTTCGTTTCACAAGTGAATGTGTCATGCAGGTACACTAAGGAAATTTTTACTGCCTCTTGTTCCTAAATTTAGTCGTGTCATGTAAGAAAAATTTAGTCCGTTTTTCAAGTGTTGATTTCAGAACTATTTTAAAGAAATTGGTTTTGTGTGTCAGAATAGCCGAGCGGTCTAAGGCGCCAGATTTAAGCTCTGGTTCTCGAAAGAGAGCGTGGGTTCGAACACCACTTCCGACATATATCCATTTTTTTTGTATCGTGATAAATCATAAAAGTATCGTTTCAGAAGTGAATGTGGCATGCAGGTATAATAAAGAAAATTTTTACTGTTTTTTTTCCTAAATTTAGTCGTCTCGTGTAATAAAGATTTAGACCGTTTTTCAAGTGATGAGTTCAGAAGTCTGAAAGAAATCTGCTAAGTATGTCAGAATGGCCGAACGGTCTAAGGCGCCAGATTTAAGCTCTGGTTCTCGAAAGAGATCGTGGGTTCGAACCCCACTTCTGACATATATCGATTTCTTTTTCGTATCGCGAAAAATCATAGAAGTTTCGTTTAACAGGTGAATGTGGCATGCAGGTACACTAAGAAAATTTTTACTGCCTTTTGTTCCTAAATTTAGTCGTCTCATGTAAGAAATATTTAGGCCGTTTTTCAAGTGATGATTTCAGAACTATTCGAAAGAACGCTGCTTAGTGTGTCAGAATGGCCGAGCGGTCTAAGGCGCCAGATTTAAACTCTGGTTCTCGAAAGAGAGCGTGGGTTCGAACCCCTCTTCTGACATATATCGATTTCTGTTTCGTATCGCGATAAATCATAGAAGTTTCGTTTTACAAGTGAATGCGGCATGCAGGTATAATAAGGAAAATTTTTACTAGCTTTTTTTCCTAAATTTAGTCGTCTCGTGTAATAAAGATTTAGACCGTTTTTTCAAGTGATGAGTTCAGAACTCTGAAAGAAATCTGCTTAGTGTGTCAGAATGGCCGAGCGGTCTAAGGCGCCAGATTTAAGCTCTGGTTTTCGAAAGAGAGCGTGGGTTCGAACCCCACTTCTGACATATATCCATTTTTTTTGTATCGTGATAAATCATAAAAGTATCGTTTGAGAAGTGAATGTGGCATGCAGGAATAATAAAGAAAATTTTTACTGTTTTTTTTCCTAAATTTAGTCGTCTCGTGTAATAAAGATTTAGACCGTTTTTCAAGTGATGAGTTCAGAAGTCTGAAAGAAATCGGCTAAGTATGTCAGAATGGCCGAACGGTCTAAGGCGCCAGATTTAAGCTTTGGTTCTCGAAAGAGAGCGTGGGTTCGAACCCCACTTCTGACATATATCGATTTCTTTTTCGTATCGCGAAAAATCATAGAAGTTTCGTTTCACAAGTGAATGTGTCATGCAGGTACACTAAGAAAATTTTTACTGCCTTTTGTTCCTAAATTTAGTCGTCTCATGTAAGAAATATTTAGGCCGTTTTTCAAGTGATGATTTCAGAACTATTCGAAAGAACTCTGCTTAGTGTGTCAGAATGGCCGAGCGGTCTAAGGTGCCAGATTTAAGCTCTGGTTCTCGAAAGAGAGCGCGGGTTCGAACCGCACTTCTGACATATATCGATTTCTTTTTCGTATCGCGATAAATCATAGAAGTTTCTTTTCACAAGTGAATGTGGCATGCAGGTACACTAAGAAAATTTTTACTGCCTTTTGTTCCTAAATTTAGTCGTCTCATGTAAGAAATATTTAGGCCGTTTTTCAAGTGATTATTTCAGAACTATTCGAAAGAACTCTGCTTAGTGTGTCAGAATGGCCGAGCGGTCTAAGGCGCCAGATTTAATCTCTGGTTCTCGAAAGAGAGCGTGGGTTCGAACCCCACTTCTGACATATATCGATTTCTTTTTCGTATCGCGATAAATCATAAAAGTTTCGTTTCAGATGTGAATGTGGCATGCAGGTATAATAAAGAAAATTTTTACTGCTTTTGTTCCTAAATTTAGTCATCTCGTAAGATTTACTCCGTTTTTCAAATGATGAGTTCAGAACTATTTGAAAGAAATCTGCTTAGTGTGGTCAGAATGGCGGAGCGGTCTAAGGCGGCAGATTTAAGCTCTGGTTCTCGAAAGAGAGCGTGGGTTCGAACCCCATTTCTGACATATATCCATTTTTTTTGTATCGTGATAAATCATAAAAGTATCGTTTCAGAAGTGAATGTGGCATGCAGGTATAATAAAGAAAATTTTTACTGCTTTTGTTCCTAAATTTAGTCATCTCGTAAGATTTACTCCGTTTTTCAAATGATGAGTTCAGAGCTATTTGAAAGAAATCTGCTTAGAGTGGTTAGAATGGCCGAGCGGTCTAAGGCGCCAGATTTGAGCTCTGGTTCTCGAAAGAGAGCGTCGGTTCGAACCCCACTTCTGACATATATCCATTTTTTTTGTATCGTGATAAATCATAAAAGTATCGTTTCAGAAGTGAATGTGGCATGCAGGTATAATAAAGAAAATTTTTGCTGTTTTTTTTCCTAAATTTCGTCGTTTCGTGTAATAAAGATTTAGACCGTTTTTCAAGTGATGAGTTCAGAAGTCTGAAAGAAATCTGCTAAGTATGTCAGAATGGCCGAACGGTCTAAGGCGCCAGATTTAAGCTCTGGTTCTCGAAAGAGAGCGTGGGTTCGAACCCCACTTCTGACATATATCGATTTCTTTTTCGTATCGCGAAAAATCCTAGAAGTTTCGTTTAACAGGTGAATGTGGCATGCAGGTACACTAAGAAAATTTTTACTGCCTTTTGTTCCTAAATTTAGTCGTCTCATGTAAGAAATATTTAGGCCGTGTTTCAAGTGATGATTTCAGAACTATTCGAAAGAACTCTTCTTAGTGTGTCAGAATGGCCGAGCGGTCTAAGGCGCCAGATTTAAAATCTGGTTTTCGAAAGAGAGCGTGGGTTCGAACCGCTCATCTGACATATATCGATTTCTGTTTCGTATCGCGATAAATCATAGAAGTTTCGTTTTACAAGTGAATGCGGCATGCAGGTATAATAAGGAAAATTTTTACTAGCTTTTTTTCCTAAATTTAGTCGTCTCGTGTAATAAAGATTTAGACCGTTTTTTCAAGTGATGAGTTCAGAACTCTGAAAGAAATCTGCTTAGTGTGTCAGAATGGCCGAGCGGTCTAAGGCGCCAGATTTAAGCTCTGGTTCTCGAAAGAGAGCGTGGGTTCGAACCCCACTTCTGACATATATCCATTTTTTTTGTATCGTGATAAATCATAAAAGTATCGTTTCAGATGTGAATGTGGCATGCAGGTATAATAAAGAAAATTTTTACTGTTATTTTTCCTAAATTTAGTCGTCTCGTGTAATAAAGATTTAGACCGTTTTTCAAGTGATGAGCTCAGAAGTCTGAAAGAAATCTGCTAAGTATGTCAGAATGGCCGAACGGTCTATGGCGCCAGATTTAAGCTTTGGTTCTCGAAAGAGAGCGTGGGTTCGAAACCCACTTCTGACATATATCGATTTCTTTTTCGTATCGCGAAAAATCATAGAAGTTTCGTTTCACAAGTGAATGTGTCATGCAGGTACACTAAGGAAATTTTTACTGCCTCTTGTTCCTAAATTTAGTCGTGTCATGTAAGAAAAATTTAGTCCGTTTTTCAAGTGTTGATTCCAGAACTATTTTAAAGAAATTGGTTTTGTGTGTCAGAATAGCCGAGCGGTCTAAGGCGCCAGATTTAAGCTCTGGTTCTCGAAAGAGAGCGTGGGTTCGAACACCACTTCCGACATATATCCATTTTTTTTGTATCGTGATAAATCATAAAAGTATCGTTTCAGAAGTGAATGTGGCATGCAGGTATAATAAAGAAAATTTTTACTGTTTTTTTTCCTAAATTTAGTCGTCTCGTGTAATAAAGATTTAGACCGTTTTTCAAGTGATGAGTTCAGAAGTCTGAAAGAAATCTGCTAAGTATGTCAGAATGGCCGAACGGTCTAAGGCGCCAGATTTAAGCTCTGGTTCTCGAAAGAGATCGTGGGTTCGAACCCCACTTCTGACATATATCGATTTCTTTTTCGTATCGCGAAAAATCATAGAAGTTTCGTTTAACAGGTGAATGTGGCATGCAGGTACACTAAGAAAATTTTTACTGCCTTTTGTTCCTAAATTTAGTCGTCTCATGTAAGAAATATTTAGGCCGTTTTTCAAGTGATGATTTCAGAACTATTCGAAAGAACGCTGCTTAGTGTGTCAGAATGGCCGAGCGGTCTAAGGCGCCAGATTTAAACTCTGGTTCTCGAAAGAGAGCGTGGGTTCGAACCCCTCTTCTGACATATATCGATTTCTGTTTCGTATCGCGATAAATCATAGAAGTTTCGTTTTACAAGTGAATGCGGCATGCAGGTATAATAAGGAAAATTTTTACTAGCTTTTTTTCCTAAATTTAGTCGTCTCGTGTAATAAAGATTTAGACCGTTTTTTCAAGTGATGAGTTCAGAACTCTGAAAGAAATCTGCTTAGTGTGTCAGAATGGCCGAGCGGTCTAAGGCGCCAGATTTAAGCTCTGGTTTTCGAAAGAGAGCGTGGGTTCGAACCCCACTTCTGACATATATCCATTTTTTTTGTATCGTGATAAATCATAAAAGTATCGTTTGAGAAGTGAATGTGGCATGCAGGAATAATAAAGAAAATTTTTACTGTTTTTTTTCCTAAATTTAGTCGTCTCGTGTAATAAAGATTTAGACCGTTTTTCAAGTGATGAGTTCAGAAGTCTGAAAGAAATCGGCTAAGTATGTCAGAATGGCCGAACGGTCTAAGGCGCCAGATTTAAGCTTTGGTTCTCGAAAGAGAGCGTGGGTTCGAACCCCACTTCTGACATATATCGATTTCTTTTTCGTATCGCGAAAAATCATAGAAGTTTCGTTTCACAAGTGAATGTGTCATGCAGGTACACTAAGAAAATTTTTACTGCCTTTTGTTCCTAAATTTAGTCGTCTCATGTAAGAAATATTTAGGCCGTTTTTCAAGTGATGATTTCAGAACTATTCGAAAGAACTCTGCTTAGTGTGTCAGAATGGCCGAGCGGTCTAAGGCGCCAGATTTAAGCTCTGGTTCTCGAAAGAGAGCGCGGGTTCGAACCGCACTTCTGACATATATCGATTTCTTTTTCGTATCGCGATAAATCATAGAAGTTTCTTTTCACAAGTGAATGTGGCATGCAGGTACACTAAGAAAATTTTTACTGCCTTTTGTTCCTAAATTTAGTCGTCTCATGTAAGAAATATTTAGGCCGTTTTTCAAGTGATTATTTCAGAACTATTCGAAAGAACTCTGCTTAGTGTGTCAGAATGGCCGAGCGGTCTAAGGCGCCAAATTTAATCTCTGGTTCTCGAAAGAGAGCGTGGGTTCGAACCCCACTTCTGACATATATCGATTTCTTTTTCGTATCGCGATAAATCATAAAAGTTTCGTTTCAGATGTGAATGTGGCATGCAGGTATAATAAAGAAAATTTTTACTGCTTTTGTTCCTAAATTTAGTCATCTCGTAAGATTTACTCCGTTTTTCAAATGATGAGTTCAGAACTATTTGAAAGAAATCTGCTTAGTGTGGTCAGAATGGCGGAGCGGTCTAAGGCGGCAGATTTAAGCTCTGGTTCTCGAAAGAGAGCGTGGGTTCGAACCCCATTTCTGACATATATCCATTTTTTTTGTATCGTGATAAATCATAAAAGTATCGTTTCAGAAGTGAATGTGGCATGCAGGTATAATAAAGAAAATTTTTACTGCTTTTGTTCCTAAATTTAGTCATCTCGTAAGATTTACTCCGTTTTTCAAATGATGAGTTCAGAGCTATTTGAAAGAAATCTGCTTAGAGTGGTCAGAATGGCCGAGCGGTCTAAGGCGCCAGATTTGAGCTCTGGTTCTCGAAAGAGAGCGTCGGTTCGAACCCCACTTCTGACATATATCCATTTTTTTTGTATCGTGATAAATCATAAAAGTATCGTTTCAGAAGTGAATGTGGCATGCAGGTATAATAAAGAAAATTTTTGCTGTTTTTTTTCCTAAATTTAGTCGTTTCGTGTAATAAAGATTTAGACCGTTTTTCAAGTGATGAGTTCAGAAGTCTGAAAGAAATCTGCTAAGTATGTCAGAATGGCCGAACGGTCTAAGGCGCCAGATTTAAGCTCTGGTTCTCGAAAGAGAGCGTGGGTTCGAACCCCACTTCTGACATATATCGATTTCTTTTTCGTATCGCGAAAAATCATAGAAGTTTCGTTTAACAGGTGAATGTGGCATGCAGGTACACTAAGAAAATTTTACTGCCTTTTGTTCCTAAATTTAGTCGTCTCATGTAAGAAATATTTAGGCCGTTTTTCAAGTGATGATTTCAGAACTATTCGAAAGAACTCTGCTTAGTGTGTCAGAATGGCCGAGCGGTCTAAGGCGCCAGATTTAAACTCTGGTTCTCGAAAGAGAGCGTGGGTTCGAACCCCTCTTCTGACATATATCGATTTCTGTTTCGTATCGCGATAAATCATAGAAGTTTCGTTTTACAAGTGAATGCGGCATGCAGGTATAATAAGGAAAATTTTTACTAGCTTTTTTTCCTAAATTTAGTCGTCTCGTGTAATAAAGATTTAGACCGTTTTTTCAAGTGATGAGTTCAGAACTCTGAAAGAAATCTGCTTAGTGTGTCAGAATGGCCGAGCGGTCTAAGGCGCCAGATTTAAGCTCTGGTTCTCGAAAGAGAGCGTGGGTTCGAACCCCTCTTCTGAAATTTATCGATTTCTTCTTCGTATCGCGATAAATCATAGAAGTTTCGTTTCACAAGTAAATGTGGCATGCAGGTACAGTAAGAAAATTTTTACTGCCTTTTGTTCCTAAATTTAGTCGTCTCATGTAAGAAATATTTAGGCCGTTTTTCAAGTGATGATTTCAGAACTATTCGAAAGAACTCTGCTTAGTGTGTCAGAATGGCCGAGCGGTCTAAGGCCCCAGATTTAAGCTCTGGTTCTCGAGAGAGAGCGTGGGTTCGAACCCCATTTCTGACATGTATCGATTTCTTTTTCGTATCGCGATAAATCATAAAAGTTTCGTTTCAGAAGTGAATGTGGCATGCAGGTATTATAAAGAAAATTTTTATTGCTTTTGTTCCTAAATTTAGTCATCTCGTGAGATTTACTCCGTTTTTTAAATGAGATGAGTTCAGATCTATTTGAAAGAAATCTGCTTATTGTGGTCAGAATGGCCGAGCGATCTAAGGCCCCAGATTTAAGCTCTGGTTCTCGAAAGAGAGCGTGGGTTCGAACCCCGCTTCTGACATATATCGATTTCTTTTTCGTATCGCAATAAATCAGAAATTTCGTTTCACAAGTGAATGTGGCATGCAGGTATAATAAGGAAAATTTTTACTAGCTCTTTTTCCTAAATTTAGTCGTCTCGTGTATAAAGATTTAGACCGTTTTTTCAAGTGATGAGTTCAGAACTCTGAAAGAAATCTGCTTAGTGTGTCAGAATGGCCGAGCGGTCTAAGGCGCCAGATTTAAGCTCTGGTTCTCGAAAGAGAGCGTGGGTTCGAACCACACTTCTGACATATATCGATTTCTTCTTCGTATCGCGATAAATCATAGAAGTTTCGGTTCACAAGTGAATGTGGCATGCAGGTACACTAAGAAAATTTTTACTGCCTTTTGTTCCTATATTTAGTCGTCTCATGTAAGAAAGATTTAGTCCGTTTTTCAAGTGTTGATTTCAGAACTATTTGAAAGAAATCGGCTTGGGTGTGTTAGAATAGCCGAGCGGTCTAAGGCGCCAGATTTAAGCTCTGGTTCACGAAAGAGAGTGTGGGTTCGAACCCCACTTCTTACATATATCCATTTTTTTTGTATCGTGATAAATCATAAAAGTATCGTTTCAGAAGTGAATGTGGCATGCAGGTATAATAAAGAAAATTTTTACTGTTTTTTTTCCTAAATTTATTCGTCTCGTGTAATAAAGATTTAGACAGTTTTTCAAATGATGAGTTCAGAAGTCTGAAAGAAATCTGCTAAGTATGTCAGAATGGCCGAACGGTCTAAGGCGCTAGATTTAAGCTCTGGTTCTCGAAAGAGAGCGTGGGTTCGAACCCCACTTCTGACATATATCGATTTCTTTTTCGTATCGCGATAAATCATAGAAGTTTCTTTTCACAAGTGAATGTGGCATGCAGGTACACTAAGAAAATTTTTACTGCCTTTTGTTCCTAAATTTAATCGTCTCATGTAAGAAATATTTAGGCCGTTTTTCAAGTGATGATTTCAGAACTATTCGAAAGAACTCTGCTTAGTGTGTCAGAATGGCCGAGCGGTCTAAGGCGCCAGATTTAAGCTCTGGTTCTCGAAAGAGAGCGCGGGTTCGAACCCCACTTCTGACATATATCGATTTCTTTTTCGTATCGCGATAAATCATAGAAGTTTCTTTTCACAAGTGAATGTGGCATGCAGGTACACTAAGAAAATTTTTACTGCCTTTTGTTCCTAAATTTAGTCGTCTCATGTAAGAAATATTTAGGCCGTTTTTCAAGTGATGATTTCAGAACTATTCGAAAGAACTCTGCTTAGTGTGTCAGAATGGCCGAGCGGTCTAAGGCGCCAGATTTAAGCTTTGGTTCTCGAAAGAGAGCGTGGGTTCGAACCCCACTTCTGACATATATCGATTTCTTTTTCGTATCGCGATAAATCATAAAAGTTTCGTTTCAGATGTGAATGTGGCATGCAGGTATAATAAAGAAAATTTTTACTGCTTTTGTTCCTAAATTTAGTCATCTCGTAAGATTTACTCCGTTTTTCAAATGATGAGTTCAGAACTATTTGAAAGAAATCTGCTTAGAGTGGTCAGAATGGCCGAGCGGTCTAAGGCGCCAGATTTAAGCTCTGGTTCTCGAAAGAGAGCGTGGGTTCGAACCCCACTTCTGACATATATCCATTTTTTTTGTATCGTGATAAATCATAAAAGTATCTTTTCAGAAGTGAATGTGGCATGCAGGTATAATAAAGAAAATTTTTACTGTTTTTTTTCGTAAATTTAGTCGTCTCGTGTAATAAAGATTTAGACCGTTTTTCAAGTGATGAGTTCAGAAGTCTGAAAGAAATCTGCTAAGTATGTCAGAATGGCCGAACGGTCTAAGGCGCCAGATTTAATCTCTGGTTCTCGAAAGAGAGCGTGGGTTCGAACTCCACTTCTGACATATATCGATTTCTTCTTCGTATCGCGATAAATCATAGAAGTTTCGGTTCACAAGTGAATGTGGCATGCAGGTACACTAAGAAAATTTTTACTGCCTTTTGTTCCTAAATTTAGTCGGGTCATGTAAGAAAAATTTAGTCCGTTTTTCAAGTGTTGATTTCAGAACTATTTGAAAGAAATCGGTTTTGTGTGTCAGAATGGCCGAGCGGTCTAAGGCGCCAGATTTAAGCTCTGGATCTCGAAAGAGACCGTGGGTTCGAACCCCGCTTCTGACATATATCGATTTCTTTTTCGTATCGCAATAAATCAGAAATTTCGTTTCACAAGTGAATGTGGCATGCAGGTACACTAAGAAAATTTTTACTGCCTTTTGTTCCTATATTTCGTCGTCTCATGTAAGAAAGATTTAGTCCGTTTTTCAAGTGTTGATTTCAGAACTATTTGAAAGAAATCGGCTTGGGTGTGTTAGAATAGCCGAGCGGTCTAAGGCGCCAGATTTAAACTCTGGTTCACGAAAGAGAGCGTGGGTTCGAACCCCACTTCTTACATATATCCATTTTTTTTGTTTCGTGATAAATCATAAAAGTATCGTTTCAGAAGTGAATGTGGCATGCAGGTATAATAAAGAAAATTTTTACTGTTTTTTTCCTAAATTTATTCGTCTCGTGTAATAAAGATTTAGACAGTTTTTCAAATGATGAGTTCAGAAGTCTGAAAGAAATCTGCTAAGTATGTCAGAATGGCCGAACGGTCTAAGGCGCCAGATTTAATCTCTGGTTCTCGAAAGAGAGCGTGGGTTCGAACCCCACTTCTGACATATATCGATTTCTTCTTCGTATCGCGATAAATCATAGAAGTTTCTTTTCACAAGTGAATGTGGCATGCAGGTACACTAAGAAAATTTTTACTGCCTTTTGTTCCTAAATTTAGTCGTCTCATGTAAGAAATATTTAGGCCGTTTTTCAAGTGATGATTTCAGAACTATTCGAAAGAACTCTGCTTAGTGTGTCAGAATGGCCGAGCGGTCTAAGGCGCCAGATTTAAGCTCTGGTTCTCGATAGAGAGCGCGGTTTCGAACCCCACTTCCGACATATATCGATTTCTTTTTCGTATCGCGATAAATCATAGAAGTTTCTTTTCACAAGTGAATGTGGCATGCAGGTACACTAAGAAAATTTTTACTGCCTTTTGTTCCTAAATTTAGTCGTCTCATGTAAGAAATATTTAGGCCGTTTTTCAAGTGATGATTTCAGAACTATTCGAAAGAACTCTGCTTAGTGTGTCAGAATGGCCGAGCGGTCTAAGGCGCCAGATTTAAGCTCTGGTTCTCGAAAGAGAGCGCGGGTTCGAACCCCACTTCTGACATATATCGATTTCTTTTTCGTATCGCGATAAATCATAGAAGTTTCTTTTCACAAGTGAATGTGGCATGCAGGTACACTAAGAAAATTTTTACTGCCTTTTGTTCCTAAATTTAGTCGTCTCATGTAAGAAATATTTAGGCCGTTTTTCAAGTGATGATTTCAGAACTATTCGAAAGAACTCTGCTTAGTGTGTCAGAATGGCCGAGCGGTCTAAGGCGCCAGATTTAAGCTTTGGTTCTCGAAAGAGGGCGTGGGTTCGAACCCCACTTCTGACCTATATCGATTTCTTTTTCGTATCGCGATAAATCATAAAAGTTTCGTTTCAGATGTGAATGTGGCATGCAGGTATAATAAAGAAAATTTTTACTGCTTTTGTTCCTAAATTTAGTCATCTCGTAAGATTTACTCCGTTTTTCAAATGATGAGTTCAGAACTATTTGAAAGAAATCTGCTTAGAGTGGTCAGAATGGCCGAGCGGTCTAAGGCGCCCGATTTAAGCTCTGGTTCTCGAAAGAGAGCGTGGGTTCGAACCCCACTTCAGACATATATCCATTTTTTTTGTATCGTGATAAATCATAAAAGTATCTTTTCAGAAGTGAATGTGGCATGCAGGTATAATAAAGAAAATTTTTACTGTTTTTTTTCCTAAATTTAGTCGTCTCGTGTAATAAAGATTTAGACCGTTTTTCAAGTGATGAGTTCAGAAGTCTGAAAGAAATCTGCTAAGTATGTCAGAATGGCCGAACGGTCTAAGGCGCCAGATTTAATCTCTGGTTCTCGAAAGAGAGCGTGGGTTCGAACCCCACTTCTGACATATATCGATTTCTTCTTCGTATCGCGATAAATCATAGAAGTTTCGGTTCACAAGTGAATGTGGCATGCAGGTACACTAAGAAAATTTTTACTGCCTTTTGTTCTTAAATTTAGTCGTGTCATGTAAGAAAAATTTAGTCCGTTTTTCAAGTGTTGATTTCAGAACTATTTGAAAGAAATCGGTTTTGTGTGTCAGGATGGCCGAGCTGTCTAAGGCGCCAGATTTAAACTCTGGTTCTCGAAAGAGACCGTGGGTTCGAACCCCGCTTCTGACATATATCGATTTCTTTTTCGTATCGCAATAAATCAGAAATTTCGTTTCACAAGTGAATGTGGCATGCAGGTACACTAAGAAAATTTTTACTGCCTTTTGTTCCTATATTTAGTCGTCTCATGTAAGAAAGATTTAGTCCGTTTTTCAAGTGTTGATTTCAGAACTATTTGAAAGAAATCGGCTTGGGTGTGTTAGAATAGCCGAGCGGTCTAAGGCGCCAGATTTATGCTCTGGTTCACGAAAGAGAGCGTGGGTTCGAACCCCACTTCTTACATATATCCATTTTTTTTGTTTCGTGATAAATCATAAAAGTATCGTTTCAGAAGTGAATGTGGCATGCAGGTATAATAAAGAAAATTTTTACTGTTTTTTTCCTAAATTTATTCGTCTCGTGTAATAAAGATTTAGACAGTTTTTCAAATGATGAGTTCAGAAGTCTGAAAGAAATCTGCTAAGTATGTCAGAATGGCCGAACGGTCTAAGGCGCCAGATTTAAGCTCTGGTTCTCGAAAGAGAGCGTGGGTTCGAACCCCACTTCTGACATATATCGATTTCTTTTTCGTATCGCGATAAATCATAGAAGTTTCTTTTCACAAGTGAATGTGGCATGCAGGTACACTAAGAAAATTTTTACTGCCTTTTGTTCCTAAATTTAGTCGTCTCATGTAAGAAATATTTAGGCCGTTTTTCAAGTGATGATTTCAGAACTATTCGAAAGAACTCTGCTTAGTGTGTCAGAATGGCCGAGCGGTCTAAGGCGCCAGATTTAAGCTCTGGTTCTCGAAAGAGAGCGCGGGTTCGAACCCCACTTCTGACATATATCGATTTCTTTTTCGTATCGCGATAAATCATAGAAGTTTCTTTTCACAAGTGAATGTGGCATGCAGGTACACTAAGAAAATTTTTACTGCCTTTTGTTCCTAAATTTAGTCGTCTCATGTAAGAAATATTTAGGCCGTTTTTCAAGTGATTATTTCAGAACTATTCGAAAGAACTCTGCTTAGTGTGTCAGAATGGCCGAGCGGTCTAAGGCGCCAGATTTAAGCTTTGGTTCTCGAAAGAGAGCGTGGGTTCGAACCCCACTTCTGACATATATCGATTTCTTTTTCGTATCGCGATAAATCATAAAAGTTTCGTTTCAGATGTGAATGTGGCATGCAGGTATAATAAAGAAAATTTTTACTGCTTTTGTTCCTAAATTTAGTCATCTCGTAAGATTTACTCCGTTTTTCAAATGATGAGTTCAGAACTATTTGAAAGAAATCTGCTTAGAGTGGTCAGAATGGCCGAGCGGTCTAAGGCGCCAGATTTAAGCTCTGGTTCTGGAAAGAGAGCGTGGGTTCGAACCCCACTTCTGACATATATCCATTTTTTTTGTATCGTGATAAATCATAAAAGTATCTTTTCAGAAGTGAATGTGGCATGCAGGTATAATAAAGAAAATTTTTACTGTTTTTTTTCCTAAATTTAGTCGTCTCGTGTAATAAAGATTTAGACCGTTTTTCAAGTGATGAGTTCAGAAGTCTGAAAGAAATCTGCTAAGTATGTCAGAATGGCCGAACGGTCTAAGGCGCCAGATTTAATCTCTGGTTCTCGAAAGAGAGCGTGGGTTCGAACCCCACTTCTGACATATATCGATTTCTTTTTCGTATCGCGAAAAATCATAGAAGTTTCGTTTAACAGGTGAATGTAGCATGCAGGTACACTAAGAAAATTTTTACTGCCTTTTGTTCCTAAATTTAGTCGTCTCATGTAAGAAATATTTAGGCCGTTTTTCAAGTGATGATTTCAGAACTATTCGAAAGAAATCTGCTTAGTGTGTCAGAATGGCCGAGCGGTCTAAGGCGCCAGATTTAAACTCTGGTTCTCGAAAGAGAGCGTGGGTTCGAACCCCTCTTCTGACATATATCGATTTCTGTTTCGTATCGCGATAAATCATAGAAGTTTCGTTTTACAAGTGAATGCGTCATGCAGGTATAATAAGGAAAATTTTTACTAGCTTTTTTTCCTAAATTTAGTCGTCTCGTGTAATAAAGATTTAGACCGTTTTTTCAAGTGATGAGTTCAGAACTCTGAAAGAAATCTGCTTAGTGTGTCAGAATGGCCGAGCGGTCTAAGGCGCCAGATTTAAGCTCTGGTTTTCGAAAGAGAGCGTGGGTTCGAACCCCACTTCTGACATATATCGATTTCTTCTTCGTATCGCGATAAATCATAGAAGTTTCGGTTCACAAGTGAATGTGGCATGCAGGTACACTAAGAAAATTTTTACTGCCTTTTGTTCCTAAATTTAGTCGTCTCATGTAAGTAAAATTTAGTCCGTTTTTCAAGTGTTGATTTCAGAACTATTTGAAAGAAATCGGTTTCGTGTGTCAGAATGGCCGAGCGGTCTAAGGCGCCAGATTTAAGCTCTGGTACTCGAAAGAGACCGTGGGTTCGAACCCCGCTTCTGACATATATCGATTCCTTTTTCGTATCGCAATAAATCAGAAATTTCGTTTCACAAGTGAATGTGGCATGCAGGTACACTAAGAAAATTTTTACTGCCTTTTGTTCCTATATTTAGTCGTCTCATGTAAGAAAGATTTAGTCCGTTTTTCAAGTGTTGATTTCAGAACTATTTGAAAGAAATCGGCTTGGGTGTGTCAGAATAGCCGAGCGGTCTAAGGCGCCAGATTTAAGCTCTGGTTGACGTAAGAGAGCGTGGGTTCGAACCCCACTTCTGACGTATATCGATTTCTGTTTCGTATCGCGATAAATCATAGAAGTTTCGTTTTACAAGTGAATGTGGCATGCAGGTATAATAAGGAAAATTTTTACTAGCTTTTTTTCCTAAATTTAGTCGTCTCGTGTATAAAGATTTAGACCGTTTTTTCAAGTGATGAGTTCAGAACTCTGAAAGAAATCTGCTTAGTGTGTCAGAATGGCCGAGCGGTCTAAGGCGCCAGATTTAAGCTCTGGTTCTCGAAAGAGAGCGTGGGTTCGAACCACACTTCTGACATATATCGATTTCTTCTTCGTGTCGCGATAAATCATAGAAGTTTCGTTTCACAAGTGAATGTGGCATGCAGGTACACTAAGAAAATTTTTACTGCCTTTTGTTCCTTAATTTAGTCCTCTCATGTAAGAAATATTTAGGCCGTTTTACAAGTGATGATTTCAGAACTATTCGAAAGAACTCTGCTTAGTGTGTCAGAATGGCCGAGCGGTCTAAGGCGCCAGATTTAAGCTCTGGTTCTCGAAAGAGTGCGTGGGTTCGAACCCCTCTTCTAACATATATTGATTTCTTTTTCGTATCGCGATAAATCATAGAAGTTTCGTTTCACAAGTGAATGTGGCATGCAGGTATAATAAGGAAAATTTTTTCTAGCTTTTTTTCCTAAATTTAGTCGTCTCGTGTAATAAAGATTTAGACCGTTTTTCAAGTGATGAGTTCAGAACTCTGAAAGAAATCTGCTTAGAGTGTCAGAATGGCCGAGCGGTCTAAGGCGCCAGATTTAAGCTCTGGTTCTCGAAAGAGAGCGTGGGTTCGAACCACACTTCTGACATATATCGATTTCTTCTTCGTATCACGATAAATCATAGAAATTTCGTTTCACAGGTAAATGTGGCATACAGGTACACTAAGAAAATTTTTACTGCCTTTTGTTCCTAAATTTAGTCGTCTCATGTAAGAAATATTTAGGCCGTTTTTCAAGTGTTGATTTCAGAACTATTTGAAAGAAATCGGTTTTGTGTGTCAGAATGGCCGAGCGGTCTAAGGCGCCAGATTTAAGCTCTGGTTCTCGAAAGAGAGCGTGGGTTCGAACCCCACTTCTGACATATATCGATTTCTGTTTCGTATCGCAATAAATCATAAAAGTTTCGTTTCACAAGTGTATGTGGCATGCAGGTATAATAAGGAAAATTTTTCCTAAATTTAGTCGTGTCATGTAAGAAAAATTTAGACCGTTTTTCGAGTGATGAGTTCAGAACTCTGAAAGAAATCGGTTTTGTGTGTCAGAATGGCCGAGCTGTCTAAGGCGCCGGATTTAAGCTCTGGTTCTCGAAAGAGAACGTGGGTTCGAACCCAACTTCTGATATATATCGATTTCTTTTTCGTATCGCAATAAATCATAAAAGTTTCGTTTCACAAGTGTATGTGGCATGCAGGTATAATAAGGAAAATTTTTACTGGCTTTTTTTCCTAAATTTAGTCGTGTAATGTAAGAAAAATTTAGTGCGTTTTTCAAGTGTTGATTTCAGAACTATTTGAAAGAAATCGGTTTTGTGTGTCAGAATGGCTCAGTGGTCTAAGGCGCCAGATTTATGCTCTGGTTCACGAAAGAGAGTGTGGGTTCGAACTCCACTTCTGACATATATCGATTTCTTTTTCGTATCGCGATAAATCATAGAAGTTTCGTTTCACAAGTGAATGTGGCATGCAGGTATAATAAGGAAAATTTTTACTAGCTTTTTTTCCTAAATTTAGTCGTCTCGTGTAATAAAGATTTAGACCGTTTTTCAAGTGATGAGTTCAGAACTCTGAAAGAATTCTGCTTAGTGTGTCAGAATGGCCGAGCGGTCTAAGGCGCCAGATTTAAGCTCTGGTTCTCGAAAGAGAGCGTGGGTTCGAACCACACTTCTGACATATATCGATTTCTTCTTCGTATCGCGATAAATCATAGAAGTTTCGTTTCACAAGTGAATGTGGCATGCAGGTACACTAAGAAAATTTTTACTGCCTTTTGTTCCTAAATTTAGTCGTCTCATGTAAGAAATATTTAGGCCGTTTTACAAGTGATGATTTCAGAACTATTCGAAAGAACTCTGCTTAGTGTGTCAAATGGCCGAGCGGTCTAAGGCGCCAGATTTAAGCTCTGGTTCTCGAAAGAGTGCGTGGGTTCGAACCCCTCTTCTGACATATATTGATTTCTTTTTCGTATCGCGATAAATCATAGAAGTTTCGTTTCACAAGTGAATGTGGCATGCAGGTATAATAAGGAAAATTTTTTCTAGCTTTTTTTCCTAAATTTAGTCGTCTCGTGTAATAAAGATTTAGACCGTTTTTCAAGTGATGAGTTCAGAACTCTGAAAGAAATCTGCTTAGAGTGTCAGAATGGCCGAGCGGTCTAAGGCGCCAGATTTAAGCTCTGGTTCTCGAAAGAGACCGTGGGTTCGAACCCCGCTTCTGACATATATCGATTTCTTTTTCGTATCTCAATAAATCAGAAATTTCGTTTCACAAGTGAATGTGGCATGCAGGTACACTAAGAAAATTTTTACTGCCTTTTGTTCCTATATTTAGTCGTCTCATGTAAGAAAGATTTAGTCCGTTTTTCAAGTGTTGATTTCAGAACTATTTGAAAGAAATCGGCTTGGGTGTGTCAGAATAGCCGAGCGGTCTAAGGCGCCAGATTTAAGCTCTGGTTGACGTAAGAGAGCGTGGGTTCGAACCCCACTTCTGACGTATATCGATTTCTGTTTCGTACCGCGATAAATCATAGAAGTTTCGTTTTACAAGTGAATGTGGCATGCAGGTATAATAAGGAAAATTTTTACTAGCTTTTTTTCCTAAATTTAGTCGTCTCGTGTATAAAGATTTAGACCGTTTTTTCAAGTGATGAGTTCAGAACTCTGAAAGAAATCTGCTTAGTGTGTCAGAATGGCCGAGCGGTCTAAGGCGCCAGATTTAAGCTCTGGTTCTCGAAAGAGAGCGTGGGTTCGAACCACACTTCTGACATATATCGATTTCTTCTTCGTATCGCGATAAATCATAGAAGTTTCGTTTCACAAGTGAATGTGGCATGCAGGTACACTAAGAAAATTTTTACTGCCTTTTGTTCCTTAATTTAGTCCTCTCATGTAAGAAATATTTAGGCCGTTTTACAAGTGATGATTTCAGAACTATTCGAAAGAACTCTGCTTAGTGTGTCAGAATGGCCGAGCGGTCTAAGGCGCCAGATTTAAGCTCTGGTTCTCGAAAGAGTGCGTGGGTTCGAACCCCTCTTCTAACATATATTGATTTCTTTTTCGTATCGCGATAAATCATAGAAGTTTCGTTTCACAAGTGAATGTGGCATGCAGGTACACTATGGAAATTTTTACTGCCTCTTGTTCCTAAATTTAGTCGTGTCATGTAAGAAAAATTTAGTCCGTTTTTCAAGTGTTGATTTCAGAACTATTTTAAAGAAATCGGTTTTGTGTGTCAGAATAGCCGAGCGGTCTAAGGCGCCAGATTTAAGCTCTGGTTCTCGAAAGAGAGCGTGGGTTCGAACACCACTTCCGACATATATCGATTTCTTTTTCGTATCGCGATAAATCATAGAAGTTTCTTTTCACAAGTGAATGTGGCATGCAGGTACACTAAGAAAATTTTTACTGCCTTTTGTTCCTAAATTTATTCGTCTCATGTAAGAAATATTTAGGCCGTTTTTCAAGTGATGATTTCAGAACTATTCGAAAGAACTCTGCTTAGTGTGTCAGAATGGCCGAGCGGTCTATGGCGCCAGATTTAAGCTCTGGTTCTCGAAAGAGAGCGCGGGTTCGAACCCCACTTCTGACATATATTGATTTCTTTTTCGTATCGCGATAAATCATAGAAGTTTCTTTTCACAAGTGAATGTGGCATGCAGGTACACTAAGAAAATTTTTACTGCCTTTTGTTCCTAAATTTAGTCGTCTCATGTAAGAAATATTTAGGCCGTTTTTCAAGTGATGATTTCAGAACTATTCGAAAGAACTCTTCTTAGTGTGTCAGAATGGCCGAGCGGTCTAAGGCGCCAGATTTAAGCTCTGGTTCTCGAAAGAGAGCGTGGGTTCGAACCCCACTTCTGACATATATCGATTTCTTTTTCGTATCGCGATAAATCATAAAAGTTTCGTTTCAGATGTGAATGTGGCATGCAGGTATAATAAAGAAAATTTTTACTGCTTTTGTTCCTAAATTTAGTCATCTCGTAAGATTTACTCCGTTTTTCAAATGATGAGTTCAGAACTATTTGAAAGAAATCTGCTTAGTGTGGTCAGAATGGCCGAGCGGTCTAAGGCGCCAGATTTAAGCTCTGGTTCTCGAAAGAGAGCGTGGGTTCGAACCCCACTTCTGACATATATCCATTTTTTTTGTATCGTGATAAATCATAAAAGTATCGTTTCAGAAGTGAATGTGGCATGCAGGTATAATAAAGAAAATTTTTACTGCTTTTGTTCCTAAATTTAGTCATCTCGTAAGATTTACTCCGTTTTTCAAATGATGAGTTCAGAACTATTTTAAAGAAATCTGCTTAGAGTGGTCAGAATGGCCGAGCGGTCTAAGGCGCCAAATTTAAGCTCTGGTTCTCGAAAGAGAGCGTGGGTTCGAACCCCACTTCTGACATATATCCTTTTTTTTTGTATCGTGATAAATCATAAAAGTATCGTTTCAGAAGTGAATGTGGCATGCAGGTATAATAAAGAAAATTTTTACTGTTTTTTTTCCTAAATTTAGTCGTCTCGTGTAATAAAGATTTAGACCATTTTTCAAGTGATGAGTTCAGAAGTCTGAAAGAAATCTGCTAAGTATGTCAGAATGGCCGAACGGTCTAAGGCGCCAGATTTAAGCTCTGGTTCTCGAAAGAGAGCGTGGGTTCGAACCCCACTTCTGACATATATCGATTTCTTTTTCGTATCGCGAAAAATCATAGAAGTTTCGTTTAACAGGTGAATGTGGCATGCAGGTACACTAAGAAAATTTTTACTGCCTTTGGTTCCTAAATTTAGTCGTCTCATATAAGAAATATTTAGGCCGTTTTTCAAGTGATGATTTCAGAACTATTTGAAAGAAATCTGCTTAGTGTGTCAGAATGGCCGAGCGGTCTAAGGCGCCAGATTTAAACTCTGGTTCTCGAAAGAGAGCGTGGGTTCGAACCCCTCTTCTGACATATATCGATTTCTGTTTCGTATCGCGATAAATCATAGAAGTTTCGTTTTACAAGTGAATGCGGCATGCAGGTATAATAAGGAAAATTTTTACTAGCTTTTTTTTCCTAAATTTAGTCGTCTCGTGTAATAAAGATTTATACCGTTTTTTCAAGTGATGAGTTCAGAACTCTGAAAGAAATCTGCTTAGTGTGTCAGAATGGCCGAGCGGTCTAATGCGCCAGATTTAAGCTCTGGTTCTCGAAAGAGAGCGTGGGTTCGAACCCCACTTCTGAAATATATCGATTTCTTCTTCGTATCGCGATAAATCATAGAAGTTTCGTTTCACAAGTAAATGTGGCATGCAGGTACAGTAAGAAAATTTTTACTGCCTTTTGTTCCTAAATTTAGTCGTCTCATGTAAGAAATATTTAGGCCGTTTTTCAAGTGATGATTTCAGAACTATTCGAAAGAACTCTGCTTAGTGTGTCAGAATGGCCGAGCGGTCTAAGGCGCCAGATTTAAGCTCTGGTTCTCGAAAGAGAGCGTGGGTTCGAACCCCACTTCTGACATATATCGATTTCTTTTTCGTATCGCGATAAATCATAAAAGTTTCGTTTCAGATGTGAATGTGGCATGCAGGTATAATAAAGAAAATTTTTACTGCTTTTGTTCCTAAATTTAGTCATCTCGTAATATTTACTCCGTTTTTCAAATGATGAGTTCAGAACTATTTGAAAGAAATCTGCTTAGTGTGGTCAGAATGGCCGAGCGGTCTAAGGCGCCAGATTTAAGCTCTGGTTCTCGAAAGAGAGCGTGGGTTCGAACCCCACTTCTGACATATATCCATTTTTTTTGTATCGTGATAAATCATAAAAGTATCGTTTCAGAAGTGAATGTGGCATGCAGGTATAATAAAGAAAATTTTTACTGTTTTTTTTCCTAAATTTAGTCGTCTCGTGTAATAAAGATTTAGACCGTTTTTCAAGTGATGAGTTCAGAAGTCTGAAAGAAATCTGCTAAGTATGTCAGAATGGCCGAACGGTCTAAGGCGCCAGATTTAAGCTCTGGTTCTCGAAAGAGAGCGTGGGTTCGAACCCCACTTCTGACATATATCGATTTCTTTTTCGTATCGCGAAAAATCATAGAAGTTTCGTTTAACAGGTGAATGTGGCATGCAGGTACACTAAGAAAATTTTTACTGCCTTTTGTTCCTAAATTTAGTCGTCTCATATAAGAAATATTTAGGCCGTTTTTCAAGTGATGATTTCAGAACTATTTGAAAGAACTCTGCTTAGTGTGTCAGAATGGCCGAGCGGTCTAAGGCGCTAGATTTAAGCTCTGGTTCTCGAAAGAGAGCGTGGGTTCGAACCCCTTCTGACATATATCAATTTCTTTTTCGTATCGTGATAAAACATAAAAGTTTCGTTTCACAAGTGAATGTGACATGCAGGTATAATAAAGAAAATTTTTACTGTTTTTTTTCCTGAATTTAGTCGTCTCGTGTAATAAAGATTGAGACCGTTTGTCAAGTGATGAGTTCAGAACTCTGAAAGAAATCTGCTTAGAGTATCAGAATGGCCGAGCGGTCTATGGCGCCAGATTTAAGCTCTGGTTCTCGAAAGAGAGCGCGGGTTCGAACCCCACTTCTGACATATATCGATTTCTTTTTCGTATCGCGATAAATCATAGAAGTTTCTTTTCACAAGTGAATGTGGCATGCAGGTACACTAAGAAAATTTTTACTGTCTTTTGTTCCTAAATTTAGTCGTCTCATGTAAGAAATATTTAGGCCGTTTTTCAAGTGATGATTTCAGAACTATTCGAAAGAACTCTGCTTAGTGTGTCAGAATGGCCGAGCGGTCTAAGGCGCCAGATTTAAGCTCTGGTTCTCGAAAGAGAGCGTGGGTTCGAACCCCACTTCTGACATATATCGATTTCTTTTTCGTATCGCGATAAATCATAAAAGTTTCGTTTCAGATGTGAATGTGGCATGCAGGTATAATAAAGAAAATTTTTACTGCTTTTGTTCCTAAATTTAGTCATCTCGTAAGATTTACTCCGTTTTTCAAATGATGAGTTCAGAACTATTCGAAAGAACTCTGCTTAGTGTGTCAGAATGGCCGAGCGGTCTATGGCGCCAGATTTAAGCTCTGGTTCTCGAAAGAGAGCGCGGGTTCGAACCCCACTTCTGACATATATTGATTTCTTTTTCGTATCGCGATAAATCATAGAAGTTTCTTTTCACAAGTGAATGTGGCATGCAGGTACACTAAGAAAATTTTTACTGCCTTTTGTTCCTAAATTTAGTCGTCTCATGTAAGAAATATTTAGGCCGTTTTTCAAGTGATGATTTCAGAACTATTCGAAAGAACTCTTCTTAGTGTGTCAGAATGGCCGAGCGGTCTAAGGCGCCAGATTTAAGCTCTGGTTCTCGAAAGAGAGCGTGGGTTCGAACCCCACTTCTGACATATATCGATTTCTTTTTCGTATCGCGATAAATCATAAAAGTTTCGTTTCAGATGTGAATGTGGCATGCAGGTATAATAAAGAAAATTTTTACTGCTTTTGTTCCTAAATTTAGTCATCTCGTAAGATTTACTCCGTTTTTCAAATGATGAGTTCAGAACTATTTGAAAGAAATCTGCTTAGTGTGGTCAGAATGGCCGAGCGGTCTAAGGCGCCAGATTTAAGCTCTGGTTCTCGAAAGAGAGCGTGGGTTCGAACCCCACTTCTGACATATATCCATTTTTTTTGTATCGTGATAAATCATAAAAGTATCGTTTCAGAAGTGAATGTGGCATGCAGGTATAATAAAGAAAATTTTTACTGCTTTTGTTCCTAAATTTAGTCATCTCGTAAGATTTACTCCGTTTTTCAAATGATGAGTTCAGAACTATTTTAAAGAAATCTGCTTAGAGTGGTCAGAATGGCCGAGCGGTCTAAGGCGCCAGATTTAAGCTCTGGTTCTCGAAAGAGAGCGTGGGTTCGAACCCCACTTCTGACATATATCCATTTTTTTTGTATCGTGATAAATCATAAAAGTATCGTTTCAGAAGTGAATGTGGCATGCAGGTATAATAAAGAAAATTTTTACTGTTTTTTTTCCTAAATTTAGTCGTCTCGTGTAATAAAGATTTAGACCATTTTTCAAGTGATGAGTTCAGAAGTCTGAAAGAAATCTGCTAAGTATGTCAGAATGGCCGAACAGTCTAAGGCGCCAGATTTAAGCTCTGGTTCTCGAAAGAGAGCGTGGGTTCGAACCCCACTTCTGACATATATCGATTTCTTTTTCGTATCGCGAAAAATCATAGAAGTTTCGTTTAACAGGTGAATGTGGCATGCAGGTATAATAAAGAAAATTTTTACTGCTTTTGTTCCTAAATTTAGTCATCTCGTAAGATTTACTCCGTTTTTCAAATGATGAGTTCAGAACTATTCGAAAGAACTCTGCTTAGTGTGTCAGAATGGCCGAGCGGTCTATGGCGCCAGATTTAAGCTCTGGTTCTCGAAAGAGAGCGCGGGTTCGAACCCCACTTCTGACATATATTGATTTCTTTTTCGTATCGCGATAAATCATAGAAGTTTCTTTTCACAAGTGAATGTGGCATGCAGGTACACTAAGAAAATTTTTACTGCCTTTTGTTCCTAAATTTAGTCGTCTCATGTAAGAAATATTTAGGCCGTTTTTCAAGTGATGATTTCAGAACTATTCGAAAGAACTCTTCTTAGTGTGTCAGAATGGCCGAGCGGTCTAAGGCGCCAGATTTAAGCTCTGGTTCTCGAAAGAGAGCGTGGGTTCGAACCCCACTTCTGACATATAGCGATTTCTTTTTCGTATCGCGATAAATCATAAAAGTTTCGTTTCAGATGTGAATGTGGCATGCAGGTATAATAAAGAAAATTTTTACTGCTTTTGTTCCTAAATTTAGTCATCTCGTAAGATTTACTCCGTTTTTCAAATGATGAGTTCAGAACTATTTGAAAGAAATCTGCTTAGTGTGGTCAGAATGGCCGAGCGGTCTAAGGCGCCAGATTTAAGCTCTGGTTCTCGAAAGAGAGCGTGGGTTCGAACCCCACTTCTGACATATATCCATTTTTTTTGTATCGTGATAAATCATAAAAGTATCGTTTCAGAAGTGAATGTGGCATGCAGGTATAATAAAGAAAATTTTTACTGCTTTTGTTCCTAAATTTAGTCATCTCGTAAGATTTACTCCGTTTTTCAAATGATGAGTTCAGAACTATTTTAAAGAAATCTGTTTAGAGTGGTCAGAATGGCCGAGCGGTCTAAGGCGCCAGATTTAAGCTCTGGTTCTCGAAAGAGAGCGTGGGTTCGAACCCCACTTCTGACATATATCCATTTTTTTTGTATCGTGATAAATCATAAAAGTATCGTTTCAGAAGTGAATGTGGCATGCAGGTATAATAAAGAAAATTTTTACTGTTTTTTTTCCTAAATTTAGTCGTCTCGTGTAATAAAGATTTAGACCATTTTTCAAGTGATGAGTTCAGAAGTCTGAAAGAAATCTGCTAAGTATGTCAGAATGGCCGAACGGTCTAAGGCGCCAGATTTAAGCTCTGGTTCTCGAAAGAGAGCGTGGGTTCGAACCCCACTTCTGACATATATCGATTTCTTTTTCGTATCGCGAAAAATCATAGAAGTTTCGTTTAACAGGTGAATGTGGCATGCAGGTACACTAAGAAAATTTTTACTGCCTTTGGTTCCTAAATTTAGTCGTCTCATATAAGAAATATTTAGGCCGTTTTTCAAGTGATGATTTCAGAACTATTTGAAAGAAATCTGCTTAGTGTGTCAGAATGGCCGAGCGGTCTAAGGCGCCAGATTTAAACTCTGGTTCTCGAAAGAGAGCGTGGGTTCGAACCCCACTTCTGACATATATCGATTTCTTTTTCGTATCGCGATAAATCATAAAAGTTTCGTTTCAGAAGGTAATGTGGCATGCAGGTATAATAAAGAAAATTTTTACTGCTTTTGTTCCTAAATTTAGTCATCTCGTAAGATTTACTCCGTTTTTCAAATGATGAGTTCAGAACTATTTGAAAGAAATCTGCTTAGTGTGGTCAGAATGGCCGAGCGGTCTAAGGCGCCAGATTTAAGCTCTGGTTCTCGAAAGAGAGCGTGGGTTCGAACCCCACTTCTGACATATATCCATTTTTTTTGTATCGTGATAAATCATAAAAGTATCGTTTCAGAAGTGAATGTGGCATGCAGGTATAACAAAGAAAATTTTTACTGTTTTTTTTCCTAAATTTAGTCGTCTCGTGTAATAAAGATTTAGACCGTTTTTCAAGTGATGAGTTCAGAAGTCTGAAAGAAATCTGCTAAGTATGTCAGAATGGCCGAACGGTCTAAGGCGCCAGATTTAAGCTCTGGTTCTCGAAAGAGAGCGTGGGTTCGAACCCCACTTCTGACATATATCGATTTCTTTTTCGTATCGCGAAAAATCATAGAAGTTTCGTTTAACAGGTGAATGTGGCATGCAGGTACACTAAGAAAATTTTTACTGCTTTTGTTCCTAAATTTAGTCATCTCGTAAGATTTACTCCGTTTTTCAAATGATGAGTTCAGAACTATTTGAAAGAAATCTGCTTAGTGTGGTCAGAATGGCCGAGCGGTCTAAGGCGCCAGATTTAAGCTCTGGTTCTCGAAAGAGAGCGTGGGTTCAAACCCCACTTCTGACATATATCCATTTTTTTTGTATCGTGATAAATCATAAAAGTATCGTTTCAGAAGTGAATGTGGCATGCAGGTATAACAAAGAAAATTTTTACTGTTTTTTTTCCTAAATTTAGTCGTCTCGTGTAATAAAGATTTAGACCGTTTTTCAAGTGATGAGTTCAGAAGTCTGAAAGAAATCTGCTAAGTATGTCAGAATGGCCGAACGGTCTAAGGCGCCAGATTTAAGCTCTGGTTCTCGAAAGAGAGCGTGGGTTCGAACCCCACTTCTGACATATATCGATTTCTTTTTCGTATCGCGAAAAATCATAGAAGTTTCGTTTAACAGGTGAATGTGGCATGCAGGTACACTAAGAAAATTTTTACTGCCTTTTGTTCCTAAATTTAGTCGTCTCATATAAGAAATATTTAGGCCGTTTTTCAAGTGATGATTTCAGAACTATTTGAAAGAACTCTGCTTAGTGTGTCAGAATGGCCGAGCGGTCTAAGGCGCTAGATTTAAGCTCTGGTTCTCGAAAGAGAGCGTGGGTTCGAACCCCTTCTGACATATATCAATTTCTTTTTCGTATCGTGATAAAACATAAAAGTTTCGTTTCACAAGTGAATGTGACATGCAGGTATAATAAAGAAAATTTTTACTGTTTTTTTTCCTGAATTTAGTCGTCTCGTGTAATAAAGATTGAGACCGTTTGTCAAGTGATGAGTTCAGAACTCTGAAAGAAATCTGCTTAGAGTGTCAGAATGGTCGAGCGGTCTATGGCGCCAGATTTAAGCTCTGGTTCTCGAAAGAGAGCGCGGGTTCGAACCCCACTTCTGACATATATCGATTTCTTTTTCGTATCGCGATAAATCATAGAAGTTTCTTTTCACAAGTGAATGTGGCATGCAGGTACACTAAGAAAATTTTTACTGCCTTTTGTTCCTAAATTTAGTCGTCTCATGTAAGAAATATTTAGGCCGTTTTTCAAGTGATGATTTCAGAACTATTCGAAAGAACTCTGCTTAGTGTGTCAGAATGGCCGAGCGGTCTAAGGCGCCAGATTTAAGCTCTGGTTCTCGAAAGAGAGCGTGGGTTCGAACCCCACTTCTGACATATATCGATTTCTTTTTCGTATCGCGATAAATCATAAATGTTTCGTTTCAGATGTGAATGTGGCATGCAGGTATAATAAAGAAAATTTTTACTGCTTTTGTTCCTAAATTTAGTCATCTCGTAAGATTTACTCCGTTTTTCAAATGATGAGTTCAGAACTATTTGAAAGAAATCTGCTTAGTGTGGTCAGAATGGCCGAGCGGTCTAAGGCGCCAGATTTAAGCTCTGGTTCTCGAAAGAGAGCGTGGGTTCGAACCCCACTTCTGACATATATCGATTTCTTTTTCGTATCGGAATAAATCATAGAAATTTCGTTTCACAAGTGAATGTGGCATGCAATTACACTAAGAAAATTTTTACTGCCTTTTGTTCCTAAATCTAGTCGTGTCATGTAAGAAAAATTTAGACCGTTTTTCGAGTGTTGATTTCAGAACTATTTGAAAGAAATCGGTTTTGTGTGTCAGAATGGCCGAGCGGTCTAAGGCGCCAGATTTAAGCTCTGGTTCTCGAAAGAGAGCGTGGGTTCGAACCCCACTTCTGACATATATCGATTTCTTTTTCGTTTCGCAATAAATCATAAAAGTTTCGTTTCACAAGTGTATGTGGCATGCAGGTATAATAAGGAAAATTTTTACTGGCTTTTTTTCCTAAATTTATTCGTGTAATGTAAGAAAAATTTAGTCCGTTTTTCAAGTATTTATTTCAGAACTATTTGAAAGAAATCGGTTTTGTGTGTCAGAATGGCTGAGTGGTCTAAGGCGCCAGATTTATGCTCTGGTTCACGAAAGAGAGTGTGGGTTCAAACCCCACTTCTGACATATATCGATTTCTTTTTCGTATCGCGATAAATCATAGAAGTTTCGTTTCACAAGTGAATGTGGCATGCAGGTATAATAAGGAAAATTTTTTCTAGCTTTTTTTCCTAAATTCAGTCGTCTCGTGTAATAAAGATTTAGACCGTTTTTCAAGTGATGAGTTCAGAACTCTGAAAGAAATCTGCTTAGAGTGTCAGAATGGCCGAGCGGTCTAAGGCGCCTGATTTAAGCTCTGGTTCTCGAAAGAGAGCGTGGGTTCGAACACCTTCTGACATATATCAATTTCTTTTTCGTATCGTGATAAAACATAAAAGTTTCGTTTCACAAGTGAATGTGACATGCAGGTATAATAAAGAAAATTTTTACTGTTTTTTTTCCTGAATTTAGTCGTCTCGTGTAATAAAGATTGAGACCGTTTGTCAAGTGATGAGTTCAGAACTCTGAAAGAAATCTGCTTAGAATGTCAGAATGGCCGAGCGGTCTATGGCGCCAGATTTAAGCTCTGGTTCTCGAAAGAGAGCGCGGGTTCGAACCCCACTTCTGACATATATCGATTTCTTTTTCGTATCGCGATAAATCATAGAAGTTTCTTTTCACAAGTGAATGTGGCATGCAGGTACACTAAGAAAATTTTTAATGCCTTTTGTTCCTAAATTTAGTCGTCTCATGTAAGAAATATTTAGGCCGTTTTTCAAGTGATGATTTCAGAACTATTCGAAAGAACTCTGCTTAGTGTGTCAGAATGGCCGAGCGGTCTAAGGCGCCAGATTTAAGCTCTGGTTCTCGAAAGAGAGCGTGGGTTCGAACCCCACTTGTGACATATATCGATTTCTTTTTCGTATCGCGATAAATCATAAAAGTTTCGTTTCAGATGTGAATGTGGCATGCAGGTATAATAAAGAAAATTTTTACTGCTTTTGTTCCTAAATTTAGTCATCTCGTAAGATTTACACCGTTTTTCAAGTGATGATTTCAGAACTATTCGAAAGAACTCTGCTTAGTGTGTCAGAATGGCCGAGCGGTCTAAGGCGCCAGATTTAAGCTCTGGTTCTCGAAAGAGAGCGTGGGTTCGAACCCCACTTCTGACATATATCGATTTCTTTTTCGTATCGCGATAAATCATAAAAGTTTCGTTTCAGATGTGAATGTGGCATGCAGGTATAATAAAGAAAATTTTTACTGCTTTTGTTCCTAAATTTAGTCATCTCGTAAGATTTACACCGTTTTTCAAATGATGAGTTCAGAACTATTTGAAAGAAATCTGCTTAGTGTGGTCAGAATGGCCGAGCGGTCTAAGGCGCCAGATTTAAGCTCTGGTTCTCGAAAGAGAGCGTGGGTTCGAACCCCACTTCTGACATATATCGATTTCTTTTTCGTATCGCAATAAATCATAAAAGTTTCGTTTCACAAGTGTATGTGGCATGCAGGTATAATAAGGAAAATTTTTTCTAGCTTTTTTTCCTAAATTTAGTCGTCTCGTGTAATAAAGATTTAGACCGTTTTTCAAGTGATGAGTTCAGAACTCTGAAAGAAATCTGCTTAGAGTGTCAGAATGGCCGTGCGGTCTAAGGCGCCTGATTTAAGCTCTGGTTCTCGAAAGAGAGCGTGGGTTCGAACACCACTTCCGACATATATCGATTTCTTTTTCGTATCGCGATAAATCATAGAAGTTTCTTTTCACAAGTGAATGTGGCATGCAGGTACACTAAGAAAATTTTTACTGCCTTTTGTTCCTAAATTTAGTCGTCTCATGTAAGAAATATTTAGGCCGTTTTTCAAGTGTTGATTTCAGAACTATTTTAAAGAAATCGGTTTTGTGTGTCAGAATAGCCGAGCGGTCTAAGGCGCCAGATTTAAGCTCTGGTTCTCGAAAGAGAGCGTGGGTTCGAACACCACTTCCGACATATATCGATTTCTTTTTCGTATCGCGATAAATCATAGAAGTTTCTTTTCACAAGTGAATGTGGCATGCAGGTACACTAAGAAAATTTTTACTGCCTTTTGTTCCTAAATTTAGTCGTCTCATGTAAGAAATATTTAGGCCGTTTTTCAAGTGATGATTTCAGAACTATTCGAAAGAACTCTTCTTAGTGTGTCAGAATGGCCGAGCGGTCTAAGGCGCCAGATTTAAGCTCTGGTTCTCGAAAGAGAGCGTGGGTTCGAACCCCACTTCTGACATATATCGATTTCTTTTTCGTATCGCGATAAATCATAAAAGTTTCGTTTCACAAGTGAATGTGACATGCAGGTATAATAAAGAAAATTTTTACTGTTTTTTTTCCTGAATTTAGTCGTCTCGTGTAATAAAGATTGAGACCGTTTGTCAAGTGATGAGTTCAGAACTCTGAAAGAAATCTGCTTAGAGTGTCAGAATGGTCGAGCGGTCTATGGCGCCAGATTTAAGCTCTGGTTCTCGAAAGAGAGCGCGGGTTCGAACCCCACTTCTGACATATATCGATTTCTTTTTCGTATCGCGATAAATCATAGAAGTTTCTTTTCACAAGTGATTGTGGCATGCAGGTACACTAAGAAAATTTTTACTGCCTTTTGTTCCTAAATTTAGTCGTCTCATGTAAGAAATATTTAGGCCGTTTTTCAAGTGATGATTTCAGAACTATTCGAAAGAACTCTGCTTAGTGTGTCAGAATGGCCGAGCGGTCTAAGGCGCCAGATTTAAGCTCTGGTTCTCGAAAGAGAGCGTGGGTTCGAACCCCACTTCTGACATATATCGATTTCTTTTTCGTATCGCGATAAATCATAAAAGTTTCGTTTCAGATGTGAATGTGGCATGCAGGTATAATAAAGAAAATTTTTACTGCTTTTGTTCCTAAATTTAGTCATCTCGTAAGATTTACTCCGTTTTTCAAATGATGAGTTCAGAACTATTTGAAAGAAATCTGCTTAGTGTGGTCAGAATGGCCGAGCGGTCTAAGGCGCCAGATTTAAGCTCTGGTTCTCGAAAGAGAGCGTGGGTTCGAACCCCACTTCTGACATATATCGATTTCTTTTTCGTATCGGAATAAATCATAGAAATTTCGTTTCACAAGTGAATGTGGCATGCAATTACACTAAGAAAATTTTTACTGCCTTTTGTTCCTAAATCTAGTCGTGTCATGTAAGAAAAATTTAGACCGTTTTTCGAGTGTTGATTTCAGAACTATTTGAAAGAAATCGGTTTTGTGTGTCAGAATGGCCGAGCGGTCTAAGGCGCCAGATTTAAGCTCTGGTTCTCGAAAGAGAGCGTGGGTTCGAACCCCACTTCTGACATATATCGATTTCTTTTTCGTATCGCAATAAATCATAAAAGTTTCGTTTCACAAGTGTATGTGGCATGCAGGTATAATAAGGAAAATTTTTACTGGCTTTTTTTCCTAAATTTATTCGTGTAATGTAAGAAAAATTTAGTCCGTTTTTCAAGTATTTATTTCAGAACTATTTGAAAGAAATCGGTTTTGTGTGTCAGAATGGCTGAGTGGTCTAAGGCGCCAGATTTATGCTCTGGTTCACGAAAGAGAGTGTGGGTTCAAACCCCACTTCTGACATATATCGATTTCTTTTTCGTATCGCGATAAATCATAGAAGTTTCGTTTCACAAGTGAATGTGGCATGCAGGTATAATAAGGAAAATTTTTTCTAGCTTTTTTTCCTAAATTCAGTCGTCTCGTGTAATAAAGATTTAGACCGTTTTTCAAGTGATGAGTTCAGAACTCTGAAAGAAATCTGCTTAGAGTGTCAGAATGGCCGAGCGGTCTAAGGCGCCTGATTTAAGCTCTGGTTCTCGAAAGAGAGCGTGGGTTCGAACACCTTCTGACATATATCAATTTCTTTTTCGTATCGTGATAAAACATAAAAGTTTCGTTTCACAAGTGAATGTGACATGCAGGTATAATAAAGAAAATTTTTACTGTTTTTTTTCCTGAATTTAGTCGTCTCGTGTAATAAAGATTGAGACCGTTTGTCAAGTGATGAGTTCAGAACTCTGAAAGAAATCTGCTTAGAATGTCAGAATGGCCGAGCGGTCTATGGCGCCAGATTTAAGCTCTGGTTCTCGAAAGAGAGCGCGGGTTCGAACCCCACTTCTGACATATATCGATTTCTTTTTCGTATCGCGATAAATCATAGAAGTTTCTTTTCACAAGTGAATGTGGCATGCAGGTACACTAAGAAAATTTTTAATGCCTTTTGTTCCTAAATTTAGTCGTCTCATGTAAGAAATATTTAGGCCGTTTTTCAAGTGATGATTTCAGAACTATTCGAAAGAACTCTGCTTAGTGTGTCAGAATGGCCGAGCGGTCTAAGGCGCCAGATTTAAGCTCTGGTTCTCGAAAGAGAGCGTGGGTTCGAACCCCACTTCTGACATATATCGATTTCTTTTTCGTATCGCGATAAATCATAAAAGTTTCGTTTCAGATGTGAATGTGGCATGCAGGTATAATAAAGAAAATTTTTACTGCTTTTGTTCCTAAATTTAGTCATCTCGTAAGATTTACACCGTTTTTCAAATGATGAGTTCAGAACTATTTGAAAGAAATCTGCTTAGTGTGGTCAGAATGGCCGAGCGGTCTAAGGCGCCAGATTTAAGCTCTGGTTCTCGAAAGAGAGCGTGGGTTCGAACCCCACTTCTGACATATATCGATTTCTTTTTCGTATCGCAATAAATCATAAAAGTTTCGTTTCACAAGTGTATGTGGCATGCAGGTATAATAAGGAAAATTTTTTCTAGCTTTTTTTCCTAAATTTAGTCGTCTCGTGTAATAAAGATTTAGACCGTTTTTCAAGTGATGAGTTCAGAACTCTGAAAGAAATCTGCTTAGAGTGTCAGAATGGCCGTGCGGTCTAAGGCGCCTGATTTAAGCTCTGGTTCTCGAAAGAGAGCGTGGGTTCGAACCCCTCTTCTGACATATATCGATTTCTCCATCGTATCGCGATAAATCATAGAAGTTTCGTTTCACAAGTGAATGTGTCATGCAGGTACACTATGGAAATTTTTACTGCCTCTTGTTCCTAAATTTAGTCGTGTCATGTAAGAAAAATTTAGTCCGTTTTTCAAGTGTTGATTTCAGAACTATTTTAAAGAAATCGGTTTTGTGTGTCAGAATAGCCGAGCGGTCTAAGGCGCCAGATTTAAGCTCTGGTTCTCGAAAGAGAGCGTGGGTTCGAACACCACTTCCGACATATATCGATTTCTTTTTCGTATCGCGATAAATCATAGAAGTTTCTTTTCACAAGTGAATGTGGCATGCAGGTACACTAAGAAAATTTTTACTGCCTTTTGTTCCTAAATTTAGTCGTCTCATGTAAGAAATATTTAGGCCGTTTTTCAAGTGATGATTTCAGAACTATTCGAAAGAACTCTTCTTAGTGTGTCAGAATGGCCGAGCGGTCTAAGGCGCCAGATTTAAGCTCTGGTTCTCGAAAGAGAGCGTGGGTTCGAACCCCACTTCTGACATATATCGATTTCTTTTTCGTATCGCGATAAATCATAAAAGTTTCGTTTCACAAGTGAATGTGACATGCAGGTATAATAAAGAAAATTTTTACTGTTTTTTTTCCTGAATTTAGTCGTCTCGTGTAATAAAGATTGAGACCGTTTGTCAAGTGATGAGTTCAGAACTCTGAAAGAAATCTGCTTAGAGTGTCAGAATGGTCGAGCGGTCTATGGCGCCAGATTTAAGCTCTGGTTCTCGAAAGAGAGCGCGGGTTCGAACCCCACTTCTGACATATATCGATTTCTTTTTCGTATCGCGATAAATCATAGAAGTTTCTTTTCACAAGTGAATGTGGCATGCAGGTACACTAAGAAAATTTTTACTGCCTTTTGTTCCTAAATTTAGTCGTCTCATGTAAGAAATATTTAGGCCGTTTTTCAAGTGATGATTTCAGAACTATTCGAAAGAACTCTGCTTAGTGTGTCAGAATGGCCGAGCGGTCTAAGGCGCCAGATTTAAGCTCTGGTTCTCGAAAGAGAGCGTGGGTTCGAACCCCACTTCTGACATATATCGATTTCTTTTTCGTATCGCGATAAATCATAAAAGTTTCGTTTCAGATGTGAATGTGGCATGCAGGTATAATAAAGAAAATTTTTACTGCTTTTGTTCCTAAATTTAGTCATCTCGTAAGATTTACTCCGTTTTTCAAATGATGAGTTCAGAACTATTTGAAAGAAATCTGCTTAGTGTGGTCAGAATGGCCGAGCGGTCTAAGGCGCCAGATTTAAGCTCTGGTTCTCGAAAGAGAGCGTGGGTTCGAACCCCACTTCTGACATATATCGATTTCTTTTTCGTATCGGAATAAATCATAGAAATTTCGTTTCACAAGTGAATGTGGCATGCAATTACACTAAGAAAATTTTTACTGCCTTTTGTTCCTAAATCTAGTCGTGTCATGTAAGAAAAATTTAGACCGTTTTTCGAGTGTTGATTTCAGAACTATTTGAAAGAAATCGGTTTTGTGTGTCAGAATGGCCGAGCGGTCTAAGGCGCCAGATTTAAGCTCTGGTTCTCGAAAGAGAGCGTGGGTTCGAACCCCACTTCTGACATATATCGATTTCTTTTTCGTATCGCAATAAATCATAAAAGTTTCGTTTCACAAGTGTATGTGGCATGCAGGTATAATAAGGAAAATTTTTACTGGCTTTTTTTCCTAAATTTATTCGTGTAATGTAAGAAAAATTTAGTCCGTTTTTCAAGTATTTATTTCAGAACTATTTGAAAGAAATCGGTTTTGTGTGTCAGAATGGCTGAGTGGTCTAAGGCGCCAGATTTATGCTCTGGTTCACGAAAGAGAGTGTGGGTTCAAACCCCACTTCTGACATATATCGATTTCTTTTTCGTATCGCGATAAATCATAGAAGTTTCGTTTCACAAGTGAATGTGGCATGCAGGTATAATAAGGAAAATTTTTTCTAGCTTTTTTTCCTAAATTCAGTCGTCTCGTGTAATAAAGATTTAGACCGTTTTTCAAGTGATGAGTTCAGAACTCTGAAAGAAATCTGCTTAGAGTGTCAGAATGGCCGAGCGGTCTAAGGCGCCTGATTTAAGCTCTGGTTCTCGAAAGAGAGCGTGGGTTCGAACACCTTCTGACATATATCAATTTCTTTTTCGTATCGTGATAAAACATAAAAGTTTCGTTTCACAAGTGAATGTGACATGCAGGTATAATAAAGAAAATTTTTACTGTTTTTTTTCCTGAATTTAGTCGTCTCGTGTAATAAAGATTGAGACCGTTTGTCAAGTGATGAGTTCAGAACTCTGAAAGAAATCTGCTTAGAATGTCAGAATGGCCGAGCGGTCTATGGCGCCAGATTTAAGCTCTGGTTCTCGAAAGAGAGCGCGGGTTCGAACCCCACTTCTGACATATATCGATTTCTTTTTCGTATCGCGATAAATCATAGAAGTTTCTTTTCACAAGTGAATGTGGCATGCAGGTACACTAAGAAAATTTTTAATGCCTTTTGTTCCTAAATTTAGTCGTCTCATGTAAGAAATATTTAGGCCGTTTTTCAAGTGATGATTTCAGAACTATTCGAAAGAACTCTGCTTAGTGTGTCAGAATGGCCGAGCGGTCTAAGGCGCCAGATTTAAGCTCTGGTTCTCGAAAGAGAGCGTGGGTTCGAACCCCACTTCTGACATATATCGATTTCTTTTTCGTATCGCGATAAATCATAGAAGTTTCTTTTCACAAGTGAATGTGGCATGCAGGTACACTAAGAAAATTTTTACTGCCTTTTGTTCCTAAATTTAGTCGTCTCATGTAAGAAATATTTAGGCCGTTTTTCAAGTGATGATTTCAGAACTATTCGAAAGAACTCTGCTTAGTGTGTCAGAATGGCCGAGCTGTCTATGGCGAAAGATTTAAGCTCTGGTTCTCGAAAGAGAGCGCGGGTTCGAACCCCACTTCTGACATATATTGATTTCTTTTTCGTATCGCGATAAATCATAGAAGTTTCTTTTCAGAAGTGAATGTGGCATGCAGGTACACTAAGAAAATTTTTACTGCCTTTTGTTCCTAAATTTAGTCGTCTCATGTAAGAAATATTTAGGCCGTTTTTCAAGTGATGATTTCAGAACTATTCGAAAGAACTCTTCTTAGTGTGTCAGAATGGCCGACGGTCTAAGGCGCCAGATTTAAGCTCTGGTTCTCGAAAGAGAGCGTGGGTTCGAACCCCACTTCTGACATATATCGATTTCTTTTTCGTATCGCGATAAATCATAAAAGTTTCGTTTCAGATGTGAATGTGGCATGCAGGTATAATAAAGAAAATTTTTACTGCTTTTGTTCCTAAATTTAGTCATCTCGTAAGATTTACTCCGTTTTTCAAATGATGAGTTCAGAACTATTTGAAAGAAATCTGCTTAGTGTGGTCAGAATGGCCGAGCGGTCTAAGGCGCCAGATTTAAGCTCTGGTTCTCGAAAGAGAGCGTGGGTTCGAACCCCACTTCTGACATATATCCATTTTTTTTGTATCGTGATAAATCATAAAAGTATCGTTTCAGAAGTGAATGTGGCATGCAGGTATAATAAAGAAAATTTTTACTGCTTTTGTTCCTAAATTTAGTCATCTCGTAAGATTTACTCCGTTTTTCAAATGATGAGTTCAGAACTATTTTAAAGAAATCTGCATAGAGTGGTCAGAATGGCCGAGCCGTCTAAGGCGCCAGATTTAAGCTCTGGTTCTCGAAAGAGAGCGTGGGTTCGAACCCCACTTCTGACATATATCCATTTTTTTTGTATCGTGATAAATCATAAAAGTATCGTTTCAGAAGTGAATGTGGCATGCAGGTATAATAAAGAAAATTTTTACTGTTTTTTTTCCTAAATTTAGTCGTCTCGTGTAATAAAGATTTAGACCATTTTTCAAGTGATGAGTTCAGAAGTCTGAAAGAAATCTGCTAAGTATGTCAGAATGGCCGAACGGTCTAAGGCGCCAGATTTAAGCTCTGGTTCTCGAAAGAGAGCGTGGGTTCGAACCCCACTTCTGACATATATCGATTTCTGTTTCGTATCGCGAAAAATCATAGAAGTTTCGTTTAACAGGTGAATGTGGCATGCAGGTACACTAAGAAAATTTTTACTGCCTTTTGTTCCTAAATTTAGTCGTCTCATATAAGAAATATTTAGGCCGTTTTTCAAGTGATGATTTCAGAACTATTTGAAAGAAATCTGCTTAGTGTGTCAGAATGGCCGAGCGGTCTAAAGCGCCAGATTTAAACTCTGGTTCTCGAAAGAGAGCGTGGGTTCGAACCCCTCTTCAGGCATATATCGATTTCTGTTTCGTATCGCGATAAATCATAGAAGTTTCGTTTTACAAGTGAATGCGGCATGCAGGTATAATAAGGAAAATTTTTACTAGCTTTTTTTTTCCTAAATTTAGTCGTCTCGTGTAATAAAGATTTATACCGTTTTTTCAAGTGATGAGTTCAGAACTCTGAAAGAAATCTGCTTAGTGTGTCAGAATGGCCGAGCGGTCTAAGGCGCCAGATTTAAGCTCTGGTTCTCGAAAGAGAGCGTGGGTTCGTACCCCACTTCTGAAATATATCGATTTCTTCTTCGTATCGCGATAAATCATAGAAGTTTCGTTTCACAAGTAAATGTGGCATGCAGGTACAGTAAGAAAATTTTTACTGCCTTTTGTTCCTAAATTTAGTCGTCTCTTGTAAGAAATATTTAGGCCGTTTTTCAAGTGATGATTTCAGAACTATTCGAAAGAACTCTGCTTAGTGTGTCAGAATGGCCGAGCGGTCTAAGGCGCCAGATTTAAGCTCTGGTTCTCGAAAGAGAGCGTGGGTTCGAACCCCACTTCTGACATATATCCATTTTTTTTGTATCGTGATAAATCATAAAAGTATCGTTTCAGAAGTGAATGTGGCATGCAGGTATAATAAAGAAAATTTTTACTGCTTTTGTTCCTAAATTTAGTCATCTCGTAAGATTTACTCCGTTTTTCAAATGATGAGTTCAGAACTATTTGAAAGAAATCTGCTTAGTGTGGTCAGAATGGCCGAGCGGTCTAAGGCGCCAGATTTAAGCTCTGGTTCTCGAAAGAGAGCGCGGGTTCGAACCCCACTTCTGACATATATCGATTTCTTTTTCGTATCGCGATAAATCATAGAAGTTTCTTTTCACAAGTGAATGTGGCATGCAGGTACACTAAGAAAATTTTTACTGCCTTTTGTTCCTAAATTTAGTCGTCTCATGTAAGAAATATTTAGGCCGTTTTTCAAGTGATGATTTCAGAACTATTCGAAAGAACTCTGCTTAGTGTGTCAGAATGGCCGAGCGGTCTAAGGCGCCAGATTTAAGCTCTGGTTCTCGAAAGAGAGCGTGGGTTCGAACCCCACTTCTGACATATATCGATTTCTTTTTCGTATCGCGAAAAATCATAGAAGTTTCGTTTAACAGGTGAATGTGTCATGCAGGTACACTAAGAAAATTTTTACTGCCTTTTGTTCCTAAATTTAGTCGTCTCATATAAGAAATATTTAGTCCGTTTTTCAAGTGATGATTTCAGAACTATTTGAAAGAAATCTGCTTAGTGTGTCAGAATGGCCGAGCGGTCTAAAGCGCCAGATTTAAACTCTGGTTCTCGAAAGAGAGCGTGGGTTCGAACCCCTCTTCTGACATATATCGATTTCTGTTTCGTATCGCGATAAATCATAGAAGTTTCGTTTTACAAGTGAATGCGGCATGCAGGTATAATAAGGAAAATTTTTACTAGCTTTTTTTTTCCTAAATTTAGTCGTCTCGTGTAATAAAGATTTATACCGTTTTTTCAAGTGATGAGTTCAGAACTCTGAAAGAAATCTGCTTAGTGTGTCAGAATGGCCGAGCGGTCTAAGGCGCCAGATTTACGCTCTGGTTCTCGAAAGAGAGCGTGAGTTCGAACCCCACTTCTGAAATTTATCGATTTCTTCTTCGTATCGCGATAAATCATAGAAGTTTCGTTTCACAAGTAAATGTGGCATGCAGGTACAGTAAGAAAATTTTTACTGCCTTTTGTTCCTAAATTTAGTCGTCTCATGTAAGAAATATTTAGGCCGTTTTTCAAGTGATGATTTCAGAACTATTCGAAAGAACTCTGCTTAGTGTGTCAGAATGGCCGAGCGGTCTAAGGCGCCAGATTTAAGTTCTGGTTCTCGAAAGAGAGCGTGGGTTCGAACCCCACTTCTGACATATATCGATTTCTTTTTCGTATCGCGATAAATCATAAAAGTTTCGTTTCAGATGTGAATGTGGCATGCAGGTATAATAAAGAAAATTTTTACTGCTTTTGTTCCTAAATTTAGTCATCTCGTAAGATTTACTCCGTTTTTCAAATGATGAGTTCAGAACTATTTGAAAGAAATCTGCTTAGTGTGGTCAGAATGGCCGAGCGGTCTAAGGCGCCAGATTTAAGCTCTGGTTCTCGAAAGAGAGCGTGGGTTCGAACCCCACTTCTGACATATATCCATTTTTTTTGTATCGTGATAAATCATAAAAGTATCGTTTCAGAAGTGAATGTGGCATGCAGGTATAATAAAGAAAATTTTTACTGTTTTTTTTCCTAAATTTAGTCGTCTCGTGTAATAAAGATTTAGACCGTTTTTCAAGTGATGAGTTCAGAAGTCTGAAAGAAATCTGCTAAGTATGTCAGAATGGCCGAACGGTCTAAGGCGCCAGATTTAAGCTCTGGTTCTCGAAAGAGAGCGTGGGTTCGAACCCCACTTCTGACATATATCGATTTCTTTTGCGTATCGCGAAAAATCATAGAAGTTTCGTTTAACAGGTGAATGTGGCATGCAGGTACACTAAGAAAATTTTTACTGCCTTTTGTTCCTAAATTTAGTCGTCTCATATAAGAAATATTTAGGCCGTTTTTCAAGTGATGATTTCAGAACTATTTGAAAGAACTCTGCTTAGTGTGTCAGAATGGCCGAGCGGTCTAAGGCGCTAGATTTAAGCTCTGGTTCTCGAAAGAGAGCGTGGGTTCGAACCCCTTCTGACATATATCAATTTCTTTTTCGTATCGTGATAAAACATAAAAGTTTCGTTTCACAAGTGAATGTGACATGCAGGTATAATAAAGAAAATTTTTACTGTTTTTTTTCCTGAATTTAGTCGTCTCGTGTAATAAAGATTGAGACCGTTTGTCAAGTGATGAGTTCAGAACTCTGAAAGAAATCTGCTTAGAGTGTCAGAATGGCCGAGCGGTCTATGGCGCCAGATTTAAGCTCTGGTTCTCGAAAGAGAGCGCGGGTTCGAACCCCACTTCTGACATATATCGATTTCTTTTTCGTATCGCGATAAATCATAGAAGTTTCTTTTCACAAGTGAATGTGGCATGCAGGTACACTAAGAAAATTTTTACTGCCTTTTGTTCCTAAATTTAGTCGTCTCATGTAAGAAATATTTAGGCCGTTTTTCAAGTGATGATTTCAGAACTATTCGAAAGAACTCTGCTTAGTGTGTCAGAATGGCCGAGCGGTCTAAGGCGCCAGATTTAAGCTCTGGTTCTCGAAAGAGAGCGTGGGTTCGAACCCCACTTCTGACATACATCGATTTCTTTTTCGTATCGCGATAAATCATAAAAGTTTCGTTTCAGATGTGAATGTTGCATGCAGGTATAATAAAGAAAATTTTTACTGCTTTTGTTCCTAAATTTAGTCATCTCGTAAGATTTACTCCGTTTTTCAAATGATGAGTTCAGAACTATTTGAAAGAAATCTGCTTAGTGTGGTCAGAATGGCCGAGCGGTCTAAGGCGCCAGATTTAAGCTCTGGTTCTCGAAAGAGAGCGTGGGTTCGAACCCCACTTCTGAAATATATCCATTTTTTTTGTATCGTGATAAATCATAAAAGTATCGTTTCAGAAGTGAATGTGGCATACAGGTATAATAAAGAAAATTTTTACTGCTTTTGTTCCTAAATTTAGTCATCTCGTAAGATTTACTCCGTTTTTCAAATGATGAGTTCAGAACTATTTGAAAGAAATCTGCTTAGAGTGGTCAGAATGGCCGAGCGGTCTAAGCCGCCAGATTTAAGCTCTGGTTCTCGAAAGAGAGCGTGGGTTCGAACCCCACTTCTGACATATATCCATTTTTTTTTTGTATCGTGATAAATCATAAAAGTATCGTTTCAGAAGTGAATGTGGCATGCAGGTATAATAAAGAAAATTTTTACTGTTTTTTTTCCTAAATTTAGTCGTCTCGTGTAATAAAGATTTAGACCATTTTTCAAGTGATGAGTTCAGAAGTCTGAAAGAAATCTGCTAAGTATGTCAGAAAGGCCGAACGGTCTAAGGCGCCAGATTTAAGCTCTGGTTCTCGAAAGAGAGCGTGGGTTCGAACCCCACTTCTGACATATATCGATTTCTTTTTCGTATCGCGAAAAATCATAGAAGTTTCGTTTAACAGGTGAATGTGGCATGCAGGTACACTAAGAAAATTTTTACTGCCTTTTGTTCCTAAATTTAGTCGTCTCATATAAGAAATATTTAGGCCGTTTTTCAAGTGATGATTTCAGAACTATTTGAAAGAAATCTGCTTAGTGTGTCAGAATGGCCGAGCGGTCTAAGGCGCCAGATTTAAACTCTGGTTCTCGAAAGAGAGCGCGGGTTCGAACCCCTCTTCTGACATATATCGATTTCTGTTTCGTATCGCGATAAATCATAGAAGTTTCGTTTTACAAGTGAATGCGGCATGCAGGTATAATAAGGAAAATTTTTACTAGCTTTTTTTTCCTAAATTTAGTCGTCTCTTGTAATAAAGATTTAGACCGTTTATTCAAGTGATGAGTTCAGAACTCTGAAAGAAATCTGCTTAGTGTGTCAGAATGGCCGAGCGGTCTAAGGCGCCAGATTTAAGCTCTGGTTCTCGAAAGAGAGCGTGGGTTCGAATCCCACTTCTGAAATATATCGATTTCTTCTTCGTATCGCGATAAATCATAGAAGTTTCGTTTCACAAGTAAATGTGGCATGCAGGTACAGTAAGAAAATTTTTACTGCCTTTTGTTCCTAAATTTAGTCGTCTCATGTAAGAAATATTTAGGCCGTTTTTCAAGTGATGATTTCAGAACTATTCGAAAGAACTCTGCTTAGTGTGTCAGAATGGCCGAGCGGTCTAAGGCGCCAGATTTAAGCTCTGGTTCTCGAAAGAGAGCGTGGGTTCGAACCCCACTTCTGACATATATCGATTTCTTTTTCGTATCGCGATAAATCATAAAAGTTTCGTTTCAGATGTGAATGTGGCATGCAGGTATAATAAAGAAAATTTTTACTGCTTTTGTTCCTAAATTTAGTCATCTCGTAAGATTTACTCCGTTTTTCAAATGATGAGTTCAGAACTATTTGAAAGAAATCTGCTTCGTGTGGTCAGAATGGCCGAGCGGTCTAAGGCGCCAGATTTAAGCTCTGGTTCTCGAAAGAGAGCGTGGGTTCGAACCCCACTTCTGACATATATCCATTTTTTTTGTATCGTGATAAATCATAAAAGTATCGTTTCAGAAGTGAATGTGGCATGCAGGTATAATAAAGAAAATTTTTACTGTTTTTTTTCCTAAATTTAGTCGTCTCGTGTAATAAAGATTTAGACCGTTTTTCAAGTGATGAGTTCAGAAGTCTGAAAGAAATCTGCTAAGTATGTCAGAATGGCCGAACGGTCTAAGGCGCCAGATTTAAGCTCTGGTTCTCGAAAGAGAGCGTGGGTTCGAACCCCACTTCTGACATATATCGATTTCTATTTCGTATCGCGAAAAATCATAGAAGTTTCGTTTAACAGGTGAATGTGGCATGCAGGTACACTAAGAAAATTTTTACTGCCTTTTGTTCCTAAATTTAGTCGTCTCATATAAGAAATATTTAGACCGTTTTTCAAGTGATGATTTCAGATCTATTTGAAAGAACTCTGCTTAGTGTGTCAGAATGGCCGATCGGTCTAAGGCGCTAGATTTAAGCTCTGGTTCTCGAAAGAGAGCGTGGGTTCGAACCCCTTCTGACATATATCAATTTCTTTTTTGTATCGTGATAAAACATAAAAGTTTCGTTTCACAAGTGAATGTGACATGCAGGTATAATAAAGAAAATTTTTACTGTTTTTTTTCCTGAATTTAGTCGTCTCGTGTAATAAAGATTGAGACCGTTTGTCAAGTGATGAGTTCAGAAGTCTGAAAGAAATCTGCTTAGTATATCAGAATGGCCGAGCGGTCTAAGGCGCCAGATTTAAGCTCTGGTTTTCAAAAGAGAGCGTATGTTCGAACCCCACTTCTGACATATATCGATTTCTTTTTCGTATCGCAATAAATCATAGAAATTTCGTTTCACAAGTGAATGTGGCATGCAGGTACACTAAGAAAATTTTTACTGCCTTTTGTTCCTAAATTTAGTCGTGTCATGTAAGAAAAATTTAGACCGTTTTTCGAGAGATGAGTTCAGAACTCTGAAAGAAATCTGCTTATTGTGTCAGAATGGCCGAGAGGTCTAAGGCGCCAGATTTAAGCTCTGGTTCTCGAAATAGAATGTGGGTTCGAACCCCACTTCTGACATATATCGATTTCTTTTTCGTATCGCGAAAAATCATAGAAGTTTCGTTCAACAGGTGAATGTGGCATGCAGATACACTAAGAAAATTTTTACTGCCTTTTGTTCCTAAATTTAGTCGTCTCATGTAAGAAATATTTAGGCCGTTTTTCAAGTGATGATTTCAGAACTATTCGAAAGAACACTGCTTAGTGTGTCAGAATGGCCGAGCGGTCTAAGGCGCCAGATTTAAGCTCTGGTTCTCGAAAGAGAGCGCGGGTTCGAACCCCACTTCTGACATATATCGATTTCTGTTTCGTATCGCGATAAATCATAGAAGTTTCGTTTTACAAGTGAATGCGGCATGCAGGTATAATAAGGAAAATTTTTACTAGCTTTTTTTTCCTAAATTTAGTCGTCTCTTGTAATAAAGATTTAGACCGTTTATTCAAGTGATGAGTTCAGAACTCTGAAAGAAATCTGCTTAGTGTGTCAGAATGGCCGAGCGGTCTAAGGCGCCAGATTTAAGCTCTGGTTCTCGAAAGAGAGCGTGGGTTCGAATCCCACTTCTGAAATATATCGATTTCTTCTTCGTATCGCGATAAATCATAGAAGTTTCGTTTCACAAGTAAATGTGGCATGCAGGTACAGTAAGAAAATTTTTACTGCCTTTTGTTCCTAAATTTAGTCGTCTCATGTAAGAAATATTTAGGCCGTTTTTCAAGTGATGATTTCAGAACTATTCGAAAGAACTCTGCTTAGTGTGTCAGAATGGCCGAGCGGTCTAAGGCGCCAGATTTAAGCTCTGGTTCTCGAAAGAGAGCGTGGGTTCGAACCCCACTTCTGACATATATCGATTTCTTTTTCGTATCGCGATAAATCATAAAAGTTTCGTTTCAGATGTGAATGTGGCATGCAGGTATAATAAAGAAAATTTTTACTGCTTTTGTTCCTAAATTTAGTCATCTCGTAAGATTTACTCCGTTTTTCAAATGATGAGTTCAGAACTATTTGAAAGAAATCTGCTTCGTGTGGTCAGAATGGCCGAGCGGTCTAAGGCGCCAGATTTAAGCTCTGGTTCTCGAAAGAGAGCGTGGGTTCGAACCCCACTTCTGACATATATCCATTTTTTTTGTATCGTGATAAATCATAAAAGTATCGTTTCAGAAGTGAATGTGGCATGCAGGTATAATAAAGAAAATTTTTACTGTTTTTTTTCCTAAATTTAGTCGTCTCGTGTAATAAAGATTTAGACCGTTTTTCAAGTGATGAGTTCAGAAGTCTGAAAGAAATCTGCTAAGTATGTCAGAATGGCCGAACGGTCTAAGGCGCCAGATTTAATCTCTGGTTCTCGAAAGAGAGCGTGGGTTCGAACCCCACTTCTGACATATATCGATTTCTATTTCGTATCGCGAAAAATCATAGAAGTTTCGTTTAACAGGTGAATGTGGCATGCAGGTACACTAAGAAAATTTTTACTGCCTTTTGTTCCTAAATTTAGTCGTCTCATATAAGAAATATTTAGACCGTTTTTCAAGTGATGATTTCAGATCTATTTGAAAGAACTCTGCTTAGTGTGTCAGAATGGCCGATCGGTCTAAGGCGCTAGATTTAAGCTCTGGTTCTCGAAAGAGAGCGTGGGTTCGAACCCCTTCTGACATATATCAATTTCTTTTTTGTATCGTGATAAAACATAAAAGTTTCGTTTCACAAGTGAATGTGACATGCAGGTATAATAAAGAAAATTTTTACTGTTTTTTTTCCTGAATTTAGTCGTCTCGTGTAATAAAGATTGAGACCGTTTGTCAAGTGATGAGTTCAGAAGTCTGAAAGAAATCTGCTTAGTATATCAGAATGGCCGAGCGGTCTAAGGCGCCAGATTTAAGCTCTGGTTTTCAAAAGAGAGCGTATGTTCGAACCCCACTTCTGACATATATCGATTTCTTTTTCGTATCGCAATAAATCATAGAAATTTCGTTTCACAAGTGAATGTGGCATGCAGGTACACTAAGAAAATTTTTACTGCCTTTTGTTCCTAAATTTAGTCGTGTCATGTAAGAAAAATTTAGACCGTTTTTCGAGAGATGAGTTCAGAACTCTGAAAGAAATCTGCTTATTGTGTCAGAATGGCCGAGAGGTCTAAGGCGCCAGATTTAAGCTCTGGTTCTCGAAATAGAATGTGGGTTCGAACCCCACTTCTGACATATATCGATTTCTTTTTCGTATCGCGAAAAATCATAGAAGTTTCGTTCAACAGGTGAATGTGGCATGCAGATACACTAAGAAAATTTTTACTGCCTTTTGTTCCTAAATTTAGTCGTCTCATGTAAGAAATATTTAGGCCGTTTTTCAAGTGATGATTTCAGAACTATTCGAAAGAACACTGCTTAGTGTGTCAGAATGGCCGAGCGGTCTAAGGCGCCAGATTTAAGCTCTGGTTCTCGAAAGAGAGCGCGGGTTCGAACCCCACTTCTGACATATATAGATTTCTTTTTCGTATCGCGATAAATCATAAAAGTTTCGTTTCAGATGTGAATGTGGCATGCAGGTATAATAAAGAAAATTTTTACTGCTTTTGTTCCTAAATTTAGTCATCTCGTAAGATTTACTCTGTTTTTCAAATGATGAGTTCAGAAAAATTTGAAAGAAATCTGCTTAGTGTGGTCAGAATGGCCGAGCGGTCTAAGGCGCCAGATTTAAGCTCTGGTTCTCGAAAGAGAGCGTGGGTTCGAACCCCACTTCTGACATATAACCATTTTTTTTTGTATCGTGATAAATCATAAAAGTATCGTTTCAGAAGTGAATGTGGCATGCAGGTATAATAAAGAAAATTTTTACTGTTTTTTTATCTAAATTAAGTCGTCTCGTGTAATAAAGATTCAGACCGTTTTTCAAGTGATGAGTTCAGAAGTCTGAAAGAAATCTGCTAAGTATGTCAGAATGGCCGAACGGTCTAAGGCGCCAGATTTAAGCTCTGGTTCTCGAAAGAGAGCGTGGGTTCGAACCCCTTCTGACATATATCAATTTCTTTTTTGTATCGTGATAAAACATAAAAGTTTCGTTTCACAAGTGAATGTGACATGCAGGTATAATAAAGAAAATTTTTACTGTTTTTTTTCCTGAATTTAGTCGTCTCGTGTAATAAAGATTGAGACCGTTTGTCAAGTGATGAGTTCAGAAGTCTGAAAGAAATCTGCTTAGTATATCAGAATGGCCGAGCGGTCTAAGGCGCCAGATTTAAGCTCTGGTTTTCAAAAGAGAGCGTATGTTCGAACCCCACTTCTGACATATATCGATTTCTTTTTCGTATCGCAATAAATCATAGAAATTTCGTTTCACAAGTGAATGTGGCATGCAGGTACACTAAGAAAATTTTTACTGCCTTTTGTTCCTAAATTTAGTCGTGTCATGTAAGAAAAATTTAGACCGTTTTTCGAGAGATGAGTTCAGAACTCTGAAAGAAATCTGCTTATTGTGTCAGAATGGCCGAGAGGTCTAAGGCGCCAGATTTAAGCTCTGGTTCTCGAAATAGAATGTGGGTTCGAACCCCACTTCTGACATATATCGATTTCTTTTTCGTATCGCGAAAAATCATAGAAGTTTCGTTCAACAGGTGAATGTGGCATGCAGATACACTAAGAAAATTTTTACTGCCTTTTGTTCCTAAATTTAGTCGTCTCATGTAAGAAATATTTAGGCCGTTTTTCAAGTGATGATTTCAGAACTATTCGAAAGAACACTGCTTAGTGTGTCAGAATGGCCGAGCGGTCTAAGGCGCCAGATTTAAGCTCTGGTTCTCGAAAGAGAGCGCGGGTTCGAACCCCACTTCTGACATATATAGATTTCTTTTTCGTATCGCGATAAATCATAAAAGTTTCGTTTCAGATGTGAATGTGGCATGCAGGTATAATAAAGAAAATTTTTACTGCTTTTGTTCCTAAATTTAGTCATCTCGTAAGATTTACTCTGTTTTTCAAATGATGAGTTCAGAAAAATTTGAAAGAAATCTGCTTAGTGTGGTCAGAATGGCCGAGCGGTCTAAGGCGCCAGATTTAAGCTCTGGTTCTCGAAAGAGAGCGTGGGTTCGAACCCCACTTCTGACATATAACCATTTTTTTTTGTATCGTGATAAATCATAAAAGTATCGTTTCAGAAGTGAATGTGGCATGCAGGTATAATAAAGAAAATTTTTACTGTTTTTTTATCTAAATTAAGTCGTCTCGTGTAATAAAGATTCAGACCGTTTTTCAAGTGATGAGTTCAGAAGTCTGAAAGAAATCTGCTTAGTATATCAGAATGGCCGAGCGGTCTAAGGCGCCAGATTTAAGCTCTGGTTCTCGAAAGAGAGCGTGGGTTCGAACCCAACTTCTGACATATATCGATTTCTTTTTCGTATCGCGATAAATCATAGAAATTTCGTTTCACAGGTAAATGTGGCATGCAGGTACACTAAGAAAATTTTTACTGCCTTTTGTTCCTAAATTAATCGTCTCATGTAAGAAATATTTAGGCCGTTTTTCAAGTGATGATTTCAGAACTATTCGAAAGAACTCTGCTTAGTGTGTCAGAATGGCCGAGCTGTCTATGGCGAAAGATTTAAGCTCTGGTTCTCGAAAGAGAGCGCGGGTTCGAACCCCACTTCTGACATATATTGATTTCTTTTTCGTATCGCGATAAATCATAGAAGTTTCTTTTCAGAAGTGAATGTGGCATGCAGGTACACTAAGAAAATTTTTACTGCCTTTTGTTCCTAAATTTAGTCGTCTCATGTAAGAAATATTTAGGCCGTTTTTCAAGTGATGATTTCAGAACTATTCGAAAGAACTCTTCTTAGTGTATCAGAATGGCCGACGGTCTAAGGCGCCAGATTTAAGCTCTGGTTCTCGAAAGAGAGCGTGGGTTCGAACCCCACTTCTGACATATATCGATTTCTTTTTCGTATCGCGATAAATCATAAAAGTTTCGTTTCAGATGTGAATGTGGCATGCAGGTATAATAAAGAAAATTTTTACTGCTTTTGTTCCTAAATTTAGTCATCTCGTAAGATTTACTCCGTTTTTCAAATGATGAGTTCAGAACTATTTGAAAGAAATCTGCTTAGTGTGGTCAGAATGGCCGAGCGGTCTAAGGCGCCAGATTTAAGCTCTGGTTCTCGAAAGAGAGCGTGGGTTCGAACCCCACTTCTGACATATATCCATTTTTTTTGTATCGTGATAAATCATAAAAGTATCGTTTCAGAAGTGAATGTGGCATGCAGGTATAATAAAGAAAATTTTTACTGCTTTTGTTCCTAAATTTAGTCATCTCGTAAGATTTACTCCGTTTTTCAAATGATGAGTTCAGAACTATTTTAAAGAAATCTGCTTAGAGTGGTCAGAATGGCCGAGCCGTCTAAGGCGCCAGATTTAAGCTCTGGTTCTCGAAAGAGAGCGTGGGTTCGAACCCCACTTCTGACATATATCCATTTTTTTTGTATCGTGATAAATCATAAAAGTATCGTTTCAGAAGTGAATGTGGCATGCAGGTATAATAAAGAAAATTTTTACTGTTTTTTTTCCTAAATTTAGTCGTCTCGTGTAATAAAGATTTAGACCATTTTTCAAGTGATGAGTTCAGAAGTCTGAAAGAAATCTGCTAAGTATGTCAGAATGGCCGAACGGTCTAAGGCGCCAGATTTAAGCTCTGGTTCTCGAAAGAGAGCGTGGGTTCGAACCCCACTTCTGACATATATCGATTTCTGTTTCGTATCGCGAAAAATCATAGAAGTTTCGTTTAACAGGTGAATGTGGCATGCAGGTACACTAAGAAAATTTTTACTGCCTTTTGTTCCTAAATTTAGTCGTCTCATATAAGAAATATTTAGGCCGTTTTTCAAGTGATGATTTCAGAACTATTCGAAAGAACTCTGCTTAGTGTGTCAGAATGGCCGAGCTGTCTATGGCGAAAGATTTAAGCTCTGGTTCTCGAAAGAGAGCGTGGGTTCGAACCCAACTTCTGACATATATCGATTTCTTTTTCGTATCGCGATAAATCATAGAAATTTCGTTTCACAGGTAAATGTGGCATGCAGGTACACTAAGAAAATTTTTACTGCCTTTTGTTCCTAAATTAATCGTCTCATGTAAGAAATATTTAGGCCGTTTTTCAAGTGATGATTTCAGAACTATTCGAAAGAACTCTGCTTAGTGTGTCAGAATGGCCGAGCTGTCTATGGCGAAAGATTTAAGCTCTGGTTCTCGAAAGAGAGCGCGGGTTCGAACCCCACTTCTGACATATATTGATTTCTTTTTCGTATCGCGATAAATCATAGAAGTTTCTTTTCAGAAGTGAATGTGGCATGCAGGTACACTAAGAAAATTTTTACTGCCTTTTGTTCCTAAATTTAGTCGTCTCATGTAAGAAATATTTAGGCCGTTTTTCAAGTGATGATTTCAGAACTATTCGAAAGAACTCTTCTTAGTGTGTCAGAATGGCCGACGGTCTAAGGCGCCAGATTTAAGCTCTGGTTCTCGAAAGAGAGCGTGGGTTCGAACCCCACTTCTGACATATATCGATTTCTTTTTCGTATCGCGATAAATCATAAAAGTTTCGTTTCAGATGTGAATGTGGCATGCAGGTATAATAAAGAAAATTTTTACTGCTTTTGTTCCTAAATTTAGTCATCTCGTAAGATTTACTCCGTTTTTCAAATGATGAGTTCAGAACTATTTGAAAGAAATCTGCTTAGTGTGGTCAGAATGGCCGAGCGGTCTAAGGCGCCAGATTTAAGCTCTGGTTCTCGAAAGAGAGCGTGGGTTCGAACCCCACTTCTGACATATATCCATTTTTTTTGTATCGTGATAAATCATAAAAGTATCGTTTCAGAAGTGAATGTGGCATGCAGGTATAATAAAGAAAATTTTTACTGCTTTTGTTCCTAAATTTAGTCATCTCGTAAGATTTACTCCGTTTTTCAAATGATGAGTTCAGAACTATTTTAAAGAAATCTGCTTAGAGTGGTCAGAATGGCCGAGCCGTCTAAGGCGCCAGATTTAAGCTCTGGTTCTCGAAAGAGAGCGTGGGTTCGAACCCCACTTCTGACATATATCCATTTTTTTTGTATCGTGATAAATCATAAAAGTATCGTTTCAGAAGTGAATGTGGCATGCAGGTATAATAAAGAAAATTTTTACTGTTTTTTTTCCTAAATTTAGTCGTCTCGTGTAATAAAGATTTAGACCATTTTTCAAGTGATGAGTTCAGAAGTCTGAAAGAAATCTGCTAAGTATGTCAGAATGGCCGAACGGTCTAAGGCGCCAGATTTAAGCTCTGGTTCTCGAAAGAGAGCGTGGGTTCGAACCCCACTTCTGACATATATCGATTTCTGTTTCGTATCGCGAAAAATCATAGAAGTTTCGTTTAACAGGTGAATGTGGCATGCAGGTACACTAAGAAAATTTTTACTGCCTTTTGTTCCTAAATTTAGTCGTCTCATATAAGAAATATTTAGGCCGTTTTTCAAGTGATGATTTCAGAACTATTTGAAAGAAATCTGCTTAGTGTGTCAGAATGGCCGAGCGGTCTAAAGCGCCAGATTTAAACTCTGGTTCTCGAAAGAGAGCGTGGGTTCGAACCCCTCTTCAGGCATATATCGATTTCTGTTTCGTATCGCGATAAATCATAGAAGTTTCGTTTTACAAGTGAATGCGGCATGCAGGTATAATAAGGAAAATTTTTACTAGCTTTTTTTTTCCTAAATTTAGTCGTCTCGTGTAATAAAGATTTATACCGTTTTTTCAAGTGATGAGTTCAGAACTCTGAAAGAAATCTGCTTAGTGTGTCAGAATGGCCGAGCGGTCTAAGGCGCCAGATTTAAGCTCTGGTTCTCGAAAGAGAGCGTGGGTTCGTACCCCACTTCTGAAATATATCGATTTCTTCTTCGTATCGCGATAAATCATAGAAGTTTCGTTTCACAAGTAAATGTGGCATGCAGGTACAGTAAGAAAATTTTTACTGCCTTTTGTTCCTAAATTTAGTCGTCTCATGTAAGAAATATTTAGGCCGTTTTTCAAGTGATGATTTCAGAACTATTCGAAAGAACTCTGCTTAGTGTGTCAGAATGGCCGAGCGGTCTAAGGCGCCAGATTTAAGCTCTGGTTCTCGAAAGAGAGCGTGGGTTCGAACCCCACTTCTGACATATATCCATTTTTTTTGTATCGTGATAAATCATAAAAGTATCGTTTCAGAAGTGAATGTGGCATGCAGGTATAATAAAGAAAATTTTTACTGCTTTTGTTCCTAAATTTAGTCATCTCGTAAGATTTACTCCGTTTTTCAAATGATGAGTTCAGAACTATTTGAAAGAAATCTGTTTAGTGTGGTCAGAATGGCCGAGCGGTCTAAGGCGCCAGATTTAAGCTCTGGTTCTCGAAAGAGAGCGTGGGTTCGAACCCCACTTCTGACATATATCCATTTTTTTTGTATCGTGATAAATCATAAAAGTATCGTTTCAGAAGTGAATGTGGCATGCAGGTATAATAAAGAAAATTTTTACTGCTTTTGTTCCTAAATTTAGTCATCTCGTAAGATTTACTCCGTTTTTCAAATGATGAGTTCAGAACTATTTTAAAGAAATCTGCTTAGAGTGGTCAGAATGGCCGAGCCGTCTAAGGCGCCAGATTTAAGCTCTGGTTCTCGAAAGAGAGCGTGGGTTCGAACCCCACTTCTGACATATATCCATTTTTTTTGTATCGTGATAAATCATAAAAGTATCGTTTCAGAAGTGAATGTGGCATGCAGGTATAATAAAGAAAATTTTTACTGTTTTTTTTCCTAAATTTAGTCGTCTCGTGTAATAAAGATTTAGACCATTTTTCAAGTGATGAGTTCAGAAGTCTGAAAGAAATCTGCTAAGTATGTCAGAATGGCCGAACGGTCTAAGGCGCCAGATTTAAGCTCTGGTTCTCGAAAGAGAGCGTGGGTTCGAACCCCACTTCTGACATATATCGATTTCTGTTTCGTATCGCGAAAAATCATAGAAGTTTCGTTTAACAGGTGAATGTGGCATGCAGGTACACTAAGAAAATTTTTACTGCCTTTTGTTCCTAAATTTAGTCGTCTCATATAAGAAATATTTAGGCCGTTTTTCAAGTGATGATTTCAGAACTATTTGAAAGAAATCTGCTTAGTGTGTCAGAATGGCCGAGCGGTCTAAAGCGCCAGATTTAAACTCTGGTTCTCGAAAGAGAGCGTGGGTTCGAACCCCTCTTCAGGCATATATCGATTTCTGTTTCGTATCGCGATAAATCATAGAAGTTTCGTTTTACAAGTGAATGCGGCATGCAGGTATAATAAGGAAAATTTTTACTAGCTTTTTTTTTCCTAAATTTAGTCGTCTCGTGTAATAAAGATTTATACCGTTTTTTCAAGTGATGAGTTCAGAACTCTGAAAGAAATCTGCTTAGTGTGTCAGAATGGCCGAGCGGTCTAAGGCGCCAGATTTAAGCTCTGGTTCTCGAAAGAGAGCGTGGGTTCGTACCCCACTTCTGAAATATATCGATTTCTTCTTCGTATCGCGATAAATCATAGAAGTTTCGTTTCACAAGTAAATGTGGCATGCAGGTACAGTAAGAAAATTTTTACTGCCTTTTGTTCCTAAATTTAGTCGTCTCATGTAAGAAATATTTAGGCCGTTTTTCAAGTGATGATTTCAGAACTATTCGAAAGAACTCTGCTTAGTGTGTCAGAATGGCCGAGCGGTCTAAGGCGCCAGATTTAAGCTCTGGTTCTCGAAAGAGAGCGTGGGTTCGAACCCCACTTCTGACATATATCCATTTTTTTTGTATCGTGATAAATCATAAAAGTATCGTTTCAGAAGTGAATGTGGCATGCAGGTATAATAAAGAAAATTTTTACTGCTTTTGTTCCTAAATTTAGTCATCTCGTAAGATTTACTCCGTTTTTCAAATGATGAGTTCAGAACTATTTGAAAGAAATCTGTTTAGTGTGGTCAGAATGGCCGAGCGGTCTAAGGCGCCAGATTTAAGCTCTGGTTCTCGAAAGAGAGCGCGGGTTCGAACCCCACTTCTGACATATATCGATTTCTTTTTCGTATCGCGATAAATCATAGAAGTTTCTTTTCACAAGTGAATGTGGCATGCAGGTACACTAAGAAAATTTTTACTGCCTTTTGTTCCTAAATTTAGTCGTCTCATGTAAGAAATATTTAGGCCGTTTTTCAAGTGATGATTTCAGAACTATTCGAAAGAACTCTGCTTAGTGTGTCAGAATGGCCGAGCGGTCTAAGGCGCCAGATTTAAGCTCTGGTTCTCGAAAGAGAGCGTGGGTTCGAACCCCACTTCTGACATATATCGATTTCTTTTTCGTATCGCGAAAAATCATAGAAGTTTCGTTTAACAGGTGAATGTGTCATGCAGGTACACTAAGAAAATTTTTACTGCCTTTTGTTCCTAAATTTAGTCGTCTCATATAAGAAATATTTAGTCCGTTTTTCAAGTGATGATTTCAGAACTATTTGAAAGAAATCTGCTTAGTGTGTCAGAATGGCCGAGCGGTCTAAAGCGCCAGATTTAAACTCTGGTTCTCGAAAGAGAGCGTGGGTTCGAACCCCTCTTCTGACATATATCGATTTCTTTTTCGTATCGCGAAAAATCATAGAAGTTTCGTTTAACAGGTGAATGTGTCATGCAGGTACACTAAGAAAATTTTTACTGCCTTTTGTTCCTAAATTTAGTCGTCTCATATAAGAAATATTTAGTCCGTTTTTCAAGTGATGATTTCAGAACTATTTGAAAGAAATCTGCTTAGTGTGTCAGAATGGCCGAGCGGTCTAAAGCGCCAGATTTAAACTCTGGTTCTCGAAAGAGAGCGTGGGTTCGAACCCCTCTTCTGACATATATCGATTTCTGTTTCGTATCGCGATAAATCATAGAAGTTTCGTTTTACAAGTGAATGCGGCATGCAGGTATAATAAGGAAAATTTTTACTAGCTTTTTTTTTCCTAAATTTAGTCGTCTCGTGTAATAAAGATTTATACCGTTTTTTCAAGTGATGAGTTCAGAACTCTGAAAGAAATCTGCTTAGTGTGTCAGAATGGCCGAGCGGTCTAAGGCGCCAGATTTACGCTCTGGTTCTCGAAAGAGAGCGTGAGTTCGAACCCCACTTCTGAAATTTATCGATTTCTTCTTCGTATCGCGATAAATCATAGAAGTTTCGTTTCACAAGTAAATGTGGCATGCAGGTACAGTAAGAAAATTTTTACTGCCTTTTGTTCCTAAATTTAGTCGTCTCATGTAAGAAATATTTAGGCCGTTTTTCAAGTGATGATTTCAGAACTATTCGAAAGAACTCTGCTTAGTGTGTCAGAATGGCCGAGCGGTCTAAGGCGCCAGATTTAAGTTCTGGTTCTCGAAAGAGAGCGTGGGTTCGAACCCCACTTCTGACATATATCGATTTCTTTTTCGTATCGCGATAAATCATAAAAGTTTCGTTTCAGATGTGAATGTGGCATGCAGGTATAATAAAGAAAATTTTTACTGCTTTTGTTCCTAAATTTAGTCATCTCGTAAGATTTACTCCGTTTTTCAAATGATGAGTTCAGAACTATTTGAAAGAAATCTGCTTAGTGTGGTCAGAATGGCCGAGCGGTCTAAGGCGCCAGATTTAAGCTCTGGTTCTCGAAAGAGAGCGTGGGTTCGAACCCCACTTCTGACATATATCCATTTTTTTTGTATCGTGATAAATCATAAAAGTATCGTTTCAGAAGTGAATGTGGCATGCAGGTATAATAAAGAAAATTTTTACTGTTTTTTTTCCTAAATTTAGTCGTCTCGTGTAATAAAGATTTAGACCGTTTTTCAAGTGATGAGTTCAGAAGTCTGAAAGAAATCTGCTAAGTATGTCAGAATGGCCGAACGGTCTAAGGCGCCAGATTTAAGCTCTGGTTCTCGAAAGAGAGCGTGGGTTCGAACCCCACTTCTGACATATATCGATTTCTTTTGCGTATCGCGAAAAATCATAGAAGTTTCGTTTAACAGGTGAATGTGGCATGCAGGTACACTAAGAAAATTTTTACTGCCTTTTGTTCCTAAATTTAGTCGTCTCATATAAGAAATATTTAGGCCGTTTTTCAAGTGATGATTTCAGAACTATTTGAAAGAACTCTGCTTAGTGTGTCAGAATGGCCGAGCGGTCTAAGGCGCTAGATTTAAGCTCTGGTTCTCGAAAGAGAGCGTGGGTTCGAACCCCTTCTGACATATATCAATTTCTTTTTCGTATCGTGATAAAACATAAAAGTTTCGTTTCACAAGTGAATGTGACATGCAGGTATAATAAAGAAAATTTTTACTGTTTTTTTTCCTGAATTTAGTCGTCTCGTGTAATAAAGATTGAGACCGTTTGTCAAGTGATGAGTTCAGAACTCTGAAAGAAATCTGCTTAGAGTGTCAGAATGGCCGAGCGGTCTATGGCGCCAGATTTAAGCTCTGGTTCTCGAAAGAGAGCGCGGGTTCGAACCCCACTTCTGACATATATCGATTTCTTTTTCGTATCGCGATAAATCATAGAAGTTTCTTTTCACAAGTGAATGTGGCATGCAGGTACACTAAGAAAATTTTTACTGCCTTTTGTTCCTAAATTTAGTCGTCTCATGTAAGAAATATTTAGGCCGTTTTTCAAGTGATGATTTCAGAACTATTCGAAAGAACTCTGCTTAGTGTGTCAGAATGGCCGAGCGGTCTAAGGCGCCAGATTTAAGCTCTGGTTCTCGAAAGAGAGCGTATGTTCGAACCCCACTTCTGACATACATCGATTTCTTTTTCGTATCGCGATAAATCATAAAAGTTTCGTTTCAGATGTGAATGTTGCATGCAGGTATAATAAAGAAAATTTTTACTGCTTTTGTTCCTAAATTTAGTCATCTCGTAAGATTTACTCCGTTTTTCAAATGATGAGTTCAGAACTATTTGAAAGAAATCTGCTTAGTGTGGTCAGAATGGCCGAGCGGTCTAAGGCGCCAGATTTAAGCTCTGGTTCTCGAAAGAGAGCGTGGGTTCGAACCCCACTTCTGAAATATATCCATTTTTTTTGTATCGTGATAAATCATAAAAGTATCGTTTCAGAAGTGAATGTGGCATACAGGTATAATAAAGAAAATTTTTACTGCTTTTGTTCCTAAATTTAGTCATCTCGTAAGATTTACTCCGTTTTTCAAATGATGAGTTCAGAACTATTTGAAAGAAATCTGCTTAGAGTGGTCAGAATGGCCGAGCGGTCTAAGCCGCCAGATTTAAGCTCTGGTTCTCGAAAGAGAGCGTGGGTTCGAACCCCACTTCTGACATATATCCATTTTTTTTTTGTATCGTGATAAATCATAAAAGTATCGTTTCAGAAGTGAATGTGGCATGCAGGTATAATAAAGAAAATTTTTACTGTTTTTTTTCCTAAATTTAGTCGTCTCGTGTAATAAAGATTTAGACCATTTTTCAAGTGATGAGTTCAGAAGTCTGAAAGAAATCTGCTAAGTATGTCAGAAAGGCCGAACGGTCTAAGGCGCCAGATTTAAGCTCTGGTTCTCGAAAGAGAGCGTGGGTTCGAACCCCACTTCTGACATATATCGATTTCTTTTTCGTATCGCGAAAAATCATAGAAGTTTCGTTTAACAGGTGAATGTGGCATGCAGGTACACTAAGAAAATTTTTACTGCCTTTTGTTCCTAAATTTAGTCGTCTCATATAAGAAATATTTAGGCCGTTTTTCAAGTGATGATTTCAGAACTATTTGAAAGAAATCTGCTTAGTGTGTCAGAATGGCCGAGCGGTCTAAGGCGCCAGATTTAAACTCTGGTTCTCGAAAGAGAGCGCGGGTTCGAACCCCTCTTCTGACATATATCGATTTCTGTTTCGTATCGCGATAAATCATAGAAGTTTCGTTTTACAAGTGAATGCGGCATGCAGGTATAATAAGGAAAATTTTTACTAGCTTTTTTTTCCTAAATTTAGTCGTCTCTTGTAATAAAGATTTAGACCATTTATTCAAGTGATGAGTTCAGAACTCTGAAAGAAATCTGCTTAGTGTGTCAGAATGGCCGAGCGGTCTAAGGCGCCAGATTTAAGCTCTGGTTCTCGAAAGAGAGCGTGGGTTCGAATCCCACTTCTGAAATATATCGATTTCTTCTTCGTATCGCGATAAATCATAGAAGTTTCGTTTCACAAGTAAATGTGGCATGCAGGTACAGTAAGAAAATTTTTACTGCCTTTTGTTCCTAAATTTAGTCGTCTCATGTAAGAAATATTTAGGCCGTTTTTCAAGTGATGATTTCAGAACTATTCGAAAGAACTCTGCTTAGTGTGTCAGAATGGCCGAGCGGTCTAAGGCGCCAGATTTAAGCTCTGGTTCTCGAAAGAGAGCGTGGGTTCGAACCCCACTTCTGACATATATCGATTTCTTTTTCGTATCGCGATAAATCATAAAAGTTTCGTTTCAGATGTGAATGTGGCATGCAGGTATAATAAAGAAAATTTTTACTGCTTTTGTTCCTAAATTTAGTCATCTCGTAAGATTTACTCCGTTTTTCAAATGATGAGTTCAGAACTATTTGAAAGAAATCTGCTTCGTGTGGTCAGAATGGCCGAGCGGTCTAAGGCGCCAGATTTAAGCTCTGGTTCTCGAAAGAGAGCGTGGGTTCGAACCCCACTTCTGACATATATCCATTTTTTTTGTATCGTGATAAATCATAAAAGTATCGTTTCAGAAGTGAATGTGGCATGCAGGTATAATAAAGAAAATTTTTACTGTTTTTTTTCCTAAATTTAGTCGTCTCGTGTAATAAAGATTTAGACCGTTTTTCAAGTGATGAGTTCAGAAGTCTGAAAGAAATCTGCTAAGTATGTCAGAATGGCCGAACGGTCTAAGGCGCCAGATTTAAGCTCTGGTTCTCGAAAGAGAGCGTGGGTTCGAACCCCACTTCTGACATATATCGATTTCTATTTCGTATCGCGAAAAATCATAGAAGTTTCGTTTAACAGGTGAATGTGGCATGCAGGTACACTAAGAAAATTTTTACTGCCTTTTGTTCCTAAATTTAGTCGTCTCATATAAGAAATATTTAGACCGTTTTTCAAGTGATGATTTCAGAACTATTTGAAAGAACTCTGCTTAGTGTGTCAGAATGGCCGATCGGTCTAAGGCGCTAGATTTAAGCTCTGGTTCTCGAAAGAGAGCGTGGGTTCGAACCCCTTCTGACATATATCAATTTCTTTTTTGTATCGTGATAAAACATAAAAGTTTCGTTTCACAAGTGAATGTGACATGCAGGTATAATAAAGAAAATTTTTACTGTTTTTTTTCCTGAATTTAGTCGTCTCGTGTAATAAAGATTGAGACCGTTTGTCAAGTGATGAGTTCAGAAGTCTGAAAGAAATCTGCTTAGTATATCAGAATGGCCGAGCGGTCTAAGGCGCCAGATTTAAGCTCTGGTTCTCAAAAGAGAGCGTATGTTCGAACCCCACTTCTGACATATATCGATTTCTTTTTCGTATCGCAATAAATCATAGAAATTTCGTTTCACAAGTGAATGTGGCATGCAGGTACACTAAGAAAATTTTTACTGCCTTTTGTTCCTAAATTTAGTCGTGTCATGTAAGAAAAATTTAGACCGTTTTTCGAGAGATGAGTTCAGAACTCTGAAAGAAATCTGCTTATTGTGTCAGAATGGCCGAGAGGTCTAAGGCGCCAGATTTAAGCTCTGGTTCTCGAAATAGAATGTGGGTTCGAACCCCACTTCTGACATATATCGATTTCTTTTTCGTATCGCGAAAAATCATAGAAGTTTCGTTCAACAGGTGAATGTGGCATGCAGATACACTAAGAAAATTTTTACTGCCTTTTGTTCCTAAATTTAGTCGTCTCATGTAAGAAATATTTAGGCCGTTTTTCAAGTGATGATTTCAGAACTATTCGAAAGAACACTGCTTAGTGTGTCAGAATGGCCGAGCGGTCTAAGGCGCCAGATTTAAGCTCTGGTTCTCGAAAGAGAGCGCGGGTTCGAACCCCACTTCTGACATATATAGATTTCTTTTTCGTATCGCGATAAATCATAAAAGTTTCGTTTCAGATGTGAATGTGGCATGCAGGTATAATAAAGAAAATTTTTACTGCTTTTGTTCCTAAATTTAGTCATCTCGTAAGATTTACTCTGTTTTTCAAATGATGAGTTCAGAAAAATTTGAAAGAAATCTGCTTAGTGTGGTCAGAATGGCCGAGCGGTCTAAGGCGCCAGATTTAAGCTCTGGTTCTCGAAAGAGAGCGTGGGTTCGAACCCCACTTCTGACATATAACCATTTTTTTTTGTATCGTGATAAATCATAAAAGTATCGTTTCAGAAGTGAATGTGGCATGCAGGTATAATAAAGAAAATTTTTACTGTTTTTTTATCTAAATTAAGTCGTCTCGTGTAATAAAGATTCAGACCGTTTTTCAAGTGATGAGTTCAGAAGTCTGAAAGAAATCTGCTAAGTATGTCAGAATGGCCGAACGGTCTAAGGCGCCAGATTTAAGCTCTGGTTCTCGAAAGAGAGCGTGGGTTCGAACCCCTTCTGACATATATCAATTTCTTTTTTGTATCGTGATAAAACATAAAAGTTTCGTTTCACAAGTGAATGTGACATGCAGGTATAATAAAGAAAATTTTTACTGTTTTTTTTCCTAAATTTAGTCGTCTCGTGTAATAAAGATTGAGACCGTTTGTCAAGTGATGAGTTCAGAAGTCTGAAAGAAATCTGCTTAGTATATCAGAATGGCCGAGCGGTCTAAGGCGCCAGATTTAAGCTCTGGTTCTCGAAAGAGAGCGTGGGTTCGAACCCAACTTCTGACATATATCGATTTCTTTTTCGTATCGCGATAAATCATAGAAATTTCGTTTCACAGGTAAATGTGGCATGCAGGTACACTAAGAAAATTTTTACTGCCTTTTGTTCCTAAATTAATCGTCTCATGTAAGAAATATTTAGGCCGTTTTTCAAGTGATGATTTCAGAACTTTTTGAAAGAACTCTGCTTTGTGTGGCAGAATGGCCGAGAGGTCTAATGCGCCAGATTTAAGCTCTGGTTCTCGATAGCGAGCGTGGGTTCGAACCCCTTCTGACATATATCCATTTTTTTTTGTGTCGTGATAAATCATAAAAGTTTCGTTTCAGAAGTGAATGTGGCATGCAGGTATAATAAAGAAAATTTTTACTGTTTTTTTTCCTAAATTTAGTCGTCTCGTGTAAAAAGATTTAGACCGTTTTTCAAGTGATGAGTTCAGAAGTCTGAAAGAAATCTACTAAGTATGTCAGAATGGCCGAGCGGTCTAAGGCTTCAGATTTAAGCTCTGGTTCTCGAAAGAGAGCGTGCTTTCGAACCCCTCTTCTGACATATATCGATTTCTTTTTCGTATCGCAATAAATCATAGAAATTTCGTTTCACAAGTGAATGTGGCATTCAGGTACACTAAGAAAATTTTTACTGCCTTTTGTTCCTAAATTTAGTCGTCTCATGTAAAAAAAATTTAGTCCGTTTTTCAAGTGTTGATTTCAGAACTATTTGAAAGAAATCGGTTTTGTTGGTCAGAATGGCCGAGCGGTCTAAGGCGCCAGATTTAAGCTCTGGTTCTCGAAAGAGAGCGTGGGTTCGAACCCCACTTCTGACATATATCGATTTATTTTTCGTATCGCGGTAAATCATAGAAGTTTCGTTTTACAAGTGAATGTGGCATGAAGGTATAATAAGGAAAATTTTTAATAGCTTTTTTTCCTAAATTTAATCGTCTCGTGTAATAAACATTTAGACCGTTTTTTCAAGTGATGAGTTCAGAACTCTGAAAGAAATATGCTTAGCGTGTCAGAATGGCCGAGCGGTCTAAGGCGCCAGATTTAAGCTCTGGTTATCGAAATAGAGCGTGGGTTCGAACCCCACTTCTGATATATATCGATTTCTTCTTCGTATCGTGATAAATCATAGAAGTTTCGCTTCACAAGTGAATGTGGCATGCAGGTAGAGTAAGAAAATTTTTACTGCCTTTTGTTCCTAAATTTAGTCGTCTCATGTAAGAAATATTTAGGCCGTTTTTCAATTGATGATTTCAGAACTATTTGAAAGAACTCTGCTTTGTGTGTCAGAATGGCCGAGCGTTCTAAGGCGCCAGATTTAAGCTCTGGTTCTCGAAAGAGAGCATGGGTTCGAACCCCTTCTGACATATATCAATTTCTTTTTTGTATCGTGATAAATCATAAAAGTTTCGTTTCACAAGTGAATGTGGCATGCAGGTATAATAAAGAAAATTTTTATTGGCTTTTTTTTCCTAAATTTCGTCGTCTCGTGTAATAAAGATTGAGACCGTTTTTCAAGTGATGAGTTCAGAACTCTGAAAGAAATCTGCTTAGTGTGTCAGAATGGCCGAGCGGTCTAAGGCCCCAGATTTAAGCTCTGGTTCTCGAAAGAGAGCGTGGGTTCGAACCCCACTTCTGACATATATCGATTTCTGTGTCGTATCGCGATAAATCATACAAGTTTCGTTTTACAAGTGAATGTGGCATGCAGGTATAATAAGGAAAATTTTTACTAGCTTTTTTTCCTAAATTTAGTCGTCTCGTGTAATAAAGATTTAGACCGTTTTTCAAGTGATGAGTTCAGAACTCTGAAAGAAATCTGCTTAGAGTGTCAGAATGGCCGAGCGGTCTAAGGCGCCAGATTTAAGCTCTGGTTCTCGAAAGAAAGCGTGGGTTCGAACCCCACTTCTGACATATATCGATTTCTTCTTCGTATCGCGATAAATCATAGAAGTTTCGTTTCACAAGTGAATGTGTCATGCAGGTACACTAAGGAAATTTTTACTGCCTCTTGTTCCTAAATTTAGTCGTGTCATGTAAGAAAAATTTAGTCCGTTTTTCAAGTTTTGATTTCAGAACTATTTTAAAGAAATCGGTTTTGTGTGTCAGAATAGCCGAGCGGTCTAAGGCGCCAGATTTAAGCTCTGGTTCTCGAAAGAGAGCGTGGGTTTGAACCCCACTTCTGACATATATCGATTTCTTTTTCGTATCGCGATAAATCATAAAAGTTTCGTTTCAGAAGTGAATGTGGCATGCAGGTATAATAAAGAAAATTTTTACTGCTTTTGTTCCTAAATTTAGTCATCTCGTAAGATTTACTCCGTTTTTCAAATGATGAGTTCAGAACTATTTGAAAGAAATCTGCTTAGTGTGGTCAGAATGGCCGAGCGGTCTAAGGTGCCAGATTTAATCTATGGTTCTCGAAAGAGAGCGTGGGTTCGAACCCCACTTCTGACATATATCGATTTCTTTTTCGTATCGCGATAAATCATAGAAGTTTCTTTTCACAAGTGAATGTGGCATGCAGGTACACTAAGAAAATTTTTACTGCCTTTTGTTCCTAAATTTAGTCGTCTCATGTAAGAAATATTTAGGCCGTTTTTCAAGTGATGATTTCAGAACTATTCGAAAGAACTCTGCTTAGTGTGTCAGAATGGTCGAGCGGTCTAAGGCGCCAGATTTAAGCTCTGGTTCTCGAAAGAGAGCGCGGGTTCGAACCCCACTTCTGACATATATCGATTTCTTTTGCGTATCGCAATAAATCATAGAAATTTCGTTTCACAAGTGAATGTGGCATGCATGTACACTAAGAAAATTTTTACTGCCTTTTGTTTCTAAATTTAGTCGTGTCATGTAAGAAAAATTTAGTCCGTTTTTCAAGTGATGATTTCAGAACTATTCGAAAGAAATCTGCTTAGTGTGTCAGAATGGCCGAGCGGTCTAAGGCGCCAGATTTAAGCTCTGGTTCTCGAAAGAGAGCGTGGGTTCGAACCCCATTTCTGACATGTATCGATTTCTTTTTCGTATCGCGATAAATCATAACAGTTTCGTTTCAGAAGTGAATGTGGCATGCAGGTATTATAAAGAAAATTTTTATTGCTTTTGTTCCTAAATTTAGTCATCTCGTGAGATTTACTCCGTTTTTTAAATGAGATGAGTTCAGATCTATTTGAAAGAAATCTGCTTATTGTGGTCAGAATGGCCGAGCGATCTAAGGCCCCAGATTAAAGCTCTATTTCCCGAAAGAGAGCGTTGGTTCGAACACCTTCTGACATTTATCAATTTCTTTTTTGTATCGTGATAAATCATAAAAGTTTCGATTCACAAATGAATGTGTCATGCAGGTATAATAAAGAAAATTTTCACTGGCTTTTTTTCCTAAATTTAGTCGTGTAATGTAAGAAAAATTTAGTCCGTTTTTCAAGTGTTGATTTAAGAACTATTTGAAAGAAATCGGTTTTGTGTGTCAGAATGGCTGAGTAGTCTAAGGCGCCAGATTTATGCTCTGGTTCACGAAAGAGAGTGTGGGTTCGTACCCCACTTCTGACATATATCGATTTCTTTTTCGTATCGCGATAAATCATAGAAGTTTCGTTTCACAAGTGAATGTGGCATGCAGGTATAATAAGGAAAATTTTTACTAGCTTTTTTTCCTAAATTTAATCGTGTCATGTAAGAAAAATTTAGTCCGTTTTTCAAGTGTTGATTTCAGAACTATTTTAAAGAAATCGGTTTTGTGTGTCAGAATAGCCGAGTGGTCTAAGGCGCCAGATTTAAGCTCTGGTTCTCGAAAGAGAGCGTGGGTTCGAACCCCACTTCTGACCTAAATCGATTTCTTTTTCGTATCGCGATAAATCATAAAAGTTTCGTTTCAGAAGTGAATGTGGCATGCAGGTATAATAAAGAAAATTTTTACTGCTTTTGTTCCTAAATTTAGTCATCTCGTAAGATTTACTCCGTTTTTCAAGTGATGATTTCAGAACTATTCGAAAGAACTCTGCTTAGTGTGTCAGAATGGCCGAGCGGTCTAAGGCGCCAGATTTAAGCTCTGGTTCTCGAAAGAGAGCGTGGGTTCGAACCCCAATTCTGACATATATCGATTTCTTTTGCATATCGCAATAAATCAGAAATTTCGTTTCACAAGTGAATGTGGCATGCAGGTACACTAAGAAAATTTTTACTGCCTTTTGTTCCTATATTTAGTCGTCTCATATAATAAAGATTTAGACCGTTTTTTCAAGTGATGAGTTCAGAACTCTGAAAGAAATCTGCTTAGTGTGTCAGAATGGCCGAGAGGTCTAAGGCGCCAGATTTAAGCTCTGGTTCTCGAAAGAGAGCGTGGGTTCGAACCCCGCTTCTGACATATATCGATTTCTGTTTCGTATCGCGATAAATCATAGAAGTTCCGTTTTACAAGTGAATGTGGCATGCAGGTACAGTAAGAAAATTTTTTACTGCCTTTTGTTCCTAAATTTAGTCGCCTCATGTAAGAAATATTTAGGCCGTTTTTCAAGTGATGATTTCAGAACTATTCGAAATAACTCTGCTTAGTGTGTCAGAATGGCCGAGCGGTCTAAGGCGCCAGATTTAAGCTCTGGTTCTCGAAAGAGAGCGTGGGTTCGAACCCAACTTCTGACATATATCGATTTCTTTTTCGTATCGCGATAAATCATAGAAATTTCGTTTCACAGGTAAATGTGGCATGCAGGTACACAAAGAAAATTTTTACTGCCTTTTGTTCCTAAATTAATCGTCTCATGTAAGAAATATTTAGGCCGTTTTTTCAAGTGATGATTTCAGAACTTTTTGAAAGAACTCTGCTTTGTGTGTCAGAATGGCCGAGAGGTCTAATGCGCCAGATTTAAGCTCTGGTTCTCGATAGAGAGCGCGGGTTCGAACCCCTTCTGACATATATCCATTTTTTTTTGTATCGTGATAAATCATAAAAGTTTCGTTTCAGAAGTGAATGTGGCATGCAGGTATAATAAAGAAAATTTTTACTGTTTTTTTTCCTAAATTTAGTCGTCTCGTGTAAAAAGATTTAGACCGTTTTTCAAGTGATGAGTTCAGAAGTCTGAAAGAAATCTACTAAGTATGTCAGAATGGCCGAGCGGTCTAAGGCTTCAGATTTAAGCTCTGGTTCTCGAAAGCGAGCGTGGTTTCGAACCCCTCTTCTGACTTATATCGATTTCTTTTTCGTATCGCAATAAATCATAGAAATTTCGTTTCACAAGTGAATGTGGCATTCAGGTACACTAAGAAAATTTTTACTGCCTTTTGTTCCTAAATTTAGTCGTCTCATGTAAAAAAAATTTAGTCCGTTTTTCAAGTGTTGATTTCAGAACTATTTGAAAGAAATCGGTTTTGTTGGTCAGAATGGCCGAGCGGTCTAAGGCGCCAGGTTTAAGCTCTGGTTCTCGAAAGAGAGCGTGGGTTCGAACCCCACTTCTGACATATATCGATTTATTTTTCGTATCGCGGTAAATCATAGAAGTTTCGTTTTACAAGTGAATGTGGCATGCAGGTATAATAAGGAAAATTTTTACTAGCTTTTTTTCCTAAATTTAATCGTCTCGTGTAATAAAGATTTAGACCGTTTTTTCAAGTGATGAGTTCAGAACTCTGAAAGAAATATGCTTAGTGTGTCAGAATGGCCGAGCGGTCTAAGGCGCCAGATTTAAGCTCTGGTTCTCGAAATAGAGCGTGGGTTCGAACCCCACTTCTGACATATATCGATTTCTTCTTCGTATCGCGATAAATCATAGAAGTTTCGCTTCACAAGTGAATGTGGCATGCAGGTAGAGTAAGAAAATTTTTACTGCCTTTTGTTCCTAAATTTAGTCGTCTCATGTAAGAAATATTTAGGCCGTTTTTCAATTGATGATTTCAGAACTATTTAAAAGAACTCTGCTTTGTGTGTCAGAATGGCCGAGCGTTCTAAGGCGCCAGATTTAAGCTCTGGTTCTCGAAAGAGAGCGTGGGTTCGAACCCCACTTGTGACATATATCGATTTCTTTTTCGTATCGCGATCAATCATAAAAGTTTCGTTTCAGAAGTGAATGTGGCATGTAGGTATAATAAAGAAAATTTTTACTGCTTTTGTTCCTAAATTTAGTCATCTTGTAAGATTTACTCCGTTTTTCAAATGATGAGTTCAGAACTATTTGAAAGAAATCTGCTTAGTGTGGTTAGAATGGCCGAGCGGTCTAAGGCTCCAGATTTAAGCTCTGGTTCTCGAAAGAGAGCATGGGTTCGAACCCCTTCTGACATATATCAATTTCTTTTTTGTATCGCGATCAATCATAAAAGTTTCGTTTCACAAGTGAATGTGGCATGCAGGTATAATAAAGAAAATTTTTACTGGCTTTTTTTCCTAAATTTCGTCGTCTCGTGTAATAAAGATTTAGACCGTTTTTCAAGTGATGAGTTCAGAACTCTGAAAGAAATCTGCTTAGTGTGTCAGAATGGCCGAGCGGTCTAAGGCGCCAGATTTAAGCTCTGGTTCTCGAAAGAGAGCGTGGGTTCGAACCCCACTTCTGACATATATCGATTTCTGTGTCGTATCGCGATAAATCATACAAGTTTCGTTTTACAAGTGAATGTGGCATTCAGGTATAATAAGGAAAATTTTTACTAGCTTTTTTTCCTAAATTTAGTCGTCTCGTGTAATAAAGATTTAGACCGTTTTTTCAAGTGATGAGTTCAGAACTCTGAAAGAAATCTGCTTAGTGTGTCAGAATGGCCGAGCGGTCTAAGGCGCCAGATTTAAGCTCTGGTTCTCGAAAGAGAGCGTGGGTTCGAACCCCACTTCTGACATATATATCGATTTCTTCTTCGTATCGCGATAAATCAGAAATTTCGTTTCACCAGTGAATGTGGCATGCAGGTACACTAAGAAAATTTTTACTGCCTTTTGTTCCTATATTTAGTCGTCTCGTAATAAAGATGTAGACCGTTTTTTCAAGTGATGAGTTCAGAACTTTGAAAGAAATCTGCTTACTGCGTCAGAATGGCCGAGCGGTCTAAGGCGCCAGATTTAAGCTCTGGTTCTCGAAAGAGAGCGTGGGTTCGAACCCCGCTTCTGACATATATCGATTTCTGTTTCGTATCGCGATAAATCATAGAAGTTTCGTTTCACAAGTGAATGTGGCATGCAGGTAGAGTAAGAAAATTTTTACTGCCTTTTTTTCTAAATTTAGTCGTCTCATGTAAGAAATATTTAGGCCGTTTTTCAATTGATGATTTCAGAACTATTTGAAAGAACTCTGCTTTGTGTGTCAGAATGGCCGAGAGGTCTAATGCGCCAGGTTTAAGCTCTGGTTCTCGAAATAAAGCGTGGGTTCGAACACCGCTTCAGACATATATCGATTTCTTTTTCGTATCGCATTAAATCAGAAATTTCGTTTCACAAGTGAATGTGGCATGCAGGTACACTAAGAAAATTTTTACTGCCTTTTGTTCCTATATTTAGTTGTCTCATGTAATAAAGATGTAGACCGTTTTTTCAAGTGATGAGTTCAGAACTCTGAAAGAAATCTGCTTAGTGTGTCAGAATGGCCGAGCGGTTTAAGGCGCCAGATTTAAGCTCTGGTTCTCGAAAGAGAGCGTGGGTTCGAACCCCACTTCTGACATATATCGATTTCATCTTCGTATCGCGATAAATCATAGAAGTTTCGTTTCACCAGTGAATGTGTCATGCAGGTAGAGTAAGAAAATTTTTACTGCCTTTTGTTCCTAAATTTAGTCGTCTCATGTAAGAAATATTTAGGCCGTTTTTCAAGTGATGATTTCAGAACTATTTGAAAGAACTCTGCTTAGTGTGTCAGAATGGCCGAGCGGTCTAAGGCGCTAGATTTAAGCTCTGGTTCTCGAAAGAGAGCGTGGGTTCGAACCCCTTCTGACATATATCAATTTCTTTTTCGTATCGTGATAAAACATAAAAGTTTCGTTTCACAAGTGAATGTGACATGCAGGTATAATAAAGAAAATTTTTACTGTTTTTTTTCCTAAATTTAGTCGTCTCGTGTAATAAAGATTGAGACCGTTTGTCAAGTGATGAGTTCAGAAGTCTGAAAGAAATCTGCTTAGTATGTCAGAATGGCCGAGCGGTCTAAGGCGCCAGATTTAACTTCTGGTTCTCGAGAGAGGGCGTGGGTTCGAACCCCACTTATGACCTATATCGATTTCTTTTTCGTATCGCGATAAATCATAAAAGTTTCGTTTCAGAAGTGAATGTGGCATGCAGGTATAATAAAGAAAATTTTTACTGCTTTTGTTCCTAAATTTAGTCATCTCGTAAGATTTACTCCGTTTTTCAAATGATGAGTTCAGAACTATTTGAAAGAAATCTGCTTAGTGTGGTCAGAATGGCCGAGCGGTCTAAGGCTCCAGATTTAAGCTCTGGTTCTCGAAAGAGAGCATGGGTTCGAACCCCTTCTGACATATATCAATTTCTTTTTTGTATCGTGATAAATCATAAAAGTTTCGTTTCACAAGTGAATGTGGCATGCAGGTATAATAAAGAAAATTTTTACTGGCTTTTTTTTCCTAAATTTCGTCGTCTCGTGTAATAAAGATTTAGACCGTTTTTCAAGTGATGAGTTCAGAACTCTGAAAGAAATCTGCTTAGTGTGTCAGAATGGCCGAGCGGTCTAAGGCGCCAGATTTAAGCTCTGGTTCTCGAAAGAGAGCGTGGGTTCGAACCCCACTTCTGACATATATCGATTTCTGTGTCGTATCGCGATAAATCATACAAGTTTCGTTTTACAAGTGAATGTGGCATTCAGGTATAATAAGGAAAATTTTTACTAGCTTTTTTTCCTAAATTTAGTCGTCTCGTGTAATAAAGATTTAGACCGTTTTTTCAAGTGATGAGTTCAGAACTCTGAAAGAAATCTGCTTAGTGTGTCAGAATGGCCGAGCGGTCTAAGGCGCCAGATTTAAGCTCTGGTTCTCGAAAGAGAGCGTGGGTTCGAACCCCACTTCTGACATATATATCGATTTCTTCTTCGTATCGCGATAAATCAGAAATTTCGTTTCACAAGTGAATGTGGCATGCAGGTACACTAAGAAAATTTTTACTGCCTTTTGTTCCTATATTTAGTCGTCTCGTAATAAAGATGTAGACCGTTTTTTCAAGTGATGTGTTCAGAACTTTGAAAGAAATCTGCTTACTGTGTCAGAATGGCCGAGCGGTCTAAGGCGCCTGATTTAAGCTCTGGTTCTCGAAAGAGAGCGTGGGTTCGAACCCCGCTTCTGACATATATCGATTTCTGTTTCGTATCGCGATAAATCATAGAAGTTTCGTTTCACAAGTGAATGTGGCATGCAGGTAGAGTAAGAAAATTTTTACTGCCTTTTGTTCCTAAATTTAGTCGTCTCATGTAAGAAATATTTAGGCCGTTTTTCAATTGATGATTTCAGAACTATTTGAAAGAACTCTGCTTTGTGTGTCAGAATGGCCGAGAGGTCTAATGCGCCAGATTTAAGGTCTGGTTCTCGAAATAAAGCGTGGGTTCGAACACCGCTTCAGACATATATCGATTTCTTTTTCGTATCGCATTAAATCAGAAATTTCGTTTCACAAGTGAATGTGGCATGCAGGTACACTAAGAAAATTTTTACTGCCTTTTGTTCCTATATTTAGTTGTCTCATGTAATAAAGATGTAGACCGTTTTTTCAAGTGATGAGTTCAGAACTCTGAAAGAAATCTGCTTAGTGTGTCAGAATGGCCGTGCGGTCTAAGGCGCCAGATTTAAGCTCTGGTTCTCGAAAGAGAGCGTGGGTTCGAACCCCGCTTCTGACATATATCGATTTCTGTTTCGTATCGCGATAAATCATAGAAGTTTCGTTTCACAAGTGAATGTGGCATGCAGGTAGAGTAAGAAAATTTTTACTGCCTTTTGTTCCTAAATTTAGTCGTCTCATGTAAGAAATATTTAGGCCGTTTTTCAATTGATGATTTCAGAACTATTTGAAAGAACTCTGCTTTGTGTGTCAGAATGGCCGAGAGGTCTAATGCGCCAGATTTAAGCTCTGGTTCTCGAAATAAAGCGTGGGTTCGAACACCGCTTCAGACATATATCGATTTCTTTTTCGTATCGCATTAAATCAGAAATTTCGTTTCACAAGTGAATGTGGCATGCAGGTACACTAAGAAAATTTTTACTGCCTTTTGTTCCTATATTTAGTTGTCTCATGTAATAAAGATGTAGACCGTTTTTTCAAGTGATGAGTTCAGAACTCTGAAAGAAATCTGCTTAGTGTGTCAGAATGGCCGAGCGGTCTAAGGCGCCAGATTTAAGCTCTGGTTCTCGAAAGAGAGCGTGGGTTCGAACCCCGCTTCTGACATATATCGATTTCTGTTTCGTATCGCGATAAATCATAGAAGTTTCGTTTTACAAGTGAATGTGGCATGCAGGTATAATAAGGAAAATTTTTACTAGCTTTTTTTCCTAAATTTAATCGTCTCGTGTAATAAAGATTTAGACCGTTTTTTCAAGTGATGAGTACAGAACTCTGAAAGAAATCTGCTTACTGTGTCAGAATGGCCGAGCGGTCTAAGGCGCTAGATTTAAGCTCTGGTTCTCGAAAGAGAGCGTGGGATCGAACCCCATCTGACATATATCAATTTCTTTTTCGTATCGTGATAAAACATAAAAGTTTCGTTTCACAAGTGAATGTGACATGCAGGTATAATAAAGAAAATTTTTACTGTTTTTTTTCCTAAATTTAGTCGTCTCGTGTAATAAAGATTGAGACCGTTTGTCAAGTGATGAGTTCAGAAGTCTGAAAGAAATCTGCTTAGTATGTCAGAATGGCCGAGCGGTCTAAGGCGCCAGATTTAACTTCTGGTTCTCGAGAGAGGGCGTGGGTTCGAACCCCACTTATGACCTATATCGATTTCTTTTTCGTATCGCGATAAATCATAAAAGTTTCGTTTCAGAAGTGAATGTGGCATGCAGGTATAATAAAGAAAATTTTTACTGCTTTTGTTCCTAAATTTAGTCATCTCGTAAGATTTACTCCGTTTTTCAAATGATGAGTTCAGAACTATTTGAAAGAAATCTGCTTAGTGTGGTCAGAATGGCCGAGCGGTCTAAGGCTCCAGATTTAAGCTCTGGTTCTCGAAAGAGAGCATGGGTTCGAACCCCTTCTGACATATATCAATTTCTTTTTTGTATCGTGATAAATCATAAAAGTTTCGTTTCACAAGTGAATGTGGCATGCAGGTATAATAAAGAAAATTTTTACTGGCTTTTTTTTCCTAAATTTCGTCGTCTCGTGTAATAAAGATTTAGACCGTTTTTCAAGTGATGAGTTCAGAACTCTGAAAGAAATCTGCTTAGTGTGTCAGAATGGCCGAGCGGTCTAAGGCGCCAGATTTAAGCTCTGGTTCTCGAAAGAGAGCGTGGGTTCGAACCCCACTTCTGACATATATCGATTTCTGTGTCGTATCGCGATAAATCATACAAGTTTCGTTTTACAAGTGAATGTGGCATTCAGGTATAATAAGGAAAATTTTTACTAGCTTTTTTTCCTAAATTTAGTCGTCTCGTGTAATAAAGATTTAGACCGTTTTTTCAAGTGATGAGTTCAGAACTCTGAAAGAAATCTGCTTAGTGTGTCAGAATGGCCGAGCGGTCTAAGGCGCCAGATTTAAGCTCTGGTTCTCGAAAGAGAGCGTGGGTTCGAACCCCACTTCTGACATATATATCGATTTCTTCTTCGTATCGCGATAAATCAGAAATTTCGTTTCACAAGTGAATGTGGCATGCAGGTACACTAAGAAAATTTTTACTGCCTTTTGTTCCTATATTTAGTCGTCTCGTAATAAAGATGTAGACCGTTTTTTCAAGTGATGTGTTCAGAACTTTGAAAGAAATCTGCTTACTGTGTCAGAATGGCCGAGCGGTCTAAGGCGCCTGATTTAAGCTCTGGTTCTCGAAAGAGAGCGTGGGTTCGAACCCCGCTTCTGACATATATCGATTTCTGTTTCGTATCGCGATAAATCATAGAAGTTTCGTTTCACAAGTGAATGTGGCATGCAGGTAGAGTAAGAAAATTTTTACTGCCTTTTGTTCCTAAATTTAGTCGTCTCATGTAAGAAATATTTAGGCCGTTTTTCAATTGATGATTTCAGAACTATTTGAAAGAACTCTGCTTTGTGTGTCAGAATGGCCGAGAGGTCTAATGCGCCAGATTTAAGGTCTGGTTCTCGAAATAAAGCGTGGGTTCGAACACCGCTTCAGACATATATCGATTTCTTTTTCGTATCGCATTAAATCAGAAATTTCGTTTCACAAGTGAATGTGGCATGCAGGTACACTAAGAAAATTTTTACTGCCTTTTGTTCCTATATTTAGTTGTCTCATGTAATAAAGATGTAGACCGTTTTTTCAAGTGATGAGTTCAGAACTCTGAAAGAAATCTGCTTATTGTGTCAGAATGGCCGAGCGGTCTAAGGCGCCAGATTTAAGCTCTGGTTCTCGAAAGAGAGCGTGGGTTCGAACCCCGCTTCTGACATATATCGATTTCTGTTTCGTATCGCGATAAATCATAGAAGTTTCGTTTCACAAGTGAATGTGGCATGCAGGTAGAGTAAGAAAATTTTTACTGCCTTTTGTTCCTAAATTTAGTCGTCTCATGTAAGTAGGGGGGGGGGGTATTTCAATTAACGTCACACTGGAGCAACACAATGGGCTATTGGTGACGGTCCGGGATCAATCCCAAAGGGAAAGATCCGAGGACAACACCACGTAATTTTGAACCATGGTCAGATGACGAGGCAACACCTGAGCTGGCACCCCACTCTCCAAACTTCCACACCACGCCAACGTGAGGACATTTGAGGCCACGACAGATTTAACGTGCACCAGCCCCCTTTGTACACGACGGTGTTTGGCTGGATTCGAACTCGCAACCCTTCGGTTGCTAGTTCGTTACTCTTCCAACCGGGCCACCGCGGCCCTAGTCGTCTCATGTAAGAAATATTTAGGCCGTTTTTCAATTGATGATTTCAGAACTATTTGAAAGAACTCTGCTTTGTGTGTCAGAATGGCCGAGAGGTCTAATGCGCCAGATTTAAGCTCTGGTTCTCGAAATAAAGCGTGGGTTCGAACACCGCTTCAGACATATATCGATTTCTTTTTCGTATCGCATTAAATCAGAAATTTCGTTTCACAAGTGAATGTGGCATGCAGGTACACTAAGAAAATTTTTACTGCCTTTTGTTCCTATATTTAGTTGTCTCATGTAATAAAGATGTAGACCGTTTTTTCAAGTGATGAGTTCAGAACTCTGAAAGAAATCTGCTTAGTGTGTCAGAATGGCCGAGCGGTCTAAGGCGCCAGATTTAAGCTCTGGTTCTCGAAAGAGAGCGTGGGTTCGAACCCCGCTTCTGACATATATCGATTTCTGTTTCGTATCGCGATAAATCATAGAAGTTTCGTTTTACAAGTGAATGTGGCATGCAGGTATAATAAGGAAAATTTTTACTAGCTTTTTTTCCTAAATTTAATCGTCTCGTGTAATAAAGATTTAGACCGTTTTTTCAAGTGATGAGTACAGAACTCTGAAAGAAATCTGCTTACTGTGTCAGAATGGCCGAGCGGTCTAAGGCGCTAGATTTAAGCTCTGGTTCTCGAAAGAGAGCGTGGGTTCGAACCCCATCTGACATATATCAATTTCTTTTTCGTATCGTGATAAAACATAAAAGTTTCGTTTCACAAGTGAATGTGACATGCAGGTATAATAAGGAAAATTTTTACTGTTTTTTTTCCTAAATTTAGTCGTCTCGTGTAATAAAGATTGAGACCGTTTGTCAAGTGATGAGTTTAGAAGTCTGAAAGAAATCTGCTTAGTATGTCAGAATGGCCGAGCGGTCTAAGGCGCCAGATTTAACTTCTGGTTCTCGAGAGAGGGCGTGGGTTCGAACCCCACTTATGACCTATATCGATTTCTTTTTCGTATCGCGATAAATCATAAAAGTTTCGTTTCAGAAGTGAATGTGGCATGCAGGTATAATAAAGAAAATTTTTACTGCTTTTGTTCCTAAATTTAGTCATCTCGTAAGATTTACTCCGTTTTTCAAATGATGAGTTCAGAACTATTTGAAAGAAATCTGCTTAGTGTGGTCAGAATGGCCGAGCGGTCTAAGGTGCCAGATTTAAGCTCTGGTTCTCGAAAGAGAGCGTGTGTTCGAACCCCACTTCTGACATATATCGATTTCTTTTTCGTATCGCGATAAATCATAGAAGTTTCTTTTCACAAGTGAATGTGGCATGCAGGTACACTAAGAAAATTTTTACTGCCTTTTGTTCCTAAATTTAGTCGTCTCATGTAAGAAATATTTAGGCCGTTTTTCAAGTGATGATTTCGGAACTATTCGAAAGAACTCTGCTTAGTGTGTCAGAATGGCCGAGCCGTCTAAGGCGCCAGATTTAAGCTCTGGTTCTCGAAAGAGAGCGTGGGTTCGAACCCCACTTCTGACATATATCGATTTCTTTTGCGTATCGCAATAAATCATAGAAATTTCGTTTCACAAGTGAATGTGGCATGCAGGTACACTAAGAAAATTTTTCCTGCCTTTTGTTCCTAAATTTAGTCGTGTCATGTAAGAAAAATTTAGTCCGTTTTTCAAGTGTTGATTTCAGAACTATTTGAAAGAAATCGGTTTTGTGTGTCAGAATGGCCGACCGGTCTAAGGCGCCAGATTTAAGCTCTGGTTCTCGAAAGAGAGCGTGGGTTCGAACCCCGCTTCTGACATATATCGATTTCTTTTTCGTATCGCAATAAATCATAAAAGTTTCGTTTCACAAGTGAATGTGGCATGCAGGTATAATTAGGAAAATTTTTACTAGCTTTTTTTCCTAAATTTAGTCGTCTCGTGTAATAAAGATTTAGACCGTTTTTCAAGTGATGAGTTCAGAACTCTGAAAGAAATCTGCTTAGAGTGTCAGAATGGCCGGGCGGTCTAAGGCACCAGATTTAAGCTCTGGTTCTCGAAAGAGAGCGTGGGTTCGAACCCCACTTCTGACATATATCGATTTCTTCTTCGTATCGCGATAAATCATAGAAGTTTCGTTTGACAAGTGAATGTGTCATGCAGGTAGAGTAAGAAAATTTTTACTGCCTCTTGTTACTAAATTTAGTCGTGTCATGTAAGAAAAATTTAGTCCGTTTTTCAAGTGTTGATTTCAGAACTATTTTAAAGAAATCGGTTTTGTGTGTCAGAATAGCCGAGCGGTCTAAGGCGCCAGATTTAAGCTCTGGTTCTCGAAAGAGAGCGTGGGTTCGAACCCCACTTATGACCTATATCGATTTCTTTTTCGTATCGCGATAAATCATAAAAGTTTTGTTTCAGAAGTGAATGTGGCATGCAGGTATAATAAAGAAAATTTTTACTGCTTTTGTTCCTAAATTTAGTCATCTCGTAAGATTTACTCCGTTTTTTAAATGATGATTTCAGAACTATTTGAAAGAAATCTCCTTAGTGTATCAGAATGGCCGAGCGGTCTAAGGCCCCAGATTTAAGCTCTGGTTCTCGAAAGAGAGCGTGGGTTCGTACCCCACTTCTGACATATATCGATTTCTTTTGCGTATCGCGATCAATCATAAAAGTTTCGTTTCAGAAGTGAATGTGGCATGTAGGTATAATAAAGAAAATTTTTACTGCTTTTGTTCCTAAATTTAGTCATCTTGTAAGATTTACTCCGTTTTTCAAATGATGAGTTCAGAACTATTTGAAAGAAATCTGCTTAGTGTGGTCAGAATGGCCGAGCGGTCTAAGGCTCCAGATTTAAGCTCTGGTTCTCGAAAGAGAGCATGGGTTCGAACCCCTTCTGACATATATCAATTTCTTTTTTGTATCGTGATAAATCATAAAAGTTTCGTTTCACAAGTGAATGTGGCATGCAGGTATAATAAAGAAAATTTTTACTGGCTTTTTTTTCCTAAATTTCGTCGTCTCGTGTAATAAAGATTTAGACCGTTTTTCAAGTGATGAGTTCAGAACTCTGAAAGAAATCTGCTTAGTGTGTCAGAATGGCCGAGCGGTCTAAGGCGCCAGATTTAAGCTCTGGTTCTCGAAAGAGAGCGTGGGTTCGAACCCCACTTCTGACATATATCGATTTCTGTGTCGTATCGCGATAAATCATACAAGTTTCGTTTTACAAGTGAATGTGGCATGCAGGTATAATAAGGAAAATTTTTACTAGCTTTTTTTCCTAAATTTAGTCGTCTCGTGTAATAAAGATTTAGACCGTTTTTTCAAGTGATGAGTTCAGAACTCTGAAAGAAATCTGCTTAGTGTGTCAGAATGGCCGAGCGGTCTAAGGCGCCAGATTTAAGCTCTGGTTCTCGAAAGAGAGCGTGGGTTCGAACCCCACTTCCGACATATATATCGATTTCTTCTTCGTATCGCGATAAATCAGAAATTTCGTTTCACAAGTGAATGTGGCATGCAGGTACACTAAGAAAATTTTTACTGCCTTTTGTTCCTATATTTAGTCGTCTCGTAATAAAGATGTAGACCGTTTTTTCAAGTGATGAGTTCAGAACTTTGAAAGAAATCTGCTTACTGTGTCAGAATGGCCGAGCGGTCTAAGGCGCCAGATTTAAGCTCTGGTTCTCGAAAGAGAGCGTGGGCTCGAACCCCGCTTCTGACATATATCGATTTCTGTTTCGTATCGCGATAAATCATAGAAGTTTCGTTTCACAAGTGAATGTGGCATGCAGGTAGAGTAAGAAAATTTTTACTGCCTTTTGTTCCTAAATTTAGTCGTCTCATGTAAGAAATATTTAGGCCGTTTTTCAATTGATGATTTCAGAACTATTTGAAAGAACTCTGCTTTGTGTGTCAGAATGGCCGAGAGGTCTAATGCGCCAGATTTAAGGTCTGGTTCTCGAAATAAAGCGTGGGTTCGAACACCGCTTCAGACATATATCGATTTCTTTTTCGTATCGCATTAAATCAGAAATTTCGTTTCACAAGTGAATGTGGCATGCAGGTACACTAAGAAAATTTTTACTGCCTTTTGTTCCTATATTTAGTCGTCTCATGTAATAAAGATGTAGACCGTTTTTTCAAGTGATGAGTTCAAAACTCTGAAAGAAATCTGCTTAGTGTGTCAGAATGGCCGACCGGTCTAAGGCGCCAGATTTAAGCTCTGGTTCTCGAAAGAGAGCGTGGGTTCGAACCCCACTTCTGACATATATCGATTTCTTCTTCGTATCGCGATAAATCATAGAAGTTTCGTTTGACAAGTGAATGTGTCATACAGGTACACTAAGGGAATTTTTACTGCCTCTTGTTCCTAAATTTAGTCGTGTCATGTAAGAAAAATTTAGTCCGTTTTTCAAGTGTTGATTTCAGAACTATTTTAAAGAAATCGGTTTTGTGTGTCAGAATAGCCGAGCGGTCTAAGGCGCCAGATTTAAGCTCTGGTTCTCGAAAGAGAGCGTGGGTTCGAACCCCACTTATGACCTATATCGATTTCTTTTTCGTATCGCGATAAATCATAAAAGTTTTGTTTCAGAAGTGAATGTGGCATGCAGGTATAATAAAGAAAATTTTTACTGCTTTTGTTCCTAAATTTAGTCATCTCGTAAGATTTACTCCGTTTTTCAAATGATGAGTTCAGAACTATTTGAAAGAAATCTCCTTAGTGTATCAGAATGGCCGAGCGGTCTAAGGCGCCAGATTTAAGCTCTGGTTCTCGAAAGAGAGCGTGGGTTCGAACCCCACTTCTGACATATATCGATTTCTTTTGCGTATCGCGATCAATCATAAAAGTTTCGTTTCAGAAGTGAATGTGGCATGTAGGTATAATAAAGAAAATTTTTACTGCTTTTGTTCCTAAATTTAGTCATCTTGTAAGATTTACTCCGTTTTTCAAATGATGAGTTCAGAACTATTTGAAAGAAATCTGCTTAGTGTGGTCAGAATGGCCGAGCGGTCTAAGGCTCCAGATTTAAGCTCTGGTTCTCGAAAGAGAGCATGGGTTCGAACCCCTTCTGACATATATCAATTTCTTTTTTGTATCGTGATAAATCATAAAAGTTTCGTTTCACAAGTGAATGTGGCATGCAGGTATAATAAAGAAAATTTTTACTGGCTTTTTTTTCCTAAATTTCGTCGTCTCGTGTAATAAAGATTTAGACCGTTTTTTCAAGTGATGAGTTCAGAACTCTGAAAGAAATCTGCTTAGTGTGTCAGAATGGCCGAGCGGTCTAAGGCGCCAGATTTAAGCTCTGGTTCTCGAAAGAGAGCGTGGGTTCGAACCCCACTTCTGACATATATCGATTTCTTTTGCGTATCGCAATAAATCATAGAAATTTTGTTTCAGAAGTGAATGTGGCATGCAGGTATAATAAAGAAAATTTTTACTGCCTTTTGTTCCTAAATTTAGTCGTCTGATGTAAGAAATATTTAGGCCGTTTTTCAAGTGATGATTTCGGAACTATTCGAAAGAACTCTGCTTAGTGTGTCAGAATGGCCGAGCGGTCTAAGGCGCCAGATTTAAGCTCTGGTTCTCGAAAGAGAGCGTGGGTTCGAACCCCACTTCTGACATATATCGATTTCTTTTGCGTATCGCAATAAATCATAGAAATTTCGTTTCACAAGTGAATGTGGCATGTAGGTATAATAAAGAAAATTTTTACTGCTTTTGTTCCTAAATTTAGTCATCTCGTAAGATTTACTCCGTTTTTCAAATGATGAGTTCAGAACTATTTGAAAGAAATCTCCTTAGTGTATCAGAATGGCCGAGCGGTCTAAGGCGCCAGATTTAAGCTCTGGTTCTCGAAAGAGAGCGTGGGTTCGAACCCCACTTCTGACATATATCGATTTCTTTTGCGTATCGCAATAAATCATAGAAATTTTGTTTCAGAAGTGAATGTGGCATGCAGGTATAATAAAGAAAATTTTTACTGCCTTTTGTTCCTAAATTTAGTCGTCTGATGTAAGAAATATTTAGGCCGTTTTTCAAGTGATGATTTCGGAACTATTCGAAAGAACTCTGCTTAGTGTGTCAGAATGGCCGAGCGGTCTAAGGCGCCAGATTTAAGCTCTGGTTCTCGAAAGAGAGCGTGGGTTCGAACCCCACTTCTGACATATATCGATTTCTTTTGCGTATCGCAATAAATCATAGAAATTTCGTTTCACAAGTGAATGTGGCATGCAGGTACACTAAGAAAATTTTTCCTGCCTTTTGTTCCTAAATTTAGTCGTGTCATGTAAGAAAAATTTAGTCCGTTTTTCAAGTGTTGATTTCAGAACTATTTGAAAGAAATCGGTTTTGTGTGTCAGAATGGCCGAGCGGTCTAAGGCGCCAGATTTAAGCTCTGGTTCTCGAAAGAGAGCGTGGGTTCGAACCCCGCTTCTGACATATATCGATTTCTTTTTCGTATCGCAATAAATCATAAAAGTTTCGTTTCACAAGTGAATGTGGCATGCAGGTATAATAAGGAAAATTTTTACTAGCTTTTTTTCCTAAATTTAGTCGTCTCGTGTAATAAAGATTTAGACCATTTTTCAAGTGATGAGTTCAGAACTCTGAAAGAAATCTGCTTAGAGTGTCAGAATGGCCGGGCGGTCTAAGGCACCAGATTTAAGCTCTGGTTCTCGAAAGAGAGCGTGGGTTCGAACCCCACTTCTGACATATATCGATTTCTTCTTCGTATCGCGATAAGTCATAGAAGTTTCGTTTGACAAGTGAATGTGTCATGCAGGTACACTAAGGAAATTTTTACTGCCTCTTGTTCCTAAATTTAGTCGTGTCATGTAAGAAAAATTTAGTCCGTTTTTCAAGTGTTGATTTCAGAACTATTTGAAAGAAATCGGTTTTGTGTGTCAGAATGGCCGAGCGGTCTAAGGCGCCAGATTTAAGCTCTGGTTCTCGAAAGAGGGCGTGGGTTCGAACCCCACTTCTGACATATATCGATTTCTTTTTCGTATCGCAATAAATCATAAAAGTTTCGTTTCACAAGTGAATGTGGCATGCAGGTATAATAAGGAAAATTTTTACTAGCTTTTTTTCCTAAATTTAGTCGTCTCGTGTAATAAAGATTTAGACCGTTTTTCAAGTGATGAGTTCAGAACTCTGAAAGAAATCTGCTTAGAGTGTCAGCATGGCCGAGCGGTCTAAGGCGCCAGATTTAAGCTCTGGTTCTCGAAAGAGAGCGTGGGTTCGAACCCCACTTCTGAAATATATCGATTTCTTCTTCGTATCGCGATAAATCATAGAAGTTTCGTTTCACAAGTGAATGTGGCATGTAGGTACAGTAAGAAAATTTTTACTGCCTTTTGTTCCTAAATTTAGTCGTCTAATGTAAGAAATATTTAGGCCGTTTTTCAAGTGATGATTTCAGAACTATTCGAAAGAACTCTGCTTAGTGTGTCAGAATGGCCGAGCGGTCTAAGGCGCCAGATTTAAGCTCTGGTTCTCGAAAGAGAGCGTGGATTAGAACCCCACTTCTGACATATGTCGATTTCTTTTTCGTATCGCGATAAATCATAAAAGTTTCGTTTCAGAAGTGAATGTGGCATGCAGGTATAATAAAGAAAATTTTTACTGCTTTTGTCCCTAAATTTAGTCATCTCGTAAGATTTACTCCGTTTTTCAAATGATGAGTTCAGAACTATTTGAAAGAAATCTGCTTAGTGTGGTCAGAATGGCCGAGCGGTCTAAGGCGCCAGATTTAAGCTCTGGTTCTCGAAAGAGAGCGTGGGTTCGAACCCAACTTCTGACATATATCGATTTCTTTTTCGTATCACGATAAATCATAGAAATTTCGTTTCACAGGTAAATGTGGCATGCAGGTACACTAAGAAAATTTTTACTGCCTTTTGTTCCTAAATTTAGTCGTCTCATGTAAGAAATATTTAGGCCGTTTTTCAAGTGATGATTTCAGAACTATTTGAAAGAACTCTGCTCTGTGTGTCAGAATGGCCGAGAGGTCTAATGCGCCAGGTTTAAGCTCTGGTACTCGAAAGAGAGCGTGGGTTCGAACCCCTTCTGACATATATCCGTTTTTTTTGTATCGTGTTAAATCATAAAAGTTTCGTTTCAGAAGTGAATGTGGCATGCAGGTATAATAAAGAAAATTTTTACTGTTTTTTTTCATAAATTTAGTCGTCTCGTGTAATAAAGATTTAGACCGTTTTTCAAGTGATGAGTTCAGAAGTCTGAAAGAAATCTACTAAGTATGTCTGAATGGCCGAGCGGTCTAAGGCTTCAGATTTAAGCTCTGGTTCTCGAAAGAGAGCGTGGGTTCGAACCCCACTTCTGAAATATATCGATTTCTTCTTCGTATCGCGATAAATCATAGAAGTTTCGTTTCACAAGTGAATGTGGCATGTAGGTACAGTAAGAAAATTTTTACTGCCTTTTGTTCCTAAATTTAGTCGTCTAATGTAAGAAATATTTAGGCCGTTTTTCAAATGATGAGTTCAGAACTATTTGAAAGAAATCTGCTTAGTGTGGTCAGAATGGCCGAGCGGTCTAAGGCGCCAGGTTTAAGCTCTGGTTCTCGAAAGAGAGCGTGGGTTCGAACCCCACTTCTGACATATATCGATTTCTTCTTCGTATCGCGATAAATCATAGAAGTTTCGTTTGACAAGTGAATGTGTCATGCAGGTACACTAAGGAAATTTTTATTGTCTCTTGTTCCTAAATTTAGTCGTGTCATGTAAGAAAAATTTAGTCCGTTTTTCAAGTGTTGATTTCAGAACTATTTTAAAGAAATCGGTTTTGTGTGTCAGAATAGCCGAGCGGTCTAAGGCGCCAGATTTAAGCTCTGGTTCTCGAAAGAGAGCGTGGGTTCGAACCCCACTTATGACCTATATCGATTTCTTTTTCGTATCGCGATAAATCATAAAAGTTTCGTTTCACAAGTGAATGTGGCATTCAGGTACACTAAGAAAATTTTTACTGCCTTTTGTTCCTAAATTTAGTCGTGTAATGTAAAAAAAATTTAGTCCGATTTTCAAGTGTTGATTTCAGAACTATTTGAAAGAAATCGGTTTTGTGTGTCAGAATGGCCGAGCGTTCTAAGGCGCCAGATTTAAGCTCTGGTTAACGAAAGAGAGCGTGGGTTCGAACCCCACTTCTGACATATATCGATTTCTTTTTCGTATCGCGATAAATCATAGAAGTTTCGTTTTACAAGTGAATGTGGCATGCAGGTATAATAAGGAAAATTTTTACTAGCTTTTTTTCCTAAATATAGTCGTCTTGTCTAATAAAGATTTAGACCGTTTTTCAAGTGATGAGTTCAGAACTCTGAAAGAAATCTGTTTAGTGTGTCAGAATGGCCGAGCGGTCTAAGGCGCCAGATTTAAGCTCTGGTTCTCGAAAGAGAGCGTGGGTTCAAACCCCACTTCTGACATATATAGATTTCTTCTTCGTATCGCGATAAATCATAGAAGTTTCCTTTCACAAGTGAATGTGTCATGCAGGTACACTAAGAAAGTTTTAATGCCTTTTGTTCCTAAATTTAGTCGTCTCATGTAAGAAATATTTAGGCCGTTTTTCAAGTGATGATTTCAGAACTATTTGAAAGAACTCTGCTTTGTGTGTCAGAATGGCAGAGAGGTCTAATGCGCCAGGTTTAAGCTCTGGTTCTCGAAAGAGAGCGTGGGTTCGAACCCCTTCTGACATATATCCGTTTTTTTGTATCGTGATAAATCATAAAAGTTTCGTTTCAGAAGTGAATGTGGAGCAGGTATAATAAAGAAAATTTTTACTGTTTTTTTTCCTAAATTTAGTCGTCTCGTGTAATAAAGATTTAGACCGTTTTTCAAGTGATGAGTTCAGAACTCTGAAAGAAATCTGTTTAGTGTGTCAGAATGGCCGAGCGGTCTAAGGCGCCAGATTTAAGCTCTGGTTCTCGAAAGAGATCGTGGGTTCAAACCCCACTTCTGACATATATAGATTTCTTCTTCGTATCGCGATAAATCATAGAAGTTTCCTTTCACAAGTGAATGTGTCATGCAGGTACACTAAGAAAATTTTTACTGCCTTTTGTTCCTATATTTAGTCGTCTCATGTAAGAAAGATTTAGTCCGTTTTTCAAGTGTTGATTTCAGAACTATTTGAAAGAAATGGGCTTGGGTGTGTCAGAATGGCCGAGCGGTCTAATGCGCCAGATTTAAGCTCTGTTTCTCGAAATAGAACGTGGGTTCGAATACCACTTCAGACAAATATCGATTTCTTTTTCGTATCGCGATAAATCATAGAAGTTTCGTTTCACAAGTGAATGTGGCATGCAGGTATAGTAAGGAAAATTTTTACTGCCTTTTGTTCCTAAATTTAGTCGTGTCATGTAAAAAAAATTTAGTCCGTTTTTCAAGTGTTGATTTCAGAACTATTTGAAAGAAATCGGTTTTGTGTGTCAGAATTGCCGAGCGGTCTAAGGCGCCAGATTTAAGCTCTGGTTCTCGAAAGAGAGCGTGGGTTCGAACCCCACTTCTGACATATATCGATTTCTTTTTCGTATCGCAATAAATCATAAAAGTTTCGTTTCAGAAGTGAATGTGGCATGCAGGTATAATAAAGAAAATTTTTACTGCTTTTGTTCCTAAATTTAGTCATCTCGTAAGATTTACTCCGTTTTTCAAATGATGAGTTGAGAACTATTTGAAAGAAACCTGCTTAGTTCTGTCAGAAAGGCCGAGCGGTCTAAGGTGCCAGATTTAAGCTCTGGTTCTCGAAAGAGAGCGTGGGTTCGAACCCCACTTCTGACATATATCGATTTATTTTTCGTATCGCGATAAATCATAGAAGTTTCGTTTCGCAAGTGAATGTGGCATGCAGGTACACTAAGAAACATTTTACTGCCTTTTGTTCCTAAATTTAGTCGTCTCATGTAAGAAATATTTAGGCCGTTTTTCAAGTGATGATTTCAGAACTATTCGAAAGAACTCAGCTTAGTGTGTCAGAATGGCCGAGCGTTCTAAGGCGACAGATTTAAGCTCTGGTTCTCGAAAGAGAGCGTGGGTTCGAACCCCGCTTCTGACATATATCGATTTCTTCTTCGTATCGCGATAAATCATAGAAGTTTCGTTTTGCAAGTGAATGTGGCATGCAGGTATAATAAGGAAAATTTTTACTAGCTTTTTTTCCTAAATTTAGTCGTCTCGTGTAATAAAGATTTAGACCGTTTTTTCAAGTGATGAGTTCAGAACTCTGAAAGAAATCTGCTTAGTGTGTCAGAATGGCCGAGCGGTCTAAGGCGCCAGATTTAAGCTCTGGTTCTCGAAAGAGAGCGTGGGTTCGAACCCCACTTCTGACATATATCGATTTCTTCTTCGTATCGCGATAAATCATAGAAGTTTCGTTTCACAAGTGAATGTGGCATGCAGGTAGAGTAAGAAAATTTTTACTGCCTTTTGTTTCTAAATTTAGTCGTCTCATGTAAGAAATATTTAGGCCGTTTTTCAAGTGATGATTTCAGAACTATTTGAAAGAAATCTGCTTTGTGTGGTCAGAATGGCCGAGCGGTCTAAGGCGCCAGAGTTTAGCTCTGGTTCTCGAAAGAGAGCGTGGTTTCGAACACCACTTCTGACATATATCGATTTCTTTTTCGTATCGCAATAAATCATAGAAATTTCGTTTCACAAGTGAATGTGGCATTCAGGTACACTAAGAAAATTTTTACTGCTTTTTGTTCCTAAATTTAGTCGTGTCATGTAATAAAAATTTAGTCCGTTTTTCAAGTGTTGATTTCAGAACTATTTGAAAGAAATCGGTTTTGTGTGTCAGAATGGCCGAGCGTTCTAAGGCGCCTGATTTAAGCTCTGGTTCTCGAAAGAGAGCGTGGGTTCGAACCCCGCTTCTGACATATATCGATTTCTTTTTCGTATCGCAATAAATCATAAAAGTTTCGTTTCACAAGTGAATGTGGCATGCAGGTATAATAAGGAAAATTTTTACTAGCTTTTTTTCCTAAATTTAGTCGTCTCGTGTAATAAAGATTTAGACCGTTTTTCAAGTGATGAGTTCAGAACTCTGAAAGAAATCTGCTTAGAGTGTCAGAATGGCCGCGCGGTCTAAGGCACCAGATTTAAGCTCTGGTTCTCGAAAGAGAGCGTGGGTTCGAACCCCACTTCTGACATATATCGATTTCTTCTTCGTATCGCGATAAATCATAGAAGTTTCGTTTGACAAGTGAATGTGTCATGCAGGTACACTAAGGAAATTTTTATTGTCTCTTGTTCCTAAATTTAGTCGTGTCATGTAAGAAAAATTTAGTCCGTTTTTCAAGTGTTGATTTCAGAACTATTTTAAAGAAATCGGTTTTGTGTGTCAGAATAGCCGAGCGGTCTAAGGCGCCAGATTTAAGCTCTGGTTCTCGAAAGAGAGCGTGGGTTCGAACCCCACTTATGACCTATATCGATTTCTTTTTCGTATCGCGATAAATCATAAAAGTTTTGTTTCAGAAGTGAATGTGGCATGCAGGTATAATAAAGAAAATTTTTACTGCTTTTGTTCCTAAATTTAGTCATCTCGTAAGATTTACTCCGTTTTTCAAATGATGAGTTCAGAACTATTTGAAAGAAATCTCCTTAGTGTATCGGAATGGCCGAGCGGTCTAAGGCGCCAGATTTAAGCTCTGGTTCTCGAAAGAGAGCGTGGGTTCGAACCCCACTTCTGACATATATCGATTTCTTTTGCGTAACGCAATAAATCATAGAAATTTCGTTTCACAAGTGAATGTGGCATGCAGGTGCAATAAGAAAATTTTTACTGCCTTTTGTTCCTAAATTTAGTCGTGTCATGTAAGAAAAATTTAGTCCGTTTTTCAAGTGTTGATTTCAGAACTATTTGAAAGAAACCGGTTTTGTGTGTCAGAATGGCCGAGCGGTCTAAGGCGCCAGATTTAAGCTCTGGTTCTCGAAAGAGAGCGTGGGTTCGAACCCCGCTTCTGACATATATCGATTTCTTTTTCGTATCGCAATAAATCAGAAATTTCGTTTCACAAGTGAATGTGGCATGCAGGTATAATAAGGAAAATTTTTACTAGCTTTTTTTCTAAATTTAGTCGTCTCGTGTAATAAAGATTTAGACCGTTTTTTCAAGTGATGAGTTCAGAACTCTGAAAGAAATCTGCTTAGTGTGTCAGAATGGCCGAGCGGTCTAAGGAGCCAGATTTAAGCTCTGGTTCTCGAAAGAGAGCGTGGGTTCGAACCCCACTTCTGAAATATATCGATTTCTTCTTCGTATCGCGATAAATCATCGAAGTTTCGTTTCACAAGTGAATGTGGCATGTAGGTACAGTAAGAAAATTTTTACTGCCTTTTGTTCCTAAATTTAGTCGTCTAATGTAAGAAATATTTAGGCCGTTTTTCAAGTGATGATTTCAGAACTATTCGAAAGAACTCTGCTTAGTGTGTCAGAATGGCCGAGCGGTCTAAGGCGCCAAATTTAAGCTCTGGTTCTCGAAAGAGAGCGTGGGTTAGAACCCCACTTCTGACATATATCGATTTCTTTTTCGTATCGCGATAAATCATAAAAGTTTCGTTTCAGAAGTGAATGTGGCATGCAGGTATAATAAAGAAAATTTTTACTGCTTTTGTTCCTAAATTTAGTCATCTCGTAAGATTTACTCCGTTTTTCAAATGATGAGTTCAGAACTATTTGAAAGAAATCTGCTTAGTGTGGTCAGAATGGCCGAGCGGTCTAAGGCGCCAGATTTAAGCTCTGGTTCTCGAAAGAGAGCGTGGGTTCGAACCCAACTTCTGACATATATCGATTACTTTTTCGTATCACGATAAATCATAGAAATTTCGTTTCACAGGTAAATGTGGCATGCAGGTACACTAAGAAAATTTTTACTGCCTTTTGTTCCTAAATTTAGTCGTCTCATGTAAGAAATATTTAGGCCGTTTTTCAAGTGATGATTTCAGAACTATTTGAAAGAACTCTGCTTTGTGTGTCAGAATGGCCGAGAGGTCTAATGCGCCAGGTTTAAGCTCTGGTTCTCGAAAGAGAGCGTGGGTTCGAACCCCTTCTGACATATATCCGTTTTTTTTGTATCGTGATAAATCATAAAAGTTTCGTTTCAGAAGTGAATGTGGCATGCAGGTATAATAAAGAAAATTTTTACTGTTTTTTTCCTAAATTTAGTCGTCTCGTGTAATAAAGATTTAGACCGTTTTTCAAGTGATGAGTTCAGAAGTCTGAAAGAAATCTACTAAGTATGTCAGAATGGCCGAACGGTCTAAGGCTTCAGATTTAAGCTCTGGTTCTCGAAAGAGAGCGTGGTTTCGAACCCCACTTCTGACATATATCGATTTCTTTTTCGTATCGCAATAAATCATAGAAATTTTTTTTCACAAGTGAATGTGGCATTCAGGTACACTAAGAAAATTTTTACTGCCTTTTGTTCCTAAATTTAGTCGTGTAATGTAAAAAAAATTTAGTCCGATTTTCAAGTGTTGATTTAAAACTATTTGAAAGAAATCGGTTTTGTGTGTCAGAATGGCCGAGCGGTCTAAGGCGCACGATTTAAGCTCTGCTTCTCGAAAGAGAGCGGGGGTTCAAACCCCACTTCTGACATATATCGATTTCTTTTTCGTATCGCAATAAATCATAAAAGTTTCGTTTCACAAGTGTATGTGGCATGCAGGTATAATAAGGAAAATTTTTACTGGCTTTTTTTTCCTAAATTTAATCGTGTAATGTAAGAAAAATTAAGTCCCTTTTTCAAGTGTTGATTTCAGAACTATTTGAAAGAAATCGGTTTTGTGTGTCAGAATGGCCGAGCGTTCTAAGGCGCCAGATTTAAGCTCTGGTTAACGAAAGAGAGCGTGGGTTCGAACCCCACTTCTGACATATATCGATTTCTTTTTCGTATCGCGATAAATCATAGAAGTTTCGTTTTACAAGTGAATGTGGCATGCAGGTATAATAAGGAAAATTTTTACTAGCTTTTTTCCTAAATTTAGTCGTCTCGTGTAATAAAGATTTAGACCGTTTTTTCAAGTGATGAGTTCAGAACTCTGAAAGAAATCTGCTTAGTGTGTCAGAATGGCCGAGCGGTCTAAGGCGCCAGATTTAAGCTCTGGTTCTCGAAAGAGAGCGTGGGTTCGAACCCCACTTCTGAAATATATCGATTCCTTCTTCGTATCGCGATAAATCATAGAAGTTTCGTTTCACAAGTGAATGTGGCATTTAGGTACAGTAAGAAAATTTTTACTGCCTTTTGTTCCTAAATTTAGTCGTCTAATGTAAGAAATATTTAGGCTGTTTTTCAAGTGATGATTTCAGAACTATTCGAAAGAACTCTGCTTAGTGTGTCAGAATGGCCGAGCGGTCTAAGGCGCCAGATTTAAGCTCTGGTTCTCGAAAGAGAGCGTGGGTTAGAACCCCACTTCTGACATATATCGATTTCTTTTTCGTATCGCGATAAATCATAAAAGTTTCGTTTCAGAAGTGAATGTGGCATGCAGGTATAATAAAGAAAATTTTTACTGCTTTTGTTCCTAAATTTAGTCATCTCGTAAGATTTACTCCGTTTTTCAAATGATGAGTTCAGAACTATTTGAAAGAAATCTGCTTAGTGTGGTCAGAATGGCCGAGTGGTCTAAGGCGCCAGATTTAAGCTCTGGTTCTCGAAAGAGAGCGTGGGTTCGAACCCAACTTCTGACATATATCGATTTCTTTTTCGTATCACGATAAATCATAGAAATTTCGTTTCACAGGTAAATGTGGCATGCAGGTACACTAAGAAAATTTTTACTGCCTTTTGTTCCTAAATTTAGTCGTCTCATGTAAGAAATATTTAGGCCGTTTTTCAAGTGATGATTTCAGAACTATTTGAAAGAACTCTGCTTTGTGTGTCAGAATGGCCGAGAGGTCTAATGCGCCAGGTTTAAGCTCTGGTTCTCGAAAGAGAGCTTGGGTTCGAACCCCTTCTGACATATATCCGTTTTTTTTGTATCGTGATAAATCATAAAAGTTTCGTTTCAGAAGTGAATGTGGCATGCAGGTATAATAAAGAAAATTTTTACTGTTTTTTTTCCTAAATTTAGTCGTCTCGTGTAATAAAGATTTAGACCGTTTTTCAAGTGATGAGTTCAGAAGTCTGAAAGAAATCTACTAAGCATGTCAGAATGGCCGAGCGGTCTAAGGCTTCAGATTTAAGCTCTGGTTCTCGAAAAGAGCGTGGGTTCGAACCCCACTTCTGAGATATATCGATTTCTTTTTCGTATCGCGATAAATCATAAAAGTTTCGTTTCAGAAGTGAATGTGGCATGCAGGTATAATAAAGAAAATTTTTACTGCTTTTGTTCCTAAATTTAGTCATCTCGTAAGATTTACTCCGTTTTTCAAATGATGAGTTCAGAACTATTTGAAAGAAATCTGCTTAGTGTGGTCAGAATGGCCGAGCGGTCTAAGGCGCCAGATTTAAGCTCTGGTTCTCGAAAGAGAGCGTGGGTTCGAACCCAACTTCTGACATATATCGATTTCTTTTTCGTATCACGATAAATCATAGAAATTTCGTTTCACATGTAAATGTGGCATGCAGGTACACTAAGAAAATTTTTACTGCCTTTTGTTCCTAAATTTAGTCGTCTCATGTAAGAAATATTTAGGCCGATTTTCAAGTGATGATTTCAGAACTATTTGAAAGAACTCTGCTTTGTGTGTCAGAATGGCCGAGAGGTCTATTGCGCCAGGTTTAAGCTCTGGTTCTCGAAAGAGAGCGTGGGTTCGAACCCCACTTCTGACATATATCGATTTCTTTTTCGTATCGCGATAAATCATAGAAGTTTCGTTTTACAAGTGAATGTGGCATGCAGGTATAATAAGGAAAATTTTTACTAGCTTTTTTTCCTAAATATAGTCGTCTCATGTAAGAAAGATTTAGTCCGTTTTTCAAGTGTTGATTTCAGAACTATTTGAAAGAAATGGTCTTGGGTGTGTCAGAATGGCCGAGCGGTCTAATGCGCCAGATTTAAGCTCTGTTTCTCGAAATAGAACGTGGGTTCGAATACCACTTCTGACAAATATCGATTTCTTTTTCGTATCGCGATAAATCATAGAAGTTTCGTTTCACAAGTGAATGTGGCATGCAGGTATAATAAGGAAAATTTTTACTGCCTTTTGTTCCTAAATTTAGTCGTGTCATGTAAAAAAAATTTAGTCCGTTTTTCAAGTGTTGATTTCAGAACTATTTGAAAGAAATCGGTTTTGTGTGTCAGAATTGCCGAGCGGTCTAAGGCGCCAGATTTAAGCTCTGGTTCTCGAAAGAGAGCGTGGGTTCGAACCCAACTTCTGACATATATCGATTTCTTTTTCGTATCTCGATAAATCATTGAAATTTCGTTTCACAGGTAAATGTGGCATGCAGGTACACTAAGAAAATTTTTACTGCCTTTTGTTCCTAAACTTAGTCGTCTCATGTAAGAAATATTTAGGCCGTTTTTCAAGTGATGATTTCAGAACTATTTGAAAGAACTCTGCTTTGTGTGTCAGAATGGCCGAGAGGTCTAATGCGCCAGGTTTAAGCTCTGGTTCTCGAAAGAGAGCGTGGGTTCGAACCCCTTCTGACATATATCCGTTTTTTCGTATCGTGATAAATCATAAAAGTTTCGTTTCAGAAGTGAATGTGGCATGCAGGTATAATAAAGAAAATTTTTACTGTTTTTTTTCCTAAATTTAGTCGTCTCGTGTAATAAAGATTTAGACCGTTTTTCAAGTGATGAGTTCAGAAGTCTGAAAGAAATCTACTAAGTATGTCAGAATGGCCGAGCGGTCTAAGGCTTCAGATTTAAGCTCTGGTTCTCGAAAGAGAGCGTGGTTTCGAACCCCACTTCTGACATATATCGATTTCTTTTTCGTATCGCAATAAATCATAGAAATTTTTTTTCACAAGTGAATGTGGCATTCAGGTACACTAAGAAAATTTTTACTGCCTTTTGTTCCTAAATTTAGTCGTGTAATGTAAAAAAAATTTAGTCCGATTTTCAAGTGTTGATTTCAGAACTATTTGAAAGAAATCGGTTTTGTGTGTCAGAATGGCCGATTGTTCTAAGGCGCCAGATTTAAGCTCTGGTTAACGAAAGAGAGCGTGGGTTCGAACCCCACTTCTGACATATATCGATTTCTTTTTCGTATCGCGATAAATCATAGAAGTTTCGTTTTACAAGTGAATGTGGCATGCAGGTATAATAAGGAAAATTTTTACTAGCTTTTTTTCCTAAATATAGTCGTCTTGTCTAATAAAGATTTAGACCGTTTTTCAAGTGATGAGTTCAGAACTCTGAAAGAAATCTGTTTAGTGTGTCAGAATGGCCGAGCGGTCTAAGGCGCCAGATTTAAGCTCTGGTTCTCGAAAGAGAGCGTGGGTTCGAACCCCACTTCTGACATATATCGATTTCTTTTTCGTATCGCAATAAATCATAAAAGTTTCGTTTCAGAAGTGAATGTGGCATGCAGGTATAATAAAGAAAATTTTTACTGCTTTTGTTCCTAAATTTAGTCATCTCGTAAGATTTACTCCGTTTTTCAAATGATGAGTTGAGAACTATTTGAAAGAAACCTGCTTAGTTCGGTCAGAAAGGCCAAGCGTTCTAAGGTGCCAGATTTAAGCTCTGGTTCTCGAAAGAGAGCGTGGGTTCGAACCCCACTTCTGACATATATCGATTTATTTTTCGTATCGCGATAAATCATAGAAGTTTCGTTTCGCAAGTGAATGTGGCATGCAGGTACACTAAGAAACATTTTACTGCCTTTTGTTCCTAAATTTAGTCGTCTCATGTAAGAAATATTTAGGCCGTTTTTCAAGTGATGATTTCAGAACTATTCGAAAGAACTCAGCTTAGTGTGTCAGAATGGCCGAGCGTTCTAAGGCGACAGATTTAAGCTCTGGTTCTCGAAAGAGAGCGTGGGTTCGAACCCCACTTCTGACATATATCGATTTCTTTTTCGTATCGCGATAAATCATAAAAGTTTCGTTTCAGAAGTGAATGTGGCATGTAGGTATAATAAAGAAAATTTTTACTGCTTTTGTTCCTAAATTTAGTCATCTTGTAAGATTTACTCCATTTTTCAAATGATGAGTTCAGAACTCTGAAAGAAATCTGCTTAGTGTGTCAGAATGGCCGAGCGGTCTAAGGCGCCAGATTTAAGCTCTGGTTCTCGAAAGAGAGCGTGGGTTCGAACCCCACTTCTGACATATATCGATTTCTTCTTCGTATCGCGATAAATCATAGAAGTTTCGTTTCACAAGTGAATGTGGCATGCAGGTAGATTAAGAAAATTTTTACTGCCTTTTGTTTCTAAATTTAGTCGTCTCATGTAAGAAATATTTAGGCCGTTTTTCAAGTGATGATTTCAGAACTATTCGAAAGAACTCTGCTTAGTGTGTCAGAATGGCCGAGCGGTCTAAGGCGCCGGATTTAAGCTCTGGTTCTCGAAAGAGAGCGTGGGTTCGAACCCCACTTCTGACATATATCGATTTCTTTTTCGTATCGCGATAAATCATAAAAGTTTCGTTTCAGAAGTGAATGTGGCATGCAGAGGTATAATAAATAAAATTTTTACTGCTTTTGTTCCTAAATTTAGTCATCTCGTAAGATTTACTCCGTTTTTCAAATGATGAGTTCAGAACTATTTGAAAGAAATCTGCTTTGTGTGGTCAGAATGGCCGAGCGGTCTAAGGCGCCAGAGTTTAGCTCTGGTTCTCGAAAGAGAGCGTGGTTTCGAACCCCACTTCTGACATATATCGATTTCTTTTTCGTATCGCAATAAATCATAGAAATTTCGTTTCACAAGTGAATGTGGCATTCAGGTACACTAAGAAAATTTTTACTGCTTTTTGTTCCTAAATTTAGTCGTGTCATGTAATAAAAATTTAGTCCGTTTTTCAAGTGTTGATTTCAGAACTATTTGAAAGAAATCTGCTTTGTGTGGTCAGAATGGCCGAGCGGTCTAAGGCGCCAGAGTTTAGCTCTGGTTCACGAAAGAGAGCGTGGGTTCGAACCCCACTTCTGACATATATAGATTTCTTTTTCGTATCGCGATAAAACATAGAAGTTTCGTTTTACAAGTGAATGTGGCATGCAGGTATAATAAGGAAAATTTTACTAGCTTTTTTTCCTAAATTTAGTCGTCTTGTCTAATAAAGATTTAGACCGTTTTTCAAGTGATGAGTTCAGAACTCTGAAAGAAATCTGCTTAGTGTGTCAGAATGGCCGAGCGGTCTAAGGCGCCAGGTTTAAGCTCTGGTTCTCGAAAGAGAGCGTGGGTTCAAATCCCACTTCTGACATATATAGAATTCTTCTTCGTATCGCGATAAATCATAGAAGTTTCCTTTCACAAGTGAATGTGTCATGCAGTTACACTAAGAAAATTTTTACTGCCTTTTGTTCCTATACTTAGTCGTCTCATGTAAGAAAGATTTTGTCCGTTTTTCAAGTGTTGATTTCAGAACTATTTGAAAGAAATGGGCTTGGGTGTGTCAGAATGGCCGAGCGGTCTAATGCGCCAGATTTAATTCCTGTTTCTCGAAATAGAACGTGGGTTCGAATCCCACTTCTGACAAATATCGATTTCTTTTTCGTATCGCGATAAATCATAGAAGTTTCGTTTCACAAGTGAATGTGGCATGCAGGTATAATAAGGAAACATTTACTGCCTTCTGTTCCTAAATTTAGTCGTGTCATGTAAAAAAAATTTAGTCCGTTTTTCAAGTGTTGATTTCAGAACTATTTGAAAGAAATCGGTTTTGTGTGTCAGAATGGCCGAGCGGTCTAAGGCGCCAGATTTAAGCTCTGGTTCTCGAAAGAGAGCGTGGGTTCGAACCCCACTTCTGACATATATCGATTTATTTTTCGTATCGCGATAAATCATAGAAGTTTCGTTTCACAAGTAAATGTGGCATGCAGGTACACTAAGAAACTTTTTACTGCCTTTTGTTCCTAAATTTAGTTTTCTCATGTAAGAAATATTTAGGCCGTTTTTCAAGTGATGATTTCAGAATTATTCGAAAGAACGCAGCTTAGTGTGTCAGAATGGCCGAGCGCTATAAGGCGCCAGATTTAAGCTCTGGTTCTCGAAAGACAGCGTGGGTTCAAACCCCACTTCTGATATATATCGATTTCTTTTTCGTATCGCAATAAATCATAAAAGTTTCGTTTCACAAGTGAATGTGGCATGCAGGTATAATAAGGAAAATTTTTACTGCCTTTTGTTCCTAAATTTAGTCGTGTCATGTAAAAAAAATTTAGTCCGTTTTTCAAGTGTTGATTTCAGAACTATTTGAAAGAAATCGGTTTTGTGTGTCAGAATTGCCGAGCGGTCTAAGGCGCCAGATTTAAGCTCTGGTTCTCGAAAGAGAGCGTGGGTTCGAACCCAACTTCTGACATATATCGATTTCTTTTTCGTATCTCGATAAATCATTGAAATTTCGTTTCACAGGTAAATGTGGCATGCAGGTACACTAAGAAAATTTTTACTGCCTTTTGTTCCTAAACTTAGTCGTCTCATGTAAGAAATATTTAGGCCGTTTTTCAAGTGATGATTTCAGAACTATTTGAAAGAACTCTGCTTTGTGTGTCAGAATGGCCGAGAGGTCTAATGCGCCAGGTTTAAGCTCTGGTTCTCGAAAGAGAGCGTGGGTTCGAACCCCTTCTGACATATATCCGTTTTTTCGTATCGTGATAAATCATAAAAGTTTCGTTTCAGAAGTGAATGTGGCATGCAGGTATAATAAAGAAAATTTTTACTGTTTTTTTTCCTAAATTTAGTCGTCTCGTGTAATAAAGATTTAGACCGTTTTTCAAGTGATGAGTTCAGAAGTCTGAAAGAAATCTACTAAGTATGTCAGAATGGCCGAGCGGTCTAAGGCTTCAGATTTAAGCTCTGGTTCTCGAAAGAGAGCGTGGTTTCGAACCCCACTTCTGACATATATCGATTTCTTTTTCGTATCGCAATAAATCATAGAAATTTTTTTTCACAAGTGAATGTGGCATTCAGGTACACTAAGAAAATTTTTACTGCCTTTTGTTCCTAAATTTAGTCGTGTAATGTAAAAAAAATTTAGTCCGATTTTCAAGTGTTGATTTCAGAACTATTTGAAAGAAATCGGTTTTGTGTGTCAGAATGGCCGATTGTTCTAAGGCGCCAGATTTAAGCTCTGGTTAACGAAAGAGAGCGTGGGTTCGAACCCCACTTCTGACATATATCGATTTCTTTTTCGTATCGCGATAAATCATAGAAGTTTCGTTTTACAAGTGAATGTGGCATGCAGGTATAATAAGGAAAATTTTTACTAGCTTTTTTTCCTAAATATAGTCGTCTTGTCTAATAAAGATTTAGACCGTTTTTCAAGTGATGAGTTCAGAACTCTGAAAGAAATCTGTTTAGTGTGTCAGAATGGCCGAGCGGTCTAAGGCGCCAGATTTAAGCTCTGGTTCTCGAAAGAGAGCGTGGGTTCGAACCCCACTTCTGACATATATCGATTTCTTTTTCGTATCGCAATAAATCATAAAAGTTTCGTTTCAGAAGTGAATGTGGCATGCAGGTATAATAAAGAAAATTTTTACTGCTTTTGTTCCTAAATTTAGTCATCTCGTAAGATTTACTCCGTTTTTCAAATGATGAGTTGAGAACTATTTGAAAGAAACCTGCTTAGTTCGGTCAGAAAGGCCAAGCGTTCTAAGGTGCCAGATTTAAGCTCTGGTTCTCGAAAGAGAGCGTGGGTTCGAACCCCACTTCTGACATATATCGATTTATTTTTCGTATCGCGATAAATCATAGAAGTTTCGTTTCGCAAGTGAATGTGGCATGCAGGTACACTAAGAAACATTTTACTGCCTTTTGTTCCTAAATTTAGTCGTCTCATGTAAGAAATATTTAGGCCGTTTTTCAAGTGATGATTTCAGAACTATTCGAAAGAACTCAGCTTAGTGTGTCAGAATGGCCGAGCGTTCTAAGGCGACAGATTTAAGCTCTGGTTCTCGAAAGAGAGCGTGGGTTCGAACCCCACTTCTGACATATATCGATTTCTTTTTCGTATCGCGATAAATCATAAAAGTTTCGTTTCAGAAGTGAATGTGGCATGTAGGTATAATAAAGAAAATTTTTACTGCTTTTGTTCCTAAATTTAGTCATCTTGTAAGATTTACTCCATTTTTCAAATGATGAGTTCAGAACTCTGAAAGAAATCTGCTTAGTGTGTCAGAATGGCCGAGCGGTCTAAGGCGCCAGATTTAAGCTCTGGTTCTCGAAAGAGAGCGTGGGTTCGAACCCCACTTCTGACATATATCGATTTCTTCTTCGTATCGCGATAAATCATAGAAGTTTCGTTTCACAAGTGAATGTGGCATGCAGGTAGATTAAGAAAATTTTTACTGCCTTTTGTTTCTAAATTTAGTCGTCTCATGTAAGAAATATTTAGGCCGTTTTTCAAGTGATGATTTCAGAACTATTCGAAAGAACTCTGCTTAGTGTGTCAGAATGGCCGAGCGGTCTAAGGCGCCGGATTTAAGCTCTGGTTCTCGAAAGAGAGCGTGGGTTCGAACCCCACTTCTGACATATATCGATTTCTTTTTCGTATCGCGATAAATCATAAAAGTTTCGTTTCAGAAGTGAATGTGGCATGCAGAGGTATAATAAATAAAATTTTTACTGCTTTTGTTCCTAAATTTAGTCATCTCGTAAGATTTACTCCGTTTTTCAAATGATGAGTTCAGAACTATTTGAAAGAAATCTGCTTTGTGTGGTCAGAATGGCCGAGCGGTCTAAGGCGCCAGAGTTTAGCTCTGGTTCTCGAAAGAGAGCGTGGTTTCGAACCCCACTTCTGACATATATCGATTTCTTTTTCGTATCGCAATAAATCATAGAAATTTCGTTTCACAAGTGAATGTGGCATTCAGGTACACTAAGAAAATTTTTACTGCTTTTTGTTCCTAAATTTAGTCGTGTCATGTAATAAAAATTTAGTCCGTTTTTCAAGTGTTGATTTCAGAACTATTTGAAAGAAATCTGCTTTGTGTGGTCAGAATGGCCGAGCGGTCTAAGGCGCCAGAGTTTAGCTCTGGTTCACGAAAGAGAGCGTGGGTTCGAACCCCACTTCTGACATATATAGATTTCTTTTTCGTATCGCGATAAAACATAGAAGTTTCGTTTTACAAGTGAATGTGGCATGCAGGTATAATAAGGAAAATTTTACTAGCTTTTTTTCCTAAATTTAGTCGTCTTGTCTAATAAAGATTTAGACCGTTTTTCAAGTGATGAGTTCAGAACTCTGAAAGAAATCTGCTTAGTGTGTCAGAATGGCCGAGCGGTCTAAGGCGCCAGGTTTAAGCTCTGGTTCTCGAAAGAGAGCGTGGGTTCAAATCCCACTTCTGACATATATAGAATTCTTCTTCGTATCGCGATAAATCATAGAAGTTTCCTTTCACAAGTGAATGTGTCATGCAGTTACACTAAGAAAATTTTTACTGCCTTTTGTTCCTATATTTAGTCGTCTCATGTAAGAAAGATTTTGTCCGTTTTTCAAGTGTTGATTTCAGAACTATTTGAAAGAAATGGGCTTGGGTGTGTCAGAATGGCCGAGCGGTCTAATGCGCCAGATTTAATTCCTGTTTCTCGAAATAGAACGTGGGTTCGAATCCCACTTCTGACAAATATCGATTTCTTTTTCGTATCGCGATAAATCATAGAAGTTTCGTTTCACAAGTGAATGTGGCATGCAGGTATAATAAGGAAACATTTACTGCCTTCTGTTCCTAAATTTAGTCGTGTCATGTAAAAAAAATTTAGTCCGTTTTTCAAGTGTTGATTTCAGAACTATTTGAAAGAAATCGGTTTTGTGTGTCAGAATGGCCGAGCGGTCTAAGGCGCCAGATTTAAGCTCTGGTTCTCGAAAGAGAGCGTGGGTTCGAACCCCACTTCTGACATATATCGATTTATTTTTCGTATCGCGATAAATCATAGAAGTTTCGTTTCACAAGTAAATGTGGCATGCAGGTACACTAAGAAACTTTTTACTGCCTTTTGTTCCTAAATTTAGTTTTCTCATGTAAGAAATATTTAGGCCGTTTTTCAAGTGATGATTTCAGAATTATTCGAAAGAACGCAGCTTAGTGTGTCAGAATGGCCGAGCGCTATAAGGCGCCAGATTTAAGCTCTGGTTCTCGAAAGACAGCGTGGGTTCAAACCCCACTTCTGATATATATCGATTTCTTTTTCGTATCGCAATAAATCATAAAAGTTTCGTTTCACAAGTGAATGTGGCATGCAGGTATAATAAGGAAAATTTTTACTGCCTTTTGTTCCTAAATTTAGTCGTGTCATGTAAAAAAAATTTAGTCCGTTTTTCAAGTGTTGATTTCAGAACTATTTGAAAGAAATCGGTTTTGTGTGTCAGAATTGCCGAGCGGTCTAAGGCGCCAGATTTAAGCTCTGGTTCTCGAAAGAGAGCGTGGGTTCGAACCCCACTTCTGACATATATCGATTTCTTTTTCGTATCGCAATAAATCATAAAAGTTTCGTTTCAGAAGTGAATGTGGCATGCAGGTATAATAAAGAAAATTTTTACTGCTTTTGTTCCTAAATTTAGTCATCTCGTAAGATTTACTCCGTTTTTCAAATGATGAGTTGAGAACTATTTGAAAGAAACCTGCTTAGTTCGGTCAGAAAGGCCGAGCGGTCTAAGGTGCCAGATTTAAGCTCTGGTTCTCGAAAGAGAGCGTGGGTTCGAACCCCACTTATGACATATATCGATTTATTTTTCGTATCGCGATAAATCATAGAAGTTTCGTTTCACAAGTGAATGTGGCATGCAGGTACACTAAGAAACATTTTACTGCCTTTTGTTCCTAAATTTAGTCGTCTCATGTAAGAAATATTTATTCCGTTTTTCAAGTGATGATTTCAGAACTATTCGAAAGAACTCAGCTTAGTGTGTCAGAATGGCCGAGCGTTCTAAGGCGACAGATTTAAGCTCTGGTTCTCGAAAGAGAGCGTGGGTTCGAACCCCACTTCTGACATATATCGATTTCTTTTTCGTATCGCGATAAATCATAAAAGTTTCGTTTCAGAAGTGAATGTGGCATGTAGGTATAATAAAGAAAATTTTTACTGCTTTTGTTCCTAAATTTAGTCATCTTGTAAGATTTACTCCGTTTTTCAAATGATGAGTTCAGAACTATTTGAAAGAAATCTGCTTAGTGTGGTCAGAATGGCCGAGCGGTCTAAGGCGCCAGATTTAAGCTCTGGTTCCCGAAAGAGAGCGTGGGTTCGAACCCCACTTCTGACATGTATCGATTTCTTTTTCGTATCGCGATAAATCATAGAAGTTTCGTTTCACAAGTGAATGTGGCATGCAGGTACACTAAGAAAATATTTACTGCCTTTTGTTCCTAAATTTAGTCGTCTCGTGTAATAAAGATTTAGACCGTTTTTCAAGTGATTTCAGAACTCTGAAAGAAATCTGCTTAGTGTGTCAGAATGGCCGAGCGGTCTAAGGCGCCAGATTTAAGCTCTGGTTCTCGAAAGAGGGCGTGGGTTCGAACCCCTTCTGACATATATCAATTTCTTTTTTGTATCGTGATAAATCATAAAAGTTTCGTTTCACAAGTGAATGTGGCATGCAGGTATAATAAAGACAATTTTTACTGGCTTTTTTTTCCTAAATTTCGTCGTCTCATGTAATAAAGATTTAGACCGTTTTTCAAGTGATTTCAGAACTCTGAAAGAAATCTGCTTAGTGTGTCAGAATGGCCGAGCGGTCTAAGGCGCCAGATTTAAGCTCTGGTTCTCGAAAGAGAGCGTGGGTTCGAACCCCACTTCTGACATATATCGATTTCTTCTTCGTATCGCGATAAATCATAGAAGTTTCGTTTCACAAGTGAATGTGGCATGCAGGTAGAGTAAGAAAATTTTTACTGCCTTTTGTTCCTAAATTTAGTCGTCTCATGTAAGAAATATTTAGGCCGTTTTTCAAGTGATGATTTCAGAACTATTCGAAAGAGCTCTGATTAATGTGTCAGAAAGGCCGAGCGGTCTAAGGCGCCAGATTTAAGCTCTGGTTCTCGAAAGGGAGCGTGGGTTCGAACCCCTTCTGACATATATCAATTTCTTTTTTGTATCGTGATAAATCATAAAAGTTTCGTTTCACAAGTGAATGTGGCATGCAGGTATAATAAAGACAATTTTTACTGGCTTTTTTTTCCTAAATTTCGTCGTGTCGTGTAATAAAGATTTAGACCGTTTTTCAAATGATTTCAGAACTCTGAAAGAAATCTGCTTAGTGTGTCAGAATGGCCGAGCTGTCTAAGGCGCCAGATTTAAGCTCTGGTTCTCGAAAGAGAGCGTGGGTTCGAACCCCACTTCTGACATATATCGATTTCTTCTTCGTATCGCGATAAATCATAGAAGTTTCGTTTCACAAGTGAATGTGGCATGCAGGTAGAGTAAGAAAATTTTTATTGCCTTTTGTTTCTAAATTTAGTCGTCTCATGTAAGAAATATTTAGGCCGTTTTTCAAGTGATGATTTCAGAACTATTCGAAAGAACTCTGCTTAGTGTGTCAGAATGGCCGAGCGGTCTAAGGCGCCAGATTTAAGCTCTGGTTCTCGAAAGAGAGCGTGGGTTCGAACCCCACTTCTGACATATATCGATTTCTTTTTCGTATCGCGATAAATCATAAAAGTTTCGTTTCAGAAGTGAATGTGGCATGCAGAGGTATAATAAAGAAAATTTTTACTGCTTTTGTTCCTAAATTTAGTCATCTCGTAAGATTTACTCCGTTTTTCAAATGATGAGTTCAGAACTATTTGAAAGAAATCTGCTTAGTGTGGTCAGAATGGCCGAGCGGTCTAAGGCGCCAGAGTTTAGCTCTGGTTCTCGAAAGAGAGCGTGGTTTCGAACCCCACTTCTGACATAAATCGATTTCTTTTTCGTATCGCAATAAATCATAGAAATTTCGTTTCACAAGTGAATGTGGCATTCAGGTACACTAAGAAAATTTTTACTGCTTTTTGTTCCTAAATTTAGTCGTTTCATGTAATAAAAATTTAGTCCGTTTTTCAAGTGTTGATTTCAGAACTATTTGAAAGAAATCGGTTTTGTGTGTCAGAATGGCCGAGCGTTCTAAGGCGCCAGATTTAAGCTCTGGTTCACGAAAGAGAGCGTGGGTTCGAACCCCACTTCTGACAAATATCCATTTCTTTTTCGTATCGCGATAAATCATAGAAGTTTCGTTTCACAAGTGAATGTGGCATGCAGGTATAATAAGGAAACATTTACTGCCTTCTGTTCCTAAATTTAGTCGTGTCATGTAAAAAAAATTTAGTCCGTTTTTCAAGTGTTGATTTCAGAACTATTTGAAAGAAATCGGTTTTGTGTGTCAGAATGGCCGAGCGGTCTAAGGCGCCTGATTTAAGCTCTGGTTCTCGAAAGAGAGCGTGGGTTCGAACCCCACTTCTGACATATATCGATTTATTTTTCGTATCGCGATAAATCATAGAAGTTTCGTTTCACAAGTAAATGTGGCATGCAGGTACACTAAGAAACTTTTTACTGCCTTTTGTTCCTAAATTTAGTTTTCTCATGTAAGAAATATTTAGGCCGTTTTTCAAGTGATGCTTTCAGAATTATTCGAAAGAACGCAGCTTAGTGTGTCAGAATGGCCGAGCGCTCTAAGGCGCCAGATTTAAGCTCTGGTTCTCGAAAGAGTGCGTGGGTTCAAACCCCACTTCTGATATATATCGATTTCTTTTTCGTATCGCAATAAATCATAAAAGTTTCGTTTCACAAGTGAATGTGGCATGCAGGTATAATAAGGAAAATTTTTACTGCCTTTTGTTCCTAAATTTAGTCGTGTCATGTAAAAAAAATTTAGTCCGTTTTTCAAGTGTTGATTTCAGAACTATTTGAAAGAAATCGGTTTTGTGTGTCAGAATTGCCGAGCGGTCTAAGGCGCCAGATTTAAGCTCTGGTTCTCGAAAGAGAGCGTGGGTTCGAACCCCACTTCTGACATATATCGATTTCTTTTTCGTATCGCAATAAATCATAAAAGTTTCGTTTCAGAAGTGAATGTGGCATGCAGGTATAATAAAGAAAATTTTTACTGCTTTTGTTCCTAAATTTAGTCATCTCGTAAGATTTACTCCGTTTTTCAAATGATGAGTTGAGAACTATTTGAAAGAAACCTGCTTAGTTCGGTCAGAAAGGCCGAGCGGTCTAAGGTGCCAGATTTAAGCTCTGGTTCTCGAAAGAGAGCGTGGGTTCGAACCCCACTTATGACATATATCGATTTATTTTTCGTATCGCGATAAATCATAGAAGTTTCGTTTCACAAGTGAATGTGGCATGCAGGTACACTAAGAAACATTTTACTGCCTTTTGTTCCTAAATTTAGTCGTCTCATGTAAGAAATATTTAGGCCGTTTTTCAAGTGATGATTTCAGAACTATTCGAAAGAACTCAGCTTAGTGTGTCAGAATGGCCGAGCGTTCTAAGGCGACAGATTTAAGCTCTGGTTCTCGAAAGAGAGCGTGGGTTCGAACCCCACTTCTGACATATATCGATTTCTTTTTCGTATCGCGATAAATCATAAAAGTTTCGTTTCAGAAGTGAATGTGGCATGTAGGTATAATAAAGAAAATTTTTACTGCTTTTGTTCCTAAATTTAGTCATCTTGTAAGATTTACTCCGTTTTTCAAATGATGAGTTCAGAACTATTTGAAAGAAATCTGCTTAGTGTGGTCAGAATGGCCGAGCGGTCTAAGGCGCCAGATTTAAGCTCTGGTTCCCGAAAGAGAGCGTGGGTTCGAACCCCACTTCTGACATATATCGATTTCTTTTTCGTATCGCGATAAATCATAGAAGTTTCGTTTCACAAGTGAATGTGGCATGCAGGTACACTAAGAAAATATTTACTGCCTTTTGTTCCTAAATTTAGTCGTCTCGTGTAATAAAGATTTAGACCGTTTTTCAAGTGATTTCAGAACTCTGAAAGAAATCTGCTTAGTGTGTCAGAATGGCCGAGCGGTCTAAGGCGCCAGATTTAAGCTCTGGTTCTCGAAAGAGGGCGTGGGTTCGAACCCCTTCTGACATATATCAATTTCTTTTTTGTATCGTGATAAATCATAAAAGTTTCGTTTCACAAGTGAATGTGGCATGCAGGTATAATAAAGACAATTTTTACTGGCTTTTTTTTCCTAAATTTCGTCGTCTCGTGTAATAAAGATTTAGACCGTTTTTCAAATGATTTCAGAACTCTGAAAGAAATCTGCTTAGTGTGTCAGAATGGCCGAGCGGTCTAAGGCGCCAGATTTAAGCTCTGGTTCTCGAAAGAGAGCGTGGGTTCGAACCCCACTTCTGACATATATCGATTTCTTCTTCGTATCGCGATAAATCATAAAAGTTTCGTTTCACAAGTGAATGTGGCATGCAGGTATAATAAGGAAAATTTTTACTGCCTTTTGTTCCTAAATTTAGTCGTGTCATGTAAAAAAAATTTAGTCCGTTTTTCAAGTGTTGATTTCAGAACTATTTGAAAGAAATCGGTTTTGTGTGTCAGAATTGCCGAGCGGTCTAAGGCGCCAGATTTAAGCTCTGGTTCTCGAAAGAGAGCGTGGGTTCGAACCCCACTTCTGACATATATCGATTTCTTTTTCGTATCGCAATAAATCATAAAAGTTTCGTTTCAGAAGTGAATGTGGCATGCAGGTATAATAAAGAAAATTTTTACTGCTTTTGTTCCTAAATTTAGTCATCTCGTAAGATTTACTCCGTTTTTCAAATGATGAGTTGAGAACTATTTGAAAGAAACCTGCTTAGTTCGGTCAGAAAGGCCGAGCGGTCTAAGGTGCCAGATTTAAGCTCTGGTTCTCGAAAGAGAGCGTGGGTTCGAACCCCACTTATGACATATATCGATTTATTTTTCGTATCGCGATAAATCATAGAAGTTTCGTTTCACAAGTGAATGTGGCATGCAGGTACACTAAGAAACATTTTACTGCCTTTTGTTCCTAAATTTAGTCGTCTCATGTAAGAAATATTTAGGCCGTTTTTCAAGTGATGATTTCAGAACTATTCGAAAGAACTCAGCTTAGTGTGTCAGAATGGCCGAGCGTTCTAAGGCGACAGATTTAAGCTCTGGTTCTCGAAAGAGAGCGTGGGTTCGAACCCCACTTCTGACATATATCGATTTCTTTTTCGTATCGCGATAAATCATAAAAGTTTCGTTTCAGAAGTGAATGTGGCATGTAGGTATAATAAAGAAAATTTTTACTGCTTTTGTTCCTAAATTTAGTCATCTTGTAAGATTTACTCCGTTTTTCAAATGATGAGTTCAGAACTATTTGAAAGAAATCTGCTTAGTGTGGTCAGAATGGCCGAGCGGTCTAAGGCGCCAGATTTAAGCTCTGGTTCCCGAAAGAGAGCGTGGGTTCGAACCCCACTTCTGACATATATCGATTTCTTTTTCGTATCGCGATAAATCATAGAAGTTTCGTTTCACAAGTGAATGTGGCATGCAGGTACACTAAGAAAATATTTACTGCCTTTTGTTCCTAAATTTAGTCGTCTCGTGTAATAAAGATTTAGACCGTTTTTCAAGTGATTTCAGAACTCTGAAAGAAATCTGCTTAGTGTGTCAGAATGGCCGAGCGGTCTAAGGCGCCAGATTTAAGCTCTGGTTCTCGAAAGAGGGCGTGGGTTCGAACCCCTTCTGACATATATCAATTTCTTTTTTGTATCGTGATAAATCATAAAAGTTTCGTTTCACAAGTGAATGTGGCATGCAGGTATAATAAAGACAATTTTTACTGGCTTTTTTTTCCTAAATTTCGTCGTCTCGTGTAATAAAGATTTAGACCGTTTTTCAAATGATTTCAGAACTCTGAAAGAAATCTGCTTAGTGTGTCAGAATGGCCGAGCGGTCTAAGGCGCCAGATTTAAGCTCTGGTTCTCGAAAGAGAGCGTGGGTTCGAACCCCACTTCTGACATATATCGATTTCTTCTTCGTATCGCGATAAATCATAGAAGTTTCGTTTCACAAGTGAATGTGGCATGCAGGTAGAGTAAGAAAATTTTTATTGCCTTTTGTTTCTAAATTTAGTCGTCTCATGTAAGAAATATTTAGGCCGTTTTTCAAGTGATGATTTCAGAACTATTCGAAAGAACTCTGCTTAGTGTGTCAGAATGGCCGAGCGGTCTAAGGCGCCAGATTTAAGCTCTGGTTCTCGAAAGAGAGCGTGGGTTCGAACCCCACTTCTGACATATATCGATTTCTTTTTCGTATCGCGATAAATCATAAAAGTTTCGTTTCAGAAGTGAATGTGGCATGCAGAGGTATAATAAAGAAAATTTTTACTGCTTTTGTTCCTAAATTTAGTCATCTCGTAAGATTTACTCCGTTTTTCAAATGATGAGTTCAGAACTATTTGAAAGAAATCTGCTTAGTGTGGTCAGAATGGCCGAGCGGTCTAAGGCGCCAGAGTTTAGCTCTGGTTCTCGAAAGAGAGCGTGGTTTCGAACCCCACTTCTGACATATATCGATTTCTTTTTCGTATCGCAATAAATCATAGAAATTTCGTTTCACAAGTGAATGTGGCATTCAGGTACACTAAGAAAATTTTTACTGCTTTTTGTTCCTAAATTTAGTCGTTTCATGTAATAAAAATTTAGTCCGTTTTTCAAGTGTTGATTTCAGAACTATTTGAAAGAAATCGGTTTTGTGTGTCAGAATGGCCGAGCGTTCTAAGGCGCCAGATTTAAGCTCTGGTTCACGAAAGAGAGCGTGGGTTCGAACCCCACTTCTGACAAATATCGATTTCTTTTTCGTATCGCGATAAATCATAGAAGTTTCGTTTCACAAGTGAATGTGGCATGCAGGTATAATAAGGAAACATTTACTGCCTTCTGTTCCTAAATTTAGTCGTGTCATGTAAAAAAAATTTAGTCCGTTTTTCAAGTGTTGATTTCAGAACTATTTGAAAGAAATCGGTTTTGTGTGTCAGAATGGCCGAGCGGTCTAAGGCGCCAGATTTAAGCTCTGGTTCTCGAAAGAGAGCGTGGGTTCGAACCCCACTTCTGACATATATCGATTTATTTTTCGTATCGCGATAAATCATAGAAGTTTCGTTTCACAAGTAAATGTGGCATGCAGGTACACTAAGAAACTTTTTACTGCCTTTTGTTCCTAAATTTAGTTTTCTCATGTAAGAAATATTTAGGCCGTTTTTCAAGTGATGATTTCAGAATTATTCGAAAGAACGCAGCTTAGTGTGTCAGAATGGCCGAGCGCTCTAAGGCGCCAGATTTAAGCTCTGGTTCTCGAAAGAGTGCGTGGGTTCAAACCCCACTTCTGATATATATCGATTTATTTTTCGTATCGCGATAAATCATAGAAGTTTCGTTTCACAAGTGAATGTGGCATGCAGGTACACTAAGAAACATTTTACTGCCTTTTGTTCCTAAATTTAGTCGTCTCATGTAAGAAATATTTAGGCCGTTTTTCAAGTGATGATTTCAGAACTATTCGAAAGAACTCAGCTTAGTGTGTCAGAATGGCCGAGCGGTTTAAGGCGCCAGATTTAAGCTCTGGTTCTCGAAAGAGAGCGTGGGTTCGAACCCCACTTCTGACATATATCGATTTTTTCTTCGTATCGCGATAAATCATAGAAGTTTCGTTTCACCAGTGAATGTGTCATGCAGGTAGAGTAAGAAAATTTTTACTGCCTTTTGTTCCTAAATTTAGTCGTCTCATGTAAGAAATATTTAGGCCGTTTTTCAAGTGATGATTTCAGAACTATTTGAAAGAACTCTGCTTAGTGTGTCAGAATGGCCGAGCGGTCTAAGGCGCTAGATTTAAGCTCTGGTTCTCGAAAGAGAGCGTGGGTTCGAACCCCTTCTGACATATATCAATTTCTTTTTCGTATCGTAATAAAACATAAAAGTTTCGTTTCACAAGTGAATGTGACATGCAGGTATAATAAAGAAAATTTTTACTGTTTTTTTTCCTAAATTTAGTCGTCTCGTGTAATAAAGATTGAGACCGTTTGTCAAGTGATGAGTTCAGAAGTCTGAAAGAAATCTGCTTAGTATGTCAGAATGGCCGAGCGGTCTAAGGCGCCAGATTTAACTTCTGGTTCTCGAGAGAGGGCGTGGGTTCGAACCCCACTTATGACCTATATCGATTTCTTTTTCGTATCGCGATAAATCATAAAAGTTTCGTTTCAGAAGTGAATGTGGCATGCAGGTATAATAAAGAAAATTTGTACTGCTTTTGTTCCTAAATTTAGTCATCTCGTAAGATTTACTCCGTTTTTCAAATGATGAGTTCAGAACTATTTGAAAGAAATCTGCTTAGTGTGGTCAGAATGGCCGAGCGGTCTAAGGTGCCAGATTTAAGCTCTGGTTCTCGAAAGAGAGCGTGTGTTCGAACCCCACTTCTGACATATATCGATTTCTTTTTCGTATCGCGATAAATCATAGAAGTTTCTTTTCACAAGTGAATGTGGCATGCAGGTACACTAAGAAAATTTTTACTGCCTTTTGTTCCTAAATTTAGTCGTCTCATGTAAGAAATATTTTGGCCGTTTTTCAAGTGATGATTTCGGAACTATTCGAAAGAAATCGGTTTTGTGTGTCAGAATGGCCGAGCGGTCTAAGGCGCCAGATTTAAGCTCTGGTTCTCGAAAGAGAGCGTGGGTTCGAACCCCGCTTCTGACATATATCGATTTCTTTTTCGTATCGCAATAAATCTTAAAAGTTTCGTTTCACAAGTGAATGTGGCATGCATGTATAATAAGGAAAATTTTTACTAGCTTTTTTTCCTAAATTTAGTCGTCTCGTGTAATAAAGATTTAGACCGTTTTTCAAGTGATGAGTTCAGAACTCTGAAAGAAATCTGCTTAGAGTGTCAGAATGGCCGGGCGGTCTAAGGCACCAGATTTAAGCTCTGTTTCTCGAAAGAGAGCGTGGGTTCGAACCCCACTTCTGACATATATCGATTTCTTCTTCGTATCGCGATAAATCATAGAAGTTTCGTTTGACAAGTGAATGTGTCATGCAGGTACACTAAGGAAATTTTTACTGCCTCTTGTTCCTAAATTTAGTCGTGTCATGTAAGAAAAATTTAGTCCGTTTTTCAAGTGTTGATTTCAGAACAATTTTAAAGAAATCGGTTTTGTGTGTCAGAATAGCCGAGCGGTCTAAGGCGCCAGATTTAAGCTCTGGTTCTCGAAAGAGAGCGTGGGTTCGAACCCCACTTATGACCTATATCGATTTCTTTTTCGTATCGCGATAAATCATAAAAGTTTTGTTTCAGAAGTGAATGTGGCATGCAGGTATAATAAAGAAAATTTTTACTGCTTTTGTTCCTAAATTTAGTCATCTCGTAAGATTTACTCCGTTTTTCAAATGATGAGTTCAGAACTATTTGAAAGAAATCTCCTTAGTGTATCAGAATGGCCGAGCGGTCTAAGGCGCCAGATTTAAGCTCTGGTTCTCGAAAGAGAGCGTGGGTTCGAACCCCACTTCTGACATATATCGATTTCTTTTGCGTATCGCAATAAATCATAGAAATTTTGTTTCAGAAGTGAATGTGGCATGCAGGTATAATAAAGAAAATTTTTACTGCCTTTTGTTCCTAAATTTAGTCGTCTGATGTAAGAAATATTTAGGCCGTTTTTCAAGTGATGATTTCGGAACTATTCGAAAGAACTCTGCTTAGTGTGTCAGAATGGCCGAGCGGTCTAAGGCGCCAGATTTAAGCTCTGGTTCTCGAAAGAGAGCGTGGGTTCGAACCCCACTTCTGACATATATCGATTTCTTTTGCGTATCGCAATAAATCATAGAAATTTCGTTTCACAAGTGAATGTGGCATGCAGGTACACTAAGAAAATTTTTCCTGCCTTTTGTTCCTAAATTTAGTCGTGTCATGTAAGAAAAATTTAGACCGTTTTTCAAGTGTTGATTTCAGAACTATTTGAAAGAAATCGGTTTTGTGTGTCAGAATGGCCGAGCGGTCTAAGGCGCCAGATTTAAGCTCTGGTTCTCGAAAGAGAGCGTGGGTTCGAACCCCGCTTCTGACATATATCGATTTCTTTTTCGTATCGCAATAAATCTTAAAAGTTTCGTTTCACAAGTGAATGTGGCATGCATGTATAATAAGGAAAATTTTTACTAGCTTTTTTTCCTAAATTTAGTCGTCTCGTGGAATAAAGATTTAGACCGTTTTTCAAGTGATGAGTTCAGAACTCTGAAAGAAATCTGCTTAGAGTGTCAGAATGGCCGGGCGGTCTAAGGCACCAGATTTAAGCTCTGTTTCTCGAAAGAGAGCGTGGGTTCGAACCCCACTTCTGACATATATCGATTTCTTCTTCGTATCGCGATAAATCATAGAAGTTTCGTTTGACAAGTGAATGTGTCATGCAGGTACACTAAGGAAATTTTTACTGCCTCTTGTTCCTAAATTTAGTCGTGTCATGTAAGAAAAATTTAGTCCGTTTTTCAAGTGTTGATTTCAGAACTATTTTAAAGAAATCGGTTTTGTGTGTCAGAATAGCCGAGCGGTCTAAGGCGCCAGATTTAAGCTCTGGTTCTCGAAAGAGAGCGTGGGTTCGAACCCCACTTATGACCTATATCGATTTCTTTTTCGTATCGCGATAAATCATAAAAGTTTTGTTTCAGAAGTGAATGTGGCATGCAGGTATAATAAAGAAAATTTTTACTGCTTTTGTTCCTAAATTTAGTCATCTCGTAAGATTTACTCCGTTTTTCAAATGATGAGTTCAGAACTATTTGAAAGAAATCTCCTTAGTGTATCAGAATGGCCGAGCGGTCTAAGGCGCCAGATTTAAGCTCTGGTTCTCGAAAGAGAGCGTGGGTTCGAACCCCACTTCTGACATATATCGATTTCTTTTGCGTATCGCAATAAATCATAGAAATTTTGTTTCAGAAGTGAATGTGGCATGCAGGTATAATAAAGAAAATTTTTACTGCCTTTTGTTCCTAAATTTAGTCGTCTGATGTAAGAAATATTTAGGCCGTTTTTCAAGTGATGATTTCGGAACTATTCGAAAGAACTCTGCTTAGTGTGTCAGAATGGCCGAGCGGTCTAAGGCGCCAGATTTAAGCTCTGGTTCTCGAAAGAGAGCGTGGGTTCGAACCCCACTTCTGACATATATCGATTTCTTTTGCGTATCGCAATAAATCATAGAAATTTCGTTTCACAAGTGAATGTGGCATGCAGGTACACTAAGAAAATTTTTCCTGCCTTTTGTTCCTAAATTTAGTCGTGTCATGTAAGAAAAATTTAGACCGTTTTTCAAGTGTTGATTTCAGAACTATTTGAAAGAAATCGGTTTTGTGTGTCAGAATGGCCGAGCGGTCTAAGGCGCCAGATTTAAGCTCTGGTTCTCGAAAGAGAGCGTGGGTTCGAACCCCGCTTCTGACATATATCGATTTCTTTTTCGTATCGCAATAAATCTTAAAAGTTTCGTTTCACAAGTGAATGTGGCATGCATGTATAATAAGGAAAATTTTTACTAGCTTTTTTTCCTAAATTTAGTCGTCTCGTGGAATAAAGATTTAGACCGTTTTTCAAGTGATGAGTTCAGAACTCTGAAAGAAATCTGCTTAGAGTGTCAGAATGGCCGGGCGGTCTAAGGCACCAGATTTAAGCTCTGTTTCTCGAAAGAGAGCGTGGGTTCGAACCCCACTTCTGACATATATCGATTTCTTCTTCGTATCGCGATAAATCATAGAAGTTTCGTTTGACAAGTGAATGTGTCATGCAGGTACACTAAGGAAATTTTTACTGCCTCTTGTTCCTAAATTTAGTCGTGTCATGTAAGAAAAATTTAGTCCGTTTTTCAAGTGTTGATTTCAGAACTATTTTAAAGAAATCGGTTTTGTGTGTCAGAATAGCCGAGCGGTCTAAGGCGCCAGATTTAAGCTCTGGTTCTCGAAAGAGAGCGTGGGTTCGAACCCCACTTATGACCTATATCGATTTCTTTTTCGTATCGCGATAAATCATAAAAGTTTTGTTTCAGAAGTGAATGTGGCATGCAGGTATAATAAAGAAAATTTTTACTGCTTTTGTTCCTAAATTTAGTCATCTCGTAAGATTTACTCCGTTTTTCAAATGATGAGTTCAGAACTATTTGAAAGAAATCTCCTTAGTGTATCAGAATGGCCGAGCGGTCTAAGGCGCCAGATTTAAGCTCTGGTTCTCGAAAGAGAGCGTGGGTTCGAACCCCACTTCTGACATATATCGATTTCTTTTGCGTATCGCAATAAATCATAGAAATTTTGTTTCAGAAGTGAATGTGGCATGCAGGTATAATAAAGAAAATTTTTACTGCCTTTTGTTCCTAAATTTAGTCGTCTGATGTAAGAAATATTTAGGCCGTTTTTCAAGTGATGATTTCGGAACTATTCGAAAGAACTCTGCTTAGTGTGTCAGAATGGCCGAGCGGTCTAAGGCGCCAGATTTAAGCTCTGGTTCTCGAAAGAGAGCGTGGGTTCGAACCCCACTTCTGACATATATCGATTTCTTTTGCGTATCGCAATAAATCATAGAAATTTCGTTTCACAAGTGAATGTGGCATGCAGGTACACTAAGAAAATTTTTCCTGCCTTTTGTTCCTAAATTTAGTCGTGTCATGTAAGAAAAATTTAGTCCGTTTTTCAAGTGTTGATTTCAGAACAATTTTAAAGAAATCGGTTTTGTGTGTCAGAATAGCCGAGCGGTCTAAGGCGCCAGATTTAAGCTCTGGTTCTCGAAAGAGAGCGTGGGTTCGAACCCCACTTATGACCTATATCGATTTCTTTTTCGTATCGCGATAAATCATAAAAGTTTTGTTTCAGAAGTGAATGTGGCATGCAGGTATAATAAAGAAAATTTTTACTGCTTTTGTTCCTAAATTTAGTCATCTCGTAAGATTTACTCCGTTTTTCAAATGATGAGTTCAGAACTATTTGAAAGAAATCTGCTTAGTGTATCAGAATGGCCGAGCGGTCTAAGGCGCCAGATTTAAGCTCTGGTTCTCGAAAGAGAGCGTGGGTTCGAACCCCACTTCTGACATATATCGATTTCTTTTGCGTATCGCAATAAATCATAGAAATTTTGTTTCAGAAGTGAATGTGGCATGCAGGTATAATAAAGAAAATTTTTACTGCCTTTTGTTCCTAAATTTAGTCGTCTGATGTAAGAAATATTTAGGCCGTTTTTCAAGTGATGATTTCGGAACTATTCGAAAGAACTCTGCTTAGTGTGTCAGAATGGCCGAGCGGTCTAAGGCGCCAGATTTAAGCTCTGGTTCTCGAAAGAGAGCGTGGGTTCGAACCCCACTTCTGACATATATCGATTTCTTTTGCGTATCGCAATAAATCATAGAAATTTCGTTTCACAAGTGAATGTGGCATGCAGGTACACTAAGAAAATTTTTCCTGCCTTTTGTTCCTAAATTTAGTCGTGTCATGTAAGAAAAATTTAGTCCGTTTTTCAAGTGTTGATTTCAGAACAATTTTAAAGAAATCGGTTTTGTGTGTCAGAATAGCCGAGCGGTCTAAGGCGCCAGATTTAAGCTCTGGTTCTCGAAAGAGAGCGTGGGTTCGAACCCCACTTATGACCTATATCGATTTCTTTTTCGTATCGCGATAAATCATAAAAGTTTTGTTTCAGAAGTGAATGTGGCATGCAGGTATAATAAAGAAAATTTTTACTGCTTTTGTTCCTAAATTTAGTCATCTCGTAAGATTTACTCCGTTTTTCAAATGATGAGTTCAGAACTATTTGAAAGAAATCTCCTTAGTGTATCAGAATGGCCGAGCGGTCTAAGGCGCCAGATTTAAGCTCTGGTTCTCGAAAGAGAGCGTGGGTTCGAACCCCACTTCTGACATATATCGATTTCTTTTGCGTATCGCAATAAATCATAGAAATTTTGTTTCAGAAGTGAATGTGGCATGCAGGTATAATAAAGAAAATTTTTACTGCCTTTTGTTCCTAAATTTAGTCGTCTGATGTAAGAAATATTTAGGCCGTTTTTCAAGTGATGATTTCGGAACTATTCGAAAGAACTCTGCTTAGTGTGTCAGAATGGCCGAGCGGTCTAAGGCGCCAGATTTAAGCTCTGGTTCTCGAAAGAGAGCGTGGGTTCGAACCCCACTTCTGACATATATCGATTTCTTTTTCGTATCGCAATAAATCATAGAAATTTCGTTTCACAAGTGAATGTGGCATGCAGGTACACTAAGAAAATTTTTCCTGCCTTTTGTTCCTAAATTTAGTCGTGTCATGTAAGAAAAATTTAGACCGTTTTTCAAGTGTTGATTTCAGAACTATTTGAAAGAAATCGGTTTTGTGTGTCAGAATGGCCGAGCGGTCTAAGGCGCCAGATTTAAGCTCTGGTTCTCGAAAGAGAGCGTGGGTTCGAACCCCGCTTCTGACATATATCGATTTCTTTTTCGTATCGCAATAAATCTTAAAAGTTTCGTTTCACAAGTGAATGTGGCATGCATGTATAATAAGGAAAATTTTTACTAGCTTTTTTTCCTAAATTTAGTCGTCTCGTGGAATAAAGATTTAGACCGTTTTTCAAGTGATGAGTTCAGAACTCTGAAAGAAATCTGCTTAGAGTGTCAGAATGGCCGGGCGGTCTAAGGCACCAGATTTAAGCTCTGTTTCTCGAAAGAGAGCGTGGGTTCGAACCCCACTTCTGACATATATCGATTTCTTCTTCGTATCGCGATAAATCATAGAAGTTTCGTTTGACAAGTGAATGTGTCATGCAGGTACACTAAGGAAATTTTTACTGCCTCTTGTTCCTAAATTTAGTCGTGTCATGTAAGAAAAATTTAGTCCGTTTTTCAAGTGTTGATTTCAGAACTATTTTAAAGAAATCGGTTTTGTGTGTCAGAATAGCCGAGCGGTCTAAGGCGCCAGATTTAAGCTCTGGTTCTCGAAAGAGAGCGTGGGTTCGAACCCCACTTATGACCTATATCGATTTCTTTTTCGTATCGCGATAAATCATAAAAGTTTTGTTTCAGAAGTGAATGTGGCATGCAGGTATAATAAAGAAAATTTTTACTGCTTTTGTTCCTAAATTTAGTCATCTCGTAAGATTTACTCCGTTTTTCAAATGATGAGTTCAGAACTATTTGAAAGAAATCTCCTTAGTGTATCAGAATGGCCGAGCGGTCTAAGGCGCCAGATTTAAGCTCTGGTTCTCGAAAGAGAGCGTGGGTTCGAACCCCACTTCTGACATATATCGATTTCTTTTGCGTATCGCAATAAATCATAGAAATTTTGTTTCAGAAGTGAATGTGGCATGCAGGTATAATAAAGAAAATTTTTACTGCCTTTTGTTCCTAAATTTAGTCGTCTGATGTAAGAAATATTTAGGCCGTTTTTCAAGTGATGATTTCGGAACTATTCGAAAGAACTCTGCTTAGTGTGTCAGAATGGCCGAGCGGTCTAAGGCGCCAGATTTAAGCTCTGGTTCTCGAAAGAGAGCGTGGGTTCGAACCCCACTTCTGACATATATCGATTTCTTTTGCGTATCGCAATAAATCATAGAAATTTCGTTTCACAAGTGAATGTGGCATGCAGGTACACTAAGAAAATTTTTCCTGCCTTTTGTTCCTAAATTTAGTCGTGTCATGTAAGAAAAATTTAGTCCGTTTTTCAAGTGTTGATTTCAGAACTATTTGAAAGAAATCGGTTTTGTGTGTCAGAATGGCCGAGCGGTCTAAGGCGCCAGATTTAAGCTCTGGTTCTCGAAAGAGAGCGTGGGTTCGAACCCCGCTTCTGACATATATCGATTTCTTTTTCGTATCGCAATAAATCATAAAAGTTTCGTTTCACAAGTGAATGTGGCATGCAGGTATAATAAGGAAAATTTTTACTAGCTTTTTTTCCTAAATTTAGTCGTCTCGTGTAATAAAGATTTAGACCGTTTTTCAAGTGATGAGTTCAGAACTCTGAAAGAAATCTGCTTAGAGTGTCAGAATGGCCGGGCGGTCTAAGGCACCAGATTTAAGCTCTGGTTCTCGAAAGAGAGCGTGGGTTCGAACCCCACTTCTGACATATATCGATTTCTTCTTCGTATCGCGATAAATCATAGAAGTTTCGTTTGACAAGTGAATGTGTCATGCAGGTACACTAAGGAAATTTTTACTGCCTCTTGTTCCTAAATTTAGTTGTGTCATGTAAGAAAAATTTAGTCCGTTTTTCAAGTGTTGATTTCAGAACTATTTTAAAGAAATCGGTTTTGTGTGTCAGAATAGCCGAGCGGTCTAAGGCGCCAGATTTAAGCTCTGGTTCCCGAAAGAGAGCGTGGGTTCGAACCCTACTTATGACCTATATCGATTTCTTTTTCGTATCGCGATAAATCATAAAAGTTTTGTTTCAGAAGTGAATGTGGCATGCAGGTATAATAAAGAAAATTTTTACTGCTTTTGTTCCTAAATTTAGTCATCTCGTAAGATTTACTCCGTTTTTCAAATGATGAGTTCAGATCTATTTGAAAGAAATCTCCTTAGTGTATCAGAATGGCCGAGCGGTCTAAGGCGCCAGATTTAAGCTCTGGTTCTCGAAAGAGAGCGTGGGTTCGAACCCCACTTCTGACATATATCGATTTCTTTTGCGTATCGCAATAAATCATAGAAATTTCGTTTCACAAGTGAATGTGGCATGCAGGTACACTAAGAAAATTTTTACTGCCTTTTGTTCCTAAATTTAGTCGTGTCATGTAAGAAAAATTTAGGCCGTTTTTCGAGTGTTGATTTCAGAACTATTTGAAAGAAATCGGTTTTGTGTGTCAGAATGGCCGAGCGGTCTAAGGCGCCAGATTTAAGCTCTGGTTCTCGAAAGAGAGCGTGGGTTCGAACCCCACTTCTGACATATATCGATTTCTTTTTCGTATCGCAATAAATCATAAAAGTTTCGTTTCACAAGTGAATGTGGCATGCAGGTATAATAAGGAAAATTTTTACTAGCTTTTTTTCCTAAATTTAGTCGTCTCGTGTAATAAAGATTTAGACCGTTTTTCAAGTGATGAGTTCAGAACTCTGAAAGAAATCTGCTTAGAGTGTCAGCATGGCCGAGCGGTCTAAGGCGCCAGATTTAAGCTCTGGTTCTCGAAAGAGAGCGTGGGTTCGAACCCCACTTCTGAAATATATCGATTTCTTCTTCGTATCGCGATAAATCATAGAAGTTTCGTTTCACAAGTGAATGTGGCATGTAGGTACAGTAAGAAAATTTTTACTGCCTTTTGTTCCTAAATTTAGTCGTCTAATGTAAGAAATATTTAGGCCGTTTTTCAAGTGATGATTTCAGAACTATTCGAAAGAACTCTGCTTAGTGTGTCAGAATGGCCGAGCGGTCTAAGGCGCTAGATTTAAGCTCTGGTTCTCGAAAGAGAGCGTGGGTTCGAACCCCTTCTGACATATATCAATTTCTTTTTCGTATCGTAATAAAACATAAAAGTTTCGTTTCACAAGTGAATGTGACATGCAGGTATAATAAAGAAAATTTTTACTGTTTTTTTTCCTAAATTTAGTCGTCTCGTGTAATAAAGATTGAGACCATTTGTCAAGTGATGAGTTCAGAAGTCTGAAAGAAATCTGCTTAGTATGTCAGAATGGCCGAGCGGTCTAAGGCGCCAGATTTAACTTCTGGTTCTCGAGAGAGGGCGTGGGTTCGAACCCCACTTATGACCTATATCGATTTCTTTTTCGTATCGCGATAAATCATAAAAGTTTCGTTTCAGAAGTGAATGTGGCATGCAGGTATAATAAAGAAAATTTCTACTGCTTTTGTTCCTAAATTTAGTCATCTCGTAAGATTTACTCCGTTTTTCAAATGATGAGTTCAGAACTATTTGAAAGAAATCTGCTTAGTATGTCAGAATGGCCGAGCGGTCTAAGGTGCCAGATTTAAGCTCTGGTTCTCGAAAGAGAGCGTGTGTTCGAACCCCACTTCTGACATATATCGATTTCTTTTTCGTATCGCGATAAATCATAGAAGTTTCTTTTCACAAGTGAATGTGGCATGCAGGTACACTAAGAAAATTTTTACTGCCTTTTGTTCCTAAATTTAGTCGTCTCATGTAAGAAATATTTAGGCCGTTTTTCAAGTGATGATTTCGGAACTATTCGAAAGAACTCTGATTAGTGTGTCAGAATGGCCGAGCAGTCTAAGGCGCCAGATTTAAGCTCTGGTTCTCGAAAGAGAGCGTGGGTTCGAACCCCACTTCTGACATATATCGATTTCTTTTGCGTATCGCAATAAATCATAGAAATTTCGTTTCACAAGTGAATGTGGCATGCAGGTACACTAAGAAAATTTTTCCTGCCTTTTGTTCCTAAATTTAGTCGTGTCATGTAAGAAAAATTTAGTCCGTTTTTCAAGTGTTGATTTCAGAACTATTTGAAAGAAATCGGTTTTGTGTGTCAGAATGGCCGAGCGGTCTAAGGCGCCAGATTTAAGCTCTGGTTCTCGAAAGAGAGCGTGGGTTCGAACCCCGCTTCTGACATATATCGATTTCTTTTTCGTATCGCAATAAATCTTAAAAGTTTCGTTTCACAAGTGAATGTGGCATGCATGTATAATAAGGAAAATTTTTACTAGCTTTTTTTCCTAAATTTAGTCGTCTCGTGTAATAAAGATTTAGACCGTTTTTCAAGTGATGAGTTCAGAACTCTGAAAGAAATCTGCTTAGAGTGTCAGAATGGCCGGGCGGTCTAAGGCACCAGATTTAAGCTCTGTTTCTCGAAAGAGAGCGTGGGTTCGAACCCCACTTCTGACATATATCGATTTCTTCTTCGTATCGCGATAAATCATAGAAGTTTCGTTTGACAAGTGAATGTGTCATGCAGGTACACTAAGGAAATTTTTACTGCCTCTTGTTCCTAAATTTAGTCGTGTCATGTAAGAAAAATTTAGTCCGTTTTTCAAGTGTTGATTTCAGAACTATTTTAAAGAAATCGGTTTTGTGTGTCAGAATAGCCGAGCGGTCTAAGGCGCCAGATTTAAGCTCTGGTTCTCGAAAGAGAGCGTGGGTTCGAACCCCACTTATGACCTATATCGATTTCTTTTTCGTATCGCGATAAATCATAAAAGTTTTGTTTCAGAAGTGAATGTGGCATGCAGGTACACTAAGAAACATTTTACTGCCTGTTGTTCCTAAATTTAGTCGTCTCATGTAAGAAATATTTAGGCCGTTTTTCAAGTGATGATTTCAGAACTATTCGAAAGAACTCAGCTTAGTGTGTCAGAATGGCCGAGCGTTCTAAGGCGACAGATTTAAGCTCTGGTTCTCGAAAGAGAGCGTGGGTTCGAACCCCGCTTCTGACATATATCGATTTCTTCTTCGTATCGCGATAAATCATAGAAGTTTCGTTTTGCAAGTGAATGTGGCATGCAGGTATAATAAGGAAAATTTTTACTAGCTTTTTTTCCTAAATTTAGTCGTCTCGTGTAATAAAGATTTAGACCGTTTTTTCAAGTGATGAGTTCAGAACTCTGAAAGAAATCTGCTTAGTGTGTCAGAATGGCCGAGCGGTCTAAGGCGCCAGATTTAAGCTCTGGTTCTCGAAAGAGAGCGTGGGTTCGAACCCCACTTCTGACATATATCGATTTCTTCTTCGTATCGCGATAAATCATAGAAGTTTCGTTTGACAAGTGAATGTGTCATGCAGGTACACTAAGGAAATTTTTACTGCCTCTTGTTCCTAAATTTAGTCGTGTCATGTAAGAAAAATTTAGTCCGTTTTTCAAGTGTTGATTTCAGAACTATTTTAAAGAAATCGGTTTTGTGTGTCAGAATAGCCGAGCGGTCTAAGGCGCCAGATTTAAGCTCTGGTTCTCGAAAGAGAGCGTGGGTTCGAACCCCACTTATGACCTATATCGATTTCTTTTTCGTATCGCGATAAATCATAAAAGTTTTGTTTCAGAAGTGAATGTGGCATGCAGGTATAATAAAGAAAATTTTTACTGCTTTTGTTCCTAAATTTAGTCATCTCGTAAGATTTACTCCGTTTTTCAAATGATGAGTTCAGAACTATTTGAAAGAAATCTCCTTAGTGTATCAGAATGGCCGAGCGGTCTAAGGCGCCAGATTTAAGCTCTGGTTCTCGAAAGAGAGCGTGGGTTCGAACCCCACTTCTGACATATATCGATTTCTTTTGCGTATCGCAATAAATCATAGAAATTTTGTTTCAGAAGTGAATGTGGCATGCAGGTATAATAAAGAAAATTTTTACTGCCTTTTGTTCCTAAATTTAGTCGTCTGATGTAAGAAATATTTAGGCCGTTTTTCAAGTGATGATTTCGGAACTATTCGAAAGAACTCTGCTTAGTGTGTCAGAATGGCCGAGCGGTCTAAGGCGCCAGATTTAAGCTCTGGTTCTCGAAAGAGAGCGTGGGTTCGAACCCCACTTCTGACATATATCGATTTCTTTTGCGTATCGCAATAAATCATAGAAATTTCGTTTCACAAGTGAATGTGGCATGCAGGTACACTAAGAAAATTTTTCCTGCCTTTTGTTCCTAAATTTAGTCGTGTCATGTAAGAAAAATTTAGTCCGTTTTTCAAGTGTTGATTTCAGAACTATTTGAAAGAAATCGGTTTTGTGTGTCAGAATGGCCGAGCGGTCTAAGGCGCCAGATTTAAGCTCTGGTTCTCGAAAGAGAGCGTGGGTTCGAACCCCGCTTCTGACATATATCGATTTCTTTTTCGTATCGCAATAAATCATAAAAGTTTCGTTTCACAAGTGAATGTGGCATGCAGGTATAATAAGGAAAATTTTTACTAGCTTTTTTTCCTAAATTTAGTCGTCTCGTGTAATAAAGATTTAAACCGTTTTTCAAGTGATGAGTTCAGAACTCTGAAAGAAATCTGCTTAGAGTGTCAGAATGGCCGGGCGGTCTAAGGCACCAGATTTAAGCTCTGGTTCTCGAAAGAGAGCGTGGGTTCGAACCCCACTTCTGACATATATCGATTTCTTCTTCGTATCGCGATAAATCATAGAAGTTTCGTTTGACAAGTGAATGTGTCATGCAGGTACACTAAGGAAATTTTTACTGCCTCTTGTTCCTAAATTTAGTTGTGTCATGTAAGAAAAATTTAGTCCGTTTTTCAAGTGTTGATTTCAGAACTATTTTAAAGAAATCGGTTTTGTGTGTCAGAATAGCCGAGCGGTCTAAGGCGCCAGATTTAAGCTCTGGTTCCCGAAAGAGAGCGTGGGTTCGAACCCTACTTATGACCTATATCGATTTCTTTTTCGTATCGCGATAAATCATAAAAGTTTTGTTTCAGAAGTGAATGTGGCATGCAGGTATAATAAAGAAAATTTTTACTGCTTTTGTTCCTAAATTTAGTCATCTCGTAAGATTTACTCCGTTTTTCAAATGATGAGTTCAGATCTATTTGAAAGAAATCTCCTTAGTGTATCAGAATGGCCGAGCGGTCTAAGGCGCCAGATTTAAGCTCTGGTTCTCGAAAGAGAGCGTGGGTTCGAACCCCACTTCTGACATATATCGATTTCTTTTGCGTATCGCAATAAATCATAGAAATTTCGTTTCACAAGTGAATGTGGCATGCAGGTACACTAAGAAAATTTTTACTGCCTTTTGTTCCTAAATTTAGTCGTGTCATGTAAGAAAAATTTAGGCCGTTTTTCGAGTGTTGATTTCAGAACTATTTGAAAGAAATCGGTTTTGTGTGTCAGAATGGCCGAGCGGTCTAAGGCGCCAGATTTAAGCTCTGGTTCTCGAAAGAGAGCGTGGGTTCGAACCCCACTTCTGACATATATCGATTTCTTTTTCGTATCGCAATAAATCATAAAAGTTTCGTTTCACAAGTGAATGTGGCATGCAGGTATAATAAGGAAAATTTTTACTAGCTTTTTTTCCTAAATTTAGTCGTCTCGTGTAATAAAGATTTAGACCGTTTTTCAAGTGATGAGTTCAGAACTCTGAAAGAAATCTGCTTAGAGTGTCAGCATGGCCGAGCGGTCTAAGGCGCCAGATTTAAGCTCTGGTTCTCGAAAGAGAGCGTGGGTTCGAACCCCACTTCTGAAATATATCGATTTCTTCTTCGTATCGCGATAAATCATAGAAGTTTCGTTTCACAAGTGAATGTGGCATGTAGGTACAGTAAGAAAATTTTTACTGCCTTTTGTTCCTAAATTTAGTCGTCTCATGTAAGAAATATTTAGGCCGTTTTTCAAGTGATGATTTCAGAACTATTTGAAAGAACTCTGCTCTGTGTGTCAGAATGGCCGAGAGGTCTAATGCGCCAGGTTTAAGCTCTGGTACTCGAAAGAGAGCGTGGGTTCGAACCCCTTCTGACATATATCCGTTTTTTTTGTATCGTGTTAAATCATAAAAGTTTCGTTTCAGAAGTGAATGTGGCATGCAGGTATAATAAAGAAAATTTTTACTGTTTTTTTTCATAAATTTAGTCGTCTCGTGTAATAAAGATTTAGACCGTTTTTCAAGTGATGAGTTCAGAAGTCTGAAAGAAATCTACTAAGTATGTCTGAATGGCCGAGCGGTCTAAGGCTTCAGATTTAAGCTCTGGTTCTCGAAAGAGAGCGTGGGTTCGAACCCCACTTCTGAAATATATCGATTTCTTCTTCGTATCGCGATAAATCATAGAAGTTTCGTTTCACAAGTGAATGTGGCATGTAGGTACAGTAAGAAAATTTTTACTGCCTTTTGTTCTTAAATTTAGTCGTCTAATGTAAGAAATATTTAGGCCGTTTTTCAAATGATGAGTTCAGAACTATTTGAAAGAAATCTGCTTAGTGTGGTCAGAATGGCCGAGCGGTCTAAGGCGCCAGGTTTAAGCTCTGGTTCTCGAAAGAGAGCGTGGGTTCGAACCCCACTTCTGACATATATCGATTTCTTTTTCGTATCGCAATAAATCATAGAAATTTTTTTTCACAAGTGAATGTGGCATTCAGGTACACTAAGAAAATTTTTACTGCCTTTTGTTCCTAAATTTAGTCGTGTAATGTAAAAAAAATTTAGTCCGATTTTCAAGTGTTGATTTCAGAACTATTTGAAAGAAATCGGTTTTGTGTGTCAGAATGGCCGAGCGTTCTAAGGCGCCAGATTTAAGCTCTGGTTAACGAAAGAGAGCGTGGGTTCGAACCCCACTTCTGACATATATCGATTTCTTTTTCGTATCGCGATAAATCATAGAAGTTTCGTTTTACAAGTGAATGTGGCATGCAGGTATAATAAGGAAAATTTTTACTAGCTTTTTTTCCTAAATATAGTCGTCTTGTCTAATAAAGATTTAGACCGTTTTTCAAGTGATGAGTTCAGAACTCTGAAAGAAATCTGTTTAGTGTGTCAGAATGGCCGAGCGGTCTAAGGCGCCAGATTTAAGCTCTGGTTCTCGAAAGAGAGCGTGGGTTCAAACCCCACTTCTGACATATATAGATTTCTTCTTCGTATCGCGATAAATCATAGAAGTTTCCTTTCACAAGTGAATGTGTCATGCAGGTACACTAAGAAAGTTTTTACTGCCTTTTGTTCCTAAATTTAGTCGTCTCATGTAAGAAAAATTTAGTCCGTTTTTCAAGTGTTGATTTCAGAACTATTTTAAAGAAATCGGTTTTGTGTGTCAGAATAGCCGAGCGGTCTAAGGCGCCAGATTTAAGCTCTGGTTCTCGAAAGAGAGCGTGGGTTCGAACCCCACTTATGACCTATATCGATTTCTTTTTCGTATCGCGATAAATCATAAAAGTTTTGTTTCAGAAGTGAATGTGGCATGCAGGTATAATAAAGAAAATTTTTACTGCTTTTGTTCCTAAATTTAGTCATCTCGTAAGATTTACTCCGTTTTTCAAATGATGAGTTCAGAACTATTTGAAAGAAATCTCCTTAGTGTATCAGAATGGCCGAGCGGTCTAAGGCGCCAGATTTAAGCTCTGGTTCTCGAAAGAGAGCGTGGGTTCGAACCCCACTTCTGACATATATCGATTTCTTTTTCGTATCGCAATAAATCATAGAAATTTTGTTTCAGAAGTGAATGTGGCATGCAGGTATAATAAAGAAAATTTTTACTGCCTTTTGTTCCTAAATTTAGTCGTCTGATGTAAGAAATATTTAGGCCGTTTTTCAAGTGATGATTTCGGAACTATTCGAAAGAACTCTGCTTAGTGTGTCAGAATGGCCGAGCGGTCTAAGGCGCCAGATTTAAGCTCTGGTTCTCGAAAGAGAGCGTGGGTTCGAACCCCACTTCTGACATATATCGATTTCTTTTGCGTATCGCAATAAATCATAGAAATTTCGTTTCACAAGTGAATGTGGCATGCAGGTACACTAAGAAAATTTTTCCTGCCTTTTGTTCCTAAATTTAGTCGTGTCATGTAAGAAAAATTTAGTCCGTTTTTCAAGTGTTGATTTCAGAACTATTTGAAAGAAATCGGTTTTGTGTGTCAGAATGGCCGAGCGGTCTAAGGCGCCAGATTTAAGCTCTGGTTCTCGAAAGAGAGCGTGGGTTCGAACCCCGCTTCTGACATATATCGATTTCTTTTTCGTATCGCAATAAATCATAAAAGTTTCGTTTCACAAGTGAATGTGGCATGCAGGTATAATAAGGAAAATTTTTACTAGCTTTTTTTCCTAAATTTAGTCGTCTCGTGTAATAAAGATTTAAACCGTTTTTCAAGTGATGAGTTCAGAACTCTGAAAGAAATCTGCTTAGAGTGTCAGAATGGCCGGGCGGTCTAAGGCACCAGATTTAAGCTCTGGTTCTCGAAAGAGAGCGTGGGTTCGAACCCCACTTCTGACATATATCGATTTCTTCTTCGTATCGCGATAAATCATAGAAGTTTCGTTTGACAAGTGAATGTGTCATGCAGGTACACTAAGGAAATTTTTACTGCCTCTTGTTCCTAAATTTAGTTGTGTCATGTAAGAAAAATTTAGTCCGTTTTTCAAGTGTTGATTTCAGAACTATTTTAAAGAAATCGGTTTTGTGTGTCAGAATAGCCGAGCGGTCTAAGGCGCCAGATTTAAGCTCTGGTTCCCGAAAGAGAGCGTGGGTTCGAACCCTACTTATGACCTATATCGATTTCTTTTTCGTATCGCGATAAATCATAAAAGTTTTGTTTCAGAAGTGAATGTGGCATGCAGGTATAATAAAGAAAATTTTTACTGCTTTTGTTCCTAAATTTAGTCATCTCGTAAGATTTACTCCGTTTTTCAAATGATGAGTTCAGATCTATTTGAAAGAAATCTCCTTAGTGTATCAGAATGGCCGAGCGGTCTAAGGCGCCAGATTTAAGCTCTGGTTCTCGAAAGAGAGCGTGGGTTCGAACCCCACTTCTGACATATATCGATTTCTTTTGCGTATCGCAATAAATCATAGAAATTTCGTTTCACAAGTGAATGTGGCATGCAGGTACACTAAGAAAATTTTTACTGCCTTTTGTTCCTAAATTTAGTCGTGTCATGTAAGAAAAATTTAGGCCGTTTTTCGAGTGTTGATTTCAGAACTATTTGAAAGAAATCGGTTTTGTGTGTCAGAATGGCCGAGCGGTCTAAGGCGCCAGATTTAAGCTCTGGTTCTCGAAAGAGAGCGTGGGTTCGAACCCCACTTCTGACATATATCGATTTCTTCTTCGTATCGCGATAAATCATAGAAGTTTCGTTTCACAAGTGAATGTGGCATGCAGGTATAATAAGGAAAATTTTTACTAGCTTTTTTTCCTAAATTTAGTCGTCTCGTGTAATAAAGATTTAGACCGTTTTTCAAGTGATGAGTTCAGAACTCTGAAAGAAATCTGCTTAGAGTGTCAGCATGGCCGAGCGGTCTAAGGCGCCAGATTTAAGCTCTGGTTCTCGAAAGAGAGCGTGGGTTCGAACCCCACTTCTGAAATATATCGATTTCTTCTTCGTATCGCGATAAATCATAGAAGTTTCGTTTCACAAGTGAATGTGGCATGTAGGTACAGTAAGAAAATTTTTACTGCCTTTTGTTCCTAAATTTAGTCGTCTCATGTAAGAAATATTTAGGCCGTTTTTCAAGTGATGATTTCAGAACTATTTGAAAGAACTCTGCTCTGTGTGTCAGAATGGCCGAGAGGTCTAATGCGCCAGGTTTAAGCTCTGGTACTCGAAAGAGAGCGTGGGTTCGAACCCCTTCTGACATATATCCGTTTTTTTTGTATCGTGTTAAATCATAAAAGTTTCGTTTCAGAAGTGAATGTGGCATGCAGGTATAATAAAGAAAATTTTTACTGTTTTTTTTCATAAATTTAGTCGTCTCGTGTAATAAAGATTTAGACCGTTTTTCAAGTGATGAGTTCAGAAGTCTGAAAGAAATCTACTAAGTATGTCTGAATGGCCGAGCGGTCTAAGGCTTCAGATTTAAGCTCTGGTTCTCGAAAGAGAGCGTGGGTTCGAACCCCACTTCTGAAATATATCGATTTCTTCTTCGTATCGCGATAAATCATAGAAGTTTCGTTTCACAAGTGAATGTGGCATGTAGGTACAGTAAGAAAATTTTTACTGCCTTTTGTTCCTAAATTTAGTCGTCTAATGTAAGAAATATTTAGGCCGTTTTTCAAATGATGAGTTCAGAACTATTTGAAAGAAATCTGCTTAGTGTGGTCAGAATGGCCGAGCGGTCTAAGGCGCCAGGTTTAAGCTCTGGTTCTCGAAAGAGAGCGTGGGTTCGAACCCCACTTCTGACATATATCGATTTCTTTTTCGTATCGCAATAAATCATAGAAATTTTTTTTCACAAGTGAATGTGGCATTCAGGTACACTAAGAAAATTTTTACTGCCTTTTGTTCCTAAATTTAGTCGTGTAATGTAAAAAAAATTTAGTCCGATTTTCAAGTGTTGATTTCAGAACTATTTGAAAGAAATCGGTTTTGTGTGTCAGAATGGCCGAGCGTTCTAAGGCGCCAGATTTAAGCTCTGGTTAACGAAAGAGAGCGTGGGTTCGAACCCCACTTCTGACATATATCGATTTCTTTTTCGTATCGCGATAAATCATAGAAGTTTCGTTTTACAAGTGAATGTGGCATGCAGGTATAATAAGGAAAATTTTTACTAGCTTTTTTTCCTAAATATAGTCGTCTTGTCTAATAAAGATTTAGACCGTTTTTCAAGTGATGAGTTCAGAACTCTGAAAGAAATCTGTTTAGTGTGTCAGAATGGCCGAGCGGTCTAAGGCGCCAGATTTAAGCTCTGGTTCTCGAAAGAGAGCGTGGGTTCAAACCCCACTTCTGACATATATAGATTTCTTCTTCGTATCGCGATAAATCATAGAAGTTTCCTTTCACAAGTGAATGTGTCATGCAGGTACACTAAGAAAGTTTTTACTGCCTTTTGTTCCTAAATTTAGTCGTCTCATGTAAGAAATATTTAGGCCGTTTTTCAAGTGATGATTTCAGAACTATTTGAAAGAACTCTGCTTTGTGTGTCAGAATGGCAGAGAGGTCTAATGCGCCAGGTTTAAGCTCTGGTTCTCGAAAGAGAGCGTGGGTTCGAACCCCTTCTGACATATATCCGTTTTTTTGTATCGTGATAAATCATAAAAGTTTCGTTTCAGAAGTGAATGTGGAGCAGGTATAATAAAGAAAATTTTTACTGTTTTTTTTCCTAAATTTAGTCGTCTCGTGTAATAAAGATTTAGACCGTTTTTCAAGTGATGAGTTCAGAACTCTGAAAGAAATCTGTTTAGTGTGTCAGAATGGCCGAGCGATCTAAGGCGCCAGATTTAAGCTCTGGTTCTCGAAAGAGATCGTGGGTTCAAACCCCACTTCTGACATATATAGATTTCTTCTTCGTATCGCGATAAATCATAGAAGTTTCCTTTCACAAGTGAATGTGTCATGCAGGTACACTAAGAAAATTTTTACTGCCTTTTGTTCCTATATTTAGTCGTCTCATGTAAGAAAGATTTAGTCCGTTTTTCAAGTGTTGATTTCAGAACTATTTGAAAGAAATGGGCTTGGGTGTGTCAGAATGGCCGAGCGGTCTAATGCGCCAGATTTAAGCTCTGTTTCTCGAAATAGAACGTGGGTTCGAATACCACTTCAGACAAATATCGATTTCTTTTTCGTATCGCGATAAATCATAGAAGTTTCGTTTCACAAGTGAATGTGGCATGCAGGTATAGTAAGGAAAATTTTTACTGCCTTTTGTTCCTAAATTTAGTCGTGTCATGTAAAAAAAATTTAGTCCGTTTTTCAAGTGTTGATTTCAGAACTATTTGAAAGAAATCGGTTTTGTGTGTCAGAATTGCCGAGCGGTCTAAGGCGCCAGATTTAAGCTCTGGTTCTCGAAAGAGAGCGTGGGTTCGAACCCCACTTCTGACATATATCGATTTCTTTTTCGTATCGCAATAAATCATAAAAGTTTCGTTTCAGAAGTGAATGTGGCATGCAGGTATAATAAAGAAAATTTTTACTGCTTTTGTTCCTAAATTTAGTCATCTCGTAAGATTTACTCCGTTTTTCAAATGATGAGTTGAGAACTATTTGAAAGAAACCTGCTTAGTTCTGTCAGAAAGGCCGAGCGGTCTAAGGTGCCAGATTTAAGCTCTGGTTCTCGAAAGAGAGCGTGGGTTCGAACCCCACTTCTGACATATATCGATTTATTTTTCGTATCGCGATAAATCATAGAAGTTTCGTTTCGCAAGTGAATGTGGCATGCAGGTACACTAAGAAACATTTTACTGCCTTTTGTTCCTAAATTTAGTCGTCTCATGTAAGAAATATTTAGGCCGTTTTTCAAGTGATGATTTCAGAACTATTCGAAAGAACTCAGCTTAGTGTGTCAGAATGGCCGAGCGTTCTAAGGCGACAGATTTAAGCTCTGGTTCTCGAAAGAGAGCGTGGGTTCGAACCCCACTTCTGACATATATCGATTTCTTCTTCGTATCGCGATAAATCATAGAAGTTTCGTTTTGCAAGTGAATGTGGCATGCAGGTATAATAAGGAAAATTTTTACTAGCTTTTTTTCCTAAATTTAGTCGTCTCGTGTAATAAAGATTTAGACCGTTTTTTCAAGTGATGAGTTCAGAACTCTGAAAGAAATCTGCTTAGTGTGTCAGAATGGCCGAGCGGTCTAAGGCGCCAGATTTAAGCTCTGGTTCTCGAAAGAGAGCGTGGGTTCGAACCCCACTTCTGACATATATCGATTTCTTCTTCGTATCGCGATAAATCATAGAAGTTTCGTTTCACAAGTGAATGTGGCATGCAGGTAGAGTAAGAAAATTTTTACTGCCTTTTGTTTCTAAATTTAGTCGTCTCATGTAAGAAATATTTAGGCCGTTTTTCAAGTGATGATTTCAGAACTATTTGAAAGAAATCTGCTTTGTGTGGTCAGAATGGCCGAGCGGTCTAAGGCGCCAGAGTTTAGCTCTGGTTCTCGAAAGAGAGCGTGGTTTCGAACCCCACTTCTGACATATATCGATTTCTTTTTCGTATCGCAATAAATCATAGAAATTTCGTTTCACAAGTGAATGTGGCATTGAGGTACACTAAGAAAATTTTTACTGCTTTTTGTTCCTAAATTTAGTCGTGTCATGTAATAAAAATTTAGTCCGTTTTTCAAGTGTTGATTTCAGAACTATTTGAAAGAAATCGGTTTTGTGTGTCAGAATGGCCGAGCGTTCTAAGGCGCCTGATTTAAGCTCTGGTTCTCGAAAGAGAGCGTGGGTTCGAACCCCGCTTCTGACATATATCGATTTCTTTTTCGTATCGCAATAAATCATAAAAGTTTCGTTTCACAAGTGAATGTGGCATGCAGGTATAATAAGGAAAATTTTTACTAGCTTTTTTTCCTAAATTTAGTCGTCTCGTGTAATAAAGATTTAGACCGTTTTTCAAGTGATGAGTTCAGAACTCTGAAAGAAATCTGCTTAGAGTGTCAGAATGGCCGCGCGGTCTAAGGCACCAGATTTAAGCTCTGGTTCTCGAAAGAGAGCGTGGGTTCCAACCCCACTTCTGACATATATCGATTTCTTCTTCGTATCGCGATAAATCATAGAAGTTTCGTTTGACAAGTGAATGTGTCATGCAGGTACACTAAGGAAATTTTTATTGTCTCTTGTTCCTAAATTTAGTCGTGTCATGTAAGAAAAATTTAGTCCGTTTTTCAAGTGTTGATTTCAGAACTATTTTAAAGAAATCGGTTTTGTGTGTCAGAATAGCCGAGCGGTCTAAGGCGCCAGATTTAAGCTCTGGTTCTCGAAAGAGAGCGTGGGTTCGAACCCCACTTATGACCTATATCGATTTCTTTTTCGTATCGCGATAAATCATAAAAGTTTTGTTTCAGAAGTGAATGTGGCATGCAGGTATAATAAGGAAAATTTTTACTGCTTTTGTTCCTAAATTTAGTCATCTCGTAAGATTTACTCCGTTTTTCAAATGATGAGTTCAGAACTATTTGAAAGAAATCTCCTTAGTGTATCGGAATGGCCGAGCGGTCTAAGGCGCCAGATTTAAGCTCTGGTTCTCGAAAGAGAGCGTGGGTTCGAACCCCACTTCTGACATATATCGATTTCTTTTGCGTAACGCAATAAATCATAGAAATTTCGTTTCACAAGTGAATGTGGCATGCAGGTGCAATAAGAAAATTTTTACTGCCTTTTGTTCCTAAATTTAGTCGTGTCATGTAAGAAAAATTTAGTCCGTTTTTCAAGTGTTGATTTCAGAACTATTTGAAAGAAACCGGTTTTGTGTGTCAGAATGGCCGAGCGGTCTAAGGCGCCAGATTTAAGCTCTGGTTCTCGAAAGAGAGCGTGGGTTCGAACCCCGCTTCTGACATATATCGATTTCTTTTTCGTATCGCAATAAATCAGAAATTTCGTTTCACAAGTGAATGTGGCATGCAGGTATAATAAGGAAAATTTTTACTAGCTTTTTTTCTAAATTTAGTCGTCTCGTGTAATAAAGATTTAGACCGTTTTTTCAAGTGATGAGTTCAGAACTCTGAAAGAAATCTGCTTAGTGTGTCAGAATGGCCGAGCGGTCTAAGGAGCCAGATTTAAGCTCTGGTTCTCGAAAGAGAGCGTGGGTTCGAACCCCACTTCTGAAATATATCGATTTCTTCTTCGTATCGCGATAAATCATAGAAGTTTCGTTTCACAAGTGAATGTGGCATGTAGGTACAGTAAGAAAATTTTTACTGCCTTTTGTTCCTAAATTTAGTCGTCTAATGTAAGAAATATTTAGGCCGTTTTTCAAGTGATGATTTCAGAACTATTCGAAAGAACTCTGCTTAGTGTGTCAGAATGGCCGAGCGGTCTAAGGCGCCAAATTTAAGCTCTGGTTCTCGAAAGAGAGCGTGGGTTAGAACCCCACTTCTGACATATATCGATTTCTTTTTCGTATCGCGATAAATCATAAAAGTTTCGTTTCAGAAGTGAATGTGGCATGCAGGTATAATAAAGAAAATTTTTACTGCTTTTGTTCCTAAATTTAGTCATCTCGTAAGATTTACTCCGTTTTTCAAATGATGAGTTCAGAACTATTTGAAAGAAATCTGCTTAGTGTGGTCAGAATGGCCGAGCGGTCTAAGGCGCCAGATTTAAGCTCTGGTTCTCGAAAGAGAGCGTGGGTTCGAACCCAACTTCTGACATATATCGATTACTTTTTCGTATCACGATAAATCATAGAAATTTCGTTTCACAGGTAAATGTGGCATGCAGGTACACTAAGAAAATTTTTACTGCCTTTTGTTCCTAAATTTAGTCGCCTCATGTAAGAAATATTTAGGCCGTTTTTCAAGTGATGATTTCAGAACTATTTGAAAGAACTCTGCTTTGTGTGTCAGAATGGCCGAGAGGTCTAATGCGCCAGGTTTAAGCTCTGGTTCTCGAAAGAGAGCGTGGGTTCGAACCCCTTCTGACATATATCCGTTTTTTTTGTATCGTGATAAATCATAAAAGTTTCGTTTCAGAAGTGAATGTGGCATGCAGGTATAATAAAGAAAATTTTTACTGTTTTTTTTCCTAAATTTAGTCGTCTCGTGTAATAAAGATTTAGACCGTTTTTCAAGTGATGAGTTCAGAAGTCTGAAAGAAATCTACTAAGTATGTCAGAATGGCCGAACGGTCTAAGGCTTCAGATTTAAGCTCTGGTTCTCGAAAGAGAGCGTGGTTTCGAACCCCACTTCTGACATATATCAATTTCTTTTTCGTATCGCAATAAATCATAGAAATTCTTTTTTCACAAGTGAATGTGGCATTCAGGTACACTAAGAAAATTTTTACTGCCTTTTGTTCCTAAATTTAGTCGTGTAATGTAAAAAAAATTTAGTCCGATTTTCAAGTGTTGATTTAAAACTATTTGAAAGAAATCGGTTTTGTGTGTCAGAATGGCCGAGCGGTCTAAGGCGCAAGATTTAAGCTCTGCTTCTCGAAAGAGAGCGGGGGTTCAAACCCCACTTCTGACATATATCGATTTCTTTTTCGTATCGCAATAAATCATAAAAGTTTCGTTTCACAAGTGTATGTGGCATGCAGGTATAATAAGGAAAATTTTTACTGGCTTTTTTTTCCTAAATTTAATCGTGTAATGTAAGAAAAATTAAGTCCCTTTTTCAAGTGTTGATTTCAGAACTATTTGAAAGAAATCGGTTTTGTGTGTCAGAATGGCCGAGCGTTCTAAGGCGCCAGATTTAAGCTCTGGTTAACGAAAGAGAGCGTGGGTTCGAACCCCACTTCTGACATATATCGATTTCTTTTTCGTATCGCGATAAATCATAGAAGTTTCGTTTTACAAGTGAATGTGGCATGCAGGTATAATAAGGAAAATTTTTACTAGCTTTTTTCCTAAATTTAGTCGTCTCGTGTAATAAAGATTTAGACCGTTTTTTCAAGTGATGAGTTCAGAACTCTGAAAGAAATCTGCTTAGTGTGTCAGAATGGCCGAGCGGTCTAAGGCGCCAGATTTAAGCTCTGGTTCTCGAAAGAGAGCGTGGGTTCGAACCCCACTTCTGAAATATATCGATTCCTTCTTCGTATCGCGATAAATCATAGAAGTTTCGTTTCACAAGTGAATGTGGCATTTAGGTACAGTAAGAAAATTTTTACTGCCTTTTGTTCCTAAATTTAGTCGTCTAATGTAAGAAATATTTAGGCTGTTTTTCAAGTGATGATTTCAGAACTATTCGAAAGAACTCTGCTTAGTGTGTCAGAATGGCCGAGCGGTCTAAGGCGCCAGATTTAAGCTCTGGTTCTCGAAAGAGAGCGTGGGTTAGAACCCCACTTCTGACATATATCGATTTCTTTTTCGTATCGCGATAAATCATAAAAGTTTCGTTTCAGAAGTGAATGTGGCATGCAGGTATAATAAAGAAAATTTTTACTGCTTTTGTTCCTAAATTTAGTCATCTCGTAAGATTTACTCCGTTTTTCAAATGATGAGTTCAGAACTATTTGAAAGAAATCTGCTTAGTGTGGTCAGAATGGCCGAGCGGTCTAAGGCGCCAGATTTAAGCTCTGGTTCTCGAAAGAGAGCGTGGGTTCGAACCCAACTTCTGACATATATCGATTTCTTTTTCGTATCACGATAAATCATAGAAATTTCGTTTCACAGGTAAATGTGGCATGCAGGTACACTAAGAAAATTTTTACTGCCTTTTGTTCCTAAATTTAGTCGTCTCATGTAAGAAATATTTAGGCCGTTTTTCAAGTGATGATTTCAGAACTATTTGAAAGAACTGTGCTTTGTGTGTCAGAATGGCCGAGAGGTCTAATGCGCCAGGTTTAAGCTCTGGTTCTCGAAAGAGAGCTTGGGTTCGAACCCCTTCTGACATATATCCGTTTTTTTTGTATCGTGATAAATCATAAAAGTTTCGTTTCAGAAGTGAATGTGGCATGCAGGTATAATAAAGAAAATTTTTACTGTTTTTTTTCCTAAATTTAGTCGTCTCGTGTAATAAAGATTTAGACCGTTTTTCAAGTGATGAGTTCAGAAGTCTGAAAGAAATCTACTAAGCATGTCAGAATGGCCGAGCGGTCTAAGGCTTCAGATTTAAGCTCTGGTTCTCGAAAAGAGCGTGGGTTCGAACCCCACTTCTGAGATATATCGATTTCTTTTTCGTATCGCGATAAATCATAAAAGTTTCGTTTCAGAAGTGAATGTGGCATGCAGGTATAATAAAGAAAATTTTTACTGCTTTTGTTCCTAAATTTAGTCATCTCGTAAGATTTACTCCGTTTTTCAAATGATGAGTTCAGAACTATTTGAAAGAAATCTGCTTAGTGTGGTCAGAATGGCCGAGCGGTCTAAGGCGCCAGATTTAAGCTCTGGTTCTCGAAAGAGAGCGTGGGTTCGAACCCAACTTCTGACATATATCGATTTCTTTTTCGTATCACGATAAATCATAGAAATTTCGTTTCACATGTAAATGTGGCATGCAGGTACACTAAGAAAATTTTTACTGCCTTTTGTTCCTAAATTTAGTCGTCTCATGTAAGAAATATTTAGGCCGATTTTCAAGTGATGATTTCAGAACTATTTGAAAGAACTCTGCTTTGTGTGTCAGAATGGCCGAGAGGTCTAATGCGCCAGGTTTAAGCTCTGGTTCTAGAAAGAGAGCGTGGGTTCGAACCCCACTTCTGACATATATCGATTTCTTTTTCGTATCGCGATAAATCATAGAAGTTTCGTTTTACAAGTGAATGTGGCATGCAGGTATAATAAGGAAAATTTTTACTAGCTTTTTTTCCTAAATATAGTCGTCTCATGTAAGAAAGATTTAGTCCGTTTTTCAAGTGTTGATTTCAGAACTATTTGAAAGAAATGGTCTTGGGTGTGTCAGAATGGCCGAGCGGTCTAATGCGCCAGATTTAAGCTCTGTTTCTCGAAATAGAACGTGGGTTCGAATACCACTTCTGACAAATATCGATTTCTTTTTCGTATCGCGATAAATCATAGAAGTTTCGTTTCACAAGTGAATTTGGCATGCAGGTATAATAAGGAAAATTTTTACTGCCTTTTGTTCCTAAATTTAGTCGTGTCATGTAAAAAAAATTTAGTCCGTTTTTCAAGTGTTGATTTCAGAACTATTTGAAAGAAATCGGTTTTGTGTGTCAGAATTGCCGAGCGGTCTAAGGCGCCAGATTTAAGCTCTGGTTCTCGAAAGAGAGCGTGGGTTCGAACCCAACTTCTGACATATATCGATTTCTTTTTCGTATCTCGATAAATCATTGAAATTTCGTTTCACAGGTAAATGTGGCATGCAGGTACACTAAGAAAATTTTTACTGCCTTTTGTTCCTAAACTTAGTCGTCTCATGTAAGAAATATTTAGGCCGCTTTTCAAGTGATGATTTCAGAACTATTTGAAAGAACTCTGCTTTGTGTGTCAGAATGGCCGAGAGGTCTAATGCGCCAGGTTTAAGCTCTGGTTCTCGAAAGAGAGCGTGGGTTCGAACCCCTTCTGACATATATCCGTTTTTTCGTATCGTGATAAATCATAAAAGTTTCGTTTCAGAAGTGAATGTGGCATGCAGGTATAATAAAGAAAATTTTTACTGTTTTTTTTCCTAAATTTAGTCGTCTCGTGTAATAAAGATTTAGACCGTTTTTCAAGTGATGAGTTCAGAAGTCTGAAAGAAATCTACTAAGTATGTCAGAATGGCCGAGCGGTCTAAGGCTTCAGATTTAAGCTCTGGTTCTCGAAAGAGAGCGTGGTTTCGAACCCCACTTCTGACATATATCGATTTCTTTTTCGTATCGCAATAAATCATAGAAATTTTTTTTCACAAGTGAATGTGGCATTCAGGTACACTAAGAAAATTTTTACTGCCTTTTGTTCCTAAATTTAGTCGTGTAATGTAAAAAAAATTTAGTCCGATTTTCAAGTGTTGATTTCAGAACTATTTGAAAGAAATCGGTTTTGTGTGTCAGAATGGCCGATTGTTCTAAGGCGCCAGATTTAAGCTCTGGTTAACGAAAGAGAGCGTGGGTTCGAACCCCACTTCTGACATATATCGATTTCTTTTTCGTATCGCGATAAATCATAGAAGTTTCGTTTTACAAGTGAATGTGGCATGCAGGTATAATAAGGAAAATTTTTACTAGCTTTTTTTCCTAAATATAGTCGTCTTGTCTAATAAAGATTTAGACCGTTTTTCAAGTGATGAGTTCAGAACTCTGAAAGAAATCTGTTTAGTGTGTCAGAATGGCCGAGCGGTCTAAGGCGCCAGATTTAAGCTCTGGTTCTCGAAAGAGAGCGTGGGTTCGAACCCCACTTCTGACATATATCGATTTCTTTTTCGTATCGCAATAAATCATAAAAGTTTCGTTTCAGAAGTGAATGTGGCATGCAGGTATAATAAAGAAAATTTTTACTGCTTTTGTTCCTAAATTTAGTCATCTCGTAAGATTTACTCCGTTTTTCAAATGATGAGTTGAGAACTATTTGAAAGAAACCTGCTTAGTTCGGTCAGAAAGGCCAAGCGTTCTAAGGTGCCAGATTTAAGCTCTGGTTCTCGAAAGAGAGCGTGGGTTCGAACCCCACTTCTGACATATATCGATTTATTTTTCGTATCGCGATAAATCATAGAAGTTTCGTTTCGCAAGTGAATGTGGCATGCAGGTACACTAAGAAACATTTTACTGCCTTTTGTTCCTAAATTTAGTCGTCTCATGTAAGAAATATTTAGGCCGTTTTTCAAGTGATGATTTCAGAACTATTCGAAAGAACTCAGCTTAGTGTGTCAGAATGGCCGAGCGTTCTAAGGCGACAGATTTAAGCTCTGGTTCTCGAAAGAGAGCGTGGGTTCGAACCCCACTTCTGACATATATCGATTTCTTTTTCGTATCGCGATAAATCATAAAAGTTTCGTTTCAGAAGTGAATGTGGCATGTAGGTATAATAAAGAAAATTTTTACTGCTTTTGTTCCTAAATTTAGTCATCTTGTAAGATTTACTCCATTTTTCAAATGATGAGTTCAGAACAATTTGAAAGAAATCTGCTTAGTGTGGTCAGAATGGCCGAGCGGTCTAAGGCGCCAGATTTAAGCTCTGGTTCCCGAAAGAGAGCGTGGGTTAGAACCCCACTTCTGACATATATCGATTTCTTTATCGTATCGCGATAAATCATAGAAGTTTCGTTTCACAAGTGAATGTGGCATGCAGGTACACTAAGAAAATTTTTACTGCCTTTTCTTCCTAAATTTAGTCGTCTCATGTAAGAAATATTTAGGCCGTTTTTCAAGTGATGATTTCAGAACTATTCGAAAGAACTCTGCTTAATGTGTCAGAATGGCCGAGCGGACTAAGGCGCCAGATTTAAGCTCTGTTTCTCGAAAGAGAGCGTAGGTTCGAACCCCTTCTGACATATATCAATTTCTTTTTTGTATCGTGATAAATCATAAAAGTTTCGTTTCACAAGTGAATGTGGCATGCAGGTATAATAAAGACAATTTTTACTGGCTTTTTTTTCCTAAATTTCGTCGTCTCGTGTAATAAAGATTTAGACCGTTTTTCAAGTGATGATTTCAGAACTCTGAAAGAAATCTGCTTAGTGTGTCAGAATGGCCGAGCGGTCTAAGGCGCCAGATTTAATCTCTGGTTCTCGAAAGAGAGCGTGGGTTCGAACCCCACTTCTGACATATATCGATTTCTTCTTCGTATCGCGATAAATCATAGAAGTTTCGTTTTACAAGTGAATGTGGCATGCAGGTATAATAAGGAAAATTTTTACTAGCTTTTTTTCCTAAATTTAGTCGTCTCGTGTAATAAAGATTTAGACCGTTTTTTCAAGTGATGAGTTCAGAACTCTGAAAGAAATCTGCTTAGTGTGTCAGAATGGCCGAGCGGTCTAAGGCGCCAGATTTAAGCTCTGGTTCTCGAAAGAGAGCGTGGGTTCGAACCCCACTTCTGACATATATCGATTTCTTCTTCGTATCGCGATAAATCATAGAAGTTTCGTTTCACAAGTGAATGTGGCATGCAGGTAGAGTAAGAAAATTTTTACTGCCTTTTGTTTCTAAATTTAGTCGTCTCATGTAAGAAATATTTAGGCCGTTTTTCAAGTGATGATTTCAGAACTATTCGAAAGAACTCTGCTTAGTGTGTCAGAATGGCCGAGCGGTCTAAGGGGCCGGATTTAAGCTCTGGTTCTCGAAAGAGAGCGTGGGTTCGAACCCCACTTCTGACATATATCGATTTCTTTTTCGTATCGCGATAAATCATAAAAGTTTCGTTTCAGAAGTGAATGTGGCGTGCAGAGGTATAATAAATAAAATTTTTACTGCTTTTGTTCCTAAATTTAGTCATCTCGTAAGATTTACTCCGTTTTTCAAATGATGAGTTCAGAACTATTTGAAAGAAATCTGCTTCGTGTGGTCAGAATGGCCGAGCGGTCTAAGGCGCCAGAGTTTAGCTCTGGTTCTCGAAAGAGAGCGTGGTTTCGAACCCCACTTCTGACATATATCGATTTCTTTTTCGTATCGCAATAAATCATAGAAATTTCGTTTCACAAGTGAATGTGGCATTCAGGTACACTAAGAAAATTTTTACTGCTTTTTGTTCCTAAATTTAGTCGTGTCATGTAATAAAAATTTAGTCCGTTTTTCAAGTGTTGATTTCAGAACTATTTGAAAGAAATCTGCTTTGTGTGGTCAGAATGGCCGAGCGGTCTAAGGCGCCAGAGTTTAGCTCTGGTTCACGAAAGAGAGCGTGGGTTCGAACCCCACTTCTGACATATATAGATTTCTTTTTCGTATCGCGATAAAACATAGAAGTTTCGTTTTACAAGTGAATGTGGCATGCAGGTATAATAAGGAAAATTTTACTAGCTTTTTTTCCTAAATTTAGTCGTCTTGTCTAATAAAGATTTAGACCGTTTTTCAAGAGATGAGTTCAGAACTCTGAAAGAAATCTGCTTAGTGTGTCAGAATGGCCGAGCGGTCTAAGGCGCCAGGTTTAAGCTCTGGTTCTCGAAAGAGAGCGTGGGTTCAAATCCCACTTCTGACATAAATAGAATTCTTCTTCGTATCGCGATAAATCATAGAAGTTTCCTTTCACAAGTGAATGTGTCATGCAGTTACACTAAGAAAATTTTTACTGCCTTTTGTTCCTATATTTAGTCGTCTCATGTAAGAAAGATTTTGTCCGTTTTTCAAGTGTTGATTTCAGAACTATTTGAAAGAAATGGGCTTGGGTGTGTCAGAATGGCCGAGCGGTCTAATGCGCCAGATTTAATTCCTGTTTCTCGAAATAGAACGTGGGTTCGAATCCCACTTCTGACAAATATCGATTTCTTTTTCGTATCGCGATAAATCATAGAAGTTTCGTTTCACAAGTGAATGTGGCATGCAGGTATAATAAGGAAACATTTACTGCCTTCTGTTCCTAAATTTAGTCGTGTCATGTAAAAAAAATTTAGTCCGTTTTTCAAGTGTTGATTTCAGAACTATTTGAAAGAAATCGGTTTTGTGTGTCAGAATGGCCGAGCGGTCTAAGGCGCCAGATTTAAGCTCTGGTTCTCGAAAGAGAGCGTGGGTTCGAACCCCACTTCTGACATATATCGATTTATTTTTCGTATCGCGATAAATCATAGAAGTTTCGTTTCACAAGTAAATGTGGCATGCAGGTACACTAAGAAACCTTTTACTGCCTTTTGTTCCTAAATTTAGTTTTCTCATGTAAGAAATATTTAGGCCGTTTTTCAAGTGATGATTTCAGAATTATTCGAAAGAACGCAGCTTAGTGTGTCAGAATGGCCGAGCGCTATAAGGCGCCAGATTTAAGCTCTGGTTCTCGAAAGACAGCGTGGGTTCAAACCCCACTTCTGATATATATCGATTTCTTTTTCGTATCGCAATAAATCATAAAAGTTTCGTTTCACAAGTGAATGTGGCATGCAGGTATAATAAGGAAAATTTTTACTGCCTTTTGTTCCTAAATTTAGTCGTGTCATGTAAAAAAAATTTAGTCCGTTTTTCAAGTGTTGATTTCAGAACTATTTGAAAGAAATCGGTTTTGTGTGTCAGAATTGCCGAGCGGTCTAAGGCGCCAGATTTAAGCTCTGGTTCTCGAAAGAGAGCGTGGGTTCGAACCCCACTTCTGACATATATCGATTTCTTTTTCGTATCGCAATAAATCATAAAAGTTTCGTTTCAGAAGTGAATGTGGCATGCAGGTATAATAAAGAAAATTTTTACTGCTTTTGTTCCTAAATTTAGTCATCTCGTAAGATTTACTCCGTTTTTCAAATGATGAGTTGAGAACTATTTGAAAGAAACCTGCTTAGTTCGGTCAGAAAGGCCGAGCGGTCTAAGGTGCCAGATTTAAGCTCTGGTTCTCGAAAGAGAGCGTGGGTTCGAACCCCACTTATGACATATATCGATTTATTTTTCGTATCGCGATAAATCATAGAAGTTTCGTTTCACAAGTGAATGTGGCATGCAGGTACACTAAGAAACATTTTACTGCCTTTTGTTCCTAAATTTAGTCGTCTCATGTAAGAAATATTTAGGCCGTTTTTCAAGTGATGATTTCAGAACTATTCGAAAGAACTCAGCTTAGTGTGTCAGAATGGCCGAGCGTTCTAAGGCGACAGATTTAAGCTCTGGTTCTCGAAAGAGAGCGTGGGTTCGAACCCCACTTCTGACATATATCGATTTCTTTTTCGTATCGCGATAAATCATAAAAGTTTCGTTTCAGAAGTGAATGTGGCATGTAGATATAATAAAGAAAATTTTTACTGCTTTTGTTCCTAAATTTAGTCATCTTGTAAGATTTACTCCGTTTTTCAAATGATGAGTTCAGAACTATTTGAAAGAAATCTGCTTAGTGTGGTCAGAATGGCCGAGCGGTCTAAGGCGCCAGATTTAAGCTCTGGTTCCCGAAAGAGAGCGTGGGTTCGAACCCCACTTCTGACATATATCGATTTCTTTTTCGTATCGCGATAAATCATAGAAGTTTCGTTTCACAAGTGAATGTGGCATGCAGGTACACTAAGAAAATATTTACTGCCTTTTGTTCCTAAATTTAGTCGTCTCGTGTAATAAAGATTTAGACCGTTTTTCAAGTGATTTCAGAACTCTGAAAGAAATCTGCTTAGTGTGTCAGAATGGCCGAGCGGTCTAAGGCGCCAGATTTAAGCTCTGGTTCTCGAAAGAGGGCGTGGGTTCGAACCCCTTCTGACATATATCAATTTCTTTTTTGTATCGTGATAAATCATAAAAGTTTCGTTTCACAAGTGAATGTGGCATGCAGGTATAATAAAGACAATTTTTACTGGCTTTTTTTTCCTAAATTTCGTCGTCTCATGTAATAAAGATTTAGACCGTTTTTCAAGTGATTTCAGAACTCTGAAAGAAATCTGCTTAGTGTGTCAGAATGGCCGAGCGGTCTAAGGCGCCAGATTTAAGCTCTGGTTCTCGAAAGAGAGCGTGGGTTCGAACCCCACTTCTGACATATATCGATTTCTTCTTCGTATCGCGATAAATCATAGAAGTTTCGTTTCACAAGTGAATGTGGCATGCAGGTAGAGTAAGAAAATTTTTACTGCCTTTTGTTCCTAAATTTAGTCGTCTCATGTAAGAAATATTTAGGCCGTTTTTCAAGTGATGATTTCAGAACTATTCGAAAGAGCTCTGATTAATGTGTCAGAAAGGCCGAGCGGTCTAAGGCGCCAGATTTAAGCTCTGGTTCTCGAAAGGGAGCGTGGGTTCGAACCCCTTCTGACATATATCAATTTCTTTTTTGTATCGTGATAAATCATAAAAGTTTCGTTTCACAAGTGAATGTGGCATGCAGGTATAATAAAGACAATTTTTACTGGCTTTTTTTTCCTAAATTTCGTCGTCTCGTGTAATAAAGATTTAGACCGTTTTTCAAATGATTTCAGAACTCTGAAAGAAATCTGCTTAGTGTGTCAGAATGGCCGAGCGGTCTAAGGCGCCAGATTTAAGCTCTGGTTCTCGAAAGAGAGCGTGGGTTCGAACCCCACTTCTGACATATATCGATTTCTTCTTCGTATCGCGATAAATCATAGAAGTTTCGTTTCACAAGTGTATGTGGCATGCAGGTAGAGTAAGAAAATTTTTATTGCCTTTTGTTTCTAAATTTAGTCGTCTCATGTAAGAAATATTTAGGCCGTTTTTCAAGTGATGATTTCAGAACTATTCGAAAGAACTCTGCTTAGTGTGTCAGAATGGCCGAGCGGTCTAAGGCGCCAGATTTAAGCTCTGGTTCTCGAAAGAGAGCGTGGGTTCGAACCCCACTTCTGACATATATCGATTTCTTTTTCGTATCGCGATAAATCATAAAAGTTTCGTTTCAGAAGTGAATGTGGCATGCAGAGGTATAATAAAGAAAATTTTTACTGCTTTTGTTCCTAAATTTAGTCATCTCGTAAGATTTACTCCGTTTTTCAAATGATGAGTTCAGAACTATTTGAAAGAAATCTGCTTAGTGTGGTCAGAATGGCCGAGCGGTCTAAGGCGCCAGAGTTTAGCTCTGGTTCTCGAAAGAGAGCGTGGTTTCGAACCCCACTTCTGACATAAATCGATTTCTTTTTCGTATCGCAATAAATCATAGAAATTTCGTTTCACAAGTGAATGTGGCATTCAGGTACACTAAGAAAATTTTTACTGCTTTTTGTTCCTAAATTTAGTCGTTTCATGTAATAAAAATTTAGTCCGTTTATCAAGTGTTGATTTCAGATCTATTTGAAAGAAATCGGTTTTGTGTGTCAGAATGGCCGAGCGTTCTAAGGCGCCAGATTTAAGCTCTGGTTCACGAAAGAGAGCGTGGGTTCGAACCCCACTTCTGACAAATATCCATTTCTTTTTCGTATCGCGATAAATCATAGAAGTTTCGTTTCACAAGTGAATGTGGCATGCAGGTATAATAAGGAAACATTTACTGCCTTCTGTTCCTAAATTTAGTCGTGTCATGTAAAAAAAATTTAGTCCGTTTTTCAAGTGTTGATTTCAGAACTATTTGAAAGAAATCGGTTTTGTGTGTCAGAATGGCCGAGCGGTCTAAGGCGCCTGATTTAAGCTCTGGTTCTCGAAAGAGAGCGTGGGTTCGAACCCCACTTCTGACATATATCGATTTATTTTTCGTATCGCGCTAAATCATAGAAGTTTCGTTTCACAAGTAAATGTGGCATGCAGGTACACTAAGAAACTTTTTACTGCCTTTTGTTCCTAAATTTAGTTTTCTCATGTAAGAAATATTTAGGCCGTTTTTCAAGTGATGCTTTCAGAATTATTCGAAAGAACGCAGCTTAGTGTGTCAGAATGGCCGAGCGCTCTAAGGCGCCAGATTTAAGCTCTGGTTCTCGAAAGAGTGCGTGTGTTCAAACCCCACTTCTGATATATATCGATTTCTTTTTCGTATCGCAATAAATCATAAAAGTTTCGTTTCACAAGTGAATGTGGCATGCAGGTATAATAAGGAAAATTTTTACTGCCTTTTGTTCCTAAATTTAGTCGTGTCATGTAAAAAAAATTTAGTCCGTTTTTCAAGTGTTGATTTCAGAACTATTTGAAAGAAATCGGTTTTGTGTGTCAGAATTGCCGAGCGGTCTAAGGCGCCAGATTTAAGCTCTGGTTCTCGAAAGAGAGCGTGGGTTCGAACCCCACTTCTGACATATATCGATTTCTTTTTCGTATCGCAATAAATCATAAAAGTTTCGTTTCAGAAGTGAATGTGGCATGCAGGTATAATAAAGAAAATTTTTACTGCTTTTGTTCCTAAATTTAGTCATCTCGTAAGATTTACTCCGTTTTTCAAATGATGAGTTGAGAACTATTTGAAAGAAACCTGCTTAGTTCGGTCAGAAAGGCCGAGCGGTCTAAGGTGCCAGATTTAAGCTCTGGTTCTCGAAAGAGAGCGTGGGTTCGAACCCCACTTATGACATATATCGATTTATTTTTCGTATCGCGATAAATCATAGAAGTTTCGTTTCACAAGTGAATGTGGCATGCAGGTACACTAAGAAACATTTTACTGCCTTTTGTTCCTAAATTTAGTCGTCTCATGTAAGAAATATTTAGGCCGTTTTTCAAGTGATGATTTCAGAACTATTCGAAAGAACTCAGCTTAGTGTGTCAGAATGGCCGAGCGTTCTAAGGCGAGAGATTTAAGCTCTGGTTCTCGAAAGAGAGCGTGGGTTCGAACCCCACTTCTGACATATATCGATTTCTTTTTCGTATCGCGATAAATCATAAAAGTTTCGTTTCAGAAGTGAATGTGGCATGTAGGTATAATAAAGAAAATTTTTACTGCTTTTGTTCCTAAATTTAGTCATCTTGTAAGATTTACTCCGTTTTTCAAATGATGAGTTCAGAACTATTTGAAAGAAATCTGCTTAGTGTGGTCAGAATGGCCGAGCGGTCTAAGGCGCCAGATTTAAGCTCTGGTTCCCGAAAGAGAGCGTGGGTTCGAACCCCACTTCTGACATATATCGATTTCTTTTTCGTATCGCGATAAATCATAGAAGTTTCGTTTCACAAGTGAATGTGGCATGCAGGTACACTAAGAAAATATTTACTGCCTTTTGTTCCTAAATTTAGTCGTCTCGTGCAATAAAGATTTAGACCGTTTTTCAAGTGATTTCAGAACTCTGAAAGAAATCTGCTTAGTGTGTCAGAATTGCCGAGCGGTCTAAGGCGCCAGATTTAAGCTCTGGTTCTCGAAAGAGGGCGTGGGTTCGAACCCCTTCTGACATATATCAATTTCTTTTTTGTATCGTGATAAATCATAAAAGTTTCGTTTCACAAGTGAATGTGGCATGCAGGTATAATAAAGACAATTTTTACTGGCTTTTTTTTCCTAAATTTCGTCGTCTCGTGTAATAAAGATTTAGACCGTTTTTCAAATGATTTCAGAACTCTGAAAGAAATCTGCTTAGTGTGTCAGAATGGCCGAGCGGTCTAAGGCGCCAGATTTAAGCTCTGGTTCTCGAAAGAGAGCGTGGGTTCGAACCCCACTTCTGACATATATCGATTTCTTCTTCGTATCGCGATAAATCATAGAAGTTTCGTTTCACAAGTGAATGTGGCATGCAGGTAGAGTAAGAAAATTTTTATTGCCTTTTGTTTCTAAATTTAGTCGTCTCATGTAAGAAATATTTAGGCCGTTTTTCAAGTGATGATTTCAGAACTATTCGAAAGAACTCTGCTTAGTGTGTCAGAATGGCCGAGCGGTCTAAGGCGCCAGATTTAAGCTCTGGTTCTCGAAAGAGAGCGTGGGTTCGAACCCCACTTCTGACATATATCGATTTCTTTTTCGTATCGCGATAAATCATAAAAGTTTCGTTTCAGAAGTGAATGTGGCATGCAGAGGTATAATAAAGAAAATTTTTACTGCTTTTGTTCCTAAATTTAGTCATCTCGTAAGATTTACTCCGTTTTTCAAATGATGAGTTCAGAACTATTTGAAAGAAATCTGCTTAGTGTGGTCAGAATGGCCGAGCGGTCTAAGGCGCCAGAGTTTAGCTCTGGTTCTCGAAAGAGAGCGTGGTTTCGAACCCCACTTCTGACATATATCGATTTCTTTTTCGTATCGCAATAAATCATAGAAATTTCGTTTCACAAGTGAATGTGGCATTCAGGTACACTAAGAAAATTTTTACTGCTTTTTGTTCCTAAATTTAGTCGTTTCATGTAATAAAAATTTAGTCCGTTTTTCAAGTGTTGATTTCAGAACTATTTGAAAGAAATCGGTTTTGTGTGTCAGAATGGCCGAGCGTTCTAAGGCGCCAGATTTAAGCTCTGGTTCACGAAAGAGAGCGTGGGTTCGAACCCCACTTCTGACAAATATCGATTTCTTTTTCGTATCGCGATAAATCATAGAAGTTTCGTTTCACAAGTGAATGTGGCATGCAGGTATAATAAGGAAACATTTACTGCCTTCTGTTCCTAAATTTAGTCGTGTCATGTAAAAAAAATTTAGTCCGTTTTTCAAGTGTTGATTTCAGAACTATTTGAAAGAAATCGGTTTTGTGTGTCAGAATGGCCGAGTGGTCTAAGGCGCCAGATTTAAGCTCTGGTTCTCGAAAGAGAGCGTGGGTTCGAACCTCACTTCTGACATATATCGATTTATTTTTCGTATCGCGATAAATCATAGAAGTTTCGTTTCACAAGTAAATGTGGCATGCAGGTACACTAAGAAACTTTTTACTGCCTTTTGTTCCTAAATTTAGTTTTCTCATGTAAGAAATATTTAGGCCGTTTTTCAAGTGATGATTTCAGAATTATTCGAAAGAACGCAGCTTAGTGTGTCAGAATGGCCGAGCGCTCTAAGGCGCCAGATTTAAGCTCTGGTTCTCGAAAGAGTGCGTGGGTTCAAACCCCACTTCTGATATATATCGATTTCTTTTTCGTATCGCAATAAATCATAAAAGTTTCGTTTCACAAGTGAATGTGGCATGCAGGTATAATAAGGAAAATTTTTACTGCCTTTTGTTCCTAAATTTAGTCGTGTCATGTAAAAAAAATTTAGTCCGTTTTTCAAGTGTTGATTTCAGAACTATTTGAAAGAAATCGGTTTTGTGTGTCAGAATTGCCGAGCGGTCTAAGGCGCCAGATTTAAGCTCTGGTTCTCGAAAGAGAGCGTGGGTTCGAACCCCACTTCTGACATATATCGATTTCTTTTTCGTATCGCAATAAATCATAAAAGTTTCGTTTCAGAAGTGAATGTGGCATGCAGGTATAATAAAGAAAATTTTTACTGCTTTTGTTCCTAAATTTAGTCATCTCGTAAGATTTACTCCGTTTTTCAAATGATGAGTTGAGAACTATTTGAAAGAAACCTGCTTAGTTCGGTCAGAAAGGCCGAGCGGTCTAAGGTGCCAGATTTAAGCTCTGGTTCTCGAAAGAGAGCGTGGGTTCGAACCCCACTTATGACATATATCGATTTATTTTTCGTATCGCGATAAATCATAGAAGTTTCGTTTCACAAGTGAATGTGGCATGCAGGTACACTAAGAAACATTTTACTGCCTTTTGTTCCTAAATTTAGTCGTCTCATGTAAGAAATATTTAGGCCGTTTTTCAAGTGATGATTTCAGAACTATTCGAAAGAACTCAGCTTAGTGTGTCAGAATGGCCGAGCGTTCTAAGGCGACAGATTTAAGCTCTGGTTCTCGAAAGAGAGCGTGGGTTCGAACCCCACTTCTGACATATATCGATTTCTTTTTCGTACCGCGATAAATCATAAAAGTTTCGTTTCAGAAGTGAATGTGGCATGTAGGTATAATAAAGAAAATTTTTACTGCTTTTGTTCCTAAATTTAGTCATCTTGTAAGATTTACTCCGTTTTTCAAATGATGAGTTCAGAACTATTTGAAAGAAATCTGCTTAGTGTGGTCAGAATGGCCGAGCGGTCTAAGGCGCCAGATTTAAGCTCTGGTTCCCGAAAGAGAGCGTGGGTTCGAACCCCACTTCTGACATATATCGATTTCTTTTTCGTATCGCGATAAATCATAGAAGTTTCGTTTCACAAGTGAATGTGGCATGCAGGTATAATAAAGACAATTTTTACTGGCTTTTTTTTCCTAAATTTCGTCGTCTCATGTAATAAAGATTTAGACCGTTTTTCAAGTGATTTCAGAACTCTGAAAGAAATCTGCTTAGTGTGTCAGAATGGCCGAGCGGTCTAAGGCGCCAGATTTAAGCTCTGGTTCTCGAAAGAGAGCGTGGGTTCGAACCCCACTTCTGACATATATCGATTTCTTCTTCGTATCGCGATAAATCATAGAAGTTTCGTTTCACAAGTGAATGTGGCATGCAGGTAGAGTAAGAAAATTTTTACTGCCTTTTGTTCCTAAATTTAGTCGTCTCATGTAAGAAATATTTAGGCCGTTTTTCAAGTGATGATTTCAGAACTATTCGAAAGAGCTCTGCTTAATGTGTCAGAAAGGCCGAGCGGTCTAAGGCGCCAGATTTAAGCTCTGGTTCTCGAAAGGGAGCGTGGGTTCGAACCCCTTCTGACATATATCAATTTCTTTTTTGTATCGTGATAAATCATAAAAGTTTCGTTTCACAAGTGAATGTGGCATGCAGGTATAATAAAGACAATTTTTACTGGCTTTTTTTTCCTAAATTTCGTCGTCTCGTGTAATAAAGATTTAGACCGTTTTTCAAATGATTTCAGAACTCTGAAAGAAATCTGCTTAGTGTGTCAGAATGGCCGAGCGGTCTAAGGCGCCAGATTTAAGCTCTGGTTCTCGAAAGAGAGCGTGGGTTCGAACCCCACTTCTGACATATATCGATTTCTTCTTCGTATCGCGATAAATCATAGAAGTTTCGTTTCACAAGTGAATGTGGCATGCAGGTAGAGTAAGAAAATTTTTATTGCCTTTTGTTTCTAAATTTAGTCGTCTCATGTAAGAAATATTTAGGCCGTTTTTCAAGTGATGATTTCAGAACTATTCGAAAGAACTCTGCTTAGTGTGTCAGAATGGCCGAGCGGTCTAAGGCGCCAGATTTAAGCTCTGGTTCTCGAAAGAGAGCGTGGGTTCGAACCCCACTTCTGACATATATCGATTTCTTTTTCGTATCGCGATAAATCATAAAAGTTTCGTTTCAGAAGTGAATGTGGCATGCAGAGGTATAATAAAGAAAATTTTTACTGCTTTTGTTCCTAAATTTAGTCATCTGGTAAGATTTACTCCGTTTTTCAAATGATGAGTTCAGAACTATTTGAAAGAAATCTGCTTAGTGTGGTCAGAATGGCCGAGCGGTCTAAGGCGCCAGAGTTTAGCTCTGGTTCTCGAAAGAGAGCGTGGTTTCGAACCCCACTTCTGACATATATCGATTTCTTTTTCATATCGCAATAAATCATAGAAATTTCGTTTCACAAGTGAATGTGGCATTCAGGTACACTAAGAAAATTTTTACTGCTTTTTGTTCCTAAATTTAGTCGTTTCATGTAATAAAAATTTAGTCCGTTTTTCAAGTGTTGATTTCAGAACTATTTGAAAGAAATCGGTTTTGTGTGTCAGAATGGCCGAGCGTTCTAAGGCGCCAGATTTAAGCTCTGGTTCACGAAAGAGAGCGTGGGTTCGAACCCCACTTCTGACATATATCGATTTCTTTTTCGTATCGCGATAAATCATAGAAGATTCGTTTCACAAGTGAATGTGGCATGCAGGTATAATAAGGAAAATTTTACTAGCTTTTTTTCCTAAATTTAGTCGTCTTGTCTAATAAAGATTTAGACCGTTTTTCAAGTGATGAGTTCAGAACTCTGAAAGAAATCTGCTTAGTGTGTCAGAATGGCCGAGCGGTCTAAGGCGCCAGGTTTAAGCTATGGTTCTCGAAAGAGAGCGTGGGTTCAAATCCCACTTCTGACATATATAGAATTCTTCTTCGTATCGCGATAAATCATATAAGTTTCCTTTCACAAGTGAATGTGTCATGCAGCTACACTAAGAAAATTTTTACTGCCTTTTGTTCCTATATTTAGTCGTCTCATGTAAGAAAGATTTAGTCCGTTTTTCAAGTGTTGATTTCAGAACTATTTGAAAGAAATGGACTTGGGTGTGTCAGAATGGCCGAGCGGTCTAATGCGCCAGATTTAAGTCCTGTTTCTCGAAATAGAACGTGGGTTCGAATCCCACTTCTGACAAATATCGATTTCTTTTTCGTATCGCGATAAATCATAGAAGATTCGTTTCACAAGTGAATGTGGCATGCAGGTATAATAAGGAAAATTTTTACTGCCTTTTGTTCCTAAATTTAGTCGTGTCATGTAAAAAAAATTTAGTCCGTTTTTCAAGTGTTGATTTCAGAACTATTTGAAAGAAATCGGTTTTGTGTGTCAGAATGGCCGAGCGGTCTAAGGCGCCAGATTTAAGCTCTGGTTCTCGAAAGAGAGCGTGGGTTCGAACCCCACTTCTGACATATATCGATTTATTTTTCGTATCGCGATAAATCATAGAAGTTTCGTTTCACAAGTAAATGTGGCATGCAGGTACACTAAGAAACTTTTTACTGCCTTTTGTTCCTAAATTTAGTTTTCTCATGTAAGAAATATTTAGGCCGTTTTTCAAGTGATGATTTCAGAATTATTCGAAAGAACGCAGCTTAGTGTGTCAGAATGGCCGAGCGCTCTAAGGCGCCAGATTTAAGCTCTGGTTCTCGAAAGAGAGCGTGGGTTCAAACCCCACTTCTGATATATATCGATTTCTTTTTCGTATCGCAATAAATCATAAAAGTTTCGTTTCACAAGTGAATGTGGCATGCAGGTATAATAAGGAAAATTTTTACTGCCTTTTGTTCCTAAATTTAGTCGTGTCATGTAAAAAAAATTTAGTCCGTTTTTCAAGTGTTGATTTCAGAACTATTTGAAAGAAATCGGTTTTGTGTGTCAGAATTGCCGAGCGGTCTAAGGCGCCAGATTTAAGCTCTGGTTCTCGAAAGAGAGCGTGGGTTCGAACCCCACTTCTGACATATATCGATTTCTTTTTCGTATCGCAATAAATCATAAAAGTTTTGTTTCAGAAGTGAATGTGGCATGCAAGTATAATAAAGAAAATTTTTACTGCTTTTGTTCCTAAATTTAGTCATCTCGTAAGATTTACTCCGTTTTTCAAATGATGAGTTGAGAACTATTTGAAAGAAACCTGCTTAGTTCGGTCAGAAAGGCCGAGCGGTCTAAGGTGCCAGATTTAAGCTCTGGTTCTCGAAAGAGAGCGTGGGTTCGAACCCCACTTCTGACATATATCGATTTCTTTTTCGTATCGCGATAAATCATAAAAGTTTCGTTTCAGAAGTGAATGTGGCATGCAGAGGTATAATAAAGAAAATTTTTACTGCTTTTGTTCCTAAATTTAGTCATCTCGTAAGATTTACTCCGTTTTTCAAATGATGAGTTCAGAACTATTTGAAAGAAATCTGCTTAGTGTGGTCAGAATGGCCGAGCGGTCTAAGGCGCCAGAGTTTAGCGCTGGTTCTCGAAAGAGAGCGTGGTTTCGAACCCCACTTCTGACATATATCGATTTCTTTTTCGTATCGCAATAAATCATAGAAATTTCGTTTCACAAGTGAATGTGGCATTCAGGTACACTAAGAAAATTTTTACTGCTTTTTGTTCCTAAATTTAGTCGTTTCATGTAATAAAAATTTAGTCCGTTTTTCAAGTGTTGATTTCAGAACTATTTGAAAGAAATCGGTTTTGTGTGTCAGAATGGCCGAGCGTTCTAAGGCGCCAGATTTAAGCTCTGGTTCACGAAAGAGAGCGTGGGTTCGAACCCCACTTCTGACAAATATCGATTTCTTTTTCGTATCGCGATAAATCATAGAAGTTTCGTTTCACAAGTGAATGTGGCATGCAGGTATAATAAGGAAACATTTACTGCCTTCTGTTCCTAAATTTAGTCGTGTCATGTAAAAAAAATTTAGTCCGTTTTTCAAGTGTTGATTTCAGAACTATTTGAAAGAAATCGGTTTTGTGTGTCAGAATGGCCGAGCGGTCTAAGGCGCCAGATTTAAGCTCTGGTTCTCGAAAGAGAGCGTGGGTTCGAACCCCACTTCTGACATATATCGATTTATTTTTCGTATCGCGATAAATCATAGAAGTTTCGTTTCACAAGTAAATGTGGCATGCAGGTACACTAAGAAACTTTTTACTGCCTTTTGTTCCTAAATTTAGTTTTCTCATGTAAGAAATATTTAGGCCGTTTTTCAAGTGATGATTTCAGAATTATTCGAAAGAACGCAGCTTAGTGTGTCAGAATGGCCGAGCGCTCTAAGGCGCCAGATTTAAGCTCTGGTTCTCGAAAGAGTGCGTGGGTTCAAACCCCACTTCTGATATATATCGATTTCTTTTTCGTATCGCAATAAATCATAAAAGTTTCGTTTCACAAGTGAATGTGGCATGCAGGTATAATAAGGAAAATTTTTACTGCCGTTTGTTCCTAAATTTAGTCGTGTCATGTAAAAAAAATTTAGTCCGTTTTTCAAGTGTTGATTTCAGAACTATTTGAAAGAAATCGGTTTTGTGTGTCAGAATTGCCGAGCGGTCTAAGGCGCCAGATTTAAGCTCTGGTTCTCGAAAGAGAGCGTGGGTTCGAACCCCACTTCTGACATATATCGATTTCTTTTTCGTATCGCAATAAATCATAAAAGTTTCGTTTCAGAAGTGAATGTGGCATGCAGGTATAATAAAGAAAATTTTTACTGCTTTTGTTCCTAAATTTAGTCATCTCGTAAGATTTACTCCGTTTTCAAATGATGAGTTGAGAACTATTTGAAAGAAACCTGCTTAGTTCGGTCAGAAAGGCCGAGCGGTCTAAGGTGCCAGATTTAAGCTCTGGTTCTCGAAAGAGAGCGTGGGTTCGAACCCCACTTATGACATATATCGATTTATTTTTCGTATCGCGATAAATCATAGAAGTTTCGTTTCACAAGTGAATGTGGCATGCAGGTACACTAAGAAACATTTTACTGCCTTTTGTTCCTAAATTTAGTCGTCTCATGTAAGAAATATTTAGGCCGTTTTTCAAGTGATGATTTCAGAACTATTCGAAAGAACTCAGCTTAGTGTGTCAGAATGGCCGAGCGTTCTAAGGCGACAGATTTAAGCTCTGGTTCTCGAAAGAGAGCGTGGGTTCGAACCCCACTTCTGACATATATCGATTTCTTTTTCGTATCGCGATAAATCATAAAAGTTTCGTTTCACAAGTGAATGTGGCATGCAGGTATAATAAAGAAAATTTTTACTGCTTTTGTTCCTAAATTTAGTCATCTCGTAAGATTTACTCCGTTTTTCAAATGATGAGTTGAGAACTATTTGAAAGAAACCTGCTTAGTTCGGTCAGAAAGGCCGAGCGGTCTAAGGTGCCAGATTTAAGCTCTGGTTCTCGAAAGAGAGCGTGGGTTCGAACCCCACTTATGACATATATCGATTTATTTTTCGTATCGCGATAAATCATAGAAGTTTCGTTTCACAAGTGAATGTGGCATGCAGGTACACTAAGAAACATTTTACTGCCTTTTGTTCCTAAATTTAGTCGTCTCATGTAAGAAATATTTAGGCCGTTTTTCAAGTTATGATTTCAGAACTATTCGAAAGAACTCAGCTTAGTGTGTCAGAATGGCCGAGCGTTCTAAGGCGACAGATTTAAGCTCTGGTTCTCGAAAGAGAGCGTGGGTTCGAACCCCACTTCTGACATATATCGATTTCTTCTTCGTATCGCGATAAATCATAGAAGTTTCGTTTCACAAGTGAATGTGGCATGCAGGTAGAGTAAGAAAATTTTTACTGCCTTTTGTTCCTAAATGTAGTCGTCTCATGTAAGAAATATTTAGGCCGTTTTTCAAGTGATGATTTCAGAACTATTCGAAAGAAATCTGCTTAATGTGTCAGAAAGGCCGAGCGGTCTAAGGCGCCAGATTTAAGCTCTGGTTCTCGAAAGGGAGCGTGGGTTCGAACCCCTTCTGACATATATCAATTTCTTTTTTGTATCGTGATAAATCATAAAAGTTTCGTTTCACAAGTGAATGTGGCATGCAGGTATAATAAAGACAATTTTTACTGGCTTTTTTTTCCTAAATTTCGTCGTCTCGTGTAATAAAGATTTAGACCGTTTTTCAAATGATTTCAGAACTCTGAAAGAAATCTGCTTAGTGTGTCAGAATGGCCGAGCGGTCTAAGGCGCCAGATTTAAGCTCTGGTTCTCGAAAGAGAGCGTGGGTTCGAACCCCACTTCTGACATATATCGATTTCTTCTTCGTATCGCGATAAATCATAGAAGTTTCGTTTCACAAGTGAATGTGGCATGCAGGTAGAGTAAGAAAATTTTTATTGCCTTTTGTTTCTAAATTTAGTCGTCTCATGTAAGAAATATTTAGGCCGTTTTTCAAGTGATGATTTCAGAACTATTCGAAAGAACTCTGCTTAGTGTGTCAGAATGGCCGAGCGGTCTAAGGCGCCAGATTTAAGCTCTGGTTCTCGAAAGAGAGCGTGGGTTCGAACCCCACTTCTGACATATATCGATTTCTTTTTCGTATCGCGATAAATCATAAAAGTTTCGTTTCAGAAGTGAATGTGGCATGCAGAGGTATAATAAAGAAAATTTTTACTGCTTTTGTTCCTAAATTAAGTCATCTCGTAAGATTTACTCCGTTTTTCAAATGATGAGTTCAGAACTATTTGAAAGAAATCTGCTTAGTGTGGTCAGAATGGCCGAGCGGTCTAAGGCGCCAGAGTTTAGCTCTGGTTCTCGAAAGAGAGCGTGGTTTCGAACCCCACTTCTGACATATATCGATTTCTTTTTCGTATCGCAATAAATCATAGAAATTTCGTTTCACAAGTGAATGTGGCATTCAGGTACAGTAAGAAAATTTTTGTTCCTAAATTTAGTCGTTTCATGTAATAAAAATTTAGTCCGTTTTTCAAGTGTTGATTTCAGAACTATTTGAAAGAAATCGGTTTTGTTATGTCAGAATGGCCGAGCGTTCTAAGGCGCCAGATTTAAGCTCTGGTTCACGAAAGAGAGCGTGGGTTCGAACCCCACTTCTGACATATATAGATTTCTTTTTCGTATCGCGATAAATCATAGAAGTTTCGTTTTACAAGTGAATGTGGCATGCAGGTATAATAAGGAAAATTTTACTAGCTTTTTTTCCTAAATTTAGTCGTCTTGTCTAATAAAGATTTAGACCGTTTTTCAAGTGATGAGTTCAGAACTCTGAAAGAAATCTGCTTAGTGTGTCAGAATGGCCGAGCGGTCTAAGGCGCCAGGTTTAAGCTATGGTTCTCGAAAGAGAGCGTGGGTTCAAATCCCACTTCTGACATATATAGAATTCTTCTTCGTATCGCGATAAATCATATAAGTTTCCTTTCACAAGTGAATGTGTCATGCAGTTACACTAAGAAAATTTTTACTGCCTTTTGTTCCTATATTTAGTCGTCTCATGTAAGAAAGATTTAGTCCGTTTTTCAAGTGTTGATTTCAGAACTATTTGAAAGAAATGGGCTTGGGTGTGTCAGAATGGCCGAGCGGTCTAATGCGCCAGATTTAAGTCCTGTTTCTCGAAATAGAACGTGGGTTCGAATCCCACTTCTGACAAATATCGATTTCTTTTTCGTATCGCGATAAATCATAGAAGATTCGTTTCACAAGTGAATGTGGCATGCAGGTATAATAAGGAAAATTTTTACTGCCTTTTGTTCCTAAATTTAGTCGTGTCATGTAAAAAAAATTTAGTCCGTTTTTCAAGTGTTGATTTCAGAACTATTTGAAAGAAATCGGTTTTGTGTGTCAGAATGGCCGAGCGGTCTAAGGCGCCAGATTTAAGCTAAGGTTCTCGAAAGAGAGCGTGGGTTCGAACCCCACTTCTGACATATATCGATTTATTTTTCGTATCGCGATAAATCATAGAAGTTTCGTTTCACAAGTAAATGTGGCATGCAGGTACACTAAGAAACTTTTTACTGCCTTTTGTTCCTAAATTTAGTTTTCTCATGTAAGAAATATTTAGGCCGTTTTTCAAGTGATGATTTCAGAATTATTCGAAAGAACGCAGCTTAGTGTGTCAGAATGGCCGAGCGTTCTAAGGCGCCAGATTTAAGCTCTGGTTCTCGAAAGAGAGCGTGGGTTCGAACCCCTTCTGACATATATCGATTTCTTTTTCGTATCGCAATAAATCATAGAAATTTCGTTTCACAAGTGAATGTGGCATTCAGGTACACTAAGAAAATTTTTACTGCCTTTTGTTCCTAAATTTAGTCGTGTCATGTAAGAAAAATTTAGTCTGTTTTTCAAGTGTTGATTTCAGAACTATTTGAAAGAAATCGGTTTTGTGTGTCAGAATGGCCGAGCGTTCTAAGGCGCAAGATTTAAGTTCTGGTTCTCGAAAGAGAGCGTGGGTTCAAACCCCACTTCTGATATATATCGATTTCTTTTTCGTATCGCAATAAATCATAAAAGTTTCGTTTCACAAGTGTATGTGGCATGCAGGTATAATAAGGAAAATTTTTACTGTCTTTTTTTCCTAAATTTAGTCGTCTTGTCTAATAAAGATTTAGACCGTTTTTCAAGTGATGAGTTCAGAACTCTGAAAGAAATCTGCTTAGTGCGTCAGAATGGCCAAGCGGTCTATGGCGCCAGATTTAAGCTCTGGTTATCGAAAGAGAGCGTGGGTTCAAACCCCACTTCTGACATATATAGATTTCTTCTTCGTATCGCGATAAATCATAGAAGAGTTTCCTTTCACAAGTGAATGTGTCATGCAGGTACACTAAGAAAATTTTTACTGCCTTTTGTTCCTATATTTAGTCGTGTCATGTAACAAAAATTTAGTCCGTTTTTCAAGTGTTGATTTCAGAACTATTTGAAAGAAATCGGTTTTGTGTGTCAGAATGGCCGAGCGTTCTAAGGCGCCAGATTTAAATCTGGTTCTGGAAAGAGAGCGTGGGTTCGAACCCCTGCTGACATATATCGATTTCTTTTTCGTATCGCAATAAATCATAGAAATTTCGTTTCACAAGTGAATGTGGCATTCAGGTACACTAAGAAAATTTTTACTGCCTTTTGTTCCTAAATTTAGTCGTGTCATGTAAGAAAAATTTAGTCTGTTTTTAAAGTGTTGATTTCAGAACTATTTGAAAGAAATCGGTTTTGTGTGTCAGAATGGCCGAGCGTTCTAAGGCGCAAGATTTAAGTTCTGGTTCTCGAAAGAGAGCGTGGGTTCAAACCCCACTTCTGATATATATCGATTTCTTTTTCGTATCGCAATAAATCATAAAAGTTTCGTTTCACAAGTGTATGTGGCATGCAGGTATAATAAGGAAAATTTTTACTGTCTTTTTTTCCTAAATTTAGTCGTCTTGTCTAATAAAGATTTAGACCGTTTTTCAAGTGATGAGTTCAGAACTCTGAAAGAAATCTGCTTAGTGTGTCAGAATGGCCTAGCGGTCTATGGCGCCAGATTTAAGCTCTGGTTCTCGAAAGAGAGCGTGGGTTCAAACCCCACTTCTGACATATATAGATTTCTTCTTCGTATCGCGATAAATCATAGAAGAGTTTCCTTTCACAAGTGAATGTGTCATGCAGGTACACTAAGAAAATTTTTACTGCCTTTTGTTCCTATATTTAGTCGTGTCATGTAACAAAAATTTAGTCCGTTTTTCAAGTGTTGATTTCAGAACTATTTGAAAGAAATCGGTTTTGTGTGTCAGAATGGCCGAGCGGTCTAAGGCGCCAGATTTAAATCTGGTTCTCGAAAGAGAGCGTGGGTTCGAACCCCACTTCTGACATATATCGATTTATTTTTCGTATCGCGATAAATCATAGAAGTTTCGTTTCACAAGTAAATGTGGCATGCAGGTACACTAAGAAACTTTTTACTGCCTTTTGTTCTTAAATTTAGTCGTCTCATGTAAGAAATATTTAGGCCGTTTTTCAAGTGATGACTTCAGAACTATTCGAAAGAACTCACCTTAGTGTGTCAGAATGGCCGAGCGTTCTAAGGCGCCAGATTTAAGCTCTGGTTCTCGTAAGAGAGCGTGTGATCGAACCCCACTTCTGACATATATCGATTTCTTTTTCGTATCGCGATAAATCATAGAAGTTTCGTTTCAGAAGTGAATGTGGCATGTAGGTATAATAAAGAAAATTTTTACTGCTTTTGTTCCTAAATTTAGTCATCTTGTAAGATTTACTCCGTTTTTCAAATGATGAGTTCAGAACTATTTGAAAGAAATCTGCTTAGTGTGGTCGGAATGGCCGAGCGGTCTAAGGCGCCAGATTTAAGCTCTGGTTCTCGAAAGAGAGCGTGGGTTCGAACCCCACTTCTGACATATATCGATTTCTTTTTCGTATCGCGATAAATCATAAAAGTTTCGTTTCTTAAGAGAATGTGGCATGCAGAGGTATAATAAAGAAAATTTTTACTGCTTTTGTTCCTAAATTTAGTCATCTCGTAAGATTTACTCCGTTTTTCAAATGATGAGTTCAGAACTATTTGAAAGAAATCTGCTTAGTGTGGTCAGAATGGCCGAGCGGTCTAAGGCGCCAGAGTTTAGCTCTGGTTCTCGAAAGAGAGCGTGGTTTCGAACCCCACTTCTGACATACATCGATTTCTTTTTCGTATCGCAATAAATCATAGAAATTTCGTTTCACAAGTGAATGTGGCATTCAGGTACACTAAGAAAATTTTTACTGCTTTTTGTTCCTAAATTTAGTCGTTTCATGTAATAAAAATTTAGTCCGTTTTTCAAGTGTTGATTTCAGAACTATTTGAAAGAAATCGGTTTTGTGTGTCAGAATGGCCGAGCGTTCTAAGGCGCCAGATTTAAGCTCTGGTTCACGAAAGAGAGCGTGGGTTCGAACCCCACTTCTGACATATATAGATTTCTTTTTTTGTATCGCGATAAATCATAGAAGTTTAGTTTTACAAGTGAATGTGGCATGCAGGTATAATAAGGAAAATTTTACTAGCTTTTTTTCCTAAATTTAGTCGTCTTGTCTAATAAAGATTCAGACCGTTTTTCAAGTGATGAGTTCAGAACTCTGAAAGAAATCTGCTTAGTGTGTCAGAATGGCCGAGCGGTCTAAGGCGCCAGGTTTAAGCTCTGGTTCTCGAAAGAGAGCGTGGGTTCAAATCCCACTTCTGACATATATAGAATTCTTCTTCGTATCGCGATAAATCATAGAAGTTTCCTTTCACAAGTGAATGTGTCATGCAGTTACACTAAGAAATTTTTTACTGCCTTTTGTTCCTATATTCAGTCGTCTCATGTAAGAAAGATTTAGTCCGTTTTTCAAGTGTTGATTTCAGAACTATTTGAAAGAAATGGGCTTGGGGGTGTCAGAATGGCCGAGCGGTCTAATGCGCCAGATTTAAGTCCTGTTTCTCGAAATAGAACGTGGGTTCGAATCCCACTTCTGACAAATATCGATTTCTTATCGTATCGCGATAAATCATAGAAGTTTCGTTTCACAAGTGAATGTGGCATGCAGGTATAATAAGGAAAATTTTTACTGCCTTTTGTTCCTAAATTTAGTCGTGTCATGTAAGAAAAATTTAGTCTGTTTTTCAAGTGTTGATTTCAGAACTATTTGAAAGAAATCGGTTTTGTGTGTCAGAATGGCCGAGCGTTCTAAGGCCCAAAATTTAAGTTCTGGTTCTCGAAAGAGAGCGTGGGTTCAAACCCCACTTCTGATATATATCGATTTCTTTTTCGTATCGCAATAAATCATAAAAGTTTCGTTTCACAAGTGTATGTGGCATGCAGGTATAATAAGGAAAATTTTTACTGTCTTTTTTTCCTAAATTTAGTCGTCTTGTCTAATAAAGATTTAGACCGTTTTTCAAGTGATGAGTTCAGAACTCTGAAAGAAATCTGCTTAGTGTGTCAGAATGGCCAAGCGGTCTATGGCGCCAGATTTAAGCTCTGGTTCTCGAAAGAGAGCGTGGGTTCAAACCCCTCTTCTGACATATATAGATTTCTTCTTCGTATCGCGATAAATCATAGAAGAGTTCACACACACTTCACAAGTGAATGTGTCATGCAGGTACACTAAGAAAATTTTTACTGCCTTTTGTTCCTATATTTAGTCGTGTCATGTAACAAAAATTTAGTCCGTTTTTCAAGTGTTGATTTCAGAACTATTTGAAAGAAATCGGTTTTGTGTGTCAGTATGGCCGAGCGGTCTAAGGCGCCAGATTTAAATCTGGTTCTCGAAAGAGAGCGTGGGTTCGAACCCCACTTCTGACATATATCGATTTATTTTTCGTATCGCGATAAATCATAGAAGTTTCGTTTCACAAGTAAATGTGGCATGCAGGTACACTAAGAAACTTTTTACTGCCTTTTGTTCCTAAATTTAGTCGTCTCATGTAAGAAATATTTAGGCCGTTTTTCAAGTGATGATTTCAGAACTATTCGAAAGAACTCAGCTTAGTGTGTCAGAATGGCCGAGCGGTCTAAGGCGCCAGATTTAAGCTCTGGTTCTCGAAAGAGAGCGTGTGATCGAACCCCACTTCTGACATATATCGATTTCTTTTTCGTATCGCGATAAATCATAGAAGTTTCGTTTCAGAAGTGAATGTGGCATGTAGGTATAATAAAGAAAATTTTTACTGCTTTTGTTCCTAAATTTAGTCATCTTGTAAGATTTACTCCGTTTTTCAAATGATGAGTTCAGAACTATTTGAAAGAAATCTGCTTAGTGTGGTCGGAATGGCCGAGCGGTCTAAGGCTCCAGATTTAAGCTCTGGTTCTCGAAAGAGAGCGTGGGTGCGAATCCCACTTCTGACATATATCGATTTCTTTTTCGTATCGCGATAAATCATAGAAGTTTCGTTTCACAAGTGAATGTGGCATGCAGGTACACTAAGAAAATTTTTACTGCCTTTTGTTCCTAAATTTAGTCGTCTCATGTAAGAAATATTTAGGCCGTTTTTCAAATGATGATTTCAGAACTATTCGAAAGAACTCTGCTTAGTGTGTCAGAATGGCCGAGCGGTCTAAGGCGCCAGATTTAAGCTCTGGTTCTCGAAAGAGAGCGTGGGTTCGAACCCCACTTCTGACATATATCGATTTCTTTTTCGTATCGCGATAAATCATAAAAGTTTCGTTTCAGAAGAGAATGTGGCATGCAGAGGTATAATAAAGAAAATTTTTACTGCTTTTGTTCCTAAATTTAGTCATCTCGTAAGATTTACTCCGTTTTTCAAATGATGAGTTCAGAACTATTTGAAAGAAATCTGCTTAGTGTGGTCAGAATGGCCGAGCGGTCTAAGGCGCCAGAGTTTAGCTCTGGTTCTCGAAAGAGAGCGTGGTTTCGAACCCCACTTCTGACATACATCGATTTCTTTTTCGTATCGCAATAAATCATAGAAATTTCGTTTCACAAGTGAATGTGGCATTCAGGTACACTAAGAAAATTTTTACTGCTTTTTGTTCCTAAATTTAGTCGTTTCATGTAATAAAAATTTAGTCCGTTTTTCAAGTGTTGATTTCAGAACTATTTGAAAGAAATCTGCTTAGTGTGTCAGAATGGCCGAGCGTCTAAGGTGCCAGATTAAAGCTCTGGTTCTCGAAAGAGAGCGTGGGTTCAAACCCCACTTCTGATATATATAGATTTCTTTTTCGTATCGCAATAAATCATAAAAGTTTCGTTTCACAAGTGTATGTGGCATGCAGGTATAATAAGGAAAATTTTTACTGTCTTTTTTTCCTAAATTTAGTCGTCTTGTCTAATAAAGATTTAGACCGTTTTTCAAGTGATGAGTTCAGAACTCTGAAAGAAATCTGCTTAGTGTGTCAGAATGGCCAAGCGGTCTATGGCGCCAGATTTAAGCTCTGGTTCTCGAAAGAGAGCGTGGGTTCAAACCCCTCTTCTGACATATATAGATTTCTTCTTCGTATCGCGATAAATCATAGAAGAGTTCACACACACTTCACAAGTGAATGTGTCATGCAGGTACACTAAGAAAATTTTTACTGCCTTTTGTTCCTATATTTAGTCGTGTCATGTAACAAAAATTTAGTCCGTTTTTCAAGTGTTGATTTCAGAACTATTTGAAAGAAATCGGTTTTGTGTGTCAGTATGGCCGAGCGGTCTAAGGCGCCAGATTTAAATCTGGTTCTCGACAGAGAGCGTGGGTTCGAACCCCACTTCTGACATATATCGATTTATTTTTCGTATCGCGATAAATCATAGAAGTTTCGTTTCACAAGTAAATGTGGCATGCAGGTACACTAAGAAACTTTTTACTGCCTTTTGTTCCTAAATTTAGTCGTCTCATGTAAGAAATATTTAGGCCGTTTTTCAAGTGATGATTTCAGAACTATTCGAAAGAACTCAGCTTAGTGTGTCAGAATGGCCGAGCGTTCTAAGGCACCAGATTTAAGCTCTGGTTCTCGAAAGAGAGCGTGTGATCGAACCCCACTTCTGACATATATCGATTTCTTTTTCGTATCGCGATAAATCATAGAAGTTTCGTTTCAGAAGTGAATGTGGCATGTAGGTATAATAAAGAAAATTTTTACTGCTTTTGTTCCTAAATTTAGTCATCTTGTAAGATTTACTCCGTTTTTCAAATGATGAGTTCAGAACTATTTGAAAGAAATCTGCTTAGTGTGGTCGGAATGGCCGAGCGGTCTAAGGCGCCAGATTTAAGCTCTGGTTCTCGAAAGAGAGCGTGGGTGCGAACCCCACTTCTGACATATATCGATTTCTTTTTCGTATCGCGATAAATCATAGAAGTTTCGTTTCTCAAGTGAATGTGGCATGCAGGTACACTAAGAAAATTTTTACTGCCTTTTGTTCCTAAATTTAGTCGTCTCATGTAAGAAATATTTAGGCCGTTTTTCAAGTGATGATTTCAGAACTATTCGAAAGAACTCAGCTTAGCGTGTCAGAATGGCCGAGCGTTCTAAGGCGCCAGATTTAAGCTCTGGTTCTCGAAAGAGAGCGTGGGATCGAACCCCACTTCTGACATATATCGATTTCTTTTTCGTATCGCGATAAATCATAGAAGTTTCGTTTTACAAGTGAATGTGGCATGCAGGTATAATAAGGAAAATTTTTACTAGCTTTTTTTCCTAAATTTAGTCGTCTCGTGTAATAAAGATTTAGATCGGTTTTCAAGTGATGAGTTCAGAACTCTGAAAGAAATCTGCTTAGTGTGTCAGAATGGTCGAGAGGTCTAAGTCGCCAGATTTAAGCTCTGGTTCTCGAAATAGAATGTGGGTTCGAACCCCACTTCTGACAAATATCGATTTCTTTTTCGTATCGCGATAAATCATAGAAGTTTCGTTTCACAAGTGAATGTGGCATGCAGGTATAATAAGGAACATTTTTACTGCCTTTTGTTCCTAAATTTAATCGTGTCATGTAAGAAAAATTTAGTCCGTTTTTCAAGTGTTGATTTCAGAACTATTTGAAAGAAATCGGTTCTGTGTGTCAGAATAGCCGAGCGGTCTAAGGCGCCAGATTTTAGCTCTGGTTCTCGAAATAGAATGTGGGTTCGAACCCCACTTCTGACAAATATCGATTTCTTTTTCGTATCGCGATAAATCATAAAAGTTTCGTTTCACAAGTGAATGTGGCATGCAGGTATAATAAGGAACATTTTTACTGCCTTTTGTTCCTAAATTTAGTCGTGTCCTGTAAGAAAAATTTAGTCCGTTTTTCAAGTTATGATTTCAGAAGTATTTGAAAGAAATCGGTTTTGTGTGTCAGAATGGCCGAGCTGTCTAAGGTGCCAGATTTAAGCTTTTGTTCTCGAAAGAGAGCGTGGGTTCGAACCCCACTTCTGACATATATCGATTTCTTTTTCGTATCGCGATAAATCATAGAGGTTTCGTTTCACAAGTGAATGTGGCATGCAGGTACACTAAGAAAATTTTTACTGCTTTTGTTCCTAAATTTAGTCATCTTGTAAGATTTACCCCGTTTTTCAAATGATGAGTTCAGAACTATTTGAAAGAAATCTGCTTAGTGTGGTCAGAATGGCCGAGCGGACTAAGGCGCCAGATTTAAGCCCTGGTTCTCGAAAGAGAGCGTGGGTGCGAACCCCACTTCTGACATATATCGATTTCTTTTTCGTATCGCGATAAATCATAGAAGTTTCGTTTCACAAGTGAATGTGGCATGAAGTATAATAAAGAAAATTTTTACTGGCTTTTTTTTCCTAAATTTCGTCGTCTCGTGTAATAAAGATTTAGACCGTTTTTCAAGTGATGAGTTCAGAACTCTGAAAGAAATCTGCTTAGTTTGTCAGAATGGCCGAGCGGTCTAAGGCCCCAGATTTAAGCTCTGGTTCTCGAAAGAGAGCGTGGGATCGAACCCCACTTCTGACATTTATCGATTTCTTTTTCGTATCGCAATAAATCATAGAAATTTCGTTTCACAAGTGAATGTGGCATGCAGGTTCACTAAGAAAATTTTTACTGCCTTTTGTTCCTAAATTTAGTCGTGTCATGTAAGAAAAATTTAGTCCGTTTTTCAAGTGTTGATTTCAGAACTATTTGAAAGAAATCGGTTTTGTGTGTCAGAATAGCCGAGCGGTTTAAGGCGCCAGATTTAAGCTCTGGTTCTCGAAAGAGAGCGTGGGATCGAACCCCACCTCTGACATATATCGATTTCTTTTTCGTATCGCAATAAATCATAAAAGTTTCGTTTCACAAGTGTATGTGGCATGCGGTTATAATAAGGAAAATTTTTACTGGCTTTTGTTCCTAAATTTAGTCGTGTCATGTAAGAAAAATTTAGTCCGTTTTTCAAGTGTTGATTTCTGAAGTATTTGAAAGAAATCGGTTTTGTGTGTCAGAATGGCCGAGCGTTCTAAGGCGCAAAATTTAAGTTCTGGTTCTCGAAAGAGAGCGTGGGTTCAAACCCCACTTCTTATATATATCGATTTCTTATTCGTATCGCAATAAATCATAAAAGTTTCGTTTCACAAGTGTATGTGGCATGCAGGTATAATAAGGAAAATTTTTACTGTCTTTTTTTCCTAAATTTAGTCGTCTTGTCTAATAAAGATTTAGACCGTTTTTCAAGTGATGAGTTCAGAACTCTGAAAGAAATCTGCTTAGTGTGTCAGAATGGCCAAGCGGTCTATGGCGCCAGATTTAAGCTCTGGTTCTCGAAAGAGAGCGTGGGTTCAAACCCCACTTCTGACATATATAGATTTCTTCTTCGTATCGCGATAAATCATAGAAGAGTTCCCTTCACAAGTGAATGTGTCATGCAGGTACACTAAGAAAATTTTTACTGCCTTTTGTTCCTATATTTAGTCGTGTCATGTAACAAAAATTTAGTCCGTTTTTCAAGTGTTGATTTCAGAACTATTTGAAAGAAATCGGTTTTGTGTGTCAGTATGGCCGAGCGGTCTAAGGCGCCAGATTTAAATCTGGTTCTCGAAAGAGAGCGTGGGTTCGAACCCCACTTCTGACATATATCGATTTATTTTTCGTATCGCGATAAATCATAGAAGTTTCGTTTCACAAGTAAATGTGGCATGCAGGTACACTAAGAAACTTTTTACTGCCTTTTGTTCCTAAATTTAGTCGTCTCATGTAAGAAATATTTAGGCCGTTTTTCAAGTGATGATTTCAGAACTATTCGAAAGAACTCAGCTTAGTGTGTCAGAATGGCCGAGCGTTCTAAGGCACCAGATTTAAGCTCTGGTTCTCGAAAGAGAGCGTGTGATCGAACCCCACTTCTGACATATATCGATTTCTTTTTCGTATCGCGATAAATCATAGAAGTTTCGTTTCAGAAGTGAATGTGGCATGTAGGTATAATAAAGAAAATTTTTACTGCTTTTGTTCCTAAATTTAGTCATCTTGTAAGATTTACTCCGTTTTTCAAATGATGAGTTCAGAACTATTTGAAAGAAATCTGCTTAGTGTGGTCGGAATGGCCGAGCGGTCTAAGGCGCCAGATTTAAGCTCTGGTTTTCGAAAGAGAGCGTGGGTGCGAACCCCACTTCTGACATATATCGATTTCTTTTTCGTATCGCGATAAATCATAGAAGTTTCGTTTCACAAGTGAATGTGGCATGCAGGTACACTAAGAAAATTTTTACTGCCTTTTGTTCCTAAATTTAGTCGTCTCATGTAAGAAATATTTAGGCCGTTTTTCAAGTGATGATTTCAGAACTATTCGAAAGAACTCAGCTTAGTGTGTCAGAATGGCCGAGCGTTCTAAGGCGCCAGATTTAAGCTCTGGTTCTCGAAAGAGAGCGTGGGATCGAACCCCACTTCTGACATATATCGATTTCTTTTTCGTATCGCGATAAATCATAGAAGTTTCGTTTCACAAGTGAATGTGGCATGCAGGTATAATAAGGAACATTTTTACTGCCTTTTGTTCCTAAATTTAATCGTGTCATGTAAGAAAAATTTAGTCCGTTTTTCAAGTGTTGATTTCAGAACTATTTGAAAGAAATCGGTTTTGTGTGTCAGAATAGCCGAGCGGTCTAAGGCGCCAGATTTAAGCTCTGGTTCTCGAAATAGAATGTGGGTTCGAACCCCACTTCTGACAAATATCGATTTCTTTTTCGTATCGCGATAAATCATAAAAGTTTCGTTTCACAAGTGAATGTGGCATGCAGGTATAATAAGGAACATTTTTACTGCCTTTTGTTCCTAAATTTAGTCGTGTCCTGTAAGAAAAATTTAGTCCGTTTTTCAAGTTATGATTTCAGAAGTATTTGAAAGAAATCGGTTTTGTGTGTCAGAATGGCCGAGCTGTCTAAGGTGCCAGATTTAAGCTCTGGTTCTCGAAAGAGAGCGTGGGTTCGAACCCCACTTCTGACATATATCGATTTCTTTTTCGTATCGCGATAAATCATAGAGGTTTCGTTTCACAAGTGAATGTGGCATGCAGGTACACTAAGAAAATTTTTACTGCTTTTGTTCCTAAATTTAGTCATCTTGTAAGATTTACCCCGTTTTTCAAATGATGAGTTCAGAACTATTTGAAAGAAATCTGCTTAGTGTGGTCAGAATGGCCGAGCGGACTAAGGCGCCAGATTTAAGCTCTGGTTCTCGAAAGAGAGCGTGGGTGCGAACCCCACTTCTGACATATATCGATTTCTTTTTCGTATCGCGATAAATCATAGAAGTTTCGTTTCACAAGTGAATGTGGCATGAAGTATAATAAAGAAAATTTTTACTGGCTTTTTTTTCCTAAATTTCGTCGTCTCGTGTAATAAAGATTTAGACCGTTTTTCAAGTGATGAGTTCAGAACTCTGAAAGAAATCTGCTTAGTGTGTCAGAATGGCCGAGCGGTCTAAGGCCCCAGATTTAAGCTCTGGTTCTCGAAAGAGAGCGTGGGATCGAACCCCACTTCTGACATTTATCGATTTCTTTTTCGTATCGCAATAAATCATAGAAATTTCGTTTCACAAGTGAATGTGGCATGCAGGTTCACTAAGAAAATTTTTACTGCCTTTTGTTCCTAAATTTAGTCGTGTCATGTAAGAAAAATTTAGTCCGTTTTTCAAGTGTTGATTTCAGAACTATTTGAAAGAAATCGGTTTTGTGTGTCAGAATAGCCGAGCGGTTTAAGGCGCCAGATTTAAGCTCTGGTTCTCGAAAGAGAGCGTGGGATCGAACCCCACCTCTGACATATATCGATTTCTTTTTCGTATCGCAATAAATCATAAAAGTTTCGTTTCACAAGTGTATGTGGCATGCGGTTATAATAAGGAAAATTTTTACTGGCTTTTGTTCCTAAATTTAGTCGTGTCATGTAAGAAAAATTTAGTCCGTTTTTCAAGTGTTGATTTCTGAAGTATTTGAAAGAAATCGGTTTTGTGTGTCAGAATGGCCGAGCGTTCTAAGGCGCATAATTTAAGTTCTGGTTCTCGAAAGAGAGCGTGGGTTCAAACCCCACTTCTGATCTATATCGATTTCTTTTTCGTATCGCAATAAATCATAAAAGTTTCGTTTCACAAGTGTATGTGGCATGCAGGTATAATAAGGAAAATTTTTACTGTCTTTTTTTCCTAAATTTAGTCGTCTTGTCTAATAAAGATTTAGACCGTTTTTCAAGTGATGAGTTCAGAACTCTGAAAGAAATCTGCTTAGTGTGTCAGAATGGCCAAGCGGTCTATGGCGCCAGATTTAAGCTCTGGTTCTCGAAAGAGAGCGTGGGTTCAAACCCCACTTCTGACATATATAGATTTCTTCTTCGTATCGCGATAAATCATAGAAGAGTTCCCTTCACAAGTGAATGTGTCATGCAGGTACACTAAGAAAATTTTTACTGCCTTTTGTTCCTATATTTAGTCGTGTCATGTAACAAAAATTTAGTCCGTTTTTCAAGTGTTGATTTCAGAACTATTTGAAAGAAATCGGTTTTTTGTGTCAGTATGGCCGAGCGGTCTAAGGCGCCAGATTTAAATCTGGTTCTCGAAAGAGAGCGTGGGTTCGAACCCCACTTCTGACATATATCGATTTATTTTTCGTATCGCGATAAATCATAGAAGTTTCGTTTCACAAGTAAATGTGGCATGCAGGTACACTAAGAAACTTTTTACTGCCTTTTGTTCCTAAATTTAGTCGTCTCATGTAAGAAATATTTAGGCCGTTTTTCAAGTGATGATTTCAGAACTATTCGAAAGAACTCAGCTCAGTGTGTCAGAATGGCCGAGCGTTCTAAGGCACCAGATTTAAGCTCTGGTTCTCGAAAGAGAGCGTGTGATCGAACCCCACTTCTGACATATATCGATTTCTTTTTCGTATCGCGATAAATCATAGAAGTTTCGTTTCAGAAGTGAATGTGGCATGTAGGTATAATAAAGAAAATTTTTACTGCTTTTGTTCCTAAATTTAGTCATCTTGTAAGATTTACTCCGTTTTTCAAATGATGAGTTCAGAACTATTTGAAAGAAATCTGCTTAGTGTGGTCGGAATGGCCGAGCGGTCTAAGGCGCCAGATTTAAGCTCTGGTTCTCGAAAGAGAGCGTGGGTGCGAACCCCACTTCTGACATATATCGATTTCTTTTTCGTATCGCGATAAATCATAGAAGTTTCGTTTCACAAGTGAATGTGGCATGCAGGTACACTAAGAAAATTTTTACTGCCTTTTGTTCCTAAATTTAGTCGTCTCATGTAAGAAATATTTAGGCCGTTTTTCAAGTGATGATTTCAGAACTATTCGAAAGAACTCAGCTTAGTGTGTCAGAATGGCCGAGCGTTCTAAGGCGCCTGATTTAAGCTCTGGTTCTCGAAAGAGAGCGTGGGATCGAACCCCACTTCTGACATATATCGATTTCTTTTTCGTATCGCGATAAATCATAGAAGTTTCGTTTTACAAGTGAATGTGGCATGCAGGTATAATAAGGAAAATTTTTACTAGCTTTTTTTCCTAAATTTAGTCGTCTCGTGTAATAAAGATTTAGATCGGTTTTCAAGTGATGAGTTCAGAACTCTGAAAGAAATCTGCTTAGTGTGTCAGAATGGTCGAGAGGTCTAAGGCGCCAGATTTAAGCTCTGGTTCTCGAAATAGAATGTGGGTTCGAACCCCACTTCTGACAAATATCGATTTCTTTTTCGTATCGCGATAAATCATAGAAGTTTCGTTTCACAAGTGAATGTGGCATGCAGGTATAATAAGGAACATTTTTACTGCCTTTTGTTCCTAAATTTAATCGTGTCATGTAAGAAAAATTTAGTCCGTTTTTCAAGTGTTGATTTCAGAACTATTTGAAAGAAATCGGTTTTGTGTGTCAGAATAGCCGAGCGGTCTAAGGCGCCAGATTTAAGCTCTGGTTCTCGAAATAGAATGTGGGTTCGAACCCCACTTCTGACAAATATCGATTTCTTTTTCGTATCGCGATAAATCATAAAAGTTTCGTTTCACAAGTGAATGTGGCATGCAGGTATAATAAGGAACATTTTTACTGCCTTTTGTTCCTAAATTTAGTCGTGTCCTGTAAGAAAAATTTAGTCCGTTTTTCAAGTTATGATTTCAGAAGTATTTGAAAGAAATCGGTTTTGTGTGTCAGAATGGCCGAGCTGTCTAAGGTGCCAGATTTAAGCTCTGGTTCTCGAAAGAGAGCGTGGGTTCGAACCCCACTTCTGACATATATCGATTTCTTTTTCGTATCGCGATAAATCATAGAGGTATCGTTTCACAAGTGAATGTGGCATGCAGGTACACTAAGAAAATTTTTACTGCTTTTGTTCCTAAATTTAGTCATCTTGTAAGATTTACCCCGTTTTTCAAATGATGAGTTCAGAACTATTTGAAAGAAATCTGCTTAGTGTGGTCAGAATGGCCGAGCGGACTAAGGCGCCAGATTTAAGCTCTGGTTCTCGAAAGAGAGCGTGGGTGCGAACCCCACTTCTGACATATATCGATTTCTTTTTCGTATCGCGATAAATCATAGAAGTTTCGTTTCACAAGTGAATGTGGCATGAAGTATAATAAAGAAAATTTTTACTGGCTTTTTTTTCCTAAATTTCGTCGTCTCGTGTAATAAAGATTTAGACCGTTTTTCAAGTGATGAGTTCAGAACTCTGAAAGAAATCTGCTTAGTGTGTCAGAATGGCCGAGCGGTCTAAGGCCCCAGATTTAAGCTCTGGTTCTCGAAAGAGAGCGTGGGATCGAACCCCACTTCTGAGATTTATCGATTTCTTTTTCGTATCGCAATAAATCATAGAAATTTCGTTTCACAAGTGAATGTGGCATGCAGGTTCACTAAGAAAATTTTTACTGCCTTTTGTTCCTAAATTTAGTCGTGTCATGTAAGAAAAATTTAGTCCGTTTTTCAAGTGTTGATTTCAGAACTATTTGAAAGAAATCGGTTTTGTGTGTCAGAATAGCCGAGCGGTTTAAGGCGCCAGATTTAAGCTCTGGTTCTCGAAAGAGAGCGTGGGATCGAAACCCACCTCTGACATATATCGATTTCTTTTTCGTATCGCAATAAATCATAAAAGTTTCGTTTCACAAGTGTATGTGGCATGCGGTTATAATAAGGAAAATTTTTACTGGCTTTTGTTCCTAAATTTAGTCGCGTCATGTAAGAAAAATTTAGTCCGTTTTTCAAGTGTTGATTTCTGAAGTATTTGAAAGAAATCGGTTTTGTGTGTCAGAATGGCCGAGAGGTCTAAGACGCCAGATTTAAACTCTGGTTCTCGAAAGAGAGCGTGGGTTCGAACCCCACTTCTGACATATATCGATTTCTTTTTCGTATCGCAATAAATCATAAAAGTTTCGTTTCACAAGTGAATGTGGCATGCAGGTATAATAAAGAAAATTTTTACTGGTTTCGTTTCCTAAATTTCGTCGTCTCGTGTAATAAAGATTTAGACCGTTTTTCAAGTGATGAGTTCAGAACTCTGAAAGAAATCTGCTTAGTGTGTCAGAATGGCCAAGCGGTCTATGGCGCCAGATTTAAGCTCTGGTTCTCGAAAGAGAGCGTGGGTTCAATCCCCACTTCTGACATATATAGATTTCTTCTTCATATTGCGATAAATCATAGAAGAGTTTCCTTTCACAAGTGAATGTGTCATGCAGGTACACTAAGAAAATTTTTACTGCCTTTTGTTCCTATATTTAGTCGTGTCATGTAACAAAAATTTAGTCCGTTTTTCAAGTGTTGATTTCAGAACTATTTGAAAGAAATCGGTTTTGTGTGTCAGAATGGCCGAGCGGTCTAAGGCGCCAGATTTAAATCTGGTTCTCGAAGGAGATCGTGGGTTCGAACCCCACTTCTGACATATATCGATTTGTTTTTCGTATCGCGATAAATCATAGAAGTTTCGTTTCACAAGTAAATGAGGCATGCAGGTACACTAAGAAACTTTTTACTGCCTTTTGTTCCTAAATTTAGTCGTCTCATGTAAGAAATATTTAGGCCGTTTTTCAAGTGATGATTTCAGAACTATTCGAAAGAACTCAGCTTAGTGTGTCAGAATGGCCGAGCGTTCTAAGGCGCCAGATTTAAACTCTGGTTCTCGAAAGAGAGCGTGTGATCGAACCCCACTTCTGACATATATCGATTTCTTTTTCGTATCGCGATAAATCATAGAAGTTTCGTTTCAGAAGTGAATGTGGCATGTAGGTATAATAAAGAAAATTTTTACTGCTTTTGTTCCTAAATTTAGTCATCTTGTAAGATTTACTCCGTTTTTCAAATGATGAGTTCAGAACTATTTGAAAGAAATCTGCTTCGTGTGGTCAGAATGGCCGAGCGGTCTAAGGCGCCAGATTTAAGCTCTGGTTCTCGAAAGAGAGCGTGGGTGCGAACCCCACTTCTGACATATATCGATTTCTTTTTCGTATCGCGATAAATCATAGAAGTTTCGTTTTACAAGTGAATGTGGCATGCAGGTATAATAAGGAAAATTTTTACTAGCTTTTTTTCCTAAATTTAGTCGTCTCGTGTAATAAAGATTTAGATCGGTTTTCAAGTGATGAGTTCAGAACTCTGAAAGAAATCTGCTTAGTGTGTCAGAATGGTCGAGAGGTCTAAGGCGCCAGATTTAAGCTCTGGTTCTCGAAATAGAATATGGGTTCGAACCCCACTTCTGACAAATATCGATTTCTTTTTCGTATCGCAATAAATCATAAAAGTTTCGTTTCACTAGTGTATTTGGCATGCGGTTATAATAAGGAAAATTTTTACTGCCTTTTGTTCCTAAATTTAGTCGTGTCCTGTAAGAAAAATTTAGTCCGTTTTTCAAGTTATGATTTCAGAAGTATTTGAAAGAAATCGGTTTTGTGTGTCAGAATGGCCGAGCTGTCTAAGGTGCCAGATTTAAGCTCTGGTTCTCGAAAGAGAGCGTGGGTTCGAACCCCACTTCTGACATATATCGATTTATTTTTCGTATCGCGATAAATCATAGAAGTTTCGTTTCACAAGTGAATGTGGCATGCAGGTACACTAAGAAAATTTTTACTGCCTTTTGTTCTAAAATTTAGTCGTCTCATGTAAGAAATATTTAGGCCGTTTTTCAAGTGATGATTTCAGAACTATTCGAAAGAACTCAGCTTAGTGTGTCAGAATGACCGAGCGTTCTAAGGCGGCAGATTTAAGCTCTGGTTCTCGAAAGAGAGCGTGGGATCGAACCCCACTTCTGACATATATCGATTTCTTTTTCGAATCGCGATAAATCATAGAAGTTTCGTTTCAGAAGTGAATGTGGCATGTAGGTATAATAAAGAAAATTTTTACTGCTTTTGTTCCTAAATTTAGTCATCTTGTAAGATTTACTCCGTTTTTCAAATGATGAGTTCAGAACTATTTGAAAGAAATCTGCTTAGTGTGGTCAGAATGGCCGGGCGGACTAAGGCGCCAGATTTAAGCTCTGGTTCTCGAAAGAGAGCGTGGGTGCGAACCCCACTTCTGACATATATCGATTTATTTTTCGTATCGCGATAAATCATAGAAGTTTCGTTTCACAAGTGAATGTGGCATGAAGTATAATAAAGAAAATTTTTACTGGCTTTTTTTTCCTAAATTTCGTCGTCTCGTGTAATAAAGATTTAGACCGTTTTTCAAGTGATGAGTTCAGAACTCTGAAAGAAATCTGCTTAGTGTGTCAGAATGGCCGAGCGTCTAAGGCCCCAGATTTAAGCTCTGGTTCTCGAAAGAGAGCGTGGGATCGAACGCCACTTCTGACATTTATCGATTTCTTTTTCGTATCGCAATAAATCATAGAAATTTCGTTTCACAAGTGAATGTGGCATGCAGGTTCACTAAGAAAATTTTTACTGCCTTTTGTTCCTAAATTTAGTCGTGTCATGTAAGAAAAATTTAGTCCGTTTTTCAAGTGTTGATTTCAGAACTATTTGAAAGAAATCGGTTTTGTGTGTCAGAATAGCCGAGCGGTTTAAGGCGCCAGATTTAAGCTCTGGTTCTCGAAAGAGAGCGTGGGATCGAACCCCACCTCTGACATATATCGATTTCTTTTTCGTATCGCAATAAATCATAAAAGTTTCGTTTCACAAGTGTATGTGGCATGCGGTTATAATAAGGAAAATTTTTACTGGCTTTTGTTCCTAAATTTAGTCGTGTCATGTAAGAAAAATTTAGTCCGTTTTTCAAGTGTTGATTTCTGAAGTATTTGAAAGAAATCGGTTTTGTGTGTCAGAATGGCCGAGCGGTCTAAGACGCCAGATTTAAGCTCTGGTTCTCGAAAGAGAGCGTGGGTTCGAACCCCAACTTCTGACATTTATCGATTTCTTTTTCGTATCGCAATAAATCATAGAAATTTCGTTTCACAAGTGAATGTGGCATGCAGGTTCACTAAGAAAATTTTTACTGCCTTTTGTTCCTAAATTTAGTCGTGTCATGTAAGAAAAATTTAGTCCGTTTTTCAAGTGTTGATTTCAGAACTATTTGAAAGAAATCGGTTTTGTGTGTCAGAATAGCCGAGCGGTCTAAGGCGCCAGATTTAAGCTCTGGTTCTCGAAAGAGAGCGTGGGATCGAACCCCACTTCTGACATATATCGATTTCTTTTTCGTATCGGTATAAATCATAGAAGTTTCGTTTTACAAGTGAATGTGGCATGCAGGTATAATAAGGCAAATTTTTACTAGCTTTTTTTCCTAAATTTAGTCGTCTCGTGTAATAAACATTTAGATCGGTTTTCAAGTGATGAGTTCAGAACACTGAAAGAAATCTCCTTAGTGTGTCAGAATGGCCGAGAGGTCTAAGGCGCCAGATTTAAGCTCTGGTTCTCGAAATAGAATGTGGGTTCGAACCCCACTTCTGACATATATCGATTTCTTTTTCGTATCGCGATAAATCATAAAAGTTTCGTTTCAGAAGTGAATGTGGCATGCAGGTATAATAAAGAAAATTTTTACTGTTTTTGTTCCTAAATTTAGTCATCTCGTAAGATTTACACTGTTTTTTAAATGATGAGTTCAGAACTATTTGAAAGAAATCTGCTTAGAGTGGTCAGAATTTTCCGAGCGGTCTAAGGCGCCAGATTTAAGCTCTGGTTCTCGAAAGAGAGCGTGGGTTCGAACCCCACTTCTGACATATATCGATTTCTTTTTCGTATCGTGATAAATCATAAAAGTTTCGTTTCACAAGTGAATGTGGCATGCAGGTATAATAAAGAAAATTTTTACTGGCTTCGTTTCCTAAATTTCGTCGTCTCGTGTAATAAAGATTTAGACCGTTTTTGAAGTGATGAGTTCAGAACTCTGAAAGAAATCTGCTTAGTGTGTCAGAATGGCCGAGCGTCTAAGGTGCCAGATTAAAGCTCTGGTTGTCGAAAGAGAGCGTGTGTTCGAACCCCACTTCTGACATATATCGATTTCTTTTTCGTATCGCAATAAATCATAAAAGTTTCGTTTCACAAGTGTATGTGGCATGCGGTTATAATAAGGAAAATTTTTACTGGCTTTTGTTCCTAAATTTAGTCGTGTCATGTAAGAAAAATTTAGTCCGTTTTTCAAGTGTTTATTTCTGAAGTATTTGAAAGAAATCGGTTTTGTGTGTCAGAATGGCCGAGCGGTCTAAGACGCCAGATTTAAGCTCTGGTTCTCGAAAGAGAGCGTGGGTTCGAACCCCCACTTCTGACATTTATCGATTTCTTTTTCGTATCGCAATAAATCATAGAAATTTCGTTTCACAAGTGAATGTAGCATGCAGGTTCACTAAGAAAATTTTTACTGCCTTTTGTTCCTAAATTTAGTCGTGTCATGTAAGAAAAATTTAGTCCGTTTTTCAAGTGTTGATTTCAGAACTATTTGAAAGAAATCGGTTTTGTGTGTCAGAATGGCCAAGCGGTCTAAGGCGCCAGATTTAAGCACTGGTTCTCGAAAGAGAGTGTGGGTTCGAACCCCACTTCTGACATATATCGATTTCTTTTTCGTATCGCGATAAATCATTGAAGTTTCGTTTCACAAGTGAATGTGGCATGCAGGTACACTAAAAAAATTTTTACTGCCTTTTGTTCCTAAATTTTGTCGTCTCATGTAAGAAATATTTAGGCCGTTTTTCAAGTGATGATTTCAGAACTATTTGAAAGAACCCTGCTTAGTGTGTCAGAATGGCCGAGCGGTCTAAGGCGCCAGATTTAAGCTCTAGTTCTCGAAAGAGAGCGTGGGTTCGAACCCCTTCTGACATATATCAATTTCTTTTTTGTATCGTGATAAATCATAAAAGTTTCGTTTCAGAAGTGAATGTGGAGCAGGTATAATAAAGAAAATTTTTACTGTTTTTTTTCCTAAATTTAGTCGTCTCGTGTAATAAAGATTTAGACCGTTTTTCAAGTGATGAGTTCAGAACTCTGAAAGAAATCTGTTTAGTGTGTCAGAATGGCCGAGCGGTCTAAGGCGCCAGATTTAAGCTCTGGTTCTCGAAAGAGATCGTGGGTTCAAACCCCACTTCTGACATATATAGATTTCTTCTTCGTATCGCGATAAATCATAGAAGTTTCCTTTCACAAGTGAATGTGTCATGCAGGTACACTAAGAAAATTTTTACTGCCTTTTGTTCCTATATTTAGTCGTCTCATGTAAGAAAGATTTAGTCCGTTTTTCAAGTGTTGATTTCAGAACTATTTGAAAGAAATGGGCTTGGGTGTGTCAGAATGGCCGAGCGGTCTAATGCGCCAGATTTAAGCTCTGTTTCTCGAAATAGAACGTGGGTTCGAATACCACTTCAGACAAATATCGATTTCTTTTTCGTATCGCGATAAATCATAGAAGTTTCGTTTCACAAGTGAATGTGGCATGCAGGTATAGTAAGGAAAATTTTTACTGCCTTTTGTTCCTAAATTTAGTCGTGTCATGTAAAAAAAATTTAGTCCGTTTTTCAAGTGTTGATTTCAGAACTATTTGAAAGAAATCGGTTTTGTGTGTCAGAATAGCCGAGCGGTTTAAGGCGCCAGATTTAAGCTCTGGTTCTCGAAAGAGAGCGTGGGATCGAACCCCACCTCTGACATATATCGATTTCTTTTTCGTATCGCAATAAATCATAAAAGTTTCGTTTCACAAGTGTATGTGGCATGCGGTTATAATAAGGAAAATTTTTACTGGCTTTTGTTCCTAAATTTAGTCGTGTCATGTAAGAAAAATTTAGTCCGTTTTTCAAGTGTTGATTTCTGAAGTATTTGAAAGAAATCGGTTTTGTGTGTCAGAATGGCCGAGCGGTCTAAGACGCCAGATTTAAGCTCTGGTTCTCGAAAGAGAGCGTGGGATCGAACCCCACTTCTGACATATATCGATTTCTTTTTCGTATCGGAATAAATCATAGAAGTTTCGTTTTACAAGTGAATGTGGCATGCAGGTATAATAAGGCAAATTTTTACTAGCTTTTTTTCCTAAATTTAGTCGTCTCGTGTAATAAACATTTAGATCGGTTTTCAAGTGATGAGTTCAGAACACTGAAAGAAATCTCCTTAGTGTGTCAGAATGGCCGAGAGGTCTAAGGCGCCAGATTTAAGCTCTGGTTCTCGAAATAGAATGTGGGTTCGAACCCCACTTCTGACATATATCGATTTCTTTTTCGTATCGCGATAAATCATAAAAGTTTCGTTTCAGAAGTGAATGTGGCATGCAGGTATAATAAGGAAAATTTTTACTGTTTTTGTTCCTAAATTTAGTCATCTCGTAAGATTTACACTGTTTTTTAAATGATGAGTTCAGAACTATTTGAAAGAAATCTGCTTAGAGTGGTCAGAATTTTCCGAGCGGTCTAAGGCGCCAGATTTAAGCTCTGGTTCTCGAAAGAGAGCGTGGGTTCGAACCCCACTTCTGACATATATCGATTTCTTTTTCGTATCGTGATAAATCATAAAAGTTTCGTTTCACAAGTGAATGTGGCATGCAGGTATAATAAAGAAAATTTTTACTGGCTTCGTTTCCTAAATTTCGTCGTCTCGTGTAATAAAGATTTAGACCGTTTTTGAAGTGATGAGTTCAGAACTCTGAAAGTAATCTGCTTAGTGTGTCAGAATGGCTGAGCGGTCTAAGGAGCCAGATTTAAGCTCTGGTTCTCGAAAGACAGCGTGGGTTCGAACCCCACTTCTGACATATATCGATTTCTTTTTCGTATCGCAATAAATCAAAGAAATTTCGTTTCACAAGTGAATGTGGCATGCAGGTACTCTAAGAAAATATTTACTGCCTTTTGTTCCTAAATTTAGTCGTATCATGTAAGAAAAATATAGTCCGTTTTTCAAGTGTTGATTTCAGAACTATTTGAAAGAAATGGTTTCGTGTGTCAGAATGGCCAAGCGGTCTAAGGCGCCAGATTTAAGCTCTGGTTCTCGAAAGAGAGCGTGGGTTCGAACCCTACTTCTGACATATATCGATTTCTATTTCGTATCGCGATAAATCATAGAAGTTTCGTTTCACAAGTGAATGTGGCATGCAGGTACACTAAGAAAATTTTTACTGCCTTTTGTTCCTATATTTAGTCGTCTCATGTAAGAGAGATTTAGTCCGTTTTTCAAGTGTTGACTTCAGAACTATTTGAAAGAAATTGGTTTTGTGTGTCAGAATGGCCAAGCGGTCTAAGGCGCCAGATTTTAGCACTGGTTCTCGAAAGAGAGTGTGGGTTCGAACCCCACTTCTGACATATATCGATTTCTTTTTCGTATCGCGATAAATCATTGAAGTTTCGTTTCACAAGTGAATGTGGCATGCAGGTACACTAAGAAAATTTTTACTGCCTTTTGTTCCTAAATTTTGTCGTCTCATGTAAGAAATATTTAGGCTGTTTTTCAAGTGATGATTTCAGAACTATTTGAAAGAACCCTGCTTAGTGTGTCAGAATGGCCGAGCGGTCTAAGGCGCCAGTTTTAAGCTCTAGTTCTCGAAAGAGAGCGTGGGTTCGAACCCCTTCTGACATATATCAATTTCTTTTTTGTATCGTGATAAATCATAAAAGTTTCGTTTCACAAGTGAATGTGGCATGCAGGTATAATAAAGAAAATTTTTACTTGCTTCTTTTCCTAAATTTCGTCGTCTCGTATAATAAAGATTTAGACCGTTTTTCAAGTGATGAGTTCAGAACTCTGAAAGAAATCTGCTTAGTGTGTCAGAATGGCCGAGCGTCTAAGGTGCCAGATTAAAGCTCTGGTTGTCGAAAGAGAGCGTGGGTTCGAACCCCACTTCTGACATATATCGATTTCTTTTTCGTATCGCAATAAATCATAAAAGTTTCGTTTCACAAGTTAATGTGGCATGCAGGTACTCTAAGAAAATTTTTACTGCCTTTTGTTCCTAAATTTAGTCGTGTCATGTAAGACAAATTTAGTCCGTTTTTCAAGTGTTGATTTCAGAACTATTTGAAAGAAATCGGTTTTGTGTGTCAGAATAGCCGAGCGGTTTTATGCGCCAGATTTAAGCTCTGGTTCTCGAAAGAGAGCGTGGGATCGAACCCCACCTCTGACATATATCGATTTCTTTTTCGTATCGCAATAAATCATAAAAGTTTCGTTTCACAAGTGTATGTGGCATGCGGTTATAATAAGGAAAATTTTTACTGGCTTTTGTTCCTAAATTTAGTCGTGTCATGTAAGAAAAATTTAGTCCGTTTTTCAAGTGTTGATTTCTGAAGTATTTGAAAGAAATCGGTTTTGTGTGTCAGAATGGCCGAGCGGTCTAAGACGCCAGATTTAAGCTCTGGTTCTCGAAAGAGAGCGTGGGTTCGAACCCCCACTTCTGACATTTATCGATTTCTTTTTCGTATCGCAATAAATCAGAGAAATTTCGTTTCACAAGTGAATGTGGCATGCAGGTTCACTAAGAAAATTTTTACTGCCTTTTGTTCCTAAATTTAGTCGTGTCATGTAAGAAAAATTTAGTCGGTTTTTCAAGTGTTGATTTCAGAACTATTTGAAAAAAATCGGTTTTGTGTGTCAGAATAGCCGAGCGGTCTAAGGCGCCAGATTTAAGCTCTGGTTCTCGAAAGAGAGCGTGGGATCGAACCCCACTTCTGACATATATCGATTTCTTTTTCGTATCGGAATAAATCATAGAAGTTTCGTTTCACAAGTGAATGTGGCATGCAGGTACACTAAGAAAATTTTTACTGCCTTTTGTTCCTAAATTTTGTCGTCTCATGTAAGAAATATTTAGGCCGTTTTTCAAGTGATGATTTCAGAACTATTTGAAAGAACCCTGCTTAGTGTGTCAGAATGGCCGAGCGGTCTAAGGCGCCAGATTTAAGCTCTAGTTCTCGAAAGAGAGCGTGGGTTCGAACCCCTTCTGACATATATCAATTTCTTTTTTGTATCGTGATAAATCATAAAAGTTTCGTTTCACAAGTGAATGTGGCATGCAGGTATAATAAAGAAAATTTTTACTTGCTTCTTTTCCTAAATTTCGTCGTCTCGTATAATAAAGATTTAGACCGTTTTTCAAGTGATGAGTTCAGAACTCTGAAAGAAATCTGCTTAGTGTGTCAGAATGGCCGAGCGTCTAAGGTGCCAGATTAAAGCTCTGGTTGTCGAAAGAGAGCGTGGGTTCGAACCCCACTTCTGACATATATCGATTTCTTTTTCGTATCGCAATAAATCATAAAAGTTTCGTTTCACAAGTTAATGTGGCATGCAGGTACTCTAAGAAAATTTTTACTGCCTTTTGTTCCTAAATTTAGTCGTGTCATGTAAGACAAATTTAGTCCGTTTTTCAAGTGTTGATTTCAGAACTATTTGAAAGAAATCGGTTTTGTGTGTCAGAATAGCCGAGCGGTTTAAGGCGCCAGATTTAAGCTCTGGTTCTCGAAAGAGAGCGTGGGATCGAACCCCACCTCTGACATATATCGATTTCTTTTTCGTATCGCAATAAATCATAAAAGTTTCGTTTCACAAGTGTATGTGGCATGCGGTTATAATAAGGAAAATTTTTACTGGCTTTTGTTCCTAAATTTAGTCGTGTCATGTAAGAAAAATTTAGTCCGTTTTTCAAGTGTTGATTTCTGAAGTATTTGAAAGAAATCGGTTTTGTGTGTCAGAATGGACGAGCGGTCTAAGACGCCAGATTTAAGCTCTGGTTCTCGAAAGAGAGCGTGGGTTCGAACCCCCACTTCTGACATTTATCGATTTCTTTTTCGTATCGCAATAAATCAGAGAAATTTCGTTTCACAAGTGAATGTGGCATGCAGGTTCACTAAGAAAATTTTTACTGCCTTTTGTTCCTAAATTTAGTCGTGTCATGTAAGAAAAATTTAGTCGGTTTTTCAAGTGTTGATTTCAGAACTATTTGAAAAAAATCGGTTTTGTGTGTCAGAATAGCCGAGCGGTCTAAGGCGCCAGATTTAAGCTCTGGTTCTCGAAAGAGAGCGTGGGATCGAACCCCACTTCTGACATATATCGATTTCTTTTTCGTATCGGAATAAATCATAGAAGTTTCGTTTCACAAGTGAATGTGGCATGCAGGTACACTAAGAAAATTTTTACTGCCTTTTGTTCCTAAATTTTGTCGTCTCATGTAAGAAATATTTAGGCCGTTTTTCAAGTGATGATTTCAGAACTATTTGAAAGAACCCTGCTTAGTGTGTCAGAATGGCCGAGCGGTCTAAGGCGCCAGATTTAAGCTCTAGTTCTCGAAAGAGAGCGTGGGTTCGAACCCCTTCTGACATATATCAATTTCTTTTTTGTATCGTGATAAATCATAAAAGTTTCGTTTCACAAGTGAATGTGGCATGCAGGTATAATAAAGAAAATTTTTACTTGCTTCTTTTCCTAAATTTCGTCGTCTCGTGTAATAAACATTTAGATCGGTTTTCAAGTGATGAGTTCAGAACACTGAAAGAAATCTCCTTAGTGTGTCAGAATGGCCGAGAGGTCTAAGGCGCCAGATTTAAGCTCTGGTTCTCGAAAGAGAGTGTGGGTTCGAACCCCACTTCTGACATATATCGATTTCTTTTTCGTATCGCGATAAATCATTGAAGTTTCGTTTCACAAGTGAATGTGGCATGCAGGTACACTAAGAAAATTTTTACTGCCTTTGTTCCTAAATTTTGTCGTCTCATGTAAGAAATATTTAGGCCGTTTTTCAAGTGATGATTTCAGAACTATTTGAAAGAACCCTGCTTAGTGTGTCAGAATGGCCGAGCGGTCTAAGGCGCCAGATTTGAGCTCTAGTTCTCGAAAGAGAGCGTGGGTTCGAACCCCTTCTGACATATATCAATTTCTTTTTTGTATCGTGATAAATCATAAAAGTTTCGTTTCACAAGTGAATGTGGCATGCAGGTATAATAAAGAAAATTTTTACTTGCTTCTTTTCCTAAATTTCGTCGTCTCGTATAATAAAGATTTAGACCGTTTTTCAAGTGATGAGTTCAGAACTCTGAAAGAAATCTGCTTAGTGTGTCAGAATGGCCGAGCGTCTAAGGTGCCAGATTAAAGCTCTGGTTGTCGAAAGAGAGCGTGGGTTCGAACCCCACTTCTGACATATATCGATTTCTTTTTCGTATCGCAATAAATCATAAAATTTCGTTTCACAAGTTAATGTGGCATGCAGGTACTCTAAGAAAATTTTTACTGCCTTTTGTTCCTAAATTTAGTCGTGTCATGTAAGAAAAATTTAGTCCGTTTTTCAAGTGTTGATTTCAGAACTATTTGAAAGAAATCGGTTTTGTGTGTCAGAATAGCCGAGCGGTTTAAGGCGCCAGATTTAAGCTCTGGTTCTCGAAAGAGAGCGTGGGATCGAACCCCACCTCTGACATATATCGATTTCTTTTTCGTATCGCAATAAATCATAAAAGTTTCGTTTCACAAGTGTATGTGGCATGCGGTTATAATAAGGAAAATTTTTACTGGCTTTTGTTCCTAAATTTAGTCGTGTCATGTAAGAAAAATTTAGTCCGTTTTTCAAGTGTTGATTTCTGAAGTATTTGAAAGATATCGGTTTTGTGTGTCAGAATGGCCGAGCGGTCTAAGACGCCAGATTTAAGCTCTGGTTCTCGAAAGAGAGCGTGGGTTCGAACCCCCACTTCTGACATTTATCGATTTCTTTTTCGTATCGCAATAAATCAGAGAAATTTCGTTTCACAAGTGAATGTGGCATGCAGGTTCACTAAGAAAATTTTTACTGCCTTTTGTTCCTAAATTTAGTCGTGTCATGTAAGAAAAATTTAGTCGGTTTTTCAAGTGTTGATTTCAGAACTATTTGAAAGAAATCGGTTTTGTGTGTCAGAATAGCCGAGCGGTCTAAGGCGCCAGATTTAAGCTCTGGTTCTCGAAAGAGACCGTGGGATCGAACCCCACTTCTGACATATATCGATTTCTTTTTCGTATCGGAATAAATCATAGAAGTTTCGTTTTACAAGTGAATGTGGCATGCAGGTATAATAAGGCAAATTTTTACTAACTTTTTTTCCTAAATTTAGTCCTCTCGTGTAATAAACATTTAGATCGGTTTTCAAGTGATGAGTTCAGAACACTGAAAGAAATCTCCTTAGTGTGTCAGAATGGCCGAGAGGTCTAAGGCGCCAGATTTAAGCTCTGGTTCTCGAAATAGAATGTGGGTTCGAACCCCACTTCTGACATATATCGATTTCTTTTTCGTATCGCGATAAATCATAAAAGTTTCGTTTCAGAAGTGAATGTGGCATGCAGGTATAATAAAGAAAATTTTTACTGTTTTTGTTCCTAAATTTAGTCATCTCGTAAGATTTACACTGTTTTTTAAATGATGAGTTCAGAACTATTTGAAAGAAATCTGCTTAGAGTGGTCAGAATTTTCCGAGCTGTCTAAGGCGCCAGATTTAAGCTCTGGTTCTCGAAAGAGAGCGTGGGTTCGAACCCCACTTCTGACATATATCGATTTCTTTTTCGTATCGTGATAAATCATAAAAGTTTCTTTTCACAAGTGAATGTGGCATGCAGGTATAATAAAGAAAATTTTTACTGGCTTCGTTTCCTAAATTTCGTCGTCTCGTGTAATAAAGATTTAGACCGTTTTTGAAGTGATGAGTTCAGAACTCTGAAAGTAATCTGCTTAGTGTGTCAGAATGGCTGAGCGGTCTAAGGAGCCAGATTTAAGCTCTGGTTCTCGAAAGACAGCGTGGGTTCGAACCCCACTTCTGACATATATCGATTTCTTTTTCGTATCGCAATAAATCAAAGAAATTTCGTTTCACAAGTGAATGTGGCATGCAGGTACTCTAAGAAAATATTTACTGCCTTTTGTTCCTAAATTTAGTCGTATCATGTAAGAAAAATATAGTCCGTTTTTCAAGTGTTGATTTCAGAACTATTTGAAAGAAATGGTTTCGTGTGTCAGAATGGCCAAGCGGTCTAAGGCACCAGATTTAAGCTCTGGTTCTCGAAAGAGAGCGTGGGTTCGAACCCTACTTCTGACATATATCGATTTCTTTTTCGTATCGCGATAAATCATAGAAGTTTCGTTTCACAAGTGAATGTGGCATGCAGGTACACTAAGAAAATTTTTACTGCCTTTTGTTCCTATATTTAGTCGTCTCATGTAAGAAAGATTTAGTCCGTTTTTCAAGTGTTGATTTCAGAACTATTTGAAAGAAATTGGTTTTGTGTGTCAGAATGGCCAAGCGGTCTAAGGCGCCAGATTTAAGCACTGGTTCTCGAAAGAGAGTGTGGGTTCGAACTCCACTTCTGACATATATCGATTTCTTTTTCGTATCGCGATAAATCATTGAAGTTTCGTTTCACAAGTGAATGTGGCATGCAGGTATAATAAGGCAAATTTTTACTAACTTTTTTTCCTAAATTTAGTCCTCTCGTGTAATAAACATTTAGATCGGTTTTCAAGTGATGAGTTCAGAACACTGAAAGAAATCTCCTTAGTGTGTCAGAATGGCCGAGAGGTCTAAGGCGCCAGATTTAAGCTCTGGTTCTCGAAATAGAATGTGGGTTCGAACCCCACTTCTGACATATATCGATTTCTTTTTCGTATCGCGATAAATCATAAAAGTTTCGTTTCAGAAGTGAATGTGGCATGCAGGTATAATAAAGAAAATTTTTACTGTTTTTGTTCCTAAATTTAGTCATCTCGTAAGATTTACACTGTTTTTTAAATGATGAGTTCAGAACTATTTGAAAGAAATCTGCTTAGAGTGGTCAGAATTTTCCGAGCTGTCTAAGGCGCCAGATTTAAGCTCTGGTTCTCGAAAGAGAGCGTGGGTTCGAACCCCACTTCTGACATATATCGATTTCTTTTTCGTATCGTGATAAATCATAAAAGTTTCTTTTCACAAGTGAATGTGGCATGCAGGTATAATAAAGAAAATTTTTACTGGCTTCGTTTCCTAAATTTCGTCGTCTCGTGTAATATAGATTTAGACCGTTTTTGAAGTGATGAGTTCAGAACTCTGAAAGTAATCTGCTTAGTGTGTCAGAATGGCTGAGCGGTCTAAGGAGCCAGATTTAAGCTCTGGTTCTCGAAAGACAGCGTGGGTTCGAACCCCACTTCTGACATATATCGATTTCTTTTTCGTATCGCAATAAATCAAAGAAATTTCGTTTCACAAGTGAATGTGGCATGCAGGTACTCTAAGAAAATATTTACTGCCTTTTGTTCCTAAATTTAGTCGTATCATGTAAGAAAAATATAGTCCGTTTTTCAAGTGTTGATTTCAGAACTATTTGAAAGAAATGGTTTCGTGTGTCAGAATGGCCAAGCGGTCTAAGGCACCAGATTTAAGCTCTGGTTCTCGAAAGAGAGCGTGGGTTCGAACCCTACTTCTGACATATATCGATTACTTTTTCGTATCGCAATAAATCAGAGAAATTTCGTTTCACAAGTGAATGTGGCATGCAGGTTCACTAAGAAAATTTTTACTGCCTTTTGTTCCTAAATTTAGTCGTGTCATGTAAGAAAAATTTAGTCGGTTTTTCAAGTGTTGATTTCAGAACTATTTGAAAGAAATCGGTTTTGTGTGTCAGAATAGCCGAGCGGTCTAAGGCGCCAGATTTAAGCTCTGGTTCTCGAAAGAGAGCGTGGGATCGAACCCCACTTCTGACATATATCGATTTCTTTTTCGTATCGGAATAAATCATAGAAGTTTCGTTTTACAAGTGAATGTGGCATGCAGGTATAATAAGGCAAATTTTTACTAACTTTTTTTCCTAAATTTAGTCCTCTCGTGTAATAAACATTTAGATCGGTTTTCAAGTGATGAGTTCAGAACACTGAAAGAAATCTCCTTAGTGTGTCAGAATGGCCGAGAGGTCTAAGGCGCCAGATTTAAGCTCTGGTTCTCGAAATAGAATGTGGGTTCGAACCCCACTTCTGACATATATCGATTTCTTTTTCGTATCGCGATAAATCATAAAAGTTTCGTTTCAGAAGTGAATGTGGCATGCAGGTATAATAAAGAAAATTTTTACTGTTTTTGTTCCTAAATTTAGTCATCTCGTAAGATTTACACTGTTTTTTAAATGATGAGTTCAGAACTATTTGAAAGAAATCTGCTTAGAGTGGTCAGAATTTTCCGAGCTGTCTAAGGCGCCAGATTTAAGCTCTGGTTCTCGAAAGAGAGCGTGGGTTCGAACCCCACTTCTGACATATATCGATTTCTTTTTCGTATCGCAATAAATCAAAGAAATTTCGTTTCACAAGTGAATGTGGCATGCAGGTACTCTAAGAAAATATTTACTGCCTTTTGTTCCTAAATTTAGTCGTATCATGTAAGAAAAATATAGTCCGTTTTTCAAGTGTTGATTTCAGAACTATTTGAAAGAAATGGTTTCGTGTGTCAGAATGGCCAAGCGGTCTAAGGCACCAGATTTAAGCTCTGGTTCTCGAAAGAGAGCGTGGGTTCGAACCCTACTTCTGACATATATCGATTTCTTTTTCGTATCGCGATAAATCATAGAAGTTTCGTTTCACAAGTGAATGTGGCATGCAGGTACACTAAGAAAATTTTTACTGCCTTTTGTTCTATATTTAGTCGTCTCATGTAAGAAAGATTTAGTCCGTTTTTCAAGTGTTGATTTCAGAACTATTTGAAAGAAATTGGTTTTGTGTGTCAGAATGGCCAAGCGGTCTAAGGCGCCAGATTTAAGCACTGGTTCTCGAAAGAGAGTGTGGGTTCGAACTCCACTTCTGACATATATCGATTTCTTTTTCGTATCGCGATAAATCATTGAAGTTTCGTTTCACAAGTGAATGTGGCATGCAGGTACACTAAGAAAATTTTTACTGCCTTTTGTTCCTAAATTTTGTCGTCTCATGTAAGAAATATTTAGGCCGTTTTTCAAGTGATGATTTCAGAACTATTTGAAAGAACCCTGCTTAGTGTGTCAGAATGGCCGAGCGGTCTAAGGCGCCAGATTTAAGCTCTAGTTCTCGAAAGAGAGCGTGGGTTCGAACCCCTTCTGACATATATCAATTTCTTTTTTGTATCGTGATAAATCATAAAAGTTTCGTTTCACAAGTGAATGTGGCATGCAGGTATAATAAAGAAAATTTTTACTTGCTTCTTTTCCTAAATTTCGTCGTCTCGTATAATAAAGATTTAGACCGTTTTTCAAGTGATGAGTTCAGAACTCTGAAAGAAATCTGCTTAGTGTGTCAGAATGGCCGAGCGTCTAAGGTGCCAGATTAAAGCTCTGGTTGTCGAAAGAGAGCGTGGGTTCGAACCCCACTTCTGACATATATCGATTTCTTTTTCGTATCGCAATAAATCATAAAAGTTTCGTTTCACAAGTTAATGTGGCATGCAGGTACTCTAAGAAAATTTTTACTGCCTTTTGTTCCTAAATTTAGTCGTGTCATGTAAGAAAAATTTAGTCCGTTTTTCAAGTGTTGATTTCAGAACTATTTGAAAGAAATCGGTTTTGTGTGTCAGAATAGCCGAGCGGTTTAAGGCGCCAGATTTAAGCTCTGGTTCTCGAAAGAGAGCGTGGGATCGAACCCCACCTCTGACATATATCGATTTCTTTTTCGTATCGCAATAAATCATAAAAGTTTCGTTTCACAAGTGTATGTGGCATGCGGTTATAATAAGGAAAATTTTTACTGGCTTTTGTTCCTAAATTTAGTCGTGTCATGTAAGAAAAATTTAGTCCGTTTTTCAAGTGTTGATTTCTGAAGTATTTGAAAGAAATCGGTTTTGTGTGTCAGAATGGCCGAGCGGTCTAAGACGCCAGATTTAAGCTCTGGTTCTCGAAAGAGAGCGTGGGTTCGAACCCCCACTTCTGACATTTATCGATTTCTTTTTCGTATCGCAATAAATCATAGAAATTTCGTTTCACAAGTGAATGTGGCATGGAGGTTCACTAAGAAAATTTTTACTGCCTTTTGTTCCTAAATTTAGTCGTGTCATGTAAGAAAAATTTAGTCCGTTTTTCAAGTGTTGATTTCAGAACTATTTGAAAGAAATCGGTTTTGTGTGTCAGAATAGCCGAGCGGTCTAAGGCGCCAGATTTAAGCTCTGGTTCTCGAAAGAGAGCGTGGGATCGAACCCCACTTCTGACATATATCGATTTCTTTTTCGTATCGGAATAAATCATAGAAGTTTCGTTTTACAAGTGAATGTGGCATGCAGGTATAATAAGGCAAATTTTTACTAGCTTTTTTTCCTAAATTTAGTCGTCTCGTGTAATAAACATTTAGATCGGTTTTCAAGTGATGAGTTCAGAACACTGAAAGAAATCTCCTTAGTGTGTCAGAATGGCCGAGAGGTCTAAGGCGCCAGATTTAAGCTCTGGTTCTCGAAATAGAATGTGGGTTCGAACCCCACTTCTGACATATATCGAATTCTTTTTCGTATCGAGATAAATCATAAAAGATTCTTTTCACAAGTGAATGTGGCATGCAGGTATAATAAAGAAAATTTTTACTGTTTTTGTTCCTAAATTTAGTCATCTCGTAAGATTTACACTGTTTTTTAAATGATGAGTTCAGAACTATTTGAAAGAAATCTGCTTAGAGTGGTCAGAATTTTCCGAGCGGTCTAAGGCGCCAGATTTAAGCTCTGGTTCTCGAAAGAGAGCGTGGGTTCGAACCCCACTTCTGACATATATCGAATTCTTTTTCGTATCGTGATAAATCATAAAAGCTTCTTTTCACAAGTGAATGTGGCATGCAGGTATAATAAAGAAAATTTTTACTGGCTTCGTTTCCTAAATTTCGTCGTCTCGTGTAATAAAGATTTAGACCGTTTTTGAAGTGATGAGTTCAGAACTCTGAAAGTAATCTGCTTAGTGTGTCAGAATGGCTGAGCGGTCTAAGGAGCCAGATTTAAGCTCTGGTTCTCGAAAGACAGCGTGGGTTCGAACCCCACTTCTGACATATATCGATTTCTTTTTCGTATCGCAATAAATCAAAGAAATTTCGTTTCACAAGTGAATGTGGCATGCAGGTACTCTAAGAAAATATTTACTGCCTTTTGTTCCTAAATTTAGTCGTATCATGTAAGAAAAATATAGTCCGTTTTTCAAGTGTTGATTTCAGAACTATTTGAAAGAAATGGTTTCGTGTGTCAGAATGGCCAAGCGGTCTAAGGCACCAGATTTAAGCTCTGGTTCTCGAAAGAGAGCGTGGGTTCGAACCCTACTTCTGACATATATCGATTTCTTTTTCGTATCGCAATAAATCAAAGAAATTTCGTTTCACAAGTGAATGTGGCATGCAGGTACTCTAAGAAAATATTTACTGCCTTTTGTTCCTAAATTTAGTCGTATCATGTAAGAAAAATATAGTCCGTTTTTCAAGTGTTGATTTCAGAACTATTTGAAAGAAATGGTTTCGTGTGTCAGAATGGCCAAGCGGTCTAAGGCACCAGATTTAAGCTCTGGTTCTCGAAAGAGAGGGTGGGTTCGAACCCTACTTCTGACATATATCGATTACTTTTTCGTATCGCAATAAATCAGAGAAATTTCGTTTCACAAGTGAATGTGGCATGCAGGTACACTAAGAAAATTTTTACTGCCTTTTGTTCTATATTTAGTCGTCTCATGTAAGAAAGATTTAGTCCGTTTTTCAAGTGTTGATTTCAGAACTATTTGAAAGAAATTGGTTTTGTGTGTCAGAATGGCCAAGCGGTCTAAGGCGCCAGATTTAAGCACTGGTTCTCGAAAGAGAGTGTGGGTTCGAACTCCACTTCTGACATATATCGATTTCTTTTTCGTATCGCGATAAATCATTGAAGTTTCGTTTCACAAGTGAATGTGGCATGCAGGTACACTAAGAAAATTTTTACTGCCTTTTGTTCCTAAATTTTGTCGTCTCATGTAAGAAATATTTAGGCCGTTTTTCAAGTGATGATTTCAGAACTATTTGAAAGAACCCTGCTTAGTGTGTCAGAATGGCCGAGCGGTCTAAGGCGCCAGATTTAAGCTCTAGTTCTCGAAAGAGAGCGTGGGTTCGAACCCCTTCTGACATATATCAATTTCTTTTTTGTATCGTGATAAATCATAAAAGTTTCGTTTCACAAGTGAATGTGGCATGCAGGTATAATAAAGAAAATTTTTACTTGCTTCTTTTCCTAAATTTCGTCGTCTCGTATAATAAAGATTTAGACCGTTTTTCAAGTGATGAGTTCAGAACTCTGAAAGAAATCTGCTTAGTGTGTCAGAATGGCCGAGCGTCTAAGGTGCCAGATTAAAGCTCTGGTTGTCGAAAGAGAGCGTGGGTTCGAACCCCACTTCTGACATATATCGATTTCTTTTTCGTATCGCAATAAATCATAAAAGTTTCGTTTCACAAGTTAATGTGGCATGCAGGTACTCTAAGAAAATTTTTACTGCCTTTTGTTCCTAAATTTAGTCGTGTCATGTAAGAAAAATTTAGTCCGTTTTTCAAGTGTTGATTTCAGAACTATTTGAAAGAAATCGGTTTTGTGTGTCAGAATAGCCGAGCGGTTTAAGGCGCCAGATTTAAGCTCTGGTTCTCGAAAGAGAGCGTGGGATCGAACCCCACCTCTGACATATATCGATTTCTTTTTCGTATCGCAATAAATCATAAAAGTTTCGTTTCACAAGTGTATGTGGCATGCGGTTATAATAAGGAAAATTTTTACTGGCTTTTGTTCCTAAATTTAGTCGTGTCATGTAAGAAAAATTTAGTCCGTTTTTCAAGTGTTGATTTCTGAAGTATTTGAAAGAAATCGGTTTTGTGTGTCAGAATGGCCGAGCGGTCTAAGACGCCAGATTTAAGCTCTGGTTCTCGAAAGAGAGCGTGGGTTCGAACCCCCACTTCTGACATTTATCGATTTCTTTTTCGTATCGCAATAAATCATAGAAATTTCGTTTCACAAGTGAATGTGGCATGGAGGTTCACTAAGAAAATTTTTACTGCCTTTTGTTCCTAAATTTAGTCGTGTCATGTAAGAAAAATTTAGTCCGTTTTTCAAGTGTTGATTTCAGAACTATTTGAAAGAAATCGGTTTTGTGTGTCAGAATAGCCGAGCGGTCTAAGGCGCCAGATTTAAGCTCTGGTTCTCGAAAGAGAGCGTGGGATCGAACCCCACTTCTGACATATATCGATTTCTTTTTCGTATCGGAATAAATCATAGAAGTTTCGTTTTACAAGTGAATGTGGCATGCAGGTATAATAAGGCAAATTTTTACTAGCTTTTTTTCCTAAATTTAGTCGTCTCGTGTAATAAACATTTAGATCGGTTTTCAAGTGATGAGTTCAGAACACTGAAAGAAATCTCCTTAGTGTGTCAGAATGGCCGAGAGGTCTAAGGCGCCAGATTTAAGCTCTGGTTCTCGAAATAGAATGTGGGTTCGAACCCCACTTCTGACATATATCGATTTCTTTTTCGTATCGCGATAAATCATAAAAGTTTCGTTTCAGAAGTGAATGTGGCATGCAGGTATAATAAAGAAAATTTTTACTGTTTTTGTTCCTAAATTTAGTCATCTCGTAAGATTTACACTGTTTTTTAAATGATGAGTTCAGAACTATTTGAAAGAAATCTGCTTAGAGTGGTCAGAATTTTCCGAGCGGTCTAAGGCGCCAGATTTAAGCTCTGGTTCTCGAAAGAGAGCGTGGGTTCGAACCCCACTTCTGACATATATCGAATTCTTTTTCGTATCGTGATAAATCATAAAAGCTTCTTTTCACAAGTGAATGTGGCATGCAGGTATAATAAAGAAAATTTTTACTGGCTTCGTTTCCTAAATTTCGTCGTCTCGTGTAATAAAGATTTAGACCGTTTTTGAAGTGATGAGTTCAGAACTCTGAAAGTAATCTGCTTAGTGTGTCAGAATGGCTGAGCGGTCTAAGGAGCCAGATTTAAGCTCTGGTTCTCGAAAGACAGCGTGGGTTCGAACCCCACTTCTGACATATATCGATTTCTTTTTCGTATCGCAATAAATCAAAGAAATTTCGTTTCACAAGTGAATGTGGCATGCAGGTACTCTAAGAAAATATTTACTGCCTTTTGTTCCTAAATTTAGTCGTATCATGTAAGAAAAATATAGTCCGTTTTTCAAGTGTTGATTTCAGAACTATTTGAAAGAAATGGTTTCGTGTGTCAGAATGGCCAAGCGGTCTAAGGCACCAGATTTAAGCTCTGGTTCTCGAAAGAGAGCGTGGGTTCGAACCCTACTTCTGACATATATCGATTTCTTTTTCGTATCGCAATAAATCAAAGAAATTTCGTTTCACAAGTGAATGTGGCATGCAGGTACTCTAAGAAAATATTTACTGCCTTTTGTTCCTAAATTTAGTCGTATCATGTAAGAAAAATATAGTCCGTTTTTCAAGTGTTGATTTCAGAACTATTTGAAAGAAATGGTTTCGTGTGTCAGAATGGCCAAGCGGTCTAAGGCACCAGATTTAAGCTCTGGTTCTCGAAAGAGAGCGTGGGTTCGAACCCTACTTCTGACATATATCGATTACTTTTTCGTATCGCAATAAATCAGAGAAATTTCGTTTCACAAGTGAATGTGGCATGCAGGTTCACTAAGAAAATTTTTACTGCCTTTTGTTCCTAAATTTAGTCGTGTCATGTAAGAAAAATTTAGTCGGTTTTTCAAGTGTTGATTTCAGAACTATTTGAAAGAAATCGGTTTTGTGTGTCAGAATAGCCGAGCGGTCTAAGGCGCCAGATTTAAGCTCTGGTTCTCGAAAGAGAGCGTGGGATCGAACCCCACTTCTGACATATATCGATTTCTTTTTCGTATCGGAATAAATCATAGAAGTTTCGCTTTACAAGTGAATGTGGCATGCAGGTATAATAAGGCAAATTTTTACTAACTTTTTTTCCTAAATTTAGTCCTCTCGTGTAATAAACATTTAGATCGGTTTTCAAGTGATGAGTTCAGAACACTGAAAGAAATCTCCTTAGTGTGTCAGAATGGCCGAGAGGTCTAAGGCGCCAGATTTAAGCTCTGGTTCTCGAAATAGAATGTGGGTTCGAACCCCACTTCTGACATATATCGATTTCTTTTTCGTATCGCGATAAATCATAAAAGTTTCGTTTCAGAAGTGAATGTGGCATGCAGGTATAATAAAGAAAATTTTTACTGTTTTTGTTCCTAAATTTAGTCATCTCGTAAGATTTACACTGTTTTTTAAATGATGAGTTCAGAACTATTTGAAAGAAATCTGCTTAGAGTGGTCAGAATTTTCCGAGCTGTCTAAGGCGCCAGATTTAAGCTCTGGTTCTCGAAAGAGAGCGTGGGTTCGAACCCCACTTCTGACATATATCGATTTCTTTTTCGTATCGCAATAAATCAAAGAAATTTCGTTTCACAAGTGAATGTGGCATGCAGGTACTCTAAGAAAATATTTACTGCCTTTTGTTCCTAAATTTAGTCGTATCATGTAAGAAAAATATAGTCCGTTTTTCAAGTGTTGATTTCAGAACTATTTGAAAGAAATGGTTTCGTGTGTCAGAATGGCCAAGCGGTCTAAGGCACCAGATTTAAGCTCTGGTTCTCGAAAGAGAGCGTGGGTTCGAACCCTACTTCTGACATATATCGATTTCTTTTTCGTATCGCGATAAATCATAGAAGTTTCGTTTCACAAGTGAATGTGGCATGCAGGTACACTAAGAAAATTTTTACTGCCTTTTGTTCCTATATTTAGTCGTCTCATGTAAGAAAGATTTAGTCCGTTTTTCAAGTGTTGATTTCAGAACTATTTGAAAGAAATTGGTTTTGTGTGTCAGAATGGCCAAGCGGTCTAAGGCGCCAGATTTAAGCACTGGTTCTCGAAAGAGAGTGTGGGTTCGAACTCCACTTCTGACATATATCGATTTCTTTTTCGTATCGCGATAAATCATTGAAGTTTCGTTTCACAAGTGAATGTGGCATGCAGGTACACTAAGAAAATTTTTACTGCCTTTTGTTCCTAAATTTTGTCGTCTCATGTAAGAAATATTTAGGCCGTTTTTCAAGTGATGATTTCAGAACTATTTGAAAGAACCCTGCTTAGTGTGTCAGAATGGCCGAGCGGTCTAAGGCGCCAGATTTAAGCTCTAGTTCTCGAAAGAGAGCGTGGGTTCGAACCCCTTCTGACATATATCAATTTCTTTTTTGTATCGTGATAAATCATAAAAGTTTCGTTTCACAAGTGAATGTGGCATGCAGGTATAATAAAGAAAATTTTTACTTGCTTCTTTTCCTAAATTTCGTCGTCTCGTATAATAAAGATTTAGACCGTTTTTCAAGTGATGAGTTCAGAACTCTGAAAGAAATCTGCTTAGTGTGTCAGAATGGCCGTGCGTCTAAGGTGCCAGATTAAAGCTCTGGTTGTCGAAAGAGAGCGTGGGTTCGAACCCCACTTCTGACATATATCGATTTCTTTTTCGTATCGCAATAAATCATAAAAGTTTCGTTTCACAAGTGTATGTGGCATGCGGTTATAATAAGGAAAATTTTTACTGGCTTTTGTTCCTAAATTTAGTCGTGTCATGTAAGAAAAATTTAGTCCGTTTTTCAAGTGTTGATTTCAGAACTATTTGAAAGAAATCGGTTTTGTGTGTCAGAATAGCCGAGCGGTTTAAGGCGCCAGATTTAAGCTCTGGTTCTCGAAAGAGAGCGTGGGATCGAACCCCACCTCTGACATATATCGATTTCTTTTTCGTATCGCAATAAATCATAAAAGTTTCGTTTCACAAGTGTATGTGGCATGCGATTATAATAAGGAAAATTTTTACTGGCTTTTGTTCCTAAATTTAGTCGTGTCATGTAAGAAAAATTTAGTCCGTTTTTCAAGTGTTGATTTCTGAAGTATTTGAAAGAAATCGGTTTTGTGTGTCAGAATGGCCGAGCGGTCTAAGACGCCAGATTTAAGCTCTGGTTCTCGAAAGAGAGCGTGGGTTCGAACCCCCACTTCTGACATTTATCGATTTCTTTTTCGTATCGCAATAAATCATAGAAATTTCGTTTCACAAGTGAATGTGGCATGGAGGTTCACTAAGAAAATTTTTACTGCCTTTTGTTCCTAAATTTAGTCGTGTCATGTAAGAAAAATTTAGTCCGTTTTTCAAGTGTTGATTTCAGAACTATTTGAAAGAAATCGGTTTTGTGTGTCAGAATAGCCGAGCGGTCTAAGGCGCCAGATTTAAGCTCTGGTTCTCGAAAGAGAGCGTGGGATCGAACCCCACTTCTGACATATATCGATTTCTTTTTCGTATCGGAATAAATCATAGAAGTTTCGTTTTACAAGTGAATGTGGCATGCAGGTATAATAAGGCAAATTTTTACTAGCTTTTTTTCCTAAATTTAGTCGTCTCGTGTAATAAACATTTAGATCGGTTTTCAAGTGATGAGTTCAGAACACTGAAAGAAATCTCCTTAGTGTGTCAGAATGGCCGAGAGGTCTAAGGCGCCAGATTTAAGCTCTGGTTCTCGAAATAGAATGTGGGTTCGAACCCCACTTCTGACATATATCGATTTCTTTTTCGTATCGCGATAAATCATAAAAGTTTCGTTTCAGAAGTGAATGTGGCATGCAGGTATAATAAAGAAAATTTTTACTGTTTTTGTTCCTAAATTTAGTCATCTCGTAAGATTTACACTGTTTTTTAAATGATGAGTTCAGAACTATTTGAAAGAAATCTGCTTAGAGTGGTCAGAATTTCCCGAGCGGTCTAAGGCGCCAGATTTAAGCTCTGGTTCTCGAAAGAGAGCGTGGGTTCGAACCCCACTTCTGACATATATCGAATTCTTTTTCGTATCGTGATAAATCATAAAAGCTTCTTTTCACAAGTGAATGTGGCATGCAGGTATAATAAAGAAAATTTTTACTGGCTTCGTTTCCTAAATTTCGTCGTCTCGTGTAATAAAGATTTAGACCGTTTTTGAAGTGATGAGTTCAGAACTCTGAAAGTAATCTGCTTAGTGTGTCAGAATGGCTGAGCGGTCTAAGGAGCCAGATTTAAGCTCTGGTTCTCGAAAGACAGCGTGGGTTCGAACCCCACTTCTGACATATATCGATTTCTTTTTCGTATCGCAATAAATCAAAGAAATTTCGTTTCACAAGTGAATGTGGCATGCAGGTACTCTAAGAAAATATTTACTGCCTTTTATTCCTAAATTTAGTCGTATCATGTAAGAAAAATATAGTCCGTTTTTCAAGTGTTGATTTCAGAACTATTTGAAAGAAATTGGTTTTGTGTGTCAGAATGGCCAAGCGGTCTAAGGCGCCAGATTTAAGCACTGGTTCTCGAAAGAGAGTGTGGGTTCGAACTCCACTTCTGACATATATCGATTTCTTTTTCGTATCGCGATAAATCATTGAAGTTTCGTTTCACAAGTGAATGTGGCATGCAGGTACACTAAGAAAATTTTTACTGCCTTTTGTTCCTAAATTTTGTCGTCTCATGTAAGAAATATTTAGGCCGTTTTTCAAGTGATGATTTCAGAACTATTTGAAAGAACCCTGCTTAGTGTGTCAGAATGGCCGAGCGGTCTAAGGCGCCAGATTTAAGCTCTAGTTCTCGAAAGAGAGCGTGGGTTCGAACCCCTTCTGACATATATCAATTTCTTTTTTGTATCGTGATAAATCATAAAAGTTTCGTTTCACAAGTGAATGTGGCATGCAGGTATAATAAAGAAAATTTTTACTTGCTTCTTTTCCTAAATTTCGTCGTCTCGTATAATAAAGATTTAGACCGTTTTTCAAGTTATGGGTTCAGAACTCTGAAAGAAATCTGCTTAGTGTGTCAGAATGGCCGAGCGTCTAAGGTGCCATATTAAAGCTCTGGTTGTCGAAAGAGAGCGTGGGTTCGAACCCCACTTCTGACATATATCGATTTCTTTTTCGTATCGCAATAAATCATAAAAGTTTCGTTTCACAAGTTAATGTGGCATGCAGGTACTCTAAGAAAATTTTTACTGCCTTTTGTTCCTAAATTTAGTCGTGTCATGTAAGAAAAATTTAGTCCGTTTTTCAAGTGTTGATTTCAGAACTATTTGAAAGAAATCGGTTTTGTGTGTCAGAATAGCCGAGCGGTTTAAGGCGCCAGATTTAAGCTCTGGTTCTCGAAAGAGAGCGTGGGATCGAACCCCACCTCTGACATATATCGATTTCTTTTTCGTATCGCAATAAATCATAAAAGTTTCGTTTCACAAGTGTATGTGGCATGCGGTTATAATAAGGAAAATGTTTACTGGCTTTTGTTCCTAAATTTAGTCGTGTCATGTAAGAAAAATTTAGTCCGTTTTTCAAGTGTTGATTTCTGAAGTATTTGAAAGAAATCGGTTTTGTGTGTCAGAATGGCCGAGCGGTCTAAGACGCCAGATTTAAGCTCTGGTTCTCGAAAGAGAGCGTGGGTTCGAACCCCCACTTCTGACATTTATCGATTTCTTTTTCGTATCGCAATAAATCATAGAAATTTCGTTTCACAAGTGAATGTGGCATGGAGGTTCACTAAGAAAATTTTTACTGCCTTTTGTTCCTAAATTTAGTCGTGTCATGTAAGAAAAATTTAGTCCGTTTTTCAAGTGTTGATTTCAGAACTATTTGAAAGAAATCGGTTTTGTGTGTCAGAATAGCCGAGCGGTCTAAGGCGCCAGATTTAAGCTCTGGTTCTCGAAAGAGAGCGTGGGATCGAACCCCACTTCTGACATATATCGATTTCTTTTTCGTATCGGAATAAATCATAGAAGTTTCGTTTTACAAGTGAATGTGGCATGCAGGTATAATAAGGCAAATTTTTACTAGCTTTTTTTCCTAAATTTAGTCGTCTCGTGTAATAAACATTTAGATCGGTTTTCAAGTGATGAGTTCAGAACACTGAAAGAAATCTCCTTAGTGTGTCAGAATGGCCGAGAGGTCTAAGGCGCCAGATTTAAGCTCTGGTTCTCGAAATAGAATGTGGGTTCGAACCCCACTTCTGACATATATCGATTTCTTTTTCGTATCGCGATAAATCATAAAAGTTTCGTTTCAGAAGTGAATGTGGCATGCAGGTATAATAAAGAAAATTTTTACTGTTTTTGTTCCTAAATTTAGTCATCTCGTAAGATTTACACTGTTTTTTAAATGATGAGTTCAGAACTATTTGAAAGAAATCTGCTTAGAGTGGTCAGAATTTTCCGAGCGGTCTAAGGCGCCAGATTTAAGCTCTGGTTCTCGAAAGAGAGCGTGGGTTCGAACCCCACTTCTGACATATATCGAATTCTTTTTCGTATCGTGATAAATCATAAAAGCTTCTTTTCACAAGTGAATGTGGCATGCAGGTATAATAAAGAAAATTTTTACTGGCTTCGTTTCCTAAATTTCGTCGTCTCGTGTAATAAAGATTTAGACCGTTTTTGAAGTGATGAGTTCAGAACTCTGAAAGTAATCTGCTTAGTGTGTCAGAATGGCTGAGCGGTCTAAGGAGCCAGATTTAAGCTCTGGTTCTCGAAAGACAGCGTGGGTTCGAACCCCACTTCTGACATATATCGATTTCTTTTTCGTATCGCAATAAATCAAAGAAATTTCGTTTCACAAGTGAATGTGGCATGCAGGTACTCTAAGAAAATATTTACTGCCTTTTGTTCCTAAATTTAGTCGTATCATGTAAGAAAAATATAGTCCGTTTTTCAAGTGTTGATTTCAGAACTATTTGAAAGAAATGGTTTCGTGTGTCAGAATGGCCAAGCGGTCTAAGGCACCAGATTTAAGCTCTGGTTCTCGAAAGAGAGCGTGGGTTCGAACCCTACTTCTGACATATATCGATTTCTTTTTCGTATCGCAATAAATCAAAGAAATTTCGTTTCACAAGTGAATGTGGCATGCAGGTACTCTAAGAAAATATTTACTGCCTTTTGTTCCTAAATTTAGTCGTATCATGTAAGAAAAATATAGTCCGTTTTTCAAGTGTTGATTTCTGAAGTATTTGAAAGAAATCGGTTTTGTGTGTCAGAATGGCCGAGCGGTCTAAGACGCCAGATTTAAGCTCTGGTTCTCGAAAGAGAGCGTGGGTTCGAGCCCCCACTTCTGACATTTATCGATTTCTTTTTCGTATCGCAATAAATCATAGAAATTTCGTTTCACAAGTGAATGTGGCATGGAGGTTCACTAAGAAAATTTTTACTGCCTTTTGTTCCTAAATTTAGTCGTGTCATGTAAGAAAAATTTAGTCCGTTTTTCAAGTGTTGATTTCAGAACTATTTGAAAGAAATCGGTTTTGTGTGTCAGAATAGCCGAGCGGTCTAAGGCGCCAGATTTAAGCTCTGGTTCTCGAAAGAGAGCGTGGGATCGAACCCCACTTCTGACATATATCGATTTCTTTTTCGTATCGGAATAAATCATAGAAGTTTCGTTTTACAAGTGAATGTGGCATGCAGGTATAATAAGGCAAATTTTTACTAACTTTTTTTCCTAAATTTAGTCCTCTCGTGTAATAAACATTTAGATCGGTTTTCAAGTGATGAGTTCAGAACACTGAAAGAAATCTCCTTAGTGTGTCAGAATGGCCGAGAGGTCTAAGGCGCCAGATTTAAGCTCTGGTTCTCGAAATAGAATGTGGGTTCGAACCCCACTTCTGACATATATCGATTTCTTTTTCGTATCGCGATAAATCATAAAAGTTTCGTTTCAGAAGTGAATGTGGCATGCAGGTATAATAAAGAAAATTTTTACTGTTTTTGTTCCTAAATTTAGTCATCTCGTAAGATTTACACTGTTTTTTAAATGATGAGTTCTGAACTATTTGAAAGAAATCTGCTTAGAGTGGTCAGAATTTTCCGAGCTGTCTAAGGCGCCAGATTTAAGCTCTGGTTCTCGAAAGAGAGCGTGGGTTCGAACCCCACTTCTGACATATATCGATTTCTTTTTCGTATCGCAATAAATCAAAGAAATTTCGTTTCACAAGTGAATGTGGCATGCAGGTACTCTAAGAAAATATTTACTGCCTTTTGTTCCTAAATTTAGTCGTATCATGTAAGAAAAATATAGTCCGTTTTTCAAGTGTTGATTTCAGAACTATTTGAAAGAAATGGTTTCGTGTGTCAGAATGGCCAAGCGGTCTAAGGCACCAGATTTAAGCTCTGGTTCTCGAAAGAGAGCGTGGGTTCGAACCCTACTTCTGACATATATCGATTTCTTTTTCGTATCGCGATAAATCATAGAAGTTTCGTTTCACAAGTGAATGTGGCATGCAGGTACACTAAGAAAATTTTTACTGCCTTTTGTTCCTATATTTAGTCGTCTCATGTAAGAAAGATTTAGTCCGTTTTTCAAGTGTTGATTTCAGAACTATTTGAAAGAAATTGGTTTTGTGTGTCAGAATGGCCAAGCGGTCTAAGGCGCCAGATTTAAGCACTGGTTCTCGAAAGAGAGTGTGGGTTCGAACTCCACTTCTGACATATATCGATTTCTTTTTCGTATCGCGATAAATCATTGAAGTTTCGTTTCACAAGTGAATGTGGCATGCAGGTACACTAAGAAAATTTTTACTGCCTTTTGTTCCTAAATTTTGTCGTCTCATGTAAGAAATATTTAGGCCGTTTTTCAAGTGATGATTTCAGAACTATTTGAAAGAACCCTGCTTAGTGTGTCAGAATGGCCGAGCGGTCTAAGGCGCCAGATTTAAGCTCTAGTTCTCGAAAGAGAGCGTGGGTTCGAACCCCTTCTGACATATATCAATTTCTTTTTTGTATCGTGATAAATCATAAAAGTTTCGTTTCACAAGTGAATGTGGCATGCAGGTATAATAAAGAAAATTTTTACTTGCTTCTTTTCCTAAATTTCGTCGTCTCGTATAATAAAGATTTAGACCGTTTTTCAAGTGATGAGTTCAGAACTCTGAAAGAAATCTGCTTAGTGTGTCAGAATGGCCGTGCGTCTAAGGTGCCAGATTAAAGCTCTGGTTGTCGAAAGAGAGCGTGGGTTCGAACCCCACTTCTGACATATATCGATTTCTTTTTCGTATCGCAATAAATCATAAAAGTTTCGTTTCACAAGTTAATGTGGCATGCAGGTACTCTAAGAAAATTTTTACTGCCTTTTGTTCCTAAATTTAGTCGTGTCATGTAAGAAAAATTTAGTCCGTTTTTCAAGTGTTGATTTCAGAACTATTTGAAAGAAATCGGTTTTGTGTGTCAGAATAGCCGAGCGGTTTAAGGCGCCAGATTTAAGCTCTGGTTCTCGAAAGAGAGCGTGGGATCGAACCCCACCTCTGACATATATCGATTTCTTTTTCGTATCGCAATAAATCATAAAAGTTTCGTTTCACAAGTGTATGTGGCATGCGGTTATAATAAGGAAAATTTTTACTGGCTTTTGTTCCTAAATTTAGTCGTGTCATGTAAGAAAAATTTAGTCCGTTTTTCAAGTGTTGATTTCTGAAGTATTTGAAAGAAATCTGTTTTGTGTGTCAGAATGGCCGAGCGGTCTAAGACGCCAGATTTAAGCTCTGGTTCTCGAAAGAGAGCGTGGGTTCGAACCCCCACTTCTGACATTTATCGATTTCTTTTTCGTATCGCAATAAATCATAGAAATTTCGTTTCACAAGTGAATGTGGCATGGAGGTTCACTAAGAAAATTTTTACTGCCTTTTGTTCCTAAATTTAGTCGTGTCATGTAAGAAAAATTTAGTCCGTTTTTCAAGTGTTGATTTCAGAACTATTTGAAAGAAATCGGTTTTGTGTGTCAGAATAGCCGAGCGGTCTAAGGCGCCAGATTTAAGCTCTGGTTCTCGAAAGAGAGCGTGGGATCGAACCCCACTTCTGACATATATCGATTTCTTTTTCGTATCGGAATAAATCATAGAAGTTTCGTTTTACAAGTGAATGTGGCATGCAGGTATAATAAGGCAAATTTTTACTAGCTTTTTTTCCTAAATTTAGTCGTCTCGTGTAATAAACATTTAGATCGGTTTTCAAGTGATGAGTTCAGAACACTGAAAGAAATCTCCTTAGTGTGTCAGAATGGCCGAGAGGTCTAAGGCGCCAGATTTAAGCTCTGGTTCTCGAAATAGAATGTGGGTTCGAACCCCACTTCTGACATATATCGATTTCTTTTTCGTATCGCGATAAATCATAAAAGTTTCGTTTCAGAAGTGAATGTGGCATGCAGGTATAATAAAGAAAATTTTTACTGTTTTTGTTCCTAAATTTAGTCATCTCGTAAGATTTACACTGTTTTTTAAATGATGAGTTCAGAACTATTTGAAAGAAATCTGCTTAGAGTGGTCAGAATTTCCCGAGCGGTCTAAGGCGCCAGATTTAAGCTCTGGTTCTCGAAAGAGAGCGTGGGTTCGAACCCCACTTCTGACATATATCGAATTCTTTTTCGTATCGTGATAAATCATAAAAGCTTCTTTTCACAAGTGAATGTGGCATGCAGGTATAATAAAGAAAATTTTTACTGGCTTCGTTTCCTAAATTTCGTCGTCTCGTGTAATAAAGATTTAGACCGTTTTTGAAGTGATGAGTTCAGAACTCTGAAAGTAATCTGCTTAGTGTGTCAGAATGGCTGAGCGGTCTAAGGAGCCAGATTTAAGCTCTGGTTCTCGAAAGACAGCGTGGGTTCGAACCCCACTTCTGACATATATCGATTTCTTTTTCGTATCGCAATAAATCAAAGAAATTTCGTTTCACAAGTGAATGTGGCATGCAGGTACTCTAAGAAAATATTTACTGCCTTTTATTCCTAAATTTAGTCGTATCATGTAAGAAAAATATAGTCCGTTTTTCAAGTGTTGATTTCAGAACTATTTGAAAGAAATGGTTTCGTGTGTCAGAATGGCCAAGCGGTCTAAGGCGCCAGATTTAAGCTCTGGTTCTCGAAAGAGAGCGTGGGTTCGAACCCCACTTCTGACATATATCGATTTCTTTTTCGTATCGCGATAAATCATAGAAGTTTCGTTTCACAAGTGAATGTGGCATGCAGGTACACTAAGAAAATTTTTACTGCCTTTTGTTCCTATATTTAGTCGTCTCATGTAAGAAAGATTTAGTCCGTTTTTCAAGTGTTGATTTCAGAACTATTTGAAAGAAATTGGTTTTGTGTGTCAGAATGGCCAAGCGGTCTAAGGCGCCAGATTTAAGCACTGGTTCTCGAAAGAGAGTGTGGGTTCGAACCCCACTTCTGACATATATCGATTTCTTTTTCGTATCGCGATAAATCATTGAAGTTTCGTTTCACAAGTGAATGTGGCATGCAGGTACACTAAGAAAATTTTTACTGCCTTTTGTTCCTAAATTTTGTCGTCTCATGTAAGAAATATTTAGGCCGTTTTTCAAGTGATGATTTCAGAACTATTTGAAAGAACCCTGCTTAGTGTGTCAGAATGGCCGAGCGGTCTAAGGCGCCAGATTTAAGCTCTAGTTCTCGAAAGAGAGCGTGGGTTCGAACCCCTTCTGACATATATCAATTTCTTTTTTGTATCGTGATAAATCATAAAAGTTTCGTTTCACAAGTGAATGTGGCATGCAGGTATAATAAAGAAAATTTTTACTTGCTTCTTTTCCTAAATTTCGTCGTCTCGTATAATAAAGATTTAGACCGTTTTTCAAGTGATGAGTTCAGAACTCTGAAAGAAATCTGCTTAGTGTGTCAGAATGGCCGAGCGTCTAAGGTGCCAGATTAAAGGTCTGGTTGTCGAAAGAGAGCGTGGGTTCGAACCCCACTTCTGACATATATCGATTTCTTTTTCGTATCGCAATAAATCATAAAAGTTTCGTTTCACAAGTTAATGTGGCATGCAGGTACTCTAAGAAAATTTTTACTGCCTTTTGTTCCTAAATTTAGTCGTGTCATGTAAGAAAAATTTAGTCCGTTTTTCAAGTGTTGATTTCAGAACTATTTGAAAGAAATCGGTTTTGTGTGTCAGAATAGCCGAGCGGTTTAAGGCGCCAGATTTAAGCTCTGGTTCTCGAAAGAGAGCGTGGGATCGAACCCCACCTCTGACATATATCGATTTCTTTTTCGTATCGCAATAAATCATAAAAGTTTCGTTTCACAAGTGTATGTGGCATGCGGTTATAATAAGGAAAATTTTTACTGGCTTTTGTTCCTAAATTTAGTCTTGTCATGTAAGAAAAATTTAGTCCGTTTTTCAAGTGTTGAGTTCAGAACACTGAAAGAAATCTCCTTAGTGTGTCAGAATGGCCGAGAGGTCTAAGGCGCGAGATTTAAGCTCTGGTTCTCGAAATAGAATGTGGGTTCGAACCCCACTTCTGACATATATCGATTTCTTTTTCGTATCGCGATAAATCATAGAAGTTTCGTTTCAGAAGTGAATGTGGCATGCAGGTATAATAAAGAAAATTTTTACTGTTTTTGTTCCTAAATTTAGTCATCTCGTAAGATTTACACTGTTTTTTAAATGATGAGTTCAGAACTATTTGAAAGAAATCTGCTTAGAGTGGTCAGAATTTTCCGAGCGGTCTAAGGCGCCAGATTTAAGCTCTGGTTCTCGAAAGAGAGCGTGGGTTCGAACCCCACTTCTGACATATATCGATTTCTTTTTCGTATCGTGATAAATCATAAAAGTTTCTTTTCACAAGTGAATGTGGCATGCAGGTATAATAAAGAAAATTTTTACTGGGTTCGTTTCCTAAATTTCGTCGTCTCGTGTAATAAAGATTTAGACCGTTTTTGAAGTGATGAGTTCAGAACTCTGAAAGTAATCTGCTTAGTGTGTCAGAATGGCTGAGCGGTCTAAGGAGCCAGATTTAAGCTCTGGTTCTCGAAAGACAGCGTGGGTTCGAACCCCACTTCTGACATATATCGATTTCTTTTTCGTATCGCAATAAATCAAAGAAATTTCGTTTCACAAGTGAATGTGGCATGCAGGTACTCTAAGAAAATATTTACTGCCTTTTGTTCCTAAATTTAGTCGTATCATGTAAGAAAAATATAGTCCGTTTTTCAAGTGTTGATTTCAGAACTATTTGAAAGAAATGGTTTCGTGTGTCAGAATGGCCAAGCGGTCTAAGGCGCCAGATTTAAGCTCTGGTTCTCGAAAGAGAGCGTGGGTTCGAACCCTACTTCTGACATATATCGATTTCTTTTTCGTATCGCGATAAATCATAGAAGTTTCGTTTCACAAGTGAATGTGGCATGCAGGTACACTAAGAAAATTTTTACTGCCTTTTGTTCCTATATTTAGTCGTCTCATGTAAGAAAGATTTAGTCCGTTTTTCAAGTGTTGATTTCAGAACTATTTGAAAAAAATTGGTTTTGTGTGTCAGAATGGCCAAGCGGTCTAAGGCGCCAGATTTAAGCACTGGTTCTCGAAAGAGAGTGTGGGTTCGAACCCCACTTCTGACATATATCGATTTCTTTTTCGTATCGCGATAAATCATTGAAGTTTCGTTTCACAAGTGAATGTGGCATGCAGGTACACTAAGAAAATTTTTACTGTCTTTTGTTCCTAAATTTTGTCGTCTCATGTAAGAAATATTTAGGCCGTTTTTCAAGTGATGATTTCAGAACTATTTGAAAGAACCCTGCTTAGTGTGTCAGAATGGCCGAGCGGTCTTAGGCGCCAGATTTAAGCTCTAGTTCTCGAAAGAGAGCGTGGGTTTGAACCCCTTCTGACATATATCAATTTCTTTTTTGTATCGTGATAAATCATAAAAGTTTCGTTTCACAAGTGAATGTGGCATGCAGGTATAATAAAGAAAATTTTTACTTGCTTCTTTTCCTAAATTTCGTCGTCTCGTATAATAAAGATTTAGACCGTTTTTCAAGTGATGAGTTCAGAACTCTGAAAGAAATCTGCTTAGTGTGTCAGAATGGCCGAGCGTCTAAGGTGCCAGATTAAAGCTCTGGTTGTCTAAAGAGAGCGTGGGTTCGAACCCCACTTCTGACATATATCGATTTCTTTTTCGTATCGCAATAAATCATAAAGTTTCGTTTCACAAGTTAATGTGGCATGCAGGTACTCTAAGAAAATTTTTACTGCCTTTTGTTCCTAAATTTAGTCGTGTCATGTTAGAAAAATTTAGTCCGTGTTTCAAGTGTTGATTTCAGAACTATTTGAAAGAAATCGGTTTTGTGTGTCAGAATGGCCGAGCGGTCTAAAGCACCAGATTTAAGCTCTGGTTCTGGAAAGAGAGCGTGGGTTCGAACCGCATTTCTGACATATATCGATTTCTTTTTCGTATCGCGATAATCATAAAAGTTTCGTTTCACAAGTGAATTTGGCATGCAGTTACACTAAGAAAATTTTTACTGCCTTTTGTTCCTAAATTTAGTCGTGTCATGTAAGAAAAATTTAGTCCGTTTTTCAAGTGTTGATTCCGAACTATTTGAAAGAAATTGGTTTTGTGTGTCAGAATGGCCGAGCGTTCTAAGGCGCGAGATTTAAGCTCTGGTTCTCGAAAGAGAGCGTGGGTTCGAACCCCACTTCTGACATATATCGATTTCTTTTTCGTATCGCGATAAATCATAAAAGTTTCGTTTCAGAAGTGAATGTGGCATGCAGGTATAATAAAGAAAATTTTTATTGCTTTTGTTCCTAAATTTAGTCATCTCGTGAGATTTACTCCGTTTTTTAAATGAGTTGAGATCAGATCTATTTGAAAGACATCTGCTTAGTGTGGTCAGAATGGCCGAGCGATCTAAGGCCCCAGATTAAAGCTCTAGTTCCCGAAAGAGAGCGTGGGTTCGAACACCTTCTGACATTTATCAATTTCTTTTTTGTATCGTGATAAATCATAGAAATTTCGTTTCACAAGTGTATGTGGCATGCGGTTATAATAAGGAAAATTTTTACTGGCTTTTGTTCCTAAATTTAGTCGTGTCATGTTAGAAAAATTTAGTCCGTTTCAAGTGTTGATTTCAGAACTATTTGAAAGAAATCGGTTTTGTATGTCAGAATGGCCGAGCGGTCTAAAGCACCAGATTTAAGCTCTGGTTCTCGAAAGAGAGCGTGGGTTCGAACCGTATTTCTGACATATATCGATTTCTTTTTCGTATCGCGACAATCATAAAAGTTTCGTTTCACAAGTGAATTTGGCATGCAGGTACACTAAGAAAATTTTTACTGCCTTTTGTTCCTAAATTTAGTCGTGTCATGTAAGAAAAATTTAGTCCGTTTTTCAAGTGTTGATTCAGAACTATTTGAAAGAAATTGGTTTTGTGTGTCAGAATGGCCGAGCGGTCTAAGGCGCCAGATTTAAGCTCTAGTTTCAGAAGTGAATGTGGCATGCAGGTATAATAAAGAAAATTTTTACTGCTTTTGTTCCTAAATTTAGTCATCTCGTAAGATTTACTCCGTTTTTTAAATGAGATGAGTTCAGAACTATTTGAAAGAAATCTGCTTTGTGTGGTCAGAATGGCCGAGCGGTCTAAGGCGCCATGTTTTAGCTCTAGTTCCCGAAAGAGAGCGTGGGTTCGAACCCCTTCTGACATATATCAATTTATTTTTTGTATCGTGATAAATCATAAAAGTTTCGTTTCACAAGTGAATGTGGCATGCAGGTATAATAAAGAAAATTTTTACTGGCTTCTTTTCCTAAATTTCGTTGTCTCGTGTAATAAAGATTTAGACCGTTTTTTAAATGATGAGTTCAGAACTATTTGAAAGAACTGTGCTTAGTGTGTCAGAATGGCCGAGCGGTCTAAGGCGCCAGATTTAGGCTCTAGTTCTCAAAAGAGAGCGTGGGTTCGAACCCCTTCTGACATATGTCAATTTCTTTTTTGTATCGTGATAAATCATAAAAGTTTCGTTTCACAAGTGAATGTGGCATGCGGTTATAATAAGGAAAATTTTTACTGGCTTTTGTTCCTAAATTTAGTCGTGTCATGTAAGAAAAATTTAGTCCGTTTTTCAAGTGTTGATTTCTGAAGTATTTGAAAGAAATCGGTTTTGTGTGTCAGAATGGCCGAGCGGTCTAAGACGCCAGATTTAAGCTCTGGTTCTCGAAAGAGAGCGTGGGTTCGAACCCCCACTTCTGACATTTATCGATTTCTTTTTCGTATCGCAATAAATCATAGAAATTTCGTTTCACAAGTGAATGTGGCATGCAGGTTCACTAAGAAAATTTTTACTGCCTTTTGTTCCTAAATTTAGTCGTGTCATGTAAGAAAAATTTAGTCCGTTTTTCAAGTGTTGATTTCAGAACTATTTGAAAGAAATCGGTTTTGTGTGTCAGAATAGCCGAGCGGTTTAAGGCGCCAGATTTAAGCTCTGGTTCTCGAAAGAGAGCGTGGGATCGAACCCCACCTCTGACATATATCGATTTCTTTTTCGTATCGCAATAAATCATAAAAGTTTCGTTTCACAAGTGTATGTGGCATGCGGTTATAATAAGGAAAATTTTTACTGGCTTTTGTTCCTAAATTTAGTCGTGTCATGTAAGAAAAATTTAGTCCGTTTTTCAAGTGTTGATTTCTGAAGTATTTGAAAGAAATCGGTTTTGTGTGTCAGAATGGCCGAGTGGTCTAAGACGCCAGATTTAAGCTCTGGTTCTCGAAAGAGAGCGTGGGTTCGAACCCCCACTTCTGACATTTATCGATTTCTTTTTCGTATCGCAATAAATCATAGAAATTTCGTTTCACAAGTGAATGTGGCATGCAGGTTCACTAAGAAAATTTTTACTGCCTTTTGTTCCTAAATTTAGTCGTGTCATGTAAGAAAAATTTAGTCCGTTTTTCAAGTGTTGATTTCAGAACTATTTGAAAGAAATCGGTTTTGTGTGTCAGAATAGCCGAGCGGTTTAAGGCGCCAGATTTAAGCTCTGGTTCTCGAAAGAGAGCGTGGGATCGAACCCCACCTCTGACATATATCGATTTCTTTTTCGTATCGCAATAAATCATAAAAGTTTCGTTTCACAAGTGTATGTGGCATGCGGTTATAATAAGGAAAATTTTTACTGGCTTTTGTTCCTAAATTTAGTCGTGTCATGTAAGAAAAATTTAGTCCGTTTTTCAAGTGTTGATTTCTGAAGTATTTGAAACAAATCGGTTTTGTGTGTCAGAATGGCCGAGCGGTCTAAGACGCCAGATTTAAGCTCTGGTTCTCGAAAGAGAGCGTGGGTTCGAACCCCCACTTCTGACATTTATCGATTTCTTTTTCGTATCGCAATAAATCATAGAAATTTCGTTTCACAAGTGAATGTGGCATGCAGGTTCACTAAGAAAATTTTTACTGCCTTTTGTTCCTAAATTTAGTCGTGTCATGTAAGAAAAATTTAGTCCGTTTTTAAAGTGTTGATTTCAGAACTATTTGAAAGAAATCGGTTTTGTGTGTCAGAATAGCCGAGCGGTTTAAGGCGCCAGATTTAAGCTCTGGTTCTCGAAAGAGAGCGTGGGATCGAACCCCACCTCTGACATATATCGATTTCTTTTTCGTATCGCAATAAATCATAAAAGTTTCGTTTCACAAGTGTATGTGGCATGCGTTTATAATAAGAAAAATTTTTACTGGCTTTTGTTCCTAAATTTAGTCGTGTCATGTAAGAAAAATTTAGTCCGTTTTTCAAGTGTTGATTTCTGAAGTATTTGAAAGAAATCGGTTTTGTGTGTCAGAATGGCCGAACGGTCTAAGACGCCAGGTTTAAGCTCTGGTTCTCGAAAGAGAGCGTGGGTTCGAACCCCCACTTCTGACATTTATCGATTTCTTTTTCGTATCGCAATAAATCATAGAAATTTCGTTTCACAAGTGAATGTGGCATGCAGGTTCACTAAGAAAATTTTTACTGCCTTTTGTTCCTAAATTTAGTCGTGTCATGTAAGAAAAATTTAGTCCGTTTTTCAAGGGTTGATTTCAGAACTATTTGAAAGAAATCGGTTTTGTGTGTCAGAATAGCCGAGCGGTCTAAGGCGCCAGATTTAAGCTCTGGTTCTCGAAAGAGAGCGTGGGATCGAACCCCACTTCTGACATATATCGATTTCTTTTGCGTATCGCGATAAATCATAAAAGTTTCGTTTCAGAAGTGAATGTGGCATGCAGGTATAATAAAGAAAATTTTTACTGCTTTTGTTCCTAAATTTAGTCATCTCGTAAGATTTACACTGTTTTTTAAATGATGAGTTCAGAACTATTTGAAAGAAATCTGCTTAGAGTGGTCAGAATTTTCCGAGCGGTCTAAGGCGCCAGATTTAAGCTCTGGTTCTCGAAAGAGAGCGTGGGTTCGAACCCCACTTCTGACATATATCGATTTCTTTTTCGTATCGTGATAAATCATAAAAGTTTCGTTTCACAAGTGAATGTGGCATGCAGGTATAATAAAGAAAATTTTTATTGGCTTCGTTTCCTAAATTTCGTCGTCTCGTGTAATAAAGATTTAGACCGTTTTTGAAGTGAAGAGTTCAGAACTCTGAAAGTAATCTGCTTAGTGTGTCAGAATGGCTGAGCGGTCTAAGGAGCCAGATTTAAGCTCTGGTTCTCGAAAGACAGCGTGGGTTCGAACCCCACTTCTGACATATATTGATTTCTTTTTCGTATCGCAATAAATCATAGAAATTTCGTTTCACAAGTGAATGTGGCATGCAGGTTCACTAAGAAAATTTTTACTGCCTTTTGTTCCTAAATTTAGTCGTGTCATGTAAGAAAAATTTAGTCCGTTTTTCAAGTGTTGATTTCAGAACTATTTGAAAGAAATGGTTTCGTGTGTCAGAATGGCCAAGCGGTCTAAGGCGCCAGATTTAAGCTCTGGTTCTCGAAAGAGAGCGTGGGTTCGAACCCTACTTCTGACATATATCGATTTCTTTTTCGTATCGCGATAAATCATAGAAGTTTCGTTTCACAAGTGAATGTGGCATGTAGGTACACTAAGAAAATTTTTACTGCCTTTTGTTCCTATATTTAGTCGTCTCATGTAAGAAAGATTTAGTCCGTTTTTCAAGTGTTGATTTCAGAACTATTTGAAAGAAATTGGTTTTGTGTGTCAGAATGGCCAAGCGGTCTAAGGCGCCAGATTTAAGCACTGGTTCTCGAAAGAGAGTGTGGGTTCGAACCCCACTTCTGACATATATCGATTTCTTTTTCGTATCGCGATAAATCATTGAAGTTTCGTTTCACAAGTGAATGTGGCATGCAGGTACACTAAGAAAATTTTTACTGCCTTTTGTTCCTAAATTTTGTCGTCTCATGTAAGAAATATTTAGGCCGTTTTTCAAGTGATGATTTCAGAACTATTTGAAAGAACCCTGCTTAGTGTGTCAGAATGGCCGAGCGGTCTAAGGCGCCAGATTTAAGCTCTAGTTCTCGAAAGAGAGCGTGGGTTCGAACCCCTTCTGACATATATCAATTTCTTTTTTGTATCGTGATAAATCATAAAAGTTTCGTTTCACAAGTGAATGTGGCATGCAGGTATAATAAAGAAAATTTTTACTTGCTTCTTTTCCTAAATTTCGTCGTCTCGTATAATAAAGATTTAGACCGTTTTTCAAGTGATGAGTTCAGAACTCTGAAAGAAATCTGCTTAGTGTGTCAGAATGGCCGAGCGTCTAAGGTGCCAGATTAAAGCTCTGGTTGTCGAAAGAGAGCGTGGGTTCGAACCCCACTTCTGACATATATCGATTTCTTTTTCGTATCGCAATAAATCATAAAAGTTTCGTTTCACAAGTGTATGTGGCATGCGGTTATAATAAGGAAAATTTTTACTGGCTTTTGTTCCTAAATTTAGTCGTGTCATGTAAGAAAAATTTAGTCCGTTTTTCAAGTGTTGATTTCTGAAGTATTTGAAAGAAATCGGTTTTGTGTGTCAGAATGGCCGAGCGGTCTAAGACGCCAGATTTAAGCTCTGGTTCTCGAAAGAGAGCGTGGGTTCGAACCCCCACTTCTGACATTTATCGATTTCTTTTTCGTATCGCAATAAATCAGAGAAATTTCGTTTCACAAGTGAATGTGGCATGCAGGTTCACTAAGAAAATTTTTACTGCCTTTTGTTCCTAAATTTAGTCGTGTCATGTAAGAAAAATTTAGTCGGTTTTTCAAGTGTTGATTTCAGAACTATTTGAAAAAAATCGGTTTTGTGTGTCAGAATAGCCGAGCGGTCTAAGGCGCCAGATTTAAGCTCTGGTTCTCGAAAGAGAGCGTGGGATCGAACCCCACTTCTGACATATATCGATTTCTTTTTCGTATCGGAATAAATCATAGAAGTTTCGTTTCACAAGTGAATGTGGCATGCAGGTACACTAAGAAAATTTTTACTGCCTTTTGTTCCTAAATTTTGTCGTCTCATGTAAGAAATATTTAGGCCGTTTTTCAAGTGATGATTTCAGAACTATTTGAAAGAACCCTGCTTAGTGTGTCAGAATGGCCGAGCGGTCTAAGGCGCCAGATTTAAGCTCTAGTTCTCGAAAGAGAGCGTGGGTTCGAACCCCTTCTGACATATATCAATTTCTTTTTTGTATCGTGATAAATCATAAAAGTTTCGTTTCACAAGTGAATGTGGCATGCAGGTATAATAAAGAAAATTTTTACTTGCTTCTTTTCCTAAATTTCGTCGTCTCGTGTAATAAACATTTAGATCGGTTTTCAAGTGATGAGTTCAGAACACTGAAAGAAATCTCCTTAGTGTGTCAGAATGGCCGAGAGGTCTAAGGCGCCAGATTTAAGCTCTGGTTCTCGAAAGAGAGTGTGGGTTCGAACCCCACTTCTGACATATATCGATTTCTTTTTCGTATCGCGATAAATCATTGAAGTTTCGTTTCACAAGTGAATGTGGCATGCAGGTACACTAAGAAAATTTTTACTGCCTTTGTTCCTAAATTTTGTCGTCTCATGTAAGAAATATTAAGGCCGTTTTTCAAGTGATGATTTCAGAACTATTTGAAAGAACCCTGCTTAGTGTGTCAGAATGGCCGAGCGGTCTAAGGCGCCAGATTTGAGCTCTAGTTCTCGAAAGAGAGCGTGGGTTCGAACCCCTTCTGACATATATCAATTTCTTTTTTGTATCGTGATAAATCATAAAAGTTTCGTTTCACAAGTGAATGTGGCATGCAGGTATAATAAAGAAAATTTTTACTTGCTTCTTTTCCTAAATTTCGTCGTCTCGTATAATAAAGATTTAGACCGTTTTTCAAGTGATGAGTTCAGAACTCTGAAAGAAATCTGCTTAGTGTGTCAGAATGGCCGAGCGTCTAAGGTGCCAGATTAAAGCTCTGGTTGTCGAAAGAGAGCGTGGGTTCGAACCCCACTTCTGACATATATCGATTTCTTTTTCGTATCGCAATAAATCATAGAAATTTCGTTTCACAAGTTAATGTGGCATGCAGGTACTCTAAGAAAATTTTTACTGCCTTTTGTTCCTAAATTTAGTCGTGTCATGTAAGAAAAATTTAGTCCGTTTTTCAAGTGTTGATTTCAGAACTATTTGAAAGAAATCGGTTTTGTGTGTCAGAATAGCCGAGCGGTTTAAGGCGCCAGATTTAAGCTCTGGTTCTCGAAAGAGAGCGTGGGATCGAACCCCACCTCTGACATATATCGATTTCTTTTTCGTATCGCAATAAATCATAAAAGTTTCGTTTCACAAGTGTATGTGGCATGCGGTTATAATAAGGAAAATTTTTACTGGCTTTTGTTCCTAAATTTAGTCGTGTCATGTAAGAAAAATTTAGTCCGTTTTTCAAGTGTTGATTTCTGAAGTATTTGAAAGATATCGGTTTTGTGTGTCAGAATGGCCGAGCGGTCTAAGACGCCAGATTTAAGCTCTGGTTCTCGAAAGAGAGCGTGGGTTCGAACCCCCACTTCTGACATTTATCGATTTCTTTTTCGTATCGCAATAAATCAGAGAAATTTCGTTTCACAAGTGAATGTGGCATGCAGGTTCACTAAGAAAATTTTTACTGCCTTTTGTTCCTAAATTTAGTCGTGTCATGTAAGAAAAATTTAGTCGGTTTTTCAAGTGTTGATTTCAGAACTATTTGAAAGAAATCGGTTTTGTGTGTCAGAATAGCCGAGCGGTCTAAGGCGCCAGATTTAAGCTCTGGTTCTCGAAAGAGACCGTGGGATCGAACCCCACTTCTGACATATATCGATTTCTTTTTCGTATCGGAATAAATCATAGAAGTTTCGTTTTACAAGTGAATGTGGCATGCAGGTATAATAAGGCAAATTTTTACTAACTTTTTTTCCTAAATTTAGTCCTCTCGTGTAATAAACATTTAGATCGGTTTTCAAGTGATGAGTTCAGAACACTGAAAGAAATCTCCTTAGTGTGTCAGAATGGCCGAGAGGTCTAAGGCGCCAGATTTAAGCTCTGGTTCTCGAAATAGAATGTGGGTTCGAACCCAACTTCTGACATATATCGATTTCTTTTTCGTATCGCGATAAATCATAAAAGTTTCGTTTCAGAAGTGAATGTGGCATGCAGGTATAATAAAGAAAATTTTTACTGTTTTTGTTCCTAAATTTAGTCATCTCGTAAGATTTACACTGTTTTTTAAATGATGAGTTCAGAACTATTTGAAAGAAATCTGCTTAGAGTGGTCAGAATTTTCCGAGCTGTCTAAGGCGCCAGATTTAAGCTCTGGTTCTCGAAAGAGAGCGTGGGTTCGAACCCCACTTCTGACATATATCGATTTCTTTTTCGTATCGTGATAAATCATAAAAGTTTCTTTTCACAAGTGAATGTGGCATGCAGGTATAATAAAGGAAATTTTTACTGGCTTCGTTTCCTAAATTTCGTCGTCTCGTGTAATAAAGATTTAGACCGTTTTTGAAGTGATGAGTTCAGAACTCTGAAAGTAATCTGCTTAGTGTGTCAGAATGGCTGAGCGGTCTAAGGAGCCAGATTTAAGCTCTGGTTCTCGAAAGACAGCGTGGGTTCGAACCCCACTTCTGACATATATCGATTTCTTTTTCGTATCGCAATAAATCAAAGAAATTTCGTTTCACAAGTGAATGTGGCATGCAGGTACTCTAAGAAAATATTTACTGCCTTTTGTTCCTAAATTTAGTCGTATCATGTAAGAAAAATATAGTCCGTTTTTCAAGTGTTGATTTCAGAACTATTTGAAAGAAATGGTTTCGTGTGTCAGAATGGCCAAGCGGTCTAAGGCACCAGATTTAAGCTCTGGTTCTCGAAAGAGAGCGTGGGTTCGAACCCTACTTCTGACATATATCGATTTCTTTTTCGTATCGCGATAAATCATTGAAGTTTCGTTTCACAAGTGAATGTGGCATGCAGGTATAATAAGGCAAATTTTTACTAACTTTTTTTCCTAAATTTAGTCCTCTCGTGTAATAAACATTTAGATCGGTTTTCAAGTGATGAGTTCAGAACACTGAAAGATATCTCCTTAGTGTGTCAGAATGGCCGAGAGGTCTAAGGCGCCAGATTTAAGCTCTGGTTCTCGAAATAGAATGTGGGTTCGAACCCCACTTCTGACATATATCGATTTCTTTTTCGTATCGCGATAAATCATAAAAGTTTCGTTTCAGAAGTGAATGTGGCATGCAGGTATAATAAAGAAAATTTTTACTGTTTTTGTTCCTAAATTTAGTCATCTCGTAAGATTTACACTGTTTTTTAAATGATGAGTTCAGAACTATTTGAAAGAAATCTGCTTAGAGTGGTCAGAATTTTCCGAGCGGTCTAAGGCGCCAGATTTAAGCTCTGGTTCTCGAAAGAGAGCGTGGGTTCGAACCCCACTTCTGACATATATCGAATTCTTTTTCGTATCGTGATAAATCATAAAAGCTTCTTTTCACAAGTGAATGTGGCATGCAGGTATAATAAAGAAAATTTTTACTGGCTTCGTTTCCTAAATTTCGTCGTCTCGTGTAATAAAGATTTAGACCGTTTTTGAAGTGATGAGTTCAGAACTCTGAAAGTAATCTGCTTAGTGTGTCAGAATGGCTGAGCGGTCTAAGGAGCCAGATTTAAGCTCTGGTTCTCGAAAGACAGCGTGGGTTCGAACCCCACTTCTGACATATATCGATTTCTTTTTCGTATCGCAATAAATCAAAGAAATTTCGTTTCACAAGTGAATGTGGCATGCAGGTACTCTAAGAAAATATTTACTGCCTTTTGTTCCTAAATTTAGTCGTATCATGTAAGAAAAATATAGTCCGTTTTTCAAGTGTTGATTTCAGAACTATTTGAAAGAAATGGTTTCGTGTGTCAGAATGGCCAAGCGGTCTAAGGCACCAGATTTAAGCTCTGGTTCTCGAAAGAGAGCGTGGGTTCGAACCCTACTTCTGACATATATCGATTTCTTTTTCGTATCGCAATAAATCAAAGAAATTTCGTTTCACAAGTGAATGTGGCATGCAGGTACTCTAAGAAAATATTTACTGCCTTTTGTTCCTAAATTTAGTCGTATCATGTAAGAAAAATATAGTCCGTTTTTCAAGTGTTGATTTCAGAACTATTTGAAAGAAATGGTTTCGTGTGTCAGAATGGCCAAGCGGTCTAAGGCACCAGATTTAAGCTCTGGTTCTCGAAAGAGAGCGTGGGTTCGAACCCTACTTCTGACATATATCGATTACTTTTTCGTATCGCAATAAATCAGAGAAATTTCGTTTCACAAGTGAATGTGGCATGCAGGTTCACTAAGAAAATTTTTACTGCCTTTTGTTCCTAAATTTAGTCGTGTCATGTAAGAAAAATTTAGTCGGTTTTTCAAGTGTTGATTTCAGAACTATTTGAAAGAAATCGGTTTTGTGTGTCAGAATAGCCGAGCGGTCTAAGGCGCCAGATTTAAGCTCTGGTTCTCGAAAGAGAGCGTGGGATCGAACCCCACTTCTGACATATATCGATTTCTTTTTCGTATCGGAATAAATCATAGAAGTTTCGTTTTACAAGTGAATGTGGCATGCAGGTATAATAAGGCAAATTTTTACTAACTTTTTTTCCTAAATTTAGTCCTCTCGTGTAATAAACATTTAGATCGGTTTTCAAGTGATGAGTTCAGAACACTGAAAGAAATCTCCTTAGTGTGTCAGAATGGCCGAGAGGTCTAAGGCGCCAGATTTAAGCTCTGGTTCTCGAAATAGAATGTGGGTTCGAACCCCACTTCTGACATATATCGATTTCTTTTTCGTATCGCGATAAATCATAAAAGTTTCGTTTCAGAAGTGAATGTGGCATGCAGGTATAATAAAGAAAATTTTTACTGTTTTTGTTCCTAAATTTAGTCATCTCGTAAGATTTACACTGTTTTTTAAATGATGAGTTCAGAACTATTTGAAAGAAATCTGCTTAGAGTGGTCAGAATTTTCCGAGCTGTCTAAGGCGCCAGATTTAAGCTCTGGTTCTCGAAAGAGAGCGTGGGTTCGAACCCCACTTCTGACATATATCGATTTCTTTTTCGTATCGCAATAAATCAAAGAAATTTCGTTTCACAAGTGAATGTGGCATGCAGGTACTCTAAGAAAATATTTACTGCCTTTTGTTCCTAAATTTAGTCGTATCATGTAAGAAAAATATAGTCCGTTTTTCAAGTGTTGATTTCAGAACTATTTGAAAGAAATGGTTTCGTGTGTCAGAATGGCCAAGCGGTCTAAGGCACCAGATTTAAGCTCTGGTTCTCGAAAGAGAGCGTGGGTTCGAACCCTACTTCTGACATATATCGATTTCTTTTTCGTATCGCGATAAATCATAGAAGTTTCGTTTCACAAGTGAATGTGGCATGCAGGTACACTAAGAAAATTTTTACTGCCTTTTGTTCCTATATTTAGTCGTCTCATGTAAGAAAGATTTAGTCCGTTTTTCAAGTGTTGATTTCAGAACTATTTGAAAGAAATTGGTTTTGTGTGTCAGAATGGCCAAGCGGTCTAAGGCGCCAGATTTAAGCACTGGTTCTCGAAAGAGAGTGTGGGTTCGAACTCCACTTCTGACATATATCGATTTCTTTTTCGTATCGCGATAAATCATTGAAGTTTCGTTTCACAAGTGAATGTGGCATGCAGGTACACTAAGAAAATTTTTACTGCCTTTTGTTCCTAAATTTTGTCGTCTCATGTAAGAAATATTTAGGCCGTTTTTCAAGTGATGATTTCAGAACTATTTGAAAGAACCCTGCTTAGTGTGTCAGAATGGCCGAGCGGTCTAAGGCGCCAGATTTAAGCTCTAGTTCTCGAAAGAGAGCGTGGGTTCGAACCCCTTCTGACATATATCAATTTCTTTTTTGTATCGTGATAAATCATAAAAGTTTCGTTTCACAAGTGAATGTGGCATGCAGGTATAATAAAGAAAATTTTTACTTGCTTCTTTTCCTAAATTTCGTCGTCTCGTATAATAAAGATTTAGACCGTTTTTCAAGTGATGAGTTCAGAACTCTGAAAGAAATCTGCTTAGTGTGTCAGAATGGCCGTGCGTCTAAGGTGCCAGATTAAAGCTCTGGTTGTCGAAAGAGAGCGTGGGTTCGAACCCCACTTCTGACATATATCGATTTCTTTTTCGTATCGCAATAAATCATAAAAGTTTCGTTTCACAAGTTAATGTGGCATGCAGGTACTCTAAGAAAATTTTTACTGCCTTTTGTTCCTAAATTTAGTCGTGTCATGTAAGAAAAATTTAGTCCGTTTTTCAAGTGTTGATTTCAGAACTATTTGAAAGAAATCGGTTTTGTGTGTCAGAATAGCCGAGCGGTTTAAGGCGCCAGATTTAAGCTCTGGTTCTCGAAAGAGAGCGTGGGATCGAACCCCACCTCTGACATATATCGATTTCTTTTTCGTATCGCAATAAATCATAAAAGTTTCGTTTCACAAGTGTATGTGGCATGCGGTTATAATAAGGAAAATTTTTACTGGCTTTTGTTCCTAAATTTAGTCGTGTCATGTAAGAAAAATTTAGTCCGTTTTTCAAGTGTTGATTTCTGAAGTATTTGAAAGAAATCGGTTTTGTGTGTCAGAATGGCCGAGCGGTCTAAGACGCCAGATTTAAGCTCTGGTTCTCGAAAGAGAGCGTGGGTTCGAACCCCCACTTCAGACATTTATCGATTTCTTTTTCGTATCGCAATAAATCATAGAAATTTCGTTTCACAAGTGAATGTGGCATGGAGGTTCACTAAGAAAATTTTTACTGCCTTTTGTTCCTAAATTTAGTCGTGTCATGTAAGAAAAATTTAGTCCGTTTTTCAAGTGTTGATTTCAGAACTATTTGAAAGAAATCGGTTTTGTGTATCAGAATAGCCGAGCGGTCTAAGGCGCCAGATTTAAGCTCTGGTTCTCGAAAGAGAGCGTGGGATCGAACCCCACTTCTGACATATATCGATTTCTTTTTCGTATCGGAATAAATCATAGAAGTTTCGTTTTACAAGTGAATGTGGCATGCAGGTATAATAAGGCAAATTTTTACTAGCTTTTTTTCCTAAATTTAGTCGTCTCGTGTAATAAACATTTAGATCGGTTTTCAAGTGATGAGTTCAGAACACTGAAAGAAATCTCCTTAGTGTGTCAGAATGGCCGAGAGGTCTAAGGCGCCAGATTTAAGCTCTGGTTCTCGAAATAGAATGTGGGTTCGAACCCCACTTCTGACATATATCGATTTCTTTTTCGTATCGCGATAAATCATAAAAGTTTCGTTTCAGAAGTGAATGTGGCATGCAGGTATAATAAAGAAAATTTTTACTGTTTTTGTTCCTAAATTTAGTCATCTCGTAAGATTTACACTGTTTTTTAAATGATGAGTTCAGAACTATTTGAAAGAAATCTGCTTAGAGTGGTCAGAATTTTCCGAGCGGTCTAAGGCGCCAGATTTAAGCTCTGGTTCTCGAAAGAGAGCGTGGGTTCGAACCCCACTTCTGACATATATCGAATTCTTTTTCGTATCGTGATAAATCATAAAAGCTTCTTTTCACAAGTGAATGTGGCATGCAGGTATAATAAAGAAAATTTTTACTGGCTTCGTTTCCTAAATTTCGTCGTCTCGTGTAATAAAGATTTAGACCGTTTTTGAAGTGATGAGTTCAGAACTCTGAAAGTAATCTGCTTAGTGTGTCAGAATGGCTGAGCGGTCTAAGGAGCCAGATTTAAGCTCTGGTTCTCGAAAGACAGCGTGGGTTCGAACCCCACTTCTGACATATATCGATTTCTTTTTCGTATCGCAATAAATCAAAGAAATTTCGTTTCACAAGTGAATGTGGCATGCAGGTACTCTAAGAAAATATTTACTGCCTTTTATTCCTAAATTTAGTCGTATCATGTAAGAAAAATATAGTCCGTTTTTCAAGTGTTGATTTCAGAACTATTTGAAAGAAATGGTTTCGTGTGTCAGAATGGCCAAGCGGTCTAAGGCGCCAGATTTAAGCTCTGGTTCTCGAAAGAGAGCGTGGGTTCGAACCCTACTTCTGACATATATCGATTTCTTTTTCGTATCGCGATAAATCATAGAAGTTTCGTTTCACAAGTGAATGTGGCATGCAGGTACACTAAGAAAATTTTTACTGCCTTTTGTTCCTATATTTAGTCGTCTCATGTAAGAAAGATTTAGTCCGTTTTTCAAGTGTTGATTTCAGAACTATTTGAAAGAAATTGGTTTTGTGTGTCAGAATGGCCAAGCGGTCTAAGGCGCCAGATTTAAGCACTGGTTCTCGAAAGAGAGTGTGGGTTCGAACCCCACTTCTGACATATATCGATTTCTTTTTCGTATCGCGATAAATCATTGAAGTTTCGTTTCACAAGTGAATGTGGCATGCAGGTACACTAAGAAAATTTTTACTGCCTTTTGTTCCTAAATTTTGTCGTCTCATGTAAGAAATATTTAGGCCGTTTTTCAAGTGATGATTTCAGAACTATTTGAAAGAACCCTGCTTAGTGTGTCAGAATGGCCGAGCGGTCTAAGGCGCCAGATTTAAGCTCTAGTTCTCGAAAGAGAGCGTGGGTTCGAACCCCTTCTGACATATATCAATTTCTTTTTTGTATCGTGATAAATCATAAAAGTTTCGTTTCACAAGTGAATGTGGCATGCAGGTATAATAAAGAAAATTTTTACTTGCTTCTTTTCCTAAATTTCGTCGTCTCGTATAATAAAGATTTAGACCGTTTTTCAAGTGATGAGTTCAGAACTCTGAAAGAAATCTGCTTAGTGTGTCAGAATGGCCGAGCGTCTAAGGTGCCAGATTAAAGGTCTGGTTGTCGAAAGAGAGCGTGGGTTCGAACCCCACTTCTGACATATATCGATTTCTTTTTCGTATCGCAATAAATCATAAAAGTTTCGTTTCACAAGTTAATGTGGCATGCAGGTACTCTAAGAAAATTTTTACTGCCTTTTGTTCCTAAATTTAGTCGTGTCATGTAAGAAAAATTTAGTCCGTTTTTCAAGTGTTGATTTCAGAACTATTTGAAAGAAATCGGTTTTGTGTGTCAGAATAGCCGAGCGGTTTAAGGCGCCAGATTTAAGCTCTGGTTCTCGAAAGAGAGCGTGGGATCGAACCCCACCTCTGACATATATCGATTTCTTTTTCGTATCGCAATAAATCATAAAAGTTTCGTTTCACAAGTGTATGTGGCATGCGGTTATAATAAGGAAAATTTTTACTGGCTTTTGTTCCTAAATTTAGTCTTGTCATGTAAGAAAAATTTAGTCCGTTTTTCAAGTGTTGATTTCTGAAGTATTTGAAAGAAATCGGTTTTGTGTGTCAGAATGGCCGAGTGGTCTAAGACGCCAGATTTAAGCTCTGGTTCTCGAAAGAGAGCGTGGGTTCGAACCCCCACTTCTGACATTTATCGATTTCTTTTTCGTATCGCAATAAATCATAGAAATTTCGTTTCACAAGTGAATGTGGCATGCAGGTTCACTAAGAAAATTTTTACTGCCTTTTGTTCCTAAATTTAGTCGTGTCATGTAAGAAAAATTTAGTCCGTTTTTCAAGTGTTGATTTCAGAACTATTTGAAAGAAATCGGTTTTGTGTGTCAGAATAGCCGAGCGGTCTAAGGCGCCAGATTTAAGCTCTGGTTCTCGAAAGAGAGCGTGGGATCGAACCCCACTTCTGACATATATCGATTTCTTTTTCGTATCGGAATAAATCATAGAAGTTTCGTTTTACAAGTGAATGTGGCATGCAGGTATAATAAGGCAAATTTTTACTAGCTTTTTTTCCTAAATTTAGTCGTCTCGTGTAATAAACATTTAGATCGGTTTTCAAGTGATGAGTTCAGAACACTGAAAGAAATCTCCTTAGTGTGTCAGAATGGCCGAGAGGTCTAAGGCGCCAGATTTAAGCTCTGGTTCTCGAAATAGAATGTGGGTTCGAACCCCACTTCTGACATATATCGATTTCTTTTTCGTATCGCGATAAATCATAAAAGTTTCGTTTCAGAAGTGAATGTGGCATGCAGGTATAATAAAGAAAATTTTTACTGTTTTTGTTCCTAAATTTAGTCATCTCGTAAGATTTACACTGTTTTTTAAATGATGAGTTCAGAACTATTTGAAAGAAATCTGCTTAGAGTGGTCAGAATTTTCCGAGCGGTCTAAGGCGCCAGATTTAAGCTCTGGTTCTCGAAAGAGAGCGTGGGTTCGAACCCCACTTCTGACATATATCGAATTCTTTTTCGTATCGTGATAAATCATAAAAGCTTCTTTTCACAAGTGAATGTGGCATGCAGGTATAATAAAGAAAATTTTTACTGGCTTCGTTTCCTAAATTTCGTCGTCTCGTGTAATAAAGATTTAGACCGTTTTTGAAGTGATGAGTTCAGAACTCTGAAAGTAATCTGCTTAGTGTGTCAGAATGGCTGAGCGGTCTAAGGAGCCAGATTTAAGCTCTGGTTCTCGAAAGACAGCGTGGGTTCGAACCCCACTTCTGACATATATCGATTTCTTTTTCGTATCGCAATAAATCAAAGAAATTTCGTTTCACAAGTGAATGTGGCATGCAGGTACTCTAAGAAAATATTTACTGCCTTTTATTCCTAAATTTAGTCGTATCATGTAAGAAAAATATAGTCCGTTTTTCAAGTGTTGATTTCAGAACTATTTGAAAGAAATGGTTTCGTGTGTCAGAATGGCCAAGCGGTCTAAGGCGCCAGATTTAAGCTCTGGTTCTCGAAAGAGAGCGTGGGTTCGAACCCTACTTCTGACATATATCGATTTCTTTTTCGTATCGCGATAAATCATAGAAGTTTCGTTTCACAAGTGAATGTGGCATGCAGGTACACTAAGAAAATTTTTACTGCCTTTTGTTCCTATATTTAGTCGTCTCATGTAAGAAAGATTTAGTCCGTTTTTCAAGTGTTGATTTCAGAACTATTTGAAAGAAATTGGTTTTGTGTGTCAGAATGGCCAAGCGGTCTAAGGCGCCAGATTTAAGCACTGGTTCTCGAAAGAGAGTGTGGGTTCGAACCCCACTTCTGACATATATCGATTTCTTTTTCGTATCGCGATAAATCATTGAAGTTTCGTTTCACAAGTGAATGTGGCATGCAGGTACACTAAGAAAATTTTTACTGCCTTTTGTTCCTAAATTTTGTCGTCTCATGTAAGAAATATTTAGGCCGTTTTTCAAGTGATGATTTCAGAACTATTTGAAAGAACCCTGCTTAGTGTGTCAGAATGGCCGAGCGGTCTAAGGCGCCAGATTTAAGCTCTAGTTCTCGAAAGAGAGCGTGGGTTCGAACCCCTTCTGACATATATCAATTTCTTTTTTGTATCGTGATAAATCATAAAAGTTTCGTTTCACAAGTGAATATGGCATGCAGGTATAATAAAGAAAATTTTTACTTGCTTCTTTTCCTAAATTTCGTCGTCTCGTATAATAAAGATTTAGACCGTTTTTCAAGTGATGAGTTCAGAACTCTGAAAGAAATCTGCTTAGTGTGTCAGAATGGCCGAGCGTCTAAGGTGCCAGATTAAAGGTCTGGTTGTCGAAAGAGAGCGTGGGTTCGAACCCCACTTCTGACATATATCGATTTCTTTTTCGTATCGCAATAAATCATAAAAGTTTCGTTTCACAAGTTAATGTGGCATGCAGGTACTCTAAGAAAATTTTTACTGCCTTTTGTTCCTAAATTTAGTCGTGTCATGTAAGAAAAATTTAGTCCGTTTTTCAAGTGTTGATTTCAGAACTATTTGAAAGAAATCGGTTTTGTGTGTCAGAATAGCCGAGCGGTTTAAGGCGCCAGATTTAAGCTCTGGTTCTCGAAAGAGAGCGTGGGATCGAACCCCACCTCTGACATATATCGATTTCTTTTTCGTATCGCAATAAATCATAAAAGTTTCGTTTCACAAGTGTATGTGGCATGCGGTTATAATAAGGAAAATTTTTACTGGCTTTTGTTCCTAAATTTAGTCTTGTCATGTAAGAAAAATTTAGTCCGTTTTTCAAGTGTTGATTTCTGAAGTATTTGAAAGAAATCGGTTTTGTGTGTCAGAATGGCCGAGTGGTCTAAGACGCCAGATTTAAGCTCTGGTTCTCGAAAGAGAGCGTGGGTTCGAACCCCCACTTCTGACATTTATCGATTTCTTTTTCGTATCGCAATAAATCATAGAAATTTCGTTTCACAAGTGAATGTGGCATGCAGGTTCACTAAGAAAATTTTTACTGCCTTTTGTTCCTAAATTTAGTCGTGTCATGTAAGAAAAATTTAGTCCGTTTTTCAAGTGTTGATTTCAGAACTATTTGAAAGAAATCGGTTTTGTGTGTCAGAATAGCCGAGCGGTCTAAGGCGCCAGATTTAAGCTCTGGTTCTCGAAAGAGAGCGTGGGATCGAACCCCACTTCTGACATATATCGATTTCTTTTTCGTATCGGAATAAATCATAGAAGTTTCGTTTTACAAGTGAATGTGGCATGCAGGTATAATAAGGCAAATTTTTACTAGCTTTTTTTCCTAAATTTAGTCGTCTCGTGTAATAAACATTTAGATCGGTTTTCAAGTGATGAGTTCAGAACACTGAAAGAAATCTCCTTAGTGTGTCAGAATGGCCGAGAGGTCTAAGGCGCCAGATTTAAGCTCTGGTTCTCGAAATAGAATGTGGGTTCGAACCCCACTTCTGACATATATCGATTTCTTTTTCGTATCGCGATAAATCATAGAAGTTTCGTTTCAGAAGTGAATGTGGCATGCAGGTATAATAAAGAAAATTTTTACTGTTTTTGTTCCTAAATTTAGTCATCTCGTAAGATTTACACTGTTTTTTAAATGATGAGTTCAGAACTATTTGAAAGAAATCTGCTTAGAGTGGTCAGAATTTTCCGAGCGGTCTAAGGCGCCAGATTTAAGCTCTGGTTCTCGAAAGAGAGCGTGGGTTCGAACCCCACTTCTGACATATATCGATTTCTTTTTCGTATCGTGATAAATCATAAAAGTTTCTTTTCACAAGTGAATGTGGCATGCAGGTATAATAAAGAAAATTTTTACTGGCTTCGTTTCCTAAATTTCGTCGTCTCGTGTAATAAAGATTTAGACCGTTTTTGAAGTGATGAGTTCAGAACTCTGAAAGTAATCTGCTTAGTGTGTCAGAATGGCTGAGCGGTCTAAGGAGCCAGATTTAAGCTCTGGTTCTCGAAAGACAGCGTGGGTTCGAACCCCACTTCTGACATATATCGATTTCTTTTTCGTATCGCAATAAATCAAAGAAATTTCGTTTCACAAGTGAATGTGGCATGCAGGTACTCTAAGAAAATATTTACTGCCTTTTGTTCCTAAATTTAGTCGTATCATGTAAGAAAAATATAGTCCGTTTTTCAAGTGTTGATTTCAGAACTATTTGAAAGAAATGGTTTCGTGTGTCAGAATGGCCAAGCGGTCTAAGGCGCCAGATTTAAGCTCTGGTTCTCGAAAGAGAGCGTGGGTTCGAACCCAACTTCTGACATATATCGATTTCTTTTTCGTATCGCGATAAATCATAGAAGTTTCGTTTCACAAGTGAATGTGGCATGCAGGTACACTAAGAAAATTTTTACTGCCTTTTGTTCCTATATTTAGTCGTCTCATGTAAGAAAGATTTAGTCCGTTTTTCAAGTGTTGATTTCAGAACTATTTGAAAAAAATTGGTTTTGTGTGTCAGAATGGCCAAGCGGTCTAAGGCGCCAGATTTAAGCACTGGTTCTCGAAAGAGAGTGTGGGTTCGAACCCCACTTCTGACATATATCGATTTCTTTTTCGTATCGCGATAAATCATTGAAGTTTCGTTTCACAAGTGAATGTGGCATGCAGGTACACTAAGAAAATTTTTACTGCCTTTTGTTCCTAAATTTAGTCGTGTCATGTTAGAAAAATTTAGTCCGTGTTTCAAGTGTTGATTTCAGAACTATTTGAAAGAAATCGGTTTTGTGTGTCAGAATGGCCGAGCGGTCTAAAGCACCAGATTTAAGCTCTGGTTCTGGAAAGAGAGCGTGGGTTCGAACCGCATTTCTGACATATATCGATTTCTTTTTCGTATCGCGATAATCATAAAAGTTTCGTTTCACAAGTGAATTTGGCATGCAGGTACACTAAGAAAATTTTTACTGCCTTTTGTTCCTAAATTTAGTCGTGTCATGTAAGAAAAATTTAGTCCGTTTTTCAAGTGTTGATTCCGAACTATTTGAAAGAAATTGGTTTTGTTTGTCAGAATGGCCGAGCGTTCTAAGGCGCGAGATTTAAGCTCTGGTTCTCGAAAGAGAGCGTGGGTTCGAACCCCACTTCTGACATATATCGATTTCTTTTTCGTATCGCGATAAATCATAAAAGTTTCGTTTCAGAAGTGAATGTGGCATGCAGGTATAATAAAGAAAATTTTTATTGCTTTTGTTCCTAAATTTAGTCATCTCGTGAGATTTACTCCGTTTTTTAAATGAGTTGAGATCAGATCTATTTGAAAGACATCTGCTTAGTGTGGTCAGAATGGCCGAGCGATCTAAGGCCCCAGATTAAAGCTCTAGTTCCCGAAAGAGAGCGTGGGTTCGAACACCTTCTGACATTTATCAATTTCTTTTTTGTATCGTGATAAATCATAGAAATTTCGTTTCACAAGTGTATGTGGCATGCGGTTATAATAAGGAAAATTTTTACTGGCTTTTGTTCCTAAATTTAGTCATGTCATGTTAGAAAAATTTAGTCCGTTTCAAGTGTTGATTTCAGAACTATTTGAAAGAAATCGGTTTTGTATGTCAGAATGGCCGAGCGGTCTAAAGCACCAGATTTAAGCTCTGGTTCTCGAAAGAGAGCGTGGGTTCGAACCGTATTTCTGACATATATCGATTTCTTTTTCGTATCGCGACAATCATAAAAGTTTCGTTTCACAAGTGAATTTGGCATGCAGGTACACTAAGAAAATTTTTACTGCCTTTTGTTCCTAAATTTAGTCGTGTCATGTAAGAAAAATTTAGTCCGTTTTTCAAGTGTTGATTCAGAACTATTTGAAAGAAATTGGTTTTGTGTGTCAGAATGGCCGAGCGGTCTAAGGCGCCAGATTTAAGCTCTGGTTCTCGAAAGAGAGCGTGGGTTCGAACCCCACTTCTGACATATATCGATTTCTTTTTCGTATCGCGATAAATCATAATAGTTTCGTTTCAGAAGTGAATGTGGCATGCAGGTATAATAAAGAAAATTTTTACTGCTTTTGTTCCTAAATTTAGTCATCTCGTAAGATTTACTCCGTTTTTTAAATGAGATGAGTTCAGAACTATTTGAAAGAAATCTGCTTTGTGTGGTCAGAATGGCCGAGCGGTCTAAGGCGCCATGTTTTAGCTCTAGTTCCCGAAAGAGAGCGTGGGTTCGAACCCCTTCTGACATATATCAATTTCTTTTTTATATCGTGATAAATCATAAAAGTTTCGTTTCACAAGTGAATGTGGCATGCAGGTATAATAAAGAAAATTTTTACTGGCTTCTTTTCCTAAATTTCGTTGTCTCGTGTAATAAAGATTTAGACCGTTTTTTAAATGATGAGTTCAGAACTATTTGAAAGAACTGTGCTTAGTGTGTCAGAATGGCCGAGCGGTCTAAGGCGCCAGATTTAAGCTCTAGTTCTCAAAAGAGAGCGTGGGTTCGAACCCCTTCTGACATATGTCAATTTCTTTTTTGTATCGTGATAAATCATAAAAGTTTCGTTTCACAAGTGAATGTGGGATGCGGTTATAATAAGGAAAATTTTTACTGGCTTTTGTTCCTAAATTTAGTCGTGTCATGTAAGAAAAATTTAGTCCGTTTTTCAAGTGTTGATTTCTGAAGTATTTGAAAGAAATCGGTTTTGTGTGTCAGAATGGCCGAGCGGTCTAAGACGCCAGATTTAAGCTCTGGTTCTCGAAAGAGAGCGTGGGTTCGAACCCCCACTTCTGACATTTATCGATTTCTTTTTCGTATCGCAATAAATCATAGAAATTTCGTTTCACAAGTGAATGTGGCATGCAGGTTCACTAAGAAAATTTTTACTGCCTTTTGTTCCTAAATTTAGTCGTGTCATGTAAGAAAAATTTAGTCCGTTTTTCAAGTGTTGATTTCAGAACTATTTGAAAGAAATCGGTTTTGTGTGTCAGAATAGCCGAGCGGTCTAAGGCGCCAGATTTAAGCTCTGGTTCTCGAAAGAGAGCGTGGGATCGAACCCCACTTCTGACATATATCGATTTCTTTTTCGTATCGGAATAAATCATAGAAGTTTCGTTTTACAAGTGAATGTGGCATGCAGGTATAATAAGGCAAATTTTTACTAGCTTTTTTTCCTAAATTTAGTCGTCTCGTGTAATAAACATTTAGATCGGTTTTCAAGTGATGAGTTCAGAACACTGAAAGAAATCTCCTTAGTGTGTCAGAATGGCCGAGAGGTCTAAGGCGCCAGATTTAAGCTCTGGTTCTCGAAAGGGAGCGTGGGATCGAACCCCACTTCTGACATATATCGATTTCTTTTTCGTATCGGAATAAATCATAGAAGTTTCGTTTCACAAGTGAATGTGGCATGCAGGTATAATAAAGAAAATTTTTACTTGCTTCTTTTCCTAAATTTCGTCGTCTCGTATAATAAAGATTTAGACCGTTTTTCAAGTGATGAGTTCAGAACTCTGAAAGAAATCTGCTTAGTGTGTCAGAATGGCCGTGCGTCTAAGGTGCCAGATTAAAGCTCTGGTTGTCGAAAGAGAGCGTGGGTTCGAACCCCACTTCTGACATATATCGATTTCTTTTTCGTATCGCAATAAATCATAAAAGTTTCGTTTCACAAGTTAATGTGGCATGCAGGTACTCTAAGAAAATTTTTACTGCCTTTTGTTCCTAAATTTAGTCGTGTCATGTAAGAAAAATTTAGTCCATTTTTCAAGTGTTGATTTCAGAACTATTTGAAAGAAATCGGTTTTGTGTGTCAGAATAGCCGAGCGGTTTAAGGCGCCAGATTTAAGCTCTGGTTCTCGAAAGAGAGCGTGGGATCGAACCCCACCTCTGACATATATCGATTTCTTTTTCGTATCGCAATAAATCATAAAAGTTTCGTTTCACAAGTGTATGTGGCATGCGGTTATAATAAGGAAAATTTTTACTGGCTTTTGTTCCTAAATTTAGTCGTGTCATGTAAGAAAAATTTAGTCCGTTTTTCAAGTGTTGATTTCTGAAGTATTTGAAAGAAATCGGTTTTGTGTGTCAGAATGGCCGAGCGGTCTAAGACGCCAGATTTAAGCTCTGGTTCTCGAAAGAGAGCGTGGGTTCGAACCCCCACTTCTGACATTTATCGATTTCTTTTTCGTATCGCAATAAATCATAGAAATTTCGTTTCACAAGTGAATGTGGCATGGAGGTTCACTAAGAAAATTTTTACTGCCTTTTGTTCCTAAATTTAGTCGTGTCATGTAAGAAAAATTTAGTCCGTTTTTCAAGTGTTGATTTCAGAACTATTTGAAAGAAATCGGTTTTGTGTGTCAGAATAGCCGAGCGGTCTAAGGCGCCAGATTTAAGCTCTGGTTCTCGAAAGAGAGCGTGGGATCGAACCCCACTTCTAACATATATCGATTTCTTTTTCGTATCGGAATAAATCATAGAAGTTTCGTTTTACAAGTGAATGTGGCATGCAGGTATAATAAGGCAAATTTTTACTAGCTTTTTTTCCTAAATTTAGTCGTCTCGTGTAATAAACATTTAGATCGGTTTTCAAGTGATGAGTTCAGAACACTGAAAGAAATCTCCTTAGTGTGTCAGAATGGCCGAGAGGTCTAAGGCGCCAGATTTAAGCTCTGGTTCTCGAAATAGAATGTGGGTTCGAACCCCACTTCTGACATATATCGATTTCTTTTTCGTATCGCGATAAATCATAAAAGTTTCGTTTCAGAAGTGAATGTGGCATGCAGGTATAATAAAGAAAATTTTTACTGTTTTTGTTCCTAAATTTAGTCATCTCGTAAGATTTACACTGTTTTTTAAATGATGAGTTCAGAACTATTTGAAAGAAATCTGCTTAGAGTGGTCAGAATTTTCCGAGCGGTCTAAGGCGCCAGATTTAAGCTCTGGTTCTCGAAAGAGAGCGTGGGTTCGAACCCCACTTCTGACATATATCGAATTCTTTTTCGTATCGTGATAAATCATAAAAGCTTCTTTTCACAAGTGAATGTGGCATGCAGGTATAATAAAGAAAATTTTTACTGGCTTCGTTTCCTAAATTTCGTCGTCTCGTGTAATAAAGATTTAGACCGTTTTTGAAGTGATGAGTTCAGAACTCTGAAAGTAATCTGCTTAGTGTGTCAGAATGGCTGAGCGGTCTAAGGAGCCAGATTTAAGCTCTGGTTCTCGAAAGACAGCGTGGGTTCGAACCCCACTTCTGACATATATCGATTTCTTTTTCGTATCGCAATAAATCAAAGAAATTTCGTTTCACAAGTGAATGTGGCATGCAGGTACTCTAAGAAAATATTTACTGCCTTTTATTCCTAAATTTAGTCGTATCATGTAAGAAAAATATAGTCCGTTTTTCAAGTGTTGATTTCAGAACTATTTGAAAGAAATGGTTTCGTGTGTCAGAATGGCCAAGCGGTCTAAGGCGCCAGATTTAAGCTCTGGTTCTCGAAAGAGAGCGTGGGTTCGAACCCTACTTCTGACATATATCGATTTCTTTTTCGTATCGCGATAAATCATAGAAGTTTCGTTTCACAAGTGAATGTGGCATGCAGGTACACTAAGAAAATTTTTACTGCCTTTTGTTCCTATATTTAGTCGTCTCATGTAAGAAAGATTTAGTCCGTTTTTCAAGTGTTGATTTCAGAACTATTTGAAAGAAATTGGTTTTGTGTGTCAGAATGGCCAAGCGGTCTAAGGCGCCAGATTTAAGCACTGGTTCTCGAAAGAGAGTGTGGGTTCGAACCCCACTTCTGACATATATCGATTTCTTTTTCGTATCGCGATAAATCATTGAAGTTTCGTTTCACAAGTGAATGTGGCATGCAGGTACACTAAGAAAATTTTTACTGCCTTTTGTTCCTAAATTTTGTCGTCTCATGTAAGAAATATTTAGGCCGTTTTTCAAGTGATGATTTCAGAACTATTTGAAAGAACCCTGCTTAGTGTGTCAGAATGGCCGAGCGGTCTAAGGCGCCAGATTTAAGCTCTAGTTCTCGAAAGAGAGCGTGGGTTCGAACCCCTTCTGACATATATCAATTTCTTTTTTGTATCGTGATAAATCATAAAAGTTTCGTTTCACAAGTGAATGTGGCATGCAGGTATAATAAAGAAAATTTTTACTTGCTTCTTTTCCTAAATTTCGTCGTCTCGTATAATAAAGATTTAGACCGTTTTTCAAGTGATGAGTTCAGAACTCTGAAAGAAATCTGCTTAGTGTGTCAGAATGGCCGAGCGTCTAAGGTGCCAGATTAAAGGTCTGGTTGTCGAAAGAGAGCGTGGGTTCGAACCCCACTTCTGACATATATCGATTTCTTTTTCGTATCGCAATAAATCATAAAAGTTTCGTTTCACAAGTTAATGTGGCATGCAGGTACTCTAAGAAAATTTTTACTGCCTTTTGTTCCTAAATTTAGTCGTGTCATGTAAGAAAAATTTAGTCCGTTTTTCAAGTGTTGATTTCAGAACTATTTGAAAGAAATCGGTTTTGTGTGTCAGAATAGCCGAGCGGTTTAAGGCGCCAGATTTAAGCTCTGGTTCTCGAAAGAGAGCGTGGGATCGAACCCCACCTCTGACATATATCGATTTCTTTTTCGTATCGCAATAAATCATAAAAGTTTCGTTTCACAAGTGTATGTGGCATGCGGTTATAATAAGGAAAATTTTTACTGGCTTTTGTTCCTAAATTTAGTCTTGTCATGTAAGAAAAATTTAGTCCGTTTTTCAAGTGTTGATTTCTGAAGTATTTGAAAGAAATCGGTTTTGTGTGTCAGAATGGCCGAGTGGTCTAAGACGCCAGATTTAAGCTCTGGTTCTCGAAAGAGAGCGTGGGTTCGAACCCCCACTTCTGACATTTATCGATTTCTTTTTCGTATCGCAATAAATCATAGAAATTTCGTTTCACAAGTGAATGTGGCATGCAGGTTCACTAAGAAAATTTTTACTGCCTTTTGTTCCTAAATTTAGTCGTGTCATGTAAGAAAAATTTAGTCCGTTTTTCAAGTGTTGATTTCAGAACTATTTGAAAGAAATCGGTTTTGTGTGTCAGAATGGCCGAGCGGTCTAAGGCGCCAGATTTAAGCTCTGGTTCTCGAAAGAGAGCGTGGGATCGAACCCCACTTCTGACATATATCGATTTCTTTTTCGTATCGGAATAAATCATAGAAGTTTCGTTTTACAAGTGAATGTGGCATGCAGGTATAATAAGGCAAATTTTTACTAGCTTTTTTTCCTAAATTTAGTCGTCTCGTGTAATAAACATTTAGATCGGTTTTCAAGTGATGAGTTCAGAACACTGAAAGAAATCTCCTTAGTGTGTCAGAATGGCCGAGAGGTCTAAGGCGCCAGATTTAAGCTCTGGTTCTCGAAATAGAATGTGGGTTCGAACCCCACTTCTGACATATATCGATTTCTTTTTCGTATCGCGATAAATCATAGAAGTTTCGTTTCAGAAGTGAATGTGGCATGCAGGTATAATAAAGAAAATTTTTACTGTTTTTGTTCCTAAATTTAGTCATCTCGTAAGATTTACACTGTTTTTTAAATGATGAGTTCAGAACTATTTGAAAGAAATCTGCTTAGAGTGGTCAGAATTTTCCGAGCGGTCTAAGGCGCCAGATTTAAGCTCTGGTTCTCGAAAGAGAGCGTGGGTTCGAACCCCACTTCTGACATATATCGATTTCTTTTTCGTATCGTGATAAATCATAAAAGTTTCTTTTCACAAGTGAATGTGGCATGCAGGTATAATAAAGAAAATTTTTACTGGCTTCGTTTCATAATTTCGTCGTCTCGTGTAATAAAGATTTAGATCGTTTTTGAAGTGATGAGTTCAGAACTCTGAAAGTAATCTGCTTAGTGTGTCAGAATGGCTGAGCGGTCTAAGGAGCCAGATTTAAGCTCTGGTTCTCGAAAGACAGCGTGGGTTCGAACCCCACTTCTGACATATATCGATTTCTTTTTCGTATCGCAATAAATCAAAGAAATTTCGTTTCACAAGTGAATGTGGCATGCAGGTACTCTAAGAAAATATTTACTGCCTTTTGTTCCTAAATTTAGTCGTATCATGTAAGAAAAATATAGTCCGTTTTTCAAGTGTTGATTTCAGAACTATTTGAAAGAAATGGTTTCGTGTGTCAGAATGGCCAAGCGGTCTAAGGCGCCAGATTTAAGCTCTGGTTCTCGAAAGAGAGCGTGGGTTCGAACCCTACTTCTGACATATATCGATTTCTTTTTCGTATCGCGATAAATCATAGAAGTTTCGTTTCACAAGTGAATGTGGCATGCAGGTACACTAAGAAAATTTTTACTGCCTTTTGTTCCTATATTTAGTCGTCTCATGTAAGAAAGATTTAGTCCGTTTTTCAAGTGTTGATTTCAGAACTATTTGAAAAAAATTGGTTTTGTGTGTCAGAATGGCCAAGCGGTCTAAGGCGCCAGATTTAAGCACTGGTTCTCGAAAGAGAGTGTGGGTTCGAACCCCACTTCTGACATATATCGATTTCTTTTTCGTATCGCGATAAATCATTGAAGTTTCGTTTCACAAGTGAATGTGGCATGCAGGTACACTAAGAAAATTTTTACTGCCTTTTGTTCCTAAATTTAGTCGTGTCATGTTAGAAAAATTTAGTCCGTGTTTCAAGTGTTGATTTCAGAACTATTTGAAAGAAATCGGTTTTGTGTGTCAGAATGGCCGAGCGGTCTAAAGCACCAGATTTAAGCTCTGGTTCTGGAAAGAGAGCGTGGGTTCGAACCGCATTTCTGACATATATCGATTTCTTTTTCGTATCGCGATAATCATAAAAGTTTCGTTTCACAAGTGAATTTGGCATGCAGGTACACTAAGAAAATTTTTACTGCCTTTTGTTCCTAAATTTAGTCGTGTCATGTAAGAAAAATTTAGTCCGTTTTTCAAGTGTTGATTCCGAACTATTTGAAAGAAATTGGTTTTGTTTGTCAGAATGGCCGAGCGTTCTAAGGCGCGAGATTTAAGCTCTGGTTCTCGAAAGAGAGCGTGGGTTCGAACCCCACTTCTGACATATATCGATTTCTTTTTCGTATCGCGATAAATCATAAAAGTTTCGTTTCAGAAGTGAATGTGGCATGCAGGTATAATAAAGAAAATTTTTATTGCTTTTGTTCCTAAATTTAGTCATCTCGTGAGATTTACTCCGTTTTTTAAATGAGTTGAGATCAGATCTATTTGAAAGACATCTGCTTAGTGTGGTCAGAATGGCCGAGCGATCTAAGGCCCCAGATTAAAGCTCTAGTTCCCGAAAGAGAGCGTGGGTTCGAACACCTTCTGACATTTATCAATTTCTTTTTTGTATCGTGATAAATCATAGAAATTTCGTTTCACAAGTGTATGTGGCATGCGGTTATAATAAGGAAAATTTTTACTGGCTTTTGTTCCTAAATTTAGTCATGTCATGTTAGAAAAATTTAGTCCGTTTCAAGTGTTGATTTCAGAACTATTTGAAAGAAATCGGTTTTGTATGTCAGAATGGCCGAGCGGTCTAAAGCACCAGATTTAAGCTCTGGTTCTCGAAAGAGAGCGTGGGTTCGAACCGTATTTCTGACATATATCGATTTCTTTTTCGTATCGCGACAATCATAAAAGTTTCGTTTCACAAGTGAATTTGGCATGCAGGTACACTAAGAAAATTTTTACTGCCTTTTGTTCCTAAATTTAGTCGTGTCATGTAAGAAAAATTTAGTCCGTTTTTCAAGTGTTGATTCAGAACTATTTGAAAGAAATTGGTTTTGTGTGTCAGAATGGCCGAGCGGTCTAAGGCGCCAGATTTAAGCTCTGGTTCTCGAAAGAGAGCGTGGGTTCGAACCCCACTTCTGACATATATCGATTTCTTTTTCGTATCGCGATAAATCATAATAGTTTCGTTTCAGAAGTGAATGTGGCATGCAGGTATAATAAAGAAAATTTTTACTGCTTTTGTTCCTAAATTTAGTCATCTCGTAAGATTTACTCCGTTTTTTAAATGAGATGAGTTCAGAACTATTTGAAAGAAATCTGCTTTGTGTGGTCAGAATGGCCGAGCGGTCTAAGGCGCCATGTTTTAGCTCTAGTTCCCGAAAGAGAGCGTGGGTTCGAACCCCTTCTGACATATATCAATTTCTTTTTTGTATCGTGATAAATCATAAAAGTTTCGTTTCACAAGTGAATGTGGCATGCAGGTATAATAAAGAAAATTTTTACTGGCTTCTTTTCCTAAATTTCGTTGTCTCGTGTAATAAAGATTTAGACCGTTTTTTAAATGATGAGTTCAGAACTATTTGAAAGAACTGTGCTTAGTGTGTCAGAATGGCCGAGCGGTCTAAGGCGCCAGATTTAAGCTCTAGTTCTCAAAAGAGAGCGTGGGTTCGAACCCCTTCTGACATATGTCAATTTCTTTTTTGTATCGTGATAAATCATAAAAGTTTCGTTTCACAAGTGAATGTGGGATGCGGTTATAATAAGGAAAATTTTTACTGGCTTTTGTTCCTAAATTTAGTCGTGTCATGTAAGAAAAATTTAGTCCGTTTTTCAAGTGTTGATTTCTGAAGTATTTGAAAGAAATCGGTTTTGTGTGTCAGAATGGCCGAGCGGTCTAAGACGCCAGATTTAAGCTCTGGTTCTCGAAAGAGAGCGTGGGTTCGAACCCCCACTTCTGACATTTATCGATTTCTTTTTCGTATCGCAATAAATCATAGAAATTTCGTTTCACAAGTGAATGTGGCATGCAGGTTCACTAAGAAAATTTTTACTGCCTTTTGTTCCTAAATTTAGTCGTGTCATGTAAGAAAAATTTAGTCCGTTTTTCAAGTGTTGATTTCAGAACTATTTGAAAGAAATCGGTTTTGTGTGTCAGAATAGCCGAGCGGTCTAAGGCGCCAGATTTAAGCTCTGGTTCTCGAAAGAGAGCGTGGGATCGAACCCCACTTCTGACATATATCGATTTCTTTTTCGTATCGGAATAAATCATAGAAGTTTCGTTTTACAAGTGAATGTGGCATGCAGGTATAATAAGGCAAATTTTTACTAGCTTTTTTTCCTAAATTTAGTCGTCTGGTGTAATAAACATTTAGATCGGTTTTCAAGTGATGAGTTCAGAACACTGAAAGAAATCTCCTTAGTGTGTCAGAATGGCCGAGAGGTCTAAGGCGCCAGATTTAAGCTCTGGTTCTCGAAAGGGAGCGTGGGATCGAACCCCACTTCTGACATATATCGATTTCTTTTTCGTATCGGAATAAATCATAGAAGTTTCGTTTCACAAGTGAATGTGGCATGCAGGTATAATAAAGAAAATTTTTACTTGCTTCTTTTCCTAAATTTCGTCGTCTCGTATAATAAAGATTTAGACCGTTTTTCAAGTGATGAGTTCAGAACTCTGAAAGAAATCTGCTTAGTGTGTCAGAATGGCCGTGCGTCTAAGGTGCCAGATTAAAGCTCTGGTTGTCGAAAGAGAGCGTGGGTTCGAACCCCACTTCTGACATATATCGATTTCTTTTTCGTATCGCAATAAATCATAAAAGTTTCGTTTCACAAGTTAATGTGGCATGCAGGTACTCTAAGAAAATTTTTACTGCCTTTTGTTCCTAAATTTAGTCGTGTCATGTAAGAAAAATTTAGTCCGTTTTTCAAGTGTTGATTTCAGAACTATTTGAAAGAAATCGGTTTTGTGTGTCAGAATAGCCGAGCGGTTTAAGGCGCCAGATTTAAGCTCTGGTTCTCGAAAGAGAGCGTGGGATCGAACCCCACCTCTGACATATATCGATTTCTTTTTCGTATCGCAATAAATCATAAAAGTTTCGTTTCACAAGTGTATGTGGCATGCGGTTATAATAAGGAAAATTTTTACTGGCTTTTGTTCCTAAATTTAGTCGTGTCATGTAAGAAAAATTTAGTCCGTTTTTCAAGTGTTGATTTCTGAAGTATTTGAAAGAAATCGGTTTTGTGTGTCAGAATGGCCGAGCGGTCTAAGACGCCAGATTTAAGCTCTGGTTCTCGAAAGAGAGCGTGGGTTCGAACCCCCACTTCTGACATTTATCGATTTCTTTTTCGTATCGCAATAAATCATAGAAATTTCGTTTCACAAGTGAATGTGGCATGGAGGTTCACTAAGAAAATTTTTACTGCCTTTTGTTCCTAAATTTAGTCGTGTCATGTAAGAAAAATTTAGTCCGTTTTTCAAGTGTTGATTTCAGAACTATTTGAAAGAAATCGGTTTTGTGTGTCAGAATAGCCGAGCGGTCTAAGGCGCCAGATTTAAGCTCTGGTTCTCGAAAGAGAGCGTGGGATCGAACCCCACTTCTGACATATATCGATTTCTTTTTCGTATCGGAATAAATCATAGAAGTTTCGTTTTACAAGTGAATGTGGCATGCAGGTATAATAAGGCAAATTTTTACTAGCTTTTTTTCCTAAATTTAGTCGTCTCGTGTAATAAACATTTAGATCGGTTTTCAAGTGATGAGTTCAGAACACTGAAAGAAATCTCCTTAGTGTGTCAGAATGGCCGAGAGGTCTAAGGCGCCAGATTTAAGCTCTGGTTCTCGAAATAGAATGTGGGTTCGAACCCCACTTCTGACATATATCGATTTCTTTTTCGTATCGCGATAAATCATAAAAGTTTCGTTTCAGAAGTGAATGTGGCATGCAGGTATAATAAAGAAAATTTTTACTGTTTTTGTTCCTAAATTTAGTCATCTCGTAAGATTTACACTGTTTTTTAAATGATGAGTTCAGAACTATTTGAAAGAAATCTGCTTAGAGTGGTCAGAATTTTCCGAGCGGTCTAAGGCGCCAGATTTAAGCTCTGGTTCTCGAAAGAGAGCGTGGGTTCGAACCCCACTTCTGACATATATCGAATTCTTTTTCGTATCGTGATAAATCATAAAAGCTTCTTTTCACAAGTGAATGTGGCATGCAGGTATAATAAAGAAAATTTTTACTGGCTTCGTTTCCTAAATTTCGTCGTCTCGTGTAATAAAGATTTAGACCGTTTTTGAAGTGATGAGTTCAGAACTCTGAAAGTAATCTGCTTAGTGTGTCAGAATGGCTGAGCGGTCTAAGGAGCCAGATTTAAGCTCTGGTTCTCGAAAGACAGCGTGGGTTCGAACCCCACTTCTGACATATATCGATTTCTTTTTCGTATCGCAATAAATCAAAGAAATTTCGTTTCACAAGTGAATGTGGCATGCAGGTACTCTAAGAAAATATTTACTGCCTTTTATTCCTAAATTTAGTCGTATCATGTAAGAAAAATATAGTCCGTTTTTCAAGTGTTGATTTCAGAACTATTTGAAAGAAATGGTTTCGTGTGTCAGAATGGCCAAGCGGTCTAAGGCGCCAGATTTAAGCTCTGGTTCTCGAAAGAGAGCGTGGGTTCGAACCCTACTTCTGACATATATCGATTTCTTTTTCGTATCGCGATAAATCATAGAAGTTTCGTTTCACAAGTGAATGTGGCATGCAGGTACACTAAGAAAATTTTTACTGCCTTTTGTTCCTATATTTAGTCGTCTCATGTAAGAAAGATTTAGTCCGTTTTTCAAGTGTTGATTTCAGAACTATTTGAAAGAAATTGGTTTTGTGTGTCAGAATGGCCAAGCGGTCTAAGGCGCCAGATTTAAGCACTGGTTCTCGAAAGAGAGTGTGGGTTCGAACCCCACTTCTGACATATATCGATTTCTTTTTCGTATCGCGATAAATCATTGAAGTTTCGTTTCACAAGTGAATGTGGCATGCAGGTACACTAAGAAAATTTTTACTGCCTTTTGTTCCTAAATTTTGTCGTCTCATGTAAGAAATATTTAGGCCGTTTTTCAAGTGATGATTTCAGAACTATTTGAAAGAACCCTGCTTAGTGTGTCAGAATGGCCGAGCGGTCTAAGGCGCCAGATTTAAGCTCTAGTTCTCGAAAGAGAGCGTGGGTTCGAACCCCTTCTGACATATATCAATTTCTTTTTTGTATCGTGATAAATCATAAAAGTTTCGTTTCACAAGTGAATGTGGCATGCAGGTATAATAAAGAAAATTTTTACTTGCTTCTTTTCCTAAATTTCGTCGTCTCGTATAATAAAGATTTAGACCGTTTTTCAAGTGATGAGTTCAGAACTCTGAAAGAAATCTGCTTAGTGTGTCAGAATGGCCGAGCGTCTAAGGTGCCAGATTAAAGGTCTGGTTGTCGAAAGAGAGCGTGGGTTCGAACCCCACTTCTGACATATATCGATTTCTTTTTCGTATCGCAATAAATCATAAAAGTTTCGTTTCACAAGTTAATGTGGCATGCAGGTACTCTAAGAAAATTTTTACTGCCTTTTGTTCCTAAATTTAGTCGTGTCATGTAAGAAAAATTTAGTCCGTTTTTCAAGTGTTGATTTCAGAACTATTTGAAAGAAATCGGTTTTGTGTGTCAGAATAGCCGAGCGGTTTAAGGCGCCAGATTTAACCTCTGGTTCTCGAAAGAGAGCGTGGGATCGAACCCCACCTCTGACATATATCGATTTCTTTTTCGTATCGCAATAAATCATAAAAGTTTCGTTTCACAAGTGTATGTGGCATGCGGTTATAATAAGGAAAATTTTTACTGGCTTTTGTTCCTAAATTTAGTCTTGTCATGTAAGAAAAATTTAGTCCGTTTTTCAAGTGTTGATTTCTGAAGTATTTGAAAGAAATCGGTTTTGTGTGTCAGAATGGCCGAGTGGTCTAAGACGCCAGATTTAAGCTCTGGTTCTCGAAAGAGAGCGTGGGTTCGAACCCCCACTTCTGACATTTATCGATTTCTTTTTCGTATCGCAATAAATCATAGAAATTTCGTTTCACAAGTGAATGTGGCATGCAGGTTCACTAAGAAAATTTTTACTGCCTTTTGTTCCTAAATTTAGTCGTGTCATGTAAGAAAAATTTAGTCCGTTTTTCAAGTGTTGATTTCAGAACTATTTGAAAGAAATCGGTTTTGTGTGTCAGAATAGCCGAGCGGTCTAAGGCGCCAGATTTAAGCTCTGGTTCTCGAAAGAGAGCGTGGGATCGAACCCCACTTCTGACATATATCGATTTCTTTTTCGTATCGGAATAAATCATAGAAGTTTCGTTTTACAAGTGAATGTGGCATGCAGGTATAATAAGGCAAATTTTTACTAGCTTTTTTTCCTAAATTTAGTCGTCTCGTGTAATAAACATTTAGATCGGTTTTCAAGTGATGAGTTCAGAACACTGAAAGAAATCTCCTTAGTGTGTCAGAATGGCCGAGAGGTCTAAGGCGCCAGATTTAAGCTCTGGTTCTCGAAATAGAATGTGGGTTCGAACCCCACTTCTGACATATATCGATTTCTTTTTCGTATCGCGATAAATCATAGAAGTTTCGTTTCAGAAGTGAATGTGGCATGCAGGTATAATAAAGAAAATTTTTACTGTTTTTGTTCCTAAATTTAGTCATCTCGTAAGATTTACACTGTTTTTTAAATGATGAGTTCAGAACTATTTGAAAGAAATCTGCTTAGAGTGGTCAGAATTTTCCGAGCGGTCTAAGGCGCCAGATTTAAGCTCTGGTTCTCGAAAGAGAGCGTGGGTTCGAACCCCACTTCTGACATATATCGATTTCTTTTTCGTATCGTGATAAATCATAAAAGTTTCTTTTCACAAGTGAATGTGGCATGCAGGTATAATAAAGAAAATTTTTACTGGCTTCGTTTCATAATTTCGTCGTCTCGTGTAATAAAGATTTAGATCGTTTTTGAAGTGATGAGTTCAGAACTCTGAAAGTAATCTGCTTAGTGTGTCAGAATGGCTGAGCGGTCTAAGGAGCCAGATTTAAGCTCTGGTTCTCGAAAGACAGCGTGGGTTCGAACCCCACTTCTGACATATATCGATTTCTTTTTCGTATCGCAATAAATCAAAGAAATTTCGTTTCACAAGTGAATGTGGCATGCAGGTACTCTAAGAAAATATTTACTGCCTTTTGTTCCTAAATTTAGTCGTATCATGTAAGAAAAATATAGTCCGTTTTTCAAGTGTTGATTTCAGAACTATTTGAAAGAAATGGTTTCGTGTGTCAGAATGGCCAAGCGGTCTAAGGCGCCAGATTTAAGCTCTGGTTCTCGAAAGAGAGCGTGGGTTCGAACCCTACTTCTGACATATATCGATTTCTTTTTCGTATCGCGATAAATCATAGAAGTTTCGTTTCACAAGTGAATGTGGCATGCAGGTACACTAAGAAAATTTTTACTGCCTTTTGTTCCTATATTTAGTCGTCTCATGTAAGAAAGATTTAGTCCGTTTTTCAAGTGTTGATTTCAGAACTATTTGAAAAAAATTGGTTTTGTGTGTCAGAATGGCCAAGCGGTCTAAGGCGCCAGATTTAAGCACTGGTTCTCGAAAGAGAGTGTGGGTTCGAACCCCACTTCTGACATATATCGATTTCTTTTTCGTATCGCGATAAATCATTGAAGTTTCGTTTCACAAGTGAATGTGGCATGCAGGTACACTAAGAAAATTTTTACTGCCTTTTGTTCCTAAATTTAGTCGTGTCATGTTAGAAAAATTTAGTCCGTGTTTCAAGTGTTGATTTCAGAACTATTTGAAAGAAATCGGTTTTGTGTGTCAGAATGGCCGAGCGGTCTAAAGCACCAGATTTAAGCTCTGGTTCTGGAAAGAGAGCGTGGGTTCGAACCGCATTTCTGACATATATCGATTTCTTTTTCGTATCGCGATAATCATAAAAGTTTCGTTTCACAAGTGAATTTGGCATGCAGGTACACTAAGAAAATTTTTACTGCCTTTTGTTCCTAAATTTAGTCGTGTCATGTAAGAAAAATTTAGTCCGTTTTTCAAGTGTTGATTCCGAACTATTTGAAAGAAATTGGTTTTGTTTGTCAGAATGGCCGAGCGTTCTAAGGCGCGAGATTTAAGCTCTGGTTCTCGAAAGAGAGCGTGGGTTCGAACCCCACTTCTGACATATATCGATTTCTTTTTCGTATCGCGATAAATCATAAAAGTTTCGTTTCAGAAGTGAATGTGGCATGCAGGTATAATAAAGAAAATTTTTATTGCTTTTGTTCCTAAATTTAGTCATCTCGTGAGATTTACTCCGTTTTTTAAATGAGTTGAGATCAGATCTATTTGAAAGACATCTGCTTAGTGTGGTCAGAATGGCCGAGCGATCTAAGGCCCCAGATTAAAGCTCTAGTTCCCGAAAGAGAGCGTGGTTTCGAACACCTTCTGACATTTATCAATTTCTTTTTTGTATCGTGATAAATCATAGAAATTTCGTTTCACAAGTGTATGTGGCTTGCGGTTATAATAAGGAAAATTTTTACTGGCTTTTGTTCCTAAATTTAGTCATGTCATGTTAGAAAAATTTAGTCCGTTTCAAGTGTTGATTTCAGAACTATTTGAAAGAAATCGGTTTTGTATGTCAGAATGGCCGAGCGGTCTAAAGCACCAGATTTAAGCTCTGGTTCTCGAAAGAGAGCGTGGGTTCGAACCGTATTTCTGACATATATCGATTTCTTTTTCGTATCGCGACAATCATAAAAGTTTCGTTTCACAAGTGAATTTGGCATGCAGGTACACTAAGAAAATTTTTACTGCCTTTTGTTCCTAAATTTAGTCGTGTCATGTAAGAAAAATTTAGTCCGTTTTTCAAGTGTTGATTCAGAACTATTTGAAAGAAATTGGTTTTGTGTGTCAGAATGGCCGAGCGGTCTAAGGCGCCAGATTTAAGCTCTGGTTCTCGAAAGAGAGCGTGGGTTCGAACCCCACTTCTGACATATATCGATTTCTTTTTCGTATCGCGATAAATCATAATAGTTTCGTTTCAGAAGTGAATGTGGCATGCAGGTATAATAAAGAAAATTTTTACTGCTTTTGTTCCTAAATTTAGTCATCTCGTAAGATTTACTCCGTTTTTTAAATGAGATGAGTTCAGAACTATTTGAAAGAAATCTGCTTTGTGTGGTCAGAATGGCCGAGCGGTCTAAGGCGCCATGTTTTAGCTCTAGTTCCCGAAAGAGAGCGTGGGTTCGAACCCCTTCTGACATATATCAATTTCTTTTTTGTATCGTGATAAATCATAAAAGTTTCGTTTCACAAGTGAATGTGGCATGCAGGTATAATAAAGAAAATTTTTACTGGCTTCTTTTCCTAAATTTCGTTGTCTCGTGTAATAAAGATTTAGACCGTTTTTTAAATGATGAGTTCAGAACTATTTGAAAGAACTGTGCTTAGTGTGTCAGAATGGCCGAGCGGTCTAAGGCGCCAGATTTAAGCTCTAGTTCTCAAAAGAGAGCGTGGGTTCGAACCCCTTCTGACATATGTCAATTTCTTTTTTGTATCGTGATAAATCATAAAAGTTTCGTTTCACAAGTGAATGTGGGATGCGGTTATAATAAGGAAAATTTTTACTGGCTTTTGTTCCTAAATTTAGTCGTGTCATGTAAGAAAAATTTAGTCCGTTTTTCAAGTGTTGATTTCTGAAGTATTTGAAAGAAATCGGTTTTGTGTGTCAGAATGGCCGAGCGGTCTAAGACGCCAGATTTAAGCTCTGGTTCTCGAAAGAGAGCGTGGGTTCGAACCCCCACTTCTGACATTTATCGATTTCTTTTTCGTATCGCAATAAATCATAGAAATTTCGTTTCACAAGTGAATGTGGCATGCAGGTTCACTAAGAAAATTTTTACTGCCTTTTGTTCCTAAATTTAGTCGTGTCATGTAAGAAAAATTTAGTCCGTTTTTCAAGTGTTGATTTCAGAACTATTTGAAAGAAATCGGTTTTGTGTGTCAGAATAGCCGAGCGGTTTAAGGCGCCAGATTTAAGCTCTGGTTCTCGAAAGAGAGCGTGGGTTCGAACCCCACCTCTGACATATATCGATTTCTTTTTCGTATCGCAATAAATCATAAAAGTTTCGTTTCACAAGTGTATGTGGCATGCGGTTATAATAAGGAAAATTTTTACTGGCTTTTGTTCCTAAATTTAGTCGTGTCATGTAAGAAAAATTTAGTCCGTTTTTCAAGTGTTGATTTCTGAAGTATTTGAAAGAAATCGGTTTTGTGTGTCAGAATGGCCGAGCGGTCTAAGACGCCAGATTTAAGCTCTGGTTCTCGAAAGAGAGCGTGGGTTCGAACCCCCACTTCTGACATTTATCGATTTCTTTTTCGTATCGCAATAAATCATAGAAATTTCGTTTCACAAGTGAATGTGGCATGCAGGTTCACTAAGAAAATTTTTACTGCCTTTTGTTCCTAAATTTAGTCGTGTCATGTAAGAAAAATTTAGTCCGTTTTTCAAGTGTTGATTTCAGAACTATTTGAAAGAAATCGGTTTTGTGTGTCAGAATAGCCGAGCGGTTTAAGGCGCCAGATTTAAGCTCTGGTTCTCGAAAGAGAGCGTGGGATCGAACCCCACCTCTGACATATATCGATTTCTTTTTCGTATCGCAATAAATCATAAAAGTTTCGTTTCACAAGTGTATGTGGCATGCGGTTATAATAAGGAAAATTTTTACTGGCTTTTGTTCCTAAATTTAGTCGTGTCATGTAAGAAAAATTTAGTCCGTTTTTCAAGTGTTGATTTCTGAAGTATTTGAAAGAAATCGGTTTTGTGTGTCAGAATGGCCGAGCGGTCTAAGACGCCAGATTTAAGCTCTGGTTCTCGAAAGAGAGCGTGGGTTCGAACCCCCACTTCTGACATTTATCGATTTCTTTTTCGTATCGCAATAAATCATAGAAATTTCGTTTCACAAGTGAATGTGGCATGCAGGTTCACTAAGAAAATTTTTACTGCCTTTTGTTCCTAAATTTAGTCGTGTCATGTAAGAAAAATTTAGTCCGTTTTTCAAGTGTTGATTTCAGAACTATTTGAAAGAAATCGGTTTTGTGTGTCAGAATAGCCGAGCGGTTTAAGGCGCCAGATTTAAGCTCTGGTTCTCGAAAGAGAGCGTGGGATCGAACCCCACCTCTGACATATATCGATTTCTTTTTCGTATCGCAATAAATCATAAAAGTTTCGTTTCACAAGTGTATGTGGCATGCGTTTATAATAAGAAAAATTTTTACTGGCTTTTGTTCCTAAATTTAGTCGTGTCATGTAAGAAAAATTTAGTCCGTTTTTCAAGTGTTGATTTCTGAAGTATTTGAAAGAAATCGGTTTTGTGTGTCAGAATGGCCGAACGGTCTAAGACGCCAGGTTTAAGCTCTGGTTCTCGAAAGAGAGCGTGGGTTCGAACCCCCACTTCTGACATTTATCGATTTCTTTTTCGTATCGCAATAAATCATAGAAATTTCGTTTCACAAGTGAATGTGGCATGCAGGTTCACTAAGAAAATTTTTACTGCCTTTTGTTCCTAAATTTAGTCGTGTCATGTAAGAAAAATTTAGTCCGTTTTTCAAGGGTTGATTTCAGAACTATTTGAAAGAAATCGGTTTTGTGTGTCAGAATAGCCGAGCGGTCTAAGGCGCCAGATTTAAGCTCTGGTTCTCGAAAGAGAGCGTGGGATCGAACCCCACTTCTGACATATATCGATTTCTTTTTCATATCGCGATAAATCATAAAAGTTTCGTTTCAGAAGTGAATGTGGCATGCAGGTATAATAAAGAAAATTTTTACTGCTTTTGTTCCTAAATTTAGTCATCTCGTAAGATTTACACTGTTTTTTAAATGATGAGTTCAGAACTATTTGAAAGAAATCTGCTTAGAGTGGTCAGAATTTTCCGAGCGGTCTAAGGCGCCAGATTTAAGCTCTGGTTCTCGAAAGAGAGCGTGGGTTCGAACCCCACTTCTGACATATATCGATTTCTTTTTCGTATCGTGATAAATCATAAAAGTTTCGTTTCACAAGTGAATGTGGCATGCAGGTATAATAAAGAAAATTTTTATTGGCTTCGTTTCCTAAATTTCGTCGTCTCGTGTAATAAAGATTTAGACCGTTTTTGAAGTGAAGAGTTCAGAACTCTGAAAGTAATCTGCTTAGTGTGTCAGAATGGCTGAGCGGTCTAAGGAGCCAGATTTAAGCTCTGGTTCTCGAAAGACAGCGTGGGTTCGAACCCCACTTCTGACATATATTGATTTCTTTTTCGTATCGCAATAAATCATAGAAATTTCGTTTCACAAGTGAATGTGGCATGCAGGTTCACTAAGAAAATTTTTACTGCCTTTTGTTCCTAAATTTAGTCGTGTCATGTAAGAAAAATTTAGTCCGTTTTTCAAGTGTTGATTTCAGAACTATTTGAAAGAAATGGTTTCGTGTGTCAGAATGGCCAAGCGGTCTAAGGCGCCAGATTTAAGCTCTGGTTCTCGAAAGAGAGCGTGGGTTCGAACCCTACTTCTGACATATATCGATTTCTTTTTCGTATCGCGATAAATCATAGAAGTTTCGTTTCACAAGTGAATGTGGCATGTAGGTACACTAAGAAAATTTTTACTGCCTTTTGTTCCTATATTTAGTCGTCTCATGTAAGAAAGATTTAGTCCGTTTTTCAAGTGTTGATTTCAGAACTATTTGAAAGAAATTGGTTTTGTGTGTCAGAATGGCCAAGCGGTCTAAGGCGCCAGATTTAAGCACTGGTTCTCGAAAGAGAGTGTGGGTTCGAACCCCACTTCTGACATATATCGATTTCTTTTTCGTATCGCGATAAATCATTGAAGTTTCGTTTCACAAGTGAATGTGGCATGCAGGTACACTAAGAAAATTTTTACTGCCTTTTGTTCCTAAATTTTGTCGTCTCATGTAAGAAATATTTAGGCCGTTTTTCAAGTGATGATTTCAGAACTATTTGAAAGAACCCTGCTTAGTGTGTCAGAATGGCCGAGCGGTCTAAGGCGCCAGATTTAAGCTCTAGTTCTCGAAAGAGAGCGTGGGTTCGAACCCCTTCTGACATATATCAATTTCTTTTTTGTATCGTGATAAATCATAAAAGTTTCGTTTCACAAGTGAATGTGGCATGCAGGTATAATAAAGAAAATTTTTACTTGCTTCTTTTCCTAAATTTCGTCGTCTCGTATAATAAAGATTTAGACCGTTTTTCAAGTGATGAGTTCAGAACTCTGAAAGAAATCTGCTTAGTGTGTCAGAATGGCCGAGCGTCTAAGGTGCCAGATTAAAGCTCTGGTTGTCGAAAGAGAGCGTGGGTTCGAACCCCACTTCTGACATATATCGATTTCTTTTTCGTATCGCAATAAATCATAGAAATTTCGTTTCACAAGTTAATGTGGCATGCAGGTACTCTAAGAAAATTTTTACTGCCTTTTGTTCCTAAATTTAGTCGTGTCACGTTAGAAAAATTTAGTCCGTGTTTCAAGTGTTGATTTCAGAACTATTTGAAAGAAATCGGTTTTGTGTGTCAGAATGGCCGAGCGGTCTAAAGCACCAGATTTAAGCTCTGGTTCTCGAAAGAGAGCGTGGGTTCGAACCGCATTTCTGACATATATCGATTTCTTTTTCGTATCGCGATAATCATAAAAGTTTCGTTTCACAAGTGAATTTGGCATGCAGGTACACTAAGAAAATTTTTACTGCCTTTTGTTCCTAAATTTAGTCGTGTCATGTAAGAAAAATTTAGTCCGTTTTTCAAGTGTTGATTCAGAACTATTTGAAAGAAATTGGTTTTGTGTGTCAGAATGGCCGAGCGGTCTAAGGCGCCAGATTTAAGCTCTGGTTCTCGAAAGAGAGCGTGGGTTCGAACCCCACTTCTGACATATATCGATTTCTTTTTCGTATCGCGATAAATCATAAAAGTTTCGTTTCAGAAGTGAATGTGGCATGCAGGTATAATAAAGAAAATTTTTACTGCTTTTGTTCCTAAATTTAGTCATCTCGTAAGATTTACTCCGTTTTTTAAATGAGATGAGTTCAGAACTATTTGAAAGAAATCTGCTTAGTGTGGTCAGAATGGCCGAGCGGTCTAAGGCGCCAGGTTTTAGCTCTAGTTCCCGAAAGAGAGCGTGGGTTCGAACCCCTTCTGATTTTTTGATCAATTTCTTTTTTGTATCGTGATAAATCATAAAAGTTTCGTTTCACAAGTGAATGTGGCATGCAGGTATAATAAAGAAAATTTTTACTGGCTTCTTTTCCTAAATTTCGTTGTCTCGTGTAATAAAGATTTAGACCGTTTTTTAAATGATGAGTTCAGAACTATTTGAAAGAACTGTGCTTAGTGTGTCAGAATGGCCGAGCGGTCTAAGGCGCCAGATTTAAGCTCTAGTTCTCAAAAGAGAGCGTGGGTTCGAACCCCTTCTGACATATATCAATTTCTTTTTTGTATCGTGATAAATCATAAAAGTTTCGTTTCACAAGTGAATGTGGCATGCAGGTATAATAAAGAAAATTTTTACTGGCTTCTTTTCCTAAATTTCGTCGTCTCGTGTAATAAAGATTTGGACCGTTTTTCAAGTGATGAGTTCAGAACTCTGAAAGAAATCTGCTTAGTGTGTCAGAATGGCCGAGCGGTCTAAGGCGCCAGATTTAAGCTCTAGTTCTCGAAAGAGAGCGTGGGTTCGAACCCCTTCTGACATATGTCAATTTCTTTTTTGTATCGTGATAAATCATAAAAGTTTCGTTTCACAAGTGAATGTGGCATGCAGGTATAATAAAGAAAATTTTTACTGCCTTTTGTTCCTTAATTTAGTCGTGTCATGTAAGAAAAATTTAGTCCGTTTTTCAAGTGTTGATTCAGAACTATTTGAAAGAAATTGGTTTTGTGTGTCAGAATGGCCTAGCGGTCTAAGGCGCCAGATTTAAGCTCTGGTTCTCGAAAGAGAGCGTGGGTTCGAACCCCATTTCTGACATGTATCGATTTCTTTTTCGTATCGCGATAAATCATAAAAGTTTCGTTTCAGAAGTGAATGTGGCATGCAGGTATAATAAAGAAAATTTTTATTGCTTTTGTTCCTAAATTTAGTCATCTCGTAAGATTTACTCCGTTTTTTAAATGAGATGAGTTCAGAACTATTTGAAAGAAATCTTCTTAGTGTGGTCAGAATGGCCGAGCGGTCTAAGGCGCCAGGTTTTAGCTCTAGTTCCCGAAAGAGAGCGTGGGTTCGAACCCCTTCTGACATATATCAATTTCTTTTTTGTATCGTGATAAATCATAAAAGTTTCGTTTCACAAGTGAATGTGGCATGCAGGTATAATAAAGAAAATTTTTACTGGCTTCTTTTCCTAAATTTCGTTGTCTCGTGTAATAAAGATTTAGACCGTTTTTTAAATGATGAGTTCAGAACTATTTGAAAGAACTGTGCTTAGTGTGTCAGAATGGCCGAGCGGTCTAAGGCGCCAGATTTAAGCTCTAGTTCTCAAAAGAGAGCGTGGGTTCGAACCCCTTCTGACATATGTCAATTTCTTTTTTGTATCGTGATAAATCATAAAAGTTTCGTTTCACAAGTGAATGTGGCATGCAGGTATAATAAAGAAAATTTTTACTGGCTTCTTTTCCTAAATTTCGTCGTCTCGTGTAATAAAGATTTAGACCGTTTTTCAAGTGATGAGTTCAGAACTATTTGAAAGAAATAGGCTTGGTGTGTCAGAATGGCCGAGCGGTCTAAGGTGCCAGATTTAAGCTCTGGTTCCCGAAAGAGAGCGTGGGTTCGAACCCCAATTCGACATATATCGATTTCTTTTTCGTATCTCGATAAATCATAAGAGTTTCGTTTCAGAAGTGAATGTGGCATGCAGGTATAATAAAGAAAATTTTTACTGCTTTTGTTCCTAAATTTAGTCATCTCGTAAGATTTACACTGTTTTTTAAATGATGAGTTCAGAACTATTTGAAAGAAATCTGCTTAGAGTGGTCAGAATTTTCCGAGCGGTCTAAGGCGCCAGATTTAAGCTCTGGTTCTCGAAAGAGAGCGTGGGTTCGAACCCCACTTCTGACATATATCGATTTCTTTTTCGTATCGCGATAAATCATAGAAGTTTCGTTTCACAAGTGAATGTGGCATGCAGGTACACTAAGAAAATTTTTACTGCCTTTTTTTCCTAAATTTTGTCGTCTCATGTAAGAAATATTTAGGCCGTTTTTGAAGTGATTATTTCAGAACTATTTGAAAGAACTCTGCTTAGTGTGTCAGAATGGACGAGCGGTCTAAGGCGTCAGATTTAAGCTCTTGTTCTCGAAAGAGAGCGTGGCTTCGAACCCCTTCTGACATATATCAATTTCTTTTTTGTATCGTGATAAATCATAAAAGTTTCGTTTCACAAGTGAATGTGGCATGCAGGTATAATAAAGAAAATTTTTACTGGCTTCGTTTCCTAAATTTCGTCGTCTCGTGTAATAAAGATTTAGACCGTTTTTGAAGTGATGAGTTCAGAACTCTGAAAGAAATCTGCTTAGTGTGTCAGAATGGCTGAGCGGTCTAAGGAGCCAGATTTAAGCTCTGGTTCTCGAAAGACAGCGTGGGTTCGAACCCCACTTCTGACATGTATCGATTTCTTTTTCGTATCGCAATAAATCAAAGAAATTTCGTTTCACAAGTGAATGTGGCATGCAGGTACTCCAAGAAAATTTTTACTGCCTTTTGTGCATATATTTAGTCGTCTCATGTAAGAAAGATTTAGTCCGTTTTTCAAGTGTTGATTTCAGAACTATTTGAAAGAAATTGGTTTTGTGTGTCAGAATGGCCAAGCGGTCTAAGGCGCCAGATTTAAGCTCTGGTTCTCGAAGGAGAGCGTGGGTTCGAACCCTACTTCTGACATATATCGATTTCATTTTCGTATCGCGATAAATCATAGAACTTTCGTTTCACAAGTGAATGTGGCATGCAGATACACTCAGAAAATTTTTACTGCCTTTTGTGCATATATTTAGTCGTCTCATGTAAGAAAGATTTAGTCCGTTTTTCAAGTGTTGATTTCAGAACTATTTGAAAGAAATTGGTTTTGTGTGTCCGAATGGCCAAGCGGTCTAAGGCGCCAGATTTAAGCACTGGTTCTCGAAAGAGAGTGTGGGTTCGAACCCCACTTCTGACATATATCGATTTCTTTTTCGTATCGCGATAAATCATTGAAGTTTCGTTTCACAAGTGAATGTGGCATGCAGGTACACTAAGAAAATTTTTACTGCCTTTTGTTCCCAAATTTTGTTGTCTCATGTAAGAAATATTTAGGCCGTTTTTCAAGTGATGATTTCAGAACTATTTGAAAGAACCCTGCTTAGTGTGTCAGAATGGCCGAGCGGTCTAAGGCGCCAGATTTAAGCTCTAGTTCCCGAAAGAGAGCGTGGGTTCGAACCCCTTCTGACATATATCAATTTCTTTTTTGTATCGTGATAAATCATAAAAGATTCGTTTCACAAGTGAATGTGGCATGCAGGTATAATAAAGAAAATTTTTACTTGCTTCTTTTCCTAAATTTCGTCGTCTCGTATAATAAAGATTTAGACCGTTTTTCAAGTGATGAGTTCAGAACTCTGAAAGAAATCTGCTAAGTGTGTCAGAATGGCCGAGCGTCTAAGGTGCCAGATTTAAGCTCTGGTTGTCGAAAGAGAGCGTGGGTTCGAACCGCATTTCTGACATATATCGATTTCTTTTTCGTATCGCGATAAATCATAAAAGTTTCGTTTCACAAGTGAATTTGGCATGCAGGTACACTAAGAAAATTTTTACTGCCTTTTGTTCCTAAATTTAGTCGTGTCATGTAAGAAAAATTTAGTCCGTTTTTCAAGTGTTGATTCAGAACTATTTGAAAGAAATTGGTTTTGTGTGTCAGAATGGCCGAGCGGTCTAAGGCGCCAGATTTAAGCTCTGGTTCTCGAAAGAGAGCGTGGGTTCGAACCCCACTTCTGACATATATCGATTTCTTTTTCGTATCGCGATAAATCATAAAAGTTTCGTTTCAGAAGTGAATGTGGCATGCAGGTATAATAAAGAAAATTTTTACTGCTTTTGTTCCTAAATTTAGTCATCTCGTAAGATTTACTCCGTTTTTTAAATGAGATGAGTTCAGAACTATTTGAAAGAAATCTGCTTAGTGTGGTCAGAATGGCCGAGCGGTCTAAGGCGTCAGGTTTTAGCTCTAGTTCCCGAAAGAGAGCGTGGGTTCGAACCCCTTCTGACATATGTCAATTTCTTTTTTGTATCGTGATAAATCATAAAAGTTTCGTTTCACAAGTGAATGCGGCATGCAGGTATAATAAAGAAAATTTTTACTGGCTTCTTTTCCTAAATTTCGTCGTCTCGTGTAATAAAGATTTAGACCGTTTTTCAAGTGATGAGTTCAGAACTCTGAAAGAAATCTGCTTAGAATGTCAGAATGGCCGAGCGGTCTAAGGCGCCAGATTTAAGCTCTAGTTCTCGAAAGAGAGCGTGGGTTCGAACCCCTTCTGACATATGTCAATTTCTTTTTTGTATCGTGATAAATCATAAAAGTTTCGTTTCACAAGTGAATGTGGCATGCAGGTATAATAAAGAAAATTTTTACTGCCTTTTGTTCCTTAATTAAGTCGTGTCATGTAAGAAAAATTTAGTCCGTTTTTCAAGTGTTGATTTCAGAACTATTTGAAAGACATCGGTTTTGTGTGTCGGAATGGACGAGCGGTCTAAGGCGTCAGATTTAAGCTCCGGTTCGCGAAATAGAGCGTGGGTTCGAACCGCACTTCTGACATATATCGATTTCTTTTTCGTATCGCCATAAATCATAAAAGTTTCGTTTCACAAGTGAATGTGGCATGCAGGTACACTAAGAAAATTTTTACTGCCTTTTGTTCCTAAATTTAGTCGTGTCATGTAAGAAAAATTTAGTCCGTTTTTCAAGTGTTGATTCAGAACTATTTGAAAGAAATTGGTTTTGTGTGTCAGAATGGCCGAGCGGTCTAAGGCGCCAGATTTAAGTTCTGGTTCTCGAAAGAGAGCGTGGGTTCGAACCCCATTTCTGACATGTATCGATTTCTTTTTCGTATCGCGATAAATCATAAAAGTTTCGTTTCAGAAGTGAATGTGGCATGCAGGTATACTAAAGAAAATTTTTATTGCTTTTGTTCCTAAATTTAGTCATCTCGTGAGATTTACTCCGTTTTTTAAATGAGTTGAGTTCAGATCTATTTGAAAGAAATCTGCTTAGTGTGGTCAGAATGGCCGAGCAATCTAAGGCCCCAGATTAAATCTCTAGTTCCCGAAAGAGAGCGTGGGTTCGAACACCTTCTGACATTTATCAATTTCTTTTTTGTATCGTGATAAATCATAAAAGTTTCGTTTCACAAATGAATGTGGCATGCAGGTATAATAAAGAAAATTTTTACTGGCTTCTTTTCCTAAATTTCGTCGTCTCGTGTAATAAAGATTTAGACCGTTTTTCAAGTGATGAGTTCAGAACTATTTGAAAGAAATAGGCTTGGTGTGTTAGAATGGCCGAGTGGTCTAAGGCTCCAGATTTAAGCTTTGGTTCTCGATATAGAGCGTGGGTTCGAACCCCACTTCTGACAAATATCGATTTCTTTTTCGTATCGCGATAAATCATAGAAGTTTCGTTTCACAAGTGAATGTGGCATGCAGGTACACTAAGAAAATTTTTAGTGCCTTTTGTTCCTATATTTAGTCGTCTCATGTAAGAAAGATTTAGTCCGTTTTTCAAGTGTTGATTTCAGAACTATTTGAAAGAAATTGGTTTTGTGTGTCAGAATGGCCAAGCGGTCTAAGGCGCCAGATTTAAGCACTGGTTCTCGAAAGAGAGTGTGGGTTCGAACCCCACTTCTGACATATATCGATTTCTTTTTCGTATCGCGATAAATCATTGAAGTTTCGTTTCACAAGTGAATGTGGCATGTAGGTACAATAAGAAAATTTTTACTGCCTTTTGTTCCTAAATTTTGTCGTCTCATGTAAGAAATATTTAGGCCGTTTTTCAAGTGATGATTTCAGAACTATTTGAAAGAACCCTGCTTAGTGTGTCAGAATGGCCGAGCGGTCTAAGGCGCCAGATTTAAGCTCTAGTTCCCGAAAGAGAGCGTGGGTTCGAACCCCTTCTGACATATATCAATTTCTTTTTTGTATCGTGATAAATCATAAAAGTTTCGTTTCACAAGTGAATGTGGCATGCAGGTATAATAAAGAAAATTTTTACTTGCTTCTTTTCCTAAATTTCGTCGTCTCGTATAATAAAGATTTAGACCGTTTTTCAAGTGATGAGTTCAGAACTCTGAAAGAAATCTGCTTAGTGTGTCAGAATGGCCGAGCGTCTACGGTGCCAGATTTAAGCTCTGGTTGTCGAAAGAGAGCGTGGGTTCGAACCCCACTTCTGACATATATCGATTTCTTTTTCGTATCGCAATAAATCATAGAAATTTCGTTTCACAAGTTAATGTGGCATGCAGGTACTCTAAGAAAATTTTTACTGCCTTTTGTTCCTAAATTTAGTCGTGTCATCTTAGAAAAATTTAGTCCGTGTTTCAAGTGTTGATTTCAGAACTATTTGAAAGAAATCGGTTTTGTGTGTCAGAATGGCCGAGCGGTCTAAAGCACCAGATTTAAGCTCTGGTTCTCGAAAGAGAGCGTGGGTTCGAACCGCATTTCTGACATATATCGATTTCTTTTTCGTATCGCGATAAATCATAAAAGTTTCGTTTCACAAGTGAATTTGGCATGCAGGTACACTAAGAAAATTTTTACTGCCTTTTGTTCCTAAATTTAGTCGTGTCATGTAAGAAAAATTTAGTCCGTTTTTCAAGTGTTGATTCAGAACTATTTGAAAGAAATTGGTTTTGTGTGTCAGAATGGCCGAGCGGTCTAAGGCGCCAGATTTAAGCTCTGGTTCTCGAAAGAGAGCGTGGGTTCGAACCCCACTTCTGACATATATCGATTTCTTTTTCATATCGCGATAAATCATAAAAGTTTCGTTTCAGAAGTGAATGTGGCATGCAGGTATAATAAAGAAAATTTTTACTGCTTTTGTTCCAAAATTTAGTCATCTCGTAAGATTTACTCCGTTTTTTAAATGAGATGAGTTCAGAACTATTTGAAAGAAATCTGCTCAGTGTGTCAGAATGGCCGAGCGGTCTAAGGCGCCAGATTTAAGCTCTAGTTCTCGAAAGAGAGCGTGGGTTCGAACCCCTTCTGACATATGTCAATTTCTTTTTTGTATCGTGATAAATCATAAAAGTTTCGTTTCACAAGTGAATGTGGCATGCAGGTATAATAAAGAAAATTTTTACTGGCTTCTTTTCCTAAATTTCGTCGTCTCGTGTAATAAAGATTTAGACCGTTTTTCAAGTGATGAGTTCAGAACTCTGAAAGAAATCTGCTTAGTGTGTCAGAATGGCCGAGCGGTCTAAGGCGCCAGATTTAAGCTCTAGTTCTCGAAAGAGAGCGTGGGTTCGAACCCCTTCTGACATATGTCAATTTCTTTTTTGTATCGTGATAAATCATAAAAGTTTCGTTTCACAAGTGAATGTGGCATGCAGGTATAATAAAGAAAATTTTTACTGCCTTTTGTTCCTTAATTTAGTCGTGTCATGTAAGAAAAATTTAGTCCGTTTTTCAAGTGTTGATTTCAGAACTATTTGAAAGATATCGGTTTTGTGTGTCGGAATGGACGAGCGGTCTAAGGCGTCAGATTTAAGCTCCGGTTCGCGAAATAGAGCGTGGGTTCGAACCGCACTTCTGACATATATCGATTTCTTTTTCGTATCGCCATAAATCATAAAAGTTTCGTTTCACAAGTGAATGTGGCATGCAGGTACACTAAGAAAATTTTTATTGCCTTTTGTTCCTATATTTAGTCGTCTCATGTAAGAAAGATTTAGTCAGTTTTTCAAGTGTTGATTTCAGAACTATTTGAAAGAAAACGGTTTTGTGTGTCAGAATGGCCGAGCGGTCTAAGGCGCCAGATTTAAGCTCTGGTTCTCGAAAGAGAGCGTGGGTTCGAACCGCACTGCTGACATATATCGATTTCTTTTTCGTATCGCAATAAATCATAAAAGTTTCGTTTCACAAGTGAATGTGGCATGCAGGTACACTAAGAAAATTTTTATTGCCTTTTGTTCCTATATTTAGTCGTGTCATGTAAGAAAAATTTAGTCCGTTTTTCAAGTGTTGATTTCTGAAGTATTTGAAAGAAATCGGTTTTGTGTGTCAGAATGGCCGAGGGGTCTAAGACGCCAGATTTAAGCTCTGGTTCTCGAAAGAGAGCGTGGGTTCGAACCCCACTTCTGACATATATCGATTTCTTTTTCGTATCGCAATAAATCATAAAAGTTTCGTTTCACAAGTGAATGTGGCATGAAGTATAATAAAGAAAATTTCTACTGGCTTTTTTTTCCTAAATTTCGTCGTCTCGTGTAATAAAGATTGTGACCGTTTTTCAAGTGATGAGTTCAGAACTCTGAAAGAAATCTGCTTAGTGTGTCAGATTGGCCGAGCGGTCTAAGGCGCCAGATTTAAGCTCTGGTTCTCGAAAGAGAGCGTGGGTTCGAACCCCACTTCTGATATTTATCGATTTCTTTTTCGTATCGCAATAAATCATAGAAATTTCGTTTCATAAGTGAATGTGGCATGCAGGTTCACTAAGAAAATTTTTTCTGCCTTTTGTTCCTAAATTTAGTCGTGTCATGTAAGAAAAATTTAGTCCGTTTTTCAAGTGTTGATTTCAGAACTATTTGAAAGAAATCGGTTTTGTGTGTCAGAATAGCCGAGCGGTCTAAGGCGCCAGATTTAAGCTCTGGTTCTCGAAAGAGAGCGTGGGATCGAACCCCTCTTCTGACATATATCGATTTCTTTTTCGTATCGCAATAAATCATAAAAGTTTCGTTTCACAAGTGTATGTGGCATGCGGTTATAATAAGGAAAATTTTTACTGGCTTTTGTTCCTAAATTTAGTCGTGTCATGTAAGAAAAATTTAGTCCGTTTTTCAAGTGTTGATTTCTGAAGTATTTGAAAGAAATCGGTTTTGTGTGTCAGAATGGCCGAGCGGTCTAAGACGCCAGATTTAAGCTCTGGTTCTCGAAACAGAGCGTGGGTTCGAACCCCACTTCTGACATATATCGATTTCTTTTTCGTATCGCAATAAATCATAGAAGTTTCGTTTTACAAGTGAATGTGGCATGCAGGTATAATAAGGAAAATTTTTACTAGCTTTTTTTCCTAAATTTAGTCGTCTCGTGTAATAAACATTTAGATCGGTTTTCAAGTGATGAGTTCAGAACACTGAAAGAAATCTCCTTAGTGTGTCAGAATGGCCGAGAGTTCTAAGGCGCCAGATTTAAGCTCTGGTTCTCGAAATAGAATGTGGGTTCGAACCGCACTTCTGACATATATCGATTCCTTTTTCGTATCGCGATAAATCAAAGAAGTTTCGTTTCACAAGTGAATGTGGCATGCAGGTACACTAAGAAAATTTTTACGGCCTTTTGTTCCTAAATTTAGTCGTGTCATGTAAGAAAAATTTAGTCCGTTTTTCAAGTGTTGATTTCAGAACTATTTGAAAGAAATTGGTTTGTGTGTCAGAATGGCCGATCGGTCTAAGGCGCCAGATTTAAGCTCTAATTCTCGGAAGAGAGTCGTCTCATTAGTCGTCTCATGTAAGAAAGATTTAGGCCGTTTTTCAAGTGATGATTTCAGAACTATTTAAAAGTACTCTGCTTAGTGTGTCAGAATGGCCGATCGGTCTAAGGCGCCAGATTTAAGCTCTGGTTCTCGGAAGAGAGCGTGGGTTCGAACCCTACTTCTGACATATATCGCGATTTCTTATTCGTATCGCAATAAATCATAAAAGTTTCGTTTCACAAGTGAATGTGGCATGCAGAGGTATAATAAAGAAAATTTTTATTGCTTTTGTTCCTAAATTTAGTCATTTCGTAAGATTTACTCCGTTTTTTAAATGAGATGAGTTCAGAACTATTTGAAAGAAATCTGCTTAGTGTGGTCAGAATGGCCGTGCTATCTAAGGCGACAGATTAAAGCTCTAGTTCCCGAAAGAGAGCGTGGGTTCGAACCCCTTCTGACATTTAGCAATTTCTTTTTTGTATCGTGATAAATCATAAAAGTTTCGTTTCACAAGTGAATGTGGCATGCAGGTATAATAAAGAAAATTTTTACTGGCTTCTTTTCCTAAATTTCGTCGTCTCGTGTAATAAAGATTTAGACCGTTTTTCAAGTGATGAGTTCAGAACTATTTGAAAGAAATCAGCTTAGTGTGTCAGAATGGCCGAGCGGTCTGAGGCGCCAGATTTAAGCTCTGGTTCTCGAAAGAGAGCGTGGGTTCGAACTCTACTTCTGACATATATCGATTTCTTTTTCGTTTCGCAATAAATCATAAAAGTTTCGTTTCACAAGTGAATGTGGCATGCAGGTACACTAAGAAAATTTTTATTGCCTTTTGTTCCTATATTTAGTCGTCTCATGTAAGAAAGATTTAGTCAGTTTTTCAAGTGTTGATTTCAGAACTATTTGAAAGAAATCGGTTTTGTGTGTCAGAATGGCCGAGCGGTCTAAGGCGCCAGATTTAAGCTCTGGTTCTCGAAAGAGAGTGTGGGATCGAACCCCACTTCTGACATATATCGATTTCTTTTTCGTATCGCAATAAATCATAAAAGTTTCGTTTCACAAGTGAATGTGGCATGCAGGTACACTAAGAAAATTTTTATTGCCTTTTGTTCCTATATTTAGTCGTGTCATGTAAGAAAAATTTAGTCCGTTTTTCAAGTGTTGATTTCTGAAGTATTTGAAAGAAATCGGTTTTGTGTGTCAGAATGGCCGAGTCGTCTAAGACGCCAGATTTAAGCTCTGGTTCTCGAAAGAGAGCGTGGGTTCGAACCCCACTTCTGACATATATCGATTTCTTTTTCGTATCGCAATAAATCATAAAAGTTTCGTTTCACAAGTGAATGTGGCATGAAGTATAATAAAGAAAATTTTTACTGCCTTTTGTTCCTAAATTTAGTCGTGTCATGTAAGAAAAATTTAGTCCGTTTTTCAAGTGTTGATTTCAGAACTATTTGAAAGAAATCGGTTTTGTGTGTCAGAATAGCCGAGCGGTCTAAGGCGCCAGATTTAAGCTCTGGTTCTCGAAAGAGAGTGTGGGATCGAACCCCAATTCTGACATATATCGATTTCTTTTTCGTATCGCAATAAATCATAAAAGTTTCGTTTCACAAGTGTATGTGGCATGCGGTTATAATAAGGAAAATTTTTACTGGCTTTTGTTCCTAAATTTAGTCGTGTCATGTAAGAAAAATTTAGTCCGTTTTTCAAGTGTTGATTTCTGAAGTATTTGAAAGAAATCGGTTTTGTGTGTCAGAATGGCCGAGCGGTCTAAGACGCCAGATTTAAGCTTTGGTTCTCGAAAGAGAGCGTGGGTTCGAACCCCACTTCTGACAAATATCGATTTCTTTTTCGTATCGCGATAAATCATAGAAGTTTCGTTTCACAAGTGAATGTGGCATGCAGGTATAATAAGGAAAATTTTTACTGCCTTTTGTTCCTAAATTTAGTCGTGTCATGTAAGAAAAATTTAGTCCGTTTTTCAAGTGTTGATTTCAGAACTATTTGAAAGAAAGTGGTTTGTGTGTCAGAATGGCCGAGCGGTCTAAGGTGCCAGATTTAAGCTCTGGTTCCCGAAAGAGAGCGTGGGTTCGAACCCCAATTCTGACATATATCGATTTCTTTTTCGTATCGCGATAAATCATAAAAGTTTCGTTTCACAAGTGAATGTGGCATGCAGAGGTATAATAAAGAAAATTTTTATTGCTTTTGTTCCTAAATTTAGTCATTTCGTAAGATTTACTCCGTTTTTTAAATGAGATGAGTTCAGAACTATTTAAAAGAACTCTGCTTAGTGTGTCAGAATGGCCGATCGGTCTAAGGCGCCAGATTTAAGCTCTGGTTCTCGGAAGAGAGCGTGGGTTCGAACCCTACTTCTGACATATTTCGCGATTTCTTATTCGTATCGCAATAAATCATAAAAGTTTCGTTTCACAAGTGAATGTGGCATGCAGGTATAATAAAGAAAATTTTTACTGGCTTCTTTTCCTAAATTTCGTCGTCTCGTGTAATAAAGATTTAGACCGTTTTTCAAGTGATGAGTTCAGAACTCTGAAAGAAATCAGCTTAGTGTGTCAGAATGGCCGAGCGGTCTGAGGCGCCAGATTTAAGCTCTGGTTCTCGAAAGAGAGCGTGGGTTCGAACCCTACTTCTGACATATATCGATTTCTTTTTCGTTTCGCAATAAATCATAAAAGTTTCGTTTCACAAGTGAATGTGGCATGCAGGTACACTAAGAAAATTTTTATTGCCTTTTGTTCCTATATTTAGTCGTGTCATGTAAGAAAAATTTAGTCCGTTTTTCAAGTGTTGATTTCTGAAGTATTTGAAAGAAATCGGTTTTGTGTGTCAGAATGGCCGAGCGGTCTAAGACGCCAGATTTAAGCTCTGGTTCTCGAAAGAGAGCGTGGGTTCGAACCCCACTTCTGACATATATCGATTTCTTTTTCGTATCGCAATAAATCATAAAAGTTTCGTTTCACAAGTGAATGTGGCATGAAGTATAATAAAGAAAATTTCTACTGGCTTTTTTTTCCTAAATTTCGTCGTCTCGTGTAATAAAGATTTAGACCGTTTTTCAAGTGATGATTTCAGAACTCTGAAAGAAATCTGCTTAGTGTGTCAGAATGGCCGAGCGGTCTAAGGCGCCAGATTTAAGCTCTGGTTCTCGAAAGAGAGCGTGGGTTCGAACCCCACTTCTGACATTTATCGATTTCTTTTTCGTATAGCAATAAATCATAGAAATTTCGTTTCACAAGTGAATGTGGCATGCAGGTTCACTAAGAAAATTTTTACAGCCTTTTGTTCCTAAATTTAGTCGTGTCATGTAAGAAAAATTTAGTCCGTTTTTCAAGTGTTGATTTCAGAACTATTTGAAAGAAATCGGTTTTGTGTGTCAGAATAGCCGAGCGGTCTAAGGCGCCAGATTTAAGCTCTGGTTCTCGAAAGAGAGCGTGGGATCGAACCCCACTTCTGACATATATCGATTTCTTTTTCGTATCGCAATAAATCATAAAAGTTTCGTTTCACAAGTGTATGTGGCATGCGGTTATAATAAGGAAAATTTTTACTGGCTTTTGTTCCTAAATTTAGTCGTGTCATGTAAGAAAAATTTAGTCCGTTTTTCAAGTGTTGATTTCTGAAGTATTTGAAAGAAATCGGTTTTGTGTGTCAGAATGGCCGAGCGGTCTAAGACGCCAGATTTAAGCTCTGGTTCTCGAAAGAGAGCGTGGGTTCGAACCCCACTTCTGACATATATCGATTTCTTTTTCGTATCGCAATAAATCATAGAAGTTTCGTTTTACAAGTGAATGTGGCATGCAGGTATAATAAGGAAAATTTTTACTAGCTTTTTTTCCTAAATTTAGTCGTCTCGTGTAATAAACATTTAGATCGGTTTTCAAGTGATGAGTTCAGAACACTGAAAGAAATCTCCTTAGTGTGTCAGAATGGCCGAGAGTTCTAAGGCGCCAGATTTAAGCTCTGGTTCTCGAAATAGAATGTGGGTTCGAACCCCACTTCTGACAAATATCGATTTCTTTTTCGTATCGCGATAAATCATAGAAGTTTCGTTTCACAAGTGAATGTGGCATGCAGGTATAATAAGGAACATTTTTACTGCCTTTTGTTCCTAAATTTAATCGTGTCATGTAAGAAAAATTTAGTCCGTTTTTCAATTGTTGATTTCAGAACTATTTGAAAGAAATCGGTTTTGTGTGTCAGAATGGACGAGCGGTCTAAGGCGTCAGATTTAAGCTTCGGTTCTCGAAATAGAGCGTGGTTTCGAACCGCACTTCTGACATATATCGATTTCTTTTTCGTATCGCGATAAATCATAGAAGTTTCGTTTCACAAGTGAATGTGGCATGCAGGTACACTAAGAAAATTTTTACGGCCTTTTGTTCCTAAATTTAGTCGTGTCATGTAAGAAAAATTTAGTCCGTTTTTCAAGTGTTGATTTCAGAACTATTTGAAAGAAATTGGTTTGTGTGTCAGAATGGCCGATCGGTCTAAGGCGCCAGATTTAAGCTCTGGTTCTCGGAAGAGAGTCGTCTCATTAGTCGTCTCATGTAAGAAAGATTTAGGCCGTTTTTCAAGTGATGATTTCAGAACTATTTAAAAGCACTCTGCTTAGTGTGTCAGAATGGCCGATCGGTCTAAGGCGCCAGATTAAACTCTGGTTCTCGGAAGAGAGCGTGGGTTCGAACCCTACTTCTGACATATATCGCGATTTCTTTTTCGTATCGCGATAAATCATAGAAGTTTCGTTTCACAAGTGAATGTGGCATGCAGGTATAATAAGGAAAATTTTTACTGCCTTTTGTTCCTAAATTTAGTCGTGTCATGTAAGAAAAATTTAGTCCGTTTTTCAAGTGTTGATTTCAGAACTATTTGAAAGAAAGTGGTTTGTGTGTCAGAATGGCCGAGCGGTCTAAGGTGCCAGATTTAAGCTCTGGTTCCCGAAAGAGAGCGTGGGTTCGAACCCCAATTCTGACATATATCGATTTCTTTTTCGTATCGCGATAAATCATAAAAGTTTCGTTTCACAAGTGAATGTGGCATGCAGAGGTATAATAAAGAAAATTTTTATTGCTTTTGTTCCTAAATTTAGTCATTTCGTAAGATTTACTCCGTTTTTTAAATGAGATGAGTTCAGAACTATTTAAAAGAACTCTGCTTAGTGTGTCAGAATGGCCGATCGGTCTAAGGCGCCAGATTTAAGCTCTGGTTCTCGGAAGAGAGCGTGGGTTCGAACCCTACTTCTGACATATTTCGCGATTTCTTATTCGTATCGCAATAAATCATAAAAGTTTCGTTTCACAAGTGAATGTGGCATGCAGGTATAATAAAGAAAATTTTTACTGGCTTCTTTTCCTAAATTTCGTCGTCTCGTGTAATAAAGATTTAGACCGTTTTTCAAGTGATGAGTTCAGAACTCTGAAAGAAATCAGCTTAGTGTGTCAGAATGGCCGAGCGGTCTGAGGCGCCAGATTTAAGCTCTGGTTCTCGAAAGAGAGCGTGGGTTCGAACCCTACTTCTGACATATATCGATTTCTTTTTCGTTTCGCAATAAATCATAAAAGTTTCGTTTCACAAGTGAATGTGGCATGCAGGTACACTAAGAAAATTTTTATTGCCTTTTGTTCCTATATTTAGTCGTGTCATGTAAGAAAAATTTAGTCCGTTTTTCAAGTGTTGATTTCTGAAGTATTTGAAAGAAATCGGTTTTGTGTGTCAGAATGGCCGAGCGGTCTAAGACGCCAGATTTAAGCTCTGGTTCTCGAAAGAGAGCGTGGGTTCGAACCCCACTTCTGACATATATCGATTTCTTTTTCGTATCGCAATAAATCATAAAAGTTTCGTTTCACAAGTGAATGTGGCATGAAGTATAATAAAGAAAATTTCTACTGGCTTTTTTTTCCTAAATTTCGTCGTCTCGTGTAATAAAGATTTAGACCGTTTTTCAAGTGATGATTTCAGAACTCTGAAAGAAATCTGCTTAGTGTGTCAGAATGGCCGAGCGGTCTAAGGCGCCAGATTTAAGCTCTGGTTCTCGAAAGAGAGCGTGGGTTCGAACCCCACTTCTGACATTTATCGATTTCTTTTTCGTATCGCAATAAATCATAGAAATTTCGTTTCACAAGTGAATGTGGCATGCAGGTTCACTAAGAAAATTTTTACTGCCTTTTGTTCCTAAATTTAGTCGTGTCATGTAAGAAAAATTTAGTCCGTTTTTCAAGTGTTGATTTCAGAACTATTTGAAAGAAATCGGTTTTGTGTGTCAGAATTGCCGAGCGGTCTAAGGCGCCAGATTTAAGCTCTGGTTCTCGAAAGAGAGCGTGGGATCGAACCCCACTTCTGACATATATCGATTTCTTTTTCGTATCGCAATAAATCATAAAAGTTTCGTTTCACAAGTGTATGTGGCATGCGGTTATAATAAGGAAAATTTTTACTGGCTTTTGTTCCTAAATTTAGTCGTGTCATGTAAGAAAAATTTAGTCCGTTTTTCAAGTGTTGATTTCTGAAGTATTTGAAAGAAATCGGTTTTGTGTGTCAGAATGGCCGAGCGGTCTAAGACGCCAGATTTAAGCTCTGGTTCTCGAAAGAGAGCGTGGGTTCGAACCCCACTTCTGACATATATCGATTTCTTTTTCGTATCGCAATAAATCATAGAAGTTTCGTTTTACAAGTGAATGTGGCATGCAGGTATAATAAGGAAAATTTTTACTAGCTTTTTTTCCTAAATTTAGTCGTCTCGTGTAATAAACATTTAGATCGGTTTTCAAGTGATGAGTTCAGAACACTGAAAGAAATCTCCTTAGTGTGTCAGAATGGCCGAGAGTTCTAAGGCGCCAGATTTAAGCTCTGGTTCTCGAAATAGAATGTGGGTTCGAACCCCACTTCTGACAAATATCGATTTCTTTTTCGTATCGCGATAAATCATAGAAGTTTCGTTTCACAAGTGAATGTGGCATGCAGGTATAATAAGGAACATTTTTACTGCCTTTTGTTCCTAAATTTAATCGTGTCATGTAAGAAAAATTTAGTCCGTTTTTCAATTGTTGATTTCAGAACTATTTGAAAGAAATCGGTTTTGTGTGTCAGAATGGACGAGCGGTCTAAGGCGTCAGATTTAAGCTTCGGTTCTCGAAATAGAGCGTGGTTTCGAACCGCACTTCTGACATATATCGATTTCTTTTTCGTATCGCGATAAATCATAGAAGTTTCGTTTCACAAGTGAATGTGGCATGCAGGTACACTAAGAAAATTTTTACGGCCTTTTGTTCCTAAATTTAGTCGTGTCATGTAAGAAAAATTTAGTCCGTTTTTCAAGTGTTGATTTCAGAACTATTTGAAAGAAATTGGTTTGTGTGTCAGAATGGCCGATCGGTCTAAGGCGCCAGATTTAAGCTCTGGTTCTCGGAAGAGAGTCGTCTCATTAGTCGTCTCATGTAAGAAAGATTTAGGCCGTTTTTCAAGTGATGATTTCAGAACTATTTAAAAGCACTCTGCTTAGTGTGTCAGAATGGCCGATCGGTCTAAGGCGCCAGATTAAACTCTGGTTCTCGGAAGAGAGCGTGGGTTCGAACCCTACTTCTGACATATATCGCGATTTCTTATTCGTATCGCAATAAATCATAAAAGTTTCGTTTCACAAGTGAATGTGGCATGCAGAGGTATAATAAAGAAAATTTTTATTGCTTTTGTTCCTAAATTTAGTCATTTCGTAAGACTTACTCCGTTTTTTAAATGAGATGAGTTCAGAACTATTTAAAAGAACTCTGCTTAGTGTGTCAGAATGGCCGATCGGTCTAAGGCGCCAGATTTAAGCTCTGGTTCTCGGAAGAGAGCGTGGGTTCGAACCCTACTTCTGACATATTTCGCGATTTCTTATTCGTATCGCAATAAATCATAAAAGTTTCGTTTCACAAGTGAATGTGGCATGCAGAGGTATAATAAAGAAAATTTTTATTGCTTTTGTTCCTAAATTTAGTCATTTCGTAAGATTTACTCCGTTTTTTAAATGAGATGAGTTCAGAACTATTTGAAAGAAATCTGCTTAGTTTGGTCAGAATGGCCGAGCGATCTAAGGCGACAGATTAAAGCTCTAGTTCCCGAAAGAGAGCGTGGGTTCGAACCCCTTCGGACATTTAGCAATTTCTTTTTTGTATCGTGATAAATCATAAAAGTTTCGTTTCACAAGTGAATGTGGCATGCAGGTATAATAAAGAAAATTTTTACTGGCTTCTTTTCCTAAATTTCGTCGTCTCGTGTAATAAAGATTTAGACCGTTTTTCAAGTGATGAGTTCAGAACTCTGAAAGAAATCAGCTTAGTGTGTCAGAATGGCCGAGCGGTCTGAGGCGCCAGATTTAAGCTCTGGTTCTCGAAAGAGAGCGTGGGTTCGAACCCTACTTCTGACATATATCGATTTCTTTTACGTTTCGCAATAAATCATAAAAGTTTCGTTTCACAAGTGAATGTGGCATGCAGGTACACTAAGAAAATTTTTATTGCCTTTTGTTCCTATATTTAGTCGTGTCATGTAAGAAAAATTTAGTCCGTTTTTCAAGTGTTGATTTCTGAAGTATTTGAAAGAAATCGGTTTTGTGTGTCAGAATGGCCGAGCGGTCTAAGACGCCAGATTTAAGCTCTGGTTCTTGAAAGAGAGCGTGGGTTCGAACCCCACTTCTGACATATATCGATTTCTTTTTCGTATCGCAATAAATCATAAAAGTTTCGTTTCACAAGTGAATGTGGCATGAAGTATAATAAAGAAAATTTCTACTGGCTTCTTTTCCTAAATTTCGTCGTCTCGTGTAATAAAGATTTAGACCGTTTTTCAAGTGATGAGTTCAGAACTCTGAAAGAAATCAGCTTAGTGTGTCAGAATGGCCGAGCGGTCTGAGGCGCCAGATTTAAGCTCTGGTTCTCGAAAGAGAGCGTGGGTTCGAACCCTACTTCTGACATATATCGATTTCTTTTTCGTTTCGCAATAAATCATAAAAGTTTCGTTTCACAAGTGAATGTGGCATGCAGGTACACTAAGAAAATTTTTATTGCCTTTTGTTCCTATATTTAGTCGTGTCATGTAAGAAAAATTTAGTCCGTTTTTCAAGTGTTGATTTCTGAAGTATTTGAAAGAAATCGGTTTTGTGTGTCAGAATGGCCGAGCGGTCTAAGACGCCAGATTTAAGCTCTGGTTCTTGAAAGAGAGCGTGGGTTCGAACCCCACTTCTGACATATATCGATTTCTTTTTCGTATCGCAATAAATCATAAAAGTTTCGTTTCACAAGTGAATGTGGCATGAAGTATAATAAAGAAAATTTCTACTGGCTTTTTTTTCCTAAATTTCGTCGTCTCGTGTAATAAAGATTTAGACCGTTTTTCAAGTGATGAGTTCAGAACTCTGAAAGAAATCTGCTTAGTGTGTCAGAATGGCCGAGCGGTCTAAGGCGCCAGATTTAAGCTCTGGTTCTCGAAAGAGAGCGTGGGTTCGAACCCCACTTCTGACATTTATCGATTTCTTTTTCGTATCGCAATAAATCATAGAAATTTCGTTTCACAAGTGAATGTGGCATGCAGGTTCACTAAGAAAATTTTTACTGCCTTTTGTTCCTAAATTTAGTCGTGTCATGTAAGAAAAATTTAGTCCGTTTTTCAAGTGTTGATTTCAGAACTATTTGAAAGAAATCGGTTTTGTGTGTCAGAATTGCCGAGCGGTCTAAGGCGCCAGATTTAAGCTCTGGTTCTCGAAAGAGAGCGTGGGATCGAACCCCACTTCTGACATATATCGATTTCTTTTTCGTATCGCAATAAATCATAAAAGTTTCGTTTCACAAGTGTATGTGGCATGCGGTTATAATAAGGAAAATTTTTACTGGCTTTTGTTCCTAAATTTAGTCGTGTCATGTAAGAAAAATTTAGTCCGTTTTTCAAGTGTTGATTTCTGAAGTATTTGAAAGAAATCGGTTTTGTGTGTCAGAATGGCCGAGCGGTCTAAGACGCCAGATTTAAGCTCTGGTTCTCGAAAGAGAGCGTGGGTTCGAACCCCTCTTCTGACATATATCGATTTCTTTTTCGTATCGCAATAAATCATAGAAGTTTCGTTTTACAAGTGAATGTGGCATGCAGGTATAATAAGGAAAATTTTTACTAGCTTTTTTTCCTAAATTTAGTCGTCTCGTGTAATAAACATTTAGATCGGTTTTCAAGTGATGAGTTCAGAACACTGAAAGAAATCTCCTTAGTGTGTCAGAATGGCCGAGAGTTCTAAGGCGCCAGATTTAAGCTCTGGTTCTCGAAATAGAATGTGGGTTCGAACCCCACTTCTGACAAATATCGATTTCTTTTTCGTATCGCGATAAATCATAGAAGTTTCGTTTCACAAGTGAATGTGGCATGCAGGTATAATAAGGAACATTTTTACTGCCTTTTGTTCCTAAATTTAATCGTGTCATGTAAGAAAAATTTAGTCCGTTTTTCAAGTGTTGATTTCAGAACTATTTGAAAGAAATCGGTTTTGTGTGTCAGAATGGCCGAGCGGTCTAAGACGCCAGATTTAAGCTCTGGTTCTCGAAAGAGAGCGTGGGTTCGAACCCCACTTCTGACATATATCGATTTCTTTTTCGTATCGCAATAAATCATAGAAGTTTCGTTTTACAAGTGAATGTGGCATGCAGGTATAATAAGGAAAATTTTTACTAGCTTTTTTTCCTAAATTTAGTCGTCTCGTGTAATAAACATTTAGATCGGTTTTCAAGTGATGAGTTCAGAACACTGAAAGAAAACTCCTTAGTGTGTCAGAATGGCCGAGAGTTCTAAGGCCCCAGATTTAAGCTCTGGTTCTCGAAATAGAATGTGGGTTCGAACCCCACTTCTGACAAATATCGATTTCTTTTTCGTATCGCGATAAATCATAGAAGTTTCGTTTCACAAGTGAATGTGGCATGCAGGTACACTAAGAAAATTTTTACGGCCTTTTGTTCCTAAATTTAGTCGTGTCGTGTAAGAAAAATTTAGTCCGTTTTTCAAGTGTTGATTTCAGAACTATTTGAAAGAAATTGGTTTGTGTGTCAGAATGGCCGATAGGTCTAAGGCGCCAGATTTAAGCTCTGGTTCTCGGAAGAGAGTCGTCTCATTAGTCGTCTCATATAAGAAAGATTTAGGCCGTTTTTCAAGTGATGATTTCAGAACTATTTAAAAGTAATCTGCTTAGTGTGTCAGAATGGCCGATCGGTCTAAGGCGCCAGATTTAAGCTCTGGTTCTCGGAAGAGAGCGTGGGTTCGAACCCTACTTCTGACATATATCGCGATTTCTTATTCGTATCGCAATAAATCATAAAAGTTTCGTTTCACAAGTGAATGTGGCATGCAGAGGTATAATAAAGAAAATTTTTATTATTTTGTTCCTAAATTTAGTCATTTCGTAAGATTTACTTCGTTTTTTAAATGAGATGAGTTCAGAACTATTTGAAAGAAATCTGCTTAGTGTGGTCAGAATGGCCGTGCGATCTAAGGCGACAGATTAAAGCTCTAGTTCCCGAAAGAGAGCGTGGGTTCGAACCCCTTCTGACATTTAGCAATTTCTTTTTTGTATCGTGATAAATCATAAAAGTTTCGTTTCACAAGTGAATGTGGCATGCAGGTATAATAAAGAATATTTTTACTGGCTTCTTTTCCTAAATTTCGTCGTCTCGTGTAATAAAGATTTAGACCGTTTTTCAAGTGATGAGTTCAGAACTCGGAAAGAAATCAGCTTAGTGTGTCAGAATGGCCGAGCGGTCTGAGGCGCCAGATTTAATCTCTGGTTCTCGAAAGAGAGCGTGGGTTCGAACCCTACATCTGACATATATCGATTTCTTTTTCGTTTCGCAATAAATCATAAAAGTTTCGTTTCACAAGTGAATGTGTCATGCAGGTACACTAAGAAAATTTTTATTGCCTTTTGTTCCTATATTTGGTCGTCTCATGTAAGAAAGATTTAGTCAGTTTTTCAAGTGTTGATTTCAGAACTATTTGAAAGAAATCGGTTTTGTGTGTCAGAATTGCCGAGCGGTCTAAGGCGCCAGATTTAAGCTCTGGTTCTCGAAAGAGAGCGTGGGTTCGAACCCCTCTTCTGACATATATCGATTTCTTTTTCGTATCGCAATAAATCATAGAAGTTTCGTTTTACAAGTGAATGTGGCATGCAGGTATAATAAGGAAAATTTTTACTAGCTTTTTTTCCTAAATTTAGTCGTCTCGTGTAATAAACATTTAGATCGGTTTTCAAGTGATGAGTTCAGAACACTGAAAGAAATCTCCTTAGCGTGTCAGAATGGCCGAGAGTTCTAAGGCGCCAGATTTAAGCTCTGGTTCTCGAAATAGAATGTGGGTTCGAACCCCACTTCTGACAAATATCGATTTCTTTTTCGTATCGCGATAAATCATAGAAGTTTCGTTTCACAAGTGAATGTGGCATGCAGGTATAATAAGGAACATTTTTACTGCCTTTTGTTCCTAAATTTAATCGTGTCATGTAAGAAAAATTTAGTCCGTTTTTCAAGTGTTGATTTCAGAACTATTTGAAAGAAATCGGTTTTGTGTGTCAGAATGGCCGAGCGGTCTAAGACGCCAGATTTAAGCTCTGGTTCTCGAAAGAGAGCGTGGGTTCGAACCCCACTTCTGACATATATCGATTTCTTTTTCGTATCGCAATAAATCATAGAAGTTTCGTTTTACAAGTGAATGTGGCATGCAGGTATAATAAGGAAAATTTTTACTAGCTTTTTTTCCTAAATTTAGTCGTCTCGTGTAATAAACATTTAGATCGGTTTTCAAGTGATGAGTTCAGAACACTGAAAGAAATCTCCTTAGTGTGTCAGAATGGCCGAGAGTTCTAAGGCCCCAGATTTAAGCTCTGGTTCTCGAAATAGAATGTGGGTTCGAACCCCACTTCTGACAAATATCGATTTCTTTTTCGTATCGCGATAAATCATAGAAGTTTCGTTTCACAAGTGAATGTGGCATGCAGGTACACTAAGAAAATTTTTACGGCCTTTTGTTCCTAAATTTAGTCGTGTCGTGTAAGAAAAATTTAGTCCGTTTTTCAAGTGTTGATTTCAGAACTATTTGAAAGAAATTGGTTTGTGTGTCAGAATGGCCGATCGGTCTAAGGCGCCAGATTTAAGCTCTGGTTCTCGGAAGAGAGTCGTCTCATTAGTCGTCTCATATAAGAAAGATTTAGGCCGTTTTTCAAGTGATGATTTCAGAACTATTTAAAAGTAATCTGCTTAGTGTGTCAGAATGGCCGATCGGTCTAAGGCGCCAGATTTAAGCTCTGGTTCTCGGAAGAGAGCGTGGGTTCGAACCCTACTTCTGACATATATCGCGATTTCTTATTCGTATCGCAATAAATCATAAAAGTTTCGTTTCACAAGTGAATGTGGCATGCAGAGGTATAATAAAGAAAATTTTTATTATTTTGTTCCTAAATTTAGTCATTTCGTAAGATTTACTTCGTTTTTTAAATGAGATGAGTTCAGAACTATTTGAAAGAAATCTGCTTAGTGTGGTCAGAATGGCCGTGCGATCTAAGGCGACAGATTAAAGCTCTAGTTCCCGAAAGAGAGCGTGGGTTCGAACCCCTTCTGACATTTAGCAATTTCTTTTTTGTATCGTGATAAATCATAAAAGTTTCGTTTCACAAGTGAATGTGGCATGCAGGTATAATAAAGAATATTTTTACTGGCTTCTTTTCCTAAATTTCGTCGTCTCGTGTAATAAAGATTTAGACCGTTTTTCAAGTGATGAGTTCAGAACTCGGAAAGAAATCAGCTTAGTGTGTCAGAATGGCCGAGCGGTCTGAGGCGCCAGATTTAATCTCTGGTTCTCGAAAGAGAGCGTGGGTTCGAACCCTACATCTGACATATATCGATTTCTTTTTCGTTTCGCAATAAATCATAAAAGTTTCGTTTCACAAGTGAATGTGTCATGCAGGTACACTAAGAAAATTTTTATTGCCTTTTGTTCCTATATTTAGTCGTCTCATGTAAGAAAGATTTAGTCAGTTTTTCAAGTGTTGATTTCAGAACTATTTGAAAGAAATCGGTTTTGTGTGTCAGAATTGCCGAGCGGTCTAAGGCGCCAGATTTAAGCTCTGGTTCTCGAAAGAGAGCGTGGGTTCGAACCCCTCTTCTGACATATATCGATTTCTTTTTCGTATCGCAATAAATCATAGAAGTTTCGTTTTACAAGTGAATGTGGCATGCAGGTATAATAAGGAAAATTTTTACTAGCTTTTTTTCCTAAATTTAGTCGTCTCGTGTAATAAACATTTAGATCGGTTTTCAAGTGATGAGTTCAGAACACTGAAAGAAATCTCCTTAGCGTGTCAGAATGGCCGAGAGTTCTAAGGCGCCAGATTTAAGCTCTGGTTCTCGAAATAGAATGTGGGTTCGAACCCCACTTCTGACAAATATCGATTTCTTTTTCGTATCGCGATAAATCATAGAAGTTTCGTTTCACAAGTGAATGTGGCATGCAGGTATAATAAGGAACATTTTTACTGCCTTTTGTTCCTAAATTTAATCGTGTCATGTAAGAAAAATTTAGTCCGTTTTTCAAGTGTTGATTTCAGAACTATTTGAAAGAAATCGGTTTTGTGTGTCAGAATGGCCGAGCGGTCTAAGACGCCAGATTAAAGCTCTGGTTCTCGAAAGAGAGCGTGGGTTCGGACCCCACTTCTGACATATATCGATTTCTTTTTCGTATCGCAATAAATCATAGAAGTTTCGTTTTACAAGTGAATGTGGCATGCAGGTATAATAAGGAAAATTTTTACTAGCTTTTTTTCCTAAATTTAGTCGTCTCGTGTAATAAACATTTAGATCGGTTTTCAAGTGATGAGTTCAGAACACTGAAAGAAATCTCCTTAGTGTGTCAGAATGGCCGAGAGTTCTAAGGCCACAGATTTAAGCTCTGGTTCTCGAAATAGAATCTGGGTTCGAACCCCACTTCTGATAAATATCGATTTCTTTTTCGTATCGCGATAAATCATAGAAGTTTCGTTTCACAAGTGAATGTGGCATGCAGGTACACTAAGAAAATTTTTACGGCCTTTTGTTCCTAAATTTAGTCGTGTCGTGTAAGAAAAATTTAGTCCGTTTTTCAAGTGTTGATTTCAGAACTATTTGAAAGAAATTGGTTTGTGTGTCAGAATGGCCGATCGGTCTAAGGCGCCAGATTTAAGCTCTGGTTCTCGGAAGAGAGTCGTCTCATTAGTCGTCTCATGTAAGAAAGATTTAGGCCGTTTTTCAAGTGATGATTTCAGAACTATTTAAAAGTAATCTGCTTAGTGTGTCAGAATGGCCGATCGGTCTAAGGCGCCAGATTTAAGCTCTGGTTCTCGGAAGAGAGCGTGGGTTCGAACCCTACTTCTGACATATATCGCGATTTCTTATTCGTATCGCAATAAATCATAAAAGTTTCGTTTCACAAGTGAATGTGGCATGCAGAGGTATAATAAAGAAAATTTTTATTATTTTGTTCCTAAATTTAGTCATTTCGTAAGATTTACTTCGTTTTTTAAATGAGATGAGTTCAGAACTATTTGAAAGAAATCTGCTTAGTGTGGTCAGAATGGCCGTGCGATCTAAGGCGACAGATTAAAGCTCTAGTTCCCGAAAGAGAGCGTGGGTTCGAACCCCTTCTGACATTTAGCAATTTCTTTTTTGTATCGTGATAAATCATAAAAGTTTCGTTTCACAAGTGAATGTGGCATGCAGGTATAATAAAGAATATTTTTACTGGCTTCTTTTCCTAAATTTCGTCGTCTCGTGTAATAAAGATTTAGACCGTTTTTCAAGTGATGAGTTCAGAACTCGGAAAGAAATCAGCTTAGTGTGTCAGAATGGCCGAGCGGTCTGAGGCGCCAGATTTAATCTCTGGTTCTCGAAAGAGAGCGTGGGTTCGAACCCTACTTCTGACATATATCGATTTCTTTTTCGTTTCGCAATAAATCATAAAAGTTTCGTTTCACAAGTGAATGTGTCATGCAGGTACACTAAGAAAATTTTTATTGCCTTTTGTTCCTATATTTAGTCGTCTCATGTAAGAAAGATTTAGTCAGTTTTTCAAGTGTTGATTTCAGAACTATTTGAAAGAAATCGGTTTTGTGTGTCAGAATGGCCGAGCGGTCTAAGGCGCCAGATTTAAGCTTTGGTTCTCGAAAGAGAGCGTGGGTTCGAACCCCACTTCTGACATACATCGATTTCTTTTTCGTATCGCAATAAATCATAAAAGTTTCGTTTCACAAGTGAATGTGGCATGCAGGTACACTAAGAAAATTTTTATTGCCTTTTGTTCCTATATTTAGTCGTGTCATGTAAGAAAAATTTAGTCCGTTTTTCAAGTGTTGATTTCTGAAGTATTTGAAAGAAATCGGTTTTGTGTGTCAGAATGGCCGAGTCGTCTAAGACGCCAGATTTAAGCTCTGGTTCTCGAAAGAGAGAGTGGGTTCGAACCCCACTTCTGACATATATCGATTTCTTTTTCGTATCGCAATAAATCATAAAAGTTTCGTTTCACAAGTGAATGTGGCATGAAGTATAATAAAGAAAATTTCTACTGGCTTTTTTTTCCTAAATTTCGTCGTCTCGTGTAATAAAGATTTAGACCGTTTTTCAAGTGATGAGTTCAGAACTCTGAAAGAAATCTGCTTAGTGTGTCAGAATGGCCGAGCGGTCTAAGGCGCCAGATTTAAGCTCTCGTTCTCGAAAGAGAGCGTGGGTTCGAACCCCACTTCTGACATTTATCGATTTCTTTTTCGTATAGCAATAAATCATAGAAATTTTGTTTCACAAGTGAATGTGGCATGCAGGTTCACTAAGAAAATTTTTACAGCCTTTTGTTCCTAAATTTAGTCGTGTCATGTAAGAAAAATTTAGTCCGTTTTTCAAGTGTTAATTTCAGAACTATTTGAAAGAAATCGGTTTTGTGTGTCAGATTAGCCGAGCGGTCTAAGGCGCCAGATTTAAGCTCTGGTTCTCGAAAGAGAGTGTGGGATCGAACCCCACTTCTGACATATATCGATTTCTTTTTCGTATCGCAATAAATCATAAAAGTTTCGTTTCACAAGTGTATGTGGCATGCGGTTATAATAAGGAAAATTTTTACTGGCTTTTGTTCCTAAATTTAGTCGTGTCATGTAAGAAAAATTTAGTCCGTTTTTCAAGTGTTGATTTCTGAAGTATTTGAAAGAAATCGGTTTTGTGTGTCAGAATGGCCGAGCGGTCTAAGACGCCAGATTTAAGCTCTGGTTCTCGAAAGAGAGCGTGGGTTCGAACCCCACTTCTGACATATATCGATTTCTTTTTCGTATCGCAATAAATCATAGAAGTTTCGTTTTACAAGTGAATGTGGCATGCAGGTATAATAAGGAAAATTTTTACTAGCTTTTTTTCCTAAATTTAGTCGTCTCGTGTAATAAACATTTAGATCGGTTTTCAAGTGATGAGTTCAGAACACTGAAAGAAATCTCCTTAGTGTGTCAGAATGGCCGAGAGTTCTAAGGCGCCAGATTTAAGCTCTGGTTCTCGAAATAGAATGTGGGTTCGAACCCCACTTCTGACAAATATCGATTTCTTTTTCGTATCGCGATAAATCATAGAAGTTTCGTTTCACAAGTGAATGTGGCATGCAGGTATAATAAGGAACATTTTTACTGCCTTTTGTTCCTAAATTTAATCGTGTCATGTAAGAAAAATTTAGTCCGTTTTTCAAGTGTTGATTTCAGAACTATTTGAAAGAAATCGGTTTTGTGTGTCAGAATGGACGAGCGGTCTAAGGCGTCAGATTTAAGCTTCGGTTCTCGAAATAGAGCGTGGTTTCGAACCGCATTTCTGACATATATCGATTTCTTTTTCGTATCGCGATAAATCATAGAAGTTTCGTTTCACAAGTGAATGTGGCATGCAGGTACACTAAGAAAATTTTTACAGCCTTTTGTTCCTAAATTTAGTCGTGTCATGTAAGAAAAATTTAGTCCGTTTTTCAAGTGTTGATTTCAGAACTATTTGAAAGAAATTGGTTTGTGTGTCAGAATGGCCGATCGGTCTAAGGCGCCAGATTTAAGCTCTGGTTCTCGGAAGAGAGTCGTCTCATTAGTCGTCTCATGTAAGAAAGATTTAGGCCGTTTTTCAAGTGTTGATTTCAGAACTATTTAAAAGTACTCTGCTTAGTGTGTCAGAATGGCCGATCGGTCTAAGGCGCCAGATTTAAGCTCTGGTTCTCGGAAGAGAGCGTGGGTTCGAACCCTACTTCTGACATATATTAGCGATTTCTTATTCGTATCGCAATAAATCATAAAAGTTTCGTTTCACAAGTGAATGTGGCATGCAGAGGTATAATAAAGAAAATTTTTATTATTTTGTTCCTAAATTTAGTCATTTCGTAAGATTTACTCCGTTTTTTAAATGAGATGAGTTCAGAACTATTTGAAAGAAATCTGCTTAGTGTGGTCGGAATGGCCGTGCGATCTAAGGCGACAGATTAAAGCTCTAGTTCCCGAAAGAGAGCGTGGGTTCGAACCCCTTCTGACATTTAGCAATTTCTTTTTCGTATCGTGATAAATCATAAAAGTTTCGTTTCACAAGTGAATGTGGCATGCAGGTATAATAAAGAAAATTTTTACTGGCTTCTTTTCCTAAATTTCGTCGTCTCGTGTAATAAAGATTTAGACCGTTTTTCAAGTGATGAGTTCAGAACTCTGAAAGAAATCAGCTTAGTGTGTCAGAATGGCCGAGCGGTCTGAGGCGCCAGATTTAAGCTCTAGTTCTCGAAAGAGAGCGTGGGTTCGAAACCTACTTCTGACATATATCGATTTCTTTTTCGTTTCGCAATAAATCATAAAAGTTTCGTTTCACTAGTGAATGTGTCATGCAGGTACACTAAGAAAATTTTTATTGCCTTTTGTTCCTATATTTAGTTAGTCATGTAAGAAAGATTTAGTCAGTTTTTCAAGTGTTGATTTCAGAACTATTTGAAAGAAATCGGTTTTGTGTGTCAGAATGGCCGAGTCGTCTAAGACGCCAGATTTAAGCTCTGGTTCTCGAAAGAGAGCGTGGGTTCGAACCCCACTTCTGACATATATCGATTTCTTTTTCGTATCGCAATAAATCATAAAAGTTTCGTTTCACAAGTGAATGTGGCATGAAGTATAATAAAGAAAATTTCTACTGGCTTTTTTTTCCTAAATTTCGTCGTCTCGTGTAATAAAGATTTAGACCGTTTTTCAAGTGATGAGTTCAGAACTCTGAAAGAAATCTGCTTAGTGTGTCAGAATGGCCGAGCGGTCTAAGGCGCCAGATTTAAGCTCTGGTTCTCGAAAGAGAGCGTGGGTTCGAACCCCACTTCTGACATTTATCGATTTCTTTTTCGTATAGCAATAAATCATAGAAATTTCGTTTCACAAGTGAATGTGGCATGCAGGTTCACTAAGAAAATTTTTACAGCCTTTTGTTCCTAAATTTAGTCGTGTCATGTAAGAAAAATTTAGTCCGTTTTTCAAGTGTTAATTTCAGAACTATTTGAAAGAAATCGGTTTTGTGTGTCAGAATAGCCGAGCGGTCTAAGGCGCCAGATTTAAGCTCTGGTTCTCGAAAGAGAGTGTGGGATCGAACCCCACTTCTGACAAATATCGATTTCTTTTTCGTATCGCAATAAATCATAAAAGTTTCGTTTCACAAGTGTATGTGGCATGCGGTTATAATAAGGAAAATTTTTACTGGCTTTTGTTCCTAAATTTAGTCGTGTCATGTAAGAAAAATTTAGTCCGTTTTTCAAGTGTTGATTTCTGAAGTATTTGAAAGAAATCGGTTTTGTGTGTCAGAATGGCCGAGCGGTCTAAGACGCCAGATTTAAGCTCTGGTTCTCGAAAGAGAGCGTGGGTTCGAACCCCACTTCTGACATATATCGATTTCTTTTTCGTATCGCAATAAATCATAGAAGTTTCGTTTTACAAGTGAATGTGGCATGCAGGTATAATAAGGAAAATTTTTAATAGCTTTTTTTCCTAAATTTAGTCGTCTCGTGTAATAAACATTTAGATCGGTTTTCAAGTGATGAGTTCAGAACACTGAAAGAAATCTCCTTAGTGTGTCAGAATGGCCGAGAGTTCTAAGGCGCCATACTTAAGCTCTGGTTCTCGAAATAGAATGTGGGTTCGAACCCCACTTCTGACAAATATCGATTTCTTTTTCGTATCGCGATAAATAATAGAAGTTTCGTTTCACAAGTGAATGTGGCATGCAGGTATAATAAGGAACATTTTTACTGCCTTTTGTTCCTAAATTTAATCGTGTCATGTAAGAAAAATTTAGTCCGTTTTTCAAGTGTTGATTTCAGAACTATTTGAAAGAAATCGGTTTTGTGTGTCAGAATGGACGAGCGGTCTAAGGCGTCAGATTTAAGCTTCGGTTCTCGAAATAGAGCGTGGTTTCGAACCGCACTTCTGACATATATCGATTTCTTTTTCGTATCGCGATAAATCATAGAAGTTTCGTTTCACAAGTGAATGTGGCATGCAGGTACACTAAGAAAATTTTTACGGCCTTTTGTTCCTAAATTTAGTCGTGTCATGTAAGAAAAATTTAGTCCGTTTTTCAAGTGTTGATTTCAGAACTATTTGAAAGAAATTGGTTTGTGTGTCAGAATGGCCGATCGGTCTAAGGCGCCAGATTTAAGCTCTGGTTCTCGGAAGAGAGTCGTCTCATTAGTCGTCTCATGTAAGAAAGATTTAGGCCGTTTTTCAAGTGATGATTTCAGAACTATTTAAAAGTACTCTGCTTAGTGTGTCAGAATGGCCGATCGGTCTAAGGCGCCAGATTTAAGCTCTGGTTCTCGGAAGAGAGCGTGGGTTCGAACCCTACTTCTGACATATATCGCGATTTCTTATTCGTATCGCAATAAATCATAAAAGTTTCGTTTCACAAGTGAATGTGGCATGCAGAGGTATAATAAAGAAAATTTTTATTATTTTGTTCCTAAATTTAGTCATTTCGTAAGATTTACTCCGTTTTTTAAATGAGATGAGTTCAGAACTATTTGAAAGAAATCTGCTTAGTGTGGTCAGAATGGCCGTGCGATCTAAGGCGACAGATTAAAGCTCTAGTTCCCGAAAGAGACCGTGGGTTCGAACCCCTTCTGACATTTAGCAATTTCTTTTTTGTATCGTGATAAATCATAAAAGTTTCGTTTCACAAGTGAATGTGGCATGCAGGTATAATAAAGAAAATTTTTACTGGCTTCTTTTCCTAAATTTCGTCGTCTCGTGTAATAAAGATTTAGACCGTTTTTCAAGTGTTGATTTCAGAACTATTTGAAAGAAATTGGTTTGTGTGTCAGAAAGGCCGAATGGTCTAAGGCCCCAGATTTAAACTCTGGTTCTCGAAATAGAGCGTGGGTTCGAACCCCTCTTCTGACAAATATCGATTTCTTTTTCGTATCGCGATAAATCATAGAAGTTTCGTTGCACAAGTGAATGTGGCATGCAGGTATAATAAGGAAAATTTTTACTGCCTTTTGTTCCAAAATTTAGTCGTGTCATGTAAGAAAAATTTAGTCCGTTTTTCAAGTGTTGATTTCAGAACTATTTGAAGGAAATCGGTTTTGTGTGTCAGAATGGACGAGCGGTCTAAGGCGTCAGATTTAAGCTCCGGTTCTCGAAATAGTGCGTGGGTTCGACCCGCACTTCTGACATATTTCTTTTTCGTATCGCGATAAATCATAGAAGTTTCGTTTCACAAGTGAATGTGGCATGCAGGTATAATAAAGAAAATTTTTACTGCTTTTGTTCCTAAATTTAGTCATCTCGTAAGATTTACACTGTTTTTTAAATGATGAGTTCAGAACTATTTGAAAGAAATCTGCTTAGTGTGGTCAGAATTTTCCGAGCGGTCTAAGGCGCCAGATTTAAGCTCTGGTTCTCGAAAGAGAGCGTGGGTTCGAACCCCACTTCTGACATATATCGATTTCTTTTTCGTATCGCGATAAATCATAGAAGATTCGTTTCACAAAGTGAATGTGGCATGCAGGTATACTAAGAAAATTTTTACTGCCTTTTTTTCCTAAATTTTGTCGTCTCATGTAAGAAATATTTAGGTCGTTTTTGAAGTGATTTCAGAACTATTTGAAAGAACTCTGCTTAGTGTGTCAGAATGGACGAGCGGTCTAAGGCGTCAGATTTAAGCTCTAGTTCTCGAAAGAGAGCGTGGGTTCGAACCCCTTCCGACATATATCAATTTCTTTTTTGTATCGTGATAAGTCATAAAAGTTTCGTTTCACAAGTGAATGTGGCATGCAGGTATAATAAAGAAAATTTTTACTGGCTTCGTTTCCTAAATTTCGTCGTCTCGTGTAATAAAGATTTAGACCGTTTTTGAAGTGATGAGTTCAGAACTCTGAAAGAAATCTGCTTAGTGTGTCAGAATGGCTGAGCGGTCTAAGGAGCCAGATTTAAGCTCTGGTTCTCGAAAGACAGCGTGGGTTCGAACCCCACTTCTGACATATATCGATTTCTTTTTCGTATCGCGATAAATCATAGAAGTTTCGTTTCACAAGTGAATGTGGCATGCAGGTATAATAAGGAAAATTTTTACTGCCTTTTGTTCCAAAATTTAGTCGTGTCATGTAAGAAAAATTTAGTCCGTTTTTCAAGTGTTGATTTCAGAACTATTTGAAAGAAATCGGTTTTGTGTGTCAGAATGGACGAGCGGTCTAAGGCGTCAGATTTAAGCTCCGGTTCTCGAAATAGAGCGTGGGTTCGACCCGCACTTCTGACATATATCGATTTCTTTTTCGTATCGCGATAAATCATAGAAGTTTGGTTTCACAAGTGAATGTGGCATGCAGGTACACTAAGAAAATTTTTACTGCCTTTTGTTCCTAAATTTAGTCGTGCCATGTAAGAAAAATTTAGTCCGTTTTTCAAGTGTTGATTTCAGAACTATTTGAAAGAAAGTGGTTTGTGTGTCAGAATGGCCGAGCGGTCTAAGATGCCAGATTTAAGCTCTGGTTCCCGAAAGAGAGCGTGGGATCGAACCCCAATTCTGACATATATCGATTTCTTTTTCGTATCGCGATAAATCATAGAAGTTTCGTTTCACAAGTGAATGTGGCATGCAGGTACACAAAGAAAATTTTTACGGCCTTTTGTTCCTAAATTTAGTCGTGTCATGTAAGAAAGATTTAGGCCGTTTTTCAAGTGATGATTTCAGAACTTTTTAAAAGTACTCTGCTTAGTGTGTCAGAATGGCCGATCGGTCTAAGGCGCCAGATTTAAGCTCTGGTTCTCGGAAGAGAGCGAGGGTTCGAACCCTACTTCTGACATATATCGCGATTTCTTATTCGTATCGCAATAAATCATAAAAGTTTCGTTTCACAAGTGAATGTGGCATGCAGAGGTATAATAAAGAAAATTTTTATTATTTTGTTCCTAAATTTAGTCATTTCGTAAGATTTACTCCGTTTTTTAAATGAGATGAGTTCAGAACTATTTGAAAGAAATCTGCTTAGTGTGGTCAGAATGGCCGTGCGATCTAAGGCGACAGATTAAAGCTCTAGTTCCCGAAAGAGAGCGTGGGTTCCAACCCCTTCCGACATATATCAATTTCTTTTTTGCATCGTGATAAATCATAAAAGTTTCGTTTCACAAGTGAATGTGGCATGCAGGTACACTAAGAAAATGTTTACTGCCTTTTGTTCCTATATTCAGTCGTCTCATTTAAGAAAGATTTAGTCCGTTTTTCAAGTGTTGATTTCAGAACTATTTGAAAGAAATTGGTTTTGTGTGTCAGAATGGCCGAGCGGTCTAAGTCGCCAGATTTAAGCACTGGTTCTCGAAAGAGAGTGTGGGTTCGAACCACACTTCTGACATATATCGATTTCTTTTTCGTGTCGTGATAAATCATTGAAGTTTCGTTTCACAAGTGAATGTGGCATGCAGGTACACTAAGAAAATTTTTACTGCCTTTTGTTCCTAAATTTTGTCGTCTCATGAAGGAAATATTTAGGCCGTTTTTCAAGTGATGATTTCAGAACTATTTGAAGGAACCCTGCTTAGTGTGTCAGAATGGCCGAGCGGTCTAAGGCGCCAGATTTAAGCTCTGGTTCTCGAAAGAGAGCGTGGGTTCGAACCCTACTTCTGACATATATCGATTTCTTTTTCGTTTCGCAATAAATCATAAAAGTTTCGTTTCACAAGTGAATGTGGCATGCAGGTTCACTAAGAAAATTTTTACTGCCTTTTGTTCCTAAATTTAGTCGTGTCATGTAAGAAAAATTTAGTCCGTTTTTCAAGTGTTGATTTCAGAACTATTTGAAAGAAATCGGTTTTGTGTGTCAGAATAGCCGAGCGGTCTAAGGCGCCAGATTTAAGCTCTGGTTCTCGAAAGAGAGTGTGGGATCGAACCCCAATTCTGACATATATCGATTTCTTTTTCGTATCGCAATAAATCATAAAAGTTTCGTTTCACAAGTGTATGTGGCATGCGGTTATAATAAGGAAAATTTTTACTGGCTTTTGTTCCTAAATTTAGTCGTGTCATGTAAGAAAAATTTAGTCCGTTTTTCAAGTGTTGATTTCTGAAGTATTTGAAAGAAATCGGTTTAGTGTGTCAGAATGGCCGAGCGGTCTAAGACGCCAGATTTAAGCTCTGGTTCTCGAAAGAGAGCGTGGGTTCGAACCCCACTTCTGACAAATATCGATTTCTTTTTCGTATCGCGATAAATCATAGAAGTTTCGTTTCACAAGTGAATGTGGCATGCAGAGGTATAATAAAGAAAATTTTTATTGCTTTTGTTCCTAAATTTAGTCATTTCGTAAGATTTACTCCGTTTTTTAAATGAGATGAGTTCAGAACTATTTAAAAGAACTCTGCTAAGTGTGTCAGAATGGCCGATCGGTCTAAGGCGCCAGATTTAAGCTCTGGTTCTTGGAAGAGAGCGTGGGTTCGAACCCTACTTCTGACATATTTCGCGATTTCTTATTCGTATCGCAATAAATCATAAAAGTTTCGTTTCACAAGTGAATGTGGCATGCAGAGGTATAATAAAGAAAATTTTTATTGCTTTTGTTCCTAAATTTAGTCATTTCGTAAGATTTACTCCGTTTTTTAAATGAGATGAGTTCAGAACTATTTGAAAGAAATCTGCTTAGTGTGGTCAGAATGGCCGAGCGATCTAAGGCGACAGATTAAAGCTCTAGTTCCCGAAAGAGAGCGTGGGTTCGAACCCCTTCTGACATTTAGCAATTTCTTTTTTGTATCGTGATAAATCATAAAAGTTTCGTTTCACAAGAGAATGTGGCATGCAGGTATAATAAAGAAAATTTTTACTGGCTTCTTTTCCTAAATTTCGTCGTCTCGTGTAATAAAGATTTAGACCGTTTTTCAAGTGATGAGTTCAGAACTCTGAAAGAAATCAGCTTAGTGTGTCAGAATGGCCGAGCGGTCTGAGGCGCCAGATTTAAGCTCTGGTTCTCGAAAGAGAGCGTGGGTTCGAACCCTACTTCTGACATATATCGATTTCTTTTTCGTTTCGCAATAAATCATAAAAGTTTCGTTTCACAAGTGAATGTGGCATGCAGGTACACTAAGAAAATTTTTATTGCCTTTTGTTCCTATATTTAGTCGTGTCATGTAAGAAAAATTTAGTCCGTTTTTCAAGTGTTGATTTCTGAAGTATTTGAAAGAAATCGGTTTTGTGTGTCAGAATGGCCGAGCGGTCTAAGACGCCAGATTTAAGCTCTGGTTCTCGAAAGAGAGCGTGGGTTCGAACCCCACTTCTGACATATATCGATTTCTTTTTCGTATCGCAATAAATCATAAAAGTTTCGTTTCACAAGTGAATGTGGCATGAAGTATAATAAAGAAAATTTCTACTGGCTTTTTTTTCCTAAATTTCGTCGTCTCGTGTAATAAAGATTTAGACCGTTTTTCAAGTGATGAGTTCAGAACTCTGAAAGAAATCTGCTTAGTGTGTCAGAATGGTCGAGCGGTCTAAGGCGCCAGATTTAAGCTCTGGTTCTCGAAAGAGAGCGTGGGTTCGAACCCCACTTCTGACATTTATCGATTTCTTTTTCGTATCGCAATAAATCATAGAAATTTCGTTTCACAAGTGAATGTGGCATGCAGGTTCACTAAGAAAATTTTTACTGCCTTTTGTTCCTAAATTTAGTCGTGTCATGTAAGAAAAATTTAGTCCGTTTTTCAAGTGTTGATTTCAGAACTATTTGAAAGAAATCGGTTTTGTGTGTCAGAATAGCCGAGCGGTCTAAGGCGCCAGATTTAAGCTCTGGTTCTCGAAAGAGAGCGTGGGATCGAACCCCACTTCTGACATATATCGATTTCTTTTTCGTATCGCAATAAATCATAAAAGTTTCGTTTCACAAGTGTATGTGGCATGCGGTTATAATAAGGAAAATTTTTACTGGCTTTTGTTCCTAAATTTAGTCGTGTCATGTAAGAAAAATTTAGTCCGTTTTTAAAGTGTTGATTTCTGAAGTATTTGAAAGAAATCGGTTTTGTGTGTCAGAATGGCCGAGCGGTCTAAGACGCCAGATTTAAGCTCTGGTTCTCGAAAGAGAGCGTGGGTTCGAACCCCACTTCTGACATATATCGATTTCTTTTTCGTATCGCAATAAATCATAGAAGTTTCGTTTTACAAGTGAATGTGGCATGCAGGTATAATAAGGAAAATTTTTACTAGCTTTTTTTCCTAAATTTAGTCGTCTCGTGTAATAAACATTTAGATCGGTTTTCAAGTGATGAGTTAAGAACACTGAAAGAAATCTCCTTAGAGTGTCAGAATGGCCGAGAGTTCTAAGGCGCCAGATTTAAGCTCTGGTTCTCGAAATAGAATGTGGGTTCGAACCCCACTTCTGACAAGTATCGATTTCTTTTTCGTATCGCGATAAATCATAGAAGTTTCGTTTCACAAGTGAATGTGGCATGCAGGTATAATAAGGAACATTTTTACTGCCTTTTGTTCCTAAATTTAATCGTGTCATGTAAGAAAAATTTAGTCCGTTTTTCAATTGTTGATTTCAGAACTATTTGAAAGAAATCGGTTTTGTGTGTCAGAATGGACGAGAGGTCTAAGGCGTCAGATTTAAGCTTCGGTTCTCGAAATAGAGCGTGGTTTCGAACCGCACTTCTGACATATATCGATTTCTTTTTCGTATCGCGATAAATCATAGAAGTTTCGTTTCACAAGTGAATGTGGCATGCAGGTACACTAAGAAAATTTTTACGGCCTTTTGTTCCTAAATTTAGTCGTGTCATGTAAGAAAAATTTAGTCCGTTTTTCAAGTGTTGATTTCAGAACTATTTGAAAGAAATTGGTTTGTGTGTCAGAATGGCCGATCGGTCTAAGGCGCCAGATTTAAGCTCTGGATCTCGGAAGAGAGTCGTCTCATTAGTCGTCTCATGTAAGAAAGATTTAGGCCGTTTTTCAAGTGATGATTTCAGAACTATTTAAAAGCACTCTGCTTAGTGTGTCAGAATGGCCGATCGGTCTAAGGCGCCAGATTAAACTCTGGTTCTCGGAAGAGAGCGTGGGTTCGAACCCTACTTCTGACATATTTCGCGATTTCTTATTCGTATCGCAATAAATCATAAAAGTTTCGTTTCACAAGTGAATGTGGCATGCAGAGGTATAATAAAGAAAATTTTTATTGCTTTTGTTCCTAAATTTAGTCATTTCGTAAGATTTACTCCGTTTTTTAAATGAGATGAGTTCAGAACTATTTGAAAGAAATCTGCTTAGTGTGGTCAGAATGGCCGAGCGATCTAAGGCGACAGATTAAAGCTCTAGTTCCCGAAAGAGAGCGTGGGTTCGAACCCCTTCGGACATTTAGCAATTTCTTTTTTGTATCGTGATAAATCATAAAAGTTTCGTTTCACAAGTGAATGTGGCATGCAGGTATAATAAAGAAAATTTTTACTGGCTTCTTTTCCTAAATTTCGTCGTCTCGTGTAATAAAGATTTAGACCGTTTTTCAAGTGATGAGTTCAGAACTCTGAAAGAAATCAGCTTAGTGTGTCAGAATGGCCGAGCGGTCTGAGGCGCCAGATTTAAGCTCTGGTTCTCGAAAGAGAGCGTGGGTTCGAACCCTACATCTGACATATATCGATTTCTTTTTCGTTTCGCAATAAATCATAAAAGTTTCGTTTCACAAGTGAATGTGGCATGCAGGTACACTAAGAAAATTTTTATTGCCTTTTGTTCCTATATTTAGTCGTGTCATGTAAGAAAAATTTAGTCCGTTTTTCAAGTGTTGATTTCTGAAGTATTTGAAAGAAATCGGTTTTGTGTGTCAGAATGGCCGAGCGGTCTAAGACGCCAGATTTAAGCTCTGGTTCTGGAAAGAGAGCGTGGGTTCGAACTCCACTTCTGACATATATCGATTTCTTTTTCGTATCGCAATAAATCATAAAAGTTTCGTTTCACAAGTGAATGTGGCATGAAGTATAATAAAGAAAATTTCTACTGGCTTTTTTTTCCTAAATTTCGTCGTCTCGTGTAATAAAGATTTAGACCGTTTTTCAAGTGAAGAGTTCAGAACTCTGAAAGAAATCTGCTTAGTGTGTCAGAATGGCCGAGCGGTCTAAGGCGCCAGATTTAAGCTCTGGTTCTCGAAAGAGAGCGTGGGTTCGAACCCCACTTCTGACATTTATCGATTTCTTTTTCGTATCGCAATAAATCATAGAAATTTCGTTTCACAAGTGAATGTGGCATGCAGGTTCACTAAGAAAATTTTTACTGCCTTTTGTTCCTAAATTTAGTCGTGTCATGTAAGAAAAATTTAGTCCGTTTTTCAAGTGTTGATTTCAGAACTATTTGAAAGAAATCGGTTTTGTGTGTCAGAATGGCCGAGCGGTCTAAGACGCCAGATTTAACCTCTGGTTCTCGAAAGAGAGCGTGGGTTCGAACCCCACTTCTGACATATATCGATTTCTTTTTCGTATCGCAATAAATCATAGAAGTTTCGTTTTACAAGTGAATGTGGCATGCAGGTATAATAAGGAAAATTTTTACTAGCTTATTTTCCTAAATTTTGTCGTCTCGTGTAATAAACATTTAGATCGGTTTTCAAGTGATGAGTTCAGAACACTGAAAGAAATCTCCTTAGTGTGTCAGAATGGCCGAGAGTTCTAAGGCGCCAGATTTAAGCTCTGGTTCTCGAAATAGAATGTGGGTTCGAACCCCACTTCTGACAAATATCGATTTCTTTTTCGTATCGCGATAAATCATAGAAGGTTCGTTTCACAAGTGAATGTGGCATGCAGGTACACTAAGAAAATTTTTACGGCCTTTTGTTCCTAAATTTAGTCGTGTCGTGTAAGAAAAATTTAGTCCGTTTTTCAAGTGTTGATTTCAGAACTATTTGAAAGAAATTGGTTTGTGTGTCAGAATGGCCGATCGGTCTAAGGCGCCAGATTTAAGCTCTGGTTCTCGGAAGAGAGTCGTCTCATTAGTCGTCTCATGTAAGAAAGATTTAGGCCGTTTTTCAAGTGATGATTTCAGAACTATTTAAAAGTAATCTGCTTAGTGTGTCAGAATGGCCGATCGGTCTAAGGCGCCAGATTTAAGCTCTGGTTCTCGGAAGAGAGCGTGGGTTCGAACCCTACTTCTGACATATATCGCGATTTCTTATTCGTATCGCAATAAATCATAAAAGTTTCGTTTCACAAGTGAATGTGGCATGCAGAGGTATAATAAAGAAAATTTTTATTATTTTGTTCCTAAATTTAGTCATTTCGTAAGATTTACTTCGTTTTTTAAATGAGATGAGTTCAGAACTATTTGAAAGAAATCTGCTTAGTGTGGTCAGAATGGCCGTGCGATCTAAGGCGACAGATTAAAGCTCTAGTTCCCGAAAGAGAGCGTGGGTTCGAACCCCTTCTGACATTTAGCAATTTCTTTTTTGTATCGTGATAAATCATAAAAGTTTCGTTTCACAAGTGAATGTGTCATGCAGGTACACTAAGAAAATTTTTATTGCCTTTTGTTCCTATATTTAGTCGTCTCATGTAAGAAAGATTTAGTCAGTTTTTCAAGTGTTGATTTCAGAACTATTTGAAAGAAATCGGTTTTGTGGGTCAGAATGGCCGAGCGGTGTAAGGCGCAAGATTTAAGCTTTGGTTCTCGAAAGAGAGCGTGGGTTCGAACCCCACTTCTGACATACATCGATTTCTTTTTCGTATCGCAATAAATCATAAAAGTTTCGTTTCACAAGTGAATGTGGCATGCAGGTACACTAAGAAAATTTATTATTGCCTTTTGTTCCTATATTTAGTCGTGTCATGTAAGAAAAATTTAGTCCGTTTTTCAAGTGTTGATTTCTGAAGTATTTGAAAGAAATCGGTTTTGTGTGTCAGAATGGCCGAGTCGTCTAAGACGCCAGATATAAGCTCTGGTTCTCGAAAGAGAGAGTGGGTTCGAACCCCACTTCTGACATATATCGATTTCTTTTTCGTATCGCAATAAATCATAAAAGTTTCGTTTCACAAGTGAATGTGGCATGAAGTATAATAAAGAAAATTTCTACTGGCTTTTTTTTCCTAAATTTCGTCGTCTCGTGTAATAAAGATTTAGACCGTTTTTCAAGTGATGAGTTCAGAACTCTGAAAGAAATCTGCTTAGTGTGTCAGAATGGCCGAGCGGTCTAAGGCGCCAGATTTAAGCTCTCGTTCTCGAAAGAGAGCGTGGGTTCGAACCCCACTTCTGACATTTATCGATTTCTTTTTCGTATAGCAATAAATCATAGAAATTTCGTTTCACAAGTGAATGTGGCATGCAGGTTCACTAAGAAAATTTTTACAGCCTTTTGTTCCTAAATTTAGTCGTGTCATGTAAGAAAAATTTAGTCCGTTTTTCAAGTGTTAATTTCAGAACTATTTGAAAGAAATCGGTTTTGTGTGTCAGAATAGCCGAGCGGTCTAAGGCGCCAGATTTAAGCTCTGGTTCTCGAAAGAGAGTGTGGGATCGAACCCCACTTCTGACATATATCGATTTCTTTTTCGTATCGCAATAAATCATAAAAGTTTCGTTTCACAAGTGTATGTTGCATGCGGTTATAATAAGGAAAATTTTTACTGGCTTTTGTTCCTAAATTTAGTCGTGTCATGTAAGAAAAATTTAGTCCGTTTTTCAAGTGTTGATTTCTGAAGTATTTGAAAGAAATCGGTTTTGTGTGTCAGAATGGCCGAGCGGTCTAAGACGCCAGATTTAAGCTCTGGTTCTCGAAAGAGAGCGTGGGTTCGAACCCCACTTCTGACATATATCGATTTCTTTTTCGTATCGCAATAAATCATAGAAGTTTCGTTTTACAAGTGAATGTGGCATGCAGGTATAATAAGGAAAATTTTTACTAGCTTTTTTTCCTAAATTTAGTCGTCTCGTGTAATAAACATTTAGATCGGTTTTCAAGTGATGAGTTCAGAACACTGAAAGAAATCTCCTTAGTGTGTCAGAATGGCCGAGAGTTCTAAGGCGCCAGATTTAAGCTCTGGTTCTCGAAATAGAATGTGGGTTCGAACCCCACTTCTGACAAATATCGATTTCTTTTTCGTATCGCGATAAATCATAGAAGTTTCGTTTCACAAGTGAATGTGGCATGCAGGTATAATAAGGAACATTTTTACTGCCTTTTGTTCCTAAATTTAATCGTGTCATGTAAGAAAAATTTAGTCCGTTTTTCAAGTGTTGATTTCAGAACTATTTGAAAGAAATCGGTTTTGTGTGTCAGAATGGACGAGCGGTCTAAGGCGTCAGATTTAAGCTTCGGTTCTCGAAATAGAGCGTGGTTTCGAACCGCACTTCTGACATATATCGATTTCTTTTTCGTATCGCGATAAATCATAGAAGTTTCGTTTCACAAGTGAATGTGGCATGCAGGTACACTAAGAAAATTTTTACGGCCTTTTGTTCCTAAATTTAGTCGTGTCATGTAAGAAAAATTTAGTCCGTTTTTCAAGTGTTGATTTCAGAACTATTTGAAAGAAATTGGTTTGTGTGTCAGAATGGCCGATCGGTCTAAGGCGCCAGATTTAAGCTCTGGTTCTCGGAAGAGAGTCGTCTCATTAGTCGTCTCATGTAAGAAAGATTTAGGCCGTTTTTCAAGTGATGATTTCAGAACTATTTAAAAGTACTCTGCTTAGTGTGTCAGAATGGCCGATCGGTCTAAGGCGCCAGATTTAAGCTCTGGTTCTCGGAAGAGAGCGTGGGTTCGAACCCTACTTCTGACATATATTAGCGATTTCTTATTCGTATCGCAATAAATCATAAAAGTTTCGTTTCACAAGTGAATGTGGCATGCAGAGGTATAATAAAGAAAATTTTTATTATTTTGTTCCTAAATTTAGTCATTTCGTAAGATTTACTCCGTTTTTTAAATGAGATGAGTTCAGAACTATTTGAAAGAAATCTGCTTAGTGTGGTCGGAATGGCCGTGCGATCTAAGGCGACAGATTAAAGCTCTAGTTCCCGAAAGAGAGCGTGGGTTCGAACCCCTTCTGACATTTAGCAATTTCTTTTTCGTATCGTGATAAATCATAAAAGTTTCGTTTCACAAGTGAATGTGGCATGCAGGTATAATAAAGAAAATTTTTACTGGCTTCTTTTCCTAAATTTCGTCGTCTCGAGTAATAAAGATTTAGACCGTTTTTCAAGTGATGAGTTCAGAACTCTGAAAGAAATCAGCTTAGTGTGTCAGAATGGCCGAGCGGTCTGAGGCGCCAGATTTAAGCTCTAGTTCTCGAAAGAGAGCGTGGGTTCGAAACCTACTTCTGACATATATCGATTTCTTTTTCGTTTCGCAATAAATCATAAAAGTTTCGTTTCGCTAGTGAATGTGTCATGCAGGTACACTAAGAAAATTTTTATTGCCTTTTGTTCCTATATTTAGTTAGTCATGTAAGAAAGATTTAGTCAGTTTTTCAAGTGTTGATTTCAGAACTATTTGAAAGAAATCGGTTTTGTGTGTCAGAATGGCCGAGTCGTCTAAGACGCCAGATTTAAGCTCTGGTTCTCGAAAGAGAGCGTGGGTTCGAACCCCACTTCTGACATATATCGATTTCTTTTTCGTATCGCAATAAATCATAAAAGTTTCGTTTCACAAGTGAATGTGGCATGAAGTATAATAAAGAAAATTTCTACTGGCTTTTTTTTCCTAAATTTCGTCGTCTCGTGTAATAAAGATTTAGACCGTTTTTCAAGTGATGAGTTCAGAACTCTGAAAGAAATCTGCTTAGTGTGTCAGAATGGCCGAGCGGTCTAAGGCGCCAGATTTAAGCTCTGGTTCTCGAAAGAGAGCGTGGGTTCGAACCCCACTTCTGACATTTATCGATTTCTTTTTCGTATAGCAATAAATCATAGAAATTTCGTTTCACAAGTGAATGTGGCATGCAGGTTCACTAAGAAAATTTTTACAGCCTTTTGTTCCTAAATTTAGTCGTGTCATGTAAGAAAAATTTAGTCCGTTTTTCAAGTGTTAATTTCAGAACTATTTGAAAGAAATCGGTTTTGTGTGTCAGAATAGCCGAGCGGTCTAAGGCGCCAGATTTAAGCTCTGGTTCTCGAAAGAGAGTGTGGGATCGAACCCCACTTCTGACATATATCGATTTCTTTTTCGTATCGCAATAAATCATAAAAGTTTCGTTTCACAAGTGTATGTGGCATGCGGTTATAATAAGGAAAATTTTTACTGGCTTTTGTTCCTAAATTTAGTCGTGTCATGTAAGAAAAATTTAGTCCGATTTTCAAGTGTTGATTTCTGAAGTATTTGAAAGAAATCGGTTTTGTGTGTCAGAATGGCCGAGCGGTCTAAGACGCCAGATTTAAGCTCTGGTTCTCGAAAGAGAGCGTGGGTTCGAACCCCACTTCTGACATATATCGATTTCTTTTTCGTATCGCGATAAATAATAGAAGTTTCGTTTCACAAGTGAATGTGGCATGCAGGTATAATAAGGAACATTTTTACTGCCTTTTGTTCAAGTGATGATTTCAGAACTATTTAAAAGTACTCTGCTTAGTGTGTCAGAATGGCCGATCGGTCTAAGGCGCCAGATTTAAGCTCTGGTTCTCGGAAGAGAGCGTGGGTTCGAACCCTACTTCTGACATATATCGCGATTTCTTATTCGTATCGCAATAAATCATAAAAGTTTCGTTTCACAAGTGAATGTGGCATGCAGAGGTATAATAAAGAAAATTTTTATTATTTTGTTCCTAAATTTAGTCATTTCGTAAGATTTACTCCGTTTTTTAAATGAGATGAGTTCAGAACTATTTGAAAGAAATCTGCTTAGTGTGGTCAGAATGGCCGTGCGATCTAAGGCGACAGATTAAAGCTCTAGTTCCCGAAAGAGACCGTGGGTTCGAACCCCTTCTGACATTTAGCAATTTCTTTTTTGTATCGTGATAAATCATAAAAGTTTCGTTTCACAAGTGAATGTGGCATGCAGGTATAATAAAGAAAATTTTTACTGGCTTCTTTTCCTAAATTTCGTCGTCTCGTGTAATAAAGATTTAGACCGTTTTTCAAGTGTTGATTTCAGAACTATTTGAAAGAAATTGGTTTGTGTGTCAGAAAGGCCGAGCGGTCTAAGGCCCCAGATTTAAACTCTGGTTCTCGAAATAGAGCGTGGGTTCGAACCCCACTTCTGACAAATATCGATTTCTTTTTCGTATCGCGATAAATCATAGAAGTTTCGTTGCACAAGTGAATGTGGCATGCAGGTATAATAAGGAAAATTTTTACTGCCTTTTGTTCCAAAATTTAGTCGTGTCATGTAAGAAAAATTTAGTCCGTTTTTCAAGTGTTGATTTCAGAACTATTTGAAAGAAATCGGTTTTGTGTGTCAGAATGGACGAGCGGTCTAAGGCGTCAGATTTAAGCTCCGGTTCTCGAAATAGAGCGTGGGTTCGACCCGCACTTCTGACATATTTCTTTTTCGTATCGCGATAAATCATAGAAGTTTCGTTTCACAAGTGAATGTGGCATGAAGTATAATAAAGAAAATTTCTACTGGCTTTTTTTTCCTAAATTTCGTCGTCTCGTGTAATAAAGATTTAGACCGTTTGTCAAGTGATGAGTTCAGAACTCTGAAAGAAATCTGCTTAGTGTGTCAGAATGGCCGAGCGGTCTAAGGCGCCAGATTTAAGCTCTGGTTCTCGAAAGAGAGCGTGGGTTCGAACCCCACTTCTGACATATATCGATTTCTTTTTCGTATCGCAATAAATCATAAAAGTTTCGTTTCACAAGTGTATGTGGCATGCGGTTATAATAAGGAAAATTTTTACTGGCTTTTGTTCCTAAATTTAGTCGTGTCATGTAAGAAAAATTTAGTCCGTTTTTCAAGTGTTGATTTCAGAACTATTTGAAAGAAATCGGTTTTGTGTGTTAGAATGGACGAGCGGTCTAAGGCGTCAGATTTAAGCTCCGGTTCTCGAAATAGAGCGTGGGTTCGACCCGCACTTCTGACATATATCGATTTCTTTTTCGTATCGCGATAAATCATAGAAGTTTGGTTCCACAAGTGAATGTGGCATGCAGGTACACTAAGAAAATTTTTACTGCCTTTTGTTCCTAAATTTAGTCGTGTCATGTAAGAAAAATTTAGTCCGTTTTTCAAGTGTTGATTTCAGAACTATTTGAAAGAAAGTGGTTTGTGTGTCAGAATGGCCGAGCGGTCTAAGGTGCCAGATTTAAGCTCTGGTTCCCGAAAGAGAGCGTGGGATCGAACCCCAATTCTGACATATATCGATTTCTTTTTCGTATCGCGATAAATCATAAAAGTTTCGTTTCAGAAGTGAATGTGGCATGCAGGTATAATAAAGAAAATTTTTACTGCTTTTGTTCCTAAATTTAGTCATCTCGTAAGATTTACACTGTTTTTTAAATGATGAGTTCAGAACTATTTGAAAGAAATCTGCTTAGTGTGGTCAGAATTTTCCGAGCGGTCTAAGGCGCCAGATTTAAGCTCTGGTTCTCGAAAGAGAGCGTGGGTTCGAACCCTACTTCTGACATATATCGATTTCTTTTTCGTATCGCGATAAATCATAGAAGTTTCGTTTCACAAAGTGAATGTGGCATGCAGGTATACTAAGAAAATTTTTACTGCCTTTTTTTCCTAAATTTTGTCGTCTCATGTTAGAAATATTTAGGTCGTTTTTGAAGTGATTATTTCAGAACTATTTGAAAGAACTCTGCTCAGTGTGTCAGAATGGACGAGCGGTCTAAGGCGTCAGATTTAAGCTCTAGTTCTCGAAAGAAAGCGTGGGTTCGAACCCCTTCCGACATATATCAATTTCTTTTTTGCATCGTGATAAATCATAAAAGTTTCGTTTCACAAATGAATGTGGCATGCAGGTACTCTAAGAAAATATTTACTGCCTTTTGTTCCTAAATTTAGTCGTATCATGTAAGAAAAATATAGTCCGTTTTTCAAGTGTTGATTTCAGAACTATTTGAAAGAAATGGTTTCGTGTTTCAGAATGGCCAAGCGGTCTAAGGCGCCAGATATAAGCTCTGGTTCTCGAAAGAGAGCGTGGGTTCGAACCCTACTTCTGACATATATCGATTTCTTTTTCGTATCGCGATAAATCATAGAAGTTTCGTTTCACAAGTGAATGTGGCATGCAGGTACACTAAGAAAATTTTTACTGCCTTTTGTTCCTATATTCAGTCGTCTCATGTAAGAAAGATTTAGGCCGTTTTTCAAGTGATGATTTCAGAACTATTTGAAAGAACCCTGCTTAGTGTGTCAGAATGGCCGAGCGGTCTAAGGCGCCAGATTTAAGCTCTAGTTCTCGAAAGAGAGCGTGGGTTCGAACCCCTTCTGACATATATCAATTTCTTTTTTGTATAGTGATAAATCATAAAAGTTTCGTTTCACAAGTGAATGTGGCATGCTGGTATAATAAAGAAAATTTTTACTTGCTTCTTTTCCTAAATTTCGTCGTCTCGTATAATAAAGATTTAGACCGTTTTTCAAGTGATGAGTTCAGAACTCTGAAAGAAATCTGCTTAGTGTGTCAGAATGGCCGAGCGTCTAAGGTGCCAGATTTAAGCTCTGGTTGTCGAAAGAGAGCGTGGGTTCGAACCCCACTTCTGACATATATCGATTTCTTTTTCGTATCGCAATAAATCATAGAAATTTCGTTTCACAAGTTAATGTGGCATGCAGGTACTCTAAGAAAATTTTTACTGCCTTTTGTTCCTAAATTTAGTCGTGTCACGTTAGAAAAATTTAGTCCGTGTTTCAAGTGTTGATTTCAGAACTATTTTAAAGAAATCGGTTTTGTGTGTCAGAATGGCCGAGCGGTCTAAGGCACCAGATTTAAGCTGTGGTTCTCGAAAGAGAGCGTGGGTTCGAACCGCATTTCTGACATATATCGATTTCTTTTTCGTATCGCGATAAATCATAAAAGTTTCGTTTCACAAGTGAATGTGGCATGCAGGTACACTAAGAAAATTTTTACTGCCTTTTGTTCCTAAATTTAGTCGTGTCATGTAAGAAAAATTTAGTCCGTTTTTCAAGTGTTGATTCAGAACTATTTGAAAGAAATTGGTTTTGTGTGTCAGAATGGCCGAGCGGTCTAAGGCTCCAGATTTAAGCTCTGGTTCTCGAAAGAGAGCGTGGGTTCGAACCCCACTTCTGACATATATCGATTTCTTTTTCGTATCGCGATAAATCATAGAAGATTCGTTTCACAAAGTGAATGTGGCATGCAGGTATACTAAGAAAATTTTTACTGCCTTTTTTTCCTAAATTTTGTCGTCTCATGTAAGAAATATTTAGGTCGTTTTTGAAGTGATTTCAGAACTATTTGAAAGAACTCTGCTTAGTGTGTCAGAATGGACGAGCGGTCTAAGGCGTCAGATTTAAGCTCTAGTTCTCGAAAGAGAGCGTGGGTTCGAACCCCTTCCGACATATATCAATTTCTTTTTTGTATCGTGATAAATCATAAAAGTTTCGTTTCACAAGTGAATGTGGCATGCAGGTATAATAAAGAAAATTTTTACTGGCTTCGTTTCCTAAATTTCGTCGTCTCGTGTAATAAAGATTTAGACCGTTTTTGAAGTGATGAGTTCAGAACTCTGAAAGAAATCTGCTTAGTGTGTCAGAATGGCTGAGCGGTCTAAGGAACCAGATTTAAGCTCTGGTTCTCGAAAGACAGCGTGGGTTCGAACCCCACTTCTGACATATATCGATTTCTTTTTCGTATCGCGATAAATCATAGAAGTTTCGTTTCACAAGTGAATGTGGCATGCAGGTATAATAAGGAAAATTTTTACTGCCTTTTGTTCCAAAATTTAGTCGTGTCATGTAAGAAAAATTTAGTCCGTTTTTCAAGTGTTGATTTCAGAACTATTTGAAAGAAATCGGTTTTGTGTGTCAGAATGGACGAGCGGTCTAAGGCGTCAGATTTAAGCTCCGGTTCTCGAAATAGAGCGTTGGTTCGACCCGCCCTTCTGACATATATCGATTTCTTTTTCGTATCGCGATAAATCATAGAAGTTTGGTTTCACAAGTGAATGTGGCATGCAGGTACACTAAGAAAATTTTTACTGCCTTTTGTTCCTAAATTTAGTCGTGCCATGTAAGAAAAATTTAGTCCGTTTTTCAAGTGTTGATTTCAGAACTATTTGAAAGAAAGTGGTTTGTGTGTCAGAATGGCCGAGCGGTCTAAGGTGCCAGATTTAAGCTCTGGTTCCCGAAAGAGAGCGTGGGATCGAACCCCAATTCTGACATATATCGATTTCTTTTTCGTATCGCGATAAATCATAGAAGTTTCGTTTCACAAGTGAATGTGGCATGCAGGTACACAAAGAAAATTTTTACGGCCTTTTGTTCCTAAATTTAGTCGTGTCATGTAAGAAAGATTTAGGCCGTTTTTCAAGTGATGATTTCAGAACTTTTTAAAAGTACTCTGCTTAGTGTGTCAGAATGGCCGATCGGTCTAAGGCGCCAGATTTAAGCTCTGGTTCTCGGAAGAGAGCGTGGGTTCGAACCCCACTTCTGACATATATCAATTTCTTTTTCGTATCGCAATAAATCATAGAAATTCTTTTTTCACAAGTGAATGTGGCATTCAGGTACACTAAGAAAATTTTTACTGCCTTTTGTTCCTATATTCAGTCGTCTCATTTAAGAAAGATTTAGTCCGTTTTTCAAGTGTTGATTTCAGAACTATTTGAAAGAAATTGGTTTTGTGTGTCAGAATGGCCGAGCGGTCTAAGTCGCCAGATTTAAGCACTGGTTCTCGAAAGAGAGTGTGGGTTCGAACCCCACTTCTGACATATATCGATTTCTTTTTCGTGTCGTGATAAATCATTGAAGTTTCGTTTCACAAGTGAATGTGGCATGCAGGTACACTAAGAAAATTTTTACTGCCTTTTGTTCCTAAATTTTGTCGTCTCATGTAGGAAATATTTAGGCCGTTTTTCAAGTGATGATTTCAGAACTATTTGAAAGAACCCTGCTTAGTGTGTCAGAATGGCCGAGCGGTCTAAGGCGCCAGATTTAAGCTCTAGTTCTCGAAAGAGAGCGTGGGTTCGAACCCCTTCTGACATATATCAATTTCTTTTTTGTATAGTGATAAATCATAAAAGTTTCGTTTCACAAGTGAATGTGGCATGCTGGTATAATAAAGAAAATTTTTACTTGCTTCTTTTCCTAAATTTCGTCGTCTCGTATAATAAAGATTTAGACCGTTTTTCAAGTGATGAGTTCAGAACTCTGAAAGAAATCTGCTTAGTGTGTCAGAATGGCCGAGCGTCTAAGGTGCCAGATTTAAGCTCTGGTTGTCGAAAGAGAGCGTGGGTTCGAACCCCACTTCTGACATATATCGATTTCTTTTTCGTATCGCAATAAATCATAAAAGTTTCGTTTCACAAGTGAATGTGGCATGAAGTATAATAAAGAAAATTTCTACTGGCTTTTTTTTCCTAAATTTCGTCGTCTCGTGTAATAAAGATTTAGACCGTTTGTCAAGTGATGAGTTCAGAACTCTGAAAGAAATCTGCTTAGTGTGTCAGAATGGCCGAGCGGTCTAAGGCGCCAGATTTAAGCTCTGGTTCTCGAAAGAGAGCGTGGGTTCGAACCCCACTTCTGACATATATCGATTTCTTTTTCGTATCGCAATAAATCATAAAAGTTTCGTTTCACAAGTGTATGTGGCATGCGGTTATAATAAGGAAAATTTTTACTGGCTTTTGTTCCTAAATTTAGTCGTGTCATGTAAGAAAAATTTAGTCCGTTTTTCAAGTGTTGATTTCAGAACTATTTGAAAGAAATCGGTTTTGTGTGTTAGAATGGACGAGCGGTCTAAGGCGTCAGATTTAAGCTCCGGTTCTCGAAATAGAGCGTGGGTTCGACCCGCACTTCTGACATATATCGATTTCTTTTTCGTATCGCGATAAATCATAGAAGTTTGGTTCCACAAGTGAATGTGGCATGCAGGTACACTAAGAAAATTTTTACTGCCTTTTGTTCCTAAATTTAGTCGTGTCATGTAAGAAAAATTTAGTCCGTTTTTCAAGTGTTGATTTCAGAACTATTTGAAAGAAAGTGGTTTGTGTGTCAGAATGGCCGAGCGGTCTAAGGTGCCAGATTTAAGCTCTGGTTCCCGAAAGAGAGCGTGGGATCGAACCCCAATTCTGACATATATCGATTTCTTTTTCGTATCGCGATAAATCATAAAAGTTTCGTTTCAGAAGTGAATGTGGCATGCAGGTATAATAAAGAAAATTTTTACTGCTTTTGTTCCTAAATTTAGTCATCTCGTAAGATTTACACTGTTTTTTAAATGATGAGTTCAGAACTATTTGAAAGAAATCTGCTTAGTGTGGTCAGAATTTTCCGAGCGGTCTAAGGCGCCAGATTTAAGCTCTGGTTCTCGAAAGAGAGCGTGGGTTCGAACCCTACTTCTGACATATATCGATTTCTTTTTCGTATCGCGATAAATCATAGAAGTTTCGTTTCACAAAGTGAATGTGGCATGCAGGTATACTAAGAAAATTTTTACTGCCTTTTTTTCCTAAATTTTGTCGTCTCATGTTAGAAATATTTAGGTCGTTTTTGAAGTGATTATTTCAGAACTATTTGAAAGAACTCTGCTCAGTGTGTCAGAATGGACGAGCGGTCTAAGGCGTCAGATTTAAGCTCTAGTTCTCGAAAGAAAGCGTGGGTTCGAACCCCTTCCGACATATATCAATTTCTTTTTTGCATCGTGATAAATCATAAAAGTTTCGTTTCACAAATGAATGTGGCATGCAGGTACTCTAAGAAAATATTTACTGCCTTTTGTTCCTAAATTTAGTCGTATCATGTAAGAAAAATATAGTCCGTTTTTCAAGTGTTGATTTCAGAACTATTTGAAAGAAATGGTTTCGTGTTTCAGAATGGCCAAGCGGTCTAAGGCGCCAGATATAAGCTCTGGTTCTCGAAAGAGAGCGTGGGTTCGAACCCTACTTCTGACATATATCGATTTCTTTTTCGTATCGCGATAAATCATAGAAGTTTCGTTTCACAAGTGAATGTGGCATGCAGGTACACTAAGAAAATTTTTACTGCCTTTTGTTCCTATATTCAGTCGTCTCATGTAAGAAAGATTTAGGCCGTTTTTCAAGTGATGATTTCAGAACTATTTGAAAGAACCCTGCTTAGTGTGTCAGAATGGCCGAGCGGTCTAAGGCGCCAGATTTAAGCTCTAGTTCTCGAAAGAGAGCGTGGGTTCGAACCCCTTCTGACATATATCAATTTCTTTTTTGTATAGTGATAAATCATAAAAGTTTCGTTTCACAAGTGAATGTGGCATGCTGGTATAATAAAGAAAATTTTTACTTGCTTCTTTTCCTAAATTTCGTCGTCTCGTATAATAAAGATTTAGACCGTTTTTCAAGTGATGAGTTCAGAACTCTGAAAGAAATCTGCTTAGTGTGTCAGAATGGCCGAGCGTCTAAGGTGCCAGATTTAAGCTCTGGTTGTCGAAAGAGAGCGTGGGTTCGAACCCCACTTCTGACATATATCGATTTCTTTTTCGTATCGCAATAAATCATAGAAATTTCGTTTCACAAGTTAATGTGGCATGCAGGTACTCTAAGAAAATTTTTACTGCCTTTTGTTCCTAAATTTAGTCGTGTCACGTTAGAAAAATTTAGTCCGTGTTTCAAGTGTTGATTTCAGAACTATTTTAAATAAATCGGTTTTGTGTGTCAGAATGGCCGAGCGGTCTAAGGCACCAGATTTAAGCTGTGGTTCTCGAAAGAGAGCGTGGGTTCGAACCGCATTTCTGACATATATCGATTTCTTTTTCGTATCGCGATAAATCATAAAAGTTTCGTTTCACAAGTGAATGTGGCATGCAGGTACACTAAGAAAATTTTTACTGCCTTTTGTTCCTAAATTTAGTCGTGTCATGTAAGAAAAATTTAGTCCGTTTTTCAAGTGTTGATTCAGAACTATTTGAAAGAAATTGGTTTTGTGTGTCAGAATGGCCGAGCGGTCTAAGGCTCCAGATTTAAGCTCTGGTTCTCGAAAGAGAGCGTGGGTTCGAACCCCACTTCTGACATATATCGATTTCTTTTTCGTATCGCGATAAATCATAAAAGTTTCGTTTCACAAGTGAATGTGGGATGCAGGTATAATGAAGAAAATTTTTACTGGCTTCTTTTCCTAAATTTCGTTGTCTTGTGTAATAAAGATTTAGACCGTTATTCAAGTGATGAGTTCAGAACTATTTGAAAGAACTGTGCTTAGTGTGTCAGAATGGCCGAGCGGTCTAAGGCGCCAGATTTAAGCTCTAGTTCTCGAAAGAGAGCGTGGGTTCGAACCCCTTCTGACATATGTCAATTTCTTTTTTGTATCGTGATAAATCATAAAAGTTTCGTTTCACAAGTGAATGTGGCATGCAGGTATAATAAAGAAAATTTTTACTGGCTTCTTTTCCTAAATTTCGTCGTCTCGTGTAATAAAGATTTAGACCGTTTTTCAAGTGATGAGTTCAGAACTCTGAAAGATATCGGTTTTGTGTGTCAGAATGGACGAGCGGTCATAGGCGTCAGATTTAAGCTCCGGTTCGCGAAATAGAGCGTGGGTTCGAACCGCACTTCTGACATATATCGATTTCTTTTTCGTATCGCCATAAATCATAAAAGTTTCGTTTCACAAGTGAATGTGGCATGCAGGTACACTAAGAAAATTTTTACTGCCTTTTGTTCCTAAATTTAGTCGTATCATGTAAGAAAAATTTAGTCCGTTTTTCAAGTGTTGATTCAGAACTATTTGAAAGAAATTGGTTTTGTGTGTCAGAATGGCCGAGCGGTCTAAGGCGCCAGATTTAAGCTCTGGTTCTCGAAAGAGAGCGTGGGTTCGAACCCCATTTCTGACAAGTATCGATTTCTTTTTCGCATCACGATAAATCATAAAAGTTTCGTTTCAGAAGTGAATGTGGCATGCAGGTATAATAAAGAAAATTTTTATTGCTTTTGTTCCTAAATTTAGTCATCTCGTAAGATTTACTCCGTTTTTTAAATGAGATGAGTTCAGAACTATTTGAAAGAAATCTGCTTAGTGTGGTCAGAATGGCCGAGCGGTCTAAGGCGCCAGGTTTTAGCTCTAGTTCCCGAAAGAGAGCGTGGGTTCGAACCCCTTCTGACATATATCAATTTCTTTTTTGTATCGTGATAAATCATAAAAGTTTCGTTTCACAAGTGAATGTGGGATGCAGGTATAATAAAGAAAATTTTTACTGGCTTCTTTTCCTAAATTTCGTTGTCTCGTGTAATAAAGATTTAGACCGTTTTTCAAGTGATGAGTTCAGAACTATTTGAAAGAACTGTGCTTAGTGTGTCAGAATGGCCGAGCGGTCTAAGGCGCCAGATTTAAGCTCTAGTTCTCGAAAGAGAGCGTGGGTTCGAACCCCTTCTGACATATGTCAATTTCTTTTATGTATCGTGATAAATCATAAAAGTTTCGTTTCACAAGTGAATGTGGCATGCAGGTATAATAAAGAAAATTTTTACTGGCTTGTTTTCCTAAATTTCGTCCTCTCGTGTAATAAAGATTTAGACCGTTTTTCAAGTGATGAGTTCAGAACTCTGAAAGATATCGGTTTTGTGTGTCAGAATGGACGAGCGGTCATAGGCGTCAGATTTAAGCTCCGGTTCGCGAAATAGAGCGTGGGTTCGAACCGCACTTCTGACATATATCGATTTCTTTTTCGTATCGCCATAAATCATAAAAGTTTCGTTTAACAAGTGAATGTGGCATGCAGGTACACTAAGAAAATTTTTATTGCCTTTTGTTCCTATATTTAGTCGTCTCATGTAAGAAAGATTTAGTCCATTTTTTTCAAGTGTTGATTTCAGAACTATTTGAAAGAAATCTGCTTAGTATGTCAGAATGGCCGAGCGGTCTAAGGCGCCAGATTTAAGCTCTGGTTCTCGAAAGAGAGCGTGGGTTCGAACCCCATTTCTGACAAGTATCGATTTCTTTTTCGCATCGCGATAAATCATAAAAGTTTCGTTTCAGAAGTGAATGTGGCATGCAGGTATAATAAAGAAAATTTTTATTGCTTTTGTTCCTAAATTTAGTCATCTCGTGAGATTTACTCCGATTTTTAAATGAGTTGAGTTCAGATCTATTTGAAAGAAATCTGCTTAGTGTGGTCAGAATGGCCGAGCGATCTAAGGCCCCAGATTAAAGCTCTAGTTCCCGAAAGTGAGCGTGGGTTCGAACACCTTCTGACATTTATCAATTTCTTTTTTGTATCGTGATAAATCATAAAAGTTTCGTTTCACAAATGAATGTGGCATGCAGGTATAATAAAGAAAATTTTTACTGGCTTCTTTTCCTAAATTTCGTCGTCTCGTGTAATAAAGATATAGACCGTTTTTCAAGTGATGAGTTCAGAACTATTTGAAAGAAATAGGCTTGGTGTGTCAGAATGGCCGAGTGGTCTAAAGCTCCAGATTTAAGCTTTGGTTCTCGATAAAGAGCGTGGGTTCGAACCCCACTTCTGACAAATATCGATTTCTTTTTCGTATCGCGATAAATCATAGAAGTTTCGTTTCACAAGTGAATGTGACATGCAGGTACACTAAGAAAATTTTTACTGCCTTTTGTTCCTATATTTAGTCGTCTCATGTAAGAAAGATTTAGTCCATTTTTTCAAGTGTTGATTTCAGAACTATTTGAAAGAAATCTGCTTAGTGTGTCAGAATGGCCGAGCGGTCTAAGGCGCCAGATTTAAGCTCTGGTTCTCTATATAGAGCGTCGGTTCGAACCCCACTTCTGACAAATATCGATTTCTTTTTCGTATCGCGATAAATCATAGAAGTTTCGTTTCACAAATGAATGTGGCATGCAGGTATATAATAAGGAAAATTTTTACTAGCTTTTTTTCCTAAAATTAGTTGTCTCATGTAAGAAAGATTTAGGCCGTTTTTCAAGTGATGATTTCAGAACTATTTAAAAGAACTCTGCTTAGTGTGTCAGAATGGCCGATCGGTCTAAGGCGCCATATTTAAGCTCTGGTTCTCGGAAGAGAGTCGTCTCATGTAAGAAAGATTTAGGCCGTTTTTCAAGTGATGATTTCAGAACTATTTAAAAGAACTCTGCTTAGTGTGTCAGAATGGCCGATCGGTCTAAGGCGCCAGATTTAAGCTCTGGTTCTCGGAATAGAGCGTGGGTTCGAACCCTACTTCTGACATATATCGCGATTTCTTATTCGTATCGCAATAAATCATAAAAGTTTCGTTTCACAAGTGAATGTGGCATGCAGAGGTATAATAAAGAAAATTTTTATTGCTTTTGTTCCTAAATTTAGTCATTTCGTAAGATTTACTCCGTTTTTTAAATGAGATGAGTTCAGAACTATTTGAAAGAAATCTGCTTAGTGTGGTCAGAATGGCCGAGCGATCTAAGGCGACAGATTAAATCTCTAGTTCCCGAAAGAGAGCGTGGGTTCGAACCCCTTCTGACATTTAGCAATTTCTTTTTTGTATCGTGATAAATCATAAAAGTTTCGTTTCACAAGTGAATGTGGCATGCAGGTATAATAAAGAAAATTTTTACTGGCTTCTTTTCCTAAATTTCGTCGTCTCGTGTAATAAAGATTTAGACCGTTTTTCAAGTGTTGATTTCAGAACTATTTGAAAGAAATCAGCTTAGTGTGTTAGAATGGCCGAGCGGTCTGAGGCGCCAGATTTAAGCTCTGGTTCTCGAAAGAGAGCGTGGGTTCGAACCCTACTTCTGACATATATCGATTTCTTTTTCGTTTCGCAATAAATCATACAAGTTTCGTTTCACAAGTGAATGTGGCATGCAGGTACACTAAGAAAATTTTTATTGCCTTTTGTTCCTATATTTAGTCGTCTCATGTAAGAAAGATTTAGTCCATTTTTTCAAGTGTTGATTTCAGAACTATTTGAAAGAAATCTGCTTAGTATGTCAGAATGGCCGAGCGGTCTAAGGCGCCAGATTTAAGGTCTGGTTCTCTATATAGAGCGTCGGTTCGAACCCCACTTCTGACAAATATCGATTTCTTTTTCGTATCGCGATAAATCATAGAAGTTTCGTTTCACAAGTGAATGTGGCATGCAGGTATATAATAAGGAAAATTTTTACTAGCTTTTTTTCCTAAATTTAGTCGTGTCATGTAAGAAAAATTTAGTCCGTTTTTCAATTGTTGATTCAGAACTATTTGAATGAAATTGGTTTTGTGTGTCAGATTGTCCGAGCGGTCTAAGGCTCCAGATTTAAGCTCTGGTTCTCGAAAGAGAGCGTGGGTTCGAACCCCACTTCTGACATATATCGATTTCTTTTTCGTATCGCGATAAATCATAAAAGTTTTGTTTCAGAAGTGAATGTGGCATGCAGGTATAATAAAGAAAATTTTTACTGCTTTTGTTCCTAAATTTAGTCATCTCGTAAGATTTACTCCGTTTTTTAAATGAGTTGAGTTCAGAACTATTTGAAAGAAATCTGCTTAGTGTGGTCAGAATGGCCGAGCGGTCTAAGGCCCCAGGTTTTAGCTCTAGTTCCCGAAAGAGAGCGTGGGTTCGAACCCCTTCTGACATATGTCAATTTCTTTTTTGTATCGTGATAAATCATAAAAGTTTCGTTTCACAAGTGAATGTGGCATGCAGGTATAATAAAGAAAATTTTTACCGGCTTCTTTTCCTAAATTTCGTCGTCTCGTGAAATAAAGATTTAGACCGTTTTTCAAGTGATGAGTTCAGAACTATTTGAAAGAACTGTGCTTAGTGTGTCAGAATGGCCGAGCGGTCTAAGGCGCCAGATTTAAGCTCTAGTTCTCGAAAGAGAGCGTGGGTTCGAACCCCTTCTGACATATGTCAATTTCTTTTTTGTATCGTGATAAATCATAAAAGTTTCGTTTCACAAGTGAATGTGGCATGCAGGTATAATAAAGAAAATTTTTACTGGCTTCTTTTCCTAAATTTCGTCGTCTCGTGTAATAAAGATTTAGACCGTTTTTCAAGTGATGAGTTCAGAACTCTGAAAGAAATCTGCTTAGTGTGTCAGAATGGCCGAGCGGTCTAAGGTGCCAGATTTAAGCTCTGGTTGTCGAAAGAGAGCGTGGGTTCGAACCCCACTTCTGACATGTATCGATTTCTTTTTCGTATCGCAATAAATCATAGAAATTTCGTTTCACAAGTTAATGTGGCATGCAGGTACTCTAAGAAAATTTTTACTGCCTTCTGTTCCTAAATTTAGTCGTGTCATGTAAGAAAAATTTAGTCCGTTTTTCAAGTGTTGATTTCAGAACTATTTGAAAGATATCGGTTTTGTGTGTCAGAATGGACGAGCGGTCTAAGGCGTCCGATTTAAGCTCCGGTTCGCGAAATAGAGCGTGGGTTCGAACCGCACTTCTGACATATATCGATTTCTTTTTCGTATCGCGATAAATCATAGAAGTTTCGTTTCACAAGTGAATGTGGCATGCAGGTACACTAAGAAAATTTTTACTGCCTTTTGTTCCTAAATTTAGTCGTCTCATGTAAGAAAGATTTAGTCCGTTTTTCAAGTGTTGATTTCAGAACTATTTGATAGAAATCGGCTTGCTGTGTCAGAATGGCCGAGCGGTCTAAGGCGCCAGATTTAAGCTCTGGTTCACGAAAGAGAGCGTGGGTTCGAACCCCACTTCTGTCAAATATCGATTTCTTTTTCGTATCGCGATAAATCATGGAAGTTTCGTTTCACAAGTGAATGTGGCATGCAGGTATATAATAATGAAAATTTTTACTACCTTTTTTTCCTAAATTTCGTCGTCTCGTGTTATAAAGATTTAGACCGTTTTTCAAGTGATGAGTTCAGAAATCTGAAAGAAATCTGCATAGTGTGTCAAAATGGCCGAGCGGTCTAAGGCGCCAGATTTAAGCTCTGGCTCTCGAACGAGAGCGTGGGTTCGAACCCCACTTCTGACATATATCGATTTCTTCTCCGTATCGCGATAAATCATAGAAGTTTCGTTTCACTAGTGAATGTGGCATGCAGGAATAATAAGGAAAATTTTTACTGCCTTTTGTTCCTAAGCCGCCAAAATGTCAGAATGGCCGAGCGGTCTAAGGCGCCAGATTTAAGCTCTGGTTCACGAAAGAGAGCGTGGGTTCGAACCCCACTTCTGACAAATATCGATTTCTTTTTCGTATCGCAATAAATCATAGACATTTCGTTTCACAAGTTAATGTGGCATACAGGTACTCTAAGAAAATTTTTACTGCCTTTTGTTCCTAAAATTAGTCGTCTCATGTAAGAAAGATTTAGGCCGTTTTTCAAGTGATGATTTCAGAACTATTTAAAAGAACTCTGCTTAGTGTGTCAGAATGGCCGAGCGGTCTAAGGCGCCAGATATAAGCTCTGGTTCTCGAAAGAGAGCGTGGGTTCGAACCCCTTCTGTCATATATCCATTTCTTTTTTGTATCGCGATAAATCATAAAAGTTTCGTTTCACAAGTGAATGTGGCATGCAGGTATAATAAGGAAAATTTTTACTAGCTTTTTTTCCTAAATTTCGTCGTCTCGTGTAATAAAGATTTAGACCGTTTTTCAAGTGATGAGTTCAGAACTCTGAAAGAAATCTGCTTAGTGTGTCAGAATGACCGAGCGGTCTAAGGCGCCAGATTTAAGCTCTGGTTCTCGAAAGAGAGCGTGGGTTCGAACCCCACTACTGACATATATCGATTTCTTTTTCGTATCGCAATAAATCATAGACATTTCGTTTCACAAGTTGATGTGGCATACAGGTACTCTAAGAAAATTTTTACTGACTTTTGTTCCTAAATTTAGTCGTGTCATGTAAGAAAAATTTAGTCCGTTTTTCAAGTGTTGATTTCAGAACTATTTGAAAGAAATCGGTTTTGTGAGTCAGAATGGCCGAGCGGTCTAAGGCGCCAGATTTAAGCTCTGGTTCTCCAAATAGAGCGTGGGTTCGAACCCCACTTCTGTCAAATATCGATTTCTTTTTCGTATCGCGATAAATCATAGAAGTTTCGTTTCACAAGTGAATGTGGCATGCAGGTACACTAAGAAAATTTTTACTGCCTTTTGTTCCTAAAATTAGTCGTCTCATGTAAGAAAGATTTAGGCCGTTTTTCAAGTGATGATTTCAGAACTATTTAAAGAACTCTGCTTAGTGTGTCAGAATGGCCGAGCGGTCTAAGGCGCCAGATATAAGCTCTGGTTCTCGAAAGAGAGCGTGGGTTCGTACCCCTTCTGTCATATATCCATTTCTTTTTTGTATCGCGATAAATCATAAAAGTTTCGTTTTACAAGTGAATGTGGCATGCAGGTATAATAAGGAAAATTTTTACTAGCTTTTTTTCCTAAATTTCGTCGTCTCGTGTAATAAAGATTTAGACCGTTTTTCAAGTGATGAGTTCAGAACTCTGAAAGAAATCTGCTTAGTGTGTCAGAATGGCCGAGCGGTCTAAGGCGCCAGATTTAAGCTCTGTTTCTCGAAAGAGAGCGTGGGTTCGAACCCCACTAAGAAAATTTTTACTGCCTTTTGTTCCTTTATTTAGTCGTCTCATGTAAGAAAGATTTAGTCCGTTTTTCAAGTGTTGATTTCAGAACTATTTGAAAGAAATCGGTTTTGTGTGTCAGAATGGCCGAGCGGTCTAAGGCGCCAGATTTAAGCTCTGGTTCTCTATATAGAGCGTCGGTTCGAACCCCACTTCTGACAAATATCGATTTTTTTTTCGTATCGCGATAAATCATAGAAGTTTCGTTTCACAAGTGAATGTGGTGGCATGCAGGTATATAATAATGAAAATTTTTACTAGCTTTTTTTCCTAAATTTCGTCGTCTCGTGTAATAAAGATTTAGACCGTTTTTCAAGTGATGAGTTCAGAACTCTGAAAGAAATCAGCTTAGTGTGTCAGAATGGCCGAGCGGTCTGAGGCGCCAGATTTAAGCTCTGGTTCTCGAAAGAGAGCGTGGGTTCGAACCCTACTTCTGACATATATCGATTTCTTTTTCGTTTCGCAATAATTCATAAAAGTTTCGTTTCACAAGTGAATGTGGCATGCAGGTGCACTAAGAAAATTTTTACTGCCTTTTGTTCCTATATTTAGTCGTCTCATGTAAGAAAGATTTAGTCCGTTTTTCAAGTGTTGATTTCAGAACTATTTGATAGAAATCGGGTTGCTGTATCAGAATGGCCGAGCGGTCTAAGGCGCCAGATTTAAGCTCTGGTTCACGAAAGAGAGCGTGGATTCGAACCCCACTTCTGACAAATATCGATTTCTTTTTCGTATCGCGATAAATCATAGAAGTTTCGTTTTACTAGTGAATGTGGCATTCAGGAATAATAAGGAAAATTTTTACTGCCTTTTGTTCCTAAATTTAGTCGTGTCATGTAAGAAAAATTTAGTCCGTTTTTCAAGTGTTGATTTCAGAACTATTTGAAAGAAATCGGTTTGGTGTGTCAGAATGGCCGAGCGGTCTAAGGCGCCAGATTTAAGCTCTGGTTCTCCAAATAGAGCGTGGGTTCGAACCCCACTTCTGACATATATCGATTTCCTTTTCGTATCGCAATAAATCATAGAAATTTCGTTTCACAAGTGAATGTGGCATGCATGTATAATAATGAAAATTTTTACTGCCTTTTGTTCCTAAATTTAGTCGTGTCATGTAAGAAAAATTTAGTCCTTTTTCAAGTGTTGGTTTCAGAACTATTTGAAAGAAATCGGTTTTGTGTGTCAGAATGGCCGTGCGGTCTAAGGCACCAGATTTAAGCTCTGGTTCTCGAAAGAGAGCGAGGGTTCGAACCCCCTTCTGACATATATCAATTTCTTTTTTTGTATCGTGATAAATGATAAAAGTTTCGTTTCACAAGTGAATGTGGCATGCAGGTATAATAAAGAAAATTTTTACTGGCTTTTTTTCCTAAATTTAGTCGTCTCGTGTAATAAAGATTTAGGCCGTTTTTCAAGTGATGATTTCAGAACTATTTGAAAGAACTCTGCTAAGCGTGTCAGAATGGCCGAGCGGTCTAAGGCCCCAGATTTAAGCTCTGGTTCTCGAAAGAGAGCGTGGGTTCGAACCCCACGTCTGACATATATCGATTTCTTTTTCGTATCGCAATAAATCATAGAAATTTTGTTTCACAAGTGAATGTGGCATGCAGGTACACTAAGAAAATTTTTACTGCCTTTTGTTCCTAAATTTAGTCGTGTCATGTAAGAAAAATTTAGTCCGTTTTTCAAGTGTTGATTTCAGAACTATTTGAAAGAAATCGGTTTTGTGTGTGAGAATGGCCGATCGGTCTAAGGCGCCTTATTTAAGCTCTGGTTCTCGAAAGAGAGCGTGGGTTCGTACCCCTTCTGTCATATATCCATTTCTTTTTTGTATCGCGATAAATCATAAAAGTTTCGTTTTACAAGTGAATGTGGCATGCAGGTATAATAAGGAAAATTTTTACTAGCTTTTTTTCCTAAATTTCGTCGTCTCGTGTAATAAAGATTTAGACCGTTTTTCAAGTGATGAGTTCAGAACTCTGAAAGAAATCTGCTTAGTGTGTCAGAATGGCCGAGCGGTCTAAGGCGCCAGATTTAAGCTCTGTTTCTCGAAAGAGAGCGTGGGTTCGAACCCCACTAAGAAAATTTTTACTGCCTTTTGTTCCTTTATTTAGTCGTCTCATGTAAGAAAGATTTAGTCCGTTTTTCAAGTGTTGATTTCAGAACTATTTGAAAGAAATCGGTTTTGTGTGTCAGAATGGCCGAGCGGTCTAAGGCGCCAGATTTAAGCTCTGGTTCTCTATATAGAGCGTCGGTTCGAACCCCACTTCTGACAAATATCGATTTTTTTTTCGTATCGCGATAAATCATAGAAGTTTCGTTTCACAAGTGAATGTGGTGGCATGCAGGTATATAATAATGAAAATTTTTACTAGCTTTTTTTCCTAAATTTCGTCGTCTCGTGTAATAAAGATTTAGACCGTTTTTCAAGTGATGAGTTCAGAACTCTGAAAGAAATCAGCTTAGTGTGTCAGAATGGCCGAGCGGTCTGAGGCGCCAGATTTAAGCTCTGGTTCTCGAAAGAGAGCGTGGGTTCGAACCCTACTTCTGACATATATCGATTTCTTTTTCGTTTCGCAATAATTCATAAAAGTTTCGTTTCACAAGTGAATGTGGCATGCAGGTGCACTAAGAAAATTTTTACTGCCTTTTGTTCCTATATTTAGTCGTCTCATGTAAGAAAGATTTAGTCCGTTTTTCAAGTGTTGATTTCAGAACTATTTGATAGAAATCGGGTTGCTGTATCAGAATGGCCGAGCGGTCTAAGGCGCCAGATTTAAGCTCTGGTTCACGAAAGAGAGCGTGGATTCGAACCCCACTTCTGACAAATATCGATTTCTTTTTCGTATCGCGATAAATCATAGAAGTTTCGTTTTACTAGTGAATGTGGCATTCAGGAATAATAAGGAAAATTTTTACTGCCTTTTGTTCCTAAATTTAGTCGTGTCATGTAAGAAAAATTTAGTCCGTTTTTCAAGTGTTGATTTCAGAACTATTTGAAAGAAATCGGTTTGGTGTGTCAGAATGGCCGAGCGGTCTAAGGCGCCAGATTTAAGCTCTGGTTCTCCAAATAGAGCGTGGGTTCGAACCCCACTTCTGACATATATCGATTTCCTTTTCGTATCGCAATAAATCATAGAAATTTCGTTTCACAAGTGAATGTGGCATGCATGTATAATAATGAAAATTTTTACTGCCTTTTGTTCCTAAATTTAGTCGTGTCATGTAAGAAAAATTTAGTCCTTTTTCAAGTGTTGGTTTCAGAACTATTTGAAAGAAATCGGTTTTGTGTGTCAGAATGGCCGTGCGGTCTAAGGCACCAGATTTAAGCTCTGGTTCTCGAAAGAGAGCGAGGGTTCGAACCCCCTTCTGACATATATCAATTTCTTTTTTTGTATCGTGATAAATGATAAAAGTTTCGTTTCACAAGTGAATGTGGCATGCAGGTATAATAAAGAAAATTTTTACTGGCTTTTTTTCCTAAATTTAGTCGTCTCGTGTAATAAAGATTTAGGCCGTTTTTCAAGTGATGATTTCAGAACTATTTGAAAGAACTCTGCTAAGCGTGTCAGAATGGCCGAGCGGTCTAAGGCCCCAGATTTAAGCTCTGGTTCTCGAAAGAGAGCGTGGGTTCGAACCCCACGTCTGACATATATCGATTTCTTTTTCGTATCGCAATAAATCATAGAAATTTTGTTTCACAAGTGAATGTGGCATGCAGGTACACTAAGAAAATTTTTACTGCCTTTTGTTCCTAAATTTAGTCGTGTCATGTAAGAAAAATTTAGTCCGTTTTTCAAGTGTTGATTTCAGAACTATTTGAAAGAAATCGGTTTTGTGTGTGAGAATGGCCGATCGGTCTAAGGCGCCTTATTTAAGCTCTGGTTCTCGAAAGAGAGCATGGGTTCGAACCCCACTTCTGACATATATCGATTTCTTTTTCGTATCGCGATAAATCATAGAAGTTTCGTTTCACAAGTGAAAGTGGCATGCAGGTACACGAAGAAAATTTTTACTGCCTTTTGTTCCTAAATTTAGTCGTCTCGTAAGATTTAGTCGTGTTTCAAGAGATGATTTCAGAACTATTTGAAAGAACTCTGCTAAGTGTGTCAGAATGGCCGAGCGGTCTAAGTCGCTTTATTTAAGCTCTGGTTCTCGAAAGAGAGCATGGGTTCGAACCCCACTTCTGACATATATCGATTTCTTTTTCGTATCGCGATAAATCATAGAAGTTTCGTTTCACAAGTGAATGTGGCATGCAGGTACACTAAGAAAATTTTTACTGGCTTTTGTTCTTAAATTTAGTCGTCTCATGTAAGAAAGATTTAGGCCGTTTTTCAAGTGATGATTTCAAAACTATTTGAAAGAACTCTGCTTAGTGTGTCAGAATGGCAGAGCGGTCTAAGGCGCCAGATTTATGATCTGGTTCTCGAAGGAGAGTGTGGGTTCGAACCCCACTTCTGACATATTTTTTTTTCGTATCGCGATAAATCATAGAAGTTTCACAAGTGAATGTGCCATGCAGGTACACGAAGAAAATTTTTACTGGCTTTTGTTCCTAAATTTAGTCGTCTCATGTAAGAAAGATTTAGGCCGTTTTTCAAGTGATGATTTCAAAACTATTTGAAAGAACTCTCCTTAGTGTGTCAGAATGGCGGAGCGGTCTAAGGCGCCAGATTTAAGCTCTGGTTCTGGAAAGAGAGCGTGGTTTCGAACCCCTCTTCTGACATACATTGATTTCCTTTTCGTATCGCCATAAATCATAAAATTTCGATGGAAAAGTGATTGTTAAATTTAGGTTTCCTAAAGAAAGTTTTTTCCAAATTTCCATACTTCACCAACGTGAGGACATTTGAACCCTTACACATTTATCGTGCACGATCCTACGTCTACCCGACGGAATTTGTTTGTACGCAGTTTCGAACACGCATCGCATTGGAAAATTAATGAGAAAAAAGAGAATTCAATGGAAGAGGTGAAATTTTGAAATGATTAAACGGCAAATTAGAAATCTGAATATAAATGTGACTTACATTTATAATTACTAACAAAATACTTTATATATATATATATATATATATATATAACGTAAAAACACATTTGATATGAATTTAATGAATTGGTTATAACAGATTTTTATACTACGCATAAAAGTCACAAATACGTCTAGATTAAAATGGAGTACATACTATGCATATTGGTTTCATGATGGAATCTTATTAAGCATGAAGGCTCATCATTAAACTTGGCTCTAGGTCACATAGTGGAAATAGGGAGCTGAAATCTTTTTCTTAGGTCCCCGAAATCCTGAATAGTTGTAATTTGTACAGTATGGTACCAGCTCTGGTGTTTACCTCATAATCAGAGCGTGATTAAAAATTACTGGATGTCAGAATTTTTCCCTGAGTGATTCCGAATCGTCCCTAATGTATCAATTTGTTGTTGCCGTGGGATATAAATTAAGTTACCTACTTCCTATCACCAAGTAGGACCCGGGGTCGAATCTGGGCCTTGAAGCGCTTAGGTTTTTATGATTGTCCCAGTTACTTGGAATGGCGAATGCGAAACGGGTGCTAATTTAAAAATAGCCTTCATTTGGTCCCTTGTAGAGCGAAATTCTAATAAGCAAGCGGTCGATAGCACATTACAAAAATAATGAGGAATCGTTTAGATTCCTCATTATTCATTTCACTCATTATTCATCATTCATTTGGTACGACGTCGTCGTCGTACCAAATGAAATACAATAGAAACACTAATCGCTGAACCTTAGTCTCTAGCATAGTAAATTATAATTTAAAAAATTTTGAAATCGTATATTGCAATACTTGCATGTTGTTCTAAATGAATCGGTAATCTTACGAAAATTTCCACTTCGTTCAGATTCGTTATTCAGTTGCTTGCATCCAAGTCTAATTTTTGCTCAGTATGATTATGGTTGAACATTGCACAATAGACCAATGAAGTCTTAGAATGTGGCATTAGGTTTATACCGAAACACATGATTTTTGTATTTATAATACGACTGAAAATTGCACTTATATATTAGTCAGAAATGTCATTTTTAATGAAATAAATTTCCCTTATTCTAAAAGACAGCAAGGTACGTGAAGGACATGTGCAGTACAAAATAAGATGCATAAAAGAAATTGAAACAAACGAAGAATTTATATCACATCGTCGAAGACGCTTTTACTCAGCAGTTGATTATGAGCAAATAAGGAGTTAAACCTTTAAAAAAAGAAATTACGGGCTATAAAAAATAAAAAAGCGGGAACATTATAAAATAAATTTAATTCAAAACGTTATGGTTGTAGAGTGGATTTTTGGATAAATTAAAAATTATTTGGTTTTGGGAGGAAGTAAAATTTTGTAAGAATCGCGGTCGCTGGAATGGAAAAATGATTTTTCTCAACTCAGCTATTTTGAGTTGTCTTAAGGGAATATCTCGGATATTTGATGAGAGAATTTGACATTATGCTACGAGTGCTTGGTTGCGTACGAGAAACATTGTGAACCAGTGGGCTATTTTCAGTGAAACGAACAGTCAGGTTTGTTGTAGGAAATTGGTAGTTGTGTCTATTTAGCGTTGGTAATAGAAAGGATCTTGAATTTGATAACGTTGTTGGGGTAATTGAGTTAAAGAATGTAAGAGTTTTTAATATCGTAGTGAAGGAATTAAATTTTTAAAGTCGTTATGAATGATATTAGTAGTGTTTGAAGGAGTGTTCGTAAGAATTCTGAGCATTTTGTTTTTAAGGATAATGTTTTCGATAAGCGTTTTAGGAGCAACGCCTCAGATTGGGACTCCGTTGGTAATAATGGGCTTAAGAATTTGTTTAAATCTGTTTATTGCTTAGGGATATGAGCGGAATGGTAATTCATGTCGCACTGGAGGAACTAAAAGTGCTCATCGTGACGGACCGGGATTAATCCCAAGGAAAAGATCCGAGAACAACATGTAATTTTGAACCAAGGCCAGAAGACGTTGCAAACAGTTGAGCTGGAAACCCTCTTTTCAAACTTCCATTCCTCACCAACGTGAGGACATTAGAACCCCTGCAGATTTAACGTGCACAAGCCCACGTCTGCCCGACGGTTTTTTGTTATAATTAGTTTCGAACTCGCATCGCATTGGAAGATTTATGGGAAAAACAAGAATTTAATAGTTCTGAAATGCTACTCCTTAGAGATTGAAGCCAAGAGCACCCCTGTTGCTTGGCTATTCTCTATACTCTTAATTTCGGGCCACTGTAGCCCTGTTGGAAGAGCAAGGAACTAGCAACCGGAGGATTGCGAGTTCGAATCCAGAAAAAGACCGTGTACAAAGGGGACTGGTGCATGTTAAATCAGTCTGGCCTCAAATGTCCTCACGTTGGCGTGGTGTGAAGTTTAGAGAATCGGGTGCCAACTTAGGTGTTGCCTCGTCATCTGACCGTGGTTCAAAATTACATGGTATTGTCCTCGGAACTTTCCCTTTGGGATTGATCCCGGACCGTCACCAATAGCCCGTTGTGTTGCTCCAGTGTGACGTTAATTGATATACCCCCCAATGGAAACACGAGTGTTTCAGTATATTATAGCCGAATATCGATTCGCTTTGTTAGAAATTCTAATTTCTTTTCTGTATTGTAGATTTTCTATTTTATACCAATACATTTATCTCAATTCTGATATAAATATTCCTCAGAAATATGGATGGTAGGTATGTATTTTAATTAACGTCACACTGGAGTAATATAACGGGCTATTGGTGATGGTCGGGATCAATCCAGATGGGAAAGATCCGAGGACAGCATGTAATTTTGAACCACTGTCAGATGACGTGGAAACTCCTGAGCTCCCGGGGGTATTTCAATTAACGTCACACTGGAGCAACACAACGGGCTATTGGTGATCCTGAGCTATCGGGAAAATGGAATAATGATGTATTGTATATTAAGATTTCTATTAGATGAAATCTTGCTCAAAATGAAGATTAAAAGCATTACAGGAACTTTCCAATATCAATCGAAATTTAGTCTGCTAATGTCAAAAATATATTTTTGGAAACTTAATTTTCAGAAAATAATGTTTTATTGGGGGGTATTTCAATTAACGTCACACTGGAGCAAAACAACGGGCTATTGGTGACGGTGCGGGATCAATCCCAAAGAAAAGATCCGAGGACAACACCAGGTAATTTTGAACCACGGTCAGATGACGAGGCAACACCTGAGCTAGCACACCTCTCCAAATTTCCACACCACGCCAACGTGAGGCGTTTGTGGCAACGACGGATGGATTTAAAGTGCTCCAGCCCCCTGTTGTACCCGACGGGCTTTGGTTGGATTCGAACTTGCAATCTCCGGTTGCTAATCCGTTATTCTTCCAATCAAGCTGTCGATGCCCCGCTTACGTAGGCAAACTAGGCCTACTTTGAAATGGAAGTGAAGTGAATTTGTATATGTGATTATCTTAGTTCCATCTATAAGAACCTGGAAATTGCGCCCGAAGTTTTTTTGCTGCAGTGTTTTTGTACTATGAATATTTGGCCTTTCAAGAAGGATCATTCACTCTTCACTTTTCTGCAGGCGTAGGCATTTATGTTGGTTTTTCACATGGCACTCCTTAAAAATCAGTACTTGTGTCCAATCCTGTAAGAACGCAACTACGCATCGACCTGCCATCGTCGAACGAAAAACAGCAGTTTCAGGTAACTACTTAACATCCATAAGTCAGATATCATTGTCCTTTGTTTTGCGAACTTGGAGAATTCACCACCTGCAGATAGTTACTGTTTTTCACCAGTCAAGATATCCCGAAAGACTATAAGGCAATTAATCTACACTAGAACGAGATTTGGAAAAAGATCGGGATTCTGATTTGAAGATGCATATACGTGTATATAACTAAGAAACCTTGAAAATGTTGAACCTTTGAGAAAAATATTTTTCACAAACAGATAATATGAAGCAACATATGCATGTACACACCGATGAGAAACCTTATAAATGTGGTACCTGTGGAAAATATTTTTCAAAAACACGGAATTTGAATCAACATATGCATGTACACACCCATGAGAAACCTTATAAATGTGGTACCTGTGGAAAATATTTTTCAAAATCATGGAATTTGAAGCAACATATGCATGTACACACCGATGAGAAACCTTATAAATGTGGTTCCTGTGGAAAATATTTTTCACTAAAAGGTGCTTTGACGCGACATATGCATGTACACTCCGGTGAGAAACCTTATAAATGTGGTACATGTGGAAAATATTTTTCACAAACAGGGCATTTGAAGCAACATATGCGTGTACACTCCGGTGAGAAACCTTATAAATGTGGTACCTGTGGAAAATATTTTTCACAAACAGGGCATTTGAAGCAACATATGCGTGTACACACCGATGAGAAATCTTATAAATGTGGTTCCTGTGGAAAATATTTTTCACTAAAAGGTGCTTTGACGCGACATATGCATGTACACTCCGGTGAGAAACCTTATAAATGTGGTACCTGTCAACAGGCATTCTCAAAGAACTGTTATTTGGAGAAGCATATGCGTGAACACATTGGTTGGAAACCCTACCTGTAGGATAGGTGTTTGAAAGAGTTGAAAAATAATAAAAAACAACGAATGTACACAAGGGTATCGATACCATGAATTCGTATAGCAGAACTTTGTGATGGGAGGATTTAAGCGAAAACATTTGAGGTAGGTCATCAAAGAGTTTTATGCTTTTTGCAAAGCTTGTTGAAGTACTCACTTGAAAAATACCTTTGCAGAGACCGAAAGTGATACTTTTACCTGATTAACAAGTAGAATGATTCACTAACATCAGTAGAATTTTATTGTATAGAAATCTTTATTCAATATATGACGAATTGAAACACTCCATGATCAATGTACGCTATAATTGTATCAGGTCCATGATTACACAATTGCGCGAATTCAAATATTCGCTAGTAACTACAACATTGACCTATCAAGTATTTTAAAAAGCTAACAATTGTCTAAAACATGCTTGAAATGTTTTATTTTAATCATCCTTTGTTATTCATAAGCTCACACTTGCTATATTAGTATATGGATATGCATATTTATATGGTATTATTTCTGTACTGCATACCTTTATTATATATTTATTTATACTGACATCGTTTTACTTACCCGATGTTGTTTTCTAGTTTAACATAATATTAAATGAAAATTCAATACAGGAAACCATTTTAATTCGTATTAAATTTAATTTGTCACATTTTAAGGGACAATGACGATATTCTCTTGAAATAATATTGTTTTTATATGAGAATATGAATACTTATCTGGTTTACGTTATCAAACCAAAAGATAAATTTTTTTTCAATTTTTAATTTTTTGTGCGAAAGTGTTATTTCAAATGCTGGAACTTTAGAATCTGTATGTAGTGCTATTTTACAAGAATGTTAGTTGATATCAGCTCATTGTTCTTTAGTAAAGTTTTAGACTAGTAATGAAATTGATACCAGTTCATTATATCTATAGAGATTGCTATACATGTATCGCGCAAACCTAAATCCTTTGTTGAAAGTCGGATTATGCTTTAAAGAAAGTTTTTGAACTATTTATTCACAATAAGTCCAATGTAATATCCCCTGTATTGTCCTGTTAAATGTTTAGCTTTAGTTAAAAGATTTCAATTTGAAAAATTAATTTCAGTTCTATAATATCTTGTCCTGAATTTAAAGTTCAAATTTTAAGGCATGAATATGTATTAAAATTAAATTTTTGATAAATCTGGTTTATATATTGTATCTCGAAAATTGTCATTTTTAATATTTTTTTTTAGAACGAAAATTGGTTTTTAATTGTTTAGTAAATATAGGGATTTGAAAATAAATTGTTACGATTTCTGTAGTCTTTGTGTTTTGTTTTCAAGATAATTCTAAAATAAATAAAAACACAAAATATCTTTGGAACATTGAATTGCGAAAAAATCTGTTAGACATATGTGATTATAGTTTTCATTAACTTAAACTCGTACAGTGCGTGCTTAAGTTCATATCTCTTTTGTATCGCTACGTTGTTTTTTGAAAAGTTACTTTTCCCAGGATTATAACGTATTAAGTCCTATGAGGAAGTAGTATCCCAATTATTCATATAGTACGGCTTCCTCGAGAAATCTGAACTTTGGTGGAGTCCATTTGCTCAATGGTGGTTATGTTCGCAATGGTAAAACAGGAAAAACACTAGAAAAGGCTGTTTAGAATCGGAACTGCACACTTCAGATCACTTCCGTCCGATGACAACCCATAACGAACGATTGCTTAGGCTCAGTTCAGGACACTTCGACACAACTGTTAAGACGAGAAGTCTGTTTTCGGAGACTGCCTATTGTCAACTTCAATAACGTAATCAGTACTGTTATGTTTTTAAGATAATCATTTTATTATACCTAGATTGAACACTTCAAAAATCATATTTAAGATATAAATTCTATACTTGAACGTGTGGGTTTGAAGTACTGTCGTCATTAACAAGGATGGCAATCTTTGGATTGATTGCAAAAAGACTACACTTCCCATGCCAAATTGAAATAACTAATCCTATGCAAGCACAACCATTTCTACACTAGTCTCGAAAAGGAGCCCCTGCCAAGTTACAAGAACCGCGGTAGTCCTGTTGGAGGTAATTGGAATTAACTTCGCACTTTAGCAACACAACGATATTTTCGACGGTCCGGAATTATTCTCCAGTGGAAAGATCTGACAACATCACATAAAACAGAACCATGGTCATTACCTGAGCTGGCGTCCCTCTCTAAATTTTCTTCCACGACTACGTCATGGTATTTCAGGTCACTACTGATTTAACGTGCATCATTCCACTTGTACATGAAGGTCTTTATGTTTAGTTTCGAACTCGTAATCCTGCGATTGCTAATCCGGTACTCTTCCGATCTTCCAATACATTCTATGCATATTCGTTTCGTGATGGAATCTTATTAAGGATCAAGGTCCATCATTTAACTTAGTTCTAGGGCTCATTGTGGAAGTAGGCTGCTGAAATCTTTTTCTTAGGTCCCCGAAATCTGGAATATCGGTAATTTGTAGTGTATGGTACCAGCTCTGGTGTTGACTTCGTAATCAGATCATGATTAAATATTACGAGATGTCTTAAAACTTTTCCCTGACTGATTCCGAATCGTCCCTAATAACCCAATTTGTTGCCGCGCGTGCAATATAAATTAAGTTACCACCTAGTAGGACCCGGGCTCGAATCTCGGTTTTCAAGTGCTTAGGTGTATGATTGTCACTGTTACGAGTAATTTAGACTGCGAAACAGGTGCTAATTTTAAAATAGTCTTCAGTCCTCCCTTGTTCGAAATTCTAATAAGCAAGTGGTCGATAGCACATTAGAAAAATTATGAGGAATCCTTCAGATTTGTACCAAATGAAATACAATAGAAACACTAATGCGCTGAACCTTTGTGTCTAGCATAGTAAATTACAATTTAAAAAAATTTTGAAATCTTATATTGCAATTCCTGCATGTCAATCTAAATGAATCGCGAATCTTACAAAAATTGCCACTTTGTTCAGATTCCTTATTCAGTAACTTGAATCCAAGTATAATTTTTGCTCAATACGATTATGGTTGAACTTTGCACAGTAGACCAAAGAAGTCGTAGAATGTGGCATTAGGTTTACACCGAAACATGATTTCGTACTTATGATACTTCTGAAAATTGCCACTTATATATTAGAAATGTCATTTTTATCAAATAAATTTCCCTTATTCCAAAAGAAAGCAATGTATGTGAAGGACATGAGCAGTTAAAAATAAGATACATATAAAAGAAATTGAAAAAGAAAAAACAAGAATTTATATCACATCGATGGCGCTTTTACTCAGCAGTTGATTATGAGCAAATAAGGAATTAAACCTTTAAAAAAAGAAATTACGGGCTATAAATAAAAAAGCGGGAACAGAATAATAAATTTAATTCAAAATGTTATGGTTGTAGAGTGGATTTTTCCAGAATTTAAAAATTATTTGGTTTAGTGAGAAAATTGAGGAAAGTATAAGAATTGCGGTCACTGGAGTTGAAAACTGATTTTGTCAACTCAGTTATTTGGCAGTTGTATTAAGGAAATATCTCGGATATTTGATGAGAGAAGTTGCCATTATGCTTCTATTCCTGGTTGCGGATGTGAAACACTGAACCAGTGGGCTATTTTCAGTGAAGCGATAAGTCAGGTAAACGGAAAGGTTGTGTCTATTTCGCGTGGGTTAAAGAAAAGATCATGAACTTAATAACGTTATTGGGGTAATAGAGTTAAAGAATGTAAGAGTTTTTAATATCGTAGTGAAGGGGTTAAATTTTTAAAGTCGTTTTGAATGACAGCATTAGTATTGTATGAAAGAGCGTTCGTAAGAATTCTGAGCATTTTGTTTTGGAGGATAATGTTTTCGATGTGCGTTTTTGGAGGAACGCCTCAGATTGGGACTGCATATGTAATAATGGGCTTAAGAATTTGTTTAAATCTGTCTGTTTATTTCTTAGAGATATGAGTGGAATGGTAATTCATGTCGCACTGGAGCAACTAAAAGGACTCATCGTGACGGTCCGGGATCAATTCCCAAAGGAAAGATACGAGAACACCACGTAATTTTGAACCAAGGCAAGATTACTTGGTAAACAGTTGAGCTGGAAACGCTCTTTCCAAACTTCCATTCCTCTCCAACGTGAGGACAGATTAACCCCCTATATATTTAACATGCACCAGCCCACGTCTACACGACGGTGTTTGGTTATACGGAGTTTCGAACTCGCATAGCATTAGAAGATGAATGAGAAAAACAAAAATTCAAAAGTTCTGAAATGCAACCCCTTCGAGATTGAAGCCAAGACCACCTGTTGCTTTTCTATTCTTCATATTCTTTCTTTTACTTAACTACTGGGCCACAGTTGCCCAGTTTGGAAGAGCAACGAACTAGGTACCGGAGGGTTGCGAGGTTGAATCGTCGTGTACAAACGGGGCAGGTGCACGTTAAAACCATCAAGGCCTCAAATGTCCTCACGTTGGAGTGGTGTGAAGTTTGTAGAGTGGGGTGCCAGCTGCGGTGTTGACTCGTCATCTGACCGTGGTTCAAAATTACATGGTGTCCTCGGATCTCTCCCATGGGGATTGATCCCAGACCGTCACCAATAGCCCGTTGTATTGTTCCAGTTTGATGTTGATTAAAATACCTACCTACCTTTCTGAACTACGCCAATGGAAACACGAGTGTTTCAGTATAATATAGCCGAATATCGATTCGCTATGTTAGAAATTCTAATTTCTTTTCTGTATTGTAGATTTTCTATTTTATACCAATACATTTATCTCAATTCTGATATAAATATTCCTCAGAAATATGGATGGTAGGTATGTATTTTAATTAACGTCACACTGGAGTAATATAACGGGCTATTGGTGATGGTCTGGATCAATCCAGATGGGAAAGATCCAAGGACACCATGTAATTTTGAACCACGGTCAGATGACGTGGAAACTCCTGAGCTGGCATACCTCTACAAATTTCCTCACCACGCCAACGTGAGGCGTTTGTGGCAACGACGGATGGATTTAACGTATTCCAGCCCCCTGTTGTACCCGACGGGCTATGGTTGGATTCGAACTTACAATCTCCGGTTGCTAATCCGTTATTCTTCCAATCAAGCTGTCGATGCCCCGCTTACCTAGGCAAACTAGGCCTACTTTGAAATGGAAGTGAAGTGAATTTCTATATGTGATTATCTTAGTTCATTCTATAAGAACCTGGCAATTGGTTTTTCACATGGCACTCCTTAAAAATCAGTACTCGTGTCCAATCTTGTAAGAACGCAAATACGCATCGACATGCCATCGTCCAACGAAAAACAGCAGTTTCAGGAAACTACTTAATATCCATAAGTCAGATATCATTGTCCTTTGTTTTGCGAACTTGGAGAATTCACCACCTGCAGATAGTTTCTGTTTTTCGCCAGTCAAGATATCCCGAAAGACTATAAGGCAATTAATCTAAACTAGAACGAGATTTGGAAAAAGATCGGGATTCTGATATGAAGATGCATATACGTGTATACAATGGTGAGAAGCCTTAAAAATGTTGAACCTTTGAAATATATTTTTCACACACAGGAAATATGAAGCAACATATGCATGTACACACCAGTGAGAAACCTTTTGAATGTGGTACCTGTGGAAAATATTTTTCACAAAATTGTTCTTTGAAGCTACATATGCGTTTACACACCGATGAGAAATCTTATAAATGTGGTAACTGTGGAAAATATTTTTCACGAAAAGATTCTTTGAATGTACATATGCGTGTACACACCCGTGAGAAACCTTATAAATGTGGTTCCTGTGGAAAATACTTTTCCCTAAAAAGTACTTTGACGCAACATATGCGTGTACACACCGGTGAGAAACCTTATAAATGTCATACCTGTGGAAAATATTTTTCACAAACAGGGAATTTGAAGCGACATATGCATGTACACACCGGTGAGAAACCTTACAAATGTGGTATCTGTCAAGAGGCATTCTCAAAGGACTGTTATTTGAAGAAGCATATGCGTGAACACATTGGTTGGAAACCCTACCTGTAGGATAGGTGTTTGAAAGAGTTGAAAAATAATAAAAAACAACGAATGTACACAAGCGTATGGATACCATGAATTCGTATAGCAGAACTTCGTGCTGGGAGGATTTAAGCGAAAACATTTGAGGGTAGGTTATCAAAATTTTTTTGCTTTATGCAAAGCTTGTTAAAGTACTCACAGGAAAAATACCTTTGCAGAGACCGAAAGTGATACTTTTACCTGATTAACAAGTAGAATGATTCACTAACATCAGTAGAATTTTATTGTATAGAAATCTTTATTCAATATATGAAGAATTCAAACATTCCACGTGATTAATGTACGCGATAATCGTATCAGGTCCATGATTACACAATTGCGCGAATTCAAATATTCGCTAGTAACTACAACATTGACAGATCAAGTATTTTTAAAAGCTAACAATAGTCTAAAACATGCTTGAAATGTTTTATTTTAATCATCCTTTGTTATTCATAAGCTCACACTTACTATGTTTGCATATGGATGTGCATATTTATATGGTGTATTATTTCTGTACTGCATACCTTTATTGTCTATTATATATTTAATTATATTCTGACATCATTTTACTTATCCGATGTTGTTTTCTAGTTTAACATACTATTAAATGAAAATTCGATACAGGAAACCATTTTAATTCGTATTAAATTTAACTTGTCAAATTTTAAGGGGACAATGACGATATTCTCTTGAATTAATATTGTTTTTCTAAGAGAATATGAATACTTCTCTGGTTTACGTTATCAAACGAAAAGGTAAATTGTTTTCAATTTTTAATTTCTTGTGAGAAAGTGTTATTTAAAATGCTGAAACTACGATCATTGTATATAGTGGTATTTTATAAAAATATTAATTGGTATCAACCAAAAGATAAATTTTTTTTCAATTTCTAATTTTTGGTGCAAAAGTGTTATTTCAAATGCTGTAACTTTACAATCTGTATGTAGTGCTATTTAACAAAAATGTTAGTTGTATCAGCTCATTGTTTTTTAGTAATTTTTTACACTAGTAATGAAATTAAATTGATATCAGTTCATTATGTCTAGAGATTTCTATACATATATCGCGCAAACTTAAATCCTTTGTTGAAAGTCGGATTATGCTTTAAAGTAAGTTTTTGAACTATTTATTGACAATAAGTCCAATGTAATATTCCCTATATTGTCGGGTTAAATGTTTAGCTTTAGTTAAAAGATTTCAATTTGAAAAATTAATTTCAGTTCTATAATACTTTGTCCTGAATTCAAAGTACAAATTTTAAGGCATGAATATGTATTAAAATTAAATTTTTGATAAATCTGGTTTAAATATTGTGTCTCGAAAATTGTCATTTTAAATATTTTTTGTAGAACGAAAGTTGGTTTTTAATTGTTTAGTATATATAGGGATTTGAAAATAAATTGTTACGATTTCTGCAGTCTTTGTGTTTTGTTTTCGAATTCAAGATAATTCTAAAATAAATAAAAAGACAAAATATCTTTGGAACATTGAATTGCGAAAAAATCTTTGTTAGATATATGTGATTAAAGTTTTCATTAACTTAAACTCGAACAGTGCGTGATTAAGCTTATTTCTCTTTTGTGTCGCTACGTTGTTTTTTGGAAAGTTACTTATACCAGGATTATAACGTATTAAGTCTTATTAGAAGAAGTATCCCAATTATTCATATAGTACGGCTTCCTCGAGAAATCTGAACTTTGGTGGAGTCCACATTTGCTCAATTGCGGTTATGCTGGCAATGGTAAAACAGGTAAAACACTAGAAAAGGCTGTTTAGGATCTGAACTGCACACTTCAGATCGCTTCCGCCCGATGACAACTCATAACGAACGATTGCTTAAGCTCAGTTCAGGACACTTCGACACAACTGGTAAGACGAGAAGTCTGTTTTCGGAGACTGGCTATTGTCAACTTCAATAACTTAATCAGTACTGTTATGTTTTTTAACATGTAATCATTTTGCTATACCTAGATAGAATACTTCAAAAATCATATTTAAGAAATAAATTCTATACTTGAATGTGTGGTATTGAAGTACTGTCGTCGTTAACAAGGATGGCAATCTTTGGATTGATTGCAAAAAGACTACACTTCCCATGCCAAATTGAAATAACTAATCTTATACAAGCACAACCATTTCTACACTAGTCTAGAAAAGGAGCCCCTGCCAAGTTACAAGAACCGCGGTAGTCCTGTTGGAGGTAATTGGAATTAACTTCGCACTGGAGCAACACAACAGTATTTTCGACGGTCCGGAATTATTCTCCAATGGAAAGATCTGACAACACCACATAAGATTGAACCATGGTCATTACCTGAGCTGGCGCTCCTCTCTAAATTTTCTTCCACGACTACGTCATGGTATTTCAGGTCACTACTGATTTAACGTGCATCATCCCACTTGTACATGAAGGTCTTTATGTTGAGTTTCGAACTCGTAATCCTGCGATTGCTAATCCGGTACTCTTCCGATCTTCCAATACATTCAATGCATAATGGTTTCGTGATGGAATCTTATTATCCATCATTTAACTGGTTCTAGGGCTCATAGTGGAAGTAGGCGGCTGAAATCTTTTTCTTAGGTCCTCGAAATCCTCAATAGCGGTAGTTTGTAGTGTATGGTACCAGCTCTGGTGTTGACTTCGTAATCAGATCATGATTAAATATTACGAGATGTCTTAAAACTTTTCCCTGACTGATTCCGAATCGTCCCTAATAACCCAATTTGTTGCCGCGCGTGCAATATAAATTAAGTTACCACCTAGTAGGACCCGGGCTTGAATCTCGGTTTTGAAGTGCTTAGGTGTATGATTGTCACTGTTACGAGTAATTTCGACTGCGAAACGGGTACTAATTTTAAAATAGTCTTCAGTTCCTCCCTTGTTCGAAATTCTAATAAGCAAGTGGTCGATAGCACATTAGAAAAATAATGAGGAATCGTTCAGATTTGTACCAAATGAAATACAATAGAAAAACTAATAAGCTGAACCTTTGTGTCTAGCATAGTAAATTATAATTTAAAAAATTTTGAAATCGTATATTGAAATACTTGCATGTCAATGTAAATGAATCGCGAATCTTACAAAAATTGCCACTTTGTTCAGATTCTTTATTCAGTAACTTGCATCCAAGTCTAATTTTTGCTCAGTATGATTGTGGTTGACCATTACACAGTAGACCAAAGAAGTCGTAGAATGTGGCATTAGGTTTACACCGAAACACATAATTTCGTAATAATACGACTGAAAATTGCCACTTATATATTACAAATGTCATTTTTAATCAAATAAATTTTCCTTATTCCAAAAGAAAGCAATGTATGTGAAGGACATGAGCAGTTAAAAATAAGATACATATAAAAGAAATTGAAAAAGAAAAACCAAGAATTTATATATCACATCGTCGAAGACGCTTTTACTCAGCTGTTGATTATGAGCAAATAAGGAATTAAACCTTTAAAAAAAGAAATTACGGGCTATAAAAATAAAAAAGCGGGAACAGAATGATAAATTTAATTATAAATGTTATGGTTGTAGAGTGGATTTTTCCAGAATTTAAAAATTATTTGGTTTGGTGAGAAAATTGAGGAAACTATTCTAAGAATTGCGGTCGCTGGAGTTGAAAACTGATTTTGTCAACTCAGTTATTTGGCAGTTGTATTAAGGAAATATCTCGGATATTTGATGAGAGAATTTGGCATTATGCTTCTATTCCTGGTTGCGGATGTGAAACATTGTGAAACAGTAGGCTATTTTCAGTGAAGCGATGTCAGATAAACGGAAAGGGGATGTGTCTATTTCGCGTGGGTTAAAGAAAAGATCTTGACTTTAATAACGTTATTGGGGTAATAGAGTTAAAGAATGTAAGAGTTTTTAATATCGTAGTGAAGGGGTTAAATTTTTAAAGTCGTTTTGAATGACAGCATTAGTAGTGTATGAGGGAGTGTTCGTAAGAATTCTGAGCATTTTGTTTTGGAGGATAATGTTTTCGATCTTCGTTTTGGAGGAACGCTTCAGATTGGGACTGCGCAGGTAATAATGGGCTTAAGAATTTGTTTAAATCTGTTTATTGCTCAGAGATATGAGCGGAATGGTAATTCATGTCCCACTGGAGGAACTAAAAGGGCTCATCGTGACGGTCCGGGATCAATTCCCAAAGGAAAGATCCGAGAACACCATGTAATTTTGAAAAAAGGCCAGATTACGTGGTAAACAGTTGACCTGGAAACACTCTTTCCAAACTTCCATTCCTCTCCAACGTGAGGAGAGATTAACCCCCTATAGATTTAATATGCACCAGCCCACGTCTACACGACGGTGTTTGGTTTTACGGAGTGTCGAACTCGCATCGCATTAAACGATTAATGAGAAAAACAAGAATTCTAAAGTTCTGAAATGCTACCCCTTCGAGATTGAAGCCAAGACCACCTGTTGCTTTTCTATTCTTCATACTCTTTCTTTTACTTAACTACTGGGACACAGTAGCCCAGTTGGAAGAGCAACGAACTAGGTACCGGAGGGTTGCGAAGTTAAATCGTCGTGTACAAAGGGGGCAGGTGCACGTTAAAACCCTCAAGGCCTCAAATGTCCTCAGTTGGCGTGGTGTGAAGTTTGTAGAGTGGGGTGCCAGCTGCGGTGTTGACTCGTCATCTGACCGTGGTTCAAAATTACATGGTGTACTCGGTTCTTTCCCATTGGGATTGATCCCACACCGTCACCAATAACCCGTTGTGTTGTTCCAGTTTGATGTTGATTAAAATACCTACCTACCTTTCTGAACTACTCCAATGGAAACACGAGTGTTTCAGTATAATATAGCCGTATATCGTTTCGCCATGTTAGAAATTCTAATTTCTTTTCTGTATTGTAGATTTTATATTTTATACCAATACATTTATCCCAATTCTGATATAAGTATTCCTCAGAAATATGGATGGTACGTTTGTATTTTAATTAACGTCGCACTGGAGCAACACAACGGGCTATTGGTGACCCTGAGCTCGCGGGAAAATGGGTATTGGGTATTGGGTATTTCAATTAACGTCACACTGGAGCAACACAATGGGCTATTGGTGACGGTCCGGGATCAATCCCAAAGGGAAAGATCCGAGGACAACACCACGTAATTTTGAACCACGGTCAGATGACGAGGCAACACCTGAGCTGGCACCCCACTCTCCAAACTTCCACACCACGCCAACGTGAGGACATTTGAGGCCATGACAGATTTAACGTGCACCAGCCCCCTTTGTACACGACGGTGTTTGGCTAGATTCGAACTCGCAACCCTTCGGTTGCTAGTCCGTTACTCTTCCAACCGGGCCACCGCGGCCCCTCCCCATCAGGATCTTCGGTGTATTTCTCACTTGTTTGTCAGTAAAGACTTTCCATGTGTATAATTGACGAAAATGACTGCTTGTTAAGATCGTGTACATGCATCATAAAGAGAGAGAGGACAACCTTTAATATTTCAAGGTATGTATGAATCACGATGAATTATGTAATACATCGTTAAAATGTATGGTATAATGGTCATAGCGTTTGTTTGCTGTTCAGAAGGGGATCGTTGTAGCTCAGTTGGTAGAGTCCTGGATTAGCATTCCGAGGCTTGCTTATCCTCGATTCCACAAACTGAGGCTCAAAACCTTATTTCTCGTGGTACATTTTCTACACGGTCGTGTACAAAGGGGGCTGGTGCACGTTAAATCTGTCGTGGCCTCAAATGTCCTCACGATGGCGTGGTGTGGAAGTTTGGAGAGTGGGGTGCCAGCTCAGGTGTTGCCTCGTCATCTGACCGTGGTTCAAAATTACGTGGTGTTGTCCTCGGATCTTTCCCTTTGGGATTGATCCCGGACCGTCACCAATAGCCCATTGTGTTGCTCCAGTGTGACGTTAATTGAAATACCCAAATACCCCATTTTCTACACGATAAGTGGAACCGCATTCGAGTAGCTCGTTAAATAACTTTTAAGTCTAAGATGGTAAGTAGGTATTTAATTAACGTCGCACTTGGAGCACCACAACGGGATATTGGTGACGATCCGGGATCAATCCCAATGGGAAAGACCCGAAGACACTATAATTTATAAACCACGATCAGATGACGAGGCAACACCTGAGCTGGCACACCTCTACAAATTTCCACACTACGCCAACGTGAGGCGTTTGTGGCAACGACGGATTTAACGTGCTCCCACCTCCTGTTGTACCGGACGGGCTTTGGTTGGATTTGAAATTCCAATCACCGGTAGCTAATCCGTTAGTCTTCCAATCGGGCTGTCGGGGCCGCGGTGGTCCGGTTGGAAGAGTAACGGACTAGAAACCGAAGGGTTGCTAGTTCGAATCCAGCCAAACACCGTCGTGTACAAAGGGGGCTGGTGCACGTTAAATCTGTCGTGGCCTCAAATGTCCTCACGTTGGCGTGGTGTGGAAGTTTGGAGAGTGGGGTGCCAGCTCAGGTGTTGCCTCGTCATCTGACCGTGGTTCAAAGTTACGTGGTATTGTCCTCGGATCTTTCCCTTTGGGATTGATCCCGGACCGTCACCAATAGCCCGTTGTGTTGCTCTAGTGTGACGTTAATTGAAATACCTCCCCAATCGGGCTGTCCTTGCTCCGCTTACCTAGGCAAAATAGGCCTACTTTGAAATGGAAGTGAAGTGAATTTGTATATGTGATTATTTTAGTTCATTCCCTAAGAACCTAGACATTGTGCCCGAAGTTTTTTTGCTATAGTGTTTTGGTACTAAGGATATTTGGCCTTTCAAGAATGATCATTCACTCTTCACTTTTCTGCAGACGTAGACATTTATGTTGGTTTTTCACATGGCACTCCTTAAAAATCAGTACTCGTGTCCAATCTTGTAAGAACGCAAATACGCATCGACCTGCCATCGTCGAACGAAAAACAGCAGTTTCAGGAAACTCCTTAACATCCATAAGTCAGATATCATTGTCCTTTGTTTTGTGAACTTGGAGATTTCACCGCCTGCATAGTTTCTGTTTTTCACCAGTCAAGTTATCCTGAAATACTAAAAGTCAATAAAACTAAACTAGAACGAGATTTGGAAAAAGATTCTGATTTGAAGATGCATATACGTGTATACAATTGTGAGAAACCTTAAAAATATTGAACCTTTGAAAAATATTTTTCACAAACAGATAATATGATGCAACATATGCATGTACACACCTGTGAGAAACCTTATGAATGTGGTAACTGTGGAAAATATTTTTGACAAAAAGCTTCTTTGGAGCTGCATATGCGTGTACACACCGGTGAGAAACCTTATAAATGTGGTACCTGTGGAAAATATTTTTCACAAAAAGGTAATTTGAACCGACATATGCGTGTACACACCGGTTAGAAACCAAACCTTATAGATGTGATACCTGTCAACAAGCTTTTCAAAGAACTGTTATTTGAAGAAACATACGCGTGAACACATTGGTTGGAAGGGTTGAAAGTGTTTGAAAGGGTTGAGAGAGAGAGAAACATAATAAACAGATTCATAAATGTACAAACAGATGAATCACCAGGAATTAATATAGTAGAACATCGTGTAGAGAAAGGATTTGAGCGAAAACATTCAAGGTAGGCCATTAAAAAGTACTAGACTTTTTGTGAATCTTGTCAGTCTTCACAGGAAAAATGACTTTTCAGACAGAAAGTGATACTTTTTCCAGATTTCTCAACTAGTTTAATTCACATCACAGTATGATTCACTAACATTAGAATTTTATTGTATAGAAATCTTTACTCAATATATGACGAATGCAAACACTCCACATGATTAAAGTACGCTATAATCGTATCAGGTCCATGATTACATAATTGCGCGAATTCAAATATTCGCTAGTAACTACAACATTGAGAGATCAAGTATTTCAAAATGCTAACAATTGTCTAAAACATGCTTGAAAAGTTTTATTTTAATCATCCTTTGCTATTCATAAGCTCACACTTACTATATTAGTATATGGATGTGCATATTTATATGGTGTATTATTTCTGTACTGCATACCTTTATTGTCTATTATATATTTAACTAGCTGAATTACCCGGCGTTGCTCGGGTTGAAATGGTTAAATGTTGCTTGAAAAGTGAATTAGAATAATCACATTTCTTTCACAGAAAAATGCAATCATTTAAGTTGTACGGAAAATACGTTTTAACTTTTTCATAGCTTCTACACTATACTTCGGACGCAAATATATACATTTAATTCCTGAATATATTGCAATATGTAAAAGATTAAGACATAAAGACAAACAGAAACGAAATTCCGACGAAAAAATGCAGAATTCTAAAAAACGAAAGATGCGCAAAGTGCAGTTTCAACTGCTTCTATTTAAATACTCTCGCAATCAAGTCGTGGCGCTCACTGGGTAATTGACCATTGGTAAGAACCTCCTTGATCTCCGTCCAAGTAGGATTGCAGGTGAAGGTGATAAATAAGTCTGGTCTCCCGTACGTCCTCACGTACGTCATAGCATCTTGCGTGTATTCGAGCATGTGTCTGGGACTCCTGTAAATGTAACTGGTAGTACGACTAAGGCATCGAGGTTTTCAACGTTCCCGTCATTTGACCCAGCATCTCTCAGGTGAATATATGAACTTTCAGTTTATGTTGATTTAGACGAATGTAAAGGAGACGCTCACTCTCGACTTTTGCGTACATATCGACGATGAACTGATGAAACAATTGCCTGCAGTTCAATACGTGGTTCTGCTCAATATCTCGAACCATTAATCTGTACGCATAGAAATCCATCGCTGAAACTTTCTTGCTCGTTGTTTCACCTGTTCTTGGGTTGATCTGCCTCAGATTAAAATGATATCCATCTTCACCATGGGGAAATATCACTGCAGAGCATCATAAGATCGATGTGTTTCCGAAATACGCTGCAATGATTCACCTCGTCGTTGAATAATGATATCCCGTTGATGGAACTCATCGCCTGATATAACCACCGCGTCTTCATCTGCTTGAGGAGAGTTAAAGCGTCGCTCGTGTTCGCCTGCTGGTCTTCGGTCTGCTCTTATGACTACTTTATATTCATCTGTTGGCCTACGTTCCAATGCTGTTTCAAACGTTTTAATAAGATTATTGTGCTCATGAAACATCCTCTGTAAGTTTAACACAATCTGACGTCTTGTTCCCGAGATGTAGGCCCACCTCTGATCAGTTTCCATTTGTTCGTTTTGAATAAAATATAGTTGTAGAAATTTTGATGGTTGATCTGGCAGCGGAAGCAACGATTCCACTCTATGGTAAATCTGCACTTGCACCTTGAATGTCGACGGAAATCCGGGCTGTCCAACAACTGATGTGGCGCCGAATGATGTCATTTGGAAACATGAGTTGTATTTTCTGATGTTACTAAGAAAATGCTTCGACTCTGACGTATCTCCTGATGTGTAAGTCAAAAGTTCTTGCGGTGGTGGTTCCAGTTGGCGGAGTTTAAGTTTTCCATTTTTACAGCAAATACCAGTAGACTCTGATTTAAACTTTTTGGCTTGACAGTAACTACAAACCATTTCCATTTTCCCGATTGTAACACTTGTATGCATCGAGTAGTCTTTATGTGAATCGTAGTGAAATCCTTCCAATGCTAAGATAAAATGGTACGCAGTCCGTGATAGTTTGGCTCTATCTCTCTTATCCTGTAGTAGGGCCTCACGCTGCTGTGCCGTCTCTGTTGCTCTAGATGTAGTAGCTCTATCTCTCTTATCCTGTAGTCGGGCCTCAAGCTGCTGTGCCGTCCCTGTTGCTCTAGATGTTGTAGCTCTCTCGTAATTGCAAGTCTTCTTCTCGGAAGTTTCTTGACTACGCTCATCTTTCATCGTCTTAGCCGTTGACTGCACTTGGCCGATCGTCTTCCGCTTCCTTGGAGGCATTACTACAGCAAAGAAATCTGTAAAAAATACAAAGAAATGCTATTTCATAAAATAAGCAAAAGGCACACTCTCACTGAGCAATGAAATCTATTTTAGAATACAATAAAAATAAAAAGCTAATATAAACTGAATGGTAAAACAAATTTAAAACTGCGAAGACTTACATCAGTTTAGGAATATCAAATTTATAACACAAATAAAAAATATTAATGCCTTACTTAAAAGCTGTCAATCAAAATACTCAAACACAGAATTCTAAATCATACTAAAAAATAAACTTTTATTCTGGTGTAAAAAAAAGCATTAATTCTGATCCCCCATTAAACTTATTTAAAAAATTAAGCAAAAGGCATACTCTCAATGAGCAATGAAATCTATTATAGAATATAATACAAAGCTAAAATTAACGAAAAAACGAATTTAAAATTATGTAGTACTTACATCAGTTTAGAAATATAAATCCAAAATGTACACTATCACTGTCGCGAATAAAGTAGGAAACACTTATACAATCAACTAAAAGAGCGAAATAAAACTGCCAGATTCACTGAAAGATGATAAACTGGAAGACTTACCGAGCTAGCTTCCTCTAAATACGACCAGCTAAGAATCGAGTGAGTGCTGGAATGTTCTCCACCATGAGTCCAAGGAAGTTTCCGTTTCCCCAACTTTCTAGAAAGTTCTACAAAGTTTTATAAAAAAAGTAAACATTAATTCTGGTGCTGCCAGATACCGAGTAGCAAAATTACGCTTTTATGATCAATGAGTTTTTCATTTGTGCTTTTCGGAATAACGGTGCTTGGGTTAGAAATAAATGTAATCGGTGTAGACAAATTAAACAGAATAGATAAAAAATTTTCAAAAAGCAGGAGGTCGATTTTACAGAATTTTTCAGAAAGAAAATCACTGCTTTCAACGGAGGATTCACATGTATCTATTCCGGACATTTTAAAATAAGTTACGCGCCTTACCTAAAAAGCCTTGTGAAACAGAATTCTACAAATCATTACGTATTTAATAAATTATTTAAGGAAAGTTGGTCGAACCAACTTTCCTTGAAAATAATCCTTGAACTCCTGAAAACCTTTCCTTGAATTTCCTTGCAGGCATAAATATTTTAAAATATTCTTTCCATTCATCAATAAAATATCTATAATTTATTTACATCATGGGAAGAACTAAAAAGTCAGTTCAAACATAAATACTGTAATTTAATTTGCTTCGGAAAAAAATTGTTTTTCGATCAACACTGGTAAAGCAACCATCGCTGCCTAAAGCAATCAATCTATGCTCAATGTTATTTCTATTGCGATTTCGAATAGTTTTTAGCCCCCCAGGGCCAATAAAACGGGGGTTAAGAGTTAGCCTATGCTGACCGCAGTGTTCTAAAGTATAAGTGTACCAAATTTGGTGTGGATTGGTCAAACGGTGTAGATTTGTATAGAAAATATACCCCCACACACACATACACATACACACACACACCCTATTTTATATATATAGATAGATTATACTCTGACATCGTTTTACTTACCCGATGTTCTTTTCTAGTTTAACATACTTAAATGTAAATTCAATACAGGAAAACATTTTAATTCGTATTAAATTTAACTTGTAAAATTTTAAGGGGACAATAACGATATTCTCTTCAAATAATATTGTTTTTATGAGAATATGAATACTTGTCTGGTTTACGTTACCAAAACAAAAGGTAAATTTATTTCAATTTTTAATTTCTTGTAAGAAAGTTTTATTTATATCCTGAAACTACGATCATTGTATATAGTGCTATTTTAGAAGAATATTAGTTGATATCAGCTCATTGTTCTTTAGTAAATTTTTAGACTAGTAATGAAATTGATTCCAGTTCATTATATCTATAGAGATTGCTATACATGTATCGCGCAAACTTAAATCCTTTGTTGAAAGTCGAATTATGCTTTAAAGTAAGTTTTCGAAATATTTATTGTCAATAAGTCCAATGTAATATCCCCTGTATTGTGGGGATATATGTTTAGCTTTAGTTAAAACATTTCAATTTCAAAAATTAATTTCAGTTCTATAATACTTTGTCCTCAATTTATAGTTCAAATTTTAAGGCATGAATATGTATTAAAATTAAATTTTAAATATATCTGGTTTAAATATTGTATCTCGAAAATTGTCATCATTTTAATATCTTTTGTCTACAAAAGATATTAAAACGAAAATTGGTTTTAATTGTTTAGAAAATATATATATATATATAAGGATTTGAAAATAAATTGTTACAATTTCTGTCGTCTTTATGTTTTGTTTTCCAATTCCAGATTTATTATTCGAGATAAATTATAATTTTAAATTTTTTTGAAATCTTATATTGCAATACATGCATGTGAATGTAATGAATCGCGAATCTTACAAAAATTGCCACTTTGTTCAGGTTCGCTATTCAGATATTTGCATCCAAGTCTAATTTTTTCTCAGTATGGTTATGGTTGAACATTGCACAATAGACTAACGAAGTCTTAGAATGTGGTTTACAAACACATGATTTCTGTACTTATAATACGACTGAAAATTGCACTTATATATTAGAAATGTCATTTTTAATGAAATAAATTCTCTTATTCCAAAAGACAGCAATGTATGTGAAGGACATGAACAGTACGAAATAAGATACATAAGAGAAATTGAAAAAGTAAAACGAAGAATTTATATCACATCGTCGAAGACGCTTTTACTCAGCACCTGATTATGAGCAAATAGGGAGTTATACATTTAAGGAAAGGAATTACGGGCTATAAAAATAAAAAAGCGGGAACAGAATAATAAATTTAATTAAAAATGTTCTGGTTGTAGAGTGAATTTTATGATAACTTAAAAATTATTTGGTTTGGTGAGGAAACTTATGAAAATATTATAAAAGTCGCGTTCGCTGGAGAAAACTGTTTTTTCCCAAATCAGCTGCTATTTGGCAGTTGTCTTAAGGGATATCTCGGATATTTGATGAGAAGGTGGCATGCTTCGAGTGCCTTTTTGCGTGCGAGAAACATTGTGAACCAATGGGCTATTTTCAGTGAAGCGATCAGTCAGGTTGTAGGAAAACGGTAGTTGTCTATTTCGCGTGGGGAAAAGAAAAGTTCTCCCCACGCAACCCCTCAGATTGCGACTGCGTAGGTAATAATGGGCTTAAGAATTTGTTTAAATCTGTTAATTGCTTAGGGAGATGTGCGGAATGAAACGAACTGGAGGAACTAAAACGGCTCATCGCGACGGTCCGGGATCAATCCCAAGGAAAAGATCCGAGAACGCCATGAAATTTTGAACCAAGGCCAGATGACGTGGTAAACCGTTGAGCTGGAAACCCTCTTTCGAAACTTCCATTCCTCACCAGCGTGAAAGTATTTGAACCCATACAGATTGAACGTGCACCAGCTCACGTCTACCCGACGGTTTTTGGTTATACGTAGTTTCGAACTCGCATCGCATTGGAAGATTAATGAGAAAAACAAGTATTTCATAGTTCTGAAATGTTACTCCTTAGAGATTGAAGCCAATAGCACCCTGTTGCTTGGCTATTCTCTATACTCTTAATTTCGGGCCCCGGTAGCCCGGTTGGAAGAGCAAGGAACTAGCAACCGGAGGATTGCGAGTTCGAATCCAGACAAAGACCGTGTACAAAACGGACTGGTGCACGTTAAATCAGTTGTGGCCTTAAATGTCCTCACGTTGGCGTGGTGTGAAGTTTGGAGAGTCGGGTGCCAGTTCAAGTTTTACCTTGTCATCTGACCGTGTTTCAAAACAACACGGTGTCCTCAGATCTTTCCCATTGGGATTGATCCCGGACCGTCACCAATAGCCCATTGTGTTGTTCCAGTGTGACGTTAATTGAAATTCCCCCCCCCCCAATGGAAACACGAGTGTTTCAGTATAATATAGCCGAATATCGATTCGCTATGTTAGAAATTCTAATTTCTTTTCTGTATTGTAGATTTTCTATTTTATACCAATACATTTATCTCAATTCTGATATAAATATTCCTCAGGAATATGGATGGTAGGTATGTATTTTAATTAACGTCACACTGGAGTAATATAACGGGCTATTGGTGATGGTCTGGATCAATCCAGATGGGAAAGATCCGAGGACACCATGTAATTTTGAACCACAGTCAGATGACTTGGAAACTCCTGAGCTGGCACACCTCTCCAAATTTCCTCACCACGCCAACGTGAGGCGTTTGTGGCAACGACGGATGGATTTAACGTGTTCCAGCCCCCTGTTGTACCCGACGGGCTTTGGTTGGATTCGAACTTGCAATCTCCGGTTGCTAATCCGTTATTCTTCCAATCAAGCTGTCGATGCCCCGCTTACCTAGGCAAACTAGGCCTACTTTGAAATGGAAGTGAAGTGAATTTGTATATGTGATTATCTTAGTTCATTCTATAAGAACCTGGAAATTGGTTTTTCACATGGCACTCCTTAAAAATCAGTACTCATGTCCCATCTTGTAAGAACGCAAATACGCATCGACATGCCATCGTCGAACGAAAAACAGCAGTTTCAGGAAACTACTTAACATCCATAAGTCAGATATCATTGTACTTTGTTTTGCGAACTTGGAGAATTCACCACCTGCAGATAGTTTCTGCTTTTCACCAGTCAAGATATCCCGAAAGACTATAAGGCAATTAATTTAAACTAAAACGAGATTTGGAAAAAGATCCGGATTCTGATTTGAAGATGCATATACGTGTATACAGTGGTGAGAAGCCTTAAAAAGGTTGAACCTTTGAAATATATTTTTCACAAACAGGAAATATGAAGCAACATATGCATGTACACACCAGTGAGAAACCTTATGAATGTGGTACCTGTGGAAAATATTTTTCACAAAATTGTTCTTTGAAGCTACATATGCGTTTACACACCGATGAGAAATCTTATAAATGTGGTAACTGTGGAAAATATTTTTCAAGAAAAGATTCTTTGAATGTACATATGCGTGTACACACCCGTGAGAAACCTTATAAATGTGGTTCCTGTGGAAAATATTTTTCACTAAAAAATACTTTGACGCAACATATGCGTGTACACACCGGTGAGAAACCTTATAAATGTGATACCTGTGGAAAATATTTTTCACTAAAAAGTACTTTGACGCGACACATGCGTGTACACACCGGTGAGAAACCTTATAAATGTGATACCTGTGGAAAATATTTTTCACTAATATGTACTTTGACGCAACACATGCGTGTACACACCGGTGAGAAACCTTATAAATGTGATACCTGCGGAAGATATTTTTCACTAAAAAGTACTTTGACGCAACATATGCGTGTACACACCGGTGAGAAACCTTATAAATGTGGTACCTGTGGAAAATATTTTTCAAAAATATGTAATTTGAACCGACACATGCGTGTACACACCGGTTAGAAACCTTATAGATGTGATACCTGTCAACGGGCTTTTCAAAGAACTGTTATTTGAAGAAACATACGCGTGAACACATTGGTTGGAAGTGTTTGAAAGGGTTGAAACATAATAAACACAGAAAGGATTTGAGCGGAAACATTCGAGGTAGGCCATTAAAAAGTATTAGACTTTTGTGGAGCTTCTCAGTCTTCACAGGAAAAATGACTTCAGACTGAAAGTGATAGTTTTTCCAGATTTCACAACTAGTTTAATTCACATCACAGTATCATTTACTAACATCATTAGAATTTTATTATATAGAAATCTTTATTCACAATATATGACGAATTCAAACACTCCACATGATTAATGTATGAGATAATCGTATCAGGTCCATGATTACATAATTTCGCGAATTCAAATATTCGCTATTAACTACAACATTGACAGATCAAGTATTCGAAAAAGCTAGCAATTTTCTAAAACATGCTTGAAAAGTTTTATTTTAATCCTTTGTTATTCATAAGCTCACACTTACTATATTAGTACATGGATGTGCATATTTATATGGTATATTATTTCTGTACTGCATACCTTTATTGTCTATTATATATTTAATTACAGTCTGACATCGTTTTACTTAGCCGATGTTGTTTTCTAGTTTAACATACTATTAAATGTAAATTCAATACAGGAAACCATTTTAATTCGTATTAAATTTAACTTGTCAAATTTTAAGGGACAATGACGATATTCTCTTGAAATAATATTGTTTTTATATGAGAATATGTATACTTCTCTGGTTTACGTTATCAAAGGAAAAGGTAAATTTTTTCTTTCTTGCGAGAAAGTGTTATTTCAAATGCTAAAACTACGATCATTGTATATAGTGCTATTTTACAAGAATGTTAGTTGATATCAGCTCATTGTTCTTAAGTAAATTTTTAGACTTGTAATGAAATTGATACCAGTTCATTATATCTATAGAGATTGCTATACATGTATCGCGCAAACTTAAATCCTTTGTTGAAAGTCGGATTATGCTTCAAAGTAAGTTTTCGAACTATTTATTGTCAATAAGTCCAATGTAATATCCCCTGTATTGTGGGGATAAATGTTTAGCTTTAGTTAAAACATTTCAATTTGAAAACTTAATTTCAGTTCTTTAATACTTTGTCCTGAATTTAAAGTTCAAATTTTAAGGCATGAATATGTATTAAAATTAACATATTTAAATCAGTTTTATCTAAAATTTATCTCGAAAATTGCCATTTTAAATATTTTTATAGAACAAAAATTGGTTTTAATCGTCTGGTAAATATTGGGATTTCAAAATAAAATTCTTAAGATTTCTGTCGTCTTTGTGTTTTGTTTTCGAATTCAAGATACTTCTGAAATAAATAAAAAGACAACAAAATATATCTTTGGAACATTGAATAGCGAAAAAATCTTTATTTGTTTGTTAGATATATGTGATTATAGTTTTCATTAACTTAAACTCGTACAGCGCGTGATTGAGCTCATATCTCTTTTGAATCGCTGGGTTGTTTTTTGGAAAGTTACTTATCCCAGTATTATAACGTGTTAAGTCTTATCTCAGAAAGTAGTATCTCAATTATTCATATAGTGCGGCTTCCTCGAGAAATCTGAACTTTGGTGGAGTCCACATTTGCTCAATGGTGGTTATGTTCGCAATGGTAAAACAGGAAAAACACTAGAAAAGGCTGTTTAGGATCGGAACTGCACACTTCGGATCGCTTCCGTCCGATGACAACCTATAACGAACGACTGCTTAGGCTCAGTTCAGGACACTTCGCCACAACTGGTAAGACGAGAAGTCTGTTTTCGGAGACCCTTCCTATTGTCAACTTCAATAACTTAATCAGTACTGTTATGTTTTCCAACATGTAATCATTTTACTAAACCTGGATAGAATACTTCAAAAATCCTTTTTCAGAAATAAATTCTATATTTGCACATGTGGGTTTGAAGTACTGTCGTCTTTAACAAGGATGACAATCTTTGGATTGATTGCAAAAAGACTACACTTTCCATGCCAAATTGAAATAACTAATCCTATGCAAGCACAACCATTTCTACACTAGTCAAGAAAAGGAGCCTCTGCCAAGTTACAAGGACCGCGGTATGCCTGCTGGAGGTAATTGGAATTAACTTCGCACTGGAGCAACACAACGGTATTTTCGACGGTCCGGAATTATCCTCCAATGGAAAGATCTGACACTACATAAGATGGAACCATGGTCATTACCTGAGCTGGCGCCCCACTCTAAATTTCCTTCCACGACTACGTCATGGTATTTAAGGTCACTACTGATTTAACGAGCAACAGCCCACTTGTACATGAAGGTCTCTATGCCGAGTTTCGAACTCGTAATCCTGCGATTGCTTGTCCTGTACTCTTCCGATCGGGCTACCCCAGTTGGAGGAGCAAATGTTTAACAAACGTAGGGTTGTGATTTCAAAAGTAGGTACAGCCTATGACAATGTACGCGACGTCTTGTATACGTTAAATCTGACCTCAAATGTCTTCACGTTTTCTCGTGGAAGTTTGGATAGCGGGAATGAGCTCAGGTGTTCTCGTCATATAAAACAATGGTTCAATTTTACGAGTTGTCCTCGGATTTTTCCCTTCGTTATTGATACTGTACGGTCGCCAATAACCGGTTGTGTTGCTCTAGTGCGATGTTAATTACATACCTACGTGTTACGCAACATTAAGGAAACTAGATGGAAGGCTGTTGTGGACAAATCCCCTTATCAATTTTTTTCATCTAGTCATGGTCTTTTCTACACTTTTCAGGTCGCCAAGGATAATGCCACGTAATTTTAAACCACGGTCAGATGACGAAACATTAATGAGCAAAACAAGAATTTAATAGTTCTGAAATGCTACCCCTTAGATGTTGAAGCCAAGAGCACCTGTTGCTTAACTATGCCACTGGAAACAAGAGTGTCATTTCAGTGTAGCCGAATATCAATTCGCCATAATTTCCGATGTTAGAAATTCTAATGTGCTTTACTGTATTAGTATATTTCAAATCTTATAACAATACATTTATTCAAATTCTGATAAGTATTCGTCAGTAAAAATATTGTGATATATATTGTGTGGTGAAATTTGATTTAGATGAATTTTTAATACGTTATGCGTAACTTGAATGATGTGCAAGAAATATGTTTTAAGAATCGTCAAAAATGTTTTCGGAAACTGTTGAGTAAAAAGTTTCATAGAATTGAATAATGTTAAAAAATTTAAATATCAAATATGAAAATTAAATTGCTTCAACCTGCTGAACTATCAAGTGTTTCAAATTTTTGTGAATGCAGTAGAAATAGATGACGAGACGGGATCATAAACATGTGATTCCAAAAAAGCGGTGAAACTTTAAATGAGTAAACGGCAAATTAGAAATCTTAAATGAAATGTAACTTATATTTATACTTACTAACAGAATACTTTATATAGCATAAAAAACACATTGTTTATATGAATTAAATCAATTTGTTAAAAAAGATTTTATGCTACCCATTAATTATTAAATATGCATCTAGATTAACATGGAATCTTATTAAGGATCAAGGTCCATCATTTAACTGGTTCTAGGGCTCATAGTGGAAGTAAGCGGCTGAAATCTTTTTCTTAGGTCCTAGAAATCCTGAATAGCGGTAGTTTGTAGTGTATGGTACCAGTTCTGGTGTTGACTTCGTAACCAGATCCGCATTAAAAATTACGAGATGTCTTAAAACTTTTCCTTGAGTGATTCCGCATCGTCCCTAACAACCCAATTTGTGGCCGCGCGTGCAATATTAATTAAGTTACCACCTAGTTGGACCCGGACTCGAATCTCGGTTTTCCAGTGCTTAGGTGTATGATTGTCACTGTTTCGAGTAATTTCGACTGTGAAACGGGTGGTAATTTAAAAATAGCCTTCAGTTCGTCCCTTGTACGAAATTCTAATAAGCAAGCGGTCGACAGCACATTAGAAATATAATTAGGAATCGTTCAGATTTGTACCAAATGAAATAGAATAGAAACTAATGCGCTGAACCTTTGTCTCTAGCATAGTAAATTATAATTTAAAAAATTTTGAAATCGTATATTGCAATTCGTGCATGTCAATCTAAATGAATCGCGAATCTTACAAAAATTGCCACTTTGTTCAGATTCGTTATTCAGTAACTTGCATCCAAATCTAATTTTTGCTCAGTATGATTATGGTTGAACTTTGCACAGTAGACCAACGAATTCGTAGAATGTGGCATTAGGTTTACACCGAAACATGATTTCGTACTTTTAATACGACTGAAAATTGCACTTATATATTAGAAATGTCACTTTTAATGAAATGAATTTTCCTTATTCCAAAAGACAGCAATGTGAAGGACATGAACACTACAAAATAAGATATATAAAAGAAATTGAAAAAGAAAAACGAAGAATTTATATCACATAGTCGAAGTGGCTTTTACTCATCAGTTGATTATGAGAAAATAAGGAGTAATACTTTTAAGAAAAGTAATTACGGGCTATAAAACATAAAAAAGCGGGAACATTTTAATACATTTAATTCGAAATGTAAAGTAGATTTTTTGAGAATTTAAAAATTATTGTGTTTGGTGTAAAGATTGAGGAAAGTATTGTAAGAATTGCGGTCGCTGGAGTGGAAAACTGATTTTGTCAACTCAGCAATTTGGCAGGTGTATTATGGAAATATCTCGGATATTTGATGAGAGAAGTTGGCAATATGCTTCGATTCCTGGTTGCGGACGTGAAACGTGAGCCAGTAGGCTATTTTCAGTGAAGTGATTAGTCAGGTAAACGGAAAGGTTGTGTCTATTTCGCGTGGGTTAAAGAAAAGATCTTGACTTTCATAACGTTGTTGGGGAAACAGAGTTAAAGAATGTAAGAGTTTTTAATATCGTAGTGAAGAAATTAAATTTTTAAAGTCGTTATAAATTTTATTAGTGTATGAGGGAACGTTCTTAAGAATCCTGAGCATTTTGTTTTGGAGGATAGTTGTTTTCAATGTGCGTTTTTGCTGCAACGCCTCAGCATTGGGACTGCGTAGGTAATAATGGGCTTAAGAATTTGTTTAAAACTTTTATTGCTTAGGGAGATGGGCGGAATGGTAATTCATGTCGCACTGGAGGAACTAAAAGGGCTCTTGGTGACGGTCCAGCATCAATCCCCAAAGAAAAGAGCCGAGAACACCACGTAATTTTGAAACAATGCCAGACGACGTGGTAAAAAGTTGAGCTGGAAACCCTCTTTCCAAACTTCCATTCCTCACCAACGTGAGGACAGATTAACCGCTATAGATTTAACCAGCACCAGGCCACGTTCACACGACGGAGTTTCGAACTCGCAACGCATTAGAAGATTAATGAGAAAAAACAAGAATTCCAAAGTTTTTAAATGCTACCCTTTAGAGATAGAAGCCAAGAGCATCCTGTTGCTTCGCTATTTTTCATACTCTTAACTACGGGGCCACAGTAGCCCAGTTGGAAGAGCAAAGAACTAGCAACCGGAAGGTTGCGAGTTCGAATCCAGACAAAGACCGTCGTGTACAAAGTGGGCTGGTTAAATCCATCGAGGCCTCAAATGTCCTCACGTTGGCGTGGTTTGAAGTTTGGAGAGTGAGGTGTCAGCTAAGGTGTTGCCTCGTCGTCTGACCGTGGTTCAAAATTACATGGTGTCCTCGATCTTTCCCATTGGGATTGATCCCAGACCGTCACCAATAGCCCATTGTGTTGCTCCAGTGTGACGTTAATTGAAATTTCCCCCCTCCCCCCAATTCTGATATAAATATTCGTCAGAAAAATGGATGGTAGATATGTACTTTAATTAACGTCACTGGAGCAACACGATGGGCTATTGGTGACGGTCCGGGATCAATCCCAAAAGGAAAGAACCGATTCAACACCGTAATTTTGAATCACGGTCAGATAAAGAGGCAACACCTGAGCTGTCACCCCACTCCCAAAACTTCCACTACACGCCAACGTAACGTTTGAGGCAACGACATATTTAACGTGCGTCAGCCTGCTTTGCACACAATGGTCTTTGGATGTATTGGAACTCAAACCTCCGATTACTATCCCGTTGCTCTTCCAACCAGTCTTCGCGGCCCACAAACACGAAGTAACATTCACTCTGCGTTTCTGCGGGCGTACAGAAATATTTTGAATTTTGCCTTGCATTCCCAAATGGAGTATTCGTGTATATATTTAGAACTATTGTTCAATTACGCAACCACCTTGCATCGGTGTAGAACGTAGTAGAGCAGTGTTTCAGAAAACCAATATAACGGAACAATCCAGATTTCAGATCCACTTTTAGTACCTAAGTTTGAGATTTTAAATCAGCTGAAATATTAAGTCGAGTCATAAGTAACTTCCGTTTTTTTATCAGACATTTATTTTGCTTTCATTAAATAACAAAGTTATATTAATTTATTATGTATTCACCACTATTATGCATAACCTTCTCCCATCTTCCTGGCAGTTTATCAATTCCTTCCTTATAAAATGTGGTTGCTTTTGACTGAAGAAATTTTCGACAGCCTGACTGACTTGCTCTTCAGAATTGAAGGTTTTCCATTCAAAAAGTTTCGTAAGGAACGGAAAAGGTGATAGTCTGTTGGGGGGGGAATTTCAATTAACGTCACACTGGAGCAACACAATAGGCTATTGGTGACGGTCCGGGATCAATCCCAAAGGGAAAGATCCGAGGACAACACCACGTAATTTTGAACCATGGTCAGATGACGAGGCAACACCTGAGCTGGCACCCCACTCTCCAAACTTACACACAACGCCAACGTGAGGACATTTGAGGCCACGACAGATTTAATGTGCACCAGCCCCCTTTGTACACGGCGGTGTTTGGCTGGATTTGAACTCGCAACCCTTCGGTTGCTAGTCCGTTGCTCTTCCAACCGGGCCACCGCGGCCCGATAGTCTGTTGGGGCAGGGTCCGGGTAGTAAGGTGGGTGTAGTAAAACTGACCATCCTATTTCAAGAATTTTTCTTGAGTCGCTCTTGCTGTATGTGGTCATTCAAAGAATAATGTTTTTGCGATTGACTAGTGCAGGACGCTTTTCATAGAGTTTTTCTTTCACTCTTTGCAGCTGTTGAACGTATGTATCCGCAGTAATCATTAAATTCGACTTAAAAACTCGTGATGAATTATACCTCGACAATCCCACCATACACACAATCTTTTTTCCATGGATGTTTGCTTTCTGATCTGGTAGGGATGTTTGATCCTTATCAAGCCACTGACTTTTAAGGACAATATTGTCATAGGTAACCCATTTTTCATCGCCTGTTATAATCCTGTCTAAAAAAGGCTCGATTTTTACCCGTGATAGCAGACTTGTGGAGATTGACCATGCGATCTTTTTTCTGTTCACTGAGATTGTGAGGTAACTTGCTGACTTTCCCTAATTTCTCCAGGAGGCGGCAAACAGTTCATTGCGATGTATTCAAACTTCCTGCTATTGCTCTTGTTTATTGACGTGGATTTTGCTCCAATATTGCCTTTAAAAGGTTGTCGTCAAGGTCGGAAGGACGTCCCGCCCTCGTTTCGTCCTTTAAAGTCGTATCCCCAGAACGGAATTTAGCAAACCAATTTCTAACTGTTCGATCGCTTATTAGACCTTCACCGTAGAAACTGCATATTATTTCAGCTGTCGCCTTAGCACTATTGCTTTGCTTAAATTCGCAAAGCATCACATGACGAATATGCACTTTTTCACTCTCCATTTTAGGGGTTATGAACAGCAGTTTAATGAAACGTGCACCACACAAACCAGTTGTCAGAAGACTAACTGAACCCTTATCTATTTAGTGAAAAAAAAACTTGTTTTTCCCGGTGACTTATAGTGCGTACATAGATTCTACCTAGCTGCATCGGAAATTATTTATGACTCGACCTAATCGATTTACAAAGACTTAAATAATAAAAATCAATGAGCACATCAAGAACATTTTAAACACGTTCTGTACTTTTAAATTATATAAAATCTGGGTCACATTTCTGGCACATTTAATGGAAATACATTTTCTGACATCTATAAGTAATATAGTATTGAATATGATTTTAAGGCAGATTTTAGATTCCAAGAAATCTGATTTGTTGGATACGTTAATTCAAATTTGAGTGGTACTTTTTTAACAAAAGGTTTTTAAAAGTTTTTCTAAACTCAATCCAATTTGATTGTGCTTTTACGCTATAGAGAGTCGACATCATTATTTAATTCCTAAGTATAGATATCAAAATTCTATTTCGTGGAAAAACTTTAAAATTTTACAGTTAGAAAAATTTAGTACTTGTATAAAAAGTTTTCATTTTGTTCGTCTTTCGGTTTAGAACCTTCGGTATAAAATTCTGATCATTGGTATAATTTAGGTTCGCCCTCACATATTTTAAACTTCTGAGAGACATTCAGAGTCACAGTAGCCCGATTGGGAAGAGTATCGTATCAGCAGTTGCGAGTTCAAATCGAACCTTCCTGTGCGAAGGGGATGGTGCACGTTAAATCTGCCATGGCCTCAAACGTCATCATTTTGGCGTGATATGGAAGTTTGGAGAGTGGCGGGCCAGCTCAGGGGTTGCCGCGTCATTTGACCGGGATTGAAATTTACGTGGTGTTGTCCTCGGTTCTGTCCCTCGGGATTGATTCCGGATCATCACCAATAGCCCGTTGTGTTGCTCCAGTGTGACATTAATTGAAATACCCCCTTAAACACCCACCCTTTTCTGTATTGTAGATTTTATATTTTATACCATTACATTTATCCCAAATCTCATAAATATTCCTCAGAAAAATGGATGGTAGGTTTGTATTTTAATTAACGTCACACTGGAGTGATACAACGGGCTATTGGTGATGGTCCGGGATCAATCCCAATGAGAAACACCCGAGGTCACTGTAATTTTGAACCACAGTCAGATGACGAGGCAACACCTGAGCTGGCACACCTCTACAAATTTCCACACCACGCCAACGTGAGGCGTTTGTGGCAGCGACGGATTGAACGTGCTCCCGCCTCCTGTTGTACCGGACGGGCTTTGGTTGGATTCGAACTTGCAATCACCGGTTGCTAGTCCGTTATTCTTCCAATCGGGCTGTCGCGGCCCCGCTTACCTAAGCAAACAAGACCTACTTTGAAATGAAGTGAAGTGAATTTGTATGTGATTATTTTAGTTCATTCTCTAAGAACCTGGAAATTGTGCCCGAAGTTTTTTCTAGTGTTTTAGTACTAAGGATAAGGATATTTGGCCTTTCAAGAAGGATCATTCACTCTTCACTTTTCTGCAGGCGTAGGCATTTATGTTGGTTTTTCACATGGCACTCCTTAAAAATCTGGAATCGTGTCCAATCCTGTAAGAACGCAAATATGCATCGACCTGCCATAGTCGAACGAAAACAGCAGTTTCAGGAAACTACTTAGCATCCATAAGTCAGATATCATTGTCCTTTGTTTTGTGAACTTGGAGAATTCACCGCCTGCAGATAGTTTCTGTTTTTCACCAGTCAAGATATCCTGAAATATTTAAAGGCAATGAAACTAAACTAGAACGAGATTTGGAAAAAGGTTCTGATTTGAAGATGAATATACGTGTATACAATTGTGAGAAACCTTTAAAATGTTGAATCTTTGAAAAATATTTTTCACAAACAGATAATATGAAGCAACACATGCATGTACACACCGGTGAGAAACCTTATGAATGTGGTACCTGTGGAAAATATTTTTCACATAAAGGTACTTTGAACCGACATGCGTGTACACACCGGTTAGAAACCTTATAGATGGTGATACCTGTCAAAGGGCTTTTCAAAGAACTGTTATTTGAAGAAACATACGCGTGAACACATTGGTTGGAAGGGTTGAAAGTGTTTGAAAGGATTGAGAGAAACATATTAAACAGATTCATAAATGTACAAACAGATGAAATACCAGGAATTCATATAGGAGAAGATCGTGCAGAGAAAGGATTTGAGGGAAAACATTCGAGGTAGGCCACTAAAAAGTATTAGACTTTTTGTGAAACTTGCCAGTCTTCACAGGAAAAATAACTTTTCAGACAGAAAGTGATACTTTTTCCAGATTTCAAAACTAGTTTAATTCACATCACAGTATGATGTTCTATCATCATTAGCATTTTATTGTATAGAAATCTTTATTCAATATATGACGATTTCAAACACTCCACATGATTAATGTATGCGATAATCGTATCAGGTCCATGATTACATAATTGCGCGAATTCAAATATTCGCTATTAACTACAACATTGGCAGATCAAATATTCGAAAAAGCTAACAATTTCCTAAAATATTCTTGAAAAGTTTTATTTTAATCATCCTTTGTTATTCATAAGCTCACACTTACTATAGTATATGGATGTGCATATTTATATGGTGTATTATTTCTGTACTGCATACCTTTATTGCCTATTATATATTTAATTATAGTCTGACATCGTTTTACTTACCCGATGTTGTTTTCTAGTTTAACATACTATTAAATGTAAATTCAATACAGGAAACCATTTTAATTCGTATTAAATTTAACTTGTAAAATTTTAAGAGGACAATGACGATAATCTCGTGAAATTATATTGTTTTTATATGAGAATATGAATACTTCTCTGGTTTACGTTATCAAAGCAAAAGGTAAATTTTTTCTTTCTTGTGAGAAAGTGTTATTTCAAATGCTGAAACTACGATCATTGTATATAGTGCTATTTTACAAGAATGGTTGTTGGTATCAGCTCATTGTTCTTTAATAAATTTATACTTGTGATGACATTAATTCATATCATTTCATTATATCTATAGAGATCGTTATATATGTATCGCGCAAACTTAAATCCTTTGTTGAAAGTCGGATTATGCTTTAAAGTAAGTTTTTGAAGTATTTATTGTCAATAAGTCCAATTTAATATCCCCTATATTGTGGGAATAAATGTTTAGCTTTAGTTAAAACATTTCAATTTCAAAAATTAATTTCAGTTACATAATACTTTGTCCTGAATTTAAAGTACAAATTTTAAGGCATGAATATGTATTAAAATTAAATTTTAGATAAATCTGGTTTTAATATTTTATCTCGAAAATTGTCATTTTTAATATTTTTTCTAAAACGAAATTGTTTTCAATTGTTTAGTAAATATAGGGATTTGAAAATAAATTGTTACAATTTCTGTTGTCATTGTGTTTTGTTTTCCAATTCCAGATTTATTATTCCAGATAAATTATAATTAAAAAAAAATTTGAAATCGTATATTGAAATACTTGCATGTCATTCTAAATGAATCGCGAATCTTACAAAAATTGCCACTTTGTTCAGATTCCTTATACAGTAACTTATTCAGTTAAAAAGATTTTTTAATTTAGGGTAGGAAATAGATATGTTTATGAACGAGAAACAAGAATCTGTTCCTGAATTAAGTGATGATTATTGGTTGTTAGACCTGTTTTTTAGTGGATATAACAGAAATACTTAATCAGCTAAATAAGGACTTGCAAGGGCAAGATAATTTAATAATCGATACTTGTAATTTCATCAAAGCTTTTAATAAGAAATTATTGTTATTTGAGTGCCAACTTAGAAATAATAATTTCATCCGAGAGATATTCCAACTTAAGATATTTTGCACGAGTTGTAAGTGCTTTTGGATCCAATGTTTGTAAAACATTTTTCGAAGATGAAATTTACAAAGAGTTCATCACGTGCTTCATTAACTGATGCCAATTTAGAAAACTAGCTACGATGTGCAACGTCGAACATAAATATAGATTTACAAAAATTAAGTGAAGGAAAGGATGAACACAAATATCTCATTAATTAAGACTCGAAGAGTTTATTATATTTGAATCATAGTATAATAAAATTTTATTCATTTTGTATTTGTATTATAATTTTAAAAGCATGTTTACCTAAGTGCAGCCCGCTGTAATGTTACTCGTCATCAAAGTGGCCCGTGAAACCATTTGGGTTGGCCAGGCCTGCTCTAGTGAGACATGAATTACCATTCCGCTAATATCCCTAAGCAATAAACAGATTTAAACAAATTCTTAAGACCCAATGCTGAGGCGTTGCAGCAAAAACGCACATTGAAAACATAACTATCCTCCAAAACAAAATGCTCAGGATTCTTACGAACACTCCTTCAAACACTACTAATGCAATTCATAACGACTTTAAAAATTTAATCTTTTCCACTACGATATTAAAAACTATTACATTCTTTAACTCTATCTCCCCAATAACGTTATCCTAGTCATCTTTTCTTTAACCCACGCGAAATAGACACAACTACCGTTTTCCTACAACCTGACTGATCGCTTCACTGAAAATAGCCCACTGGTTCACAATGTTTCTCGAACGCAACCAGGCACTCGAAGCATGCCACCTTCTCATCAAAAATCCTAGATATCCCTTAAGACATCTGACAAGCTGCTGATTTCGGAAAAATCAGTTTTCTCCAGCGACCGCGATTCCTACAATATTTTCATCAGTTTACTCATCAAACCATATAATTTTTAAATTCTCAAAAAATCTACTCAACAACCATAACGTTTTGAATTAAATTTATTCAAATGTTCCCGTTTTTTTATTTTTTATAGCCCGTAATTTCTTTCCTTAAAAGTATAACTCTTTATTTGCTCATAATCAACTGCTGCTTAAAAACGACTTCTACGATGTGATATAAATTCTTCGTTTTCTTTTACAATTTCTTTCATACATCTTATTTTGTAATGCTCATGTCCTTAACATACATTGCTGTCTTTTGGAATAAGGGAAATTTATTTTTATAAAAATGACATTTCTATATATAATATATAAGTGCAATTTTCAGTCGTATTATAAGAACAGAAATCATGTGTTTGTAAACCTAATGCCACATTCTAAGACTTCGTTGGTTTGTTGTGCAATGTTGAACCATAATCATACTGAGAAAAAATTAGACTTAGTTGCAAGGATCTGAATAGCGAACCTGAACAAAGTGGCAATTTTTGTAATATTCGCGATTCATTACATTCACATGCATGTATTGGAATATGCGATTTCAAAAAAATTTTAAAATTATAATTTATCTGGAATAATAAATCTGGAATTGGAAAACAAAACACAAAGACGACAGAAATTGTAACTATTTTCAAATCCCTATATTTACTAAACATTTGAAACCAATTTTCGTTCTAGAAAAAATATTTAAAATGACAATTTTCGAGATACAATATTTAAACCAGATTTATATAAAATTTAATTTTAATACATATTCATGCCTTAAAATTTGAACTTTAAATTCAGGACAAAGTATTATAGAACTGAAATTAATTTTTGAAATTGAAATGTTTTAACTAAAGCTAAACATTTAATCCGACAATACAGGGGATATTAGATTGGATTGACAATAAATAGTTCGAAAACTTACTTTAAAGCATAATCCGACTTTGAACAAAGGATTTAAGTTTGCGCGATACATGTAAAGCAATCTCTATAGATATAATGAACGTATCAATTTCATTGCTAGTCTAAAAATTTACTAAAGAACAACGAGCTGATACATACTAACATTCTTGAAAATACCACTACATACAATGATCGTAGTTTCAGCATTTGAAATAACACTTTCTCACAAGAAAGAAAAAATTTACCTTTTGCTTTGATAACGTAAACCAGAGAAGTATTCATATTCTCATATCAAAACAATATTATTTCAAACGAATATCGTCATGGTTCACTTAAAATTTTACAAGTTAAATTTAATACGAATTAAAATGGTTTCCTGTATTGAATTTACATTTAATAGTATGTCAAACTAGAAAACAACGTCGGGTAAGTAAAAAGATGTCAGACTATAGTTAAATATATAATAGACAATAAAGGTATGCAGTACTGAAATAATACACCATATAAATATGCACATCCATATACTAATATAGTAAGTGTGAGCTGATGAATAACAAAGGATGATTAAAATGATACTTTTCCATTGGCAAGTGTTAGATTTTTTAAAAACTTGATCTGTCAACGTTGTAGTTAATAGCGAATATTTGAATTCGCACAATTGTGTAATCATGGACCTGATATTATCGCGTACATTAATCACGTGGAATGTTTGTATTCGTCATATATTGAATAAAGATTTCTATACAATAAAATTCTACTGATGTTAGTGAATCATACTGTGATGTGAATTAAACTAGTTTCCTGTGAAGACTGACAAGCTTCACAAAAAGTCTAATACTTTTTAATGGCCTTCCTCGAATGTTTTCGCTAAAATCCTTTCTCTGCACGATCTTCTCTTATATGAATTCCTGGTAATTCATCTGTTAGTACAATACACTTATGAATCTGTTTATTATGTTTCTACCCTTCCAACCAATGTGTTCACGCGTATGTTTCTTCAAATAACAGTTCTTTGAAAAGCCGGTTGACAGGTATCACATCTATAAGGTTTCTAACCGGTGTGTACACGCATATGTGTCGGTTCAAAGTACAATTTTGTGAAAAATATTTTCCAGTTACCACTATTTGTAAGGTTTCTCACCGGTGTGTACATGCATATGTTGCTTCAAATTCCATGTTTTTGAAAACATTTTTCCTCAGGTACCACATTTATAAGGTTTCTCACCGGTGTGTACACGCATATGTAGATTCAATAAATCTTTTCGTGAAAAATATTTTCCGCAGTTACCACATTTATAAGATTTCTCATCGAAGTGTGCACGCATATGTAGAATCAAAGAATCTTTTAGTGAAAAATATTTTCCACAGGTACCACATTTATAAGGTTTCTCATCGGTGTGTACACGCATATGTCGGTTCAAATTACCATTTTGTGAAAAATATTTTCCACAGGAACCACATTTATAAGGTTTCTCATCGCTGTGTACTCTCATATGTTGCTTCAAATTCCCTGTTTGTGAAAAATATTTTCCACAGGTTCCACATTTATAAGGTTTCTGACCGGTGTGTACACGCATATGTAGATTCAAATAACGTTTCGTTGAAAAATATTTTCCAGTTACCACATTTATAAGATTTCTCACCGGTGTTCACACGCATATGCAGCTCCAAAGAACATTTTTGTGAAAAATATTTTCCAGTTACCACATTTATAAGGTTTCTCACCGGTGTGTACATGCATATGTTGCTTCATATTATCTGTTTGAAAAATATTTTTCAAAGGTTCAACAATTTTAAGGTTTCACACAATCGTATACACGTATATGCATCTTCAAATCAGAATCTTTTTCCAAATCTCGTTCTAGTTTAGTTTAATTGCCTTTTAGTATTTCAGGATATCTTGACTGGTGAAAAACAGAAACTATCTGCAGGCGGTGAATTCTCCAAGTTCACAAAACAAAGGACAATGATATCATACTTATGGGTGTTAAGTAGTTTCCTGAAACTGCTGTTTTTCGTTCGACGATGGCAAGTCGATGCGCATTTGCGTTCTTACAGGATTGGACACGAGTACCGATTTTCAAGGAGTGCCATGGGAAAAACCAACATAAATGCCTACGCCTGCAGTAAAGTGAAGAGTGAATGATCCTTCTTCCAAGGCCAAATATCCTTAGAACCAAAACACTATAGCAAAAAAACTTCGGGCACAATTTCCAGGTTCTTAGAGAATGAACTAAAATAATCACATATACAAATTCACTTCACTTCCATTTCAAAGTAGGCCTAGTTTGCCAACGTAATCGGGGCATCGACAGCTTGATTGGAAGAATAACGGATTAGCAACCGGAGATTGCAAGTTCGAATCCAACCAAAGCCCGTCGGGTACAACAGGAGGCGGGAGCACGTTAAATCCGTCGCTGCCACAAACGCCTCACGTTGGCGTGGTGTGGAAATTTGTAGAGGTGTACCAGCTCAGGTGTTGCCTCGTCATCTGACCGTGGTTCAAAATTACAAGGTGTTGTCCTCGGTTCTTTTCCTTTGGGATTGATCCCGGACCATCACCTATAGCCCGTTGTATTACACCAGAGAGCAACCGGGATTGGAGGGAGAAAGAAGACGTATGTTCTCAAGCTCCTGCTTAATTATTCTTGCAAGCGGAAGTATGTATTGTAGATGAACATATGATACACCATTAGATACACAAGAATAAGCTGAGCTATCGATCAAAATTTAGAGATATTTGGATAAAAATTCGAGAACGACGGAGGAAAAAGAAAGTGAAGCAATTCGACGGTAATCAGGTCGTTCCCCCACTGAACCAGTCGTGGCGTCACCCCGATAAAGAAATCTTCACACCCGTGGACGGACACTCAACCCCCGTTCTCCCGAAGCCTAACGACCACTCGGAAGATCTTCATAAAATTCCTGGCAAAGAACTACTGAACTGACATCAGTAAACAAAACCTCATCTGGAAGAAGAAAGACAGAAATTTCCTCCGCCACCAACAACGACTTCCTATCAACTTTTTTTTACAAATCTACGTCAACTATTTTCTTTCTTATAGAAGCCGGATTGCTCAAACAATTACAAAAGAACTTAATGAAATGAGGTAGGAGATATTTTAACATTTTTCACTTTAACCTAGACCATTTTCCTATAACCTTTTTAAAAAACTAATTGTCAATTACAGATTTATTTTTTTTTATCCCAAAACTATCTTTTATTGTTTTGCTCAGAACTTTCATAAGTATCAATTTTTCGTGCTCAGGCATAACTCTCTAGTTTTCACTCCCCCCCCCCCCGAATTTTGGTTTTCTAACTTGTAATTTACTTCTCTTGTTTTTTTTTCTTTGCTTTTTTTTTACCTCTTTAAAATTTGTAGGTTAGATTCCACAAAGCTTAACTTTTCATAAGTTGTTTTTTTTTCTGTCGTGCGTACGTGAAAACCCTCTAGTTTCCCTTCCATTTTTTTTTTAAACAACGTAAGTTAGTGAGTTATGTGAACTGATTACATTACCAGATACACATATTTTTTTTCTCTATCTTATTTTCATGATTTATGGAGATTTTTTTTTTTTCAATATTTGTTTTGTATTTCACATTGAGTGATACTTTAGAACGGATACTATTCTCTCCCCTCTCTGTCCAAAGGGGGTATTTTTGGAAGATGATTGTAATTTTAATAATAGTTGACTTACCATTTCTGGCAACAAAAGCTGTTGCTCTTCCCTAAGAGAAGACCCAGCTATTATTTGAAGTTGTTACACAAATTTCAACTCTGCATTCTCAGTTAAACTACTTTAAACTATACAAACGACCTCAAAAATTATAATTGACTTTAAATAATTTAATTTTTTTTTAAATTATAATTTTTTTTAAAATTCTTTTTATAATCCTTTTTTCCCCTTTTTTAACTTTCTTTTCCACATAAATCCAATTATTATTCCTACCTCATGAATCCAGAAGATCACAGTGATGCTTCCTGCATTGGACTCAGGAAGGCAACGTCCTAATCCTCGAATAATATAGATGTGGCCTCTGCAAAATCAAATTCAGAGGACTATAGTAACCTCAGTACCAGAGACTTAATAATTAACCTGGAGAAAATTCTCAACTCGAAGCGCAACTCAGCATTCATCCTGCCTAATAAACACAGAACCAAAGGAACGAAGCTTTTATTGAGTCTCTTAGAAAAATATCCTGAGGTAGGAGATAATGCCATATCATCAGAACCAGTCACAGAGGAGAAAGGTGTTCAAACCAGCACAATTTTTAAAACAACAAAGGCCACGGAAACGCAGCAGGAAACTTATCAACCTACAGTTGGGGCACAAACAAGCAAAAGAGTAATAAATAAAACTATCCCGCTGACTCCACTTTTAAACAACAAAAATACAACAGTACATCAAATTAACCTTCCTCACAGAAAAACAGCCTGTATCCAACACTATAGACAAGAATCGGCAACAGATATCACTAAAGTTCATCCCAAATCTTTTTCAGAGGCTCTTAAAAGTAAAGCTCTCCTAATATACCCGAAGGAAGCAGAAGCCGACAGCAGAAGCACAAAACAGAAGATTGAGACAGCGTTAGACCCCAGGGCCATAGGAATCTCAATAAACAAAGTCAAATCAATTAAAAAAGGAGGCATAGCAATAGTATGCAAAAGGCAAGAAGACGTAGGGCGACTGGAGGAAGCAATCAAGAAGAACCCGGATCTCTGTAACCTGAACACTAAAACTCCAAAGAAAAGGCTTCCGAAGATTATTATATATGGGGCAGATAAAGAAATCACCGGAGCTGATATCTTGAAAGCTTTATCATTCCAAGAACGCAGAATAAAGCTGGCCGATCTCAAGATTTTGTCAAAGATAAGGCGAAGAGAAGGTGGATTTAATTTTATTGTTGAATGTGGCCCAGCAGCCTTTGATTATCTTATAGAAAAAAGACGACTTGACATGGGCTGGTACTCTTTGCACTACAAGGAATACTTCAACATAAAACGCTGCTTTAAATGTCAGGCATTTGGTCATATCCAAAGAGACTGCAAATTCACCACATACTGTGGATCCTGTGGTGAAAGACATCACACGCATGACTGCACAGCACTCCATCCAAACTGCATAAACTGCGAGCTCTCTTTTGGGAAAAACACGGAAGTAGATACCTGGCACCCATCGTACGATTCAGCTTGCCCATCATATCAAGAGCACATAAACCACCACAGAAGAACGACATTGTACCTCTCATAGATAAGCCACACCACTACATCAAATCAAATCAACGTCACAACCGAAATCAAAGGCTCAGAAAACCAACAAAACAAAAAAACAAAAAAAACATTAAAAATGCAAAATTTTGAGCAATTAGTCCCAAAAGTAGCACAAAACCTCGCTCCAATAATCCAAAATAGCATTACAATCAGCAACACACAACAGCATAACTTCCTCCAAATTAACTTACAACGATCAAAACTGGCAACATCTCTAATTCAAAATCTTACCGTAAAACATAACATAACAGCAGTCCTAGCACAAGAACCATATCTACAAAATAATCAAGTCTCAGGAATACCATCTACATGGAAATCAATCACATCAACAAGCGGGAAGGCAGCTATATTCTTCCCAGACATCAAAATCCAACCTATCATAATCTACAACGAAGACGATACTATAGCAATAAAAACAACTATCAACGACAGGCAATTGAAATTAGTCTCATCATATATCTCACCAAGTGGTGAAGCAACAGCATGTTTGAACTCAGTCACAAACATACTACGTGCCTCTACGGAAGATGCCTTAATCTGTGCAGATTGGAATGCGCATAGCCAGACATGGGGCTATAATAATGAAGATCCTAGAGGTAGAGAAGTATTAGATTTCTTGGCTTCCAACCCCATAAACCTTCTAAATCAGCCTGATGATCCCCCGTCTTTCGAGGCTCATGGTACAAGAGGCTGGCCTGATCTGACATTCGCCAGCACTTCTCTACAACTATCACAACTGAACAGGACCATCTTAGAAGACGAAAGCCATAGCGATCACCGCCCGATTCTCGTCCAACTATTAGCCAATACTAACCAACTTTGCTTTAAAAGGTTCAAAACAAAACATGCAAATCACAACAAGATAATCAAACACTTCACTCCTTATCTTAGCTACATAGAAAACGCCTTAAATGCAGCAAACAATAAGCAGGAATTGGAAATGACAACAGATACGCTAATTACAACCATCCAAGACTGTAGTATCAAATCATACAAGCAGAAATCTCATAAGATATCAAAGGAAGCAACCTGGTGGACCCAGGAATTGGAGATCAATAAGAAGAAAATTACAGCCCTCAGAAGGAGATGGCAAAGAGAGCAGGACGTAACGGTAAAACAAGCCATGCAAATAATCTTCAGAAAAGAACGTGCACTATATATGAAAGCAGTAAGGAAACAAAAATTAGCGTCCTGGAGAAAATTCTGCACTGAAGCTACGTCGTCCTTCAGTACACCCTACAAAATTACACAGAGAAAAACCAAGATTCCCTCAGCTCTTGCTTCAAACTCAGGACAATCAGGCACAGAGGAAGAAATCCTGACTAAAATTTTAAAGGAAATTTATCCGGACACAAATTACCAACCCCAAAATTCCAACTATATAAGTACCATCCTGGAACCAGCAATCACAAAAGAAGAAATAGCGCTTGTCATACACAATCTCCCAAAAGGCAAAGCTCCTGGATTTGACGGAATAGACACAGTAATCCTTGAAAACCTAAATAACAATTTCCCCAAATTATTCCACACATTTTTTAACAAATGTCTTAAACTTGGAGTCTTCCTAGCATCACTCAAAAAAGGTCTCATCTTGTTGTTCCTGAAAGAAGGAGGAAATATTTTTGAAACTTCATCATACAGACCTATCACTCTTCTTCCAGCCATTTCAAAATGGCTGGAAAAAATAATGGTTAATAGATTGCTATTCCATATTCAAACGCCTGGCCACATGCATCCACTACAGTTTGGCTTCCGTGAAAATTCATCAACAGAACACGCCTTGCGCAACCTTTTAGAAACAATCCACACAAACATCAGTAACAACAATTACTCTCTCCTGATATCTCTAGACATTTCAAAAGCATTCGATTCTCTCAGGTGGGACTGTATACTAAAACGCCTAAAAACAATAAATTGTCCAACAAAGCTCTTCAAACTTTTCTCCAGCTTCCTCTCGGAGAGAACGGTTTGCATAACAACAGGAACAGCTATAGCGCAAGTCGACCAGACCAGGGGTTGCCCACAAGGATCCTGTAGTGGACCCATCCTATGGAACCTGGTGGCCGATGATCTCTTGAGTAAGCCCTGGCCTCCTGGAGTACACATCCAAGCCTTTGCTGATGACATGATTTTAGTGGTTGCTGGAAGAACCAGAGAGATCCTTAAAACACACTCCAAGATAGCCCTAGACCAAGTCTTATCATGGTGTGAGGAAATGGGCCTGGAAATTTCACATAAAAAATCCAAAGCTCTACTTCTAGATAAGCCCAAGAAACTAGCAGCCAAACCAAAAGTAGCCCTAGGTACTACTTCCATTAGATACACAGATCAATTAAAATACCTAGGAGTGACGATAGACCCAAAACTATAGGTGTATACAATGGTAAGAAACCTTATGAATGTGGTACCTGTAGAAAATATTTTTCAATATCATGGAATTTGAAGCAACATATGCATGTACACACCGATGAGAAACCTTATAAATGTGGTAACTGTGGAAAATATTTTTCTCAAAAAGGTTCTTTGGAGCATTTTATATAATAGTTACCAGATAGTAGAACCCGGGCTCGAATCTCGGTTTTCAAGTGCTTAGGTGTATGATTGTCATTGTTACGAGTAATTTCGACTGCGAAAGTGTGCTAATTTTAAAATAGTCTTCAGTTCGTCCCATGTTCGAAATTCTAATAAGCAAGCGGTCGATAACACATTACAAAAATAATGAGGAATCGTTTAGATTTGTATCAAATGAAATATAATAGAAACACTAATGCGCTGAACCTTTGTCTCTAGCATAGTAAATTATAATTTTAAAAAATTTTGAAATCGTATATTGCAATACTTGCATGTCAATCTAAATGAATGGCGAATCTTACAAAAATTACCACTTTCAGATTCGTTATTCAGTAACTTGCATCCAAGTCTAATTTTTGCTCAGTATGATTATGAGCAAATAAGGAATTAAAACTTTAAAAAAGGAAATTACGGGCTATAAAAAATAAAAAAGCAGGAACAGAATAATAAATTTAATTCAAAATATTATGGTTGTAGAGTGGATATTTCCCGAATTTAAAAATTATTTGGTTTGGTGAGAAATTTAAGGAAAGTATTGTAAGAATTGCGGTCGCTGGAATTGAAAACTAATTTTGTCAACTCAGCTATTTGGCAGTTGTATTAAGGAAATATCTCGGATATTTGATGAGAGAAGTTGGCATTATGCTTCGATTCCTGGTTGCGGACGAGAAACATTGTGATCAAGTGGGGTATTTTCAGTGAAGCGATAAGTCAGGTAAACGGAAAGTTGTGTGTATTTCGCGTGGGGTTAAAGAAAAGATCTTGACTCTGATAACGTTGTTGGGAAAATAGAGTGAAAGAATGTAAGAGTTTTTAATATCGTAGAAGAGATTAAATTTTTAAAGTCGTTATGATTTGCATTAGTAGTGTATGAGAGAGCGTTCGTAAGAATCCTGAGCATTTTGTTTTGGAGGATAATTGTTTTCAATGTTCGTTTTTGCTGCAATGCCTCAGCATTGGGACTGCGTAGATAGAAATGGGCTTAAAAATTTGTTTAAATCTGTTTATTGCTTAGGGAGATGAGCGGAATTGTAATTAATGTCGCATTGGAGGAAACATTTTTGTGTACAAAGGGGGCTGGTGCACGTTAAATCTGTCGTGGCCTCAAATGGCTCACGTTGGCGTGGTGTGGAAGTTTGGAGAGTGGGGTGCCAGCTCAGGTGTTGCCTCGTCATCTGACCGTGGTTAAAAATTACATGGTGTCTTCGGATCTTTCCTATTGGGATTGAACCCAGACCGTCACCAATAGTCCGTTGTTTCAGTGTGACGTTAATTAAAATACTTACTTCTCTTAACTACACCAATGGAAACACGAGTGTTTCAGTATAATATGGCCGAATATTGATTCGCCATGTTAGAAATTTATAATTTCTTTTTTCTGTTGTGTAAATATTATATTTTATACCAATACATTTATCCAAACTCTGAAATAAATATTCCTCAGAAAAATGGATGGTAGGTTTGTATTTCAATTAACGTCACACTGGAGCAACACAACGGGCTATTGCTGACGGTCCGGGATCAATCCCAAAGGGAAAGATTCGAGGACAACACCACGTAATTTTGTACCACGGTCAGATGACGATGCAACACATGAGCTGGTACACCTCTCCAAATTTCCACACCACGCCAACGTGAGGAGTTTGTGGCAACGACGGATTTAACGTGCTCCGGCCCCCTGTTGTACCCGAAGGGCTTTGGTTGGATTCGAACTTGCAATCTCCGGTTGCTAATCCGTTATTCTTCCAATCGAGCTGTCGCGGCCCATCTTATCTAGGGGGGTATTTCAATTAACGTCACACTAGAGCAACACAACGGGCTATTGGTGATGGTCCGGGATCAATCCCAAAGCCATCTTACCTAGGCAAACAAGACCTACTTTGAAATGGAAGTGAAGTGAATTTGAATATGTGATTATCTTAGTTCATTCTATAAAAACCTGGAAATTGTTCCCGAAGTCTTTTTGCTATAGTGTTTTAGTACTAAGAATATTTGGCCTTTCAAGAAGGGGGAATTTCAATTAACGTCACACTGCAGCAACACAATTCCTTTCAAGAAGGATCATTCACTCTTCACTTCTGCAGGCGTAGGTATTTATGTTGGTTTTTCACATGGCACTCCTTAAAAATCAGTACTCGTGTCCAATCCTGAAAGAACACAAATACGCATCGTAATGCCATCGTCGAAGGAAAAACAGCAGTTTCAGGAAACTACTTAACATCCATAAGTCAGATATCATTGTCCTTTGTTTTGTGAACTTGGAGAATTCACCACCTGCAGATAATTTCTGTTTTTCACCTGTCAAGATATCCCTAAAGACTAAAAGGCAATTAAACTAAACTAGAACGAGATTTGGAAAAAGATCCAGATTCTGATTTGAAGATGCAATGTGTATACAATGGTAAGAAGCCTTAAAAATGTTGAAACTTTGAAAAATATTTTTCACAAACAGAAAATATGAAGCAAGATATGCATGTACACACCGGTGAGAAACCTTATAAATGTGGTTCCTGTGGAAAATATTTTTCACAAAATGGTAATTTGAACCGACATATGCGTGTACACACCGGTGATAAAACTTATAATTGTGGTACCTGTGGAAAATATTTTTCACAAAAAGGTTCTTTGAATCTACATATGCGTGTACACACCGGTGAGAAATCTTATAAATGTGGTAACTGTGGAAAAATGTTTTCCCAAAATTGTTCTTTGAATCTACATATGCGTGTACACACCGGTGAGAAAACTTATAAATGTGGTAACTGTGGAAAATATTTTTCACGAAAAGATTTATTGAATCTACATATGCGTGTACACACCGGTGAGAAATCTTATAAATGTGGTAACTGTGGAAAATATTTTTCACGAAAAGATTTATTGAATCTACATATGCGTGTACACACGGGTGAGAAATCTTATAAATGTGGTAACTGGAAAATATTTTTCACGAAAAGATTTATTGAATCTACATATGCGTGTACACACCGGTGAGAAAACTTATAAATGTGGTAACTGTGGAAAATATTTTTCACGAAAAGATTTATTGAATCTACATATGCGTGTACACACCGATGAGAAACCTTATAAATGTGGTACCTGTGGAAAAATGTTTTCACAAACATGGAATTTGAAGCAACATATGCATGTACACACCGGTTAGAAACCTTATATCTGTGGTATCTGTCAACAGGCATTCTCAAGAAACTGTTATTTGAAGAAGCATATGCGTGAGCACACTGGTTGGAAGGGTTGAAAGTGTCTGAAAGGGTTGTAGACAGATTCATAAATGTACAAACAGATGAATCACCAGGAATTAATATAGAACATCGTGCAGAAAAAGGATTTGAGCGAAAACATTCAAGGTAGGCCATTAAAAAGTATTAGTCTTTTTGTGAAGCTTGTCAATCTTCACAGGAAAAATGACTTTTCAGACAGAAAGTGATACTTTTTCCAGATTTCTCAACTAGTTTAATTCACATCACAGTATGATTCACTAACATCATTAGAATTTTATTGTATAGAAATCTTTATTCAATATATGACGAATTCAAACACTCCACATGATTAATGTACGCGATAATCGTATCAGGTCCATGATTATATAATTGCGCGAATTCAAATATAGGCTAGTAACTACAACATTGAGAGATCAAGTATTTTAAAAAGCAAACAATTGTCTAAAACATGCTTGAAATGTTTTATGAATAACAAAGGATGATTAAAATAAGCTCACACTTACTATGTTACCACTTTGTTCAGGTTCGCTATTCAGATCCTTGCAACTAAGTCTAATATTTTCTCAGTATGGTTATTGTTGAACATTGCACAATAGACTAACGAAGTCTTAGAATGTGGTTTACAAACACATGATTTCTGTACTTATAATACGACTGAAAATTGCCACTTATACATTAGAAATGTCATTTTAAATGAAATAAATTTCCTTTATTCCAAAAGAGAGCAATGTATGTGAAGGACATGAGCAGTGCAAAAAAAGAGATAAAAGAAATTGAAAAAGAAAAACGAAGAATTTATATCACATCGTAGAAGACGCTTTTAAGCAGCAGTTGATTATGAGCAAATAAAATTACACATTTAAGGAAAGAAATTACGGGCTATAAAAAATAAAAGAGCGGAAACAGAATAATTAATTCGAAATGTTATGGTTGTTGAGTGGATTTTTTGAGAATTTAAAAATTATATGGTTTGATGAGGAAACTGAGGACAATATTGTAGGAATCGCGGTCGCTGGAGAAAACTGATTTTTCCCAAATCAGCTGCTTGTCAGTTGTCTTAAGGGATATCTACAATTTTTGATGAGAAGGTGGCATGTTTTGAGTGCCTGGTTGCGTACGAGAAACATTGTGAACCAGTGGGCTATTTTCAGTGAAGCGATCAGTCAGGTTCTCTGAAAACGGTAGTTGTGTCTATTTCTGTGGGTTAAAGAAAAGATCTTGACTTTGATAACGTTGTTCGGGTAGAGTTAAGGAATGTAAGAGTTTTTAATATCGTAGTGGGGGAAGGGGTTAAATTTTTAAAGTCGTTTTGAATGACATCATTAGTAGTGTATGAAGAATTAGTAGTTCGTAAGAATTCTGAGCATTTGGTTTTGAAGGATAATTTTTTCGATTATGCGTTCTTGGAACTCCTCAGATTGGGACTGCGTAGGTACTAATGGGCCTAAGAATTTGTTTAAATCTGTTAATTGCTTGGGGAGATGAGCGGAATGGTAAATCAGGTCTCACTGGAGGAACTAATAAGGCTCAACGTGACGGTCGGGATCAATCCCAAAGGGAAAGATCCGAGGACAACACGTAATTTTGAACCACGGTCAGATGATGAGGCAACACATGAGATGGCACCCCACTCTCCAAACTTCCACACCACACCAACGTGAGGACGTTTGAGGCCACGACAGATTTAACGTGCACCAGCCCCCTTTGTACACGACGGTGTTTTGGCTGGATTCGAACTCGCAACCCTTCGGTTCCTAGTCCGTTACTCTTCCAACCGGGCCACCGCGGACCTAAGAGTTGAGCTGGAAACCCTCTTTCGAAACTTCCATTCCTCACCAGAGTGAAGGCATTTGAACCCATACAGATTGAACGTGCACCAGCCCACGTCTACCCGACGATTTTGGTTATACGTAGTTTTGAACTCGCATCGCATTGGAAGATCAATGAGAAAAACAAGTATTTAATAGTTCTGAAATGCTACTCCTTCGAGATTGGAGCCAATAGCACCCTGTTGCTTGGCTATTCTCCATACTCTTAATTTCGGGCCCCGGTAGCCCGGTTGGAAGAGCAAGGAACTAGCAACCGGAGGATTGCGAGTTCGAATCCAGACAAAGACCGTGTACAAAGGGGACAGGTGCACGTTAAATCAGTCGTGGGCTCAAATGTCCTCACGTTGGCGTGGTGTGAAGTTTGGAGAGTCAGGTGCCAGTTCAAGTTTTACCTTGTCATCTGACCGTTGTTCAAAATAACACGGTGTCCTCAGATCTTTCCCATTGGGATTGATCCCGTACCGTCCCATATAGACCGTTGCGTTGTTCCAGTGTGACGTTAATTAAAATACCTACCTACCTTTCTGAACTACGCCAATGGAAACACGAGTGTTTCAGTATAATATAGCCGAATATCGATTCGCTATGTTAGAAATTCTAATTTCTTTTCTGTATTGTAGATTTTCTATTTTATACCAATACATTTAACTCAATTCTGATATAAATATTCCTCAGAAATATGGATGGTAGGTATGTATTTTAATTAACGTCACACTGGAGTAATATAAAGGGTTATTGGTGATGGTCTGGATCAATCCAAATGGGAAAGATCCGAGGACACCATGTAATTTTGAACCACGGTCAGATGACGTGGAAACTCTTGAGCTGGCACACCTCTCCAAATTTCCTCACCACGCCAACGTTAGGCGTTTGTGGCAACGACGGATGGATTTAACGTGTTCCAGCCCCCTGATGTACCAGACGGGCTTTGGTTGGATTCGAACTTGCAATCTCCGGTTGCTAATCCGTTATTCTTCCAATCAAGCTGTCGATGGCCCCGCTTATGTAGGCAAACTAGGCCTACTTTGAAATGGAAGTGAAGTGAATTTGTATATGTGATTATCTTAGTTCATTCTATAAGAACCTGGAAATTGGTTTTTCACATGGCACTCCTTAAAAATCAGTACTCGTGTCCCATCTTGTAAGAACGCAAATACGCATCGACATGCCATCGTCGAACGAAAAACAGCAGATTCAGGAAACTACTTAATATCCATAAGTCAGATATCATTGTCCTTTGTTTTGCGAACTTGGAGAATTCACCACCTGCAGATAGTTTCTGTTTTTCGCCAGTCAAGATATCCCGAAAGACTATAAGGCAATTAATTTAAACTAGAACGAGATTTGGAAAATGATCGGGATTCTGATTTGAATTTGCATATACGTGTATACAATGGTGAGAAGCCTTAAAAATGTTGAACCTTTGAAATATATTTTTCACAAACAGGAAATATGAAGCAACATATGCATGTACACACCAGTGAGAAACCTTATAAATGTGATACCTGTGGAAAACATTTTTCACAAAATGGTAATTTGAACCGACATATGCGTGTACACACCGGTGATAAAACTTATAAATGTGGTACCTGTGGAAAATATTTTTCACAAAAAGGTTCTTTGAATCTACATATGCGTGTACACACCGGTGAGAAATCTTATAAATGTGGTAACTGTGGAAAATATTTTTCACGAAAAGATTCTTTGAATGTACATATGCGTGTACACACCCGTGAGAAATCTTATAAATGTGATACCTGTGGAAAATATTTTTCACTAAAAAGTACTTTGACGCGACATATGCGTGTACACACCGGTGAGAAACCTTATAAATGTGATACCTGTGGAAAATATATATATATTTTTCACTAATAAGTACTTTGACGCAACATATGCGTGTACACACCGGTGAGAAACCTTATAAATGTGGAACCTGTGGAAAATATTTTTCACAAACATGGAATTTGAAGCAACATATGAATGTACACACCGATGAGAAACCTTATAAATGTGGTAACTGTGGAAAATATTTTCCACAAACAGGGCATTTGAAGCGACATATGCATGTACACACCGATGAGAAACCTTATAAATGTGGCACCTGTGGAAAATATTTAAAAAAAACAGGGCATTTGAAGCAACATATGCATGTACACACCGATGAGAAACCTTATAGATGTGATACCTGTCAACGGGCTTTTCAAAGAACTGTTATTTGAAGAAACATACGCGTGAACACATTGGTTGGAAGTGTTTGAAAGGGTTGAAACATAATAAACTGATTCATAAATGTACAAACAGATGAATTACCAGGAATTCATATAGGAGAAGATCGTGCAGAGAAAGGATTTGAGCGGAAACATTCGAGGTAGGCCATTAAAAAGTATTAATCTTTTTGTGGAGCTTCTCAGTCTTCACAGGAAAAATGACTTCAGACAGAAAGTGATAGTTTTTCCAGATTTCACAACTAGTTTAATTCACATCACAGTATCATTTACTAACATCATTAAAATTTTATAGTATAGAAATCTTTATTCAATATATTACGAATTCAAATACTCCATGATTAATGTATGAGATAATCTTATCAGGTCCATGATTGCATAATTGCGCGAATTCAAATATTCGCTATTAACTACAACATTGACAGATCAAGTATTCGAAAAAGCTAACAATTTTCTAAAACATGCTTGAAAAGTTTTATTTTAATCCTTTGCTATTCATAAGCTCACACTTACTATATTAGTACATGGATGTGCATATTTATATAGTGTATTATTTCTGTACTGCATACCTTTATTGTCTATTATATATTTAATTACAGTCTGACATCGTTTTACTTAGCCGATGTTTTCTAGTTTAACATACTATTAAATGTAAATTCAATACAGGAAACCATTTTAATTCGTATTAAATTTAACTTGTCAAATTTTAAGGGGACAATGACGATAATCTCTTGAAATAATATTGTTTTTATATGAGAATATGTATACTTCTCTGGTTTACGTCATCAAAGGAAAAGGTAAATTTTTTCTTTCTTGTGAGAAAGTGTTATTTCAAATGCTAAAATTACGATCATTGTATATAGTGCTATTTTACAAGAATGGTAGTTGATATCAGCTCATTGTTCTTAAGTAAAGTTTTAGACTAGTAATGAAATTGATACCAGTTCATTATATCTATAGAAATTGCTATACATGTATCGCGAAAACTTAAATCCTTTGTTGAAAGTCGGATTATGCTTCAAAGTAAGTTTTCGAACTATTTATTGTCAATAAGTCCAATGTAATATCCCCTGTATTGTGGGGATAAATGTTTAGCTTTAGTTAAAACATTTCAATTTGAAAACTTAATTTCATTTCTATAATACTTTGTCCTGAATTTAAAGTTCAAATTTTAAGGCATGAGTATGTATTAAAATTAACATATTTAAACCAGTTTTATCTAAAATTTATCTCGAAAATTGCCATTTAAATATTTTTATAGAACAAAAATTGGTTTTAATCGTCTGGTAAATATTGGGATTTCAAAATAAAATTCTTACGATTTCTGTCGTCTTTGTGTTTTGTTTTCGAATTCAAGATACTTCTGAAATAAATAAAAAGACAACAAAATATATCTTTGGAACATTGAATAGCGAAAAAATCTTTATTTGTTAGATATATGTGATTGTAGTTTTCATTAATTTAAACTCGTACAGTGCGTGATTAAGCTCATATCTCTTTTGAATAGCTGGGTTGTTTTTTGGAAAGTTACTTATCCCAGGATTATAACGTGTTATGTCTTATCAGAAAGTAGTATCTCAATTATTCATATAGTGCGGCTTCCTCGAGAAATCTGAACTTTGGTGGAGTCCACATTTGCTCAATGGTGGTTATGTTCGCAATGGTAAAACAGGAAAAACACTAGAAATGGCTGTTTAGGATCGGAACTGCACACTTCGGAACGCTTCCGTCCGATGACAACCTATAACGAACGACTGCTTAGGCTCAGTTCAAGACACTTCGACACAACTGGTAAGACGAGAAGTCTGTTTTCGGAGACCCTTCCTATTGTCAACTTCAATAACTTAATCAGTACTGTAATGTTTTCCAACATGTAATCATTTTACTAAACCTGGATAGAATACTTCAAAAATCATTTTTCAGAAATAAATTCTATACTTGCACGTGTGGGTTTCAAGTACTGTCGTCTTTAACAAGGATGACAATCTTTGGATTGATTGCAAAAATACTACACTTTCCATGCCAAATTGAAATAACTAATCCTATGCATGCACAACCATTTCTACACTAGTCTCGAAAAGGAGCCCCTGCCATGTTACAAGGGCCGCGGTAGTCCTGTTGGAGGTAATTGGAATTAACTTCGCACTGGAGCAACACAACGGTATTTTCGACGGTCCGGAATTATCCTCCAATGGAAAGATCTGACACTACATGAGATGGAACCATGGTCATTACCTGAGCTGGCGCCCCACTCTAAATTTCCATCCACGACTACGTCATGGTATTTCAGGTCACTACAGATTTAACGAGCAACAGCCCACTTGTACATGAAGGTCTCTATGCCGAGTTTCGAACTCGTAATCCTGCGATTGCTTGTCCTGTACTCTTCCGATCGGGCTACCCCAGTTGGAGGAGCAAATGTTTAACAAACGTAGGGTTGTGATTTCAAAAGTAGGTACAGACAATGCCAATGTACGCGATGTGTTGTATACGTTAAATCTGACCTCAAATGTCTTCACGTTTTTGTCGTGGAAGTTTGGATAGCGGGAATGAGCTCAGTTGTTCTCGTCATCTAAAACAATGGTTCAATTTTACGAGTTGTCCTCGGATTTTTCCCTTCCTTATCGATACTGTACAGTCGCCAATAACCGGTTGTGTTGCTCTAGTGCGATGTTAATTACATACCTACATGTTACGCAACATTAAGGAAACTAGATGGAAGGCTGTTGTGGACAAATCCCCTTATCAATTTTTTTCATCTAGTCATGGTCTTTTCTACACTTTTCAGGTCGCCAAGGATAATGCCACGTAATTTTAAACCACGGTCAGATGACGAAACATTAATGAGCAAAACAAGAATTTAATAGTTCTGAAATGCTACCCCTTAGACGTTGAAGCAAAGAGCACTTGTTGCTTAACTACGCCACTGGAAACAAGAGTGTCATTTCAGTGTAGCCGAATGTCAATTCGCCATAATTTCCGATGTTAGAAATTCTAATGTGCTTTACTGTATTAGTATATTTCAAATCTTATAACAATACATTTATTCAAATTCTGATAAGTATTCGTCAGTAAAAATATTGTGATATATATTGTGTGGTGAAATTTGATTTAGATGAATTTTTAATACGTTACGCGTAACTTGAATGATGTGCAAGAAATATGTTTTAAGAATCGTCAAAAATGTTTTCGGAAACTGTTGAGTAAAAAGTTTCATAGAATTGAATAATGTTAAAAAATTTAAATATCAAATATGAAAATTAAATTGCTTCAACCTGCTGAACTATCAAGTGTTTCAAATTTTTGTGAATGCAGTAGAAATAGATGACGAGACGGGAACATAAACATGTGATTCCAAAAAAGCGGTGAAACTTTAAATGAGTAAACGGCAAATTAGAAATCTTAAATGAAATGTAACTTATATTTATACTTACTAACAGAATACTTTATATAGCATAAAAAACACATTGTTTATATGAATTAAATCAATTTGTTAAAAAAGATTTTATGCTACCCATTAATTATTAAATATGCATCTAGATTAACATGGAATCTTATTAAGGATCAAGGTCCATCATTTAACTGGTTCTAGGGCTCATAGTGGAAGTAAGCGGCTGAAATCTTTTTCTTAGGTCCTAGAAATCCTGAATAGCGGTAGTTTGTAGTGTATGGTACCAGTTCTGGTGTTGACTTCGTAACCAGATCCGCATTAAAAATTACGAGATGTCTTAAAACTTTTCCTTGAGTGATTCCGCATCGTCCCTAATAACCCAATTTGTTGCAGCGCGTGCAATATAAATTAAGTTACCACCTAGTTGGACCCGGGCTCGAATCTCGGTTTTCCAGTGCTTAGGTGTATGATTGTCACTGTTTCGAGTAATTTCGACTGTGAAACGGGTGGTAATTTAAATATAGCCTTCAGTTCGTCCCTTGTACGAAATTCTAATAAGCAAGCGGTCGACAGCACATTAGAAATATAATGAGGAATCGTTCAGATTTGTACCAAATGAAATAGAATAGAAACTAATGCGCTGAACCTTTGTCTCTAGTATAGTAAATTATAATTTAAAAAATTTTGAAATCGTATATTGCAATTCGTGCATGTCAATCTAAATGAATCGCGAATTTAAATTTTTTTTGAAATCTTATATTGCAATACATGCATGTGAATGTAATGCGAATCTTACAAAAATTGCCACATTGTTCAGGTTCGTTATTCAGTTGCTTGCATCCAAGTCTAATTTTTTCTCAGTATGATTATGGTTGAACTTTGCACAGTAGACCAACGAAGTCTTAGAATGTGGCATTAGGTTTACAAACACATGATTTCTGTACTTATAATATGACTGAAAATTGCACTTATATATTAGAAATGTCATTTTTAATGAAATAATTTTCTCTTATTCCAAAAGACAGCAATGTATGTGAAGGACATGAACAGTACGAAATAAGATACATAAGAGAAATTGAAAAAGTAAAACGAAGAATTTATATCACATCGTCGAAGACGCTTTTAATCAGCAGTTGATTATGAGCAAATAAGGAGTTATACATTTAAGGAAAGAAATTAAGGGCTATAAAAATAAAAAAGCGGGAACAGAATAATAAATTTAATTTAAAATGTTCTGGTTGTAGAATGAATTTTTTGATAACTTAAAAATTATTTGGTTTGGTGAGGAAACTAATGAAAATATTATAAAAATCGCGTTCTCTGGAGAAAACTGACTTTTCAAAAATCATCTGTTTGGCAGTGGTCTTAAGGGATATCTAGGATTTTTGATGAGAAGGTGGCATGCTTCGAGTGCCTGGTTGCGTACAAGAAACATTGTGAACCAATGGGCTATTTTCAGTGAAGCGATCGGTCAGGTTGTAGGAAAATGGTAGTTGTGTCGCGTGAGTTAAAGAAAAGTTCTTGAATTTCATAACGGTTGTTGGGGTAATAGATTTAAAGAATGTAAGAGTTTTTAATATCGTAGTGAAGGGGTTAAATTTTTAAAGTCGTTTTGAATGACAGCATTAGTAGTGTATGAAGGAGTGTTCGTAAGAATTCTGAGCATTTTGTTTTGAAGGATAATTTTTTCGATGTGCGTTCTTGGAACGCCTCAAATTGGGACTGCGTAGATACTAATGGGCTTAAGAATTTGTTTAAATCTGTTAATTGCTTAGCGAGATGAGCGGAATGGCAATGCAGGTCTCACTGGAGGAACTAAAACGGCTCATCGTGAAGGTCCGGGATCAATCCCAAAGAAAAGATCCGAGAACACCATGTAATTTTGAACCAAGGCCAGATGACGTGGTAAACACAGTTGAGATGGTATTGGTATTTTTCAATTAACGTCACACTGGAGCAACACAATGGGCTATTGGTGACGTCCGGGATCAATCCCAAAGGGAAAGATCCGAGGACAACACCACGTAATTTTGAACCACGGTCAGATGTCGAGGCAACACATGAGCTGGCACCCCACTCTCCAAACTTCCAAACCACACCAACGTGAGGACGTTTGAGGCCACGACAGATTTAACATGCACCAGCCCCCTTTGTACACGACGGTGTTTTGGCTGGATTCGAACTCGCAACCCATCGGTTGCCAGTCCGTTACTCTTCCAACCGGGCCACCACGGCCCTAACAGTACAGCTGGAAACCCTCTTTCGAAACTTCCATTCCTCACCAGCGTGAAGGCATTTGAACCCATACAGATTGAACGTGCCCCAGCCCACGTCTACCCGACGGTTTTTTGTTATACGTAGTTTCGAACTCGCATCGCATTGGAAGATTAATGAGAAAAACACGAATTTAATAGTTCTGAATTACTACTCCTTAGAGATTGGAGCCAATAGCATCCTGTTGCTTGGCTATTCTCTCTACTCTTAATTTCGGGCCCCGGTAGCACGGTTGGAAGAGCAAGGAACTAGCAACCGGAGGATTACGAGTTCGAATCCAGACAAAGACCGTGTACAAAGGGGACTGGTGCACGTTAAATCAGTCGTGGCCTAAAATTTCCTCACGTTAGCGTGGTGTGAAGTTTGGAGTGTCGGGTGCCAGTTCAAGTTTTACCTTGTCAACTGACCGTTGTTCAAAATATCACGGTGTCCTCAGATCTTTCCCATTGGGATTGATCCCGTACCGTCCCCAATAGACCGTTGCGTTGTTCCAGTGTGACGTTAATTAAAATATCTACCTAACTTTCTGAACTACGCCAATAGAAACACGAGTGTTTCAGTATAATATAGCCGGATATCGATTCGCTATGTTAGAAATTCTAATTTCTTTTCTGTATTGTAGATATCCTATTTTATACCAATACATTTATCTCAATTCTGATATAAATATTCCTCAGAAATATGGATGGTAGGTATGTATTTTAATTAACGTCACACCTGAGTAATATAACGGGCTATCGGTGATGGTCTGGATCAATCCAGATGGGAAAGATTCGAGGACAACACCATGTAATTTTGAACCACGGTCAGATGACGTGGAAACTCCTGAGCTGGCACACCTCTCCAAATTTCCACACTACGCCAACGTGAGGCGTTTGTGGCAACGACGGATGGATTTAACGTATTCCAGCCCCCTGTTGTACCCGACGTGCTTTGGTTGGATTCGAACTTGCAATCTAAGGTTGCTAATCCGTTATTCTTCCAATCAAGCTGTCGATGCCCCGCTTACCTAGGCAAACTAGGCCTACTTTGAAATGGAAGTGAAGTGAATTTGTATATGTGATTATCTTAGTTCATTCTATAAGAATCTGGAAATTGGTTTTTGACATGTCACTCCTTAAAAATCAGTACTTGTGTCCAATCTTGTAAGAACGCAAATACGCATCGACCTGCCATCGTCGAACGAAAAACAGCAGTTTCAGGAAACTAATTAACATCCATAAGTCAGATATCATTGTCCTTTGTTTTGTGAACTTGTAGAATTCACCTGCAGATAGTTTCTGTTTTTCACCAGTCAAGATATCCCGAAAGACTAGAATGCAATTAATCTAAACTAGAACGAGATTTGGAAAAAGATCGGGATTCTGATATGAAGATGCATATACGTGTATACAATGGTGAGAAGCCTTAAAAATGTTGAACCTTTGAAATATATTTTTCACAAACAGGAAATATGAAGCAACATATGCATGTACACACCAGTGAGGAACCTTATGAATGTGGTACATGTGGAAAATATTTTACAAAAACATGGAATTTGAAGCGACATGCATGTACACACCGATGAGAAATCTTATAAATGTGGTAACTGTGGAAAATATTTTTCACGGAAATATTCTTTGAATGTACATATGCGTGTACACACCCGTGAGAAACCTTATAAATGTGGTACCTGTGGAAAATATTTTTCACGAAAAGATTCTTTGAATGTACATATGCGTGTACACACCCGTGAGAAACCTTATAAATGTGGTACCTGTGGAAAATATTTTTCACAAAATTGTTCTTTGAAGCTACATATGCGTTTACACACCGATGAGAAACCTCATAAATGTGGTACCTGTGGAAAATATTTTTCACAAACAGGGCATTTGAAGCAACATATGCATGTGCACTCCCATGAGAAACCTTATAAATGTGGTACCTGTGGAAAATATTTTTCACAAACAGGGCATTTGAAGCGACATGCATGTACACACCGATGAGAAACCTTATAAATGTGGTACCTGTGGAAAATATTTTCAACATACAGGGCATTTGAAGCAACATATGCATGTACACACCGATGAGAAACCTTATAAATGTGATACCTGTGGAAAATATTTTTCACAAACAGGGAATTTGAAGCAACATATGTATGTACACACCGGTGAGAAACCTTACAAATGTGGTATCTGTCAACAGGCATTCTCAAAGAACTGTTATTTGGAGAAGCATATGCGTGAACACATTGGTTGGAAACCCTACCTGTAGGATAGGTGTTTGAAAGAGTTGAAAAATAATAAAAAAAAAACAACGAATGTACACAAGCGTATGGATACCATGAATTCGTATAGCAGAACTTCGTGATGGGAGGATTTAAGCGAAAACATTTGAGGGTAGGTTATCAAAATTTTTTTGCTTTATGCAAAGCTTGTTAAAGTACTCACAGGAAAAATACCTTTGCAGAGACCGAAAGTGATACTTTTACCTGATTAACAAGTTGAATGATTCACTAACATCAGTAGGATTTTATTTTATAGAAATCTTTATTCAATATATGACAAATTCAAACACTCCACATGATTAATGTAAGCGATAATCGTAACAGGTCCATGATTACACAATTGCGCGAATTAAAATATTCGCTAGTAACTACTACATTAACAGATCAAGTATTTTAGAAAGCTAACAATTGTCTAAAACATGCTTGAAATTTTTAATTTTAATCATCCTTTGTTATTCATAAGCTCATACTTACTATGTTTGTATATGGATGTGCATATTTATATGGTGTATTATTTCTGTACTGTATACCTTTATTGTCTATTATATATTTAATTATAGTCTGACATCGTTTTACTTACCCGATGTTGTTTTCTAGTTTAACATACTATTAAATGTAAATTCAATACAGGAAACGATTTTAATTCGTATAAAATTTAACTTGTCAAATTTTAAGGGGACAATGACGATATTATATTGAAATAATATTGTTTTTATATGAGAATATGAATACTTCTCTGGTTTACGTTATCAAAGCAAAAGGTAAATTTTTTCTTTCTTGTGAGAAAGTGTTATTTCAAATGCTGAAACTACGATTATTGTATGTAGGGCTATTTTACAAGAATGTTAGTTGGTATCAGCTCATTGTTCTTTTGTAAATTTTAGACAAGTTATGAAATTAATTCATATCAGTTCATTATATCTATAGAGATTGTTATATATGTAACGCGCAAACTTAAATCCTTTGTTGAAAGTCGGATTATGCTTTAAAGTAAGTTTTTGTACTATTGTCAATGTCCAATGTAATATCCCCTATATTGTGGGAGTAAATGTTTAGCTTTAGTTAAAACATTTCAATTTGAAAAATTAATTTCAGTTATATAATACTTTGTCCTGAATTTAAAGTACAAATTTTAAGACATGAATATGTATTAAAATTAAATTTTAGATAAATCTGGTTTAAATATTTTATCTCGAAAATTGTCATTTTTAATATTTTTCCTAGAACGAAAATTGGTTTTAATTGTTTAGTAAATATATATATATATATAGGGATTTGAAAATAAATTTTTACAATTTCTGTCGTCTTTGTGTTTTGTTTTCTAATTCCAGAATTATTGTTCTATATAAATTATAATTAAAAAAAAGAATTTTGAAATCTTATATTGCAATACATGCATGTGAATGTAATGAATCGCGAATCTTACAAAAATTTCCACTTTGTTCAGGTTCGTTATTCAGTTGCTTGCATCCAAGTTTAATTTTTTCTCAGTATGATTATGGTTGAACATTGCACAGTAGACCAACACAAGTCTTAGAATGTGGTGTTAGGTTTACACCGAAACACATGATTTCTGTACTTATAATACGACTGAAAATTACACTTATATATTAGTCAGAAATGTCATTTTTAATGAAATAAATTTCACTTATTCCAAAAGACAGCAAGGTACATTAATGACATGAGCAGTACAAAATAAGATAAATAAAAGAAATTGAAACAGGTTAGAACATATTTTTATACTACGCATAAAGGTCATTAAAAATGCATCTAGATTAACATGGAATAAATATTATGCATATTGGTTGCATGATGGAATCTTATCAAACATCAATACCCAACATTTAACATGGTTCTTAGGCTCATATTGGAAATAGTCGGTTGTAATATTTTTCTTAGGTCCTCGAAATCCTGAATAATGGTAGTTTGTAAAGTATATTACCAGATCTCGTGTTAACCTCTTAATCAGATCGTGATTAAGAATGACGAGATGTCTTAGAATTTTTCCATGAGTGATTCCGAACCGTCCCTAATATCCCAATTTGTTGCCGTGCGATATAAATTAAATGTGATCGATTCACATGATTCTTCTAGATCTCAAGCTGGGCCATGAGTTCAACGCAAAGGAAAAAGATACTGACGCAATTCAATAAAACATTATTTTCTGAATATTAAGATTCCAAAAATGTATTTTTGACAAAAGCAGACTAAAATTCGATTGTTAGCGGAAAGTTCCTGCAATACTTTCAATCTTCATTTATAGTAAGATTTCATCTAATACAAATCTTAATATATAATATATCATTATTCCATTTTCCTGATAGCTCAGGGTCACCAATAACCCGTTGTGTTGCTCCAGTGTGACGTTAATTGAAATACCCCCACGAGAGCTCAGGAGTTGCCACATCATCTAACCGTGGTTCAAAGTTAGGTGGTGTTGTCCTCAGTATTGGTATTGGTATTTTCAATTACCGTCAAACTGGAGCAACACAACGGGCTATTTGCGACGGTCCGGGATCAATCCCAAAGGGAAAGATCCGAGGACAACACCACGTAATTTTGAACCACGGTCAGATGACGAGGCAACACCTGAGCTGGCACCCTACTCAAAATTAGGTGGTGTTTTCCTCGGATCTTTCCCTTTGGGATTGGTCCCGGACCGTCACCAATAGCCCGTTGTATTACTCCCGTGTGACGTTAATTAAAATAAAAACCTACCATCCATTTTTCTGAGGAATATTTATATCAGAATTGGGATAAATATATTGGCATAAAATATAAAATCTACAATACAGAAAAGAAATTAGAAGTTCTAACATGACGAATCGGTATTCGGCTAAATTATACTGAAACACTCTTATTTCCATTAGCGTAATTATAAAAGTACGTAGGTATTTTAATCAACGTCACCCTGGAACAACACAACGGGCTATTGGTGACGGGGACTGAAACGAGGACAACACCACGTAATTTTCAATCCCGGTCAGATAACGAGGCAACACCTGAGCTGGCCCTCCACTCTCGAAACTTCCATATCACGCCAAGATGAGGACATTTGAGGCCATGGCAGATTCAACGCCACCAGCCCCTTCGTACAGGAAGGTTGGATTCGAACTCGCAACTGCTGATACGATACTCTTCCCAATCGGGCTACTGTGACTCTGAATTACTCGCAGAAGTTTAAAATATGAGAGGGCGAAACTAAATTATACCAATGATCAGAATTTTATACCGAAGTTTCTAAACCGAAAGACGAACAAAATGAAAACTTTTTATACAAGTACTAAATTTTTCTAACTGTAAAATTTCAAAGTTTTTCCACGAAATAGAATTTTGATATCTATACTTAGGAATTTTTTTATGATGTAGACTCTATAGCGTGAAAAGCGCAATCAGGTGTTGCCTCGTCATCTGACCGTGGTTCAAAATTACGTGGTGTTGTCCTCGGATCTTTCCCTTTGGGATTGATCCCGGACCGTCACCAATAGCCCGTTGTGTTGCTCTAGTGTGACGTTAATTGAAATAAAAAAAAAATAAAAAAAAAATTTAAAAAAAAATAAAAAAAAAAAAAAGCGCAATCAAATTGGATTGAGTATAGAAAATTTTTTGAAAAACTTTGTGTTAAAAAAGTACCACTCAAAACATGAATTTATGTACCCAACAAATCAGTTTCTTGGAATCTAAAATCTGCCTTAAAATCATATTCTATACTATATTATTTACAGATGTCAGAAAATGTATTTCCATTTCAGCTCAGGTGTTGCCTCGTTATCTGATAGGGATTGAAAATTACGTGTTGTCCTGGGTTCTTTCCCTTTGGGATTGATCCCGGACCGTCACCAATAGCCCACTGTGTTGCTCCAGTGACGTTAATTAAAATACATACCTACCATCCATATTTCTGAGGAATATTTATATTAGAATTGAGATGAATGGTATTGGTATAAAATATAAAATCTACAATACAGGAAAGAAATTAGAATTTCTAACATAGCGAATCGATATTCGGCTATATTATACTGAAACACTGATGTTTCCATTGGCGTAGTTCAGAAAGGTAGGTATTTTAATTAACGTCACACTGGAACAACACAACGGGCTATTGCTGACGGTCCGGGATCAATCCCAATGTTAAAGATCTGAGACCGTGTGATTTTGAACCATGGCCAGATGACGAGGCAACACCTGATCTGGCACCCGACACTCCAAACTTCACACCACGCTAACGTGAGGACATTTGAGGCCACGACTGATTTAACGTGCACCAGTTCCCTTTGTACACGGTCTTTTTCTGGATTCGAACTCGCAATCCTCCGGTTTCTACTTCCTTGCTCTTCCAACCTGGTTACCGTGGCCCGAAATTAAGTAAGAGAAAGAATATCAAGCAATAGGTTTTCTTGGCTTCAATTTCCAAGGGGTAGCATTTCAGAACTATTAAATTCTTGCTTTTTCTCATTAATCTGCTAATGCGTTGCGAGTTCGAAACTCCATATAACCAAACACAGTCGTGTAGACGTGGGCTGGTGCAGGTTAAATCTATAGGGTCCTCTGTTAAATCTATAGGTCATCTGTCCTCACGTTGGTGAGGAATGGAAGTTAAGAAAGTGTGTTTCCAGCTCAAGTGTTTACCGTCATCTGGCCTTGGTTCAAAATTACATGTTGTTCTCGGATGTTTCCCTTGGAATTGATCCCGGACCGTGACCAAGAGCCCTTTTAGTTCCTCCAGTGCCACATGAGTTACCATCCGCTCATATCACTAATCAATAAGCAGATTTAAACAAATTCTTAAGCCCATTACCTACGCAGTCGCAATCTGAGGCGTTGCTTCAAAAACGCATTTAGAAAACATTATCCTTCAAAACAAAATACTCAGAATTCTTACGAATGCTCCTTCATACACTAATGCTGTCATTCAAAACGACTTTAAAAATTTAACCCCTTCACTACGATATTAAAAACTTACATTCTTTAACTCTATTACCCCAACAACGTTATCAAATTCAAGATCTTTTCATTAACCCACGCGAAACAACTACCGTTTTCCTACAACCTGACTGATCGCTTCACTGAAAATAGCCCACTGGTTCACAATGTTTCTCGTACGCAACTAGGCACTCAAAACATGCCACCTTCTCATCGAATATCCGAGATATTCCCTTAAGACCACTGCCAAACAGCTGATTGGGAAAAATCAGTTCTTCAGCGACCGCGATTCTTAGAATATTTTCATCAGTTTCCTCACCAAACCAAATAATTTTTAAGCTATCAAAAAATCCACTCTACAACCATAACGTTTTGAATTAAATTTATTCAAATGTTCTCGTTTTTTTATTTTTTATAGCCCGTAATTTCTTTTCTTAAATGTATAACTCTTTATTTGCTCATAATCAACTGCTCCTTGAAAGCGCCTTCGACGATGTGATATAGATTCTTCGTTTTTCTCTTTCAATTTCTTTTATATATCTTATTTTGTACTGTTCATGTCCTTCACATTGCTGTCTTTTAGAATAAGGGAAATTTATTTCATTAAAAATGACATTTCTAATATATAAGTGGAAATTTTCATTCGTATAAGAACAGAAATCATGTGTTTGTAAACCTAATGCCACATACTAAGACTTCGTTGGTCTATTGTGCAATGTTCAACCATAATCATACTGAACAAAAATTAAACTGGGTTGCAAGTTACTGAATAACGAATCTGAACAAAGTGGCAATTTTTGTAAGATTACTGATTCATTTAGAATAACATGCAAGTATTGCAATATACGATTTCAAAATTTTTTAAATTATAATTTACTATGCTAGAGACAAAGGTTCAGTGCAATAGCTTTTCCATTGAATAACACTGGTCTACACGATTTTCGTAACAGATAAGTCAATGATTTTTTACAATGTATTTTTAATGCTGAAACTGAAAATGTAATAAAAAATTTTCTATCACCTCACATTTTTTATTTATATAACTTTAAAGATTCCTATTATGTCATTTTTGGCACATAATAGAAACGATCTGCTATCTTAAAAAACAAAGAGCCACACCCCCGGGACCAATAAATAATGAGTCAAAATTGATGAAAACTGCTTATATACATTATTTCAGTTGTCCACTCGGAGATCAGGATTAATTGTGGGCGCCGCATCTAACGTGTATTAGGTGTTATGTGGAGCTCACGCAGTGGTTAAAAGGGGAAAAAAAACGCATTTGCCTTTTGCTATACCTATGATTTGGCGTGAACCGAAAAATCATTATGACGACTGCTACTTCTGTTTAACAAGTGTCAGTGGTTTCTCTGCAAAAAATAAAAGTAATATTGTGTACCTCAATGTTCCATCGGCTGAGACCAGTTGCTCATGGAGATGGTTTACCTATACCAACATCCCCAGCTTCGTGGCAGGAAATTTCTGATTCTGAAGAGGATTGCTCTGAAAATACTGCGGTGGCACAAGCTTCAAAAGACGTTGATGTCAAACCAGAAAAATCAAATAATGAACATCACATTTCACAAGTGGAACTGAACGATTTGGTTCGTGAATTTATCAAAACAAGCAGGTCTGCTCTGAGTATTCCTTATAAAACTGATGATTGGCGGTTATTCATAGACTCGTCCAAAACCAGCTTAAAGGCAGTACTACTGCATAATGCAAACAAGCATCCCTCCATACCAATAGCGCATGCTGTTGGAATGAAAGAGACATGAAAGTATGTCATTGATTTTAAAAGCAGTGAATTAAGATGCTAATTTATGGCGTATCTGTGGCGACCTCAAAGTTATCGGTCTTCTTCTAGGCCTTCAAGGTGGCTTTACAAAATACTGCTGTTTCTTATGTTTGTGGGACAGTCGTGCAACAAGTGAACATTATGTGGTTAAAAACTGGCCCAAAAGAGACCTTCACTCCTGGGGAAAAAATATTAAGTATGTTACATTAGTCAATCCTCAGCATGTAATTTTGCCATCTTTACATATCAAATTGGGGTTGATGAAGAATTTTGTGAAAGCACTGAATAAAGAACAACAAAAGGATTTAAATATTTAAGACAAGTATTTCCAAGGTTAAGTGAAGCCAAATTAAAAGAAGGTATATTCGTTGGACCTCTGATTAGATTACTCAATAATGAAAATTTTGACAGCAAGTTGAATAATGTAGAGCTAGCAGTCATTTAAGCATCTAGTCCATGGTTTTGGCAATAAAAAGCACACAATTGGGATCTTTTAGTACAAAATCTTTTGTTGAACTATAAAAATTTAGGCTGCCGGATGTCATTAAAAATTCATTTTTTGCATTCTCATCTGGACTTTTTCCCACCAAATTTGGGTGCAGTGAGTGACGAGCAGGGAGAACGCTTCCACCAGGACATATTGCAAATTGAGCAGCGTTACCAAGGTAGATGGGATGAATCAATGATCAGTGACTACTGTTTGTTTCTGCAAAGAGAGGACCTGGCCGTACACAGAAGGAAGAAGTAATCTGTGTTCTCCAACTCCAGTTATAACACATTGTAGGTACATTTTATTTCTTATATGAAAAATTTTGTAGAATATAACTATAAGCTAAATAGATTACGAGTATTGCAAATTTATTTAACATTTTGTATAATTTCATATACTGATAAACTTAGTCACTTTGCAAATATTATACTTTTCTAGCAATTACTGAAGGTTGTATAACAAAAAAGTGATACGTGATGGAGAAAAACAGACTTCATTTCCAGATTCAGCGTCGTCAAACGCAAAAAATTCAATTATTATGGTTTCTATTATGAAAATTATTTTTCAATTTGTAGACTAGTGTAATTGTTTCTAATGTGCTATCGACCGATTGCTGTTTAGAATTTCGCACTACAAGAGACGAACTGAAGGCTATGTTTAAATGAGCACCCGTTACGCAGTCTCCGTTACTCATAACAGTGACAATCACACGTAAGCGCTTGGAAACAGAGATTCGACTCCTGGTCCTACTAGATGGTAGGAAGGTAGATAGCTTAATTTATATCGCACGGCAACAAATTGGGATATTAGGGACGGTTCGGAATCACTCATGGAAAAATTCTAAGACATCTCGTAATTTTTAATCACGATCTGATTATGAGGTTAACACCAGATCTGGTACTATAATCTACAAACTATCATTATTCAGAATTTCTAGGACCTAAGAAAACGATTACAGTCGCCTACTTCCACTATGAGCCCTAGAACCAAGTTAAATGTTGGACATTGATGCTTGATAAGATTCCATCATGAAACCAATATGCATAGTATTTATTCCATGTTAATCTAAATGCATTTTAATGAACTTTATGCGTAGTATAAAAATCTGTTCTAACCTGTTTCAATTTCTTTTATATATCTTATTTTGTACTGCTCATGTCCTTCACATACATTGCTGTTCTTTGGAATAAGGGAAATTTATTTCATTAAAAATGACATTTCTAATATAAAAGTGCAATTTTCAGTCGTATTATAAGTACAGAAATCATGTGTTTAAAACACATTCTAAGACTTCGTTGGACTATTGTACAATGTTCAACCATAACCATAGTGAGAAAAAATTAGACTTGGATGCAAGTATCTGAATAGCGAACCTGAACAAAATGGCAATTTTTGTAAGATTCGCGATTCATTACATTCACATGCATGTATTGCAATATACGATTTCAAAAATTTTTTTAAATTATAATTCATCTGGAATAATAAATCTGGAATTGGAAAACAAAACACAAAGACGACAGAAATTGTAACAATTTATTTTCAAATCCCTATATATTTATTAACAATTAAAACCAATTTCGTTCTAGAAAAAATATTAAAAATGACAATTTTCGAGATACAATATTTAAACCAGATTTATCTAAAATTTAATTTTAATACATATTCATGCCTTAAAATTACTACTTTAAATTCAGGACAAAGTATTATAGAACTGAAATTAATTTTTCAAATTGAAATCTAACTAAAGCTAAACAATTATCCCCACAATATAGGGCATATTACATTGGACGTATTGTCAATAAATAGTTCAGAAACTTAATTTAAAGCATAATACGAATTTCAACAAAGGATTTAAGTTTTCGAGATACATATCTAACAATCTATCGATATGAATTAATTTCATCACTAATCTAAAATTTACTAAAGAACAATGAGCTGATACCAACTAATAGTTTTGTAAAATAGCACTATATACAATGATCGTAGTTTCAGCATTTGAAATAACACTTTTGCACAACAAATTATTTACTAATCAATTAAAAATTGAAAAAAATTTACCTTTTGTTTTGACAATGTAAACCGGACAAGCATTCATATTCTCATATAAAAACAATATTATTTCATGAGAATATCGTCATTGTCACCTTAAAATTTTACAAGTTAAATTTAAAACGAATAAGGCTAGCTGGAATGAATTTTCATTTAATAATGTCAAACTAGAAAACATCTGGTAACTAAAACGATGTCATAGTATGATAATTAAATATATAATAAACAATAAAAGTATGCAGTATTGAAATAACACAGCATATAAATATGCACATCCACATACTAATATAGTTAAAGTAAGCTTATGAATAACAAAAGATGGTTAAATAAAACTTTTCAACTGGCAATTGTTATTTTTTTTAAACAATTGATCAGTCAACGTTGTAGTTAATAGCGAATATTTGAATTCGCGAAATTATGTAATCATTGACCTGATACTATTATCCCGTATATTAACCATGTGGAATATTTGAATTTGTCATATATTGAATAGATTTCTAAACAATAAAATTCTACTGATGTTAGTGAATCATTCTACTGTAACGTTAATTAAACTGTTTGTGAAATCAGATAAAAGTATAACTTTCTGTCTCTGCAAAGTTATTTTTCCTGTACTTTGACAAGCATCGCAAAAAGCATAAAACTTTTTGATAGCCTACCTCGAATGTTTACGCTCAAATCCTTTCTCTACACGAGGTTTTACTATATGAATTCCTGGTTATTCATCTGTTTGTGTATATTTCTGATTCGTTGTTTTTTATTATGTTTCAACCCTTTCAAGCACCTATCCTACAGGTAGGGTTTCCAACCAATGTGTTCAAGCATATGCTTCTTAAAATAACAGTTATTTGAGAATGCTTGTTCACATGTACCAGATTTATAAGGTTTCTCATTGGTGTGTTCACTCATATGTAGTTTCAAATTCCATGTTTTTGAAAAATATTTTCACAGGTACTATATTTTTAAGTTTTCTCATCGGTGTGTCCACGCATATGTAGATTCAAAGAACCTTTTCGTGAAAAATATTTTCCACAGGTACCACATTTATAAGGTTTCTCACCGGTGTGTAAACGCATATGTACATTCAAAGTACTTTTTTGTGAAAAACATTTTCCACAGGTATCACATTTATAAGGTTTCTCACCAGAATGTACACGCATATGCAGCTTCAAATGCCCAGAGTGTGAAAAATATTTTCCACAGGTACCACATTCATAAGGTTTCTCACCGGTGTGTCCACGCATATGTAGATTCAAATTACTTTTTTGTGAAAAATATTTTCCACAGTCACCACATTCATAAGGTTTCTCACCGGTGTGTACACGCATATGTAGATTCAAAGAACCTTTTCTTGAAAAATATTTTCCACAGTTACCACATTGATAAGATTTCTCACCGGTGTGTACACGCATATGTAGATTCAAAGAACTATTTTGTGAAAACATTTTTCCACAGGTACCACATTTATAAGGTTTCTCACCGGTGTGTACATGCATATCTTGCTTCATATTTCCTGTTTGTGAAAAATATTTTTCAAAGGTTCAACATTTTTAAGGCTTCTTACCATTGAATACACGTATATGCATCTTCAAATCAGAATCTCGATCTTTTTCCAAATCTCGTTCTAGTTTAGTTTAATTGCATTCTAGTCTTTTGGGATATCTTGACTAGTGAAAAACAGAAACTATCTGCAGGTGAATTCTCCAAGTTCACAAAACAAAGGAAAATGATATCTGACTTATGGATGTTAAGTAGTTACATGAAACTGCCGTTTTTCGTTCGACGATGGCAGGTCGATGCGTATTTGCGTTCTTACAGGATTGGACACGAGTACTGATTTTTAAGGAGTGCCATGTGAAAAACCAACAAAAATGCCTACGACTGCAGAAAAGTGAAGAGTGAATGATCCTTATTGAAAGGCCAAATATTCTTAGTACCAAAACACTATCTCAAAAACATTCGCGCACAATTTCCAGCTTCTTATAGAATGAACTAAGATAATCATATATACAAATTCACTTCACTTCCATTTCAAAGTTTGCCTAGATAAGCCGCGACTGCTCAGTTGGAAGAATAACGGATTAGCAACCGGCCTATTGCGAGTTCGAATCCAACCAAAGACCGTCGGGTACAACAGGGGGCTGGAGCACGTTAAATCCCTCGTTGCACAAACACCTCACGTTGGCATGTTGTGGAAGTTTGGAGAGGTGTGCCAGCTCAGGTGTTGCCTCGTCGTCTGACCGTGATACAAAATTGAGTGTTGTCCTCTGATCGTTCTCTGTGGGATTGAATCCGGATCGTCACCAATATCCCGTTGTGGTGCTCCAAGTGCGACGTTAATTCAAATACCTACTCTTGCCATCTTAGACTTAAAATTTATTTAACGAGCTACTCGAATGCGGTTCCACTTATCGTGTAGAAAATGTACCACGAGAACTAAGGTTTTGAGCCAGAGTTTGTGGAATTCAGGATAAGCAAGCCTCGGAATGCTAATCCAGGACTCTACCAACTGATCTACAACGATCCCCTACTGAACAGCAAACAAACGCTCTTACCACTATACCATACATTTTAACGAAGTATTACAATAGAGGTAATTCATACATACCTTGAAATATTAAAGGTTGTTCTTTATGATGCATGTACACGATCTTAACAAGTAGTCATTTTCGTCAATTATACACATGGAAAGTCTTTACTGACAAACAAGTGAGAAATACACCGAAGATCCTGATGGGGAGAGGGCCGCGGTGGCCCGGTTGGAAGAGTAACGGACTAGCAACCGAAAGGTTGCGAGTTCGAATCCAGCCAAACACCGTCGTGTACAAAGGGGGCTGGTGCACGTTAAATCTGTCGTGGCCTCAAATGTCCTCACGTTGGCGTGATGTGGAAGTTTGGAGAGTGGGGTGCCAGCTCAGGTGTTGCCTCGTCATCTGACCATGGTTCAAAATTACGTGGTGTTGTACTCGGTTCTTTCCCTTTGGGATTGATCCCGGACCGTCACCAATAGCCCATTGTGTTGCTCCAGTGTGACGTTAATTGAAATACCCCCCCCCCTGATGGGGAGAGGGGTATCTAAAAGTGGTCCAATTCCCTAAAGTTGATGTTTTTAGTTAACACTCAAGCAGCTAGGTGAAATAAAATTTTAAAAATATTCATTGACAAATTAAGTTGTGAAGCGCAATTTTACTCTAAATATGATTCGATGTGAATAATTGCTTTTCGTCAAATTCATGTGTCCACGCATATTTGGGAAATAGAAATGGTCAGTTCTATAGAAAACGCAACTGGTGTTTAATGTGATCGATTCACATGATTCTTCTAGATTTCAAGCTGGGCCATGAGTTGAACGCAAAGGGAAAACAGTGACGCAATCCAATAAAACATTATTTTCTGAAAATTAAGATTCCAAAAATATATTTTTGACATGAGCAGACTAAATTTCGATTGTTAGCGGAAAGTTCCTGCAATGCTTTCAATCTTCATTTTGAGTAAGATTTCATCTAATACAAATCTTAATACTTGTATACACTATATAATTATTCCATTTTCCTGAGAGCTCAGGTGTTTCCACATCAACTGACAGTGGTTCACAATAACGTGTTGTCCTCGGATCTTTCCCATTGATATTGATCCCGGAACGTCACCAATAGCCCGTTGTGTTGCTGTAGTGTGACGTTAATTAAAATACAAATCTACCATGAATTTTTCTGAAGAATATTTATCAGAATTTGGATAAATGTATTAGTTTAAAATATAAAATCTACAATACAGAAAAGAAATTAGAATTTCTAATATGACGAATCGATATTCGGGGGTATTTTAATTAACGTCACACTGGAGCAACACAACGGGCTATTGGTGACGTTCCGGAATCAATCCCAAAGGGAAAGATCCGAGGACAACACCGCGTAATTTTGAACCACGGTCAGATAACGAGTCAACACCTGAGCTGGCATCCCACTCTCCAAAACCCCACACCACGCCAACGTGGACATTTGAGGCCTCGAGGATTTTAACGTGTACCAGCCCCATTTGTACACGACGATTCAACCTCGCAACCTTCTGGTTGCTAGTTCGTTGCTCTTCCAACTGGGTTACTGTGGCCCAGTAGTTAAGAGAAAGAGTATGAATAGAAAAGCAACAGATGTTCTTGGCTTCAATCTCGAAGGGGTAGCATTTCAGAACTTTTGAATTCTTTTTTTTTCTCATTAATCTCCTAATGCGTTGCGAGTTCGAAACTCCGTATAACCAAACACCGTCGTGTGGACGTGGGCTGGTGCAGGTTAAATCTATAGGGTGTTCATATGTCCTCACGTTGGTGGGAATGGAAGATTGGAAAGAGGGTTTCCAGCTCAACTGTTTACCACGTCATCTGGCATTGGTTCAAAATTACGTGGTGTACTCGAATCTTTCCTTTGGGGATTGATCGCGGACCGTCACCAAGAGCCCTTTTAGTTCCTCCAGTACATGAATTACCATTCCGCTCATCTCCCCTAAGCAATTAACAGATTTAAACAAATTCCTAAGCCCATTACTACCTACGCAGTCCCAATGCTGAGGCGTTGCAGCAAAAACGCACATTGAAAACAACTATTCTCCAAAACTGTGTGCGAAAATGTGTGCGAATGTTGAATGTTCGAAAGTAGAGGGGATGTAAAAAAACATCAAAAATTGTACTTTAAAATATTTATTTATCAATGTATTAAAAATATTTATTTAACAATATACATAATTAAGTTAACGATGCGTGTTTAATTGCCTTCAGGTGTTTTCCTTATAAACTTGTCCAAGAGTTACTTGATACCACCCTTCTTTTCTTGATAAAGAGTTCTATAACATGCTGTGTCTTTCTCAATCGCCAAGAAGCAATGTCAATCGGTTTTGAGAAGGTTTATGTCCAGGGGCAACTGATTCTTCCTTCGATAAGAATGTTGAATATTTGGCTAGAGTATGCAATAATTTTGGACAATGAAGAAACAAATTCTTTCGAAGCAACTTTATCTGCATCAGCCGATTCTCCAGTGAATTTAATATTATGTAAAGAATATCTCATTTTAAATGTGCATTACTTGCTTGAAACACCGTTTTAGAATCTTCTTTTTTATCTAGTCTTCCAATCTTCATGCAAGTTAAGAGCCTCAGCTTGAATGAGGTAAAACTCAGAGGAACATCGTTTTGATGTAGATCATCAATCCATGATGACAGATCTTTCCATTTCATCCATCACTATGCCGTGTCTTTTGGAAACAACTTTCGGAGATATATTTCCACAATTTTGAACCTATTCCTTAATTTCATACTTGTTTTTCAAAATTGAACATACCGTAGACTTGTTTATGTCGTACGAACGGCCGATTGAAGCAAAAAATTCATCGCTTTCAGAACGTCTAATTATTTCCATCTTTGTCTCGATCGAATGAAGTTTACGAGTTAATTTCTTTTTGTTCGTATCAACACTGCAGTTTCTCCGTTTCTCACTTATGTTTATAAATTTGTAAGGGCGAAATATTTAAACATAAATAAATTGGCAAAACACACAACGCATCGACACGCGACCTAATTCAAGACTAAACCTGTTTAATACATTGTATATATTTGACATTCGGCCCCCGCCACAGCGGCTCGGAACCTTAGTGGCGTCACAACGATTCCGAGAAATCCGCTACTCTAGGCCAGTGGTGCGCAAACCGTGGGTCGCGACCCCTCTGGGGGTCGCTTGAAAATTTTTGTGGGTCGCCAAATTAAAAAAAATTTATTTGAAATAAAAATATAAGACTTTTTTTCAACAAGTATCAGGTACCAGTAAAATAGTGAAATGAGATATTTATAAAAAAAGAACTATATTTTTTACGAAAGCAATTAGTTTTCTTTTCTTTCATTCTCGTCTGAATAAGCTACAAATAAACATGATTTATACAGAGTAATCCCGGACTTTATTTTCTTCCCACGTGGTAGCCGCACGTGATTGAACAAACGCAAAGAAATGAAATATTGTGTATTTATAATTTTGTTTTAGTTTTAATACCCTCATGATGGATAAATGGCTAAAAATAGGTACCCAACGTCTAGAAATGAAAAGAATGACAATACAAATGAGAATGATGGGTCAACATCCAATGAACTTAAAAAAACTGAATGAATTCAATGGCACTGTTTCTGCATAAAAAAATATCGAACAAAATGTGCTATCTAATAAAAAATTGAGAAAATATCAAGAATTTATTAAATATGGATTTAAATATTGCGTTGTTAATGGGAAAGAACATCCGTTGTGTGTTAATTGCAGGGATAAATTAGCAAATAAAAGTATGAAACCTGCTAAATTAAAAAGACATTTGGAAACCAAACATAAAGAATTAGCAAATAAATCAGAAACATTTAAAAAAACGAGCTGAAAGTGTGAAAAATCAAAATGTATTTTTGAAAAATACACAATTGCTGAGAAGGCTTTACGGGCATCCTTAGAAGTTTCATATTTAATAGGAAAAAATTTGAAACCACATACAATTGGAGAACCACTCATTCTTCCTTCAGTAATTAAAATGACATCATTTATTCAAGGAGAAACATATGGTAACAATTTAAAAACGTTACCATTATCAAGAGATACCGTTTCTCGGCGAATTTCCGCCATATCACGTAATATATAATCAGTTCTGTTAAATCGATTACAAAACTATGTATTTGCTCTACAACTTGACGATACTACAGACATTTCTAAAGTGTCTCAATTAATTGTTTATGTGAGATACGTTTATGAAGAAGACATATCAGAAAAAATTTTATGTTGTAAAAAATTGGAAGGAAAAACAAATGGAGAGAAAATATTTGAAATTATGATATTTTGGGGAAACAAATGACCTTACCTGGACACACTGTGTCGCGGTTTGCTCTGATGGTGCTGCTGCATTAACAGGTAGTAATAAAGGACTAAGAGGGTTAATAAAGAAAATTGCTCCCCATACAATATTCAACCATTGCATGATACATAGACAAGTTCTTGTTGCAAAAGACATTGATGAAGAATTGCACAAGATATTACAGGATGTTGTTATTGTAATTAATTACATTAAAAGCAACAGCTCCCTAAACAGTCGTCTCTTTTCAATACTTTGTGATGAGATGGGTTCTGTGTATGAGACACTATTACTACATACCGAAGTCAGATGGCTCTCACGCTGCAAAATACTGCTACGTATTTTCGATTTGAGAAATGAAGTTTACATTTTTTAGTAGAAAAGAAACATATTGGCAAGTTCATTCATTAATGAAGATTGGCTCGGAAAACTCAGTTGCATGGCTGACATTTTCGAAAAACTTAACGATTTGAATGTAAGTCTACAGGGAGAGAAAACAAACATTTTAACATCGAGCATTAAAATTGAAGCTTTTAAAAATAAGCTGATACTTTGGCAAGGAGAATTGAGCAAAAATAACACAGACATGTTCCCGTGCTTTTCAGAATTTAATAAAGAAAATAATATAGATTTCTTGATATTTAAAAACACCATTTCCCGTCATATGATAAAATTGGGAGAAAACTCTTCTAGATAATGAATTAGGTTGGATACGTGATCCATTTTCGTTTGATATTTTTAAATCCAATATCTCTTTAAATGAAAAAGAACATTTAATTGATGTTTCAAGCGATGAAACACTGCGCATTCAATTTAAGTCTGACTTGCCAGAAATTTTGGTTAACGATTGGAAACGAATATGCCGATTTGAAGAAAAAGGCAATTAATATTTTGATTCAGTTTGCATCGACCTACTTATGTGAAACCGGTTTTTCTTAATTAGTTGGCCATTAAAACAAAATATCGATCTCGATTGGATCACTTAGAATATTGTATGGAGAGGATGACTTACGGCTTGCGATTTCCAATACAGATCCGAACATAGAAGCAATCATGAGCTCTTTCCAAGCACATACCTCACATTGAATTCTTATGTTGTAAGTTTGTTTAAAGTATTTTCCATTAAAAAAATATTTATACCCATATGCATAAATAAAACCATTGCTTCATAAAATTATGTGTTTTATTCAGACCTCTAATAAGGCACAAACAGAAGCGCAAATCCCAAACAGAATTCGACTTTAACTACGTTGATGATTAAAAAAACGTCTATTGTCTATCCAGGGGTCGCGACAAAATAGTAAACAAAATTGGGGGGCGGAAATGAAAATAGTTTGCGCACCACTGCTCTAGGCAGCAATGTGTGAGTGAGCGCGAACTACTGCTCTTCTCCGTGGGAGCAACTGCATGGAAGCGAACAATTTTTGCATTATCGACAAAAATCTTCAAAAAAAGTAATTTTTAAAAATGTGCGAAATAGCGAATTGTGCGAAAGTCGAGGGCCGCCTGTATAAGTGCAATTTTCAATCATAAGAAGGAAATCATGTGCTTCGGTGTAAACCTAATGACACATTCTACGACTTCGTTGGTCTACTGTGCAAAGTTCAACCATAATCATACTAAGCAAAAATTAGACTCGGATGCAAATTACTGAATAGCGAATCTGAACAAAGTGGCAATTTTTGTAAGATTCGCGATTCATTTAGATTGACATGCAAGTATTGCAATATACGATTTCAAAATTTTTTTAAATTATAATTTACTATGCTAGAGACAAAGCTTCAGTGCATTAGTGTTTCCCTTTTAGTTCCTCCAGTGCGACATGAATTACCATTCCGCCCATCTCCCTAAGCAATAAAAGTTTTAAAGAAATTCTTAAGCCCATTATTACCTACGCAGTCCCAATCCTGAGGCGTTGCAGCAAAAACGCTCATTGAAAACAACTATCCTCCAAAACAAAATGCTCAGGATTCTTAAGAACGTTCCCTCATAGACTAATAAAATTTATAACGACTTTAAAAATTTAATTTCTTCTCTACGATATTAAAAACTCTTACATTCTTTAACTCTATTTCCCCAACAACGTTATGAAAGTCAAGATCTTTTCTTTAACCCACGCGAAATAGACACAACCTTTCCGTTTACCTGACTTATCGCTTCACTGAAAATAGCCCACTCGCTCACAATGTTTCACGTCCGCAACCTGGAATCGAAGCATAATGCCAACATCTCTCATCAAATATCCGAGATATTTCCATAATACAACTGCCAAATTGCTGAGTTGACAAAATCAGTTTTCCACTCCAGCGACCGCAATTCTTACAATACTTTCCTCAATCTTTACACCAAACACAATAATTTTTAAATTCTCAAAAAATCTACTTTACATTTCGAATTAAATGTATTAAAATGTTCACGCTTTTTTATGTTTTATAGCCCGTAATTTGTTTTCTTAAAAGTATTACTCCTTATTTTCTCATAATCAACTGAGGTGTAAAAGCAACTTCGAGTATGTGATATAAATTCTTCGTTTTTCTTTTTCAATTTCTTTTATATCTTATTTTGTACTGTTCATGTCCTTCACATTGCTGTCTTTTGGAATAAGGGAAATTTATTTCATTAAAAGTGACATTTCGAATATATAAGTGCAAATTTCAGACGTATTATAAGTACGAAATCATGTTTCGGTGTAAACCTAATGCCACATTCTATAACTTCGTTGGTCTACTGTGCAATGTTCAACCATAATCATACTGAGCAAAAATTAGATTTGGATGCAAGTTACTGAATAACGAATCTGAACAAAGTGGCAATTTTTGTAAGATTCGCGATTCAGTTTGATTGACATGCAGGAATTGCAATATACGATTTCAAAATTTTTTTAAATTATAATTTACTATGCTAGAGACAAAGCTTCAGCGCATTAGTGTTTCTATTGTATTTCATTTGGTACAAATCTGAACGTTTCCTAATTATATTTCAAATGTGCTATCGACCGCTTGCTTATTAGAATTTCGCACAAGGGACGAACTGAAAGCTATTTTTAAATTAGCACCCGCTTCGCAGTCGAAATTACTCTTAACAGTGACAATCATACACCTAAGCACTTCAAAACCGAGATTCGAGTCCGGGTCCTACTAGATGGTAACTTAATTTATATTGCACGCGCTGCAACAAATTGGGTTATTAGGGACGATTCGGAATCAGTCAGGGAAAAGTTTTAAGACATCTCGTAATTTTTAATCATGATCTGATTACGAAGTCAACACCAGAGCTGGTACTATACACTACAAACTACCGCTATTCCAGATTTCGAGGACCTAAGAAAAAGATTTCAGCCGCCTACTTCCACTATGAGCCCTTGATCCTTAATAAGACTCCATCATGAAACCAATATGCATAGAATGTATTCCATTTTAATTTAGATGCATTTTTAATAACTTTATGCGTAGTATAAAAATCTGTTTAACCAATTAATTACAAATATAAGTTACATTTCACTTAAGATTTATAATTTCCCGTTTACTCATTTAAAAAGTTTCACCGCTTTTTTGGAATCACATCTTCATGATCCTGTTTCGACATCTATTTCTACTGAATTCACAAAAACTTGAAACACTTGAAAGTTGAGCAGGCTAAAGCAACTTATTTTTCATATTTTTGATACATAAAATTTTTAACATTATGCAATTCTAAGAAACGTTTTACTGAACAGTTTCCGAAAATATTTTTGACGATTCTTAACACATTTCGTGCACATCATTCAAGTTTCGTAGCGTATTAAAAATTCATATAAATCACATTTCACCACACAATATATATATCACATTATTTTTACTGGCGTATACTTATACCAATACATTTAGTCAAATTCCGATAAGATTTGAAGAAATCTATTAATACAGTAAAGCACATTAGAAATTCTAACATCGGAAATTATGGCGAATTGATATTCGGCTACACTGAAATGAAACTCTTGTTTCCAGTGACGTAGTTAAGCAACAGGTGCTCTTGGCTTCAACGTCTAAGGGTAGCATTTCAGAACTATTAAATTCTTCTTTTTCTCATTAATGTTTCGTCATCTGACCGTGGTTCAAAATTACGTGGCATTATCCTTGGTGACCTGAAAACTGTAGAAAAGACCATGTCTAGATAAAAAAAATTGATAAGGGGATTTGTCCACAACAGCCTTCCATCTAGTTTCCTTAATGATACGTAACATGTAGGTATGTAATTAACATCGCACTAGAGCAACACAACCGGTTATTGGCGACCGTATAGTATCGATAACGAAGGGAAAAATCCGAGAACTCTTAAAATTGAACCATTGTTTTGGATGACGAGAACACCTGAGCTCATTCCCGCTATCCAAACTTCCACGACAAAAACGTGACATTTGAGGTCAGATTTAACGTATACAAGACATCGCGTACATTCTCTTTGGCTGTACCTACTTTTGAAATCACAACCCTACGTTTGTTAAACATTTGCTCCTCGAACGTGGGTAGCCCGATTGGAAGAGAACAGGACTAGCAATCGCAGGATTACGAGTTCGAAACTCGGCATAGAGACCTTCATGTACAAGTCGGCTGTTGCTCGTTAAATCAGTAGTGACCTGAAATACCATGACGTAGTCATAGAAGGAAATTTAGAGTGAGGCGCCAGCTCAGGTAATGACCATGGTTCAGTTTTATGTGTTGTTGTCAGATCTTTCCATTGGAGGATATTTCCGGACCGTCGAAAATACCGTTGTGTTGCTCCAGTGCGAAGTTAATTAATTACCAATTACCTCCAACAGGACTACCGCCGTCCTTGTAACATAGCAGGGGCTCCTTTTCGAGACTAGTGTAGAAATGGTTGTGCTTGCATAGGATTAGTTATTTCAATTTGGCATGGAAAGTGTAGTCTTTTTGCAATCAATCCAAAAATTGCCATCCTTGTTAATGACGACAGTACTTCAAACCCACATGTGCAAATATAGAATTTATTTCTGAAAAATGATTTTTGAAGTATTCAATCCAGGTTTAGTAAAATGATTACATGTTGGAAAACATAACAGTACTGATTAAGTTATTGAAGTTGACAATAGGCAGGGTCTCTGAAAACAGACTTCTCGTCTTACCATTTGTGTCGAAGTGTCCTGAACTGAGCCTAAGCAGTCGTTCGTTATGGGTTGTCATCGGACGGAAGCGATCCGAAGTGTGCAGTTCCGATCCTAAACTGCCTTTTCTAGTGTTTTTCCTGTTTTACTATTGCCAGCATAACCAGCCTTGAGCAAATGGACTCCACCAAAGTTCAGATTTCTCGAGGACGCCGCACTATATGAATAATTGAGATACTACTTTCTAATAAGACTTAACACGTTATTATCCTGGGATAAGTAACTTTCCAAAAAACAACGTAGCGAAACAAAAGAGATATGAGCTTAATCACGCAATGCACGAGTTTAAGTTAATGAAAACTATAATCACATATATCTAACAGATTTTTTCGCAATTCAATGTTCCAAAGATATATTTTGTTGTCTTTTTATTTAATTTAGAAGTATCTTGAATTCGAAAACAAAACACAAAGACGACAGAAATCGTAAGAATTTTATTTTGAAATTCCAATATTTACCAAACGATTAAAACCAATTTTTGTTCTACAAAAATATTTAAAATGGCAATTTTCGAGATAACATATTTAAACCAGTTTTATCTAAAATTTAATTTTAATACATATTCATGCCTTAAAATTTGAACTTTAAATTCAGGACAATGTATTATAGAACTGAAATTAATTTTTCAAATTGAAATGTTTTAACTAAAGCTAAACATTTATCCACACAATACAGGGGATATTACATCGGACCTATTGACAATAAATAATTTGAAAACTTACTTTAAAGCATAATCCGACATTCAACAAAGGATTTAAGTTTACGCGATACATGTATAGCAATCTCTATAGATATAATGAACTGGTATCAATTTCATTACTAGTCTAAATATTTACTAAAGAACAATGAGCTGATATCAACTAACATTCTTGTAAAATAGCACTATATACAATGATCGTAGTTTCAGGATTTAAATAAAACTTTCTCTCACAAGAAATTAAAAATTGAAATAAATTTACATTTTGTTTTGATAACGTAAACCAGACAAGTATTCATATTCTCATATAAAAACAATATTATTTCACGAGAATATCGTCATTGTCCCTTAAAATTTTACAAGTTAAATTTAAAACGAATAAGGCTTGCTGGAATGAATTTTCATTTCATAATGTCAAACTAGAAAACATGGTAACTAAAACGATGTCATAGTATGATAATGTAATATATAGTAAACAATAAAAGTATGCAGTACTGAAATAATACAGCATATAAATATGCACATCCACATAATAATATGGTATAATTGAGCTTATGAATAACAAAGGATGATCAAAATAATACTTTTCAATTGGCAATTGTTAGATTTTTTAAACACTCGATCTGTCAACGTTGTAATTAATAGCGAATACTTGAATTCGCGCAATTGTGTAATCATGGACCTGATATTATCGCGTACATTAATCACGTGGAATGTTTGTATTCGTCATATATTGAATAAAAATTTCTATACAATAAAATTCTACTGATGTTAGTGAATCATACTGTGGTGTGAATTAAACTAGTTGTGAAATCACGAAAAATATCACTTTCTGTCTGCAAAGTTATTTTTTCTGTGAAGACTGACAAGCTTCACATAGTCTAATAATTTTAATGGCCCACCTCCAATGTTTTCGCTCGAATCCATTCTATGCACGATGTTCTACTATATGAATTCCTGGTAATTCATCTGTTTGTACATTTATGAATCTATTTATTATGTTTCAACCCTTTCAAACACTTATCCTACAGGTAGGGTTTCCAACCAATGTGTGTGTTCACGCATATGCTTCGTCAAATAACAGTTATTTGAAAATGCCCGATGACAGGTATTACATTTATAAGGTTTCTCTCCTGTGTACACACATATGTACCTCCAAAGTACCTTTGTGTGAAAAATAATTTCCACAGGAACCACATGTATAAGGTTTCTCATCGGTGTGTACTTGCATATGTTGCTTCAAATTCCATGATTTTGAAAAATATTTTCCACACGTACCACATTCATAAGGTTTCTCACCGGCGTGTACATGCATATGTTGTTTCATATTCCCAGTTAGTGAAAAATATTTTTCAAAGGTTCAACATTTTTAAGGCTGCTCACCATTGTATATACGTATATGCATCTTCAAATCAGATCCTCGATCTTTTTTCAAATCTCGGTCTAGTTTAGTTTAATTGCCTTCTAGTCTTTAGGAATATCTTGACTGTTGAAAAACAGAAACTATCTGCAGGTGAATTCTCCAAGTTCACAAAACAAAGGACAATGATATCTGACTTATGGATGTTAAGTAGTTTCCTGGAACTGCTGTTTTTCGTTCGACGATGGCAGGTCGATGCGTATTTGCGTTCTTACAGGATAGGACACGAGTACTGATTTTTAAGGAGTGCCATGTGAAAAACCATCATAAATGCCCACGCCTTCAGAAAAGTGAAGAGTAAATGATCCTTCTTGAAAGGCCAAATATCCTTAGTACTAAAACACTGCAGCAAAAAAAACTTCGGGCACAATTTCCAGGTTGTTATAGAATGAACTAAAATAATCACATATACAAATTCACTTCACTTCCATTTCAAAGTAGGCCTATTTTGCCTAGGTAAGCGGGGCCGCGACAGCCCGATTGGAAGAGTAACGGATTAGCAACCGGTGATTGCAAGTTCGAATCCAACCAAAGCCCGTCGGGTACAACAGGAGGCGCGAGCTCTTTAAATCCGTCGCTGCCACAAACGCCTCACGTTGGCGTGGTGTGGAAATTTGTAGAAGTGTGCCAGCTCAGGTGTTGCCTCGTCATCTGACCGTGGTTCAAAATTACGTGGTGTTGTCCTCGGACCTTTCCTTTTGGGATTGATCCCGGACCGTCACCAATAGCCCGTTGTATTACTCCAATGTGACGTTAATTAAAATAAAAACTACCATCCATTTCTGAGGAATATTTATATGAGAATTGGGGGGGTATTTCAATTAACGTCACACTGGAGCAACACAACGGGCTATTGGAGACGGTCCTGGTTCAATCCCAATGGGAAAGATCCGAGGACAACAATACTTAATTTTGAACCACAGTCAGTTGACGAGGCAACACCTGAGCTGGCACCCCACTCTCCAAACTTCCATATCACGCCAAAATGAAGACCTTTGAGGCCATGGTAGATTTAACGTGCACCATCCCCTTCGCCCAGTAAGGTTGGATTCGAACCCGCAACTGCTGATACGATACTCTTCCCAATCGGGCTACTGTGACTCTCAACGACTCTCAGAAGTTTAAAATATGTGAGGGCGAACCTAAATTATACCAAAGATCAGAATTTTATACCGAAGTTTCTAAACCGAAAGACGAACAAAATGAAAACGTTTTATACAAGTACTAAATTTTTCTAACTGTAAAATTTCAAAGTTTTTCCACGAAATAGAATTTTGATATCTATACTTAGGAATTAAATAATGATGTAGACTCTCTATAGCGTAAAAAGCACAATCAAATTGGATTGAGTTTAGAAAAACTTTAAAAAACCCTTTGTTAAAAAAGTACCACTCAAAACATGAATTTACGTACCCAACAAATCAGATTTCTTGGAATCTAAAATCTGCCTTAAAATCATTTTAAATACTACACTGCTGGCCACCCAAATTGCAACACCAAGAAAGACAAGAGATATCACAACAAAATTTATTTTATAGATAACATGTTGACCAAGTATCAAATGATTAAATTTATAGACTTCTGTGAAGTGTGGTTCCTGCCAAAATCAGTAGCCAGATTAGCCGCCATTGTTGGAGATTACCGCTGCCACACGCCTCGGCTTTGATTCAAAGAGACTTTGGATGTGTTCTTGGGGTACAGCAGACCAAGCAGCTTCCACACGTTGCCGAAGTTGATCTGGTGTGGCAGCTGGGGATGTATTCTGGGTCAATCGTTGAGCAACCATGGACCACATGTTTTCTATCGGCGAAAGATCCGGAGAGCGAACTGGCCAGGGAAGCAATTCAATCTGGCGATTGACGAAGAACCCTTGGACAATGCGTGCCACGTGTGGTCGCGCATTATCCTGTTGAAATATGGCTGTGGGCAAGCATTGAAGGTAAGGAAGGACAACTGGCTCCAACACCTCGGAGATGTAGCGCTGGCTGTTTAAAGTACCGGCAATGCGTACTAGAGGAGTGCGAGAGTGATATCCAATACCGCCCCATACCATAATACCCGGTGCAGGACCAGTGTGGCGGTGCATAACACAGCTGTTCAGCATCCTCTCTCCACGGTGTCTCCAGACTCGAATCCGACCATCGTGCTGTTGCAGACAGAAGCGTGACTCGTCAGTAAAGACAATTTCATTCCAATCTGCCGTCCACATCCTTCTTTCATCGCACCATTGGCGGCGGAAACGTCTGTGGTTCTGCGTCAAGGGTAGACGAAGCAATGGACGTCTTGCGGATAGACCACTCTGCTGTAAACGGCGTCGAATGGTACGCGCAGACACTGGATGATGCGGTACAGACTGAATGTGCTGTGCTATGGTTCGTGATGTGGCTGTGCGATCCGTCACTGCCATACGCACAATATGCCTGTCATCACGTGAAGTGGTGCACTGAGGTGGATGCGATCGAACACGTCGGTCCGTCGTACCCTCCTGCATCCAACGATCACATATCCGCATTACAGTTGTTTGGTTTCGTCCAACACGACTACCAATTTCCCTGAAAGATAATCCACAATCTCGGTAGGCCACTATCCTTCCTCTGTCGAACTCGGATACTTGATCAAAAGATGATCGCTGTTTTCTACGAGGCATAATTGATCGTTTTTTTGAAAAAACCACAAGAAAAACACAATGGCCGTACTTGAAATCGTCGAAATCTCCAAGCCTTAAATAGCGCTTTGAAGTGGCGCCACATGCGCGCGTGATGTGCGTCTGCGCTGAAATTCTAATCATTTGCATATCACACCTCCGCTAATGCATGTTGTAAATTTCATATTATTTGCATGCTTCCTTCAGGGTGTTGCATTTACGGTGGCCAGCAGTGTATTATTTATTGATGTCAGAAAATGTATTTCCATTAAATGTGCCAGAAATGTGACCCAGATTTTATATAATTTAAATGTACACAACGTGTTTAAAATGTTCTGATGTGCTCATTGATTTTTATTATTTAATTGTTTGTAAATCTATTAGATAAAGTCATAAATAACTTCCGATGCAGCTAGGTAGAATCTAGGTACCCACTATAAGTCACCGGGAAAAAAGAGTTTTTGCTTTCACTAAATAGATAAGGGTTCAGTTAGTCTTCTGACAACTGGTTTGTGTGGTGCACGTTTCATTAAACTGCTGTTCATAACCCCTAAAATGGAGAGTGAAGAAGTGCATATTCGTCATGTGATGCTTTGCGAATTTAAACAAGGCAGTAGTGCTAAGGCGACAGCTGAAATAATATGCAGTTTCTACGGTGAAGGTCTAATAAGCGATCGGGCAGTTAGAAATTGGTTTGCTAAATTCCGTTCTGGAGATACGACTTTAAAGGCCGAAACAAGGGCGGGACGTCCTTCCGACCTTGACGACAACCTTTTAAAGGCAATATTGGAGCAAAATCCACGTCAATCAACAAGAGCTATAGCAGGAAGGTTGAATACATCACAATGATCTGTTTGCCGCCACCTGGAGAAATTAGGGAAAGTCAGCAAGTGATCTCACAATCTCAGTGAACGGAATAAAGATCGCATGGTCAATCGCCACAAGTCTGCTATCACGGGTAAAAATCGAGCCTTTTTTAGACAGGATTATAACAGGCGATGAAAAATAGGTTACCTATGACAATATTGTCCGTAAAAGACAGTGGCTTGATAAGCATCAACCACCTCTACCAGATCCGAAAAGCGAACATCCATGGATAAAGATTTTACTCTGTGTATGGTGGGATTGTTGAGGTATAATTCATCACAAGTTGTTTTTGAAGTCAAATTGAACGATTACTGCGGATACATACGTTCAGCAGTTGCAAAGAGTGAAAGAAAAACTATGAAACGCGTCCTGCACTCATCAATCGCAAAAACATTATTCTTTCCGTGACCACATACGGCAAGAGCGACTCAAGAAAAATTCTTGAACTTGGATGGTCAGTTTTACTACACCCAGGTTACTCCCCGGACCCTGTCCCAACAGACTATCACCTTCTCCGTTCCTTGCAAAACTTTTTGAATGGAAAACCTTCAATTCTGAAGAGCAAGTCAGTCAGGCTGTCGAAAATTTCTTCCGGTCCAAACCAACCACATTTTACAAGGAAGGAATTGATAAGCTGCAAGGGAGATGGGAGAAGGTCATACATAATAGTGGTGAATCCATAATAAATTAATATAACTTTGTTATTTAATGAAAGCAAAATAAATGTCTGATAAAAAAACGGAAGTTACTTACGACTCGACCTAATATTTCAGCTGATTTAAAATCTCAAACTTAGATACTAAAAGTGGATCTGAAATATGGATTGTTCCGGTATAATGGTTTTCTGAAACACTGCTCTAATACGTTCTATACCGATGCAAGGTGTGGTTGCGTAATTGAACACTAGTTCTAAATGTGGACACGAATACTCCTTTCGGGAATGCAATGCAAAAATTAAAATATTTCTGTACGCCCGCAGAAACGCAGTAAATGTTACTTCGTGTTTGTGGGCCGCGAAGACTGGTTGGAAGAGACACGGGATAGCAACCGGAGGGTTCACTTCGAATGCAGCCAAAGACCATCGTGTGCAAAGCACGCTGGTGCACGTTAAATATGTCGTTGCCTCAAACGTTCTCACGTTGGCGTGGTGTAGATGTTTAGAGAGTGGGGTGCCAGCTCAGGTGTTGCCTCGTTATCTGACCGGGATAAAAATTACGTGGTGTTGTACTCGGTTCTTTCCCTTTCGGATTGATCCCGGACCGTCACCAATAGTCCACCACTGTGTTGCCCAAGTGACGTTAATTAAAATACAAACCTACCATCCATATTTCTGAAGAATATTTATATCAGAATTGGGATAAATCTATTGGTATAAAATATAAAATCTGCAATACAGAAAAGAAATTAGAATTTCTAACATGACGAATCGATATTCGGCTCTACTATATTGAAACACTCGTGTATCCATTGGCGTAGTTAAGAGAGGTGAGTATTTTAATTAACGTCACACTGAAACAACGGGCTATTGGTTACGGTTCGGGATCATTCCCAATGAGAGATCCGAGGACACCATGTAATTTTGAACCACGGTCAGATGACGAGGCAACACCTCTGCTGGTATCCCACTCTCCAAACCTCACCACGCCAACGTGAGGACAGTTGAGGCCTCAAGGATTTTAACGTGCACCAGCCCCCTTTGTACACGACGATTTAACTTCGCAACCCTCCGGTACCTAGTTCGTTGCTCTTCCAACTGGGCTACTGTGTTAAGTAGTTAAAGTAGTTAAGTAAAAGAGTATGAAGAATAGAAAAGCAAGAGATGTTCTTGGCTTCAATCTCGAAGGGGTAGCATTTCAGAACTTTTGAATTCCTTTTTTTTCTCATTTATCTCCTAATGTGTTGCGAGTTCGAAACTCCGTATAACCAAACACCGTCGTGTAGACATCGGCTGGTGCAGTTTAAATCTATCGGTGGTTCATATGTCCTCAGGTTGATGAGGAATAGAAGTTTGGAAAGAGGGTTTCCAGCTCAACTGTTTACCACGTCATCTGGCATTGGTTCAAAATTACGCGGTGTTCTCGTATCTTTCCTTTGGGATTGATCCCGGACCGTCACCAAGAGCCCTTTTAGTTCCTCCAGTGCGATATGAATTACCATTCCGCTCATCTCCCTAAGCAATTAGGGTCGCGGTGGCCCGGTTGGAAGAGTAACGGACTCGCAACCGAAGGGTTGCGAGTTCGAATCCAGCAAAACACCGTCATGTACAAAGGGGGGCTGTTGCACGTTAAATCTGCCGTGGCCTCAAATGTCCTCACGTTGGCGTGGTGTGGAAGTTTGGAGAGTGGGGTGCCAGCTCAGGTGTTGCCTCGACATCTGACCGTGGTTCAAAATTACGTGGTGTTGTCCTCGGATCTTTCCCTTTGGGATTGATCCCGGACCGTCACCAATAGCCCGTTGTGTTGCTCCAGTGTGACGTTAATTGAAATACCACCCCCCTTACATTCTTTAACTCTACCCCAACAACGTTATCAAAGTCAAGATCATTTCTTTAACCCAAGCGAAATAGACACAACTACCGTTTTCCTACAATCTGACTGATCGCTTCACTGAAAATAGCCCACTGGTTCACAATGTTTTTGGTACGCAACCAGGCACTCGAAGCATGCCACCTTTTCATCAAAAATCCTAGATAATCCCTTAAGACAACTGCCTAACAGCTGATTTGGGAAAAATGAGTTTTCTCCAGCGACCGCGATTCTTACAATATTTTCCTTAGTTTCCTCATCAAACCATAATTTTTAAATTTTCAAAAAATCCACTCTACAACCATGTTTTATTTTTTATAGCCCCTAATTTCTTTCCTTAAATGTATAACTTTATTTGCTCATAATCATCTGCTGCTTAAAACCGTCTTCTACGATGTGATATAAATTCTTCGTTTTTCTTTTACAATTTCTTTCATATATCTTATTTTGTACTGCTCATGTCCTTCACATACATTGCTGTCTTTTGGAATAAGGGAAATTTATTTCATTAAAAATGACATTTCTAATATACAAGTGCAATTTTCAGTCGTATTATAAGTACAAAATCATGTGTTTAGGTGTAAACCTAATGCCACATTCTACGACTTCGTTGGTCTACTGTGCAATGTTCAACCATAATCATATTGAGCAAAAATTAGACTTGGTGGCAAGTTACTCAGTAGCGAACCTGAACAAAGTGGCAATTTTTGTCAGATTCGCGATTCCTTTAGATTGACTTGCAGGTATTATAATATACGATTTCAAATTTTTTAAATTATAATTTAGTATGCTAGAAACAAAGGTTCAATGCGATAGCTTTTCAATTGAAGTTCATTTGGTACAAATATGAACGACTAATAATTATGTTTCTAATGTGCTATCGACCGCTTACTTATTAGAATTTCGCAATACAAGAGACGAACTGAAGGCTGTATTTGAATTAGCACCAGTTTCGCAGTCTCCGTTGCTTGTAACAGTGACAATCACACGCAAGCGCTTGGAAACCGAGATTCGAGTCCGGGTCGTACTAGGTGGTAGGAATGTAGGTAGCTTAACACTAGTTGCGTTGTTTATAGAACTGACCATATCTATTTTCCAAAAATGTGTGGACACATAAATTTGACGAAATGCAATTATTCATATCGAACCATATTAAGAGTAAAATAACGCTTCACAATTTAATTTGTCAATGAATATTTTTAAAATTACATTTTACCAATCTGCTTTAGTGTTAACTAAAATCATCAACTTTAGGGAATTGGACCACTTATAGATACCCCTCTCCCCATCAGGATCTTCGGTGTATTTTTCACTTGTTTGTCAGTAAAGACTTCCTATGTGTATTATTGACGAAAATGACAGCTTGTTAAGATCGTGTACATGCATCATAAAGAACAACCTTTAATATTTCAAGGTATGTATGAATTACCTCAATTGTAATACATCGTTAAAATGTATGGTATAATGGTCATAGCGTTTGTTTGCTGTTCAGTAGGGGATCATTGTAGCTCAGTTGGTAGAGTCCTGGATTAGCATTCCGAGGCTTTCTTATTCTCGATTCCACAAACTGAAGCTGAAAACCTTAGTTCTAGTGGTACATTTTCTACGCGATAAGTGGAACCGCATTCGAGTAGCTCGTTAAATAACTTTTAAGTCTAAGATTGCAAGTAGGTATTTGAATTAACGTCGCACTTGGAGCACCACAACGGGATATTGGTGAAGGTCCGGGATCAATCCCAAAGAGAACGATCAGAGGACAACACTCAATTTTGAATCACGGTCAGATGACGAGGCAACATCTGAGCTGGCACACCTCTCCAAACTTCCACACCTCGCCAACGTGAGGTGTTTGTGGGAACGACAGATTTAACGTGCTCCAGTCTCCTGTTGTATACGAAGGTCTTTGGTTGGATTCGAACTCACAATCTCCGGTTGCTAATCCGTTATTCTTCCAAACGAGCTGTCGCGGCCCCACTTACCTAGGAAAACTAGGCCTACTTTGAA